>JAPQWN010000003.1:15000-2415000 GCA_028538565.1 Umbellularia californica | reverse complement strand
TAATCAGGGGATTCTCGGGTCCGGGATGTGACACATGTGCAAAACATATTGGAGTTATTCACATGTTTCTCACAGGATTGATCCAACACTGGGTCTCACTTGTTAAGCATAAAAATTTGATCAATGCCGACAAATTGGTGAGCATATTTTGAGCAGATTGATATAAATGGGTAGGTCCCACATGCTATAAGTGAAGTCAACAGCATGGTAAGCTACCCAACAGGATATGATTATAGCATTTCATGTCTAAGACTTCTAGTCCTTCCTAGGATTTTTTTTCCCCTTGCCTATGTTCTCTCCACATATCATCTAGAAGAAATAATTTGCTGCAGGCATTGACTGTCATAGAGTACTTGGTGGCAAATGGATCTGAAAGGGCAGTAGATGACATTGTAGAACATACTTTCCAGATTTCAGTAAGGACTCTCTTTTATTACGCTAATCAAACATACAGTGATGGAACTGATCAATTTTATTTTATTTTCTATAGAGTGCTATAGTTTTTATTTGCTTTTATTCTTGAAGTCATTATCAGGTTTTGAATATGTTGAGCCTAGTGGGAAAGATGTGGGGATTAATGTGAGAAAGAAGGTTGAGACCATTATAGCCCTTCTGAATAATAAGGATAAAATACAAGAAGTCAGGGACAAAGCTGCAGCAAACCGCAATAAGTGAGTGCATGGATCCCATTTTGAGATCTTCTAAAATTTTCCTGCAATTGTTTTCAAGATTAGTTGGAAAATGAAGAATTAACTTTACAGTTGCCATTGTTTCTAGATATTTTGGACTATCCTCAACTGGCATGACGTATAAGTCAAGTGCAGCCTCATATGGTAGCAGCAGCTTCCATCAGGGTGATCACTATGGAGGACTAAGTGGTACGAGAGATGGTGGATTCAAGGAGGGATATAGAGCCAGAGAACGCTATGGAGATGAAACTGAATGGAATCATGAGAACAAAGTTGGTTTTGGGAACAATGGCCATGAAAAATCAGAGTCAGAGAGAGGTATTGGCAGTGAAAGTGAACAGAACAACTCGAAGAACACATCAACTCACTATGGCAGGTAGGCACACTTGATGTGTTATGGACATGGTTATTCATCTCGCCTTCACATTGGCCTTTGACTTCTGTTAGAATCTGGATAGTCATTTGTGTCCTCAAGATTTAACATGACCTTAGTATTTGCAACCAGAATGTAAGAAAATGTATAGAATTAGCGTAGAATATGAGAATGTAAAGCATAACCAGTAGAGAGATGAACTGTATATTTCTCATTTGATGCAAATGGTTGGGTTAGTCGGCATTCCTCGATTCGATGAGGCTAAGGTGATGGTGATGTTTCAGCATTCCCTGCCTGAAGAGATCCAAATGAAAGTGTCCAAGATTCTTTTATTGGACTTTTTAAAGTATGCAAACTGTTGTTTGATGATATATGGTGTAGCAGGTCTTTCTGTTGCCGAAGCATGAAATATTATTGGTCTCTACGACTCTACCTATGATGCAAGGATATTTCAAAATGGCAAATGAATCGTGTCTTGTCGTATCCGATATTTCACTTTTTATGTGTAAATTGCGTGTCCCTGCCATGTCCATGGCGTGTCCCGGCCGTATCTAGGCATCATAGGTCTCTACTAGAGGCAGTTTCTACTGAAGGCAGAACAGACATGCGTTGGACAGCTGTAGGATTCTGCTTTTTTTTTTTTTTTTTTTTTTTGACATATTTAAATCAAACTACTAATGCCTTAGTTTACCATCTTATCGAGTTATGGTTTGGCCCTGTCTTCCATTGCCGTTATGCTAATGCCAACATGTTGCTTATAGGGCTAAAGATGATAACTATGTTTCTGTTCCCTCTTCTCAAAACTTGAGTGCACCTCCACATGATGTTGAGGATGATTTTGATGACTTTGACCCACGTGGATCTTCCTCTACTGGTAAGCTCGACATTTACAGGAGAAGGCTGTTCTTGGAGTTTGGGAATCTATACATGATTTTTTATTTTTTATTTTTTTTTTGTGTGTGTGTGTGTGTGTGTGGTTGTTCTTTTGTTTAACTAATGGACACTTTGAACTCCGTGGTTCAACTATCTACTTTTCAATGAGCTTAATTGAAATTTGATGAAACGCAAATTACATTGAGTTGAATTGACAGGCCCAGCTGCTGCAAAATCTAATCGAGTGGATTTATTTGGCGAAAATTTGATTGTTGACCTTATGGATGCACCGACTTCAGTTCCAACAGAAAGAAGTCCTGGCAGTAATCCCCCAAATGAGGTTGATCTCTTTGCAGATGCAACATTTGTATCAGCTGCGCCTCATGTAGAAGCACGGGTTGGTTTTATGCTTAAGTCATAGTTTCTTATCATGTATCCTAATCCAAGTTTGATGCCTTGTTTAATACAGGAAGTGCCTTGTATGTTATGATTTGACTTAGTTTCTAATATTCTCTGCAATTCTGGTGATAGGAATTATCTAGTCCCAGCTGAGAAAATAAATGTGTGCACAGTAGCCACCACACGGACAGTTCAGCTGCGTTGGCACTTAGATTTCCATGACACATGGGGATTGATCCCTGAGCAGATAGGTTGTATATGAGCCCACTAACCACTAGCCCAATACAGGAATGAAAACGAGCAAAAGAAAGAAAAAGAAAAATGTGTGCATGGGAGAGTTAGAGACTGACAGTGTACAACAGAATGAGAAAAATTCCTCACTCGACCAGCGTACTTAGAAATATACAGGGAACTACATTGAGATACTTGTCTGAAACTAATGAGTTTGCCTCCTATTAACTACTACTACTACTGATCATTGAAGGCTAATATTTACCAACTCATTTTAGAGAAGCTAAAAGCTATGGTCATCTTTTTCAAATTCTAGTGTTGCAAATTGTCATTCCCTCTTTGTTTATATATATTTCTCCCTCTTTTTGTTAGTGAGTGTTCTTATTCTGTCTGTTTCTGCAGGCCAATGTTGATTTGTTTGCTCAATCTGCAATCCCTGCTCCATCTTCAATGGTAGAATTCTTTCTTCTTTTTCTGTGGTGATTTCTTTTATTTATATAAACAATTTTATGTGTTTGTTAGTGAGAATTAATCTTTCTCTGTTTGTACAGACCAATGTTGATTTGTTTGCCCAATCTGCAGCCCCTGCTCCACCTTCAATGGCAGAACTCTTTTTCATTTTACGTGGTGATTTCTTTTATTTATACAAACAATATTTTGTATTTCTCAGTGAGAATTAACCTTCTTCTGTTTGTGCAGACCAATGTTGATTTGTTTGCCCAGTCTGCATTTCCTGGTTCATCTTCTTCAACAACTGACTTTTTCGCTGCACCTGATCCACCGTCGACTGCAAATAAAACATCTAAATCTGAGCCCACTAACCCGAAAGTGATTGATCCATTTGCTGTAGTGCCTCTAAACAGCTATGAAACATCTGATTTGTTTGGGGACTTCACTTCTCACACCAGCCCAGTATCTGCAGAACCAGCACAGAATTCTCCCCAAAATGGTGCCAGCTTAAAGCAGAATACTCCCACAAAATCCATGTCACCACAAAAAAAGGATGCTTTCCAGATAAAGTCTGGGATCTGGGCAGATTCATTGAGCCGTGGGCTGATTGATCTGAATATATCTTCTCGTAAGTTGATCTTCCTCGAACATGTAGTCCTTGAAATGTTAATTTTCTTTTGCACACATTTAAACTTCCTTGCTTTTCATTAGTTCGGGGACCTTTTGAATGTAGCAATTCCTTTAAATGCTGCCTGCATTTGTGGGGCCTGCGTGCTAGAGGAGAGGCCCGCCATGGATTGCATATGACCCAAATATCTCCATGGTTGGATGATCTATCAAATGGACCTTTTCCATAGATGTTGAGAACAGCTCTCTCCAACCTTCCATTTTACGGGCCCTCAGTTTTTTAACAATCAAATAGCTTGCTATTGGACCATATGTGACTATGGTGGTCTCATACTGTCCTACGTCCCGTGACTGCAGGTGTGCCTTGCATAGTGACTGGAACCCTATCATAGTGCATGTAGGCTACATGTGATCGTTCTTCTTCAACCTGCCTGATCATTCGGGCTCGGTTAAATGAAAGAGCTTGTCTACTTACAATCCATTTCTGAGTTGTGCCAAATTATCAAAAACATTTTTTGCCCTGGTAGCCTATTAAAAATACTACTTTGGCTTATAGAATATTATCCCTACAAACAGTAAAAAGTTTTTTCTGGGCTTGCACAACCATTAAATGAATGAAACATGTACATACCTATTCGATTCATTGAAGTCACAACATCTATCATATATCCTTACACGTAAATTTTTTTCATATCATAAATGTGCCCACTTATTGATCCTTCTACTTGTTACATTGTGGTGGCTGAAGCCAAGCTTCTTAGTATCGCCAGCAGTACAGCTGGGCTGACCATTTTTTTATACAAAAAAAAAATTTATAGTGACAAATACCCATTCATCTAGTTTTCCATCACGAATGCACGAGTCACCAAAATTACCCACATCAGACAGCCTTATCAATTTAGTTGTGGATTCTTTCCTAGTTGAATTTTTGCATTCATTTGCAAGCAACCAATGAGACAGGATTTCTGGTGGAATGAGAAATGCCTTTTTTTTTTTTTTAATCAATAGCAAGATTCAATTTCATATGAATAAAAATTTGCGACCTAATAGAAGTATGGAATCGATTTTTTAATAGGCCACCATATCAAAAATCTCGATCACCGGCAGGATAGGATCCCCCTATACACTTGTGGAACAGAATGCCCCACCACGAGTGGTCATGGGTTAAATATCATAGATTACCTCGTCTGAAAATGCATATAGATCTGTTTAGCCAAATATGAAACTCCTCCTAAGCTCCTAACGTCAAAGGAAGTAGGAAGGTCTCGTGTGTCAATTAACACGTTATCTTTTGATTGCAGCCAAGAAGACATCCCTGGCTGATGTTGGCATTGTTGGTGCCCTTGGTGACGGATTAGATGAGAAGGAAACAGTTCTCCCAACCTCAGCATTCATGGGGAGAGCCATGGGTGTAGGATCAGGTATAGGCAGATTGGCATTTTCTCCTTCAGCTGCAGGAACAGGAGCTGATGTGAACTTCTCAAACCGAAGCCAGCACCAGTTTGGTAGCTTCAAATGATTCATTGATTTATTTTCTTATTACTTTTATTCATTCTGTTGATTGGATCAGTTATTAAGAGTTCCAATTTCCTTGTGAGCTCCACATTATAATAATTGCTTAAGTATTGTGGTTTGAATGCTACTGAGGAGAAGAAAACAAAAACTTCTTATTTTTCAGATTGAAAAGAAAAGTTCTCAGCAGACCTATCTGAATTTTCCTCGTCTATTTAGGGCCAAACTATGAGAAAATGATATATTAGAGAATATAATCTTTTATTTTCTAAACATAAAAAACTTCGTGGTGTGGCAACCCAAGAGAAGTAAGAAGAAAAGATTTTTTTTGTTTTTGTTTCTTCCAAATAGTTGAATGTGTATTAGCTACGGTTTCCTTATCAAGAGAACTTTCTGCAACACCCAGACAAGAGACTTGGATTCTTGGACAGCCTAGTCCCTCTACACCCTTTGCTGCAAAGTTCTCTCCCACATTTCTAGAAGAGAACACTGAGACATGTTTATGGGTCCAGGCTGGTTGACGTGCCTTTCTAAAACCCTAAAGCTTTCTTGTATGGGCCTGTTTTAATAATATATGATACCATGGTGGAATCAGCTCAGAGGCTGAAATTTCCACTCAAGAAGATCCCATAAAATCGGACCAAACCTACCAACCATCTTGTATGGGCCTGTTTTAATAATTTGATACCATGGTGGAATCTTCCATTTGATACCATTTCTAATAAATAATTCATCAAACAAAAATATTCTAAGCAAATTAGATATCATCCCATGCAGATTTTTTAGTACTTAAGAAAAAAACCGAAATTTATCATGCATGAGGCGGAGGCCCCATCTTATATGCAAACATATGTGCCACTGGCCTCTCAACAGAACAAACCAAACGAACGAGTAACCATAGTTCAAAAACTACTTACATATTCATTCATACACATCCAGAAGTAACAGTCTAGAATTTGCAATAATCAGCAAACATAGCAGACGACAGTGGTCTTATAGCAATGTCATTATTATGGGGTACGAGTTTGATCTGTTACTATTTGAACTTTTTTCGGGTAGAAAGCTACTATTTGAACTTGAAAATGTTTTACTGCACCGAATCCATCTAAGAAAGGAGCACTTGGAAATCATTTATTCATCTAGACCCGGAACGGTGTAACACCCCAATCCCACATCGGATGTGTGAGGCGCCCGGATCCTGGCTATAAGTCCGGACCCCCGCCTATTGCAGCAACGAAGCCTTTTGGAGACGCATGCTGGGTCAGCCCCAGAAACAAAACCGTGCGAGCCAAAGGCCCAAAGCAGACAATATCGGTGCTGGTGGACGGGTCCATGATAAAATTGTATCAGAGCCTAGGACGGCTCCCCTCCGAGTGAGGGACTCCCGGCCCCCGCCTATTGCAGCAACGAGGCCTTTTGGGGACACATGCAGGTCAACCCCAGAAACAAGACCGTCCTCTCTATGGATCTTGGTGAAGTCTTGGTGAAGTGCATGCTAGCACAATTTCTGCGACTTTCCAAAGGGAATTGATGTCGTAGTCATCTTCCAACCTTGGGTCCCCCACGGATTGTATGTCTACAGATTGTATATCTATGCAACAGGGTCCTCTAAAACAGAGGAGGAATTATGCAATCTAGTACTGCAGAGGCAGAGCTTGTAGTATCTATAAGCAGGCCAGTGTCCAATGACACAAGCTATTCATTCCATGGGTCCCAAGGACGGTGACCCAGAATATCTTCCAGTGGTGTCATTCTAGTCCCTCAAAAAGGAGTCCGGATCCCCTGTTTGGTCCGAAAAGGGGAGCATGTTTGGACCAATCACCATGTGCCACGTAGCACTTTTTCACATACAATTTTACGGCCCCATATCGCGAATAGGTTGAATGCGGATATAAGAGGTGTTCCCTTGCCTGTACTTACTAGACAAACTGATATATAATCCAGACTTGCAACCATTATATTCTCATTCCACTCGTATAACGATGAACTTGATGGCGGGTTGATGTCCCAGGGATGGACACCGACATAGGCACCGAACTGGGGCGGCTGATCGAGCCCATCGTAGTTTCCATACATGAATGAAGCTCTAAGCAGATACCTATTGCTCTTGATAACAGGTGTTAATGTGCAACAGTTGCGAGTTCCATCAGGAAAGATTATGAGGTTCCGATACTGTCATGGAAGTTCATCAGATATGTAATACTCAGAGATGTTTTTATTTGTTCCAGTGTCTATGAATTTAGTATCTGAAGTATAAAATATCTTGGTCTTGTCATCGGTGTACTTGAGATCTTCAGCAAAAGCCTGGAACAAATAAATCCTAATTACTGTGCATCTATTTAAAACTGGAAAAACAAAGCTTTCTTTAACATCATGCTATGAAACTTAATTTTGGAAAACTCAAAATTCACTCTTATAATCCAACCGTGGTCCTTTCATTTACTCACTATTGATTTTCTAGAATTACAAGTAAATGCTTTATTGGAAAAGCGGCAACAATTGAAAAATTAGTAATTAGTGGTAAGGAGTCCGAGTTTTCATTGGGAAGTCTTAGGTTCGAACCCCGATTTGCATATGTAAGCATTATTACCTCACATGTATAAGTTGTGTTTATTCTTCTCGCATGTGTGAGTTCTCATCACCTCACATGTGTGAGTTGTGTTGGTCTCTCTTCTCATGTGTGAGTTGTGTCCTGACTACCTGAGTCTCTGGGTCGCAGCCCCTTCGTTGGGTTAAAAAAAAAAAGGTTTTGTGTGGCAGGTTTTCTTTTGTCCTTTTTTCTCTAGATGATTTATTTTAAGATTATGTGATGAATTTTTATCGAACTTTCCATGGTTTTTTTATGGGTCTCGGAAGATTATGATTCTGTTTTTGCATTTTTTTTTTTTTTTTTGGGATTTTTATTGAAAATACATGGTAAAATTTGAAATAATGGCAAAGGGCAGCATGAGTACCAAAATGTCAAAGCAAACCCTAAGAATGTTTTTTTTTTTTTTTTGGGATAGAACTACCCTTACTTCTCGATATTGCAAGATATCAAAATATGTTGTGATATAACGATTCGTACGTCACAATTTCTCCATATGTATTGAATTTTTTTATAGTAAATCTGCAAGACTGCACCCATGGAATCTATAACCGTTTAACAATTTACTAGGTTAGTAAAAATAATGTAAAGCCTCTATTTTTCAGACAAACGGTCACATCAAAAGTACATATTTTCTAAATTCTCTTTCCTTTAAAAATAATCAAAAAGCAACCTCCCTTCTCCACTTAAAGACCAAAAAACTCACTTTTTATAAATAAAAATTTTTTTTCAAAAGGAGTCCCTGCCAATCCACTAAAGACAAAATACCATTATAATCCCATTATAATTTATTTTCTTTTGATTTGATACTTCACATTACTTTTCCTTTAATAGTAAATTGTCAAAAGGGCGCTCAAGGGATACAAGAAAGAGCTCCCACACATGAAAAGACAACACACTTACGTAGAAAAGGAGCCTGCATAGGAAGAAAGCCTGCACACGTGGAAAAAAGTGACATACCAAGGTTTAAACCTCGGGCAGCCAGTTAAGACCTGTCACTCCTTACCATTCACGTATGTAGCCGTTCTCAAGGAAACCCCACTTGATGAAGAACTAGGGTTGAAAATCCCTTTATAAGAAATCAACTTTCTCTAAGTAATGTTTCACCGCCGCTGGCGGAGTGTTTTAAAGGAGAAGACAATATACAAGGGAATTATTTCTAAAATAATTTATAAATAAGAATTTAATATTAGTTAGATGTGATTTAATATAAATAAAATATACTTAAGTTCACTAGAGATAGAAAGAGTGTTTAATCTACTCCTTAAAGGAAAAAATAACTCGTCCTCTACTTTTGAAAATGTCAATTAAGAGAATGAATTTCAATTCTCCTCCTCACTTGTGTTTACATCCAAGCGGGTCTTCTTAGGTTAATCATAAAATTACTTATGTAATGCAGAGGATAGAAAGTGGTTTGAGCCTGGCACCCACTGTTTAAAATTCGAACCATAACCACTATTGATTTTTCCGTGGTATTTTTTGCTACCTCCACTGTCTTTTTTAGAACTAGGAACGATTAACCCATCTAGTGTTCCAGCTGAGCAAAATCTCAAAAAACCTTTCACTGGGCAAATCCTTGCCTCCATTTTTATTTTTTATTTTTTATTTTTTATTTTTTTTTTGAGTCATTACTCCAATGGAATTACTGTAAAATTTATAGTGGCCTTTAAGCATGCAAAGGATCATTCGAAAATACAACATCTACAAAACATAAATAAAGAAAATAGTTTGAATTAAAATTGCTCACACATAAAATCAGTATATAAAAATAAATCAACTCACACCCTTTCTTTTTGGATTACAAGTTGAAAATCTACCCCTCCATCCTTCTTCTTCATCACCAAATAACCAACTTTTCTTTGGACGGGTGTAATAGGTGAGTGAGTGAGAGATGTAGGAGATAGAGAGAGAATGGAAAGAGAGAGAATAAAGAGAGACAATGACGTGAGGGAGAGTGGAAAAGTGATTCACGTGAGGGGTGAAGTGATGGAGGTGAGAAATTTTTGGGCCTCTAATTAGATTCCATTCAAAATTTGAAAATTTTCAAATATTGAAAGCTTGAGAAATTTTTGTTCACCTGGATAATATTTTCTTTTTGAAATTTCTGCACAACTGTTCTTTTCAAAACTGGGCTCTACCCTCATATTCTTGATTTGCTTTCAATTGAAACGTGTGGGATCCAAGAAATCAGATTTTATTTGTGTAAATCTGACAATCGGATTTCTTGAATTGGATGTGGGACCACTTGGGCATGTGAAATACGAAGAATCCATGAAATGGAGACCACTTCATGGCTGGATTTCTTTCTTGCATATTCTTTCCTTCATTCCTCTCCCTTCTTTAATTAATTTCTTGGCCACTAATTCTTTTTGAAACTTTCCTCACTTGGGCCCACATTGGGAGTGCACTCCTTGGAAACACCATGCATGAATTACAACACGTAAGGGCCCCACCATGGGACGTCGGATGTGTGTTGGATATTTTTCTTTCTTTCCTTTTCTTTTCTTCTTTTATTATCTTCTAGATTTTCCACTTCTTACTGCCCCAATTTCTCAATTTTCCTACACATCAATTAAATCTAATTTAGTCTAAATAATTTTTATCAAAAAGAAGGATGCTACGCATGGGGACCCATAATGCGAAAAACGATAATTTCGCCCAAGACATGTATTTTTATGAGATTTTTTTACTGATTTAAATTTAAATTCAAACATGAAAGATCAATTACATGATTTTGTGAAAATCACTTAATTCAATGCATCTTGTTTTAATTAAGTCCACAAATTTATATGAAATAATGAATTAAAAATATAATTTTGTGGACTTATCAGGTGATGATACCACTTGTTCGATCTCCAAGATGCAGCTTATTTCAGCAGCGGCCTCAGTTCCTAGACAATCCTTTAAAACGGCTACAATGTCAATCATGGTCGGCCTCTCAATGAATTTTGATGACGTACACGCTAGCGCAATTTCTACTACTTTCAAAAGGGAATCAGCATCATAGTCTTCTTCCAACCTTGGGTCTAAAACAGCTTGTATGTCTCTCGTTGCGATTATTGGGCTTGCCCAATCGACTACGTTCCTCTTCTCATCATTTGTACTACTTCAGATAATTGGGGGCTGGCCTGTGATCTTCTCTAACATGACAACTCCAAAGACATAGACGTCGCTTTTCTGAGTCAAGTTGTTGGAATGTAAGTACCTATAAAGAAAAACATTCTTACATAAGCTACTTAATTGGGAACAAATTATACATGGAAGAGGCCTCGATGATGATGACTAGGCAACAAGGTCTTTTAAGTACAGGAGAAATTATAGAATCCTCAACATCACGGCAGGCCCAGTGTTTAACAACGCATGCTGTTCATCCCATGGGTGCCACTGACCTTTACCAAAAATATCTTCCTGTGGTGTCATCTAATCCCTCAAAAAATAGGACAAAATAGTTTACATTCATCTAATCCCTCAAAATAGATTTTTTGTATTTTTCGGGGTCATGTTCTGTCTATGGTTAGTCCTTTGAGATGAGTGGTATGAAATATGATTGGCCTACCATGTACAAACTCATGGCCTAAAAAGAGATCAACAAAGTTTCTTTTGAAAGGCAAAGAAACAAGCTAGAGTTGTTTTTATTTGGGGGATTCGGCGACGGGTCCCTGAACATTTCATTTTATTGCCTTAGGTCCACAATCTTTTTTCATATTGTGATAGGTCATTTTTTCAAATTTGAAGACCTAAAATGTCTAATTTACCCTTTTTTCATAATCATATCCCACGATTAGTGGGAAATGCCATTAATAATTGTCAATACCATTAAATTAGCCAAATAAATTTCAAAATATCCAAATAAATCTCAAAAAATGTAAATAAATTTCAAAATATGTATATAAAATAAAAAAATGCAAATAAATCCGAAAAATACAAATAAATTCAAAAGAATGCAAATAAATTTCAAAAAATGCAATAATTTCAAAAAACGCAATAAATCTCAAAAGAATGTAGAGAAATTTAAAAAGAAGTAAATAAATTTCAAAAGATCCAAACAAGTTTAAAAAAATATAAATAAATTTCAAAAGATGAAAATCATTTTAAAAAGATGCAAATAAATTTCAAAAGATCCAAATAAATTTAAAAAAATAGAAATTAATTTTAGAAGATGAAAATCAATTTCAAAAGATTGAAATAAATTTCAAAAATGTAAATAAAATTTAAAGGATGCAAATAAAATTAAAAAATGAAAATAAATTTAAAAAATTCAAAATACATTTGTCAAAACTAAGATAACCTAATTTTTCGAATTTCAGAAAAATTTGCCTAAAACTAAAGTATTTTTGCCAAAACTCAGTTAAATTTATTTTAAAAAAATGCAAATAAATTTCAAAGAAACATCATGAGTTTAGTTCAAATACTCAGTTAAAATTTTCCAAATGGAGATGAATTTATTAGAAAGTCAACTATATTTTTCGAAAAATAAAAAGGTAATTTGCCAAATACTCAGATAAATTTGTCCAGAACTCTGATAAATTTGTTCCAAAACGTAGATAAATTAGCCAAAAACTCAGATAAATTTGTCCATAACTCAAAGAAATTTGTTTCAGAGCTCAGATAAATTTGCGCAAAACTCAGATAAATTTGACAAAAAAATGTAAATCTCAGATAAATTTGACATAAACTCGCCCGAACTGAATTGCCTCTACTGGGCTTCTTCTGCAAACAGGTCGGGCCGACCTGAACTTGGACCAACCCGGACTCGTGCAGGCCCGGCCCACCTCTTCTTCTTCTTCTTCTTCTTGTTCTGTAACAGAACAAGAACAACACTGCAACGGTGACTTGCCTTCTTCTTCCTTCCTCGCTCCGGTCACGGGACGATGGCAACACGGGGTCGGCAACGTGCAGCGGCGCCGACGACGGCAGGCAAGCGGCGGCGGCGGCCGCACGCGATTGATCACGCCAAACGGCTGATCCCGTTTTTCCGGCTGTTTTTTTTTTTTTTATATATATAACAAAGGCTGACAGAAGCCTTTCTCTCCCCCACGTGTCTTCACAGATCAAATAAATGGGCAATCACAAGACAAGTTCCTCTCCCCTTCTCGTTTTGGAATAAGAAACATGGAAAACCGCCTTCTCCTCTTCCAGTCTTCTTCTTCCTCGGCGACATGAGGGCGGCAGCGCTCCATCCTCTAACGTCGTGATGTGGGGTCCAGCTGAAAAAATAAGAACCCAAATCACGCCTCTGTTTCGCTGTGATCTGCGGTAGTGGCTGGCGAGGGTCTACGGCCTCTTCTTCCCCGATGATGATGGTAGGGATCCGAACAGAGCTCTCTCTTCTTCGTTCACGGTTGCTGAACCAGAAACCAGAAAACTCTCTTCAAACTCCGAGCTGTTCACAGAGAACCCTTCTCTTCCTCTAGGCACAGTGAACCCAAATAAACCAGATTCTCTTCGATCTGAAATTGCAGATTCATGTATCCCATGTCTCCCACTTAGCAGCGAAACCGAGAGATGAAAACGCTGCCCAGAAGAAGAGGGATAATGCAAAATGAAAAAGAGGGATAATCCAAAATTTGAAATTTAAAATTTCAAAATTTTATGCCTAAAATGGTTGAAAGGGTAAATCAGTCATATAAATTGTTTCCAATGACCTCTGGCTGCAAACAATCTAGCTGCTTGGACCAGTGCCCTTAAAAAGAATTTGCTTGGACCGGAGGCTGGATAGATTCAATTCTAGGGACCTTTCGCTAATTAACTCTTTTTATTATTCATCATTCATAATGTACCTGAATAAAATATTTCATTTGCAAATAAATCCCAATGATAGAAAGTTATTGCTCTTCATACTATAATGATACTAGCCATGTACACAATCATATTAGGACATCAACTTCCAGTCAATTGGTTTTTTGCCGTTAAGTGTTGACCATTAATTGTTGTTTTTGCTTTTTTGTCTTTTTTTTTTTCTTTTTCTGGTTAAATGTCCATTAGTACAACAATTAACAGAATGGCTAGGGTTGACCAAGGTTCTTTTGAATGAGATATAAGAAATAAATAATTTCACTCTAATATGCTTTGAGCCCATGATAAGATTGATCATGTGTAACATATTTGAATAAAATATTACAAAAGACACATTTTTAATCCACAACTGGTCCACCAAATCTGAATCACTTAAAAGTAAATGCCTCTTTCCTATATCGGTATGAAAAAGAAATGACTGTAATATGTTTTGGGCCCATCAATATCATATGATTGATCATGTTTAATACACTTTGATTAGAACATTATAAAAAATCTCAAGCATTACTTATATGATGAGTGCCCATCTCCCTTATCTGAACTGAATAATTAGTGAGGGTGGGTCCATATGTACTTAGCAGTTTAGGTGGGCCCTGCTACACTAGAGCTATTTAATTTCCTGTACTTATGAGTCACAACGAATCACGATTTGGTAGAAAAGGAGCGAAGAAAAAGCTGCATCCAGACTCCAGAGCTGGAATTTGTTCCCACTCATCTTTGTCTTTAGGTATTTTGACTTTGATTTTCATTTCCCCTATTATAAATTGCAACCGGAAATTCTTTGAATCCCTCTTCGTTCTAGGGTTTTGAATTTGACAATCGAAAACATATTTGAATCTGCTCCTCCTTTGCTCCAGCGGTGGAAATCGATGCAAAGTGTTGAATTTTTTTAAAATGAGGAAATGCCACTTAAAATATTTCCATTCGTGGCTGAATCTGTGGTGATTTCTTTAATGTGTCTTTCTGATCTATTAAAATTGAAATTCTCTTCATTTATCCCATAAATGTTTGTGCTTGGTACTGGTATTGATTTGGGTTTTGAGAGTGTCACACTATCAATTAAGCAAATGCAAATACCACAAATCTAAAGAACAAGTCATCATTGTTCACAAACTACTTAGGTATTCATAAACAACCAAATGTGACAAGTCACCACACACCATCACAATATATATACCATTATTATGGTATGAGATGTGACTATTTAACTTTAAAAAGTTTTTACTGAACCAAAGCCATCTAAAGGAGCATTTGAAAATCACTTCTTCACCTGGAGCTGGAACTGCATGTGATGCCAAGTCCCACTACCTTGGAAAAAGTACGGAAGAAAAGCCGGACATTGTTCCCACTTGTTCGATCTCCGAGCTGCAACTTATTTCAGGAGCAGTCTCAGTCTCAGTTCCTAGACAGTCCTTTAACTCAGCTACAATGTCGGTCATGAACGGACGCTCTATGGATCTTGGTGACGTGCACGCCAGCGCAATTTCTGCTACTTTCGAAAGGGAATTAGCATCATAGTCACCTTCCAACCTTGGGTCCAGAACAGTTTGTATGTCTCTTGTTGCAATTATAGGCCTTGCCCAATCGACTAGGTTCTTCTTCTCATAATTTGTACTACTTCGGATAATTGGGGGCTGGCCTGTGATCATCTCTAACAGGACAACTCCAAAGCCATAGACGTCGCTTTTCTGAGTCAAGTTGTTGGAATGGAAGTACCTACAAAGAAAAACATTCTTACATAAGCTACTTAGTTGGGAACAAATTATATATGGAAGAGGCCTTGATGATGATGACTACGCAACAAGCTCTTCTAAAACAAAGGAGGAAATAGACAATGCTGAACATGACAACATCACAACAGGTCTATTGTTTAAAGATACATGCTGTTCATCCCATGGGTCCCATTGACCATGATCGAATATATCTTCCTATGGTGTCATTCTAATCCCTCAAAAAGAGGAAAAAGTAGTTCACATTCGACATTAGAATGGGCAAATATTCAATGGCCAGATTTTTTTCCGGGTCATGTTCTGTCTATGGTTAGTCCTTTTGAGATGAATGGTATGAAATATGAATGGCCTGCGATGGACAAACTCATGGCCTGAAAAGAGATCAACAATGTTTCTCTTGAAAGGCAAACAAAGCAAATTCATTTGCAAGTGAGAACATACTCTGGATCAATGTACCCAGGAGTTCCCTTGACTACTGTTGAAACGTGAGCTTGTTCATCATCCTTAAAGAAAACCTTGGACAACCCAAAGTCCCCTATCTTGGCCTCAAATCTTTCATTCAATAGGATGTTGGTTGTCTTCATATCTCTGTGAATTATGGCTGGTTTGCAACCAGTATGCAAATATTCCAATCCTACATAAGAAACTCAAACCAACCATAGAACAAATTAGTACAAGAGAATACTTAAAACAGTTATTTTTTTTTTTAGAAAAAAAAAACACTAAGTCACGTTAACCTTGTGCAATATCCAATGCTATCCGTAGTCGTTGGCCCCAATTTAGAGCTTTTGTATTGTTGTTTGTGCCTGTAATATTCCATTAGTACCATTCATTACATATATTAACTTCGGTAGAAGCAGAAGATCGAGTGGGTAAGAAGCTGAAGGATGTAGGTACCTAATAGATGGCTTCCTAAGTTTCCTTGGGCCATGTACTCGTATATGAGCGCCATGCCATCACCTTCTTGACAATACCCAATAAAAGGGACCAAGTTTCTATGATGAACTCTCATCAGGAGCTGGACCTACAATACATTGCCAGCCCAATATTATGTCACACTTTCCCAATGATGGCTGGTTCCTATGCATGTATCCATCTTAAATCAAACAAAACACATTGTTGTTCAAGTTGTGGGTCCCATTATCCATAAACATTTCATGTTGGGGCATCCTCTTCTCAGCCTTAACACTTGATGGCCAAAATTATACAAAGGCCCCCAAGTGTGCAATGGTCATATCATTTGCATATATAGCAATAGTTTAGTCTCACCTCGTTCTGAAATTCATCAGAGCCTTGACGCATGTGAGAGAGCAACTTGACTGATTGTAGAGAGAGCATCTTTACTGCAACTTGAGTTCCATCTGGCATCTGGCCATGGTAAACGGTCCCAAACCCTTCTTTGCCTATGGACCTCTCGAAATTGTTGGTCATGTTAACGACTTCAGCATATGTGAACCGTCGATTCTCAGAAGAAAACAAACCCGCTTTGTTCGCCATGACAACAGGATCTGCATAAAAATGTTCATGAAATTGAGGATGAACTTCCTGTTCTTAATGCACCTAGGATGGCTGATTAAGGTGGGTTCAAGCTCCCTGATTGAAAACATTGATTCACCAACAAAACAGCCACATGTACTTAGTCGCATGTGCAGTTGCCTACATTAGGAATTATCTCTACAAAGCTTAGAAGGTCTTATGCAATGGAATGCTTACCTTGTTTTCTCCATTTGAATCTCCATAAGATTATCAACAAGATCAATAAGATCACTACAAAAGCAAGCGGTGCCGCAACAAGAATAATCATCTTTTGTTTATTAGAATCTTTGCTGCATGAATCCGAAACGCAAAGATCTGGGTTGTCATCGACACTGCCATTAAAAGATCACACATCTTAACAATCATATTTAACAAAGTCAGACAATCAGGTAGTATGCAAGAAAAGTTTCAGTTTGGCATTTGTCTATAATGTAGTCTTCGATCTTTTGTCATTGTTCTTATTGCATCAACATCAATGGCATGTCTTCTCAAGTATCCCTAAGATGTTCCAAACGGTTCTTCTCATTGTGATAGTCATTAGTCACAAATTGGAATAAAGCTTGATTGAACCAAAGTCCATGGTTGTTGTTTGTGGTGAGGCCATACCTCAACTTGAGTGATCCTTTCTTGGATTTCTCCAGCAAATTGGAAGGGACCAATCCACTAAGTTTGTTGCCACTTAAATTCCTGAAATGATCGCAGGCTCCAAACTACAGTTACTATTGAATACAGGAACTTAAAAACTCATCATCAAATGCTATTCAACTTACAATGATGACAGGAATGGCAAGTCTCCCAGAAAATCAGGTACAGGCCCGATCAAGTTATTCCATGACAAATCCCTGAAAGGAAAGACTTCAAGTTTAGGCACTGTAAGAGTCTGGATCAACTCCAGCAGTTCCCGTAAAATGGCATGAGTGAGGTTTGTGGGACCCTCATCAAATAAAAACAGTGTTTGCGATCCAGCCATCGAATGTATTATTATAACATGAATTATTTCCTTTATCTACTGGACCTCCATTTGATGGCTTCAAATTTGGATGGCTAATAATGTTGTAATCGATCTGATCTTGATGTATGGCTAGTTGATAAAGCCCTCCTCATATCATGTGGGGTCAATTGGCCCAAAACATACATGCCATGTGTTCTGTTTTTAGGAAAACGAGCTCCAGATCCGACTTGCACAATAGAAAGTCTGGATCCTTTGTAGCTCTAGAATATAGGATACGTGGCACGTTCATGGGTACTACTAGCCATCTCATACAAAGAGTATTAGGAAACCCACCATTTGTCAAAATCAAATTGGTTGAACGTTGCTAATCGTCCCATCTCAAGTCCCCAAATTGATTGCGCACACATAAATGAACAACAGTCAGTCTACATGTCTCGATTCCTGGCCCGACCCCATTCAACTTTTCAACTCCCGCCAGAAAGTTGAATGGGTCGGGCCATAAATCGGGCCAGAGAATCGGGACAGGTAGACTTTTTGAATGAACAATGTGGTTATAATTTGGCCCTTGCTTAATGCATGACACATTCAGACTGAAGATTAAAGGTGAAGTGATTAGACACAAAGGAAGGAATTTGGTTGAAATTATGGCGCAATTGGAGCATGAACGGTGCAATCTGATCCAATAGCTACAATTTCAGAGTGTGGCTATTGGTGCATGTTTTGTTCCAAAAATTCCCTGACGACTTACAAGGAGTGGATTGAATTGAGATTTGCAAGAGAAGCAGCTATTTCTCCATTCAATTCAGCAGAAAAGAGGTTCCTGCAAAGCAGAGATGTGACTTTGGGTCAAAGCAGATGAACACTAGCAAGCATTGTCTTTGCATCGGTTATTTCCATGGAGGGAGAACTCACAGGGATAAGATCTTAGGGGCATGTGAAAGGGTGTAGTCGCAAGTCAAGCCCTGCCAGGAGTAACTTTCTGGCATACATGGATCGCCCATCCAGTTTCTCTTCACTTGGTAAGCAGCTTTGATGTCAAGGATTGCTTCAACTGATTTTCACATGTGGAAAAGTAAAAAAAAAACTCTTTATGTAGTTAGTCATTTATAACCCATAAATTCTATTCCTTAATAGCAGTCATAAAGGTACTCATAGGTCATGGCTACCACTTGTTATTTTGAAGCAGCTTAAAATTTTAAAAATAAAAACAAAGAACAATTGATTGTAACAGGCATTTGAATCCAAGACAGAAAAATGGACGACGTAAATTAAATCAAATATTTCTTCTTTATATCAATTGTCCAATTAATGCCCACAGATATCACAACTAGCAAGTACTACTTCATTTGATATGTTGTTGATGGTTAGTCCCAGCATTCCATTAATTCTAATGCATGGGTAAAATTTTTCTGTTTCTGGGCAGAACTTTGTCTGGGAATGTAATCCTTCTTGCACTGAACACAAGGATGTCCATTTACATCAACTGTGACGCTTATCTTCTTCTTAAATCCAAAATGTTCAACATTTGGAGCTCCTCCTGTGTTATTCCATGCCATATTTTACACCATTAGTAGGCCTCACCATTGAGGGGTTTTTTTTTTTTTTGGTTGGACTCACCATTGAGGTTGGCCAGTTGTAAATTATGTGATTGATATCATTCCAGTTGTGTGGTTTGGATTTTTTAGAATAGAATTTGACAAGCGTGTGCCCAGCGGCTCAAACACGTATGGTTATTAGATTTTTTTTGGGTAAAAACGTATGGTATTAGTTGAAAGATGTAAAAGAATAGAGAAGATGTGCACATGCATACATACATACCATCCTGGTCTCTTGTTGGTATGCTGTTGTGTCGCGAGATGGCGAGAGTCTCAATGGCATTGAGGATGGGAGGAAGGGTGGAACTCGGGGTCGTCTTAAATGAACATGAGTAGTTATGTTGGCCACTCAGTGGTTGATTGGTTTGTAGGGTGTATGTAACAAGGTACTCCGGGCTAATAGGCCCATTGAAGCATGAGTCGTTGCCACAGCATACTGTGAATTCTCTCTTCATGTTAGGCTCAAGTTGCTCAAGTTCTGCAAAGTACATGTAAACTTGAAATTGCATGGAGGAAAACTGTGCCGTCCAAGAAAAGTACAATTCATTACTGTCGTTGATTGGCCTGATCGCAGTCATCATGACCGCTGAGGGTGGTTGAAAGGCCTCGTCGGGATTTTTAACTTTATGCAGCGTGTTAAAGGAATTCCAATTTTTATCTTCTTCCGACAGCCAAATCAGATCGAAAGGGTCCTCTGGATACCTGCACAAGCAAAATTGATTGCCACAAGGCTTCGGTAACTCTAAAATAAGCTCTTATATTATTGTTTAGAGTTTATTTATACAATAGTTTTTGGTAAATCTCTAATTGTATTTTTTAAATTTAGAGCTTATTTATAAATTAAATCTTTTGTCTTAAAAAAAAAGAAAAAAAAAAAACAAACAAACAAACAAATTTGTGTGTGTGTGTGTACAATACAAAATTAACATGTCTTGGATGGAAATAATCTCATAGATTTTTTAAAATAATGCAATAAAAGGTCAGTTCCAATTACCAAAATTTCAAAAGGCGACCCTAATTACCCCATGAAATAAGAGCTTTTTTTTCCTAACTTTACCAAACACGCTAATTATAAATTATAACTTAAAGATTAGATCGAGCTTTAATTTTAAGTCTTAATCTAGTTAGATTTTATTATTGCACTACAGCAAATGAGAGATTTTGTGAGCACCTGAGATCTCGACTGTTAATGGATCTTCCGACGTCTAATCTGGCTCCCATCGGACTCCGTAGAGACTGTCTCTCATTTGCGGGACTATACATGGAACTCTTCAAAGGTCGCAACTCAAGCGCAGATATGAAAGGTGTTCCAGAACCCGTATCCACAAGACAAATGGATATAAAGTTCATTGTCGCTACAGTGATGATCTCTTCATAAAATCCAACATTTGCATCAAAGAAAGAGATGGTCGTCCAGAGGTTGGCACCAAAGTAGAGGTCGAACTCGGGTGTGCTATTTTTTCCATCGTAGTTTCCATATGCGAAATAGGCTCTGATGAGATACTTGTTGCCCTTGGTGATTCCACTCAAGTTGTAACAGTTGCGGCTTCCATTTGGAAAGCTTCTAACATTTTTGAGGAACTGATATGGGTAAGCCAGTGGCAGTACTTTGTCTACGCCAGTGTCAATAAATTTAGCATCTGATTGGTAAATAATGGTTGTGTCATTGTCGCTGTAGGTGGAATACTCAGGTATGCCACAATCTATGCTGATGAAGCCTGTGGGAAAATAAATAAAGATTAAAATAAAATAAAAGGCAGAGTATAAATGTAATTTGTTATATATTGTTTCGGTAATGGACGATGCTGAAAATAAAGCATCGGTATGGTCACTTCCTACTTCCCATGTATTGGGGCCGGCTTCGGGACTAATACCTTGTCATTTAATTCTATTTGAGGCCATGTTCTATGAATATCCTCTGGGAAAATCTTTTGTTTTCTATAAAATCATGGAAAAATCACATTTGGTGATTGTAAATCTTTAAGGATATGGACCAAAATCTGCACTTTCAAGGATTTTCAGGTCCCCCACTCCCCCAATGGGATGTGGAAATCCTTACTTTATTAGATTTCCGAAACCAATTTCCTAGCTATGTGCATTGATACCTACTCTAATAAGCTGTACAAATCTTCAACGACGAATCCCTGTTTTAAAGGAGTGAGGAATCCTTACCTTTGCGGATTCCTCTCTGGAAAACGAAAAAGCCACCAAACTAATATTCCTATGACACGTACTTTCAGCTGTACAAATCTTCAACGACAAATAAATGGATAAATAAATAAACGACTGCAAAGTACGGTCCAACATTATGGGGCCCACTTGGGCCAGCCATTCTTCAGTGCAGCCCCTTTGATGCCATTTTCATCCCATGATCAATCACCAGCCCTAAACTTACTCTCACAGAACCTTCACTCACCCTTGCATCAAATCTCAACAAAATCTACAGTTAAGATGACATAGACTTCAAGGCTATTGACAAGGGTTAGGATAATTTGGTTGGACTGATTTTTTTAATATGCACTATCCATAAAGAGACCTTTTCATCTGCCCTCCAGCCCCTCCTCCTATTGATAAAATTGCATCTAAGTGGGCTGTATGATCTGGACTGCGTATAAACTATATGCAGTCATCTGCTTGTAGGAGAAGGAGAACGTTCTCCCTTTACCTACTACAAGTAGGTGGATGAGTCATCAATGAATCATCAAGGTTAGGAAAGAATACTCAAACTAAATACTAGGAGTAAGTAGTATAACACTAGTCCCTTTTTAACAAAATAAAAAAAAAAAAAAAAAATAGTCCCAACTTAGCATTTTTTTTATATATATAAAACTCAAACCATCCATAAGTGCCCAATTCCGTAAATGCCCCACAGCAAGCGGTGGGTCCCAATTATGGTGGCGACGGGCAAAGCTGAAATGAATAGAAACCCGGGACTATTTTTTATATGGAAATGGATCCCCTGTTTGGTCCAAATAGGGGGTGCCACATGGGAAAGAAAAAAAAATTATGGAGGAGATGAGATGTCATTAATTTGACATCTCTCCCCAATATGGCACCTCCTAAGTGGTCCAAACACGGAAACCTGTTTGGACCAAACAGGGGATCCATTTCCTTTTTATATATGTCCAGGCATGATGAAGCTCAATACGAGTGCCCAAGACCGACCACCTACAAATTGAGTGTTTTTTATAGGTTCAATCGAACGGTGAGACTCACCTTAGATAATAGAATCTTATTTATATACATATAGGGATATTTCTGGCATCCTTCCCTCACCATATGGTGAGAGACAAACTGAATGAGACTCACTGATCATGAGACTTGTGGGGGATGAGAAGAGACATCTTAGATAAGACCATATATCAAATTTGGGGTCAATCCCATGCCTCTAACCCCTTCATCATTGCCCACAAACTTAATGACTTTGCAGATGAACGGGTTAGAGGCATGACATTGACCCTAAATTTGATATATGGTCTTATCTAAGATGTCTCTTCCATCACCCACAAGTCTCATGATCAGTGGATCCTATTAAGTTTGTCTCTCATCATATAGGGATAGAAGGATGCACAGGAATACCCCCTATATATATTAATATTAGTTCAGTGCGAGACTCATAACAATAATTCTTACTTTAAAATATTAAATGGAGAAAGAATTTAGGGAAAGAATCAAATACTAATGGAAGAAAATTTAGGAAAAGATCCAATTTTGGGGAGAAATGACAATGATGAAAACTATTTTAAAATTATAATGAAAATTGGTTATGCCACATGTTATTTCAAAACCCAAAAGGGAGGGCCACGTGTCACTCTCCCATGAATGGGGCTCCTACTTTAATATACATAACTAGCAATAACGACCCGTGCCTAGCTCGGGGAAAAAAGTAACATATTACATTTTTAACTTATGAGATATCAAAATTAATTATAAACATATAAGAATATATTCATACATATTTATATATAAACAGTCAACACATCTTCAATCATAAATACAAGTGTTGTCTTCATATAGGCCAATGGTCATCTAAATCCCTCCGCACAAATCTCTTCTCTACCCCTTTGAAGTAGCACCAATACCATTTTAGAATCGATCAAACCGTTTTTTTGCTCTAGATTTTTTTTTAAAAAAATGTATAAACATCTTAACTTTAAAAGCCATAAATTATGAGACTTTAAAACCACATGCTAGTGTTATTTGATCCCAGTAATAATTGGCCCACCTTGGATCAATGTATATATCTCTTAATTATAGGTCCATGTGGGCCCATGGAAGTGTAATTATGGTGGGGCAAACCTAGGGTCATTTGTCTATATAATCAGATCAGAAAAATGATACCTATAAGATTTAATAAAAAAAAAAAAAAAACTCCAACCTCAAAACATTTATATCACAAGCCCATCTATGAGGTGGTCTACTAGAAGGTTGGGTCTGATTTTCGTTCACATATGACAATCTCCAGATACAGTAGAGCTCTATTTGGAAACTAAAAAAAATGATATTCTGAATTGTTGAAAGGTGGGCCCCAAATATTAAAATAAAAAGATGACAATCTTGAGAGGATGGAAGATAGATGGTGTTGAGAGAGAATAATCCATAATCCATATTGACCTAAAAACCTAATATATATGCATAATCCCTGAGTAGGTCCCACTGTAAAAATAAGTTAAATGTGCGGGGCCCACTAATTGATTTGCATCCATTAAGAAACCAGACAATGGCGAGTAGGCTTGCCTCCCTCCATCAGTGGGGCCCACTATTAGAAAAAAGGGGTTAAGAGAATGCCATTGGGATTGCATCCAATATCGGAGTCCAATCTTGAAATATATTTAATACGAACTGGTGCCCATTACTGGATCTATCCATTTAACGAAAAAAACTGAATGGAGAGTAAAGGAACAACAATTTGGATTTCAATCATCGGTAGGGCCCATAAAACATATTTAACATGAGATCCACTGATGATTGAAGATCTAAAAAAAAGAAAACAAACAGTTAATGATTGAAGATCTAAGAAAAAGAAAACAAACCGACTGTAAGTATTTGCTTATAGTTTGGATAATGGCAAGAAATATGACTCAAATTCAAATGTCAACACCCCGTGCTTAGTCCGGGGCAAAAGGTAAGATATTACATTTTTAATTTATGAGATATCAAAATTAATTATAAACATATAAGAATATATTCATACATATTTATATAAAAACAGTCAACACATCTTCAATCATAAATACAAGTGTTATCTTCACGTAGGCCAATGGTCATTTCAATCCCTCCGCACAGATTTCTTCTCACCACTTTGAAGTAGCACCAATACCATTTTAGAATCGATCAAACCGTTTTTTAGCTCTAGATTTTTTTTAAAAATGTATAAACATCTTAATTTTAAAAGCCATAAATCATGAGACTTTAAAACCACAGGTTAATGTTATTTGATCCCAATAATAATTGGCCCACCATAGATCAGTGTATATATCTCTTAAATATGGGTCCATGTGGGCCCACAGAAGTGTAATTATGGTGGGGCGAACCGAGGTCATTTGTCTATATGATCAGATCAAAAAACGATACCTATAAGATTCAATTAAAAAAAAATCCAACTTCAAAACATTTTTACCACAAGCCCATCTATGAGGTGGTCTACCAGAAGGTCAGGTCTGATTGTCGTTCACATATGACAATTTCTGAATAGAGTAGAGCTCTATTTGGAAACTAAAAGAAAATGATATTTTTAATGAAAAATTTATTAGTGTGAATTGTTGAAAGATGGGCTCCAAATATTAAAAATAAAAAGATGACAGTCTTAAGAGGATAGAAGATAGATGTTGTTGAGAGAGAGAGAATAATCCATAATTCATATTGACCTAGAAAATTAATATCTATGCATAATCCATGAGTGGGTCCCACTGCAGAAATAAGTTAAATGTGCGAGGCCCTCTAATTGATTTGCATCCATTAAGAAACCAGACAACAGCCAATAGGCTTGCCTCCCTCCATCAGTGGGGCCCACTCTTAGAAAAAAGGAATTAAGAGAAGGCTATTAGGATTTCATCCAACACTGGAGTCCAATCTTGAAATATATTTAATACGAACTAGTACCCACTACTGGATCCATCCATTTAGGGAAAAAAACTGAAAGGAGAGTAAAGGAGCGACGGTTTGGATTTCAATCATCGGTAGGGCCCACAAAACATATTTAACATAGGACTCATTGATGATTGAATATCTAAGGAAAAGAAAACAAATATACAGTAAAGATTTGCTTATAATTTGGATAATGGCAAGAAATATGACTCAAATTCAAACGTTCATAAAAAATCTCTTATTTGAGAGGTTTTAGGATATAAAGAGTAGCCTTCTTTGAAAAGAGAGACTTTTTTAGGAATGATGTGGCCGCCCTCACACCCCATAGAGACATTTTAGAGATGAGGTGGCACCCTTCGGAGCCCACCTCTCTCTTTACTTTAATATATAATAATTGTAATTTGCAGTTTACTAGGGGTTATAATATTTCTAGGTAACTATGCAAATATGATACAAAGCATTGATCGAAATCTTTTGGTTCTTACGCCTCTGCGCCTCTTCCACAAATTTGGCTGGTAGGGTCATAAAATAAGGATCCCCTTTTCAATCTGGGCATGCCGTCCCTTTTATAGTCTTTTCTCATGCCATTGCATCTTGTCCGAAGTCCTTTATCCGTAGGAGCTTCAACGTCATCAATCAAAATTTAAAAAGGAGTAACCAATCCTCCTCTCCTGTTCAAGTTCCAAAAATCCGATGGACATTTTCAGCCACTAAAGTTTTATCTTATTTTGTTTGCAAATTTGGTACAAGTCCGGGAATTCACAGGGAGTTTGCAATTTTGAGGATTCCTCTCCAACCCTAGAACTAGGATTTTTAACTAAAAAATTCATTTGTTTGAGAATTTCACATCAATATCAGTATATGTTGAGATATAGAGTTGAAAAATATTGGTCTCAATGGGTAAATCAACAAAGAATGAGGACTTCCAAAACACTGCCGGGAGGGCCATTGGTCCGACTTAAAAAAAATTTAAAAAGAAGATTTCCGCTACTTAAAACCCTTAAAAATTTACAATTGTCAAACCTAGATTTTAACTTTGTTTAAAACCCATCATCATGAGAGCAAGGGGAACCCTACCTCTTACCCACTGCTTGGATTGATCCTTGATTATGCTCTCTTCCCACGTGTGTGGGTTCTCTCATGGGTCCCAACTCCTTTAATTGAGGTAAAAAAAAAAAAAAGAATTATAGTCATATCATATATTGTATAATATTTCACCTTCTCTTGCAACTTTGGGTCACTTGTGTCCAAAGGCCCGCGGGACCAGAAGGAGAATAGTTGGACGAAACTGTCAGAATTTAGATCCCCCGAGGTAGGGACTTGGGACTTACACGATAGCTGAGAAAATAAAGTATAGCTCACTTATTTAAAATCAAAATTGATTAAAACGAATCTCTAGTCTTGTACGTATTGTGTGAGAAATTTTTGTTTTCACTTATTTAAGAGATCCGGACTAACAGAATAATCTAATGAAAAGGTCACTACAGGCGAAATTTTAATATAAACAAGATGAGAGTTGCGTAAGATCTCAAACCTGGTTTTTGGCCTTGAACAGACACGGCAAGAGCCAGTGAACTCATAAGAATGGAAAACCATACTAAGGCCATATCTCTCTCTCTCTCTAAAAAGAAGTCTGAACTCAAACATTTTATTTTGTCCCGCTGAACATAGCCATTAGATTAGACCATGCAAATTATGCTCAAGTTGTAGGTTTTTTTTTATGACATAACTTTATATATAGAGACAAAGGACCACTGCAATAAAATGTCGGAAACAGAGGCTCCAGCTCACCATTATCGAGATGGTACTCCTACAGTAGGGCAGGTCATACGTCAAGCGACTTGTAGAACGCGGTCGTTAATAGGTTGGCCGGCCCCATGGACTCCAGTACGAAGCATAGACAGCGCGAGTCTCGCTGGGATATGGACAAGAAGGTCGAGTCGAAGTCATCACACGGAAACCCACCGGTTAGGCAAGTAGAAAGAACTGCGGTTCTTCTTTCTTTTATAACTAAAGGTTCTGCTATTAATTTTTAATTTCTTTTCTTTTAGGAATCGAAGGTTGAGTCCTGGGACCATAGGAGTTTTACCCGGCATCTCTTTAGGCCCGGAGGGATTAGTCCAACCCAAAGAGATGAGAACCCTCCATTAACAAAAAAAAAAGGAAAAAAAAAGTCATCGCACAAACATCGAATGCTTGTGCACCAAGTAGTATTCCCTCATATTTTATCTTTATATAGGTGATTTTTTTGTATGGGATACAAAAAATATAGACTTTTGTGGCCCACGTGACTGCGCACAATAAGAGGCTTTTTGGGGTCTTTAATAATGAAGTTGAGTGAAGTAAAGATTATTTTGAAGAAATGATAAAAATAAGTAGGTTATCATGGTATCTTATTTTTAGTTATTTGTTATGAAATCTTTTTTACTTTTATAGGGAAAAGTAGGGCTTTTTTGTCTTTTAGTGGAGAAAAGATTTTTTTGACCTTTTTTTTTTTTGAAAAATATGGTTGAAATTTTGAATTAAAGTGCTTTTGATATGACTTAAAAAAGAAAAGGGACTTCACTTTACTCGACTCTATTAGTAGAGTTGCCACATCATTTAATATATATCATTTCAAGAGATATCATTGGTATTAAGAAAAGTACTAATTTCAGATACACATGCAAGTGTTTTCCAAAAAATATTTTGGGTGCGCTTGTGCAACTGTGGAAGGGGAAATCCCTGTTTTAGTCTGTCGCAGTGTAATTGTTTTATTTAGCTTGTTTCATCACAAAAAATTAACTAAAGATCTTTTTTTTTCTGGTGTAAGAAAGAAAAGTAGAGTTTTGACTGTTCTTTTGGAAATCCTTGCACTGACACAAACAAGCTAAAGGATAGAAATTCTATGATGCAAAGAAATTTATTTTAGAAAATCCCTTATACAACAACATTTTAGGGGTTATAGGCTTACTGCAACTCCTCCCCTCATCAGTTTTCCATTGATATCCGGTAGTAAAAAATAGGAGTGTCATATTTCCCCAAATAAAGCAAAGCCGTTGTGTGAAGGAATTCCTGCAAATCTTATATTGGTTATGCAATTTACATTCGATTAATGTTTCTGCTTTTTAATCTATGATAATATAAGTATATTGATTTATTTTATGAGTACATCCATTATTTTTGTTGATCCTTTTTTCTTTTTCTTTTTTTATAACCAGCTTAGGGGGCTGGGACCCAAGCCCTTTAGTGAGAGAAGTAGCCCTCAGGTGAGGTAGCACGACTCTCAAGTGGGAGAAGGTCTGCCGAAGTCTGAACGCAGGACAGGCAGATAAAAACTCACATCTCTTACCACCAGGGTAAGAGGCAATTCTTATATGTTGATCCTTAAATTAATATTTTTTCTATAATATCAATTTCCCAAACAGGTATATGAAGCCCTATCAAATTTATTACTCTCCTCACCTGCAGCCCAAATCAGATTTTACAATGTAAGATGTCATGTTCCAACCGAAAAAACTTAATTTTGATTGGTGGAAGGTCAAACATGTATATGAAGCTCGGTCAAACCCGTTATTGATTTATTTTTTTGGTTGGAAACGTCAAACCCTTTATTTGGGCGATGTGAAATGTGAGACTTTCCTAACATAATAATGTTCATGAAAACATACCTACGATCATGGTAATTGCATGTGCCATTTACAGGAATGGATTTGTGAGTCAAGTCTTAATTGATGAAGACCTTGAACAGTCTAAGTCTCCCATCTCAACCTCCAAAGTCCAACCTACCAATCGAAATGTGAATACGGCTCATATTTATCTCCATAATTCATTAAAGAACATGCAGGGGCATTTCATTCTGACTGTACAATATAATAGTGTATTGTATTTAATGCTTTTGGCTGATGGTCATCTAGACGTAAGCATGATAACTAGTGCCTAGGTCGTGCCGTGCCGGCTAGTGAAAAGGCAACCCAGTCAATTGGGACACTGAATTAGTCGTGCCATGCCGGGTCCTGCTCAAGTTGGGAGGTGAAACTATTAAAATAAATGTAATAATATTAACGGTAATTTACAAATGCAATAGCAAGGGCCTTCAATCTTGCTCCAAATGTAACATTTAATTTGCTCCAAATCCAGATGACTACAATAGTTTTTTTTTTTTATTTAAATTAAGGCCAAAATCACATTAGTTTGTGAACAGCTTGGGTCATTACTTTGCTTATTTGGGTTTGTTTTTACTCATTGACTCGGCTGGCCTTGTCATATTGCAGTTTTATCGCATTAAGTTGCTAACTTGGTAAGCTAGAAATCATTTAAATAAGGCTATAGGGGGAAAATTGGTAGGGTAACGGATATATATATATATATATATATATATATATATGGGAAGTGCTCTTATGAGAGACACTCTCACAAACTTTATGAGAGATGGGTGGGGGCGCTCACTTCCACATGCACTCTTACAAACTTATATATATATATATAATGGGAATGAACTCAGCATTGTTGCACTTTTGTTAATGATCCATTCAGCTCAATATACCCATAAAATATATAGATAAGAGAAACCCTGACCTTGCTTAGTGCTACAGGGAGTACAGGCCATTAATCTTGTAGGTTCATTTGCAAAAAATCCCAATGATTGAAAATTATTGCTCTTCATACTATAACGATACTAGCCATGTATATAAATGGTATTAAACCATCAACTTCCAGTCTCCATTGGTACTTTTTTTCCCTTAAATGTTGACCATTATTGTTTTTTCTTTTTTTGTCTCTTTTTTTTTTTTTTTGAAACAGTAGCGATCTTATTCATTAGAAATCTATATCTCTATTGGATAGTGGTTTACCTTTAGTTAACCACAGTCTTCCAAACTAAAAATACTAAAATTAGAGAATACTTCAAAACAGCTATCAAAATCTCCATTCACCCTCCACTCCCCTCTCTCTCTCTCTCCAGTCTCCTAAATCTCCTCTCTCTCCGGTCTCCTCTCTCTCCAATCTCCTCACTCTAGAATAACTGAACCACATAACTCCCTTAAAAAAAAAAAAAAAAAAAAAAAGCGCACTTCAAATCTAAACTCCTATCTACAACTCCGACTACGGAAACGGAAACCAACAAGAAATGAAAACCAGAAAGGGAAGACTGGAGCACGGCAAAAACCAAAAACGAAATACCTAAATCGCAAGGCAAGGGTGGAGGAACTCCACTTTGACTCACCAAGGAGAATGTAAGTTACATCGTTACATCATTTCTTTTGTAGTGATATAGATCAATGCCTAGACTGGGGGGGCGTTTGTAACATCTATTTATTTTATTTAATATAAAAAATGATATGAGAGCATAAAATAAATTACGACGGTATCAAGTAATAACCAACAAGAAAGGAGGTTCTCTAATATGGAGTATAAAATAAACCACCGAAGCCTAGGACAAGAGCTTTCAAGATAAAGGAGAATGTTACAGCTGCTGATTAGGCAAAGAAGAGCAGATACATATTTTAGCAAATGCAGCTATCAAGATGATAATGATAAATAAACTAAAAATAAAATTTGGATCGAATATATTCATTAGAGAAAAAAACTGCATAAAGATAAGAGTACGTTTCACTGCTATTTTCAACATCTTTTTGCCGGGATTATTGCTTTGAACTGCAATTGAAACCAGGGAATAGCAGACTAATAGGGTCTATAATTGAACCGTGGGGGAGTGTAAGTGGGTTCAGCCTTTAGACCTTTCCCCTTTCAACCTAACTTGTTTATGCTCAACCCTTCCCATCTGATATATTCAGACTCTTTTTAATTTGGGTCTCGAACCATACTCAGAATCTCTTTCAGTTTTCTCATTAGAGCGCTTTGATATACTCAACTATATGTCTACTGATTTCTTTTGAAGGATTTCTATTTTAAGAAGAGAGAAATAACCTAGGGTTAAAAGAGTCATTTTATCTTTTCAATAAATACAACGGAAAAGAAAAGAGGATAATGGAAACCATAGTTTTTTCCCCTTAATCTTATCGTCAGTCAGGGGAGCATTGAGTAGTTCAAGACCCAAATTAAAAATATTAGGTATGGGCCCAATGTTTAGACCCATTTCTAATTTGGCTCTGGATTCCATCCCTCTAAATGGGGCCCGAATGAAATTCAAGTACCCATTCTACATCCATGTATTATAAAGAAATAATCTTATGTTGATCTGTGAATGAGGGTCTTCATGTGGACAAATTGCATTGAACCATGTGGGGAAAATCTCAGGTCAAATTAAAGATGGTCCAAAAGCCATCTCAATGACAAAAGTTGTTAGTTGGCCTAAAAGATCATATTGTTAAACAGTAAGTGTAACTACATGCGATATCAAAATCAGCCACATGGTTATTTGGACAACACTACGAGCGGGATCAAAATCGGATACATGACTGCGAGGATGGGCCACAAGTGGTGGTTGGGATATTAGATGGGAAGGGTTGAGCATAAACATGTTGAAAGAGGAAGGGTCTAAAGGCTGAACCCACTTATATCCAACCCTTTTACTAAAAGGACAACCCACCCAACCCAACCCAACCTTTATTAAGTGTTGGCCCATATCTGACCCATATTATTTGCTTGTTTGACGCTGGTAAGGTAACAAGGTGGGATGTCTCAAATATTAGTTCCAATGTACAACAAGAGCAAAAGGCATACACAACACAAGGATACATGACTTCTACCTAAAAAAAAAAAAATCACAAGGATACATGACGCTTGCATGCCAAGGGTCCACTGGATGAAGTAAGTTTGGAAATTCTTAAGATAGAATTGTCTTCCATCAGTCCATGGCATTGAGCATGCATGCGCTCATGTGGATTTTTTCTATATTTATAGTTCCATTTATTGGGTCAGCAGAATGGAATTGTCAGAATTTCCACAATCTTAAAAAGTCTCGGTTTGATGACAATGTGACATCAAAGTGGAACAAATTCCATTAGAAATTTCCAATTTCTTATCAGAAGATAGTTTCATTCCATACCTCAACCTAGCAGGCCCAAAATTTTAAAAAGAACAGGCTAAATAAATAAAATACATCAGATAACTAGCCACTTGCTGTCATCCATCCCCATGCGTTGGCATTGGCCCAAATTTATCACCAGATTTATGTGCTACCATTGAAATGAATTACCCAAACTCTGCACATTAAATCTTAAGAACCATTCCATCACCCCAACAAAGTAATTGGCAACAAAGAGGATCTCACCTTATCCAACAACAATGAACCCGAACTGATTTATTATCCGAGTGTTAGATCGTTGATTGTGTTTATTACCATTCAGAGTGAGAGCTGTGATATGAAATAACAAAATTGCACGTCTGCTCCTACATTTTATTCTGCTTCTGGGATTTTAAATGTTGACATAAAATTTACACACATTCGTTGTCGGTGGAACATGGATTTGTTGCTGCCACAGTGTGCCTGCTTGTAAGACCCCACCCCGAGTTAATCAAGATTAACTCTAATTAATTGAAGTTAATGCTAATTAATCCCGTTTAATGAAGCTAATGATGGCTAATGACTAAGCTCCATGAGATTAGTCTCAAATGATTGAATTAAGCTTAAGGAATGATAATGAAGGGTATTAAATGGATTTAATGAGATTTTAGACTCAAACTAAGAGAACAAGGCCTTTTTCCGTAAATACGGATTTATACGTATTTTATCGAATACGGAAACTCTTGATGCCAACACGCGTATCTCGACGAGTACGTTAACTTTCATAATAGGCTCGAAGTCATCCGACGAGTATTGACTCAAGTGAGCCTCCATTTGACTTGAATTGAAAATAAGAAAGAGAGAGAGGGTCTAGTTGCAAATTGGCCTTATAAACATTGAAATGAGCCTTGGGTTCATTCCACTGCATTTCACTCAAGAAACCCTAGGCAACTTCCCTTCTTCCTCTTCATTCTCCTCCCATTCCTTCCCATCTAGAGTAGAGATTGAAGGCTTGTCAAGTGGTTGGAAGGAGGTTTCTTCTTCCTCATCTTCTTCTTCAAGTAGTCTTCTTCTTTGGAGTGCTTGGAACTTGAAAGAGAAGCTCAAGAGCTCCCTACTCACATCACAAGTAAGTGCTTAGGACTTTCAATGGATTTCCAAGTTATAATGAGTGGTTAGGCATGGTTTCTAGCCAATTAGCTCATAGGATTTGTGTTTTTGATGTTTTATGGAAATAGGGTTTGGATTTGGGGATTTCTCACCTCAAAATCAAGCTATCAAGGGGTTTCTTGTTAATAGGCTTTAAGAGGCAAGTATAAGCTTAATTTGGGTTTACACTTGTGCATTTCCATTCGATTCAAGCATTTTTCTTTTCTCTTAATAATGTTGGGTTTTCGTACGTTCTACCGGAATTTCTACCGGTAGAAGTGGCTCGAAATTTTACAGAGAGATGAAGAATTGAGAACCCTTAGTCAACCGGAAGTTCTACCGGTAGATCCACTTGAACCGGAATTTCTACCGGTACAAATAGTTAAAAATCTGGCAGAGAGCCAGAAAAGGAAAATCCACTTGCTTCTACCGGAAGTTGTACCGGTAGAGCTGTCTCTACCGGTAGTTCTACCGGTAGAGATGTCTACCGGAAGTTCTACCGGTAGACAGACCCGACCCTCTTTGTTTGGGCTTTTTGGGCTCCATGACTGTAGTATTGACTTAAAATTAATTGTGAGTAAAAATTTGTCCAATCGATCGGACCTAACGGTCCGATCGATCGGGGGACTCAGTTTGAGTCCAGTGGATTTTGATATTGAGGGTGGAAAATTTTTGGGGACTAAATGCACATATTAAATAAGAATGTGATGTCCATCGAAAATAACACGTGCATTTAGTAACTAATAATTACACCTATAGATTGTCTAAATTTGGGATAGAGACAAGTAGGACCGTGAATGATTAAAGATTCATCTAATCCCATTGAGTCTATAATGACTGCATACAATGAACCACCGAACAGTGAATAAATACAATGAGCCACCGAACAATGAATGAATGCACTGAACCACTGAACAATGAATAAATGCAATGAATAATGATTAAGCCTGCTGCAGCAGATGATTGGGGTGTTCCGGAGCTCCGTGGTGATGCCAGTGATCTCTGATCAAGACACTGGTAGATCCCACACATATAGACTGAAAAGTCAATGAATTGATAAGCCATGTAAGGAAAACTGAAATAATATTGAAGCCTCGGCCATGAATGGTTCGCCCTTCCGCCTGGTGCTTAATTAACTTGATTAAACGAAAGTGAAACAAAGCCAGGCCATGAATGGTTTGCCCTTCCGCTTGTGCTTAAGTTTCTTCCGTTGGGGAGATACGAAATGAAACGAAATGACATGAAGTAAATGAATGAATTGAATAATGCTTCCTTTGGGAAGACCTTGAACTAAATGATAGTAATACTATTGTAATTGTAAATTTAGCCATTGAGTATCAATGGGCTACACTGTACATGATATTGCATTAACCTAGATGTAATTGTCTAGAGTTGTTATATTGATAATGGACAAGTTTAGCATGTGTTACCCTAAATGTGTTTATACATTGTTGAACCGTCGTGTTCATAGTGTTATTGATGGCATTACAGGCCCAGTTGCCCATCCCGGCCTTGCAGAGGCCGCGCCGCGAGCGGAGGAGGCCCATCCGATACCTCCAGGAGGTTTAGCCGAGTGGGCTTAGTCGGAGGGCGTAGCTTTTGAACGTTTTGAGATTATCTTGGGAATTCATTGATAGATACTTTTGTATATCATTTTGAGATGTAATTAAATGTCCCCTGCATTGTATTGTGAATGTGCAGTTGTGGACTTCATTGGATTATATTTTTGTAAATGAAAACTTTACTTGTAATGTAAAGCCATTTATTGTCAATGTACGTATATGTTTCCGCAAAAATTGTACATTTGACAGGTATGTGTGTTAGATCCCTTGTGAGTCTTCGTCTTAACTTCGGTTAATTCGAGATTTACGGGAGTAAGTATGATGGCACCGCGATCCGGGCGGGGCCCCGATTAGCCCGGCCTCGGGCCCGGGTCGTGACACTGCTAGAACCAGTGTTTTGATTTTTTTTTTTGGATGATCAAGTCTAGGATGTGTCTTAGCAATTCACATTAAATTACTACAAGGCAGAGAAAAACAGATTGATTACTTCACTCTATATTTGTGGTTCTTTTAAGCAAGTACATATCTGGTTGCAGCCTGAAAATAAAATTCAAGTTAGAAGCTATTTCAGTCAAGATCAGCCCTGAATCTCCAAGGGCAATTTTGCACGCAACATGAGTAGTATGTCTCAGCTATAGCAGTTGGAATTGGTTGGAGAGAGAGAGAGAGAGAGAGAGATTTTAGGGTTACTCGTATAAAGTCTTAGTGGTTATTGAATGCAGAATTCATTACCTAACCAGGTGCGATTGATTTACTCCATTTATAATGATTGCTTAAGTATAGTGGTTTGAATGCTACTGAGGAGAAAAAAAAAAAAAAAAAAAAAAAAAAAAACTACTCATTTTTCAGATTGAAAAGAAAAGCTCTCAGCAGACCTATCTGAATTTTCCTCATCTATTTGGGGCCAAACTATGAGAAAATGATATATTAGAGAATATAATCTTTTATTTTCTAAACATAAAAAACTTTGTGGTGTGGCAACCCAAGCAAAATAAGAAGAAAAGATTTTTTTTTTCTTTTTTTTTTTTGTTTGTTTCTTTCAAATAGTTGAATGTGTATTAGCTACAGTTTCCTTATCAAGAGAAGTTTCTGCAACAGCTAGACAAGAGACTTGGATCTTTGGACAGCCTAGACCCACCACAACCTTTGCTGCAAAGTTCTCTCCCACGTTTCTAAAAGAGAACACTGAGACATGTTTATGGGTCCAGGCTTGTTTACGTAACCTTTCTAAAAACCTAAAGCTTTCTTGTATGGGCCTGTTTTAATAATATGATACCATGGTGGAATCTTCCATTTGATACCATTTTTAATAAATAATTCATAAAAAAAAATATTCTAAGCAAATTAGATATCATCCCATGCAGAGTTTTTGTTGGGGAATTTTCAAAAACAATGGAAATTATTTTGGGTTTAGTTTTAGGATTTTCAAAACCTTCCTTGTTTTCTTTGGGAAGCTAGAAACTAGTGGGAGATTGTACCCGATCGTGATCAGGCATGTCCAGTCATGGTGACTCTTCAATGTTGATCAGACATGTCCAGTCATGGTGACTCTTCAGTGTGGAGCAAATCTGCGCCATAGATTGACAATCCTAAGGTCAAACCTGATTGGATGCAACCAAGGGTCATGACCCTTCAGATTAGGTACATCCAGGCCTATATATTCCAAAGCAAGTTTCTGCTTTCTAATTCCCAGTTAATCATTTTCTGCAGATTTGATTAACAGTTATCTTGGTTCTCTTGATAATATCAAGGGTATTCTGATCTACAATCGTTTGTGCAGACGCTGGTAGAGTGATCTTTATATCAGGCTTCATTGTGTCCTGGAGGCAAATTTGTTGTTAACCCGGTGCACACCATCAGGTGGGGGCAAATATTGTCTTTAGAAAAGCGACGCTGTAACGCGACTTGAAGCAATACCTCTGTACATTTGATTTGAAGATCATCAAATCTGAAGACCACTGATTTTCTAACAATCTAAAGACAATATTTTTCATAATGGCGATGTCTATTCAGAAAATGACTCAAGATTTTATGAAGCTGGATCGATTTGATGGAGGAAATTTCAGACGTTGGCAAAAGAAGATGCATTTCCTGCTCACCACTCTCAAAGTGGTCTATGTGTTGACTACCCCATATCCGGAGGAACAAAAAGATGAGACAGTGGAGCAGATTCGTACCAGAACCAAGTGGGAAAATGATGACTACATCTGTAGGGGGCACATTCTGAATGCGCTGTCAGACTCACTGTTCGATGTCTACCAGAACATAGAAACTGCGAAGCAACTTTGGAATATACTGCAGACTAAGTATCTTACTGAAGATGCTACAAGTAAGAAATTTCTTGTCAGTAATTTCATGCGTTTTAATATGGTAGATAATAAACCCATCATGGAACAATTGCATGAGATACAACTTATCCTCAGTCAGTTTCAACAGAAGGATATGAATATGGATGAATCTATTGTAGTTTCATCTATAATAGAAAAATTGCCACCTTCTTGGAAGGATTTTAAGAAGAGCCTGAAACACAAAAAGGAGGATCTTACTTTAGAGGAATTGGCTCAACATCTCCGAGTGGAGGAAGAGTCAAGGCTTCTTGAGAGTAATGATCACCAAGTGGCTGAAGATTCCAAGGTCCACATGATGGAGGATGGCAAGAAGTCTAACAAAGGGAAGCATAACCGCAAACCCCAACCTGAAAAAGACTCTAAGAAGCCGAAAGGCTCTTGCTGGCATTGTGGTAAGCCTGGGCATTTCAAGAATGAATGCCGCTCATACAAGAAGAAGCCAGAAGCATCAAATGCCAAGAACAAGTTCGTGGCTGTTGTATCCGAGGTGAATATGCTCGAAGATGCTGGTGACTGGTGGATTGACTCAGGAGCAACAAGACATGTCTGCAACAACAAGAACCTTTTCACCACTTATGAACAAGTGAGTGATGGAACAGTTCTCTACATGGGAAACTCTTCAACTGTTGCTATCATGGGTAAAGGAACTGTGGATTTGAAGTTTACTTCTGGAAAAATCTTAACTCTCAGTGATGTGTATCATGTTCCTGATGTCAGAAAAAATCTTGTATCTGGAAGCCTGCTTAATAAGCATGGTTTCAAGTTAGTCTTTGAGTCGGACAAGTTTGTACTGTCTAAGGGTGGGATTTTTGTTGGGAAGGGCTATTTGTATCAGGGCATGTTCAAATTCAATATTAATAATAATACATCTGTTTCTGCTTATATTGTTGATTCTCTTTCTTTATGGCATGCACGTTTAGGACATGTTAATACTAGGAAAATGAATGATATGGTTAATTTAGATTTAATTCCTAAGTATGACATTGACATGATTGAAAAATGTAAAATCTGTATGCAAACAAAAATAACTCGTGTGTCATTTCCTAAAGTAAATAGATCTACTTCTTTGCTTGAACTTGTGCATAGTGATGTATGTGATTTACATAGTAACCCCACAAGAGGAGGTAAAAAATATTTTGTAACGTTCATTGATGATTTTTCTAAGTTTTGTCATATTTATCTTTTGCATTCTAAAGATGAGGTTCTTGATAAATTTAAAATTTTTAGATCAGAAGTAGAAAATCAATGTAATGTTAAAATAAAGAGACTCAGGTCTGATAGAGGCGGTGAATACCATTTTCCAGAATATTGTGAAAATGTTGGTATTATTCATGAAAAGTCTGCACCCTATACACCACAACAAAATGGAGTTGCTGAAAGAAAGAATAGGACATTAACAGAAATGATTAATGCTATGCTGTCTTATGCAAATTTGAGTTATGGTTATTGGGGTGAAGCCTTGCTTACTGCCTGTCACATCCTTAATAGAATCCCTTTAAAAGGAAAGAAAATTACTCCTTATGAACTCTGGAAGAATAAGAAACCTAACTTGAGTTACATGAAAACGTGGGGCTGTAGAGCAATTGTCAGATTGCCTGAACCTAAAAGGAAGAAATTAGGTGAAAGAGGAATTGAATGCATATTCCTTGGCTATGCTATGCATAGTAAGGCCTACAGGTTTATGGTAATAGAGCCCAATGGTTCGGTAGAAATAAATACTATCATTGAATCTCGTGATGCAGTATTTTACGAAAATCGGTTCACGACCATTCCAAGATCAGACTCTAATTCAGAAACTGAGTCAACTCCTTTGGTCTCTAAGGAGCAAAGTGAACCAAATGAACCTAATGAGCCTATTGAACCGAGGAGGAATAAGAGGGCCAAGACTAAAAAGTCTTTTGGTCCAGACTTCATTGTTTATCTTGTAGAAGGAACAAGGGATGTTCACCTCAAGCAAACAATGATTTCTTTAAATGTGGAATCAGATCCAGTGACTCTTGAGGAGGCTATGAAGTCACAGGATGTTGCTTTCTGGAAAGAAGCAATTAGTGACGAGATGGATTCTATAATGGGAAACAACACCTGGATACTTGTCGATTTGCCACCTGGATCCAAACCAATTGGTTGTAAGTGGATTTTCAAAAGGAAAATGAAAGCTGATGGCACAATTGACAAATTCAAAGCAAGGTTGGTTGCTAAGGGCTTTAATCAACAGGAGGGTATTGATTATTTTGATACATATGCTCCAGTCGCAAGAATTGCTACTATTAGAGTACTGATTGCCTTAGCTTCAATTTTTAAGCTTGAGATCCATCAAATGGATGTTAAGACCGCTTTCCTAAATGGAGAGTTAGATGAAGAGATCTACATGCAGCAACCGGAAGGTTTTGTTGTGAAGAGTCAGGAACATAAGGTGTGTAAGCTTATCAAGTCGCTTTATGGACTGAAACAAGCTCCGAAACAATGGCATGAAAAGTTTGACAAGGTAATAGTGTCAAATGGTTTTAGGATACATGAATCAGACAAGTGTGTGTATAGTAAGTTTACCGGCAATAGAGGTGTAATTATATGTCTCTATGTAGATGACATGCTTATTTTTGGAACTGACAATGAAGTCATTGAAAGTACCAAAAGTTTCTTGTCATCTAGTTTTAGCATGAAAGACATGGGCATAGCTGATGTTATTTTGGGTATTAGAATTAAAAGAGAAAATAACAATTTGGTTCTTACCCAGTCGCACTATATTGAGAAAATTCTTAAGAAATTTAATCAATTTAATAGTGCACCCATGTCTACACCTTTTGATTCAAATTTGAAGTTGTATCCTAATACTGGAAGAGCTATTGATCAGTTGGAATACTCAAGAGTGATTGGTAGCTTAATGTATGCCATGACATGCACTAGACCAGATATTGCATTTGCAGTCGGGAAACTTAGTAGGTATACTAGTAGTCCCAATAGTGTGCATTGGCATGTTGTCAATCGAGTATTGAGATACTTGAGGAAAACTATGGACTATGGAATAGTCTATGGTGGCTATCCAGCGGTGCTGGAAGGATTCACGGATGCCAGTTGGATTACTGACCGTGAGGATCACTCGTCTACGAGTGGTTGGATTTTTACACTTGGAGGAGGAGCTGTCTCCTGGGGATCTAAGAAGCAGACATGCATAACAGACTCAACTATGGCAGCTGAGTTTGTAGCATTAGCTTCTTGTAGCAAAGAGGCAGAGTGGCTCAGAAATCTGTTGTTGGAGATCCGGCTTTGGCCAAAGCCTATGTCACCTATATCTTTGCATTGTGATAGTGAGGCAACTCTATCAAGGGCCTATAGTCATGTGTATAATGGAAAGTCCAGGCATATAGGACTGAGACATAGTTGTGTCAGACAGCTAATCACGGATAGTGTGATTACTATTGATTATGTAAAGTCCAGTGAAAACTTGGCTGACCCTTTAACAAAGGGACTTGCAAGGGATTTGGTGTGGAAAACATCAAGGGGGATGGGTCTTAAGCCCACTTAGCATAATCACTCTTGGTGGAAACTCGACTCAACGCTTGAAACATCAAGACCTTGAGTTCAATGAGCCCAAGTATACCATACGTCGTGTTTGCAAGCACTTAAATTGTTATTCATTTTTTCATCCCAAGGTTAAAGTGCTTGGTACCTGTAATGTGAAAAGAAGAGGTTGAGTTAGTTAACTCTCAATAGGCTTACAACGGTGGATGTTAGGGTACTATAGTTACAGGAGTACTCTCAGTAAGCTTACCTATATGAGTGTAGGAAGTGGTGCCGCTTTCTATGAGTCCAAGGGCTTGGCTCTAGAGCGCTCATGAAACAGGATATAGACACAAGGCCAATCCACGTGTCGTCTTATTTGAATACTTGAGGTAATCTGTACTATGCGTGAGACATATCCGGTTAGTCGCATAAGATCGCTAGTTCAAAGATAAGTCTACTATGCCATCCTGACTAATTTTGATGTGTCTTCACTAAGTGATTGGTTCAAATCGAAAGCTACCTTCACCTATGCATAAGGCTGCCAAGTGAACCAAGAATTGTCATCCTGTATTTTGAAAATGGTGGGGGATTGTTGGGGAATTTTCAAAAACAATGGAAATTATTTTGGGTTTAGTTTTAGGATTTTCAAAACCTTCCTTGTTTTCTTTGGGAAGCTAGAAACTAGTGGGAGATTGTACCCGATCGTGATCAGGCATGTCCAGTCATGGTGACTCTTCAATGTTGATCAGACATGTCCAGTCATGGTGACTCTTCAGTGTGGAGCAAATCTGCGCCATAGATTGACAATCCTAAGGTCAAACCTGATTGGATGCAACCAAGGGTCATGACCCTTCAGATCAGGTACATCCAGGCCTATATATTCCAAAGCAAGTTTCTGCTTTCTAATTCCCAGTTAATCATTTTCTGCAGATTTGATTAACAGTTATCTTGGTTCTCTTGATAATATCAAGGGTATTCTGATCTACAATCGTTTGTGCAGACGCTGGTAGAGTGATCTTTATATCAGGCTTCATTGTATCCTGGAGGCAAATTTGTTGTTAACCCGGTGCACACCATCAGGTGGGGGCAAATATTGTCTTTAGGAAAGCGACGCTGTAACGCGACTTGAAGCAATACCTCTATACATTTGATTTGAAGATCATCAAATCTGAAGACCACTGATTTTCTAACAGTTTTCAGTAACCAAAATTTATCATGCATGAGGCCCCATCTTATATGCAAATATGTTGCCACTAGCCACCATCACTCTGTTGAGAAAAATACACGGTACAAACCAAACGAACGAGTCTCCATAGTTCAAAAACTACTTATACATTCATTCATACACATCCAGAAGTAACAGTCTAGAATTTGCAATAATCAGCAAACAGAGGAGACGACGGTGTCTTATAGCAATGTCATTATTATGGGATACGAGTTTGATCTGTAACTATTTGAACTTTTTTTGGGTAGAAAGTTACTATTTGAACTTGAAAATGTTCTACTGCACCGAATCCATCTAAAAAAGGAGCATTTGGAAATCATTTATTCATCTAGAACTGGAATGGGAACTGCATGTGATGCTAAGGCGACCTACCTTGGTGAAAATTGGAAAGAAATGCTAGAAGTCTTTTCCACTTGATCTATCTTCCAGCTCCTGGTTCTTTCAGCTGCTGTCACAGTTCCTAGACAATCCTTTAACTCAGCTACAACTTCTGTGCGTCAAGTTGTTGGAACCGAAGTACCTAAACAGGAAAAAAAATTAGCATTTATGCTATTGCTTCTGAACAAATTACACCGCCAAGGCCTTGATGATGATTTAGATTGTGATGGCTATGCAACAGGGTCCTCTAAAACAGAGGAGGAATTCTACAATCTGGTACTGCAGAGGCAGAGCCGTAGTATCTATAACCAGGCCAGTGTTCAATGTCACAAGCTATTCATCCCATGGGTCCCAACGACGGTGACCCACAATATATTCCACTGGTGTCACTCTAGTCCCTCAAAAAGGAGGGGAGCCTGTTTGGACCAATCACCATGTGCCACGCGGCTCTTTTTCACATACAATTTTACGGCCCTGTAATTTGAGCATATCGCCAATAGGTTGAGTGCGGATATAAGAGGTGTTCCCTTGCCTGAATTTACTAGACAAACTGATATATAATCCAGACTTGCAACCATTATAATCTCATTCCACACGTATAACGATGAATTTGATGGCAGGTTGATGTCCCAGGGATGGACACCGACATAGGCACCGAACTGGGGCGGCTGATCGAGACCATCGTAGTTTCCATACATGAATGAAGCTCTAAGCAGATACCTATTGCTCTTGATAACAGGTGTAAATGTGCAACAGTTGCGAGTTCCATCAGGAAAGATTATTAGGTTCCGATACTGTCATGGAAGTTGTTCATCAGATATTTAATACTCAGAGATGTTTTTATTTGTCTCAGTGTCTATGGATTTAATATCTGAAGTGTAAAATATCTTGGTCTTGTCATCGGTGTAGTTGAGATCTTCAGCAATGCCGCAATCGATGCTCAGGAAGCCTGGAACAAATAAATCATAATTACTGTGCAACTATTTAAAACTGGAAAAACAAAGCTTTCTTTAACATGTTGCTATGAAACATAATTTTGGAAAACTCAAAATTCACTTTTATAATCCAACCGTGGTCCTTTCATTTGCTCACTATTGATTTTCTAGAATTACAAGTAAATGCCTTATTGGAAAAGCGGCAACAATTAAAAAATTAGTAATGATAAAGGAGTCCTAATTAGTAATTTGTAAAATTAGTGGTAAAGAGTCCTAATTCTCATCGGGAGGTCTCGGGTTCAAACCCCTATTTGCATATGTAAGCTTTATTACCTCACATATATGAGTTGTGTTTATTCTTCTCGCATGTGTGAGTTCTCGTCACCTCACATGTGTAAGTTGTGTTGGTCTCTCTTCTCATGTGTGAGTTGTGTCCTAAGTCTCTTGGTCGCAGCCCCTTCCCTCGGTTAAAAAAGAAAGGGTTTTGTGGCTGGTTTTCTTTTGACCTTTTTTCTCTAGATGATTTATTTTAAGATTATGTGAATGAATTTTTGTAGAACTTTCCATGGTTTTTATTTTTTTTTATGGGTCTCGGGAGATTATGATTCTTTTTTTGCATTTTTTGTCTTGGGATTTTTATTGAAAATACATGGTAAAATTTGAAACAATGGCAAAGGGCAGTACGAGTACCAAAATGTCAAAGCAAACCCGAAGAATGTTTTTTTTTTTTTTTTTTTGGTATAGAACTACCCTTACTTCGCGATATTGCAAGATATCAAAATATGTTGTGATATAATGATTCGTACGTCACAATTTCTCCATATGTATTGTTAAGTAGTTGTTTGTGTAGTTTCTCATCTCCAATTGGTTTTAATTTTTTTTTATAGTAAATCTGCAAGACTGCACCCATGGAATCTATAACCGTTTAACAATATACTAGGTTAGTAAAAATGACGTAAAGCCTCTATTTTTCAGACAAATGGTCATATCAAAAGTACATATTTTCTAAATTCTCTTTCATTTAAAAATAATAAAAAAGCGACCTCCCTTCTCCACTTAAAGACAAAAAAACTCACTTTTTATAAATAAATTTTTTTTTCAAAAAGAGTCCCTACTAATCCACTAAAGACAAAATACCATTATAATCCCATTATAATTTATTTTCTTTTGATTTGATACTTTACATTACTTTTCCTTTAATAGTAAATTGTCAAACGGGCGCTCAGGGATACAAGAAAGAGCTCCCACACATGAAAAGACAACCCACTTATGTACAAAAGGAGCCTGCATAGGAAGAAAGCCTGCACACGTGGAAAAAAGTGGCATACCAAGGTTTAAACCTCGGGGAGCCAGTTAATACCTGTCACTCCTTACCATTCACGTATGTAGCCGTTCTCAAGGAAACCCCACTTGATGAAGAACTAGGGTTGAAAATCCCTTCATAAGAAATCAACTTTCTCTAAGTAATGTTTCACCGCTGCTGGCGGAGGGTTTTAAAGGAGAAGACAATATACAAGGAAATTATTTCTAAAATAATTTATAAATAAGAATTTAATACTAGTTAGATGTGATTTAATATAAATAAAATATACTTAAGCTCACTAGAGATAGAAAGAGTGTAATATTTTCTTTTTGAAATTTCTGCACAACTATTCTTTTCAAAACTGGGCTCTACCCTCATCTTCTTGATTTGCTTTCAATTGAGATGTGTGGGATCCAAGAAATCAGATTTTATTTGTGTAAATCTGATAATCAGATTTCTTGAATTGGACGTGGGACCACTTGGGCATGTGAAATATGAAGAATCCATGAAATGGAGACCACTTCATGGCTGGATTTCTTTCTTGCAATCTTTCCTTCATTCCTCTCCCTTCTTTAATTAATTTCTTGGCCACTAATTCTTTTTGAAACTTTCCTCACTTGGGCCCACATTGGGTGTGCACTCCTTGGAAACACCATGCATGAATTACAACACTTAAGGGCCCCACCATGGGACGTCCGATGTGTGTTGGATATTTTTCTTTCTTTCCTTTTCTTTTCTTCTTTTATTCTCTTCTAGATTTTCCACTTCTTGCTGGCCCCAATTTCTCAATTTTCCTACACATCAATTAAATCTAATTTAGTCTAAATAATTTTTATCAAAAAGAAGGATGCTACGCATGGGGACCCATAATGCGAAAAAGGATAATTTCACCCAAGACATGTATTTTTATGAGATCTTTTTACTGATTTAAATTTAAATTCAAACATGAAAGATCAATTACATGATTTTGAGAAAATCACTTAATTCAATACATCTTATTTTAATTAAGTCCACAAATTGATATGAAATAATGAATTAAATATATAATTTTGTGGACTTATCAGAGACGACGATACCACTTGTTCAATCTCCAAGCCGCAGCTTATTTCAGCAGCGGTCTCAGTTCCTAGACAATCCTTTAAAACGGCTACAATGTCAATCATGGTCGGCCTCTCTGTGGATTTTGGTGACGTACAAGCTAGCGCAATTTCTGCTACTTTCAAAAGGGAATCAGCATCATAGTCTCCTTCCAACCTTGGGTCTAGAACAGCTTGTATGTCTCTCGTTGCGATTATAGGGCTTGCCCAATCGACTAGGTTCCTCTTCTCATCATTTGTACTACTTCGGATAATTGGGGGCTGGCCTGTGATCTTCTCTAACATGACAACTCTAAAGCTATAGACGTCGCTTTTCTAAGCCAAGTTGTTGGAATGTAAGTACCTATAAAGAAAAACATTCTTACATAAGCTACTTAATTGGGAACAAATAATACATGGAAGAGGCCTTGATGATGACGACTAGGCAACAAGGTCTTTTAAGTACAAGAGAAATTATAGAATCCTCAACATCACGGCAGGCCTAGTGTTTAACAAAGCATGTTGTTCATCCCATGGGTGCCACTGACCTTTACCAAAAATATCTTCCTGTGGTGTCATCTAATCCCTCAAAAAATAGGATAAAATAGTTTACATTCATCTAATCCCTCAAAATAGATTTTTTGTATTTTTCGGGGTCATGTTCTGTCTATGGTTAGTCCTTTGAGATGAGTGGTATGAAATATGATTGGCCTACCATGTACAAACTCATGGCCTAAAAAGAGATCCACAAAGTTTCTTTTGAAAGGCAAAGAAACAGGCTAGAGTTCTTTTTATTATTCATCATTCATAATGTACCTGAATAAAATATTTCATTTGCAAATAAATCCCAATGATTGAAAGTTATTGGTCATCATACTATAATGATACTAGCCATGTATACAATCATATTAGGACATCAAAGTCAATTGGTTTTTTGCCGTTAAGTGTTGACCATTGTTGTTTTTGCTTTTTTGTCTTTTTTTTTTCTTTTTCTGGTTAAATGTCCATTAGTACAACAATTAACAGAATGGCTAGGGTTGACCAAGGTTCTTTTGAATGAGATATAAGAAATAAATAATTTCACTCTAATATGCTTTGAGCCCATGATAAGATTGATCATGTGTAACATATTTGAATAAAATATTACAAAGGACACATTTTTAATCCACAACTGGTCCACCAAATCCAAATCACTTAAAAGTAAATGCCTCTTTCCTATATCGGTATGAAAAAGAAATGACTGTAATATGTTTTGGGCCCATCAATATCATATGATTGATCATGTTTAATACACTTTGATTAGAACATTATAAAAAATCTCAAGCATATATTACTTATATGATGAGTGCCCATCTCCCTTATCTGAACTGAATAATTAGTGAGGGTGGGTCCATATGTACTTAGCAGTTTAGGTGGGCCCTGCTACACTAGAGCTATTTAATTTCCTGTACTTATGAGTCACAACGAATCACGATTTGGTAGAAAAGGAGCGAAGAAAAAGCTGCATCCAGACTCCAGAGCTGGAATTTGTTCCCACTCATCTTTGTCTTTAGGTATTTTGACTTTGATTTTCATTTCCCCTATTATAAATTGCAACCGGAAATTCTTTGAATCCCTCTTCGTTCTAGGGTTTTGAATTTGACAATCGAAAACATATTTGAATCTGCTCCTCCTTTGCTCCAGCGGTGGAAATCGATGCAAAGTGTTGAATTTTTTTAAAATGAGGAAATGCCACTTAAAATATTTCCATTCGTGGCTGAATCTGTGGTGATTTCTTTAATGTGTCTTTCTGATCTATTAAAATTGAAATTCTCTTCATTTATGCCATAAATGTTTGTGCTTGGTACTGGTATTGATTTGGGTTTTGAGAGTGTCACACTATCAATTAAGCAAATGCAAATACCACAAATCTAAAGAACAAGTCATCATTGTTCACAAACTACTTAGGTATTCATAAACAACCAAATGTGACAAGTCACCACACACCATCACAATATATATACCATTATTATGGTATGAGATGTGACTATTTAACTTTAAAAAGTTTTTACTGAACCAAAGCCATCTAAAGGAGCATTTGAAAATCACTTCTTCACCTGGAGCTGGAACTGCATGTGATGCCAAGTCCCACTACCTTGGAAAAAGTACGGAAGAAAAGCCGGACATTGTTCCCACTTGTTCGATCTCCGAGCTGCAACTTATTTCAGGAGCAGTCTCAGTCTCAGTTCCTAGACAGTCCTTTAACTCAGCTACAATGTCGGTCATGAACGGACGCTCTATGGATCTTGGTGACGTGCACGCCAGCGCAATTTCTGCTACTTTCGAAAGGGAATTAGCATCATAGTCACCTTCCAACCTTGGGTCCAGAACAGTTTGTATGTCTCTTGTTGCAATTATAGGCCTTGCCCAATCGACTAGGTTCTTCTTCTCATAATTTGTACTACTTCGGATAATTGGGGGCTGGCCTGTGATCATCTCTAACAGGACAACTCCAAAGCCATAGACGTCGCTTTTCTGAGTCAAGTTGTTGGAATGGAAGTACCTACAAAGAAAAACATTCTTACATAAGCTACTTAGTTGGGAACAAATTATATATGGAAGAGGCCTTGATGATGATGACTACGCAACAAGCTCTTCTAAAACAAAGGAGGAAATAGACAATGCTGAACATGACAACATCACAACAGGTCTATTGTTTAAAGATACATGCTGTTCATCCCATGGGTCCCATTGACCATGATCGAATATATCTTCCTATGGTGTCATTCTAATCCCTCAAAAAGAGGAAAAAGTAGTTCACATTCGACATTAGAATGGGCAAATATTCAATGGCCAGATTTTTTTCCGGGTCATGTTCTGTCTATGGTTAGTCCTTTTGAGATGAATGGTATGAAATATGAATGGCCTGCGATGGACAAACTCATGGCCTGAAAAGAGATCAACAATGTTTCTCTTGAAAGGCAAACAAAGCAAATTCATTTGCAAGTGAGAACATACTCTGGATCAATGTACCCAGGAGTTCCCTTGACTACTGTTGAAACGTGAGCTTGTTCATCATCCTTAAAGAAAACCTTGGACAACCCAAAGTCCCCTATCTTGGCCTCAAATCTTTCATTCAATAGGATGTTGGTTGTCTTCATATCTCTGTGAATTATGGCTGGTTTGCAACCAGTATGCAAATATTCCAATCCTACATAAGAAACTCAAACCAACCATAGAACAAATTAGTACAAGAGAATACTTAAAACAGTTATTTTTTTTTTTAGAAAAAAAAAACACTAAGTCACGTTAACCTTGTGCAATATCCAATGCTATCCGTAGTCGTTGGCCCCAATTTAGAGCTTTTGTATTGTTGTTTGTGCCTGTAATATTCCATTAGTACCATTCATTACATATATTAACTTCGGTAGAAGCAGAAGATCGAGTGGGTAAGAAGCTGAAGGATGTAGGTACCTAATAGATGGCTTCCTAAGTTTCCTTGGGCCATGTACTCGTATATGAGCGCCATGCCATCACCTTCTTGACAATACCCAATAAAAGGGACCAAGTTTCTATGATGAACTCTCGTCAGGAGCTGGACCTGCAATACATTGCCAGCCCGATAATATGTCGCACTCTCCCAATGACTAACACTGATGACTTCTACCTATGCATGCATCTATCTTACATCAAACAAAACACATTCTTGTTCAAGTTGTGGGTCCCATTATCCATAAACATTTCATGCTGGGGCATCGTCTTCCCAGCCTTAACACTTGATGGCCAAGATTAAACAAAGGCCCTCAAGTGTGCAATGGTCATATCATTCGTATATATAGCAATAGTTTAGTCTAACCTCATTCTGAAATTCATCAGAGCCTTGACGCATGTGAGAGAGCAACATGACTGATTGTAGAGAGAGCATCTTTACTGCAACTTGAGTTCCATCGGGCATCTGGCCATGGTAAACGGTCCCAAACCCTCCTTTGCCTATGGACCTCTCGAAATTGTTGGTCATGTTAATGATTTCAGCATATGTGAACCGTCGATTCTCAGAAGAAAACAAACCTGCTTTGTTCGCCATGACAACAGGATCTGCATAAAAATGTTGATGAAATCAAGGAGGAACTTCCTGTTCTTAATGCACCTTGTATGGGTGATTAAGGTGGGTTCAAGCGTTCAGTTACCTACATTAGGAATTATCTCTAGAAAGCTTAGAAGGCCTTATTCAATGGAATGCTTACCTTGTTTTCTCCATTTGAATCTCCATAAGATTATCAACAAGATCAATATGATCACTACAAAAGCAAGCGGTGCCACAACAAGAATAATAATCTTTTGTTTATTAAAATCTTTGCTGCATGAATCAGAAATGCAAAGATCTGGGTTGTCATCGACACTGCCATTAAAAGATCACACATCTTAGCAATCATATTTAACAAAGTCATATAATCAGGTAGTATGCAAGAAAAGTTTCAGTTTGGCATTTGTCTATAATGTAGTCTTCGATCTTTTGTTATTGTTCTTATTGCATCAACTTCAATGGCATGTCTTCTCAAGTATCCCTAGGATGTTCCAAACGGTTCTTCTCATTGTGATAGTCATTAGTCACAAATTGGAATAAAGCTTGATCGAAACTAAGTCCATGGTTGTTGTTTGTGGCGAGGCCATACCTCAACTTGAGTGATCCTTTCTTGGATTTCTCCAGCAAATTCGAAGGGACCAATCCACTGAGTTTGTTGCCACTTAAATTCCTGAAATGAACGCAGGCTTCATACTATACAGTTACTATTGAATACAGGTACTTAAAAACTCATCATCAAAAGCTATTCAACTTACAATGATGACAGGAATGGCAAGTCTCCTAGAAAATTAGGTACAGGCCCAATCAAGTTATTCCATGACAAATCCCTGAAAGGAAAGACTTAAGAGTTTAGGCACTATAAGAGTCTGGATCAACTCCAGCAGTTCCCGTAAAATGGCATGAGTGAGGTTTGTGGGACCCCCATCAAATAAAAACAGTGTTTGAGATCCAGCCATCGAATGTATTATTATAACAGGAATTATTTCCTTTATCTACTGGACCTCCATTTGAGGGCTTCAAAGTTGGATGGCTAATAATGTTGTAATTGATCTGATCTTGCTGTATGGCTAATTGATAAAGCCCTCCTCATATCATGTGGGGTCAATTGACCCAAAACATACATGCCATGTGTTCTGTTTTAGGAAAATGAGCCCCAGATCCGACTTGCACAATAGAAAATCTGGATCCTTTGTAGCTCTAGAATATAGGATACGTGGCACGTTCATGGGGACTACTAGCCATCTCATACAAAGAGAATTAGGAAACCCCCCATTTGTCAAAATCAAATTGGTTGAACGTTGCTAATCGTCCCATCTCAAGTCCCCAAATTGATTGCGCACACATAAATGAACAATGTGGTTATAATTTGGCCCTTGCTTAATGCATGAGACATTCAGACTGCAGATTAATGGTGAAGTGATTAGACACTAAGGAAGGAAAATGGTTGAAATTATGGTGCAATTGGAGCTTGAACGGTGCAATATGATCCAATAGCTACAATTTCAGAGTGTGGCTATTGGTGCATGTTTTGTTCCAAAAATTCACTGAAGACTTACAAGGAGTGGATTGAATTGATATTTGCAAGAGAAGCAGCTATTTCTCCATTCAATCCAGCAGAAGAGAGGTTCCTGCGAAGCAGAGATGTGATTTTGGGTCAGAGCAGATGAACACTAGCAAGCATTGTCTTTGCATCTATTATTTCCATATAGGGAGAACTCACAGGGATAAGATTATAGGGGCATGTGAAAGGGTGTAGTTGCAAGTCAAGCCTTGCCAGGAGTAACTTTCTGGCACACATGGATCGCCCATCCAGTTTCTCTTCACTTGGTAAGCAGCTTTGATGTCAAGGATTGCTTCAACTGATTTTCACAAGTGGAAAAGTAAAAAAAATCTTTATGTAGTTAGTCATTTATAACCCATAAGTTCTATTCCTTAATAGCAGTCACAAAGGTACACATAGGTCATGATGGCTACCACTTGTTATTTTGAAGCAGCTTGAATTTAAAAATAAAAACAAAGAAAAATTGATTGTAGCAGGCATTTGAATCCAAGACCGTAAAATGGACGACATAAATTAAATCAAATCTTTCTTCTTTATAGCAACTGTCAAATTAATGCCCACAGATATCACAACTACTTCATTTGATATGTTGTTGATGGTTAGTCCCAGCATTCCATCAATTCTAATGGATGGGTAAAAATTTTCTGTTTCTGGGCAGAACTTTGTCTGGGAATGTAATCCTTCTTGCACTGCACACAAGGATGTCCATTTACATCAACTGTGACGCTTATCTTCTTAAATCCAAACTGTTCAACATTTGGAGCTCCCTGTGTTATTTCCTGCCATATTTTACACCATTAGTAGGCCTCACCATTGAGGGTTTTTTTTTTGGTTGGACTCACCATTGAGGTTGGCCAGTTGTAAATTATGTGATTGATATCATTCCAGTTGTGTGGTTTGGATTTTTTAGAATAGAATTTGACAAGCGTGTGCCCAGCGGCTCAAACGCGTATGCTTATTAGATTTTTTTTTTTGGGTAAACACGTATGGTATTAGTTGAAAGATGTAAAAGAATAGAGAAGATGTGCACATGCATACATACATACCATCCTGGTCTCTTGTTGGTATGCTGTTGTGTTGCAAGATGGCGAGAGTCTCAATGGCATTGAGGATGGGAGGAAGGGTGGAACTCGGGGTCGTCTTAAATGAACATAAGTAGTTATGTTGGCCACTCAGTGGTTGATTGGTTAGTAGGGTGTGTGTAACAAGGTACTCAGGGCTAATAGGCCCGTCGAAGCATGAGTCGTTGCCACAGCATACTGTGAATTCTCTCCTCATGTTAGGCTCAAGTTGCTCAAGTTCGGCAAAGTACATGTAAACGTGAAATTGCATGGAGGAAACCTCTGCCGTCCAAGAAAAGTACAATTCATTACTGTCGTTGATTGGCCTGATCGCAGTCATCATGACCGTTGAGGGTGGTTGAAAGGCCTCGTCGGGATCTTTAACTTTATGCAGCGTGTTAAAGGAATTCCAATTTTTACCTTCTCCCGACACCCAAATCAGATCGAAAGGGTCCTCCGGATACCTGCACAAGCAAAATTGATTGCCACAAGGCTTCGGTGACTCTAAAAATAAGCTCTTATATTGCGGTTTAGAATTTATTTATACAATAGTTTTTGGTAAATCTCTAATTGTATTTTCTAAATTTAGAGCTTATTTATAAATTAAAGCTTTTGTCTTAAAAAAAAAACTAAGAGGGCTTTGTGTGTGTGTGTGTGTGGACAATACAAAATTAACATGTCTTGGATGGAAATAATCTCATAGATTTTTTAAAATAATGCAATAAAAGGTCGGTTCCAATTACCAAAATTTCAAAAGGCGACCCTAATTACCCCATGAAATAAGAGCTTTTTTTTCTAACTTTACCAAACACGCTAATTATAAATTATAACTTAAAGATTAGATCGAGCTTTTATTTTAGGTCTTAATCTAATTAGATTTTATTATTACACTACAGCATATCAGAGAGATTTTGTGAGCACCTGAGATAGAAACTGTTAGTGGATCTTCCGACGTCTAATCTGGCATACGTCCGACTCCGTAGAGACTGTCTCTCATTTGCGGGACTATACATGGAACTCTTCAAAGGTCGCAACTCAAGCGCAGATATGAAAGGTGTTCCAGAACCCGTATCCACAAGACAAATGGACATGAAGTTCATTGTCGCTACAGCGATGATCTCTTCATAAAATGCATAATTTGCATCAAAGAAAGAGATGGTCGTCCAGAGGTTGGCACCAAAGTAGAGGTCGAACTCGGGTGCGCTATTTTTTCCATCGTAGTTTCCATATAAGAAATAGGCTCTGATGAGATACTTGTTGCCCTTGGTGATTTCACTCAAGTTGTAACAGTTGCGGCTTCCATTTGGGAAGCTTCTAACATTATTGAAGAACTGAATTCGGGCAGGCTGTGGCAGTACTTTGTCTACGCCAGTGTCAATAAATTTAGCATCTGATTGGTAAATAATGGTTGTGTCTTTGTCGCTGTAGGTGGAATACTCAGCTACGCCGCAATCTATGCTGATGAAGCCTGTGGGAAAATAAATAAAGATTAAAATAAAATAAAAGGCAGAGTATAAAGGTAATTTGTTATATATTGTTTCGGTAATAGATGATGCTGAAAATAAAGCATCGGTATGGTCACTTCCTACTTCTTATGTATTGGGGCCGGCTTTGGGACTGATGCCTTGTCATTTAATTCTATTTGAGGCCATGTTCTAGGAACATCCTCTGGGAAAATCTTTTGCTTTCTATAAAATCATGGAAAAATCACATTTGGTGATTGTAAATCTTTAAGGATATGGACCAAAATCTGCACTTTCAAGGATTTTCAGGTCCCCCACTCCCCCAATGGGATGTGGAAATCCTTACTTTATTAGATTTCCGAAACCAATTTCCTAGCTATGTGCATTGATACCTACTCTAAGTTGTACAAATCTTCAACGACGATTCCCTGTTTTAAAGGAGTGAGGAATCCTTAGGTTTGCGGATTCCTCTCTGGAAAACAAAAAACCACCAAACTAATATTCCTATGACACGTACTTTCAGCTGTACAAACCTTCAACGACAAATAAATGGATAAATAAATAAACGACTGCAAAGTACGGTCCAACATTATGGGGCCCACTTGGGCCAGCCATTCTTCAGTGCAGCCCCTTTGATGCCATTTTCATCCCATGATCAATCACCAGCCCCAACCTTATTCTCACAGAACCTTCACTCCCCCTTGCATCAAATCTCAAGAAAATCTACAGTTAAGATGACATAGACTTCAAGGCTATTGACAAGGGTTAGGATAATTTGGTTGGGCTGATTTTTTTAATATGCACTGTCCATGAAGAGACCTTTTCATCTGCCCTCCAGCCTCTCCTCCTATTGATAAAATTGCATCTAAGTGGGCTGTATGATCTGGACTGCGTATAAACTATATGCAGTCATCTGCTTGTAGGAGAAGGAGAACGTTCTCCCTTTACCTACTACAAGTAGGTGGATGAGTCATCAATGAATCATCAAGGTTAGGAAAGAATACTCAAACTAAATACTAGGAGTAAGTAGTATAACACTAGTCCCTTTTTAACAAAATAAAAAAAAATAAATAAAAAAGTCCCAACTTAGCATTTGTTTTTTATATATAAAACTCAAACCATCCGTAAGTGCCAAATTCCGTAAATGCCCCACAGCAAGCGATGGGTCCCAATGGTGGCAACGGGCAAAGCTGAAATGAATAGAAACCCAGGACTATTTTTTATATGGAAAAGGATCCCATGTTTGGTCCAAACAGAAAGAAAAAAAAAATTTATGGAGGAGATGAGATGTCATTGATTTGACATCTCTCCCCAATGTGGCACCTCCTAAGTAGTCCAAACAGGTTTCCCTGTTTGGACCAAACAGTGGATCCGTTTCCTTTTTATATATGTCCAGGCATGATGAAGCTCAATATAAGTGCCCAAGACCAACCACGTACAAATTGAGTGCTTTTTATGGGTTCAATCGAACGATGAGACTCACCTTGGATAATGGAATCTTTTATATATATATATATATATAGGGATATTTCTGTGCATCCTTCCCTCACCATATGGTGAGGGACAAACTTAATGGGACTCACTGATTATGATACTTGTGGGGGATGAGAAGCGACATCTTAGATAAGACCATATATCAAATTTGGGGTCAATCTCATGCCTCTAACCCCTTCATCATTGCCCACAAACTTAATGACTTTGCGGATGAAGGGGTTAGAGGCATGAGATTGACCCCAAATGTGATATATGGTCTTATCCAAGATGTCTCTTCTCATCACCCACGAGTCTCATGATCAGTGGATCCTATTAAGTTTGTCTCTCATCATATAGTGATGGAAGGATGCATAGGAATATCCCTCTATATATATATTAATATTAGTTCAGTGCGTGACTCATGACAATAATTCTTACTTTAAAATATTAAATGGAGAAAGAATTTAGGGAAAGAATCAAATACTAATGGAAGAAAATTTAGGAAAAGAACCAATTTTGGGGTGAAATGACAATGATGAAAATTATTTTAAAATTATAACGAAAATTGGTTATGCCACATGTTATTTCAAAACCCAAAAGGGAGGGCCACATGTCACTCTCCCGTGAATGGGGCTCCTACTTTAATATACATAACTAGCAATAACGCCCCGTGCTTAGCCCGGGGCAAAAAGTAAGATATTACATTTTTAACTTATGAGATATCAAAATTAATTATAAACATATAAGAATATATTCATACATATTTATATATAAACAGTCAACACATCTTCAATTATAAATACAAGTGTTATCTTCATATAGGCCAATGGTCATTTCAATCCCTCCGCACAAATTTCTTCTCTACCCCTTTGAAGTAGCACCAATACCATTTTAGAATCGATCAAACCATTTTTTAGCTCTAGATTTTTTTAAAAAAATGTATAAACATCTTAACTTTAAAAGCCATAAATTATAAGACTTTAAAACCACATGCTAGTGTTATTTGATCCCAGTAATAATTGGCCCACCTTGGATCAATGTATATATCTCTTAATTATGGGTCCATTGGGCCCATGGAAGTGTAATTATGGTGGGGCAAACCTAGGGTCATTTGTCTATATAATCATATCAGAAAAATGATGCCTATAAGATTCAATAAAAAAAAAAAAAAATCCAACCTCAAAACATTTCTATCACAAGCCCATCTATGAGGTGGTCTACCAGAACGTTGAGTCTGATTTTCGTTCACGTATAACAATCTCCGAATACAGTAGAACTCTATTTGGAAACTAAAAAAAAAAAATGATATTGTGAATTGTTGAAAGGTAGGCCCCAAATATTAAAATAAAAAGTTGACAATCTTGAGAGGATGGAAGATAGATGGTGTTGAGAGAGAATAATCCATAATCCATATTGACCTAGAAAACTAATATCTATGCATAATCCATGAGTAGGTATTACTGCAAAAATAAGCTAAATGTGCGGGGCCCATTAGTTGATTTGCATCCATTAAGAAACCAAACAATGGCCAGTAGGCTTGCATGCCTCCATCAGTGGGGCCCACTCTTAGAAAAAAGGGGTTAAGAGAAGGCCATTGGGATTTCATCCAATACCGGAGTCCAATCGTGAAATATATTTAATACGAACTGGTGCCCATTACTGGATCTATCCATTTAGGGAAAAAAAAACTAAATGGAGAGTAAAGGAACAACAGTTTGGATTTGAATCATCGGTAGGGCCCACAAAACATATTTAACATGAGACCCACTGATGATTGAAGATATAAGAAAAAGAAAACAAACCGACTGTAAGGATTTTCTTATAGTTTGGATAATGGCAAAAAATATGACTCAAATTCAAATGTCAACACCCCATGCTTAGTCCGGGGCAAAAATTAAGATATTACATTTTTAATTTATGAGATATCAATTTTTTTTTTATAACATGGGAACCCGCCGACCCCCTTCGGTTGATCATTGGTAAACCCAAGAATATATTCATACATATTTATATAAAAACTGTCAACACATCTTCAATCATAAATACAAGTGTTATCTTCACGTAGGCCAATGGTCATTTCAATTCCACACATAGATTTCTTCTCTACCTCTTTGAAGTAGCACCAATACCATTTTAGAATCGATCAAACCGTTTTTTAGCTCTAGATTTTTTTAAAAAAATATATAAACATCTTAACTTTAAAAGCCATAAATTATGAGACTTTAAAACCACAGGTTAGTGTTATTTGATCCCAGTATTAATTGGCCCACCATGGATCAGTGTATATATCTCTTAAGTATGGGTCCATGTGGGCCCACGGAAGTGTAATTATAGTTGGGCAAACCGAGGTCATTTGTCTATTTAATCATATCAAAAAATGATACCTATAAGATTCAATAAAAAAAAATCCAGCTTCAAAACATTTTTATCACACGCCCATCTATGAGGTGGTCTACCAGAAGATCGGGTCCGATTTTCATTCACGTGTGACAATCTCTGAATAGAGTAGACCTCTATTTGGAAACTAAAAGAAAATGATATTTTTAATGAAAAATTTATCAGTGTGAATTGTTGAAGGGTGGGCTCCAAATATTAAAATAAAAAGATGACAATATTGAGAAGATGGAAGATAGATGGTATTGAGAGAGAGAGAATAATTCATAATCCATATTGACCTAGAAAATTAATACCTACGCATAATCCATGAGTGGGTCCCACTGCAGAAATAAGTTAAATGTGCGGGGCCCTCTAATTGATTTGCATCCATTAAGAAACCAGACAACGGCCAATAGGCTTGCCTCCCTCCATCAGTGGGGCCCACTCTAAGAAAAAATGGATTAACAGAAGGCCATTAAGAATTCATCCAATACTGGAGTCCAATCTTCAAATCAATTTAATACGAACTGGTGCCCACTACTGGATCCATTCATTTAGGGAAAAAAACTGAAAGGAGAGTAAAGGAGCAACGGTTTGGATTTCAATCATCGGTAGGGCCCACAAAACATATTTAACATGGGACTCATTGATGATTGAAGATTTAAGGAAAAGAAAACAATCAGACTGTAAAGACTTGCTTATAATTTGGATAATGGCAAGAAATATGATTCAAATTCAAACGTTCATAAAAATCTCTTATGAGAGAGGTTTTAAGAGAAAAAGAGTAGCCTTTTTTGAAAAGAGAGACTTTTTTAGGGATGATGTGGCAGCTCTCACAACCTAGACAGACTTTTTAGAGTTGAGGTGGCACCCCTCGCAGCCCACCTCTCCCTTTGCTTTAATATATAATAATTGTAATTTGCAGTTTACTGGGGGTTAAAATATTTCTAGGTAACTATGTAAATATGATATAAAGCATTGCTCGAAATCTTTTGGTTCTTACACCTGCCTCTTCCACAAATTTGGCTGGTAGGGTCATAAAATAAGGATTCCCTTTACAAACTGGGCATGCCGTCCCTTTTAGTCTTTTCTCATGCCATTGCATCTTGTCCGAAGTCCTTTATCCGTAGGAGCTTCAACATCATCAATCAAAATTTAAAGAGGAGTAACCAATCCTCCTCTCCTGTTCAAGTTCCAAAAATCCGATGGACATTTTCAGCAACTAAAGTTTTATCTTATTTTGTTTGCATATTTGGTACAAATCCAGGAATTCACGAGGAGTTTGCAATTTTGAGGATTCCTCTCCAACCCTAGAGCTAGGATTCTTAACTAAAAAAATCATTGGTTTGAGAATTTCACATCAATATCAGTACATGTTGAGATATAGAGTTGAAAAATATTGGTCTCAATGGGTAAACCAACAAAGAATGAGAACTTCCAAACCCTGCCGGGAGGTCCATTGGTCCGACTAAAAAATTTTTAAAAAAGAAGATTTCCGCTACTCAAAACCCTTAAAAATTTACAATTGTCAAACCCAGAGTTTAACTTTGTTTAAAACCCATCATCATGAGAACAAGGGGAACCCTGCCTCTTACCCACTGCTGGGATTGATCCTTGATTTTGCTCTCTTCCCACATGTGTGGGTTCTCTCATAGGTCCCAACCCCTTTAATTGAGGTAAAAAAAAAAAAAAAAAAAAAAGAATTATAGTATTATCATATATTGTATAATATTTCACCTTCTCTTGCAACTTTGGGTCACTTGTGTCCAAAGGCCGGCCGGGACCGGAAGGAGAATAGTTGGACGAAACTGTCAAAATTTAGATCACCCGAGGTAGGGACTTGGGACTCACAAGATAGCTGAGAAACTAAAGTATAGCTCACTTATTTAAAATAAAAATTGGTTAAAACGAATCTCTAGTCTTGTACGTACTGTGTGAGAAATTTTTGTTTTCACTTATTTAAGAGATCCGGACTAACAGAATAATCTAATGAAAAGGCTACTGCGGGCAAAATTTTAATATAAACAAGATGAGAGTTGCATAAGATCTCAAACCTGGTTTTTGGCCTTGAACAGACACTATAAGAGCCAGTGAACTCACAAGAATGGAAAACCATGCTAAGGCCATCTCTCTCTCTCTCTAAAAGGAAGTCTGAACTCAAAACATTTTATTTTGGCCGGCTGAACATAGCCATTAAATTAGAGCATGCAAATTAAGCTCAAGTTGTAGGTTTTTTTTTTTATGCCATAACTTTATATATAGAGACAAAGGACCACTGCAATAAAATGTCGGAAACAGAGGCTCCATCTCACCATTATTGAGATGGTACTACTACAGTAGGTCAGGTCATAGGTCAAGCGACTTGTAGAACGCGGTGGTGAATAGGTTGGCCGGCCCCATGGACTCCAGTACGAAGCATCGATAGCGCGAGTCTCGCTGTGATATGGACAAGAAGGTGTAAACCCAGGGGTTGGGCAAGTAGTCAGGACCACGGTTCTTCTCTATTTTGGAATTAGAAGTTCTGCTATCGACCTCTAATTCCTTCTTTTTCAGAAATGGAATGTTGAGTCCTGGGGGCTAATGGAGTTTTACCCGACATCTCTTTAGGTCCAGAGGAATTAGTCCAATCCAAAGGGATGGGAACCCGCGGTTAGCAAAAAAAGGGAAAAGAAGTCATCACACAAACATTGAATGCTTGTGCACCAAGTAGTATTCCCTCATATTTTATCTTTATATAGGTGAATTTTTTATGTGGGATACAGAAAATAAAGACTTTTGTGGCCCACGTGACTACGCCCAGTCAGAGGCTGTTTGAGGTCTTTACTAATGAAGTTGAGTGAAGTAAAGATTATTTTGAAGAAATGATAAAATATGAGTGGGTTATGATGGTATTTTATTTTTAGTTGTTTGTTATGGAATATTTTTTATTTTTTATATAGAAAAGTGGGATTTTTTTTGTCTTTTAGTAGAGAAATGATGTTGTTTTTTGACTTTTTTTGAAAAATATGGCTGAAATTTTGAATTAAAGTGCTTTTTATGGGACTTTTTTTAAAAAAAAATAGGGACTTTACTTTACTTAACTCTATTAGTAGAGTTGCCACATCATTTAATATATATCATTTCAAGAGATATCATTGGTATTAAGAAAAGTACTAATTTCAGCTACACATGCAAGTGTTTTCCAAAAATTATTTTGGGTGCGCTTGTGCAACTGTGGAAGGGGAATCCACGTTTTGGTCTGTACGCCTTTTAATTGTTTTACCTAGCTTGTTTCATCACAAAAAATCAACTAAAGATCTTTTTTTTTTCTGGTGTAAGAAAGAAAAGCAGAGTTTTGACTGTTCTTTTGGAAATCCTTGTACTGACACAAACAAGCTATAGGAAAGAAATTCTATGATGCAAAGAAATTTATTTTAGAAAAAGTACTGCAACTCCCCCCCTCATCAGTTTTCCATTGATATCCGGTAGTGAAAAATAGGAGTGTCATAATTCCCCAAATAAAGCAAAGCCGTTGTGTGAAGGAATTCCTTCAAATCTTATATTGGTTATGGAATCATGTTTATATGCAATTTACATTCGATTAATGTTTCTGCTATTTAATCTATGATAATATAAGTATATTGATTTATTATATGATTACATTCCATTCGTTTCTTCTATTACTCTCCTCACCTACAGCCCAAATCAGATCTGATACAATGTAAGCTGTCATGTTCCAACCGAAAAAACTTAATTTTGATTGGTGGAAGGTCAAACGTGTATATGAAGCTCGGTCAAACCCGTTGTTGATTTATTTTTTTGGTTGGAAACGTCAAACCCTTTATTTGGGCCATGTGAAATGTGAGACTTTCCTAACATAATAATGTTCATGAAAACATACCTAGGATCATGGTAATTGCATGTGCCATTTACAGGAATGGATATGTGAGTCAAGTCTTAATTGATGAAGACCTCGAACAGTCTAAGTCTCCCATCTCAACCTCCAAAGTCCAACCTACCAATCGAAATGTGAATACGGCTCATATTTATCTCCATAATTCATTAAGAACATGCAGGGGCATTTCATTCTGACTGTACAATATAATGGTGTACTGTATTTAATGCTTTTGGCTGATGGTCATCTAGACGTAAGCATGATAACTAGTGCCTAGGTCGTGCCGTGCCGGCTGGTGAAAAGGCAACCCAGTCAATTGGGCCACTGAATTAGTCGTCCCATGCTGGGTCGTGTTCAAATTGGGAGGTGAAACTATTAAAATAAATGTAATAAATTTGCTCCAAATCCAGATGATTACAATCGGGGTTTTTTTTTTTTTTTGTTTTTTTTTTTTTTTAAGGCCAAAATCACATTAGTTTGTGACAGCTTGGGTCATTACTTTGCTTATTTGGGTTTTTTTTTACTCATTGACTCGACTGGCCTAGTCATATTACAGTTTTATCGCATTCAGTTGCTAACTTGGTAAGCTAGAAATCATTTAAATAAGGCTGTGCATGCCTAAAAATTACGGACTTGGTTTAAGTGGTAATGGGGGTTATGAAGATGCAGTTTAATTGATCGGGAACGTCTCCAATGGCCTGAAACCTGAAAGGAAGAAACAGAGGTCAGGGCCCCGGACTGCTGCCAGCCAAAGGCACTCCGACACCCGAGTTAGTGCAGTCACTGAACTAGGGGTGAAGTGGGGAAGAATGCTTAAGCAAGATAACACAGTGAATGTTGTGTATTGCGTACCTGTTCATGGCTTACCATGCAAGTATATATAGAGGAGAGTGGAAGGTTCCATAGTGGAGGTAGGTGAGGATGCTTGTCCCATCAGCCCATACCTAGGACCCTTAGTGGGGGTAGGTGAGGGTATTGTCCCATAAGATCTCTCCTCAAATCCCTCACATAAATGTGGACATGATAGGGACGACCCCTTATCAGTATTCGGCGGCCACCCTATCTGTCAGGGCACCCTGTAATGTGGCTGTCCCATCTCATAATAGGGATTAGACGCCCAGTGTTCACCTCGGCCAAGGGACCGAACTGGAGAAGACATTGAGGTCGGGCATGAATGTCGGGACACACGAGGCTGAGCTCGGAGGGGGTGGTCGGTACTTTTACCGAGACCAACCCTATTTTGGTATCAGCTGGCACACTGCCGCGCTGGAAAGATGTAGTCGAGGCTTTTCCTGATCAGTACTGTTACCGAAGTCAGTAGTAACCTCGGTTTCGGTGAAAACACTCCACACAATTGCCCCCCAGCTCTTGACCTCGAGGGTACTGTAACCCTTTGAGGTCGAGAGCTAAGTAGGATGGGAGTTTTCCAAAACCGAACCCGTAGCCTTCTAAGAAGCGTGGGGTGTCGTTTTGCTTTCCGAGGCGCATTGATGGCGTGCAGCTGTCAGGAGGCGGTTTAATAGCCCCCTCATATCATTATGAAGGCGGTGTGGTGCTGCCACGTGTCACACCCCTGATGGCCGTGAAGTCATATCGAGGAGACGAGTGGCTTGTCCGAGGCGGCGTCTGCACGCGCGTCTTCCGGGATACGAAGAGATTTTCATCTCTGTATAAAAGATCTCGTCCTCGAATGAGGACTACTTTTGCCGAAACTGCTCCTGCGCCTGTGTTTCTGCCTGAGACCTGCCTGAGGAACCTCGTCGCCTGAGAAGTCCCATCCATTCAGACTGTTTTGAAACCCAAGCCTCTGTTCGTTTCTCCGTCTGCCCAAGCCTCGTTTCCCAGTGATTTTCTTTCTGCTCTTCTCTATCATTTTTTCTTTGGGGTTTTCTCTTGGATTCTCTTTTCTGTCTTTCTTCTCCGTCTCCGTCTGTGCTTTTCCGTTCACTTCCATGCTGGGGAAGATGGGGGTATACAGACATTGGATAGATACAGAACTTGCCCTAGCAAAACTTAGGAGAAAATACCAGATACCGGAGGATGTCCGCATAAAGGCGGACGGCCCCGATGATGCAGTCCAACCTCGAATTTTTGTCGATGGGTGGATGTCATTCCCACTGGTGTCCATCATAGAGGGTGGGGTGAGGTTCCCTGTCCATCCGCTCCTGAGGGCCTGCCTCAGGAAGTGGAACCTCACCCCTTGTCAGCTCATGCCTAACGGCTTCAAGGTTATCATGGGTAAAGCCGAGCTGAACAGAATTTTGGGGACCGACCTCGGCGTCAAAGACATCGAGAATGTGTATGATCTCTGTAGATCTCCGAAGAACGACGCGTACTACCTTCGAGCACGGTCGAAGGAGATCCCTTTAATCAACGAGCTCGAGGACTCCAGTAAGTACGCTGGGGATGACCGTCTTTATGTCACCGGAAATTGGGAGTTCGGCCCTGCCGAGTCTAGGGTGGACCGCATCCCTCATCGTCTCGGGGAGCCACCGAGTAAATTTCTTTTCTCAGTTTCTTTTCTTTTCTGATGTATCTTTCTGTTCTGCCGAACTGATATACTCACTGCTTGGTGTGCAGGCCACAAGGAGAGAAAGCAGCAGGCAAAGAGCTCTAGGTGGCGACGAAACGTCGCCTGGCTGAAGAGGATCCATAGCTACAAAGGTCATCGAGACCGAGCAACTTCGTCTCTTCTCGGGTACGAACCCGTATACCGCTCCTTCATTAGGAGGCGGTACGAGAATCTAAGGGGAGAGTGAGTGCTGACTTTGGCCGAGGCCGAAGAGAAAGGGACTCCAGCTGCGGGGCCTCTTCAAGTGCCCCCCGAGATCGGACCTTCTCAAGCGCCTCCCGAGGTCGGGCCTTCCTCTGTCGGCGGTGAAGTCGTTCGCGAGAGCGACCCGGAGGCCGACTCTGAAGACGAAGACAACTCCGAGGGCGACCACGAGGTGGCGACGCTAGAAGACGCGATCCACCTCCAATCCTCGAGTTCGGACGAAGAGACCGAGATGGGGCGACGCCGACCAAAATCTCCAAAACCTCGACACCGTCGTCTTCGGAGGCTCTCCTACCCTCTCCTCGGGAGCTGCCCTCCCACTCAGTCCGGTGAACGCTGCTGCCGCCGGGACTTCTGCCCCCATTCAGCCTTCTTCCTCGGCAACCGAGGAGTGCTCGACCCGGTCCAACCGGGACGAGGTTCGGACGGGGAAAAGGCCGAGGATTGCAGATCCGGCCGCGGGCGATTCCGACCCGTCCTCTCGGCGTGCGATTCCGACCCGTCCTCTCGCCGCTCGCCGTCCCTTGGCCCGGGCCCCTGGAGGCCTAGCTTCTTGCTGGAAAATGGCCAACCGTTGTTAGTGAACGATCGGGTGAGCGACGGCACTTCAGTCGTCAGCGCTCTCGCACACGCCTGTGCTCTGCTAAAAGATATGGAGGAGTACTGGAAGTTGAGCGACGTCGACCTGTCAGTGGCTCAAATGGGCGACGCCCTCAGGGTAAGTCCTCTTCTTTCTCAGCTCGTGATCTTTTAACTTTTTGACTTTTGTGATTCTGTGACACTAATACTTGCCTTCGTAGATCCTGCAAAGGAGCCTGGTGCTGGCGGAGAAGATCTATCAGAATTCTGCCCGGGCTGAGAGGGTGGAGAAGATGAAGGCGGCCCTCGATGTGGAGCTCGGCGAGGCCAAGAAGAAGGTGGCCGAATAGGAGATGGTTGTCACGGGCCTCAGGTCCGAGCTTGGAAAGGCCAGAGCAGAAGTGGAAGATCAGATGAAGAAAGTGGCCGAGCTCGAGAAGAGGCGGGAGGCGGTAGAGGCTGAACTCCGAACCGAAGCTGACAAACTCCGGGCCGAAGCTGACCAGGCATATGATGAAGGGGTGGAGGCAGCCTCTGAGTTGTACGTTGCCCAGGTCCGTGAGGTCAGCCAGAAGGCCTGGAGGCTGGGGTGGACAAATGCATTGAGGGCGGCAGGGGTCCCTGAGGACCACCCTGCCCACGCCGGTATTCCCCAGTTCCCTCCTCCCCAGCCAGCGCCGAACCAAGCTCCGTAGGCCCTGCTGGAGATGCTGCCCCTGAGCCGAACCTCGAAGGCGCTGAAGCCGATGTGATCCCGGAGGGTGCTGGAAATCCTGCTGCTTGAAGGAAACTTGTTTGTTTGATGTAATTTCTTTCTTTTATCTTTCTTGGGGGGAGAACATCATTTGTAATTTTTTTGCTTTTGGATGTAGAGACTATCATTTTTCAATGAATGAAATTGCCTTTTATTCTCATTTCGTGGAATGTGTGAATGTGCTCCTTTCTTTCTTTCCTGTTTGTTTTTGTGTTTGGCTTTTTAACCAAGAGTAAATAACAGGGAAAAAGACAAGTAGTTGAACTCGGCTCTATAGCCGAACTTAATAATATGCCAGCTTCGTAACCAGAGATGTGTTTTAGTTAGGTTCCGTAACCATAACAAAGCACTGCTCTCGGTAGAACGGGATGTGCTCGGTCCTATGACCATAGCGGAATTCGGTAGCCTGTACTTGCGACTGGCCCAATGACCGAGCCGAAGTAGTTAGGACTTTGGTAACCGAGATGGAAATGGCGAGTCCTGTGACTGCACCGTTTTGCAAGCTGGTCCTGTGACCGAGCTATATGCATGTGCCAAGTTCCATAACTTGGACAGATTTGAAAGTAAAAAACACTCTTTAAAATGAATCAATTTTATTGCCTTTCAAAATTTGAGTACATGTTAGAAGTAGTACTTCTTGAGGTGCGTGGCATTCCATGGACGTGGTAGCTCTTTACCCTCCATGTCCTCGAGTTTGTACGTGGATTGCCCGGCTACCGAGGTCACCTTGAATGGCCCATGCCAGTTCGGTGCAAGCTTTCCTTCGCTGGGATTTTTATCCGCTGGAAGTGTCTTTTTTAATACCAGTTCTCCAGGCGAGAACTTTCTTTTCTTGACCCTTTGATTGTATCCTCTGGCCAGCTGCTGCTGGTAGGAAGCGAGGCGGATGACTGTTGCATCCCTTCGTTCCTCAACCAGGTCGAGCTCTGTGGCGAGGTTTACATCGTTTCGGCCTTGGTCAAACAGTTCCGACCTGAGGGTCGGGAGACCGACCTCAAGTGGAATTATAGCTTCCATCCCGTAGGCCAGGGAGAAGGGTGTAGCCGAGGTCGAGCGCCTTGGGGTAGTTCTAAATGCCCAAAGGACACTCGGAAATTCCTCTACCCATCTCCCTTTGGCTCGGTCCAGTCTCTTCTTGAGTCCGTCGAGCACTACCTTGTTAGAGATCTCAGCTTGTCCATTGCTTTGGGGGTATGCTGGAGTGGAGTAGTAGTTCCTGATGCCAAGCTCTTGATAGAAGTTCTTAAAGAAGTTGGAGTCGAACTGAGTCCCGTTGTCCGAGATCAAGGCTCGAGGCACTCCAAATCTTGTCATGATGTTCCTCCACACGAAGTTTTTAGTATCCTTGTCAGTAATGGAGGACAATGCTTCAGCTTCTATCCACTTGGTAAAATAGTCAGTGGCTACTATTAACCATCTTTTATTCCCTGGAGCTCGGTGGAGAGGTCCCACCAGGTCCAGTCCCCATTGGGCGAAAGGCCAAGGACTGGAAAGAGGACTTAGGTCATGTGCTGGTTGATGGAGAGAGTGAGAGAACTTCTGGCACTTCTCACATTTCCTGGCATAGACCTGTGCGTCCTTCTGCATGTAAGGCCACCAATAGCCTTGGCTGATAGCTCGGTAAGCCAGTGACCGACCTCCAATGTGACTGCCGCAGATCCCTTCGTGAATTTCATAAAGGAAGTCTTCGACTCTGCTCGGGTGAACGCACTGGATGTAGGGGCCATTGTAGGACATTTTATAAAGCTTGTCATCTGAAGAGAGCCAAAACCGAGCTGCTTTCAGCCTGATTTTGTGGGCCTGGTTCTTGTCCTCGGGGAGTTGGTCATACTTGAGGTAGGAGATAAACTCGTCCATCCAACTCGGACCGAGGTTAGCACACAGGATCTGCCGAGGTGGGTAGAGCTCTATACTCGGTTTGTCCAGTGCTTCCATTTCGACAGTCATTTTTCTTCCTGCCTCGACAGCGGAGGCCAAGTTTGCAAATGCGTCGGCGTGAGAGTTGCAGTCGCTGCCGATCTGCCTGACTTCAGCTTTTTGGAACTGAGAGAGGAGTTGCTTAGCGTGGGCTAGGTAGGCTGCCATCCTATTGTCACGGGCCTGGTAGTCTCCATTCAGCTAGCTCGTCACCAGCTGCGAATCACTGAAGACAACCAGTTGCCGTGCCCCCAGAATTTTTGCGCTGCCCAGCCCTGCGATCAGCACTTCGTACTCAGCTTCGTTGTTTGATGCTTTGAAGTCCAGAGTCAGGGCTTGCTGATGACAAGGCCCTCCGGAGATTGGAGGACTATGCCTGCGCCAGCCCTCTTGGAGGTCGAGGATCCATCGACGAAGACCTTCCAAGATGAGTCAAGGAATTGTTTCCAGGACCGCTCCTATTCCGTCTCGGTCTCGGTGGTTTCCACTTGCTCGGTGCCGAACTAGGAGAGGTGAATTCTACAATGAAGTCTGCCAGCACCTGGGCTTTGATTGCCGTTATGGGCTGATATTGGATATCATACTGTCCTAGTTCGACAGCCCATTTGGACACTCTTCCAGAGAAGTCTGCCTTTCGGAACAGAGACTTTAGTGAATGTTCAATTACGACCACTATGGGGTATGTCTGGAAGTAGTGGGAGAGTTTGCGGGAGGCACTGATGAGCGCTAATGCGAGCTTCTCCAATGGTAGGTATCTCGTCTCGGCGTCCAGCAGGATTTTGCTCGCGTAGTATATAGGCCTTTGTTGCCTGTCTTCTTCTCTGATGAGCACCGAGCTCACTGCATGATCCGAGACGGCCAAGTATAAGTACAAGACCTCGCCCTGCGTCGGGGTGGACGGCAGGGGAGGTGAAGAGAGGTATCCTTTGAGTTCCTGAAGGGCAATCTCGCACTTCGGAGTCCACTGGAACCTCGAGCTCTTTTTCAAGAGATGAAGAAGGGACGGCACTTATCTGAAGCTCTGCTAATAAAGCGGTTCAGTGCAGCTGCCATCCCTGTGAGCCTCTGGACTTGCTTTGCCATGGTCGGACTTTGGATGGCCTGGATCGCCGAGATCTGCTCGGGATTGGCCTTGATTCCCCGTCTGGTGACCAGGCTGCCCAGGAATTTGCCCGAACCGACGCCAAATGCGCATTTGGAGGCGTTCAGCTTGAGCTTGTATTGTTTGAGGATGGTGAATGTTTGATGTAGGTCAGTCAAGTGGTCATGTGACCTTTTGGACTTGACGACCATGTCGTCAATGTACACCTCGACCGTTTTGCCGAGCTGGGTCTGAAACATTTTTGTTACCAGCCTCTGGTAAGTGGCACCGGCGTTCTTTAACCCAAAGGGCATCACTTTGTAACAGTAGATGCCTCTGGATGTTATGAACGCGGTCTTTTCTTCGTCAAGCCCATGCATCGGAATCTGATGGTAACCCCGGTAAGCATCGAGGAAACTCATTCTATCGTGCCCGGCAGTGGCATCGATCAGCTGGTCTATGGGGAAAGTTGTCTTTGGGACAAGCTCTGTTGAGGTCGGTGAAATCCACGCAGACCCTCCAGCTGCCATTCTTCTTCTTGACCACTACTGTGTTGGCTAACCACATAGGATAATGGACCTCCCTAATGGCTTCTGCCTCTAACAGCTTTTTGACCTCTTCGGTCACTGCCTCTGCCTGCTGGGTCCCAGTCCTACGAGTCTTTTGGACTACAGGTTTGTGTTCGGGGTCCACATTCAGCTTGTGGCTCATGACCTCGGGGTCGATGCCGGGCATCTCGTAGGGGGTCCAAGCGAAGACCTCTCTGTTATGTAACAGGAAGTCTAGCAGCTCGGACCTCTCAGCTCCTGCGAGCTGACTTCCGAGCAGGAAGTATCTCTCTGGATCGTTGGGATCGATCCTGGCTTCGGTGAGGTCCTCTACGCTCTTCTGCTCAGGACTTCAGCCAACAGCTTCGAGCTCGGCTTCGAGCTCGGCCATGTGGACTTGCTGCGGCTCTGCTTCGCCGGGGACCACGGCCATGAGGCATTCTTTGGCCATCTGCTGGTCGCCGCAGACTATGATTTCCTTGAAGCTACCGTCACCGCTCTGTAACGGGAACTTGAGCCTCTGGTGATGGGTGGAGGGGACTGCTTCCATGTTATGCAGCCAGGTCCTTCCCATGATGGCATTGTATGGGGATGGTGCATCCACCACTAGGAAGTCTGCTGTCATGGAGGCTCCTCCCACTTCAACTTTGAGGGAGATTTTCCCTTTGGGATACACAAACTTGGAGCTGAAACCCACCAATGGGGTGCGGGCTTCCTGTAGGTCCTCCTTTTTCAGACCCATTTTCTTGAAGCAGTCAGAATAGAGGTTTTCCTAGGAGCTCCAGGGGTCCACTAAGATCCTTTTGACATTGAAGTTTTGCAACCTTAGAGTCAGGAGCAGGGGATCATTGTGGGGTAGTTGGACCCCGTCCAAGTCTTCATCAGAGAACCAAATCTTTGGTCTCTCTTGGCGCGCCTTCTTCCCAGAGGGATCGAGCTCAGCCGTCATCACTTGTTTACCGTGCTGGGCCCTCCTGGCCTTAGTACGAGCCCGGCTGCTTCCCTTAGGAGCGGGAGCTAGATGGATGACGTTGATGGTCCTTACCGGCTCATTGCTATCCCGTTCATTGGGTTGGCGCTGTTAAGCATGGTTTATTCTGCCATCTTCCTTGACGAGATCCTTTAGATGCCCGTCCTTTACGAGCCTTTCAAGGTGCGCCTTGAAGGCGTAGCAGTCCTCGGTCTTGTGCCATTTATCTTTGTGGTAGGCACAAAACTTGCTCTGATCTTGGGCGGAGGCGTCACTTTTCATAAGCTGGGGCCATTTGAAGAAAGGTTGTGTTTGGATCTTGCCGAGGAGCTTGTAGATATGTTCTTTAAAATGAGGAAATGACACTTAAAATATTTCCATTAGTGGCTGAATCTATGGTGATTTCTTTAATGTGTCTTTCTGATCTATTAAAATTGAAATTCTCTTCATTTATGCCATAAATGTTTGTGCTTGGTACTGGTATTGATTTGGGTTTTGAGAGTATCACACTATCAATTAAGCAAATGCAAATACCACAAATCTAAAGAACAAGTCATCATTGTTCACAAACTACTTAGGTATTCATAAACAACCAAATGTGACAAGTCACCACACACCATCACAATACATATACCATTATTATGGTATGAGATGTGACTATTTAACTTTAAAAAGTTTTTACTGAACCAAAGCCATCTAAAGGAGCATTTGAAAATCACTTCTTCACCTGGAGCTGGAACTGCATGTGATGCCAAGTCCCACTACCTTGGAAAAAGTACGGAAGAAAAGCCGGACATTGTTCCCACTTGTTCGATCTCCGAGCTGCAGCTTATTTCAGGAGCAGTCTCAGTCTCAGTTCCTAGACAGTCCTTTAACTCAGCTACAATGTCGGTCATGGTCGGCCGCTCCATTGATCTCAGTGACGTGCACGCCAGCGCAATTTCCGCTACTTTCGAAAGGGAATTAGCATCATAGTCACCTTCCAACCTTGAGTCCAGAACAGTTTGTATGTCTCTTGTTGCAATTATAGGCCTTGCCCAATCGACTAGGTTCTTCTTCTCATAATTTGTACTACTTCGGATAATTGGGGGCTGGCCTGTGATCATCTCTAACAGGACAACTCCAAAGCCATAGACGTCGCTTTTCTGAGTCAAGTTGTTGGAATGGAAGTACCTACAAAGAAAAACATTCTTACATAAGCTACTTAGTTGGGAACAAATTATATATGGAAGAGGCCTTGATGATGATGACTACGCAACAAGCTCTTCTAAAACAGAGGAGGAAATAGACAATGCTGAACATGACAACATCACAACAGGTCTATTGTTTAAAGATACATGCTGTTCATCCCATGGGTCCCATTGACCATGACCGAATATATCTTCCTGTGGTGTCATTCTAATCCCTCAAAAAGAGGAAAAAGTAGTTCACATTCGACATTAGAATGGGCAAATATTCAATGGCCAGATTTTTTTTTTGGGTAGTCATGTTCTGTCTATGGTTAGTCCTTTTGAGATGAATGGTATGAAATATGAATGGCCTGCGATGCACAAACTCATGGCCTGAAAAGAGATCAACAATGTTTCTCTTGAAAGGCAAACGAAGCAAATTCATTTGCAAGTGAGAACATACTCTGGATCAATGTACCCAGGAGTTCCCTTGACTACTGTTGAAACGTGAGCTTGTTCATCATCCTTAAAGAAAACCTTGGACAACCCAAAGTCCCCTATCTTGGCCTCAAATCTTTCATTCAATAGGATGTTGGTTGTCTTCATATCTCTATGAATTATGGCTGGTTTGCAACCAGTATGCAAATATTCCAATCCTACATAAGAAACTCAAACCAACCATAGAACAAATTAGTACAAGAGAATACTTAAAACAGTTCTTTTTTTTTAGAAAAAAAAAACACTAAGTCACATTAACCTTGTGCAATATCCAATGCTATCCGTAGTCGTTGGCCCCAATTTAGAGCTTTTGTATTGCTGTTTGTGCCTGTAATATTCCATTAGTACCATTCATTACATATATTAACTTCGGTAGAAGCAGAAGATCGATTGGGTAAGAAGCAGAAGGATGTAGGTACCTAATAGATGGCTTCCTAAGTTTCCTTGGGCCATGTACTCGTATATGAGCGCCATGCCATCACCTTCTTGACAATACCCAATAAAAGGGACCAAGTTTCTATGATGAACTCTCGTCAGGAGCTGGACCTGCAATACATTGCCAGCCCGATAATATGTCGCACTCTCCCAATGACTAACACTGATGACTTCTACCTATGCATGCATCTATCTTACATCAAACAAAACACATTCTTGTTCAAGTTGTGGGTCCCATCATCCATAAACATTTCATGCTGGGGCATCGTCTTCTCAGCCTTAAAACTTGATGGCCAAGATTAAACAGAGGCCCCCAAGTGTGCAATGGTCATATCATTCGTATATATAGCAATAGTTTAGTCTAACCTCGTTCTGAAATTCATCAGAGCCTTGACGCATGTGAGAGAGCAACATGACTGATTGTAGAGAGAGCATCTTTACTGCAACTTGAGTTCCATCGGGCATCTGGCCATGGTAAACGGTCCCAAACCCTCCTTTGCCTATGGACCTCTTGAAATTGTTGGTCATGTTAATGATTTCAGCATATGTGAACCGTCGATTCTCAGAAGAAAACAAACCCGCTTTGTTCGCCATGACAACAGGATCTGCATAAAAATGTTGATGAAATCGAGGAGGAACTTCCTGTTCTTAATGCACCTAGTATGGGTGATTAAGGTGGGTTCAAGCGTTCAATTACCTACACTAGGAATTATCTCTACAAAGCTTAGAAGGTCTTATGCAATGGAATGCTTACCTTGTTCTCTCCATTTGAATCTCCATAAGATTATCAACAAGATCAATACGATCACTACAAAAGCAAGCGGTGCCACAACAAGAATAACAATCTTTTGTTTATTAGAATCTTTGCTGCATGAATCAGAAACGCAAAGATCTGGGTTGTTATCGACACTGCCATTAAAAGATCACACATCTTAGCAATCATATTTAACAAAGTCAGACAATCAGGTAGTATGCAAGAAAAGTTTCGGTTTGGCATTTGTCTATAATGTAGTCTTCGATCTTTTGTCATTGTTCTTATTGCATCGACATCAATGGCATGTCTTCTCAAGTATCCCTAAGATGTTCCCAACGGTTCTTCTCATTGTGATAGTCATTAGTCACAAATTGGAATAAAGCTTGATCGAAACTAAGTCCATGGTTGTTGTTTGTGGTGAGGCCATACCTCAACTTGAGTGATCCTTTCTTGGATTTCTCCAGCAAATTCGAAGGGACCAATCCACTGAGTTTGTTGCCACTTAAATTCCTGAAATGATCGCAGGCTCCAAACTACAGTTACTATTGAATACAGGACCTCAAAAACTCATCATCAAATGCTATTCAACTTACAATGATGACAGGAATGGCAAGTCTCCTAGAAAATTAGGTATGGGCCCAGTCAAGTTGTTCCATGACAAATCCCTGAAAAGGAAAGACTTAAAGTTTAGGCACTATAAGAGTCTGGATCAACTCCAGCAGTTCCCGTAAAATGGCATGAGTGAGGTTTGTGGGACCCTCATCAAATAAAAACAGTGTTTGCGATCCAGCCATCGAATGTTTTATTATAACAGGAATTACTTCCTTTATCTACTGGACCTCCATTTGATGGATTCAAATTTGGATGGCTAATTGATCTGATCTTGATGTATGGCTAATTGATAAAGCCCTCCTCATATCATGTGGGGTCAATTGGCCCAAAACATACATGCCATGTGTACTGTTTTTAGGAAAACGAGCTCCAGATCCGACTTGCACAATAGAAATTCTGGATCCTTTGTAGCTCTAGAATATAGGATACGTGGCACGTTCATGGGGACTACTAGCCATCTCATACAAAGAGTATTAGGAAACCCATCAAATTGGTTGAACGTTGCTAATCGTCCCATCTCAAGTCCCCAAATTGATTGCGCACACATCAATGAACAATGTGGTTATAATTTGGCCCTTGCTTAATGCATGACACATTCAGACTGAAGATTAACGGTGAAGTGATTAGACACTAAGGAAGGAAAATGGTTGAAATTATGGTGCAATTGGAGCATGAACGGTGCAATCTGATCCAATAGCTACAATTTCAGAGTGTGGCTATTGGTGCATGTTTTGTTCCAAAAATTCACAGAAGACTTACAAGGAGTGGATTGAATTGAGATTTGCAAGAGAAGCAGTTATTTCTCCATTCAATTCAGCAGTAGAGAGGTTCCTGCAAAGCAGAGATGTGACTTTGGGTCAAAGCAGATGAACACTAGCACGCATTGTCTTTGCACCGATTATTTCCATGGAGGGAGAACTCACAGGGATACGATCTTAGGGGCATGTGAAAGGGTGTAGTCGCAAGTCAAGCCCTGCCAGGAGTAATTTTTTGGCACACATGGATCGCCCATCCAGTTTCTCTTCACTTGGTAAGCAGCTTTGATGTCAAGGATTGCTTCAACTGATTTTCACAAGTGGAAAAGTAAAAAAAACTCTTTATGTCGTTAGTCATTTATAACCCATAAGTTATATTCCTTAATAGCAGTCACAAAGGTACTCTTAGGTCATGGTTACCTCTTGTTATTTTGAAGCAGCTTACAAATTTTAAAATAAAAACAAAGAACAATTGATTGTAACATGCAGTTGAATCCAATACAGAAAAATGGACGATGTAAACTAAATCAAATCTTTCTTCTTTATAGCAATTGTCCAATTTAATGCCCACAGATATCACAACTAGCAAGTACTACTTCATTTGATATGTTGTTGATGGTTAGTCCCAACATTCCAGTAATTCTAATGCATGGGTAATATTTTTCTGTTTCTGGGCAGAACTTTGTCTGGGAATGTAATCCTTTTTGCACTGAACACAAGGATGTCCATTTACATCAACTGTGTTGCTCATCCTCTTCTTAAATTCAAACCGTTCAACATTAGGATCTCCTCCTGTGTTATTCCATGCCATATTTTACACCATTAGTAGGCCTCACCATTGAGGGGGGTTTTTTTTTTTGGGTTGGACTCACCATTGAGGTTGGCCAGTTGTAAATTACGTGATTGAAATGATTCCAGTTGTGTGGTTTGGATTTTTTAGAATAGAATTTGACAAGCCTGTGCCCAACGGCTCAAACACGTATGGTTATTAGATTTTTTTTTTTTTCCTTTTTTTGGGGGTAAAAACGTATGGTATTAGTTGAAAGAAGTAAAAGAAAAGAGAAGATGTGCACATGCATACATACATACGTACATACATACATACATACCATCCTGGTCTCTTGTTGGAGTGCTGTTGTGTTGCAAGATGACAACAGTCTCAACGGCATTGAGGATGGGAGGAAGGGTGGAACTCGGGGTCTTCTTAAATGTACATGAGTAGTTCTGTTGGCCACTCAGTGGTTGATTGGTTAGTAGGGTGTGTGTAACAAGGTACTCTGGGCTAATAGGCCTGTGGAAGCATGAGTCGTTGCCACAGCATACTGTGAATTCTCTCTTCATGTTAGGCTCAAGTTGCTCAAGTTCGGCAAAGTACATGTAAACATGAAATTGCATGGAGGAATGTTTTGCCGTCCAAGAATAGTACAATTCATTACTGGCGTTGACTGGCCTGATCGCAGTCATCATGACCGTTGAAGGTGGTTGAAAGGCCTCATCGGGATTTATAACTTTATGCAGCGTGTTAAAGGAATTCCAATTTTTGTGTTCTTCCGACAGCCAAAGCAGATTGTAAGGGTCCTCTGGCAGCCAAAACAGATCGAAAGGGTCCTCCGGATATCTACAGTCCTCTGGATGCCTGCACAAGCAAAATTGATTGCCACAAGGCTTCGGTGACTCTAAAAATAAGCTATTATATTGTGGTTTAGAGTTTATTTATATAGTAGTGTTTGGTAAATCTCTAATTGTATTTTTTAAATTTAGAGCTTATTTATAAATTAAAGTTTTTGTCTTAAAAAAAATAACCTAAGAGGGCTTTATGTGTGTGTGTGGGCTTTATGTGTGTGTGTGGACAATGCAAAATTAACATGTCTTGGATGGAAATGATCTCATAGATTTTTTAACATAATGCAATAAAAGCTTTTATTTCTAACTTTACCAAACAAGCTAATTATAAATTATAACTTAAAGATTAGAGCTTTTATTTTAGGTCTTAGTCTAATTAGATTTTATTAATTACACTACAGCATAACAGAGAGATTTTGTGAGCACCTGAGATTGATGTTAAAGGATCTTCCGACGTCTAATCTGGCTCCCGTCCAACTCCGTAGAGACTGTCTCTCATTTGCGAGACTATACATGGAACTCTTCAAAGGTCGCAACTCGAGTGCAGATATGAAAGGTGTTCCAGAACCCGTATCCACAAGACAAATGGATATAAAGTTCATCGTCGCTACAGTGATGATCTCTTCAAAAAATGCTTCATATAGATGCGAGAAAGAAATGGTTGTCCAGCGGTTGACACCAAAGTAGAGGTCGAATTCTGGTATGCTATTTTTATCATCGTAGTTTCCATAGTAGAAATAGGCTCTGATGAGATACTTGTTGCCCTTAGTGATTTCACTCAAATTGTAACAGTTGCGGCTTCCGTTTGGGAAGATTCTAACATTATTGACGAACTGATATGGGGAAGCCAGTGGCAGTACTTTGTCTACGCCAGTGTCAATAAATTTAGCATCTGATTGGTAAATAATGGTTGTGTCATTGTCGCTGTAGGTGGAATACTCAGGTATGCCGCAATCTATGCTGATGAAGCCTGTGGGAAAATAAATAAAGATTAAAATAAAATAAAAGGCAGAGTATAAATGTAATTTGTTATATATTGTTTCGGTAATGGACGATGCTGAAAATAAAGCATCGGTATGGTCACTTCCTACTTCCCATGTATTGGGGCCGGCTTTGGGACTAATACCTTGTCATTTAATTCTATTTGAGGCCATGTTCTATGAATATCCTCTGGGAAAATCTTTTGTTTTCTATAAAATCATGGAAAAATCACATTTGGTGATTGTAAATCTTTAAGGATATGGACCAAAATCTGCACTTTCAAGGATTTTCAGGTCCCCCACTCCCCCAATGGGATGTGGAAATCCTTACTTTATTAGATTTCCGAAACCAATTTCCTAGCTATGTGCATTGATACCTACTCTAATAAGCTGTACAAATCTTCAACGACGAATCCCTGATTTAAAGGAGTGAGGAATCCTTAGCTTTGCGGATTCCTCTCTGGAAAACGAAAAAGCCACCAAACTAATATTCCTATGACACGTACTTTCAGCTGTACAAATCTTCAACGACAAATAAATGGATAAATAAATAAACGACTGCAAAGTACGGTCCAACATTATGGGGCCCACTTGGGCCAGCCATTCTTCAGTGCAGCCCCTTTGATGCCATTTTCATCCCATGATCAATCACCAGCCCAAAACTTACTCTCACAGAACCTTCACTCACCCTTGCATCAAATCTCAACAAAATCTACAGTTAAGATGACATAGACTTCAAGGCTATTGACAAGGGTTAGGATAATTTGGTTGGCCTGATTTTTTTAATATGCACTATCCATAAAGAGACATTTTCATCTGCCCTCCAGCCCCTCCTCCTATTGATAAAATTGCATCTAAGTGGGCTGTATGATCTGGACTGCGTATAAACTATATGCAGTCATCTGCTTGTAGGAGAAGGACAACGTTCTCCCTTTACCTACTACAAGTAGGTGGATGAGTCATCAATGAATCATCAAGGTTAGGAAAGAATACTCAAACTAAATACTAGGAGTGAGTAGTATAACACTAGTCCCTTTTTTAACAAAATAAAAAAAAATAAAGTCCCAACTTAGCATTTTTTTTTTATATATATAAAACTCAAACCATCCATAAGTGCCCAATTCCGTAAATGCCCCACAGCAAGCGATGGGTCCCAATGGTGGCAACGGGCAAAGCTGAAATGAATAGAAACCCGGGGCTATTTTTTATATGTAAAAGGATCCCATGTTTGGTCCAAACAGGGGGTGCCACATGGGAAAGCAAAAAAAAAATTATGGAGGAGATGAGATGTCATTGATTTGACATCTCTCTCCAATATGGCACCTCCTAAATGGTCCAAACAGGGAAACCTGTTTGGGATCCATTTCCTTTTTATATATGTCCAGGCATGATGAAGCTCAATACGAGTGCCCAAGACCAACCACATACAGATTTGAGTGTTTTTTATGAGTTCAATCGAACGGTGAGACTCACCTTGGATAATGAAATCTTTTATATATATATATAGGGATATTTCTGTGCATCCTTCCCTCACCATATGGTGAGAGACAAACTTAATGTGACTCACTGATCATGAGACTTGTGGGGGATGAGAAGAGACATCTTAGATAAGACCATATATCAAATTTAGGGTCAATCCCATGCCTCTAACCCCTTCATCATTGCCCACAAACTTAATGACTTTGCAGATGAAGGGGTTAGAGGCATGACATTGACCCTAAATTTGATATATGGTCTTATCTAAGATGTCTCTTCTCATCACCCATAAGTCTCATGATTAGTGGATCCTATTAAGTTTGTCTCTCATCATATAGGGATAGAAGAATGCACAGGAATATCCCCCTATATATATTAATATTAGTTCAGTGCGAGACTCATAACAATAATTCTTACTTTAAAATATTAAATGGAGAAAGAATTTAGGGAAAGAATCAAATACTAATGGAAGAAAATTTAGGAAAAGATCCAATTTTGGGGAGAAATGACAATGATGAAAACTATTTTAAAATTATAATGAAAATTGGTTATGGCACATGTTATTTCAAAACCCAAAAGGGAGGGCCACGTGTCACTCTCCCATGAATGGGGCTCCTACTTTAATATACATAACTAGCAATAACGCCCCGTGCCTAGCTCGGGGAAAAAAGTAAGATATTACATTTTTAACTTATGAGATATCAAAATTAATTATAAACATATAAGAATATATTCATACATATTTATATATAAACAGTCAACACATCTTCAATCATAAATACAAGTGTTGTCTTCATATAGGTCAATGGTCATCTCAATCCCTCCGCACAAATTTCTTCTCTACCCCTTTGAAGTAGCACCAATACCATTTTAGAATTGATCAAACCGTTTTTTAGCTCTAGATTTAAAAAAAAAAAAATGTATAAACATCTTAACTTTAAAAGCCATAAATTATGAGACTTTAAAACCACATGCTAATGTTATTTGATCACAGTAATAATTGGCCCACCTTGGATCAATGTATATATCTCTTAATTATGGGTTCATGTGGGCCCATGGAAGTGTAATTATGGTGGGGCAAACCTAAGGTCATTTGTCTATATAATCAGATCAGAAAAATGATGCCTATAAGATTCAATAAAAAAAAAAAAAACTCCAACCTCAAAACATTTCTATCACAAGCCCATCTATGAGGTGGTCTACTGGAAGGTTGGGTCTGATTTTCGTTCACATATGACAATTTCCGAATAAAGTAGAGCTCTATTTGGAAACTAAAAAAAAATGATATTGTGAATTGTTGAAAGGTGGGCCCCAAATATTAAAATAAAAAGATAGCAATCTTGAGAGGATGGAAGATAGATGGTGTTGAGAGAGAATAATCCATAATCCATATTGACCTAAAAAACTAATATCTATGCATAATCCATGAGTAGGTCCTATTGCAGAAATAAGTTAAATGTGCGGGGCCCACTAATTGATTTGCATCTATTAAGAAACCAGACAATGGCGAGTAGGCTTGCCTCCCTCCATCAGTGGGGCCCACTATTAGAAAAAATGGGTTAAGAGAAGGCCATTGGGATTTCATTCAATACTGGAGTCCAATGTTGAAATATATTTAATACGAACTGGTGCCCGTTGCTGGAACTATCCATTTAGGGAAAAAAACTGAATGGAGAGTAAATGAACAACAGTTTGGATTTCAATCATCGGTAGGGCCCACAAAACATATTTAACATGGGATCCACTGATGATTGAAGATCTAAGAAAAAGAAAATAAACCGACTGTAAGGATTTGCTTATAGTTTGGATAATGGCATGAAATATGACTCAAATTCAAATGTCAACACCCCGTGCTTAGTCCAGGGCAAAAGGTAAGATATTACATTTTTAATTTATGAGATATCAAAATTAATTATAAACATATAAGAATATATTCATATATATTTATATAAAAACAGTCAACACATCTTCATTCATAAATACAAGTGTTATCTTCACGTAGGCCAATGGTCATTTCAATCCCTCCATACAGATTTCTTCTCTACCACTTTGAAATAGCACCAATACCATTTTAGAATTGATCAAACCGTTTTTTAGCTCTAGTGAAAAATGTATAAACATCTTAATTTTAAAAGCCATAAATTATGAGACTTTAAAACCACAGGTTAATATTATTTGATCCTAGTAATAATTGGCCCACCATAGATCAGTGTATATATCTTTTAAGTATGGGTCCACGTGGGCCCACGGAAGTGTAATTATGGTGGGGCAAACCGATGTCATTTGTCTATATAATCAGATCAAAAAATGATACCTATAAGATTCAATTAAAAAAAAAATCCAACTTCAAAACATTTTCATCACAAGCCCATCTATGAGGTGGTTTACCAGAAGGTCGGATCTGATTTTCGTTCACGTTTGACAATCTCTGAATAGAGTAGAGCTTTATTTGGAAACTAAAAGAAAATGATATTTTTAATGAAAAATTTATTAGTGTGAATTGTTGAAAGGTGGGCTCCAAATATTAAAATAAAAAGATGACAATCTTAAAAGGATGGAAGATAGATGATGTTGAGAGAAAGAGAATAATCCATAATCCATATTGACCTAGAAAATTAATATCTATGCATAATCCATGAGTGGATCCCACTGCAGAAATAAGTTAAATGTGCGGGGCCCTCTATTGATTTATTTTTTCGGTTGGAAACGTCAAACCCTTTATTTGGGCGATGTGAAATGTGAGACTTTCCTAACATAATAATGTTCATGAAAACATACCTAGGATCATGGTAATTGCATGTGCCATTTACAGGAATGGATATGTGAGTCAAGTCTTAATTGATGAAGACCTTGAACAGTCTAAGTCTCCCATCTCAACCTCCAATCGAAATGTGAATACGGCTCATATTTATCTCCATAATTCATTACAGAAAATGCAGGGGTATTTCATTCCGACTGTACAACATAATAGTGTATTGTATTTAATGCTTTTGGCTGATGGTCTTCCAGACGTACGCATTATAACTAGTGCCTAGGTCGTGCCGTGCCGGCTAGTGAACAGGCAACGCAGTCAACTGGGCCACCGAATTAGTCGTGCCACGCTGGGACGTGCTCAAGTTGGGAGGTGAAACTATTAAAATAAAGAGCCATGCTACTTGTACCGGGGATCTTGTCCCGGGACTGGCCCGACTCCACATGGGAGGGGCAAATACTTTTTGTAAAATAAATATAATAATATTAACCGTAATTTACAAATGCAATAGCAAGGGCCTTCAATCTTGCTCCAAATGTAACATTTAATTCATTTGCTCCAAATCCAGATGACAACAATCGTTTGTTTGTTTGTTTTTATTTTTTTATTTTAATTAAGGCCAAAATCACATTAGTTTGTGAAAAGCTTGCGTCATTACTTTGCTTATTTGGGTTTTTTTGAATTCATTGACTTGACTGGCCTAGGCATATTACAGTTTTATCGCATTTCAGTTGCTAACTTGGTAATCTAGAAATCATTTAAATAAGGCTATAGGGAAAAAAATGGAAGGGTAATGGATATATATAATTAATGGGAATGAACTCAGCATTGTTGCACTTTTGTTAATGATCCATTCAGCTCAATATACCCGTAAAATATATAGATAAGAGAAACTCTGACCTTGCTTAGTGCTACAGGCCATTAATCTTGTAGGTTCATTTGCAAGAAATCCCAATGATTGAAAATTATTGCTCTTCATACTATAATGCTACTAGCCATGTATATAAATGGTATTAAGCCATCAACTTCCAGTCTCCATTGGTACTTTTTTTCCCCTTAAATGTTGACCATTATTGTTTTTTCTTTTTTGTCTCTTTTTCCTTTTTTTTTTTTGAAACGGTAGCGATCTTATTCATTAGAAATCTATATCTCTATTGGATAGTGGTTTACCTTCAGTCAACCACAGTCCTCCAAACTAAAAATACTAAAATTAGAGAATACTTCAAAACAGCTATCAAAATCTCCATTAACCCTCCACTCCCCTCTCTCTCCGGTCTCCTAAATCTCCTCTCTCTCCAGTCTCCTCTCTCTCCAATCTCCTCACTCTAGAATAACTGAACCACATAACTCCTTTAAAAAAAAAAAAAAAAAATACTCACTTCAAATCTAAACTCCTATCTACAACTCCAACTACGGAAACTCAAACCAACGAGAGAAAAACGAAAACCAAAAAGGGAAGACTGGAGCACAGCAAAAACCAAAAACGAAATATCTAAGTCGCAAGGCAAGGGTGGACGGAACTCCACTTTGACTCACCAAGGAGAATGTAAGTTACATCCTTACATCATTTCTTTTGTAGTGATATAAACCAATGCCTGGACTGGGGGGCGTCTGTAACATCTATTTATTTTATTTAATATAAAAAATGATATGAGAGTATAAAATAAATTACGACGGTATCAAGTAAAGGAGGTTCTCTAATATGGAGTATAAAATAAACCACCGAAGCCTAGGACAAGAGCTTTCAAGATAAAGGAGAATGTTACAGCTGCTGATTAGGCAAAGAAGAGCAGATACATATTTTAGCAAATGCAGCTATCAAGATGATAATGATAAATAAACTAAAAATAAAATTTGGATCGAATATATTCATTAGAGAAAAAAACTGCATAAAGATAAGAGTACGTTTCACTGCTATTTTCAACATCTTTTTGCCGGGATTATTGCTTTGAACTGCAATTGAAACCAGGGAATAGCAGACTAATGGGGTCTATAATTGAACCGTGGGGGAGTGTAAGTGGGTTCAGCCTTAAGACCTTTCCCCTTTCGACCTAACTTGTTTATGCTCAACCCTTCTCATCTGACATATCTGACCCATATTATTTGCATGTATGATGCTGGTAAGGTAAAAATGGTGGGATGTCTCAAATATTAGTTCCAATGTACAACAAGAGCAGAAGGCATACACAACACAAGGATACATGACTTCTACCAAAAAAAAAAAACACAAGGATACATGACGCTTGCATGCCAAGGGTCCACTGGATGAAGTAAGTTTGGAAATTCTTAAGATAGAATTGTCTTCCATCAGTCCATGGCATTGAGCATGCATGCTCATGTGGATTTTTTCTATCTTTATAGTTCCATTTATCGGGTCAGCAGAATGGAATAGTCAGAATTTCCACAATCTTAAAAAGTCTCGGTTTGATGACAATGTGACATCAAAGTGGAACAAATTCCATTAGAAATTTCCAATTTCTTATCAGAAGATAGTTTCATTCCATTCCTCAACCTAGCAGGCCCAAAATTTTAAAAAGAACAGGCTAAGTAAATAAAAGACATCAGATAACTAGCCACTTGCTGTCATCCATCCCCACGCGTTGGCATTGGCCCAAATTTATCACCAGATTTATGTGCTACCATTGAAATGAATTACCCAAACTCTGCACATTAAATCTTAAGAACCATTCCATCACCCCAACAAAGTAATTGGCAACAAAGAGGATCTCACCTTATCCAACAACAATGAACCCGAACTGATTTATTATCCAAGTGTTAGATCGTTGATTATGTTTATTACCATTCAGAGTGAGATCTGTAATATGAAATAACAAAATTGCACGTCTGCTCCAACATTTTATTCTGCTTCTGGGATTTTAGATGTTGACATAAAATTTACACACATTCACCGTTGGTGGAACATGGATTTGTTGCTGCCACTGTGTGCCTGCTAGAACCAGTGTTTTGAATTTTTTTTTGGATGATCAGGTCTAGGATGTGTCTTAGCAATTCACATTAAATTAATACAAGGCAGAGAAAAACAGCTCGATTGCTTCACTCTATATTTGGGGCTCTTTTAAGCAAGTACACATCTCCTTGCAGCCTGAAAATAAAATTCAAGTTAGAAGCTATTTCAGTCAAGTTCAGCCCTGAATCACCAATGTCAATTTTGCACGCAACATGAGTAGGATGTCTCAGCACTACCAGTTGGAATTGGTTAGAGAGAGAGAGAGAGAGAGATTTTAGGGTTACTCTGAATGCAGAATTCATTATAGGGCTACTCGTATAAAGTCTTAGTGGTTATTGAATGCAGAATTCATTACCTAATCAGGTCATTTATACTGCTTTAAGGCTTGATGATCTAAACTGCCAACTTGTTGCTACTCTGAAGGCTCTGAAACATGGCCTCATTTTGTATCAACAAGACCATCCTAGTTTGAATTTACCTGTATCATTCTATGATGCAGATCCGACATGAATACAGCAGGGACACAGATTTTTACATAAAGAAGTATATCAGATATAAACAACACAATACGTTACCTATTTTGACATATCCAAGTTATCTTAAGTATCCCTCAAAGCTCAACCAAGTCACAAACACCCAAAGTATCTTTACATTCAGCAAGGTGGCAGTCATGGAAGAAAAAAAAAGTCATTGGCCTATATGCAACTTTTCAAAGCCTTACCATAATTTTGTAATCTACTAGCAACTACAAAAAACCAATGACTTAGCTTGGATATTGAAACATTGTCAAATAAGGGATAGGTGAAAAATATATAACTTAAAAAGTAAGCCTAAGGTAAAACAAACAGATATTTATAAAATAGGTGAAAAATATTGTGAAAACACTTTTTAACAATATTTTGAAAACTCACAATCATCGTAGTCCATCATCATCATCATCAACTATCGTGCCTCGTCATTTTCTCACGAAAAAATAGCAATATTTTGAAGAGGCACATCAGCATTAACTATGATAATGTTACACAGCAACATCATCAACAGCTAAAGAATTGAAGATAGACACTAGAAATGAGAATTTATCAAATACAAATATTCAAACAGTACATTATTTTATTAAAACCTGAAGAAAAATACAAGAGACTGAAAGCTGTAAACAGACATATCAATTTCACATCAACTCTATCTCCAAAAATGGCACATAGTTGATTGCATCTGACCACCAGATATGAAGGTATCAGGGCTATGAGGCTTTGTCCAAGAGCTGGATTGGTGTCAAAATGTTCGATTTGCTCGTCTCAACAATATACCCATTCATAACCATCTCCTCCAGCATGAAGTGTGCTTTCTCAAGATGGAACATGATATCAAGTTCACACTGGAAAAAGAATGAGAGCATGAGAAGAAAAGAAAGAAAGATGAGTTTGGACGAGCCGCACTTAAAGGAAAAACAAAAATGGGATACTATAGCTAGTTCTGTCAAAAATAGTAAGCAAAGATGACCATGGTACACGTACCACATTTCCAAAATGGCGGTCCATGGTTTCAACTAAAAGATGTATGAATTCCAGAATAGCTAGCTCGTTCTGTAGGTGAAAAGAAGAAAGTAAGGAAATAAATGGAAGAAAGAAAAAAAAAAAAAAAGAGATTCGCATGGATGGATGGCATACTATAAGTCAACAACCACCCTTCTACAGTACGTGCTTTTCCTGATTACAAAAACCAGCACATGATGCTTGCATTAAGAAACTGAAACACAGCCAATTAAGTAGATTGTAACCCATAATTGGGCCTTGTCAATTGCCAGCACAAGTCTTCATAAAAAAAAAAAAATTATCTTTAGTTCTATGCCAATAGAATGAGGCTGTTTCGGTTCGCTGAACCACTTGAGAATCTACCTCTCATGGTGTGGTTGAGAAAGACAATAGATCTTTCATCAAGAAGCTCACCGAAAACATGCACCCATTTGTGTTTGTTGATAGTTTTTGTTATATGGTTTTTCTGTTTGTTATATGGTTTTTCTGTTTTTCTATTAATAATGAGTCAAAACCTCCAAGGGATTCCTCTTTTGAATGATCCAAAAAGAACTTTGGCCATGGTAGATTAAGAAAATGCTGTGTCTTAAAACCATGGAAGATGAAGGGTCCAATTAAGCTTAATAATGCTGTCTTAAAACCATTCAAGTGGAAGAGAAAGAATCCAATTAAGCTTGAAAGGCAACAAGCTCTCGAAGAAGCTTTGTATGTTGCATGCTGTGCACATGTGAAAATGATCCTAAGTGCCCAGCCACACCTGTGATCTTTTTGGGGTATACCTCTGGTGAATCTGAATTCTGAAGTACCTTCAATTCATACCTCCTCTGCAATTTGTCCAGTGCTTGAATCTCACTTGGAACAGAGTGATTTTCAATGTTGGATTAGAAATTTAGAATACCCTAAACCAAAACGTTTGACCCTTTAAACAATTATATCAATATCTATGATCAAGTATAGGAATTTTTCCTCCATCCCTGATCCATGAAAGGAACTCCTGGTCCCACACACCTTGCAATTGGTGTTCATACCTAGTTGCATGAGTGTCTCCAGAGAGAGAGAGAGAGAGAGAGAGAGAGAGATGATTTTGGCTGTGTTTGGCAAAGTGGGAGAATTTTTTTTGGGTTAACTAAAAAAACAGTTTTATCAAGAGATAAGAGTTGTCTCTCACGCAGGTAATCAACTGGTAAATAGAGATTCTAAAAGAAAGTCAACAAGAAACGCTTCATAATCATATGACTAGCTTTAGTAATTATGAAACATCTATTATAAATGTGGTACATATACAAGAAGAGACGACCCACCTCATCGTTATCCACCCCCACCAAGAAAAAAAGTGATGCATAACGCCTGTATACGACTTTGTAATTCCGGTGCTCAACAAATGAACACTGCACTCAAAGTTGGCCAGCATCAGTAACAGCAATGCAAAAAATAGCTAATCTACCAGTTGCACCAACAAGTAAAATAAGACTATCAAATTACACAACATTTCCTTGTAAGGATAATAATTTAGGGTTTAGCATTCCTCAAGAAAATCCTAGAGCCCCAGCAAGCTACATAAAAGGAGGTACAGTTGTAGCTAAAGTGCTCCTTGTAACCAAGATTTACAAACATTGATAGCAGCTTAAGACAGGAGATAACAGTTAACCAATCTAATCATGATGAGCAAAGAATTCTCCTTATTTATTAGATGAAAGTCAAGTAACTTTTGGATTTTAAGTGGCATTGTTCAGTTATAGAAATAAGCAAGAGCACAAATGGTTAAGTACCAAAAAAGTTAATCAAGTATTTTTTTTAACACGATTTATCCAATTGAAATTTTAGTCAGTGCCAATACACCAAAGTTGGTGTTTGTAGCATATTGGGTTTCAATGCCCAACTACAATGGATTAAAATTTATGCCTGGAATGGCGTTTGTATGTGTGTTCTGATTGAAAAAAGGTGTGCCCACATTCCCACACTCATCAGCACACACGCACAGATGCACAGTTTCATGGATTACATGTTGTAAATGTAATATACCAAGGCGTGTAAACTTCTGGTAATCTTTATGAAGATATAATTGAATAGATAGTTAGATAGATGTGACCCATTGAAGATTTAGGATTAGGTTTGAATCCTTTTTAACTCAAAAGTAATGAAAGAAGATTCTCTACACTAATCAGAAGAACATGGGAAATAATGAGTATAAAAAAAAAGGAGATCTAAAACAAGAATGAAGGTAAGTACATGGTGAGGGGTAGAGAAAATAAAAGAAGAAGAAGAAGAGATGGAAAGAGGGATGAAGAGAGAGATGGAGAGAGACATGGAACCTGGTTTTCTGAACGAGTGAGGCATTTACGGACGATTTCTCCCTCGAGAGCCCTTCTCTCTTGGATGGTGAGGTATTCGTAGTATTGGGCGAGGCGGGTTTGGCCTTGCTTGTTCACCATCAGAACGAATCGGATACCCATCCCCTCCCAATTTCTCTGTCGATTGAGATCTTGATCTACACCGATCCGAGGGAGGATTAATTCAAGTAATTATATAGAGAGAAAGATTGAGAGATCGCGTAGCCAAGAGAAAAGAAGAGGGTGTCTATTTTACCAAACAAAAGGTCGTTTGGTTAAAGAGAGTGAAACTCTGTTCTTTGATCTCCAATGCTAATCACTAGCTCGATTGAGAGAGAGAGATGGGGTGGCGTGGATTATATGATCACGAAAACGTGGCCCATATTAGAATTTCTAGTGGGACCACATTATAAGGTTCCATGTTCTGATTTTTAAATGTGAGCATCGCGTTGTTCTTTTCAAATGTGGGTCCCGTATCTATAATCATAAAAGAGGTTGTCACACTTTATAATTCTTAATGGTGGGTCATATGCTTACAATCGCAATAGGTGAAGCCTCATTGTATCCCATGAATGTAGGCTCCCATCGTGAATTCTATGAATATGACCCCGTGTTCTAATTTCTAAGGTGGGTATTAATTGTACTTTTTAAAGGTTGGTCATATATTCACAATCAATCAACCTACATTATAATTTCTATAAAGGTGGGCCTACATTGTAAATCTTATGAATGTGTCCCCGTATTTTAATTTCTAAATGTGGGCACCACATTGTAATTTCTAAAGGAGGATCACGTGCTCACAATCACAAAAATAAATAAATAAATAAATGTAGCTCCACTTTGTGATTCCTAAATGTGGGTAACATTGTAAAAATTATGAATGTGGGGCCATATTCGAATTTCTAAAGGTATATACGATGTTGCCCTATATTAGAATTCCTATAGAGTGACTCATATTGTAAATCCCATGTATATGGGCCTTATGTTCAAAATTTTAAAGGTGGGTACTACGTTATAATTCTACAAGCGGGTCCCATATCTATATAATAAGGGAGAGCAGTATTTGAATCCCTGGACATTTTGGACCCTTGGATTTATGTACATAAATCCTAGGGCTGAGAAGGGATTCAAGAGCTTGGTAATTTTGTAATTATTTGAAAACAAAGGGGCAGTAGCTTTTTAATAGGGACAAGAGGATACGGGAGTGCCATTGATTTTCTGTGAAATTACAAAACATGCCATTATCTTTTCCCAAGGATATGGGAGTGTCCTTAGTTTTCTATAAAATTACGAAATGTGCCATTATCTTTTCAAAACTTCCTTGCAAGTAAAGATATAATTAAATACAAGGCTATGATTGCAATTGAGTGATTGAACGGTGTGGAATTTGGGCCCACAACTTATTAGTTTGCCCGTTCACATATATATGCTGTTTTTCACGGATTGTGAAATTTGGGCTAACTTGGATTGTTTTGGTAGCAGATGCAAACGTGGCTTGCATGCAATTAAACTAGACTGCTTATAGTAGTGGGCCACTTTTGGTATTCAATGGTGGTTAAACAAGGGTCCAATTGGCTGGGTTGTTTTACCTAAAAAAATAAAATCCGGCTTGGCTTGATTTGAAGCTGATTGATCCAATGGGCCACATAGAAAATTTGAGTTAAATTTGTTAAATTATGGGCGGTGTTAGTTGTTAGGTGGTCAAAATAAGAGTAATTAGATTTAGTTGTGCTCAGAGCGTGGTGCGCTGTGCCTTCAGGCACGGGCAATGACTAGTACAATAATAATATAGTACGGCAAATAATAATAGGTAGGTCCCACATTGAAAATCCTATTATTATTTTGCTTCCGTTCTTTAGAACAAAACTTTTAGAGTGTTACTGAACAAATTATGTACAACATATTCTCAACGGAATAATTTAATATAATGTTGCAAAATAAGTTCTCAAGAGTATAATCCCGGCACAAGTGAATTTCAGCACAACCTAATTTGAATACAAAATTGGGAGCAAGAACCATGTCAAACTTGCCCTAGGTTTGCAAATTCGTTAAAAGAGGACCATTATTTTTTTCAAACAAAATGTCGTATGATTTAATTAACATAGGTACGCACTAAAATCTGAGGGTATCCCCATATCATCTTTGCGAGGGCCCTAATTTGATGTACTCTCAAAAGAGGATTTCATTCGATTTTAGCTGTATGGATCATTAGAAGGTGGGTTATGGACTCGGGGGAAACTATGGGCCTAATTTGATGCAGCCTCTCAAAAGGGGATTTCATTCAATTTTAGTTGTATGGATCATTAGAAGGTGGGTTATGGGCTCAGGGGAGACTAGGGAGGGGCTGGCAGTGGCCATGCCCCCCTTAAATTATAAAAAGCCCCTAAATCTTATAGAAACTTTTAGAAGCTTTTTACATTGGCCCCTCTGAGAAATTTTTGTTTTCCTATTGGGCCCTCCGAGGTATATTTTCTAATTCCTCAACTGGTTATGGTGACTTCCGCATATCCCACTCTGGGATACAAATCACACGGTAAAATAAATAAATAATTTTACTGTGATGTAAAAAAATTCAAAATGCAGACTGTCATTAACATGCAGTTGTAAATTTCCTACAGGGAAAACTCCCTTGGACAGTTTGAGTTGAATTTTAGTATCACCTGCCATATTTTTCCTTTTGAAAAATGGAAAAAAATTATCTGAAACAACTTTGACTTTTTTTTTTTAATTTTATTTTATGTTTTGTAAAACCATAGGGTCTTTCGAGAGTCAATAACCTGGTACATTCTGAAGTCAACAATACGGATTTTAATTGGAGTATCAATTGATTATCATTCTTGTTTGGAGTTTTAAACAGGTGGTTGGAAATTTGAAATTATTGTAAAGAAATAAGAAATTTGCAAATACCAGCGGATATGCCATCTCAATTCATGTTGGGAGTTTTGGAAAATAAATAAGCCCCGCCTCGTTTCTTTTATAAGAAATTCAAATTTTGAACGCCTAAAAGGGCTTGTTTATTTTATCAGAATTTATGATAAGAATTTCAAGTGTTGAGGGTTTTTTTTTTTTTTTTAAATAATATGATAGTTTGTCTCCTCGCATTTATGTCATATTTCTTTTTAATTTTTTTGTCGAGGGTGACTGGCTTTTCGAGAACCAATTGTTCCTTAGGCATGTGAAATGCCATGTTTGTTTAACAAGAATTTTAAATTTTTCCCACTTAAAAAGCTTCAAATGATCTTTTGGAATTCATGGAATTTGACTCTATCCATTTTATTGAAATTTTAAATGCTCCACAAAGTGCAGGGATTTGGAATTCCATTTCAAATGGACAGGTTTAGTAGTATATAAAAATCCCCCAGAATGAGTTCTTGAATACTTCCTTATACTTGAGTATTAAAAATCCCACCAAAATGCAAATGAGTTGGAATTTTTGGAATTCCAAAAATGTTGAAACCTTTTAAAAACACCAGCATCACAATCTTTTGTAATTTTGTTTGAAAGGTTTTTATTTCTGTTATTTTTCCTGATATTCTATTTTTTTTCCCAATTAATAAACGAGCTCAGCTGACGTGAGTCCCAAATCATCCAACGGTCAGTTTGATCTACAGCTGTCCATCTTGACACTCGTGGGCCTCCCGAGTCCCAACACCCGAGTCGCGGACCCGATACCCGGAAAACCCGACTCCTCCCTTCGTTCTATATAAGACCAATGCCGCGAAAAGAGTTCCCCATTTCAAAACTTTGCCCTCTTTCATTTCCCCTCGTTTCCCCGAAACCCTTCCAAAACCCTTCCAAAACCCTAGCTCAAGAGAAACTCTCACACCATCTTCTTCCCATTTGATGCAAAGCCCTTGTCACAATCTTCTCTCCCAATCTTCCCACATGGCTTCACTTCGCAACGCATTGCACAGAAACCTCATCCATCTGACCAGATCCAAACTCATCTCCAATCCTCCATCATCAAATCGCGCGCGCAGAGCTTTCCACTCCAGCAATCGCCTCTGCAATGAAGAATCGAATGGCAACGAAGTTGAAAAATCCAAGGTATGGGCCGTTTATGACCCTATCTCTGGTGAATTCGTGACCACGAGGACTGTCAACGAGGGCGAATCGAAATTTAGAGGCGAAAATGTCATGGAAGAAGAGTCTGCGCCGTCAAAGAGATCTGAAAACCCTAGAGTTGTGTCGGATTCCGGTTCTAGGGCAGAAAAGTCTGTTTCTGTGAGGGCTGCTGGGAGCGTGGGATATGTGATGAAGAAGAAAAGCGGGAAGACGAGGGTTCAATGGGTGTGCGGAGACTGTGGGGAGTCGCACTCGCAGTGGTGGGGGAGTTGCCGTTCTTGCCATGCTGTGGGTACTTTGAAGGAGTTTGCAGAGAGTGAGAAGGCTGGGAATTATTCGAGGGGGTTCGAAATATCTGAAAATGCGACTCGGTCATGGCTGCCACAGAAGGCAGTGGAGCTCCAGCCGAGGAGACTGACGGATGTGAATAAGGGTATCAACCCTTTAGAATGGAGGATTCCATTGTAAGTTTGCACTTTAAAACCCTAGCTATACAGTAGCAACCTTTTATTTTTAAACACATTTCGGGTGCGTTGAATCATTGAATTGGAATTCCATCATCCCATTTGCCATCATCATCATCATCATCATCATCATCATAATTTCATTCTGATTCGAAAAACAGAGGATTCTTTTGAATTGTCGCCATGTTTTTAGTGATTTCAGTGTGTCATGTTTTAATGCCTGTGTTTATTTGTTTGCCCTTGTGTGTCTTGTTCTTTTGATAACATCTTGTTTACCAGTAAAGAGTGCTTCATGTCTAATAACAAATTTGTTTGAACTATTCAAGAAATATGTAGCTAATATTTCGGGTTTTACTAACCATTCAAAAAAAAAAATGTAGATAATATTTGATGTTTACTTTGGATGGCTTTATAAGTATATAATGCTGATAATTGCTGTATTTGGTACTTAGGTTTGGACTCTTTGGTATGGAGGTTGCTAGGGTGCTTGGTGGTGGTCTTGTTCCAGGTACATTGTGACAATCGCAGCATGTAGAAGAGATTTTGGAATTTGAATCTGTATTTTATTTTTTTCATTGGAGATTTTCTCCCATTATATAGAGTACAGATACCTTATCAAAGGCTACAAATCAGGTCTACAAATCAGCTAATCTAATTACAATCTAATATTAATGAAAGAATCTCAGACCCAATCTAATTAAAGAAGGAAGAAAGCTGTACAAATGTTTTGACCAAATCCACTGAGATTGGATCCCATCATATTGGGCTTGGGCCTGAGCCAACTTGTATTTGACACCCCCCCTCAAATTGATGCCGGGGAATCCACAAGCATCAATTTGCTAACCAAGAACTGATAGCGAGGTTGCGGAAGCCCCTTTGTGAGGATATCGGCATTTTGAAGATCAGAAGAGATGTGAGGAAGGTTAATCACATCACGCTTGTATTCGTCGCGTATAAAATGGCAATCAATCTCTATGTGTTTAGTGCGTTCGTGAAAAACTAGATTGGCAGTAATACGAATTGCACTAGTATTGTCGGCATAGAGTGGTGTGGCACTATCAACAGGAAATCCGAGATCTGAAAGCAACCCGCGAAGCCAAAGAATTTCTGAACAGGCGGCAGACATGGCACGATACTCAGCTTCGGTGGAAGATTTGGAGACTTTATCTTGTTTTTTACATTTCCACGAAATCAAGCTATCACCCAGATACATGCACCATCATGTGGTAGAGCGCCGAGTGTCCGGACAACCAGCCCAATCAGCATCTGAGTATGCTTTGAGTGTAAGGGAGTTATTGGCCGGATAAAATAATCCACGGGTTGGTGTCCGAATAAGATATTTAATAATACGTCGGACGGCAGCCAAATGAAGATGTCTAGGATCAGTCATGAATTGACTGACTAAATTGACTGCATAAGAAATATCAGGACGAGTTATCGTCAAAGAAATCAAGCTGCCGACGAGGCGACGATAGAGGGTAGGATCAGAGAGAGGATCCCCACTGTCTTGCTGAAGTTTAACATTGACTTCTACATGAGTATCGACGGGAGCAGAACCTTGAAGCCTAGCCATTTCAATTAATTCAAGAGCATATTTATGTTGATGGAGTACGATGCCTTTTTCAGATTGATGAACTTCAAGACCTAAAAAATAGTTTAGAGGGCCAAGATCTTTCATGTGGAAAGATTCATGAAGAGAGGCTTGAAGGTGTTGAATCATATCTGATCGGTACCTGTAATGATGATGTCATCCACATAAACAAGAAGAATAGTAATCCCCGTAGAAGCATGATGAAGGAACATGGATGGATCATATGGACTAGGATGGAACCCCAAGTGGCTAAGAGCTTGTTGGAACTTTTAAAACCATGCCCGGGGGGCTTGTTTGAGGCCATAAAGAGAACGTCGTAGTTTGGCAACAGCACCCGTGATGATAGATGAAACTCCCTGAGGGAGGCGCATATAGACATCTTCTTTGAGATCACCGTGAAGAAATGCATTCTTGACATCCATCTGGTAGAGGCCAAGATTGGGATGCTGCAATGGCAAGAATAGTCCCAACAGTTGTCATTTTTGCTACAGGAGCAAAAGTCTCTTCATAATCAATACCATATTCCTGCCGATTACCCAAAGCGACAAGACGTGCTTTATATCTAGCCAGAGTCCCATCAGGTTTGAGCTTGATAGAATAGATCCACTTGCAACCAATTGGCTTAACAGAAGGAGGACACGGAACCACATCCCATGTATGATTTTGCGCAAGAGCATCCAATTCATCCTGCATAGCGTTATTCCAACACTCATGCTGCACAGCCTGAGAATATGAGTTCGGAATAGAAGTAGAAGACATGGTGGCCATCAAGGAAGTGTGGGTAAATCCATAACGAGTTGGAGGTACTGAAATCCGAGATGGACGGCGTAAGGGAGGGTCTCCAGTTGGACCAGATGCAGTTGGGGGATCGTTAGGGGGACTATGTGTGGTCGCAGCTTTACTCCGCCTTTGATAAACAAAATTAGGATCAAATTTAACAAATGGGGTTTTTTCCGAAAAACCAGGGAAGGAAACAACAGATGAGGACTCTACAAAATCAAGATGTTGTTGGAAAAAATATTGATTTTCGAAAAAGACAACATTACGGGAGGTACGAATGCGCCGTATGTGAGGATCATAACAAAGAAACCCCTTTTGATGACTAGCATATCCTAGAAATGCGCATTTAGCAGATTAGGCAGTAAGTTTGTTACGCTCAGAAGGAGGTAAATGTACAAAACACACCGATCCAAAAACATGCTGATCATCATAGGATGGTGTAGTTTTGTATAATCGATAAAAAGGACTCTCATTTTCTAAAGAAAAAGAGGGTAATTGATTTATAATGTGGACAACAGTGCTAAGAGCTTCTGTCCAAAAACGTGGAGGAACAGAGGATTCAATAAGAAGAGATCGAGTAATATCAAGGAGATGTCTATTTTTCCTTTCAGCGACCCCATTTTGCTGAGGGGTATAAGGACAAGATTTTTGAGAAATTATTCCTTTTTGTTGTAAAAAAGATTGAAACTCTGTAGACACATATTCACCTCCCGAATCAGAACGTAAAATTTTAATGCAAGTGGAAAATTGAGTCTCAACATATGCTAAAAACATCTTGAAAACATTGAAGACATCAGCTTTAGAATGCAGAAAATAGACCCATGTAAATCTACTATAATTATCAATGAATGTTACAAAATATTTATAATGAGCATGAGACGAATGAGGAGCAATACCCCAAACATCACTATGAACTAAATCAAAACACTGAATGCTATTGGAAGTAGAGACAGAAAAAGGAAGAACCTTACTTTTTCCCATCTTACATGTAGCACAATCAAAAGAAATAAACTTAGAAAAGCGTATTGAGTTTAATAATCCAGAATTAACCCTGTGAGACATGGTTTTAAAATTAGGATGTCCAAGCCTACCATGCCACAACTGACAATTATTTTGAGTAGAAAAACAAAAATCATTGGCTAAATTATTCCTAATTGGAGTAGATAGATCAAGAGAAAATAAGCGTCCATGTTTAGGCCCCCTCGCGATCTCCCTCCCTGTCATATGGTCCTGCACAACATAACCAGAGGAAGAAAAGGAAACATTATAGTTGTTTTTAATGAGTTGGCCAACTGAAAGAAGGTTTCAAATTAAATTGGTACAGTGATAAACATTCTTTAAGGGTAAGATACTGGAAATATCTTCAATTAAGAGCAATACCCCAAACATCACTATGAACTAAATCAAAACACTGAATGCTATTGGAAGTATTGACAGAAAAAGGAAGAACCTTACTTTTTCCCATCTTACATGTAGCACAATCAAAAGAAATAAACTTAGAAAAGTCTATTGAGTTTAACAATCCAGAATTAACCATGTGAGACATGGTTTTAAAATTAGGATGTCCAAGCATACTATGCCACAACTGACAATTATTTTGAGTAGAAAAACAAAAATCATTGGCTGAATTATTCCTAATTGGAGTAGATAGATCAAGAGAAAATAAGCGTCCATGTTTAGGCCCCCTCGCGATCTCCCTCCCTGTCATCTGGTCCTGCACAACAAAACCAGAGGAAGAAAATGAAACATTATAGTTGTTTTCAACGAGTTGGCCAACTGAAAGAAGGTTTGAAATTAAATTGGGACAGTGATAAACATTCTTTAAGGGCAAGATACTGGAAATATCTCCAATTGCAGTGATAGGAAGGTGTCCGCCATCGGCGGTTTGAACATGAATATTGCCAGTATATTTTGTCAAGCTAGAGAGTTGTGCACTGGAATGAGTCAGGTGATTTGATGCTCCGGAATCAAGATACCAAATGGAAGAAGGGGTTTTAGATTTACCTGTGATGCCAAGTGCAGAAAATGCATTGACGATCATTTGTTGAACTAATTCGGGAGTGAGAGCAGGGGAAGAAGAACCAGGCTGTGAAGGCACAGATGTGGACGCAGCATCAGCAGTAGAATAGTCTATCTTGGCAGCATAGGCATTGGGAGGCCAAGTTTGTGGACGGCGGCGACATTCAGTAATGATATGTCCCTTCTTCTTGCAGTAATTACAGAATTTCTGGTTGCATTGTGTTGCAAGGTGTCCATATTTTTTGCAAGAGTAGCATTGGACTTTGCTCATATCCCGAGTCTGAGGAGTCGGAGAAGATTGTGAGATCTGAAGAGACTGAGTGTTCCCTTTAGCAGAGTAAGCAACAGGATAAGTCGCAGTGTGCTGTTGTTCCAGATGGGCTTTTGTGCGAATACGTTATTCTTCTCGCAGAAGCTCATTCAAACAAACATCCAAAGATGGTAATGGGCTCCGGCTCAGCAGAGACGATGTTACAGTCTCATATTCAGGACACAATTTCATCAACTTGTATAGTGTTAAGAACATTGTTCGGAACAGAAGCATATTTAATCCCATCGTATTCACTCCACAAGTTGCGGAAACCGGAATAGTAGTCCTGAATGGACAAGGTGCCTCGACTGTATTCTGCAATTTCACACTCAAGTTGAAATTGTCGTGCAGAATTATCTTGATGATAAACTGTTTGCAAGTAACCCCACACTCCTTGGAGGTCGTGTAGGGTTTGAGGTTCAGAATCAGATGAGGTTCCATAGCCCCAAGAATCCATGTTTTAATTTTTGCATCTTTTGTATTCCAAGTAGAAATCTTTTTATCATCTTCTGTAGGTTTTGGATCTGAACCAGAAACAAATCCCCATAATTCCTTGGCCTCAAGATATAATTGAAATTGAAAAGCCCATGCTGGATAGTTTTTCCCATCAAATCGAATCAATTTAACTTCAGACTTCTCCATTTAGAACCAAACAAAGAGAAGTTGGTGAAAACAGATAGCACAGAATCACAGTGCAAGAATCTAGAACCAACAGACAGCAGTCTGTGAAAAAAAATTAACAGAAGCACACAAAAAAAGGTCCAGGCGACCTTAAAATTAGCCCTTGATTCCCTACGTGGGCCCCACTGTTTGATCAAATGGAGAATCAGACCAACGAGGTAGAAGCAGTATCAAAATATCTTTCCAAGAATACAAGTTTTACTAAAATCCATCCACAATTCAAGATTTTGTACGGCTGTGATCAAAATCTATATAATAAGGGAGAGCAGTATTTGAATCCCTGGACATTTTGGACCCTTGGATTTATGTACATAAATCCTAGGGCTGAGAAGGGATTCAAGAGCTTGGTAATTTTGTAATTATTTGAAAACAAAGGGGCAGTAGCTTTTTAATAGGGACAAGAGGATACGGGAGTGCCATTGATTTTCTGTGAAATTACAAAACATGCCATTATCTTTTCCCAAGGATATGGGAGTGTCCTTAGTTTTCTATAAAATTACGAAATGTGCCATTATCTTTTCAAAACTTCCTTGCAAGTAAAGATATAATTAAATACAAGGCTATGATTGCAATTGAGTGATTGAACGGTGTGGAATTTGGGCCCACAACTTATTAGTTTGCCCGTTCACATATATATGCTGTTTTTCACGGATTGTGAAATTTGGGCTAACTTGGATTGTTTTGGTAGCAGATGCAAACGTGGCTTGCATGCAATTAAACTAGACTGCTTATAGTAGTGGGCCACTTTTGGTATTCAATGGTGGTTAAACAAGGGTCCAATTGGCTGGGTTGTTTTACCTAAAAAAATAAAATCCGGCTTGGCTTGATTTGAAGCTGATTGATCCAATGGGCCACATAGAAAATTTGAGTTAAATTTGTTAAATTATGGGCGGTGTTAGTTGTTAGGTGGTCAAAATAAGAGTAATTAGATTTAGTTGTGCTCAGAGCGTGGTGCGCTGTGCCTTCAGGCACGGGCAATGACTAGTGATCTGATGAAACTGGAAAATCACAAGTGGGGTAAAAAAGCCTACCTCTGATCCAGGAAAAATGTCGAAAAAATCACCAAAATAATCAGTAGAGATGGTCGACCAAGATGGTATGGTCTGCTGATGCTGCTGTGTTGATCCGAGGTGGGCCCCTGATGAGTTGCTCCAAATGCCTGACGAGATTGGTTCTCAGATTAATAAAAAAACAAAGAGTTCTCTGCTGAGTTAATACAGAGGTCCAAAAGTCTCTGATTAACTGTCGATCAAGATGGAATGATGTTCTTGATGAACTTGGACTGATCGGAGGTGGGCCACCAGTGATCAGACGTCAAGATGTTGATGAAGCACTATGCTAACATGCACGAACAGTCACAAGCAGAGTGCTATGACTGTTATATCACCAAGATTCGACAACAAGGTCGAAGAAGAAAGCTAGAAGAAGACCTAGCTCTGATACCATGACAATCGCAGCATGTAGAAGAGATTTTGGAATTTGAATCTGTATTTTATTTTTTTCATTGGAGATTTTCTCCCATTATATAGAGTACAAATACCTTATCAAAGGCTACAAATCAGGTCTACAAATCAGCTAATCTAATTACAATCTAATATTAATGAAAGAATCTTAGACCTAATCTAATTACAATCTAATTAAAGAAGGAAGAAAGCTGTACAAATGTTTTGACCAAATCCACTGAGATTGGATCCCATTATATTGGGCCTGGGCCTGAGCCAACTTGTATTTGACACATTGTTTTCTTCTTCATGTTTTTATATTCGTTTTCATTTTCATTTATTTGTTAGTGGTTTATTTGTTCCTTTTAGATGCCTTCTTTAAGTACTCTTTTTTTAATTTTAAGTTGTTGTTCTGATAATCATGATATTGTTTGTAAGCTCCATTAGAATGAGTGTGATGCACTGAATTGTTCGTGCTCAAATTCTAGCCATGTTTTGAGCAAGAAATGTCATCTGAATGTCAGAAGATTCAAAGGTGTTTTTAAGTCGTTTTGCAACTTATTGGAGTGATTGATTTTTTGACTTGTAAATGGAGTAATCAATTATAGTTGTACTCTTTTGTTTTCACTAGTATGAAACATAGTCTTGAAAGTAAGAATGGATCCATTCTAAAATTATAGGACAAGTAACATTTAAAATTTCTAAGATTGTATATATTACATTATATTGAACAGTCTTATATTGCGGTAAAATATATTGATACAAATAATTCTTCTTCTTTCTGTTGTACCATTGTAATTTATGCATGACATCACTGCATCGCCATGATAATATTACCTTTGAGTTCATAAAGCTTGCTTCAACTTTAAATCATGGTTTAAATTTTGTCCGGCACTGTGTTCACTTGGTGCCATTCAATGCGGGTATGCGTCTAGGATCGAGATACCAAAAAGCACCGACTCAATGGAGTCAGAATGACACAAATTGGTCGGACTGGCACAGGACTGTTACAGACAAACACCAATTGGTAAGGGGTCAGTACATATTGATTCACACTATAACTTAATCAAAAACATATATGGTAACATATTATTATTATTATTATTATTTAAATTTGTTCTCTAAGTTTGAACTTTGAAGTACAATGGACAAGTACCAGTGTGGTACCCATTACCCAAAGCAAAATGTTATACTGAATAATTATATGTAATGGGACCTATTAGGAAGTATTAGCATGGTGGTGCTTACTATGAGATTGACTATTAATGCTATGTAGGGTTTATCAATCTGACAATAAAGCTGGAGTTGTAATAATTTTATGTCTTCTATCTACTGGGTTTCCATAATTGTCCAATAATGACCGGAGATTATGGTAATGATGAAGATATGCTTCAGCCAGCGTAAAACTTAGTAAAACTTGATGTGGTATTAAATAATTAACTGTGTCCCTTTGCCCTAACTCCTAAGCCTCACCCCTCGGTTAACATTTATAGTTGGTTGCTTGTTATTTTAATGTTACTATGAGTGTTTACGTTATAAATAGTTATTATATATTGTTAATTTGGTGCTTTGTATGTGTGGGATGATTCTTCCATTTGCTACAAGAAGTAATGAAGATCGCGCTAGCCATAAGAAAAAATGAATGTCACTATTGATTTAAGATGCAATTCAATCATCAAATTTATGTTTTATTTTATTTTATTTTTTAATATCATTTATTTTCCTTTTTTGATTTTTTGGGTGTATTTTAAGACTGGCACACCCGTATCGGTCCAGCACGACGGACACTGTGGTCCCGATCATTGCGTAGGCATCAGAATTTTGAGAAATTGGTTCATTTTGTATCCAATTTATTCTAATTTTAACTTGTTCTATCTTTCATTGATTAAAACCACTTTTCATGTGTCTCCATGGCTACCTTTTAGTTATATTGCAGCAGTAATGCTGAATCGCTGTCTAACAATGGCACCAAAGTTACTGGTATTATTATAATCCTTGTAGACTACCCAAAAATGAAAGGAAAATTTGAAATTGTATTATATTATGTCAAGCAGAATAATTTGTTGAATAAAAAGGAAAAGGGTTGTATTTCTCCTATTGTAGATATTTAGTTTTCATTTGATCTTGGCTTACACATATTCTATGTCTTAAAAAGCATTTTACACATACAATATGCATCAAGTTCTTATCTTAAAGTGTCCATTGTTATTATTATTATTATTATTTTATCTTTTGTGTTGTCTGTTGATAATAATTTGAGTGCGTTCATGTTGTAATGGATTCAATAGGTTCCTTAGTTTTAGTTGGTGGCGATCCTGGTGTTGGCAAAAGTACACTATTGTTGCAGGTACATATTAATTTTCTAGATTAAGTGTTGCACCATGTAGTTTCTTGATTTTGATTTGTTGGCCTGTCCCTCTGTGAATTTTTTCCTGAACTCATTTAGCATCCATTGTAATGATTATCATTACAGCTGTTAGGTTCAGCCACTGACTGTTCTCCTCACATGTAAATTATCCTATGGTGACACTAAAATTTTGTCGTTGAATGGGAAGATTGCTGCAATGTTAGCTGAAGGAAGCGATTTTAGCAAACCAGCTCCAGTTATTTATGTTTCAGGCGAAGAGGTGAGTTTTGCTTTTGTTGCATATGTTTCAATCGATACACTTCTTGTTTTGCCAATGTTACACTGTCATCATTCACATTCTTAGTTCTTTGCTTTAACATCTATTATTTTGATGCAGTTAGGGATTGCCAAATATGATGATCCTTGATTTGACACTTGGCTAGTTTAATATGTGAGGCACCTTAGCCTCACAGTACCAACCCGGGATTGGTTCCTGGTGCTCAAGTTGAAATATCACTCCTTTACGATTGCGCCAATCTAGAGAGAGAGAGAGAGAGAGAGAGAGAGAGAGAGAGAGGCCCCAACTTAGACACCAATAATCAGCTAAATCTCTTCAACATCCCGGGCTGTAGCTCAACTGGTTAAGGACACCAAATACCCCTAGGAGCAAGAGTGCATGAATTCAAGCCCTCTCTGGCAAGAGTGCATGACTTCAAGTTTGAGGATTATTTTTTTTTTAATCCTCTTTTCATTAAGTCCATATAGTGTCTACAATAGACACCTCTCACGCAATCCTCCCCTTAGAGGACTTCACCTCAACATAAACATCAAAATCTGGCATTTTCTAATATTATGAATTTTCTTCTGGATCTATTGACTTCAAATAAAATTCAACCCAATACCAAATACGTTTTGCTGTAATTGACACGTATTGTTTTGGGACAGCCGATGAACTCTTTGGAGATTCGTTATTGATACTTGCTTGGTACTATATTACATTGAGTTTGTTTATCTTCTTGGTAGTGAATTCCTATGAATTTATAGTAAAGGGGGTTTTATCAAAGGAGTTTAAGGAGGTGACTGAGGTGTAGATATAGATGGGACCATCGCCATTCTAGGATTTAATTTAGTAGGGTGATGGAGGTATCCATTTCATATCAAAGGGGAGATCATCTGATTGTGGATCTTCACCTTTGAAAACCTTCCCTTTTGGCCACTTTTATAGGAGGGCATTGTTTCGAAATCCTAAGAATTACTGAAAGAGAAGAAAAGAAAAAAGGGGAATTCTAAGAATTCAATACATATAGTATTAAACAAAAAGGCATTAAAATAAAATAAAATTCAAATTTTGCATTGGATAATATCAACAGATACTGGGGATGGGCTGATATTGACCCAAATTATTGTAGTGGCCAAGGCCACTGCAGATACTACTGTCTCATATGTCATATACAGTATGCACCCATATGAGCCACACTTCTATCTTGGCACACATGTTATCGTGGCCAAAATCTTGGATACTTATCTGGGCCCATCTTCCTCTTTGGTCCACAACTGCTTCACAATTTTCATTTCAAAATTCTCATAATTTTCTCATACCATCCAAATTGTGATGGCACTCCATTATTTCAATATTACTTACACACGTGGTTGTGCTTGCATGCATCTGTGCACGTGTACGTGTTTGTTTACCTTGAATGTTAAAATTTGATCTTTTTAATACCTTGGATATAGAAAGCTCTCTTCCTTCATCTCTCTCTCTCTCTCTCTCAAACCCATAATTCATTTAGTCATTTCAACCTGACATGGCAGAGCATTGAGCAAATTGGGAATAGAGCTGACCGTATGAGAATTGGGACACATGAACTTTACTTGTACTCAAGTACGGATGTCGAGGTGCATGCTTTTGAAGCTTGGTTTGTTTATCTGATTCTGGTCAATTGTTCTAAAACCTTGTTACTTTCTAATTTTTGTTTGTGAATGAACTTGATTAACATGCTTCCATTATCTCAAATGTAAAAGGAAGTTAGTCTTGGTGATGTTTAAATGTTGCACTTAGATTCAACACATGAATTTCTTTATTGATAATGAATTGTGTTATAAGAAAGGTAGGTAGACCATTGTGAGGGAGGATCGATGATGCTGGCAGTTGTGAGGCACTGATGCCAAAGGTGGAAGCAGCAAGGAAGAGAGCCAGATGTGGTATGGTGGTGCTGGCTGTGGGGACGGCAAGGGAGGAAGATCAGAGAAGGGGGTTGATAGTTTTGTTTGGGTTGACACTTGATAGGGTTTGGGCCCTTTGGGGTAAAAGAGAAAAACATACTTTTTATAGTACATATGATTGAAAATGAGAAAAAGTTAATACCTAGAATCCAAAGGGACCTTAGGGCCTGGTCCTGCCCGTCAATTAATTTTTGGTCTGTAGAGAATTCTGGATCACCACAGGGCCGGTCTGGCAGTCTGAATCCAGCTCCATTGACAGCCCTATGCACTGTCAAAAGGTAAAATGAAAATAATCTTTCAAATTAAAGTAGATGCCTGATAGTCTAAATTAAAAGGAAATTTCAGTCAGCTCTTACCTCACTTTTCAATGAATAATTGAGAAGAAGGTGAATTCATTCAAATTCTTATAACTAGCTAGCGTAAACAATTGATAAGAACTGGTTCTTGTGCAATAACCTGATCTTCAACCAAGGGGTTAAACCATCAATCTAGGGACACAGTTCAGCTTTGAAAATATCTTTTTCAGTAGTTTTTTTATTTAATGAAACCAACAAAGTCAAGTCCTGGTTCAGAACAACTTGAAATGTAGAAATCGGTGTCCCAGATATTTCATAACTTTTGTCGTCTTTGTGCTTGAAATGTTGGTAGTCTCTGCTTTCTAATGAGGAATGTGGTAAACATGTGCAGCTCTTTTGATCACATTGTTATTTCTGTATTTAAGGAATATTTGTTGTATTGACAATGGAACTCAGTGTAACATTTCTAGTCAGTTTTATTGCTAATTACTGGGTATATCTCTTTGTATAATTTGCTTATCAGAATATTAGTCTCATGGTTTTATTTCAGGACATATTGGAAAAAATTCAGGGTCTCTCTCCTCGAGCTCTGGTTGTGGATTCTATTCAGACAGTTTATTTGAAAGGAGTGGTTGGAAGTGCAGGAAATATCCAACAGGTTGGATCTTCAAAAGTATTGGATTCCTGTTTTACTTTATGTGGCAAGAAGGATTATACTTAAACTAAAAAAAGTGTGGCACAGTCATATCATAGTCTGTTTCAGAAATTTGTTTTACTTTCTGTGTCAAAAATGAACTGGTAGAATGTTACTAGAAATTCCATTTTAACTCCCTTGTTAAACCTGAGACTCAGGTGACTCTTATTGGTTCTATTGACTTGCAAGTCCCACTGCGGTCTTTGTTTTAAGTCTCATTTGGATAAACTTGGTTGGCTTAGTGAGTTGACTACCAAAGCTCTTCTGAGTCCTCTGAAGTGTCCAGTGATTCGGAACAAGGGAACTTCTCATCCATCTTATCTTCCTATCACTTCCCTTCCAACCTTCTTAATAACTTTGTTCCGCATTGTGTTTGTCACCATTCACGGTCTCCACTAAAGGTGGGGTTGCATTCTTCCTGTTTTATCAGTTCATCTTAGCTAGCTATAGTATTCATTCTGATCTTTTGCCTCATTCTGTGCACCTTTTTTTTAATTAATTTTTTTTGTTAATATTCAATAGGTGAAGGAGTGCACCTCAGCTTTATTGCGCTTCGCTAAGCACACAAATATTCCTGTTCTTTTGGTAAGATTTACCCTGAATGTAATTTTCTACCTAATTATGAGGGCTCAAGTATAATTTGTCGACCCTATATCATGTTGACTGCAATTGTTATGGGGAGTGGTAACTGATGCATTAAACTAAAGCAACAACAAGATACATCAATTATACAAACTAGAAGGGTGGAGGGAGGTACATGAATACAATGATATCAGTTTTTTCAATGAATGCAAGAGATCCCACACCATTCCCTTCCCAACACCTCCAAAAAGGCTATGTGCCTATTTCGGCACTCCATAATAGCCTCCGAATAATAATTCTAAATTATGACTCACATAATATTAATAAACCAAAACTGATATTCTCCACTAACTTCGTCACTGTAAAGGCCAAACCCACTAGACTAACATCTGCACAAAATAGATCCTCCGAAGCGCCCATCTCATCATCGCCTGAGTTCCAAGAGAAGGTTTGTCACCTGCCTAACTCAGCATGATATTGTCCGCTTCGGCCCATGTGCGCGCGTGAGGACTTCCTGGATTGCCACCCATCTCGGTACTGCTCCTACCCGAGCATGCTTAACTCCATAGTTCTTATGGGATCCGGGGCTGCGCGGCTTTAAAACGCGTCATATTGAGGTAACGCATGGTTTGACTTATAAGTCCAGGGTCAAGACTTGGATATTTCCGATGTGGGACTTGTGGAGACTCTCCGTTTGAAGTCCGTGGTTGACATGCTACACCCCATGGTTTATGGTGCCACCCGGACCGAGTTCTCACATCTCCCCCACTGGAAATAAAGCCGTCCTCGGCTCTGATACCAATTCTCAGTTTCTCACAGCCCTGGCTAACTCATCATGATATTGTCCGCTTTGGCTCACGTGTGTGAGTGAGGACTTCCTGGACGGTCACCCATCCCGATACTGCTCCCACCCGAGCACGCTTAACTCTAGAATTTATATATTGATTGCAATGATTAATTATAGATGTGGTATGGCTTTAATGGTGTGGACTGTCGATTGAATGAATCATAGACTTATGTACATACTTCTATACTCTCTAAAGTCTAAATTGTGTAGGCACATGCCAGTGAATAAAAAGGTAATTAGTCAAGCCCAACCTTCCGCACAGACAGAAAAGTGATGGAGAGCTGCCTTTCTGATGTTGGCTAGTAGGCATTGACTAGTTACCATACATTGATTATGAGAGGATATTATGGTAGGATTGCAGTTACGAGAGGTTTGCATTTCATTGATTATACTCACAGATGAGGATATTATCTAAATTTGTTTCGCCTGTTTGCCTGAGTCATTCTCTTGTGGTTCTTGCTGGATTAGTTTATTTGTATTCAATAGATTTAATAGACTACTACTTACAATTATTGGATGCATTCATGTTGTAGCTATTGCATGTCAGTTCCATGTAGGTTTTCATTATTGATGCTGAATTTTGCTGTTCTTTTCCTCAGATTTATGGTCAAATTTAAGTGGATAATAATGTCTATTGAATTTCAGATTGGACATGTGACGAAAACTGGAGATATAGCTGGGCCTCGTGTCTTGGAGCATATTGTGGATGTTGTTCTATACATGGAAGTTGGTATCGTGTTTCTATCTAGACTCTGCTTCTAATGTTGTTTTATCAATATAATAATAGACTTTTGTATTGTGTTATGTAGACTCTGGTTCTAATGGTGTTTTAATCAATATAATAATATAATTTTTGAACTTGTTCTTTCTAGATCTTTTTTACTGTTATGTTTGATAAACATGTCTAATTTTTTTTTTTTTTTTTATTGAGATGGATCCATGTGGTCTTCTAGTAAACTTTCCTTTTCTTTTTTATGTATAATACATGTCATGACCTTTTTCCATCGCCACGTTTCCTGATGTGTATTCAATGAACACAAATTCTCGTTTCTCCTTTGTGGTGAATCTGCAAGTTTGATCTTGGTTGTTGAATTCCAAAATCAAATCAAACTTAGGCTTTGGATTCAACCATCTAGATTGCATCAGTGGATTGGCACAGCTTACTACTGCCCGGTCTTGCATTACAAAAATATTTATAGGCGTACTTGAAATTAGTTTTTTCTGACCTCCAATGTCAGCATTATCCATCCATCTAGGTGAGACCTGTGAATTGGGTTGCAACTCACAAATTCTCAAATTTTAACCAACAAATTCTCAAACTGCAACCAAGTCTCTCTCTCTCTCTCTCTCTCTCTCAACATTGATTGGAGTTGTGGCACAATTCGCTGTCCAGTAGTGATTGGTGAAGCACTCGATTTTTCATTTTATGATCTATTTATGTGGACTAGAGCATTTCTTTATTAAGATTGGGTATATTTTCAATTGTACATTTTTATTACAACATTTACCTTGCTTTTTTACAGTTATAAAAAAAATTACAACAGTTACGTTGCATGTAAATTTGTCTCAATGTGTTGACTTAGTTTATTACTAACTTTAAGTTATTAAAAGGTCATAACCTTAATTATATGTTCGCTTTAATTTCAGGGTGAGAAGTACTCGTCATATCGGTTATTGCGATCCGTGAAGAACCGATTTGGGTCTACTGATGAAGTAATGCCATGTGTTGTTTGTTTTATTTATTTATTTTGTCTTGATTGACAATGGGTACATTTTTTATTACAAGATGATGAAACTGAACATGATACTTCCAACACGAGAGAGGGTATAATAGAGTTATACCCCATACAAGATTACATAGTGAAGGCTATCATAGTAGTCCTATCCACCCCTTGTTTTGCTAATGCATTTTCCATGCCATTGGCAAACCAGCCTTGGTCAAAATAGACGACGTATCGTGTCATATCATATCTCATACTTCACCTTTTATGGGTGAAATCCATGTCCTTGTCATATCCATGGCATATGTCCTTGTTGTATCCATGTTTCTTGGCATCATAGGTTGAAACTCTATCCCATGATGGACATTATTGGCTTATTGCTCTTTTGTGACAAATTTTACATTGCCTTTGTTTTTTCTTTATTTTCAGATGCTGTATAGTTAGAGTACCCAAAACAGTGGATATTTATTAGTTTCTTCTTTTACCGGTCATTTTCTTTTCTAATATTTTCTATATATATATATTTATCTTGTGCATATGAATTCAAAGATGTTTGGAGTTTTTATTTTTATTATTTTTTTTATTTTTGCTACATGTTGGACTTAAACTCGTACACGTGCCTATGTCCCTAACCAGCTAAGCTCCAGCTGGGCACGATATTTGGCCTTCTTGTTTACCTCATTTATATGTTATCTGCTATTGCTGTCGGTGTTTATATTATTATCACGATTATTATTTGCTTCCTTTGTAAACTTTCATTTATTACATATGTTCTTTTTAGAACATTTGAACACAAGTCATCATGAATGAGATATAAGAAAATATACGAAGTTGGACTATTGCAAGAATGTACTAAGAATGAAAGTTATGTAAGATTAAAAATCAACCAGAGAGAGAAATTTGTGTGGACCTGTTCCTTTTGAGCAATATATCATCATTCTTCAAAAAAAAAAAAAAAACGTCTGGACTCGTTTGCTTCATTCATATAGATAGTTATCACTTATCAAACGGAGGGAAGGAGTAATTTGATTCGGGTGCTTGAGTTTTATACTGGCTTTCTGGTTTGTGTGTACTTGTTCTCATAAAAGTTGTTCCATGACCTCCCTCAATTTCCATAAATCCAACACCTAAATGTCAAAAGGTTCTTTCTGACTAACAACCCAGAAACCTGACGCTGAAATACCAAAAAACTCCAATTAAATAGCGAATCATTCTGATCATAGTGATATTCGGTACATACCAAACTTAATGTGTGTGGTTTTATTTAATGGATTGGTTTCATGGTGTGTGGGTTCATTGGGATCATATCATCAGAAAAAGTAGTAGTAGTTTTTTTTTTTTAGGTCTGCCATGCACCCGGGTGGGCTTCACAGAAACTTGTGCATGGTCCAAACTATGCAACAGATCCTATTCTCTCTACTTTCGGCACCTCTACGTGATTGCTGGAATCTTGCTTCAAGTGATACTTGTCCGTCAAGATAAATTTTATTTTGTTGGTTGATGTTCAAATACTTGAATTGCTAGCAATGCATCACTTTATATTTCTATAACTGTTATGGACTTTATGCCATCTCCTTTTGAATAACTTATGTCACCCATCAGATGATATAATCCACATATCCGTGTTAATAAAAAATACTAACTGTAAATATGGAAACTTATTCCTCTTTGCTTCTGTTGGTTTATTTATCCTACTTCGAGAAGGTTTGTGTTTTCAGGAATGACACTTCCAGTTTTATAAAAACGGATATGGTTTCTACCTATATTGTTTAATCTTGAATAACTTAGCAATAAAGGACCTTATTGAATAATATTTCTGTATTTCAGCTTGGGGTGTTTGAAATGTCACAATCGGGTCTTAAAGCTGTCTCTAATCCTAGTGAGATATTCTTGAGTGAACAATACAGTGACTCTGAGGTTCTAGCTGGGCTTGCTGTAGCTGTAATCGTTGATGGCTCTCGATCTTTTCTAATTGAGATTCAGGTACTTTTCTAAGGTTTTTTTTTCTTTATTTGGTAAGGTAGTCTTGTAGGATTTTATTGTACTTCATATCTTTTAGCTACATAACATATTCTTTTCTATTTTTTTTTTTTCAGTAGTCTTGTAGGATTTTATTGTAGTCATATATTTCAGCTACATAACATACTCTTTTCTGGTTTTTTTGAATGGATTGTCCTATGTGATTTTTTATCAACAAATTTGTGTGAGCTTTGTATTATTTTACTTAATTATGCTTCAAGTAAATTAAGAAGCTTATGTTAGGTTTCTATTAAAGCTTGATTCTTGTGCACTTCTGTGGAAGGCCTCATTTGAAGAATCTGAAGATATATATATATATATATATATATTTTTTTTTTTTTTGCAGGCATTATGTTCATCGGGCTCAACCGTTAAAAAGCATTTTAATGGGATCCGAGAAAGCAGAGCTGATATGATTATTTCTGTAAGTGGTTGTTTATCTAAGATTTTCTAAGATTTTGTCACAAGCCATCCATGGATGTTTGGAGCAGAATTTTTAGAAATTGAAGTTGTTTTCAGGAACTTTAACTGTTTTAGGAAATACTATTCCTCTGCATTAAATTTTTTTATCTGCTTTATCATTTAATAATAATTGCAACATAAAAAAATTACAAAACTTGTAACTTTTTAAAAAAAAATTTCCTCCAGATGAATAGATATGTTAGTCCAATCAGAGTAGATTTGGCCGTTATCTATCCATAGTACACTCTAAGGATGAGCCATTGGGACTACAGTTACAGTATCAGTTTGTGGCATACATGTGCCATGTGCACCAAGAATGAATCTTTGATACCTCTTTCTGGTGAGTAAATTTATAACTAAAGTTCAATAAAACACCATAAAGTCACGCTTTAAATACAACATCAGTGTGAGATTTACCCTGTCTAGTCTACTTTTCTGTCATCCCGTTGGCTTCCTGAAGGATATGTTGAGACTTGAGAGGCATAATGACCATCTGAAGCTACAAATGTAAGTTCGTCAATCCAGTCAGCCAATTGGTATGGATACTTGATCCTCATCGAATTGCCCATAGCATAAGCGGCATACTGCGGAGCTTTCCATCTCATAAATAGAATTTTTTTAAGTAAAATATGTTTGAAAGGGTTTAGTTTTTTGTTTTTCAATTTTCAGGAGGCTTGGTTACTTAAAAATTCATCCAAATACCCAAATATGTTTTTAATAGTTTGATATATTTGTTTGAATACATCTATGTCAAGCTTTTATATGTTGCAATGTCCATATTAATATTTGACCCGCTAACTATGGTCTCAATGCTTTTATTTTGTAGATTCTTATGAAGCAAGCGGGTCTAAAGCTCCAGGACAGTGTATAATCTCTCTCTCTCTCTCTCTCTCTCTCTCTCTACACACACACACATGCCCACTCATACCCACGCGCGCACACATCCCTGTACACATGCACATAAGTGAGTGCACATACAGTTGTAAGACTTTTCCTTGTAGATGTTGGCCTGACTTGAACTTTTTTTTTTCATAGATAACATGAAAGATATATTTCATACCAAAGCAATGCATAAATGTCATATATACACTAAGTACAAAAACACAATGCTACCATGAGATGGCTGATACTAAAAGAGCATATAGTGCCTTGGCATGATCTAGTTAATATAGATGTGAGTAATAACTCTCAGAGGAAATTCAAAGCTACAGGGATGCTTTAGCCTAACTCACTTCATTAGGTTCGTTTGGCTTTTTAGCTTTATTATAAAACCAAGGTGAAGCAGGGCGGGGAAGAGGAGAATAGCCAACGGCTAAACTCCAAGCCAAAGGGCTTAGGGACAGGGATCCATAGGATCAAACCTGTCTTGGTCTCACACCACAGACAATTAACCAAGAGAAAACTCAAGAATAGAAATTTTATTAATCAATGAACTTGTCCCTGAGAAGGGATTACAATCCTTTATATAGACTCATACTCTTAACTTTTTCTTGCAAACAAATCAATTTGAAATAAACTCTAATGCAGACTTTCTAATTAAATTCACAAATGTCTCTAACTAATAACTATTACTAAAATTAAATAGAAAATTGGGCTGCATGGTTATGAAAGTCTTCTCTTTATGGGCTATTAGTGGACTTGGGCCCAATGGGTTGGTAGACCTTGGGTCTAGCTTGCATCAGTTCCCGCCCTCTTGGAGGGAACTCGTCCTCGAGTTTAGTAAGTGGCCTCCTTGGTCAAAAATCAAATCGCACAAATATTCGATGTTCAGCTTGACCTTCATACAGTTTGCATGACATGAAAGCATCACTCAATCTTTTGTTCCAAGTCAACTTTAGGCATTGCTTCATGGAATGTTCAGATTTTACTTGGGGGCAAGATTGTAGAATCTGCAAAATCAAATTGTAATTGCCAAGTTTCCATTGTTAATCTCCAAAGATAAAGTCAATGTGAGACACTTCAACTAATGGATCTTCTTCTGAACGATTTGGATTAATGGACTTGTTTTCCGATGATCCAATGGGGTTGTCTGGAAGTAGCACTTCGATTAGATCCATCGGATGTTCATTTTCCTTACTAACCATATCCAATTCTTCAATGCTTGCCTTTGATTCTTTTGCTGCTTTGCTTGCATCTTTTCATCACCGCTATCTACTCGAACTTCTTGTCTTATAATTCTTTTGAAGTATCATCCATCTTAGGAGTTCTACATGATGTATCATCTAACTTTGTCATTGCATATTCCTTTCTTTCATCTTGCTTCTCAATTTCAGTCTTGATATCCCCTTTTTGCTCTTTCTTCGGTTCTTCAGTTGAAGGTGATGGTGTAGATGGTGACGTTGTTGGTTGCAATGGAACGAGAGAAACTCGTCGTCCTTTCCCATGAGAAGGAATATATGTTTGTCTCTGTGTCATGTTGTACTTCCTGATCAAGAATCCATGGTGGTCCCAAAAGAATATGAGTGATATTCATAGGGATCACATCACACCAAATCTTGCCTTCAAAACCACCAATCTTGAAAGATACTAAACATTTATGAGTCACAGAAATGAGAGAACCATAGGAACATGTGACTTTATAGGGATTAGGGGTTAGCTAGCTTCTCAGTTGGCCAATGAAGTTTATCAATAATCTCTTGTGCAACAAAGTTTACTGCATTTCCATCGTCAATAACCAACTTAGCTAACCTGTCTTCACACTCTACTCGCGCCCGGAATATCATGGTCTGTATCCATTCTTCTTCTTCCTTCTCATTGGTGGTGAGAAGTCTGCATATGACAAGTGTGGGAATAGTCTCTTTGGCAAATTGTAATTCCACAACATGAGCTCTTGTGCTTTGCTGAAATTTTCCTTCGTGAGATTTAGACCGTCGCATGTGAGACTGTCCGAGCATGTGTTCAACAGGGATTGCTTCTTTGTATGCTTCTTGAATGGTATTGCAGTGATTCATATTCTCTAGAATGTCTGACCTCAACCCTCTGATATATCGAACTAAATCATGTGTTGGACTCTCACCCTCTACAGCATCTCATTGTAAATGTAGGCACTCTACTCCAGTATAGAAATATAAACATTCTGTTCCAGCTTCAGGTTTCGCTTGTGTGATAAATTAAATTGGTTAGCATATGAAGCCCTTGTGCCTGAAAACCAAAAGAACTGAATGAATTAGTAAGCTTGCGGCCACAGCATGAATTGTTTATCCATTCAAAGGAAATTTCCAAGACTTTAAATATCTAGCAGCAGAAAAGGAACATTTGTAGGTGTTGTTGAACATTTTAATTTGTTAAATTTGGTTTCAATGAAGAAAGTTCCAACGTATGGCCAATCCTATTTCAGTATTGAATTGCAGATGTGTAAAACAATGATAGTCCGGAATTTGAATACTGGGCCTGTTAATTCTAAACATGCCTGACCGTAGTTATTTTTGGCTCACTGGTTGTAGACAATCAAAATATCCTCCTTAAGGTCCAAGATGATTGCTAAAAGAGATAGGGGTAGAAAGAGAAGAAAAGGGAAAAGAAAAGGAAAAGAGACATAAGAAGTGGGACTGGGCCCCCATGTACCACAGTGAAGAGACTGCATTTTATTATCTTAAAAGGGATCACTGTTTCATATCTTGCATTGACCACAGTAACATTGGGGATGAAAAGGGATGCTTCATGGATGAAGGCATTTGGGTAAAAGGATTAAATGTGACAGGTGGAGAGGGGAGGAAGGAGAGTTAAGGATGGTCAAAGGTGTGGAACGATGTTTTAAAGTTAAGGAAGACTAGTTGCAAGGTAGTTTCAAGCATGTGTCAAAGTTAAGTGGGACTATTTTCAATCAGGGTTTTCAAAGCTGCATTTGCTTCAGGCAGCTCATTAGCTTTTAATTTTTATTTTTTATAATAGCATATTATTTCTGTTCATTGTTTTATTGGACTATTATGTTTTTTGTACACCTTTATCTTAGTTTCAAGATTTCCCCTTCTTTAATTCAAAATAATAATAACTGTAAGTTTGTTGACAATTAATAGTTAATACTGAAACACAATTGCGTGTAAACTCAGGCGAGGCAAACTTAATAATGCTCTGAGAAAAAGATGATGAGTTTTTCAATCAAATGTGGGAAATATCAATTGGAGATTTTCTTTCAATTTGAAGCCTTTCTTAAGAAACACATGAATTACTGAGACTCTAATTTCCACTAAAAGTTCTGTTTGTTTGCATTAAAATGCATTGGAATTCATCTTGTAATGGACTCTACCAAAAGGATTATTTAAGAGGCGAGGGGTGAAGGATATAAGGTGGAGATGTGGATAGGACCTTATTTTTCCTATCTATTGAATTACTAGGGTGATGGCTGGGTATTCATTTTTTGATCTTTTGATTCTATTTCAAAGGAAAGGTTATTTGATTTTCATTTTTGGAAATTCTCCTTTTATCTTCATTTTTAATCACTTATGGTATAAACCTATGTGTTCAATTACTATTTAATTCTAATGCAAACAAACAGGCCCAAAGTGTTCATGTGAATCACATTTCTTAAGTTGTTTGCAGAAATGAATAGCTATGATGGGTTATGTCAGACTGTGTTTTGGTTTCTCACGTTAACTTACAATGCCTCATTACCTTTTCACAGTCCATTTTCTTGAATGTTGTGAGTGGGATCAATTTAAAAGAGACTGCAGGGGATCTTGCTGTAGCAGCAGCAATTTGCAGCAGGTATCCGTTATTTATTTGCATTGTTTACCCCTTCCTTTTTGCATAAAGAAATTTTCAGGAATTGCAGTTTGTTCCTAATCTTGGTAATGGTCTGGCCTGTGGAGCCCACCTGGTCCCCATATGATCTATATAACTATTTGATATGAGTTGTGTAGGCCTTTTCATTGAGCATGCAAGTTTTGGTAAACATTTTTACTTTTCCTAATGGATAGGATTTGGATAATCCTGAAACCTTCGAACAGTACCTCAGTTGGATGGTTCCCATCCTTTTGCAAACTGGTAGGTCAAAGGTAGACCTTTTAAACTCAAGCCGGAGGCTTTTCAAACCTAACCCAACCCAACCCACCCTAACCCCACACCACACACCCACAGACATGGTTGCGGTGCTTCCGGCGGGTCCCACAGGCTAGACTGTTTGATAATCAGGGGAGTGGCCATGTGCTGATATGCTTGCATGTCGTATCCTGCTGATTCCTGGCTGTTTTCTTCTTCTCTTTTATTTTTGTAATGTCATCATTGCTTACACAAAACTGAGGGCATTCCTGTTTCATTTCTCTGCCAGTTTCTTTGAGTTCCCGATACCTACTGATGTTGCATTTATTGGTGAGATTGGCCTTGGTGGCGAGCTTCGGACGGTATGTAATGAACGTATATCTACTCTGAAACTTTTCAGTGAGGCTCAGGATGATTGTGTAGTGATGTTGGAAGATTTTGTTAGATGTGTTTGGTTTGTTAAGTGCTCACGTTTTAAATTTGTTTGGCAGGCATTTTGTGAAGAGGGAGAGATTTAATAGATGTGTAGAAAGGGAGAAAATGCATGCCAAACATAGTTTAAAATATCAGCCCATACCGGATCGGCCTGCACCAAGACGATATCTTGCTGGGCTATTTGTCTCGGTATTGGTATTGTCTCGGTGCATATCTCCAAAATATCGGAGAAATGTCAGCTGTCACAGTCGATATTTTCAAAATATCAGTCATAGTTGCTGTTATGACAGTAACTTTAAAAAAATGAAAAAAAACAAAAAGCAGAGAGGAAGGGGAAACGAAGCAGCCTCAACAAGTCTTAGTCAAATTAGAGTTGGACTACTATCTGAAAAATCACTTCAAAAAATATGTGAATAAACTTGTTAGGAAAGCCGAGATTTGCGAAATGGTTAATTGAACATGGGCCAAGTGTTATTGGAGTCAAACTGGTAGTTAATTAAAGTGATTTAGATTTTAGATTTGAACTGCTACATTAATTGATTTACATACTATATGGATTGGACCAAAGATTACTCACTAAACTTAATATAATTAATTTTTTAAAAATTAAATAGCGATACAGGGTGTTATGACTTATGGGGACTGGTATTTTACTTTATAGTTACTAATGGGAAAAAGCATTGTTTTACTAGCATTTTAAAATATTCTGGATTTTTAAAGATATTTTTTCAACCTTTTTTGGTGAAAAAAAAATCCCGCCAAGACGACCGCTAAGGACTACAAACCGCAACCGATACCGATTTTTGGGGTCAGCTAATACCGCGATTGATACCTCTATTTTAAGTCATGCTGCCAATACCGCAATTTTTGGGTAAAGAACATTATGAGAATGATGCCAAACAGTCCCTTATTATCTACCTTCGTGTTTTTAGAAGTCCCCTTGGATTGCAGTTGCAGCTGCAGCCGAGTGAAGAGGATAATTAGGATTTCAAAACACAGCAAATCTGTTTTCATGCTAAGTTTAATTGTTGTGTTTTGAGATTAGTTCTGTTTTGTCAAACTGACTATGGCCCACTTATTTTTGTGCAGGTACCTAGAATGGACAAGAGGGTGGTTACCGTCTCTAAGTTGGGATACAAGAGGTGTATCATTCCAAAATCTGCTGAGAAGTTATTAACAGGCCTTGATTTGGAGGAGGGGTTGCAGATTGTAGGGTGCAGGAATTTGAAAGAAGTAATCAACGCTGTATTTACCTAGACTTGAAAGTGTGGAGCAACTCCATTATTCTATCCCCCCGCGGTGTTTGGTATTTTTTTTTTTTTCAAGGGGGCGATGTGGCTGATTTTTTGAAATCTATCCATACGACGTCTCTGCTCCTGATCCACTTATGGCTCAGTCCTAAGGGAAACTGGTGGGGTGCTTATCGAGAGGTCTGAACAGTTTGGACATTTTAATAGGTGGGCCCCAGAGTAGAGCCTGACAAACTTCATTGCAAGTCCAAGCCTCAGAGGAGCCGGACTTTACAAGAGGGCCTTTTTTTTCTTGGGTTCATTTTTAAGATGGGTGTTTTTTACTGCAGCTTTAAAGCATTGCGTTGTAAGAATGGAACAGATTTATAAGCAGCAGAAGCAATCGAAGCAACATTCAGGCATTTTTTGAGGTTTAACAACTTGCCATTTGGAGTTATACGCATAGAGCGATCTGATTGTTCAATTGCATAATTTTGTTTAACCATTTGCCAATTACATTCCTGAAAATGGATGATGGCCATCATCAGACTGGCTGGGATTGTTTAGTGCCCATTGTTTTGTTTATCATATTTGACAAACCTTTAATATATCATTCTGTTTACTGGCCAAAATTGTTCAATCATAGCAATTTTCAGAGCTTAGGGTTCACCAATCAGAAGTCCACAAACCAGATACCTGCAAATTAATAGAGAAGCATTTGAAGCTACTCTTTAGAAATAGCAATGCTTTTATATTTTCCCATGAGAGGTTGAATGTGCGGTCCAGATCCATGGGCCCTACTTGGTACCACCTTATCTCATAGTATACCTCTTTTTTTGCTTATCAAACCGGATTGAATCTACTAATAAAACTCTACTGTTGGTTTGGATTTAATAAAAAAAAATCTACTAATATGGCAAATTTTAACATGGTTAACTCATGGCCTAAGATAAATCTGATGGAGCTGATTTTCAGATGATTCTAAAGAAACCTTTCCATGAGCTGTACCGCATAATCACAATATCTAGTCCGCTTGTAAGAGAATATTGTCCATTTCCCCCTGGCAGCGGGATCTTTTATCTCACGTCCAAAGTTGACTGTCCCATCAATAAATATTGATATTCCTTTACTAGTTTTTCAAAAAAAGAAATATTCATAAAGAACAATGAGAAAGTATAGTTGAAATGAGCTGAGTTCAAAACTTTACCATGCATCTAACTAAACTTTTTATCAATTGGCCATAATCAGCAACCTTCACATTCATATAAGATGATAGCTAGAGGCTATGATTGTCACCGCCATTTTTTAATTTTTCTCATAAATATCATGAATCGTCTCACAGGGTACTGCACCACCAATTAACGAAAAAGAAAAGAAATACAATGAAATATCTTTTTTTTTGGGAGGCAAGTACTCACGCTCCCAAGTCCCTCAACACCCGTGGTACAGCCAAAGATTGATATTGAAGAGAGGTGCCTAGTCGACTTTTAATCAGGCAAATAAATTTAACGATTGGTCCACTTGGTATCTTCTATCAAACACAATGGTTTTTGACATATCCTAAGGACCGATTCCAGTTAATAGGATATTGCTGATAATTTTTAGTAAAGCGAGTTCTAAAAAAGGGATTTTAGAAAGATGAAATGAGACATGAATATATGGAAGGGAAAGAGGAAAATCATTTGTTAAAAATGTGGAGAGTATTCTTTTATGGTGGCTGTGCAGAAAAGTAACCTCTGCTCAACATGGGGACTCTTAGCCATTTGATGATTCTTCAATCGTGCGTGCGCGTGAATAAGCATTCTCCACTAATGCAGGATGGTCATCTGTGTACATTCACCTTATTTTCAGCCCCTGTGATAGGAGGATCTTGCATGGAAACCCCTATACGAATAAACTAGCAAGCAAACAAACTGGACCCTAAATAATCCCAACAAAGACAAGCCTCTACTACAATTACCGGGATACAACTAAACACAAAAGTTGAAATCAGAGTGCCCTTAAACTAAACTAAAATATGTATTGTAGAAGATACCAACGGTGCTGCAAAAATGTTGCGGAATAAACTAGTCTAGTTGAAATTTGGAATGACCTGATTCCTGCTCTTCTTTTTGTATCTTTTAATAATGTATTCATGATGATTAACAGCATCATTTGTTGCTAGTGCTTGTGTCCTTGCCAGCTTCCATACAATCATCATTGCAGTTCACGCCACCCAGTGAGTGACTACTACTTTCTTCTTCCGTCCTCTTGCTTTCCATGATGACTTTAGAGCTCAGGAAGCTAGGCTGATTTGTTGAAGACAGCAATCTTGCCCACATCCTGTCAGTTATCACCACCTGGTTTTGTGACTCTGTCACTCGCTGCACACACCCAGTAAAAAATGGTTAAAAAAGCAAGAAATACCAAATGAATCTTTCTCCTACACACTCCCATCTGCAAGTGAATGCTTATCTTCATCTTACACGCCCATCTAAAATGATCCAGTCTCATTCTAATCAAAGGTGTAAAATACTTGATTATGATAAAAGACAAAATCATTCTATGAGACCAATTCATGAACTGACCTGCAAATTGTTCAAAACAAATAGTTCATAGGTTGAGACAGCATTATTATTGAAATAGGTAACTGTGGGAAGGCAAAGGCCATTGGCAGTTCTCCAGAGCCAGCTATTAACCTGTCCTACACTAGATAGCTGGAAAGTCAAATAGCTCTAATTTTTGTACACAACAACCTAACTTTCATGTAGCAGGCCCCACTTTATTCCACCTGTCCACTTTAATTTGTCCCGATTTGTTACCAATGCAGCTTTCTCACCATCAATCCATGTTTTCCTATGTTTGGTCAGTTTCAATCTCAGGTTCTGTTCGATTTTATCATGCTCTTCACATCTATTGATCAAAAGAAAAGCACAGGCATGGCAGGCCCCACTTTATTCCACCCGTCCACTTTGATTTGTCCCGATTTGTGACCAATGCAGCTCTCTCACCATTAATCCATGTTTTCCTATGTTTGGTCAGTTTCAATCTCAGGTCCTGTTCAATTTTATCATGCTCCACATCTATTGATCAAAAGAAAAGCACAGGCGTGAATGCTCTTTTAGATGTGGGACACATGGCTGCCACATTGTGTTAGTCTTTGTATAGTTCATTTATGCCTATTGCATTATTCGATACAGTAGACTCGGACCCATTATAACTTGTAAGGTGAATAATGTTGGAGAAAAATAATATGACAGTACTGAAGACCTGGACTACCTTCAGTAAGCAGAGAGATGGAATTTACTTAAAAAGCAAAGAAGACTAAGGCGTACTCAAATGCACGTTTACCAGGACCAAAGCCATAGAAACTAGAATCAGGAATCCTTCAGACACAGAATCATGTTGGCTTCTCATATTTCTAGAACAAATTGATGGAAACCGCAATGGGGATTTATCAATAGACTCAAAATTCACCAACCAGCCTTCATGTTCTAGAAGCACACACTCCAAATATTGAGGGGACCGACATTTTCAAGAGAGTGCCAATTAATATAGAGCTCGGTGATTCCCATTGATTTACTCGAACATTAAGGGCCCGTTTGTTTGCATACAATACATAGGAATTGAACTCATGCCACAAGTAGTAACAAAATGAAGATCCAACGTTTATATGCAAAAATAAGCATCAAATAACCTCCCCTTTAATGGAAAGTGAATCAAGGGAAGAGAGGAAATGAATACCCAGCCATCACCCTAGTAATTCAAATCCTAGGAAAGTCATAATCCATCCATGTTGCTACCTAAAATCCTTCACCTCTCACTTCATATCATTCACACTTCACCTCTCTAATGATACTTGGATGGTGCTCATTTGACCATGAATTCCTATGTATTCTACTACAAACAAACATGCCATAAAAAACAAGACCTTATGTAGTGACCAAAATCTATAGCATGTTCATGTTCAGAAACCACTAACAGTAGTTTCCAAGTTCTGTTTATTGTTATCATGAAGACTATACAAAGACTTGTTGACATTTATCAGATGGTGCGCCAGTGGCTCTGAAACGTGAAAGAAAAGAATACGGATGCATTCACAATTAAAAAAAAAAAAAAAAAGAACAAAGGAAAAGGAAAAAGAAAAGAACGCATAGGATGCAGGACTCACATAGAAGGGAATATATGTCTGCCTGCCATTAACAAGACCTGAGGTGAAGCCTGTGTATCCTGCCATTGCACCATGAACAACACTCTGAGCAAGGAGTGTGCAGTAAACATTATCGGATGCATTGCTTGGAATAGCACGAATCATGTATGTGGGATCTGCAATGCCCGCATTTCACTTGGATCAGCTCATTCACCATAATCAAGGATCTAGCTCTTAACTACTCAAGAAAGTATTAATTTTGCAACAAACCTATATACTTGAGAGTTATCACCATCTTCTTTCTTTCAGTAAAATGATCCTACACAATAGCCAAAAAAGTGCTTCACTTTATGAGGGATGGCCAAAGGAAAACTCATTTTCAGTAACTCTCTATAAAATGCATATGGTGCAATAGAGATATGAGTTCTACTTTGAAAAGATTGAGTGGAAATGTAAAACTCATAAAGCCGGCCTCAGCTAGAGGAGATAATGCTTCCATTGATCATGATGATATGATAAAATTCAGGCTATGAGAATGATAGAACATATAGTAGTGCCCGCTATACACTTCTATGCTTTCATTAGAAAACGTCGTCTGTTAGTTATTTAAGCAATCAAAGTGATATTAAACAGACAGAGTAGCAGTTCCATGATGGCATAAGTACAGCAAACTAAGTTATTGAAAAATCAAGGATAAATTATAATATAGATAATCAGGAAATTGCAATGGAATATAGGGAATCAATAAAACTCATCTATAATTCCAAGGGCCAATCCCAGGGATGCAAACGGGTTGGATCCACGGCGGACCCATGGTGGATCTGAATCTGGATCCATTTTTATAGATCCGAGTCTGGATCCAACATGGAACCTATGTGTTGTATCCAGATCCAGCATTAACTTATAACATATTCAGTTCTGGGTCCAATGCATTAGAATAATGGATAAAGAGGTTCCAAAATAAAAAATTTAAATATAAAAGTGAGGCTATCAAATGGTATATATGATTAAAGCTAAGTAGACTCTCAAATATTAATATATCTCAAGCTATGTAGGCCCTTAAAGCCTATATGTTTTTAATATGTGAATGTACTCGTCCTGGATCTGGATCCTTGGGTCTCAACGTACAGGGATCTGGTTTTGGATCCAAGTGTTCTAGATCCTATATGCATGGATCTGGATTCAAATTTCTCCAAATCCAAAAGTAGGTTCCACAATCCACACCCCATTTATTTGGAACTAGAGAATCTGGATTCTCAGATAATTGGGTACCCATTTGCAAGCCTACTAATAACAAATACAAGCATGCACACCTACAGCTGAAACCTTGCATTAACACATCAGGCAGTGGTGCAGGACAATCTGGATATTACCTTGATCTTTTGAGATATCCATAGTCCAACATCAAGAAGTTGCTTGTTTCCTGAAGCATCCTCATGGCTCACTGCTCGCATGCTTTCAGCCATAAGCTCCTGTCCTGCACCTTCGGCTAAAACAAGAACCATATGCCCATTCTCCTTAAGTCGATTCTCTATAAATTCAAAAAGTCCACCTTTCCCTTCCAGATAAAAAGGTGACTCCGGAATCAGACAACAGTCCTAAGGAAAGAACAATTAATGTTGTTACCAGAATTACCCAATATTTTTGAATCATAAGAACTGAAAAGGTATAAAGCAAGTAAATCCAAAGTGGTAAGCAAAATGGGATACCACATCTCGGTTGGCAAGAGTAGCATACATAGCAATAAAACCTGCACATTCAAATTATATTAGATTGCACACAAAAGCCAGGACATGACATGAGTCATTAAACTTAAAATATACTGAGATGAATAAATTTGTAAACCATTTTCGGAATGTTAAAAGCATGGTACATAGCGGCCGCATCATCGGCCATAACGGTTGAGGCCACTATGCTATTTTGAAAGTAACGGCGCTACGGTCTAAAACTTAGTAAAGCCAATCGGTTTTAATTTTTCACGTTATCTTCTCTAAAGTTGTCTCTACCCTTACATGGTTTTAAACCATTAAGAAAATACAAGATTGGTTGTTATATATAAGAATCAAAAAAATTTGACCACTTAAAAAATTCACACAGCAACACCGCTTCGTATCGCCCCAACCGCTATGTATTGCCCATTATGTAGCGTTTTGGCCACTGGCTGCTATGCTCGCCGCAGCCGCTATTTTGATCCTAGAATAAATTTTTACAAATTGAATCGCAAATCTTGAATTAATAAACAAAATTGGATATTCTAAAAGCAGCAAATTAGTGGTAAGGAAAAAAGTGGTTACAGTGTATTTCCATAGCTCTAAAGCTAGCCATCACCGAGTTCAGAAATACTGAGAGTGAAAACTTACCGCTGTGGCGGCCCATTAACTTCACAACACCCACACCATTCTCAGCACTTTCAGCTTCAACATGTGCTGCATTAATGGCCCTCTGAGCTTCTTCCACAGCAGTGCCAAAACCAAATGACTTGTCAATGACCTGATTCAACAAGATATAGAAATATTAAACATTTATTCATGATTGGTCATTACACAACTGACCACAAAAGAGGGTAATATACGAGTCGCGACATAAGTAACATATTTCGTATAGAGGCAAATAAAGTACCGCAATGTCATTATCTATAGTCTTTGGGATTCCTGCAACAACAACTTTGAGACCTCGTCTTTTGATTTCCTGCATGTTGTTGGAAAATTAAAAAGTTGGAAAGATCACGCAAGACACTCTAGGTGCTACAATTGGTGCTTTTCAAATGGGAACATGGTAATTGCAAAGATGTTCTTAGAAATTATTATAATTCAAAATTCTAACTGCAAGAAATAAAAGGAAAAATGAAAAATATCTCAGCTATTTCATCTCAGCATTTTTTTTTCCTGAATGGTGATATTCGTGTTACCCTGATAGTAGTAAGAGTGCACGATAAAATATTTCTCATTTCCACAAATTACCTCAAAAATTACTGATGCTCCTTTTTGTGTTCCATCTCCACCTATTATGTAAACCTGGAAGACAAGGTAACATCTCGAATATCAAATCTCTGAACTTATGAAGTGCAGAGAAATCTGGGGACAATAGATGAAAATTAAGCTTCCATAAACTATGAAACTTCCAAGATAAAAAAATAATGGCACACTCTCATTGATCATATACCTGGTTAATCCCCCGGTCCTGAATATTATCAACTATCTTTGAAGTGTCATGACCCCCTCGTGATGTGCCAAGGATGGTGCCACCTCGCTTATGTATATCATTGACGATCTTGGGTGTCAAAGGAATGGTATTGCGAGAATAGAAACCTCTATATCCTCCCTACAAATGCTGCAACTGTGATCAGTTGATGTAACAAGACTTAAAATGATTTCCAAATCAGAAACTACCCCACTTGCAGTTTATAACAGAAAACAAGTATAGTCCAAAGGTCTGGACTGAGCAAGGAAACTAGATACGGTAATGATGAGCAAGGGATTTAGATGATCTAATCCCCACTGAGCAAAGGGATTTTTCAATGACATAATGATGAGCAAGAAAATTAGATTATCCAGTGTTGCTGGTCCAAGGGTAACCCGCCTCTGAATGCATGAAATAGTAATTTTGAAAAGTTATTTAAAATGAAAAAGACATAGGACCCTGCTTTGGTGGGACCCACACTTGGTAATGACCTTTTTTATTTAAAAGGAAAGAGGAGGCCCAAACACAGGTTTGGACTGAGCAAGGAAATAGAAGATCCAAAGGTCTGGACTGATGCTCCAATGATGATAGTCCAAGGGTAACTCCTGATTGCATTACATAGGTACTTTTGAGTTTCAACTGTTATTGAGGTAAATGAATCGCTTCAACAACATAGGTATGAGGGGTTTTTTTTTTTTTTTGGGGGGGGGGGGGGGTGTGTGCTAAGGGCAATGTCTGAGTTATAGGGCAAAGGTATGAGTTATGAAACATTAATAAGAAGAAAAAACCATGAAATTAATTCTGCTAATATATGTTGATAAGGTCATATGCACGGAAAGGTTGGGGTTTCCTAACATGAGTTTGCATGTGTAAAGTTCGGTTCAACTTGGACACAGAACAATGTCAGGAAGCAGTAACGAGCATTGAACTGCAAATTAGCAAATCAGAACAATCAAGTTGTTGCTATTAGTTTAAAGGTTCAAGATCGATGGACACCTATTTAAGGTTTAAGATTATTTGAGACATTACTAATCTGCGCCTGACAAGATCAACATGAGAAAGTGACAAAGTGACTCTTTGCTTCATTTTCGAATATTTTTTTAATGGTTCATTTTCGAATATATGCTCTCTTACTACCATTTACATCATGTTTTTGCACATGAAAGGTTGAATATACTAGCAGTGGTTATAAACATGAAAGTTTGGATATACTAACAGTGGTCAACATGTAATGTACATTTTTGTTTTCTGAGAGAGAGAGAGAGAGAGAGAGAGAGAGAGAGAGAGAGAGAGCAGTCTTAAACAAGCTATATCATTTTATGAGTAGGACTCCCATGAAGAAGCTTTTAGGTTGTATTTTATGTTACCAGTCAATCACAGTGCATATTCATAGATGCAACAGTTCAAGAAGTTACCACCACTTAAAATATCTATTTGGAAACAAATGGTTGAAGCAAACATTGATAACTGCCATTGGTTGTTAGATTCATCAGAAGTTCACAGCTGTATACCAAGAAAAGAGTTGTCATCACCAAGATCAATGGTGACCTTTTCTCTAACCTAGTGCAGAATTGAAGCTAAAGGGCAGATATCATTTTTTATGTTTACCACCACAGTTGATGTGTCCAGCTGAATCAAAACAACAGAATTGGTTATGATGGACATGCCATAAATATTATGTCAATTTTCAGGCACATCATGCTTAAAACCCTGTCTCCATTTAGTACCAGTGAACATGTTTATATAATAAAGATACCCTTTTGCTGCTCTGTGCTTGACCCTTCCACTCTTGCATCCAAATTAAAAACATTTATCCCACTGCTGTCTCTAATATTTTAATCCTTGATATCTAAGATATTTATAGCATGGAAAACAATGTTTCATCTGTCTCATGTTTACTTGGACACATCGTTTAGTCCAAGTAAACTAGAATAGAAAAATGATTCTGGAGCAACTCAGCGCATCCTTACCTCTATTCCAAGGACTCTGCTGACTCCATACATGTGGTATAAGCCACAAACTATTTCCCTAATCACCGTGTTAAGCCCTGGGCATAGGCCACCACATGTTACGATACATGCATGCACCTCATCCGACTCAAAATACACCTGAAAAGAAATAATTCAAGAAGACGTTATTAACATTTAGAGAGTGCTATAACTGTAAGACTCCAATTGCACTCCTCTGGAATAAACATACACACCTTCTGACGGGGTCCAGCACGTCGGAAGTGCGTCCCCCTAGGGGTATCTTTATGAACAACAATCTACGAACAGGTAAATGACTTAATAAGTGAATCTTGCTTGCTGTTGTAAAAAAATGTACCTCTTGGGACATTGTGTACAGCGCCAAACAATGAAGAGAGAACATAAACCAAAACCTAATGAAGAGAGAACATAAACCTAAACCTAAATCTAAAACATCTATTAAAAAAACAAAACAAGTATCGACCATCATAACATACCCACCTTTTGAGGAACGGTGTCATCCTCATGAACAAAATATTGCCTGGAAAAATATAACTAGACAAATCATGCATCAATAAGATCATTAAGTAGAGAACACAAACAGATTTTATCAAATATATCTATGAAAATCAGCTTCTAAGCTAAATTAACGTACTTGACAACTGAATATGCTGGGTTATGCTGCAAAGGATTTGGATAGGTCTGCCAAAAAGCAAATATAGTGAAAGCCATCAGGTAGAAAGAAAATTTGAAGATAATATGTTCATAATGATTGCTTTAAATATGTGAAAAAACAAAAGATCCGGAAATCATAAGCAATTCACTGTCGATCATCAAATGCCTTCACTTTAATCGCAGCTGATTACATCTACCTTTCCTAAATAAAAATGACTAAGTTGAGATATTTCATCCCATGAATGAAATTGGAGGATAGAAATTGAAAAATAAAAAAAAAATCACTTGGTAAGTTTAGATCTCCCTCACATTACACGCTGTGTCCAGAATATTCTTTTAGTGCTCCACTGCTCATAGTCCACAGATTAAAATTGCACTGATTAAAAAAATCCAAGTCATCCAATTACAGAACTTCTGCTTGTTAAATGTAAAATATTGGATTTTTTTTTTACCATCTTCATGGAGCCCTAGGGGGAAGCATCAAATTGTTAACTAAGCAGGATTTCTGAATTGGTGGTCAACCACGGAAGGCTCACCAGATGAATTCACAAAGCACTGCCAGAAAGCTCCATCTTCCTTAATGCATCTTTCTGAATTAACTAAGAACTCTATCTACTATGGAGGTTTCATAAACTACATCAAAAGATTATCTCACCAGCTACCTGGCCTTTTTGCTATATTTCCCCACCATATGTCATGTCTTAGCATGTGAAGTGAAACAAGAAAAAGGTTGGCAGCAAATGAGCAGTAGGCCATAAAAAGTAAGCAAAACCAAAAGTTGAGTCTAATCTACACTGCATTGCAAGAAAAAAGATAGAACTGATATGAAACCAGCCTTTTTGGGTGCATACATGAATAACGTATACAGACAGATTCTGTTTAAAACAACAATCACAATCACGGATTATAGGTTAACTTGATGGCTAAAACCCTACTTCTCTACTGCAATTCGCGAGATTACGGTACAATTTTAAAGGACTTTGCATTTTATAAGATGCTATCTATAAAAACCTTAAATGGAAATATAAACAGCAACAAAAGAAAAAAAAGGTCTAATCTCTTGGCATAGTTCTGCAACAAAATCATGAAAGCTATCAAACAAGCTGTGGAAAACCAAGTAACTCCCAATCTGAAAGAAGCTAACTATTCTTAGCAGCAGGACTAACATCAGATCAAAGGAACTATGACAAGGAAGAAGATCTGATGATTGATGAATGTGTAACCTTCATGTCTTTCCAAATCTACCAAAAAAGAAAGGAGCAAACAAAAAAAAAATCAAATTCCTAATCACCACAACCAAGCCAACGCTCTTCGAACATTTTAAAGAAAACCATCGACAGACTCCGACTCACCTACAGAAATCTCAGTCTCAAACAAGATCAATTGAAAATTTACATTCATCCGATGACTACTCCAAAGATCCATCTCATTTCATTCTCAAGCCATCAACAAACCCTAAAAAAACTCTACAAAAAAGAAAAACTACAAGAAGATTGGAGGAAAAAATCAGGAAAAACGCAAAACCTCCTCAAGATCGCATCCGATTGAGATTTGTCTGCAAATCCAATCCTTTTTGGTAAAAAATGAACAAACAAGTAGCAGATCCGTCCAGTCATTCCATCAAGATCTCCATTTCACTCCAAGCCAATCAAAAACGTATTAAAGAAAAAAAAAAAAAAACAACTTACAGGAAGATCAGGAATGAAATCAGACAAGTGAGGAACATCTTCGAGAACGTATCCTGCATCACCATGTACGATCTTCACATGATCTGTCGCCGAAAATCCCATCGCTGCTGAAGATCTGATCTTGCAATCAGTAGAAACCCTAGCAGAAGAAAGAGATGTTATTATTTCTTCGAACGAAGATGAAGTTGATTTGGTGTATAGAGAAGAAGAGCAAGGAACTGGATGAGAGGAGTAGGGAAAAGAATAGGCAGAAAAGGAGGATGAGAATCCATATTTATCTGATTGAAAGTTGGGACTCTGCCTGTGGTTTTGGTTTTCCACTGAAACTGCGGCAAATGGCGGATTCCTTTCCTTTCTTTCCCACACACAGGAAAGAAAAGAGAAATCCTTGGTGATATTAGATAGATAATCCAAGACAAGACCGTTGTATTCGGGGACAGTGGAGTGGAGTGAGACAGTTGCATTTGGTGGGCTGGGCCAGACCCGAACGAGCCAGATAGTTCGGTCTTGGGCCTGCATAGAAATTGGGCATTTCTCAAAGCCGTCCTTCCTGTGGAAAACGCTTCAAAGCTGTTGACATTCTAAATTTTGGATATTTATGAATTTTGCATGCCAAGAATCGTATTTAGAATGCTAGTTTTGTGAATTTTCACTCATCAAATATATAATTTGAAATCTCATTGAGACACACACTAGCATTTCAATGCTGTAAAAAAGTTTCCTAACAAGAGAAATTCTTGTTAGAAATTGCTTGCAACCAAGGATGATGTTTAATTTGCAATTCCCTATTTTGCATACTATACATGATCATCTCATATTATAGAAAAATCAGATACAATTTATATATATTCCAAATGGACCAAACTAGGGGTGTAACGGTTCGATTAACCGGTCAATTTGGGAAAACCGTTAACTGAACCGTGACCGCGGTTTTTTATCTTTTAAAACCGTAATCGTAACCGTATCCACAAAAACCGTGGAAACCATAACTGCGGTTAACGGTATTAAACGATTCGGTTACGGTTAATAACCGTGGAATGCCTTCCTCACATAAGAGGATAAATGTGAATGATTGAAGGTAAAATGACACATAAAGAGCAATTGAATAAAAATTTCATTGATCAATAATCTTTATTATACGATTAACCGTACGGTTACATCTCCCTATTTTTTATTTTATTTGTAAACAGTACGGTTAACCGCATACGGTTAACCGAACCGTATTATACAGTTCAGTTCGGTTAATAACCGTGAATTATTATGGAAAACCATAACCGAACCGAACCGTGTGGTTTTTGGATTTCATTAACCGTAACCGTAACCGAACCGTAAAATACGGTTATTAACCGCAGTTCGGTTCGGTTAGACGGTTTTTCAGTTGTTTTTTACACCCCTAGACCAAACACATGACTCCTCTGAATTGTACATGTCCACCAGCTTTCGATCAGATACGAATTTACTATGCCGTTGGATCAACCTAGTACCGATCCGAATGGACAATTGACCATTAAATTTTTGGGGTCCAGATGGAGATGATAAAAATCACGGTAATGGCTGATTTTTTATAGAGAGGAGATTCTTAGGATCCTTCCATCCCCATCCCTATATGGGTTCCTAAATAGGCCCCACCACACACTTGAGCTTATCTTATTCTAAACTTGAGCTGAAATTATATGTGGGTTGATTTAGAAATTAGGTGGACTTACCCACGTACAATTTGAGCTGGCCCAACACCCAACTCAACCCACATGAGCCAAGTGGGGAAACGAAGTAGCTGGAAGATTGTGATGCCCAAGCTACTCGTGAAACTGAATGGATAGTTGATAGTGACCCGCAAAACGGGAAACAAACCACTCAGAGAATCAGTACTGGCGGTATGTTTGTCATTACAGCAATTTCACTGTATGGGTACTTGCTTTGCCGCCGTTGGTTTTTGCGGTGGAATGCTATCTGGCTTTTTTTTATGTTTTTTTAAATCTTTTGTCGTTTTCTTGTTACCTTGGGCTAGGGTTAACCTGGGCCGGACTGCCCATGGGCTAGGTAAGTTAAAGGCCACAGCCCACAGGTCAAACTGGGGTGAAACAGGCGAGTGGTAAATCAGACTCATTCGCTGGCCAACTCGGTGGCATCAATGAGCATGCAAGTAGGTCTGAGTTTTGGTGAGTCAGAACCAGTTTTTGAACTATGGGCTAGTCCATTAATTGAGCAGACTTAATATGCAAGCCTAGATATGGCTAGGGCCTTACTTGCGCTCAGATGGTTAAAATTCTTTTTTGGACTGGTCTTAGCCATGTAGTTGGGCCCTGAATTGGTATTAGGCCTGCATCTAACTTATTTCATTGAAGCTTCAGGTCCAGGCTCAACCCACAAGACTAAAAGATCATGAAAAATCCAGCCCAAAGTAATCTTAGCTCAAACTTTTCTGGCTAGTCCAGCTCACTTGAATTATACCATCCAATAAATAAATAATCATATTTATCATACATTCATGCATAATAAGTGATTCACAGACAGACATAAGTATACTCAACCAAAACACAATAGTATCCTTCGCTCTCTTATTTTTATACACATCTATCCTGTCATTGGCTTTTAGACAGGTCCCCATATGAGTTAGGAACAGTAACATCACATTTGAACAGATTTAATAACCTGCTGTGAAACAGTTCTGTCATGTCTTCAATGCAATTTGACTGAAAATCTGCTCTTCTGCTTTGTTCTAATCATTGGAATAGAGGTAAGATGATCTCCCGTCGAACTTCGAGATCAGTTGATGAGCAATAAATCCGCTGTAACGGTTTTCATATCTTGCAACACACAGTTCCATTGCCTTTTTCAGCATTTGATCTTCTTGGTAGTATGGCTGTCCTAAGAACTCATCAAGAGGCATCCACTGAAGAAAAAATAACAGTATTTAGATAGTAAACACTAAAACACCCATGTTTAGTTTTTGTTTAAGAAGGAATGATGATGATGATGATGATGATGATGAATGTAAAAGATGTATATATACCTTGGCATCTTCAATCTCTGCCTCATCAATGGTAATGTCAAAGGATAATGGTTTGAGCATGCAAAAGAAGAGTAAATCCGATTTATCGAATGCCACACAGTGGGCATGCCTAGAAATTGGTAACAAAAGTAGAATCTGAATTAGATTAACATCATTTAGATTTTGATGTAATTAACAGCATACCAGTTGCCTGGTAGCCTCACTGCATGTTCACAAACAGGCTGTTGTTTGCTATATAAATTGTTGAATCAAGCCATCAAGGTATATGGATTACAGTAGCTCACAAACTGATAGTACACTTTAAATTGTTTTATATATATATATATATATATATATATATATAGGGCAAGGTTCTCCTAAGCTTAAGCTTAGGATAAGATTCCGTAAGCTAACGCTTCTGGGCCCATCCTTGGTCCATCCAAATGAACCAAACACACGACCCCCCTAAATTGCACATGCCCACCAACTTTTGGTCAGATCCAAATTTACTAGACTGTTGGATCGACTATGAACCGATCCGAATGGACCATTGACCATTAAACTTTTGGTGCTTAGATGGAGATGATAGAAACCACGGTTGTGGCTGATTTTTTACAGGAAAAAGGTCCTAGGGAGTCCTTGAAATCCCCCCCACCCCCATCCCCATATGGGTCCCTAAGTGGGCTCCACCACGCAATTGAGCTTACTTCAACTTACCTTATCCTAGGTTACAGCTTAGGAGAGCTGGCCCCATATATATATATATATATATATATATGTATATGAATATGTATATATGAGCAAGGGTTTTCTAAGCTTAAGCTTATGATAAAATCTCGTAACCTTATGCTTGTGGGGTCTACAGTTGGTCCATCCAAATGGACCAAACACATGACCCTTCTAAATTGTACATGTCCACCAACTTTCGGTCAAATCCGAATTTATTGAACTGTTGGATCAACTATGTATCGATCCGAATGAACTATTGACCATTAAACTTTTTGACCCATATGGAGATGATAGAAATTCACAGTTGGGGCTGATTTTTTTGCAGAGAGGAACATCTCAGGGAGTCCTTGAAATCCCCCCCACCCCCATCCCATGTGGGTCCCTAGGTGGGCCCCACTACACTTGAGCTTACTTTATCCTAAGCTTGAGTTTAGAAGAGCATTGCTCTATATATACATATGTATGTCTGTGTATATGGGAGATGCTCTTATGAGAGTAACTAAATGTGAGGACTCTTACCCCTTAATTTCATAGTACCGTAAGAGTAACTCTCACAAAAACATCCCCTTATATACACACTTACTCTCATAGTTCCATGAGAGTTCTCTCATAGGAGCATCTCCCATATATATATATATATGATTTGTAGCTTCTCGTCCACTTCGATTCCTCATCATTGATTTACAAAGGAAAATGAAAGTATATATGAAACTGGCTAGCACTAGAAGCACTCTGTTTTTACCTGAAAGCAATCACTTCCAAGAAATCTGTTTCTATCTGAAATGGCAAAGCACAGAAATAGACTGAGATGTATGTTGGATAATCTATAAAGTAATACCGACATTACATGCATTCTAAGTACTGAAGTACAGACTGTACATCATTACTGTACAGAAAGAGAGGAACTTGCTCTTACACCGGTTTCTTCTTTCACTTCTCTTATTGCTCCAGTGAAGAGCTCTTCGGACTGAGAAGCATCAGACAGACAAACAAGCACGTTATTTTCCAATTAGAAACATGTAGTCATGAAATGAGAGGACAAAATATACACAAAACCGAGTGCATAAGAAAAATGAACATAAAGAAAAGCACATGTAGTAGTAAGGAACTAGAATTCTTTATAGAAATATGTGATGAAAAATTAATGAAAAGGAAAAGACTAACTTTTGTAATAGAATTTGCAAGAACACCAATCTTGATAGTTTAATATCATTATACTTTGTGTTGATGAAGTAAATGATGTTAACCTTATCGATAAAACCCGTGGGCAACTTCCATATGCCTGAGCATCTGCATGGACACTTCCTTTCTTTCACAACAAGAACCTGATGTAGGAGAAAGAACACAGGTTGAGAAGGTAAGAGGGAAAGCATTTCAGAAAGACATTACAAACTATATATGCAAATGAGAAAGATGTGGAGGATGAAAGTATGGGAATCCTCACTTCACATGAGCCAACAGGTATGTTGTAAGCATTTGATAAAGTAATGTGGCATTCTGAGGAAATATTAGAATCACCTCGCTCTTTTCAGTGATCACAAATCCTCCTACACCAACTTGATGTGAGGCATTTGCAGGAAGCATGCAAAGCTCTTTAGGAATCCAATATGTTAGCATAACATACCCCGGTTCGGCGTGATGGTAGTTGAAACCCTCCTGAAAGTGGTTGATGAAAACTTTTCAAGACAAAGGTGCCGGGCCAATGGTGCATGACATGGATACAGACATCACTGGCATATGCAGAACTAGAATAAGATAAATCCATCTAGCAAAAATAGGAGTTAAATCATCCTTGACCCAGTATTGAGTTTGTAAAACTAGGATATGTGATTCGGCAATTAATGCCATTGATCTAATAGGTCCATGATGGATAAACAATGTGCAAAAAAATGACTCAGATCGGAAGAATTTTCCCGTCAACCCCATTCATCATTTAGCCTATTTCCAGTTCGGATCCTCATACCATAGCCATGAAGTGTGAACCACACATACGTGTAAATGGTTTCAAGGATTATTCTTCTCCAATTAAGTTAAATTTCTTCATAGGTTACTTGAAATGGAACAAGTTCTCTGAGAATTCTTGGGGTAGACACTGACTGAATCACCTTCCACTTCTAATAGAAAGTCAATTTCAGGCCATTCTAATTATATTTTCCTCTACCATACTCTAAATGTACAATTCTATTTTCTAGAGAAAAGGTGCAAAGAAATAGAACTACTAATTCATATTGAGTTAAATCTCCATTGGATCTTCAAATCAGTGAATACCTTTATCGCCACGGGAACAAGATGAGCTTGCTCCAACAGTATCTTGAGCCATACGCCCTTCTTACCCTGCATTCCGCATCAGTAAAGAAACTTACATGCACTGATTGATAACAAAATGTCAGAGAGCTAAATAACTGTACAAGATATTTGGTGAAAAACAAAAAATGCCTCACTGGCTCACTGTACTTAGTCATACCAATAAAATATTTAGGGGATCAAGATTATACAACATAGATTGTCATTGCCGACTTTGAAGAGCTCAATGCGTCAAAATAGATAATGGGATGAAAATGTGATTCAACTTTAACTGGCTAGCTTGTTTACTCCAGATGGAGGTTTTCAATCCAAGATTTGAGCAAATAGCAACCACAAGTACCTTGGATCTCTCCCATTCTGTACACTTTGTGTTTTTTCTAAATTTAGATTTATCTACTAGTTGATCAGTACCAAAATTGTGAAGTTTCATCATCTTTTTCATTTTGTCACATTGATCATTTAACAGCTAAATCACGGACAGATCCGATGACCGGTAGGAACTTGTAGACAGAATTCTTGCAGTACCTTCAGCTTCCAATAAGAAAGAGAAGTTCGAAGGATAGCCACGAATGCATAAGTACTTGAAGGTAAGCACTCTGGATCAATTATCACCCCATCGTATTCATCTTCATAGACATCTAGCAAATCGAGGGTCATGCTCGCAGATGAATGAGGAGAGATGACATTAGCTCCTTTTCTATTGAATGATCTTCTACTCTTTGCATAGGCAGTCATGGGGAATGAGTTTGACACTTCTAAGTGTGGCAGATTAAGCACAGGACCTGAATTATGCATCCAAATCAGATGAATTGAAATGAAAAACAGAACTGTATCGAGTTAAGTGATCAAGACTTAAGAGAGTGACCCTAACATTTTATCATGTCTAATTTCAAGTCAGTAATGAATAAATTAATATATGACATTGAAACATGAATATAAGAATACAGTAGATTGAATGATTTTAAAAGTCCAAGCAAGCATGATATGGTTATTGATAACTTATAGTGACAATGTAAAACAGGGAACTTCCAAATGTCAATAATTCATTCATAGTTGTTACACATATATTTTTACTTCATAAGGATTCGAACTCACGCACCCACACACACTAAATAAGTCCTAAATGAATGTTGTGACATAATTAACATAGAAACTGACGAGGATGTTGGGGGTGGATTGTCTTCTGAGCAGCTAATGGCCCAACAACTAATGTGAAAGAGCCAGGTAGTACACATACCAGGCCGAAGGCTATGACCAAATTTTCTAGTACCTACCTTGCCCAATGGGCAATTAAATAAAAACATACTATGATTATCATTGTAGAGACTGACCCAAGCATACAGAACCAGTGACCCCAGTGGTCCTCTATGATGCGCCAAATTTTCTCTATCCTACCTTGTCCAATGGGCATTGAAGTAAACACATACTAGGATTATCATTGTACAGAATGACCCAGGCTTACAGAACCAGTGACCCCAATGGTCCTAAACTTTTAGAGACCCACACATGATCCTTTGTCCAAGACTTATGCATGATTGTCAGAACACAAGGTGAAAATATTGACCACTGAAGCACCCCAACAGTGTCAAAGTTCCGGCTTTAGATAATAATTGTGCAAGCGATGAAACCACTGCATGAATTTTTTAGGTGAAATGCTAATCAACCAATCATGGAAAACCATCCCTTCGTACAAAAACACAGTAATTAAGTTTAACTGAATAATGAAACAGAGTAGAATTTCTTGAATGACTAGTTGTTAGCAGAAAGATTCAGCTATAAGTCTATACACACCTCCTGCCACATTAAGAAAACTGTTAATGCTGTCACATGAACTTCTGCGTTCGTACGATGATTGCGGAGGCCATGGCCCTGTGAACTGCAATCTCATCGTTGCTGTCACCATCGCCATTGTATTGAAAACTGTAGCCTTTTCACTAGATGTTCCATGAAATACATATATAGCTATTAGGGGGTTGCATATGGGTCTGCAACTGGTTAGAGAATGGTATCAAGCATCCTCCTCCTCCAAGACAAGTAGGACCATGAAATTGAAATTGATTTGTTGCTAGCCACAACATGATTTGGTGAAATGGACCCACTTCTTAATTTACATTATCTTGATCTATAATTACTGACAATTAGTGTGGCCTACGCTATCCTGTGTCAACCTCCATACGTTGGCCTCATAGGAAGCAGAATCATAAATCATCAAGGAAGAGAATATGATGACGATAATCAAACAGATTGATATGCTAATACAACAGCAACTACAAGTACTTATATTAAAACAATGAGAATGTTCTCAATTTGGGGGATTCCTTTTATCATATATTCTCTTCCATTCTAAAAGTTGTAGGTTCTAAAAGAATGTTCTTCAGTTCAGGAATTATGTCAACTTTAGTCTATATATTCGTATGGTGCTTTTCAGTACATCAGCTAGAATGATCTCAAAGATAATTTAGGATCATCATTAGATCATAATGAAGTCTTGGCATCCAATCAGCGAATGTGTACGTGTGTCCAAATTTAGAGAAGAAGTCCTCTTATTCCCATGGTATATAATCGGCTAGCCTACGAAAATGTAGTGGTCAGTTCTCCCATTTTCAATTCCATAATCAAGGCAATACATAGCTGTTATTGCTGCTACTTGGGTTGATGTAGTCAGTATGCATAAACAGCACCATATTAAGGTGCATCATCTGGTTCACTGACAGCAAGCTATCTTGGTGTGATGCGAGGGTGGAATGGGAGATCTCTGTGACCTTGATCCTTGCCACTCATCCATCATCTGTGGATTGGCGATAGTATAGGAGGATTGACTGAAGATTTTAGATGATTGTAACTAGTCATTTAACAGTATGAACTTAGGATGATTCAAATCAAGTAGTGAATATCGCTCTAATTAAGATCAATTGGGCGTTTTATCTAGACCTGCCTGAGGTGGACGTAGACCACTATTCAAGGGCTGCCCCCAACACATAACATAGAGAGAACAAACTTAGAAAAGGCAGGGTCATGGCATTACTTTGAAGCCCCTCTAGATTCAACTCTTTTACGCAATGTTTGTTTTTCAAGAGATAAAAGTGAGTGATTCTAATGGTAGATTTTTATACTTTACCCATGTCAAATTGGTCACTACATTTGAAAAAGTAAGGTGTGATCTTCTACCAAAAAATCACAGTGATGTTTGCTAAGCATCTCATATCCTTAGACTTATACGTGAGAAACGTGACAACTATATTAACCAAAGAGGTCGTCAACATTTGCTAATGTGGCTTACTCTTGATTAACAAACCTTAGGACAGTCCCCGCCAAAATGAAAAGGAAGACATTAAGGATTATTCTTAAAAAAATGCATCCCCATCTTTGTTATAATTTGGGCTTCTTTAATAAATCGAATGGGTGCGATTGTCTTAGATTAGACTTACAAATTGGACTTGACTTTTTGTACATATTGGCTTGATGTCAAACCTCTCTTATATTGGGTAGGACAGAGGTCGGGGTTTTCATAGCATACTTAGGGATCAAACCTAGGCAATTAGTTAAGACACAGAGTTGCTAACCAATTGAGCAATTCCTGATTCTCAACAATTATACATGAACCCCACCTAGGAAAGTAGAAAGTGGGGTCGTGGAGAATCTTCCTTGTATAAGAAAGCTGAACTTTTCATGGGGTGTAACAATCTTACCATTGTTTTTCTACAACTTATTTGAGAGAGATTCGATTCTGAGATTCGCTTCAGGACCTAGTTGCTCAAGTTATTGTACATCAGCAGTTTGCAATTTCCATCTGCAGAAGTAATTCTCCCAATGGAATGGAGAGAGAGAGAGAGAGAGAGAGAGAGAGAGAGAGAGAGTCAATTCAGAATTGCAATGTGCCAATGGTCCTGAAGTGCTTTTTTCTTAAAAAAATCATCTAGAGCTTTCTCCTTCAAATACGTCAATTGATCTACTGAACTCGATTCTTATTCGCAAATCACATGTTTTTATACTATTCTTTTTTTGGGTTTTTGTGGCTGAATTGTGGGTTTGAAATTATGAATACCGATGTGCAGTAATGAGATACCACAATTAACATCTTAGTACAATGAACTCATCTAAAATTTATTCTATCATGAGAGTACTCTAATGTTGGATTGATTACATATAAAAACACAACTAAATGCATTGAAGTTAATTATGTATTTCAAATGTGATCAATCTAACAATAGTTCTTGCCCAGAGTGAGGTGATTATATTATGCTTATACGTTCATAGTTATGTGATATGGGGACGTAAACTTCATGAATTGTGAGCTCCACAAAGAGGGGAAATCCACAAGTGAGCACCCTTATATGAGCATCAGCGGTGAGCACTCTCCTTTTTTAGCACATGGGACCCTCTATAATAAATCCAACACCCTCACACTCACTACCCTATGACAAAAGCCCAAATCCTACACTCATTCAACTATTACTCACCGTTGAATTAAATCAAATAAATTCATGCCTTTTGAGGCCGTGGAAACTTAAAAGGCTATTAATCAATGGAATTAGATGATCTAATGGGATTGATATTTTGTATATCCCTTGGTTTTATTTAGATCTTTTGATCCCCGACTCCCTGCTTCCCCATTATTGGCATGGCCCCACATGAGACCAACAAGGGTCATATGCTCACCAAAGAAAGTAACGGATGGTGCTTGGCAGATGGGGGGCATGTAAAGTATGTTTTCAGAAAGCTGGACTAAAATGAAAGTTGTAATTCTTTACCTTTCATACCTGAAGGCAGTAAAAATAACATGGAGCTCATGCGAAGACACTTGGTTTGCATCCTTTTGCCGAACTATGGGAGTTAGGGGGTGGGACCAACATGATGGTCTATCGGAATGGACCCCACACACACCCCTTTCCCCCTTGAATTTCACATGGCCCCTGAGTTTTGCACCCATTTGACTGGATTGGACCGTTGGATCGAATGTACCACCATTTCAATGACCTGTATACTATTAAACTTATGAGGCCCAGACGGAGATGATACGGTTCATGGGCGGGGCTTATTTTTTTTACAGGGATGAATGACGTAGGGAGATCTTGCAACCCCCTCCCTCGGTCCCGGCCCCAGGTGGGGCCCTATGTTGAGGTGCGCATAGTCTTCCGGTGTGTAAGTCGTGATCACGAGGCACATGATGTTAGGATTTTATACTCCCCTCATGGTCCATATTTGAGATTTGATTCTCACAACATTACAAAAAGCATAAACTTTTTTCAAGAGGATTAAACATGGCCTTTAATTTTATGAGCAAAGAATGTGCTCAGTTGGCCTAGGATCATGGTTTGCACCTGGAAGTTGTAGGTTCGAAACTGCACTACAACAATGAGGCTATAAGGGAGTTTACCCGACTTCCCTTTGGGCCCGAAGAGATTAATCCAGCCCAAAGGGTTGGGAACCCTCCGATAGCAAAAAAAATAAAAATAATAATAATAAAAATAAAAAATAAAAAAAATCTAAACTTTAGGAGGAAAATATTGTCCTACGAATGGACTGCACTTCAGCTCAGTGGGGCCCACCTTTGTTCGTGCAGTCCTTTTTAAACTCTTATCATCTCATGACTAGTACAAGGCCAAAATTTACGCTCATCAATTCATTCACCGTTGAATTGAATCTCAAAATAATACTTAAAAAATGTCCTGTTAAAGCACCGTTGGATTGGTTTCAATGGTTGTTGATCAAAAGTTAGCATTTTTAGTATTTGGTACTACTGGCTTATGTCCTATTCACATATGGACCATTGGTAGTGATGAATTAGATTGAATTAAGTTTATGCCTATCAGGAGATTCAAGGTTTCTATCACGAAAGCAATTCCTATAAATTCACCTCGTTTATGTCTAAATATATACAATGACTAAATCAATAGTCAAATGCCATGCTAATTTTAGTTTTTTGGGGGATTTGAAATATTAATCCCCCTTAAACCCTGCATCCCCCATTTCATAACTGAAATTGAACTAATATTATCAGAGTCGTTTGACTCTGGTCTTCATTTTTTTCTTTACTTTTATGCCCTGGATCCCATGATATTGTGGGATCAAAATGAAAAAGGTTGAAAATCTTGTACATTAAAAAAATCTAGTATGTGTTCTTATTTAGACTTGGATCCTATGATATCATGGGTTCAACATTTTACATTTGGATCCCATGACAGAAAAGTTAAAATAATAATTGGGAGAATAGGATTTAAGGGGAATTAGAATGTCAAATTACCTGGATCCCGTGACATTAGTAGATTTTCAATCATGAAATTGGAAGAATATGATTTAAGGAGAATTAGAATGTCAAATTCCCTAGTTTTTTCCATGGACATGAAAAAGAAATTGTAGAAGTTGCCTTGATTACATTCAGTCACGCGGCCTCCTTTTTCGTCCCTTGTAGAAATCATAGGCATAGATAACATAGATAGGGAATATTGGATTTCCTTTCCTATTTGACTGATGTTGTTGAAGTTGAGAATGGACTAGTGGCCTTTTTTTTTTTTTTTTTTTCTAATTAATTTGCTGGTTATTTTATATACTAGTGTTTTCTTCCCCTGCTCTTTTGTACTTTTGTTTTACTTTTGTTTTCATATGCACACATTTCAGTGAGGGAAATATGGGTTGAGTTCTCATGTTTCCTAATTGCAGTGTATCATGGTGGCACCCATGATGACAAGTTGGGGTGGAGAAGAGAAGAAACTTATGTGGACCCAGTGGCGGACCCCACACTATAAAGCCTTCTGCGGACTGGTTCAAACTTCGAACCAAGGATTGATGCTGATTTTCTTTCAAGGTAAAATAAAAAATCAGGGTTGATGCTGACTGATTCGGTGACTTTTGCCAATAATTTACGAAACTGAGAGCGGACTTGATGGTGACAAAGTTGTTGGTTGCGGTTTTCTTATCAGAGTAAGGTGCAGTTTACCAGCTCTAAATGTCTGAAACCGGATTGATACAAATATTTACTGTAAACAGACCATTTGATAAAAGCATGCTTCAACCTGTCTAATAGACAATTTTGTTGGTGGTCAAGACAAGAGTACCAGAAATGAGGTTTTTCAAAACAGACGTTTTATCTAAAGCGCGCAGACAACGCGTCACTACAGTAATATTGGCAGAAGGGTGTGCTGTTTTCTTTTGGTTTTGTTTTTTAAATTGTAGGCCACTGAGTCGAGATCCTAACCGTTAGATATCTTAACCAATTCAAAGACGGCCATCATGTAAAATTTGAACCGTTGATTCAACACGGATCTAAAGATATTTTCCAAAAACCACAGACCTGGAATTCTGTGGGCCCCAATATCAAAATCAAAACCGTTGATCCTTTTTGGCATGCCAAAACTGGCCACTGGGTCAAATCTCGGTCATTCATTAATTAAGGATCTTGAGATAATCGTAAAATACTGTGAGCCATTGATCCTCTCTGTATATGCTAGGTTTCACGTGATATAAGTCAGATTTTTTTCTTTTTTCAATTATGGTAAATTAAATGAGATCTGAACTGGTATATCTCTTTGTAACCTCAAACCTGACCACGAAACCAAAATTGCGCTGTTGATTTGTTACGTATGTCGAGAAATGCATCAAACAGTGTTACCACTCAATGTACTCTATGTAAAATGACTTCGTTTCACTTGACAAATATCCGACTGTTTTTTATTTATTTTTTTAATTATGGCTTACTGAAATAACATCTGAACCTTTGTATTTCTTGGGAGCCTCAAGCATGGCAATGGCATCAAATTTGAACCGTTGATCTGTCACGGATCTTGAGATATTGGTGAAAATGGAAAAACCTTAGATCTGCAATTCTTTTATTTTCTGTAGATCCCCTTTGAAAGGCTTAAAACATCTAAATTTATTTGCTAATGATATTTTATATTCATAAAACACCTTAATAATTGATAAAGTAGTGGATAATAATATCATATTGAAAATTATTCCCATGGGCTATTTAAATAATTTCATCAATTTATATGTTGTTTAAGCTAGACTAGGGCTTAACAGGAATCGCCTGGTCAAGATTTACTGCAAATTAAATGTCATATTCTATTTATAAAATTGAAATTATTATCTTAACTTTTAAAAATTGTTAATATTATTTTATAATTATTTAATAAATTATAGTGCATTTTGCTAGTGGTGAATTGAAAAAATGTCTCTCATTCTCTCTCATATGGGTGAGGTCCCATACGTCTATGCCCATGTTCTCAGTTTTTTTATCTGGTGAAAACGATGGAGTCCAGATCGCCTGATGTTATAGCTAACCATTGGTGGGCGAATGGGAGCGCATCACGTGTGCAGTAAATCCACGTCAGCGCCGAGCCACCCCATTTACCTAGTGCATATGTGTTATGAGATCATCTAGATTAGTCCTCTCACAGCAAATAAACTATAATTATAATAATTATAATGACGATGGGAGGACGAACAACTCTTTGCTTATGGGTAGTGGTATCAATTGACTTTGACTCTCTCCACGTAAAGGAGGATTTGTATAAGGAGATCAGTACCTGAGCACATTTACCATGGCCTCTTATTTTTAAATTTGAGAAGTCATATTGAGACAGATGGATATAGACTGGGAATAGATTTCCATTTCTATTTGATTTCTTTTTTTTTTTTCATCATTGACACTAATTTGTAATTAGGAATTAAAACCATCTCATATCTACCCTAATTGAAAAGTGTGCGTATGAAGACGAAAGTATTATTAATAAAAAAAGGAAGACCAATAGATCCTATAAATTAACAAGAGAATTATTCAGAAAACAAAGTCAATATATATAGTAAATACTCAACTTCGATACAACAATAGCAACATCAACACCAGCAGCAGCAGCAGGAGGAACAACAAAATAAAACTAATAATTTGATCAGGGCCAGAATTCCCCACGAATAAACGAATGTACCGCGCGTGGCCAGAATTCTGTACGAATAAACGAATCCGATCATTAACACCTACACTCTCTACATGCCGCACACTTCCAGTCTACATAACACTTGTTGATGAGTTTATTATCTATACCATACGAGTCGCGGATCCCGCACAAAGTAGCGCAACTTTTGCTTGTGATGCAACCGTCTATGTCCTTGCAACAGGCCTTGTTCGCTACTCCAAAGCACCTTGCCAAATTGCATGATTGTTGGCAATGGGCCACGATGATCATTTGGCTGAGGATCACCAGTGCAAGCAGAAAGAGATTGAAAGAGAAACGAGGAGAAATCGCCATGCTCCTACCGCGCCCCATTTCCCTGCGACTAGTGCTGTTCTTATAGGCGTTGTGTCCTATGCATTAGTGTATTTAAAAGTGGGCTTTGCACCAAGTAAATCTTTCACATGGATTGGTTCGTTACATACCAGCCTATCAGGTGAATGTCAACTGCACCGCAACAAATTTTAGAGGATCATTTGAGGTAGGCAAACATTCAACTTTTTTATTACTTTTCATGGCCCAAAAATGTGGGCCATACAACCACCATAAGAATTTTTTTTTTAGAAAAATGACACTTTTGTCCATCTCTTTAACAATTACTATAATACGTATTTTGTGGGAGAGAGTAACCCCACGGGACCCATTTCATTAAATATTTACAATGACAATCAACACTTGTGTTTAAAATAGGTTATAATTGACATTATCCATCCAAAACCCCCTATTAGATTGATGAGAGTTTCAAATACATGATTAGGCTTCATGTGCATGGGAGAATTTGAGTAAGATTATTGGCACTTGGGATAAAATAAGAGTATTTTTTTATAAATAATGACATACTTATCTTTGTTTAATTTATTTAAATGCAAAGTTGTCATTTTTATAAAAATTAAATACAAATCTTTAAGTGGTCGCCTTGTTTTGTTATGACTAGTGATTTCGGGACATGTAAGATATTAAAATGAAAACGCAGGGAGTCTATGCAAATACTAAAACCACATGTGCCTATTTACAAATTCTATAAACCCCAGGGGTTTATACAAAAAAAAAAAAAAAACTCTTTTATTTATTTATTTGTTTCTTTTAGTAGAAGCATTTTTCAATTAGGCAGTGTTGACTATTCATTGTTTGTTTGGGTTTTTTTTTTTTTTTTTTATTGGTGTGTGACATCATCTGACAATTGCTTGGGTAGTTGACTTGATTTTATGCTGAATGTGCGCAAGGAGATGAGAGATTCAATGAGGGCTTCCTCGTGATCGAATAGAAGCGGGCCACGCCCACTAAATTAGATGAAATGCCTTCGAATAAGGAAACGGATAGGGGTTTATCTTTTTACTCGAAAGGCCCCACCTAATATTCCCTAACCAAAGGTCTGATTTTGGGGTCCCATGAGGATTGGAAGTCCCATGAGTTCATGTGACTAATTTTTAATCACTTAAAAATTACAAAATTAACAATATTTCAGAAGGAATTTTTATTTTTATTTTATTTTTTTGTTTTTAAAATGGAGGGTGTTGCAGCCATTTGGGCCAGACTAATCACTACGGGCCAGGGAGAGCCTGGTAAATCCCATGTGGCCCCAGTGTGGTGGTAGTGTAGTTTCGAACACTCCACCTTTGAGCAGATTAAGGATTTATATAAGTTAAAGGTTTTAATAAGATAATAATGTGAAACAATTTGATTTAGTAAGAGGAACGTACATTCTTATGATTTTAAGTTATTTTCACTCAAAATGGAAAATTGAGAAGCTTCTCCTCTTGAAACCGAATAAGCCATGAGGATACTGTTAGGAAAATTGTGTGGCCTGACTACCATTGGGCCTACGCAAGATCGAGCTCGGCGAAGTGCCGCGGATGAACTTCCAACAAGTCTTGATCTGGTTGACTCAGACAAGGATCAAACTTTTTGTGATAGAATTTGGATCAAGTTCAGACTCGCGGTTGACAGAATTTCTACAATGGTCAGGAGATGTGAGATTCCAGGTGGGGTAGAGTCCGGATAGAGTTGTAACTCCTAGGGATTGCTCTATATAAGGGAGATCGGAACCCTTTCTTGATTATCCCAGTAGATCTGAGAGCATTCGCAGCGAGTTCGCAGGTCTACCTGACATCGGATCGCACGAGGTTCTAGGCAAGTTCGGTTACGACACTCATTTGGCACCAGTTAGTTCTTTCAGATATGATACCTTGATACGTTCAACTAGACAGTATATCCATATCACGTTGTATCAAATACTTCATTTCCATTTGCAAAAGTCATGTCTTCGCCTTATCAAGGTATGCCCTTGCTGTATGCTTGCCATGGGTGAATTTGGATGCATCCCAAATAACAAGCAATACTAAGTTTTCTTGCCCAAGACGGGTGGGTGTGTAACTCAGCTCAGGGTAAATCTGTATTGTACTTTAATGGCTGATGCTGTGAACCAGAAGTTTGAACCTATTCTCTGAGTTGTTATTTCAATTTTTTTTGTTTTTGTTTTGAATCATAAGAAGACTGTTAGGAGTTGATTAATAATAATTTGAAAAATTCCCGCTCATCTCTTAATATTGGACCAGGTTCTCAATTTTTCATAGGTTAGAAAATGAAAAGCACAACCCAAAATTAGCCCTAGCTGGGTTCGGCTTAGTCGAGCTCCGGCTGTGCTTGAAAATTCTCATGATCATGATCAGTGGTGAAAAGATAATAGTAGTATTTCAGAAGTTAGAACGCACTGCAGCCAGTAGGTACATGTCTGTAGCCTCTAATATTGCTCGGGTTCTTAAAAAAAAAACACATAACACGAATTACGTATACGAAATTATAGTGCTAAGTGCATACTTAATTTAAAGCCCAGGGCGTGGGCCTGGGCTTGGGTCTACCTTTGATCAATGCAACTTTTTCCAAACTCCCATCCCTGATGATAGCTCACTACGCTCAATTTTATGCTCATCAACTACTCGAATTCCTTCTTTATTACGAAAAGCTTGAATTCCTCATTTTTTATTCTAAAAAGAAGGAAAAAAAAAATGAAAAAGCGTGATTGCAATTCTGTGGCTCATTTCCTAGCCAAATCAAAACCTCCTTTAATACTAATTTTAAAAAAAGAGAGCGGCTCCTTACACAAGTGGTAAAGAGTAAGGGCTTGTTTGGCAAGTCTTATCTATATGAAATAGAACTTTATGATATAGGTCTATTTCAAAAAGTGTGTTTTGAAATAGATGTTTTACAAATAGATCGTTTAGTAATATAAATATTGGTAAAAATAGATGTTTTACAAATCCAACGGTTTTCAATTTTTTGACTAATTTCTTGATATCTACAATGAACTAGAGGCTAATTTTTTAACCCATAGTTGTTTTCAGCATTTCAAAAAGGATCAATGGTTTGGATCCTAAATTTGGGATCCACATAAATAAAAAAAATTAGATCTACGGTTTTGCACTTTTTCACAAATATCTCGGGATTCGAGACAAATCAACGGGTCAAATCTGACCTCTTAGTTGTGTTTCATCTTGGGGACATTTTCAATGGTTCTGATAGTCACTTAGATACCTAGAATTAAAACAAAAAAGTAAAACACGGAATGAAAAATTCACTTGAACACTCCTTAGTTTTGACCTGAGCTTATCGAACTGTTCTCCTTTTTTCAATGTTTTATCTAGATTCGTGATGAATCAGAGGCTAAAATTTATACCCATTACCGTTTCCAATATTCCAAGCAAGATCAATGGTTTAGATCTCAATCATGGGCCCCATAGAAGTTAAATTTTTTTTTCTAGAATTTTTAATTTTTCACAATTATCTTGAGATTCCAGATAGATCAACGGACCAAATTGGACGTGGTAGCCGTGTTTGATGTTGGAAGTATTTTCAACAGTTTTGATGTTCCTTGAGAGTCCCACTCTTTGAAAGAATTTAAAAACCCGGTTAAGTTGAGAAACACGTCAATAATACCGTAGCAATGACTATCTGCGCGCTTTAGACATTTAAGTCTATATCAAATATGGCAGAAATGGTGGCTTTCCCAAAAAGACATATAACGTCTTTATGAGGTTTGGAAGAGACATGGTAAAAGTGTTTACCAAATAATCTTTATGCGTTTTAAAGCAGTTTTTAGCCAAGTAGAGGTAAAAATGAGAGATGCCAAACGCCACCTAACAGTACCATAAATGAGGCTTTTCAAAACAGACGTTTTATCTAAAGCGTGCAGACAACGCGTCACTACAGTAATATTGGCAGAAGGGTTTGCTGTTTTCTTGTGGTTTTGTTTTTTAAATTGTAGGCCACTGAGTCGAGATCCTAACCGTTGGATATCTTAACCAACTCAAAGACGACCATCATGTAAAATTTGAACCGTTGATTCAACACGGATCTAAAGATATTTTCCAAAAACCACATACCTTTGGATGTGCATTTTTGGAATTCTGTGGGCCCCAATATCAAAATCAAAACCGTTGATCCTTTTTGGCATGCCAAAAGAGGACACTGGGTCAAATCTCGGCCTTTCATTCATTAAGGATCTTGAGATAATCGTAAAATATTGTGAGCCATTGATCCTGTTTGTATATGCACTTTGGCTGGGTTCACGTGATATAAGTCAGATTTTTTTCTTTTTTCAATTATGGGAAATTAAATGAGATCTGAACTGGTATATCTCTTTGTAACCTCAAACCTGACTAAGAAACCAAATTTGCGCCGTTGATCTGTTATGTATCTCGAGAAATGCATGAAACAGTATTACCACTTAATGTACTCTATGTAAAATGACTTCGTTTCACTTGACAAACATCAATTTGTTTTTTCTTTATTTTTTTAAATTATGGCTTACTGAAATAACATCTGAACCTTTGTATTTTTTTGGGAGCCTCAAGCATGGCAATGGCATCAAATTTGAACCGTTGATCTGTCACGGATCTTGAGATATTGGTGAAAATGGAAAAACCCTAGATCTGCAATTCTTTTATTTTCTGTTGGTCCTAAAATATGATCCGAACCGTTGATCCCCTTTGAAAGGCTTAAAACATCTAAATTTATTTGCTAATGATATTTTATATTCATAAAACACCTTAATAATCGACAAAGTAGTGGATAATAATATCATATTGAAAATTATTTCCATGGACTATTTAAATAATTTCATCAATTTATATGTTGTTTAAGCTAGACAACAGGAATCCTGATACTGACATTGGGTCAAAATTTACTACAAATTAAATGTCATAATCTATTTATAAAATTGAAATTATTATCTTAACTTTTAAAAACTGTTAATATTATTTTATAATTATTTAATAAATTATATTGCCCGTGCTAAGCACATGTCCATTTTGCTAGTGGTTTATATGAAAGTGGGCAGATCCCACAAATGAGAATTGAAAAAATGTCTCTCATTCTCTCTCATCTGGGTGAGGTCCCATACGTTTATGTCCATGTTCTCAGTCTTTTTATCGGGTGTAAACGAGCGAGTCCAGATCACCTGTTGTTAAATGCTCACCGTCAGTGGGCGAATGAGAGTGCATCACGTGTGCAGTAAATCCACATCAGCGCCCAGTCACCCCATTTACCTAGTGCATATGTGTTATGGGATCGTCCAGATTAGTCCCCTCACATCAAATAAACTATAATAATAATTATTATAATTATAATGACGATGGGAGGACAAACAATTCTTTGCTTATGGGCAGTGGTATAAGTTGACTTCCCCACACAAAGCAGCGCAACTGTTCACTGTGATGTAATCCTCTATGGCATTGCAACAGCCCTCGTTCGCTACTCCATTGCAAGTTGCCAAACCGTTGCAATGGGCCACCATGATCACGTCGCTGAGGATCACCAGTGCAAGCAGAAAGAGATTGAAACAGAAATGAGGAGAAATCGCCATGCTCCTACCGCGCCCCATTTCCCTGCGACTTGTAATGTTCTTATAGGCGTTGTGTTCTATGCATTAATGTATTTAAAAGTTGGCTTTGCACCTAAGTAAATCTTTCCCATGGATTGGATCGTTACATGCCAGCCTATTAGGTGAAAGTCAAGCCTACCCCAAGAATTTTTGGAGGATCATTTGACGTAGGCAAACATTCAATTTTTTTAATACTTTTTATGGCCCAAAAATGTCCACGGCAGGAATTTTTCTTTTAGAAAATGACACTTTTGCCCATCTCTTTAATAATTAATGTAGTACGTATTTTGTGGGAGAGAGTAACCCTACGGGACCCATTTTATTAAATATTTACAATGACAATCAATACTTGTATTTATAATTGGTTATAATTGACACTATCCATCTGCAACCCCTTATTAGATTGATAAGAGTTTCAAATATATGATTTTGCTTCATGTGCATGGGAGAATTTGAGTAAGACTATTGGCACTTGGGATAAAATAAGAGTATTTTTATAAGCATGGGAGAATTTGAGTAAGACTATTGGCACTTGGGATAAAATAAGAGTATTTTTATAACTAATGACATACTTATCTTTGTTTAATGAATTTAAATGAAAAGTTGTCATTTTTATAAAAATTAAATACAAATCTTTAAGTGGTCGCCTTGTTTTGTTATGACTAGTGATTTTGGGACATGTAAGATATTAAAATGAAAACGTGGAAAGTATATGCAAATACTGAAACCACATGAGCTTATTTACAAATTTTATATACCAAAAGGGTTTATACATGAAAAACTCTTTTATTTATTTATTTGTTTCTTTTAGTAGAAGCATTTTTCAATAAGGCGCTGTTGACTATTCATTGTTTGTTTGTTTTATTATTATTATTTTTATTGGTATGTGACATCATCTGACAAATGACTTGAATAGTTGACTTGGTTTTATGTTGAATGTGCGCAAGGATATTAGAGATTCAATGAGGGCTTCCTCGTGATCGAGTAGAAGTGGGCCTCGCCCACTAAATTCAATGAAATGCCTTCGAATAAGGAAACGGATAGGGGTTTATCTTTTAACTCGAAAGGCCCCACCTGATATTCCCTAACCGAAGGTCTGATTTTAGGGTCCCATGAGGACTGAAAGTCCCATGAGTTCATGTACCTAATTTTTAATCACTTAAAAATTACAAAATTAACAATATTATTGAAGGATTTTTTTTTTTTTTAAACGGAGGGTGTTGCAGTCATTTGGGCCAGACTAATTCCTACGGGTCAGGGAGAGCCTGGTAAATCCCATGTGGCCCCAGTGTGGTGGTAGTGCGGTTTCGAACACTCAACCTTTGAGCAGAAGGATTTATATAAGTTAAAGGTTCGAATAAGATAATAATGTGAAACAATTTGATTTAGTAAGAGGAACGTACATTCTTATGATTTTAAGTTATTTTCACTCAAAATGGAAAATTGAGAAGCTTCTCCTCCTCCTGAAACCGAATAAGTCATGAGGATACTGTTAGGAAAATTGTGTGGCTCGATTGCCATTGGGCCCACGCCAGATCGAGCCTATCATAGTGCCGCGGATGAATTCCCAACAAGTCTTGATCTGGTTGAGTCAGACAAGGATCAAACTCTTCGTGATAGAGTTTGGATCAAGTTCAGACTTTCGGTTGGCAGAATTCCCACAATGGTCAGGAGATGTGGGATTCTAGGTGGGGTAGAGTTCGGATAGAGTTGTAACCCCTAGGGATTGCTCTATATAATGGAGATCGGAACCCTTGCTTTATTATCCAATATATCTGAGAGCATTCGCAGTGAGTTCGCAGGTCTACCTCACACTGAAAGTCACAAGGTTCTCGACAAGTTCGGTTCCGACATCCTTCTGAGACCACCTTGATACGTTCAACTAGACAGTATATCCATATCACATTGTATCGAATACTTCATTTCCATTTGCAGAAGTCATGTCTCTGCCTTATCAAGGTATGCCCTTGCTGTATGCTTGCCATGGGTGAATTTGGATGCATCCCAAATAACAAGCAATACTTAGTTTTCTTGTCCAAGACGGGTGGGTGTGTAACTCAGCTCAGGGTAAATCTGTATTGTACTTTAATGGCTGATGCTGTTGAACCAGAAGTTTGAACCTATTCTCTGAGTTGTTATTTCAATTTTTTTTTTTTTAATCATAAGAAGACTGTTAGCAGTTGATTAATAATAATTTGAAAAATTCCCGCTCATCTCTTAATATTGGACCAGGTTCTCAATGTCTCATAGGTTAGAAAATGAAAAGCACAACCCAAAATTAGCCCTAGTTGGGTTCGGCTTAGTCGAGCTATGGCTGGGCTTGAAAATTCTAATGATCATGATCAGTGGTGAAAAGATAACAGTAGTATTTCAGAAGTTAGAACGCACTGCAGCCAGTAGGTACATGTCTTTAGCCTCTAATATTGCTCGGGTTCTTAAAAATAAAAAAACACATAACACGAATTACGTATACGAAATTATAGTGCTAAGTGTATACTTAATTTAAAGCCCAGGGCGTGGGCCTGGGCCTGGGCTTGGGTCCACCTTTGGTCAATGCAACTTTTTCCAAACTCCCATCCCTGATGATAGCTCACTATGCTCAATTTTATGCTCGTCAACTACTCGAATTCCTTCTTTATTACCAAAAGCTTGAATTCCTCATTTTTTATTCTAAAAAGAAGGAAAAAAAAAAAAAAAAAAAAAGAAGAAAAAGCGTGACTGCAATTCTGTGGCTCCTTTCCTAGCCGAATCAAAACCTCCTTTAGTACTATTCTTAAGAAAAAAAGAGCGGCTCCTTACACAAGTGGTAAATATTAGCAGTTCTCAACTGGCTATATAGAAATCGAACCCTCCTATGCCCCTCTTTTTCCCCAACCCCCACACATAGACAGAGAGAGCTTGAGATGGCCAGGGCTCGTATCTAATGAGCATATCCAACAAATGAGAATTGGAAGGATGTGTCTCAATTCTCTCTCACCTACCTTTCTCTGCTTGTGCAGTGGCATCGGTTGACTCGTCTCCTTGGAAGGGAGTAATTGTAGAGGGTAATATGAGTTGAGAAATCATTTAAGACAGATGGATAAAGACTCGGCTGGAATAGATTTCATTTTCTGATTGATTTCTCCTTGTAACGATGGATATTGCTTTGCAATTAGGAATCAAAACTCATCCCTCTCTAACTAAAACGGGTGCATAAGAAAACAAAAGTAAAGTTAAAATTGAAAACAGGAAAACCAATAGTCTATAAACTAACTATCAAATTAGTCAGAAAACAGAGTGAGAAGTAGGCCATGTTCAACTTCGAGAGCAGCAAGAGCAGCAATATCAATATCAACATCAACACCAAAACATATGCATACAACAACAACAACAACAACAATAATTCCCTCGTAAACAAAGACCGAAGAATTCCATCATAATAACAATCAAATTCATTATAGTGATGGGATTCCCAAGACAGAAACCAATTGTGTATGCTCTCTTTCTTTGTCAAAGTCTGGGCTTTGAATTGCTGCATCAGGGTTGTAGACAATGAAACTGAAATGCAGGTTGTCGGATGTTATCTTCTCAGATTACCGGATTTCTCAACTCAGGTTACCCTCTACAATTACTCACTTCCTTGTCACTTCGTCAATTTTGTCGGTGTAAGGAGAAAAGCTTTGTCTCCCCTTTTCATCACCTACCTTACCAGCCATACTGTTTTCACCTACCTTACCAGCCCAACAGTTTTCATTTCTCATTTTCTTTCTAAAATCTACATTCTCTATGCAAAGCAAATACACTATTGCTACCAAAATCATATTCAAGCAACACTTGGAAAAGTATAGTTTTTACCGTCAATTGCAAAAGGATATCACGATCAAGAATGCTCTCACAAGAGCAGAGAACTTACTGATAGAGTTCTAGGTACAAATTTATTGGTAAAGTTGCAGGTACAACCTACAAGACCTATTAAATAGATTCTTAGTATATATTTTGGTATTTGTGACACAATAGGTTCATCTGTTCCTCTATCTCTTGTCCATGGCTGGGACTAAGCCCAGCGGCTCTCTCTGCTGTTGCCCATCAGCCATCGAACCGACAGCTGCGAAGACAACAGAGAAAACAAATACAGGGGAAGAAGAAGAAGGAACAAATTGCAAAGGGGGCTTTCTTTTTTTGAACGAGTCATGACGATATTCTTCTCGAAAAGAAGAAGGGAAAAACCATAAAGAGGTTTTCTTAAACGTGCCCTAACAATATCGTTCCAGGGAGAATTGGTCGTACGACACTCTAATTCAATGTTTTAGTGTATTTTTAATTAATTTATATAACAAATTGTCTTATTGGATTGTTACTATAGGGTAAGCCTCCACCTCTTTTTTGAGTTTTTCTTGTTGGAGACCACCTTTAATAAGTCCAATATAACGAAACACCTCCTTTGAATTTGCATCAACCCATGTTTTACATTGTTCCAGTACTCAGTAATGCTCGTTAGATTTTTGTAACACCAAAACTGAACAACAAATAATTTTTTAGAACTTAAAACAAAGGATCAAGATGTTCTAACCCGATTCCTCTTATATGTCCTATTGTTTTCACATCTTTTTATTGTCAAGCATCTAGGTAGACTCAATAAATAGGTATTTATTTTTTATAAGCAAAAATTAGTCATGCCCATAATTTTACTATAGGAGGAAGATTCCCACGGCTGGTTTATGGACATCATTTGTTGCATCTGTAGTTCTGTACCCTTGATGAATTGGGTTTTGTGGAACTGTAAATTTCCGGGGTGTCCATGACAGTGTGTACATTGTGATTCGGATGGTTTGGATTAAGGTAGATCTTAGTGATGGGATTTGGGCTTGTTTGCTTACTTTCTGTTGAATGCCCAATGGGATTTCATGTAGTGAGCAATGGCTTACATCAAGTGTTGGCCGGAGAAACCAACTAATAAGTGGGCCAGCTTTTGTTTCTGTGATATGATTCCATCGAAGTGAGCAATGGCTTACATCAAGTGGGAAGATTCAACCAAAGGGAATTGGAAGAATCTTTATCATTCTCTCTCACCATGGTGAGATCCCAACCGTCCATGTAATGTCTTTTTCCTTGACTGTGAATGCTTTGACCCATTAGAGAGAGGTGACCCAACTCGTCTCGTGAAAAGGAAGGTGTTAAGGTCAACGTCCACCATCGCTCTTGAGCTGTCATAATTGTGTTCGAACCATCGCCCTCACCATAAAACTATTGTTGTGCCGATTCTTATCACTAATTGATTTTGGGATAAGTGGTAGTTCAATGGAATCTGAGCATTTAGTCTGGCCTCTTTTTTTTGTTTCCTTTTAAGAAATCATGGAGAGAGATGGGTATAGATTTAACTTTTTTCCATTTGCTGCCTCCTTTCCAGCATAGACATTACTTTGCAATTTAGAATCAAAAGTCATTTTCTCCCTAAAATGTGTGCACAAGAAAACATAGGTATTATTTAAAAACCGAAATGAAAAACCGATAGTCTATAAACTAACCAACAAATTGATCATAAAACAAAATCACTAGTCCATGCTTTACTTCACCAACAGGAAGCAACATCAAAATCAACACCACCACCGACAATAACATAACTAATAGAAAAGCAAGGCATTTAAAGAGAGAGAGAGAGAGAGTACCCTGTAGATAGAGGCAGAGAGGAGTAGTGCTCAGAAACTAAGACTGGAGAGTTCCATCCAAATAATGATAAAAACCATTAGAGTGGTTGGATTCTCATGACACAGACCGATTGTGAATGCTCTTTCTTTCTCAAAGGCTTTGGGCTCCTACATGGTGGTTGTAGGCAATGAAACTGCAATGCAGCTAGAACTGTTGTTGTTGGAAGAGTAGTCGTTGTTCTTCCGTGTTGCTTGAGATCCAACTATCAATATATTCTTCGCCATTAGGAAACGACCCAATCTCTAGCTTTATGAGAATTTCTTCAGTTTCACCAAGAAGATAGGCTGCATCTCTGACGCTCTCTTCTTTCGATTCCATGGTACATTCAATGCATTTCATGTATATCACTCTTGGTAAGTTGGTAAGACAAGCACCAACTATATCAGCAATTGTTTTTTGTACCCATGTAAACATTCTATCTGCATTGCCAAGCTTTCGAAGAAGAATTGTCCGGCAGATTTTATACATCGAATTAGCTGCTAAAACCTTGGCAGGCCAATCACGAGGATCATTTTTTTTTTCTCCGCTAGTAGTATAATCCAAAACGTATTTTTTCATACTTCGTGCCAGTTCTTCGAGAATCCTATCCGCACTTTTTGCAAGGGCCAATTTCTTAAGATCCTCGCCGAGCCAACTGTCATTAGTATCAATATCTAGCCAGAAAATATCTGCTGCTTTTCGCATGTTAATCAACCCTCGATCATCCAGTTCCTCTTCTATGAGTCTGATGTACTTGAGACTTTCATGTACGCCACATCGCAATAGTTTGACTTCTTTTCCAAAGGAGGGAGGTGCTATGGCGATCGCGATGCTTGTGAGGGTCACTATAGGTAGAGCCCAACAATTTTGAGAAGGTTCTTCAGTACCTAATAAGGCAACTTCGGTGCTGTTAAAATCCACCACTCCTTGGAAACCTTGCGACATTGTGAACTTCATTAAAAGTCGTTTAAAATATTTTGGTGGGTTGTTTTTGCCTCTGCGGATCCAATGCTCTGTGTCCTCGTAGCCATTGGTCATGATCAATTGGACCAAGTCTTCCTCCCCATCAAGGTGTAAAACATGTCCTCTAAGACTCTCATTTGACCCAGACTCAGATCCTTTATCCTTCCTCCCTAGCCTCTTGCAGCAGCAGGAGAGTCCACTCAGACTGAGCCTAATCAATTTGCTCACTATTACTACTGCATATTGCATTCCCATGAACACATTTAAAATTTGATTTCTGGAGAAATGGGAGATTTTCCTGAGCCCCCTGCTGCTGATGTGGAATGGTAAAGGGCTCTGTTTCCATTCCACTAACTTCTGAACCCAGTATTTCTCTACCTTAAACTTGCCTTTGGGGCTCCTGAAGCTAATGACATTGAACAATCTGATAACAGGGGCAATGGTACCCACACCTATGGCAATTGCTTGAGAGATTAATACCAACGTCGTTGACCATGTGTAATCAGATTTGCTGTCACAGAAAGCTAAAGACCTCATAATGAGGGATCTAACTGTTGCCTGCAGTAAGATCAGCCCACCAAGGAGACAGAAAGCTCCTGAAGCAGTGCAAGTTGCAGAGCGCCCCACTACATACTGAGGACTGCTTGTGTGAGCAATCATCCAATGTTTCTCGACATGCTTTCTCAGTTTCTCGTCAAACTTTCTCGGATCCTCATCACTAAAGCGCTTTTGAATATACTGTTCTTTTAACAAATTCTTTGCAGGGGGAATCATTATGGCAGTGGAGCACAACATCACAAGCAAAACTAACATAAGAAACATGATTACAGCATGCTCAGGTAAGAAAACATAAATCACACCAGTACCCATCTGAATTCCAATGTTTATGATCACGGTGACAACAAGGATGCCCAGAGCAACGATGTTTGCCACCATCTCTGATCCATCCATTGTTCCTAAAGAGGTCATGAAATTACCCATCACAGTGCAAATCAAGACGGTGCCACTGAGCTTGGTGAGCTGATCTTGAGCGCGTGGCATAGAGGTGCTGAGATCCACTGGTAGTTTTGTCGCAACCGACAGCAGGGTCAAGGAAGTGGCATTGAGGGAGAAGAATCTGCAAGGGAACCAGAGCTTTCGGCTGCGGAAACCGAGAAAGGTGTCGAGTCCCATGAGAAGAGAGCACAAGAAAGAAGCTCCTGCTATATAGAGGCCAATCCATGGCAGCGGTTCACTAAATTTAGAACTGTCCACCTTGCACAGCGAACTCATCTCTTTTCTTCAACTATTCTGAAATGTTTCTTTGGTTATTGCCTGTGTCTCGTATGGTTTTTCCGGCAAAGATCATATTCCTCCAAGTCTTCCCTAGTCTTCTTTTTTTCTGTGTATTGACGACAAGGTTGGAAAAATAAACGGGGCTTAAGACAATGAAACAATAGTTTATCCAAAAAAATAATAATAAGGGAAGACTACTTTGACTGGTCCCGTTTAATTAGCCCTCACTAAAATGTTTTTTAATAGAAAAGGTACAATATATAAAAAATATATATCACTGATCTAGTGTGCAACATGTACATTGAATCCATGTGCGGGCCCCTCGCCAATTTACATTGATTTGGTCTTTTTCACCTATAAATGGTCTAAACTTTATATATATCGCCCCCGCCCCCCAATTTACATTGATGTGGTCTTTTTCACCTATAAATGGTCTAAACTTTATATATATCGCCCTCCCCCCCACCCCCGAAAAAAATAAATAAATAAAAACTTTATATATACATATATGAATATTTTTCTTTTATTTGCAATTTTCAATATTGCAATATTCCATATTCAAAAACACTAATCACATTATTAATGACATGTATGATTTTACACTACCGGTGCTAACTTATATTGAGTGAAAATTTGAGAATAATTATAAATAGGGCATTTATTTTACGTAATTCAGGTTTTTTCTAGCCTTGCTATGTGCAAATATAGGGGATATATTAAATCAAATTATCCAACTTCAAAGTGACAACAATTTTCGTGCTATAGATGATTTGTGAATTCTCGAAATTTATTTGTATCTTACATGGGAAGTTTTCAAAGAAAGTTAAAATAGAAAAAAAAAACACCATTTTTACAATTCTCTCTCACTTTGTTTTTCCATATATTTTATCACACCTTTATTTTACCTCATCTTTACTGTGATATGAAACCTTTTTATTTTACCATGCATGCAAATAAATACATCACAATAGATCTGTAAAATGTAAAGACTTTACAATTTTGTAAACCGCATATCGACAAATTTTTTATATTGTAGAGAAATTTATATTGTCTATGCAAAAGTCTTGCACGTGCCGGAGTCCCAGACATAAAATTTACATGCATCCCCCCACGACCATCATAGCCTGGTCTCATCAGGCTGGTGTCACCAACAATTTACAGGTATTTGCATGTGCTCAATGTGGCTTTGAATTGAAGATAATGAGATCGAGAAGGAACTAAAATCATATCTAAGTAACTTGGATAAAGCATGTAGTTTTGCATAATAAACTTAAACCCATGAGTCTGTACATGTTGGGTCATGACCTGTTTGTTGATCAAGCGGTTAAAAGACAATGACCTAGTAAGGCACATCATGGATCAGCCAGACTTAACACCGTCACTTTAGCCCTTCAAAGGACCCAATTGATGACAATGAAAGGCGAAAACATAGCAGTCCACGTTCGACAAAATAAAGGTCGGATAGCAAATAATCAAATGCAACTAGGGTCGTTTCCAAGAAAAATCTATCCAATTGGCGGTTCGTGTGTGAGTTGATTCACTTATACACCTAATCTTTGATTCTACAATTAAAAGGCTTCGGACAAGGAGGTGAGGACCACAATCCTCTTAATTAACTGGGAGAGACACTTATGAAGTGGGAGAGATAAAGCAAGAAGAGGGAGAAGATAAACAAAGAAGAAAAAGAGAAAGAAACGAGAGATAATATCATCCATAAACTAAAATGAACGACCATATTGTCACCTAGTCTAAAAATGTAAAAAAAGGTATTAAAATTGGCGGAAAGACCTTTTTTGCACGGTAGAAACTGTGATGTCTATTTTCATGTACGAGATACATTTAAATTGTAAATTCTCGTAAAATCCTCTAAAAATGTAAAATTACACCAGATACACTCTTCACACACAGCAGAAAACCAAAAAAAAAAAAAAAAAAAACAATAAGTTTCCTATGTTAACCCTTCTTCCCTCTCTTCCTCCCTCATCCACCTTCCTTTTCCTCTTTTTTCTTCTTCCTCCCTCCCCCTTTGTTCTCTCTTCCTCTCTCCCCCCTCTCTCCCTCCCATGGCGACAACCGATCGGGCCGGCCCTGACGTTGCTGTGGGAGGGAGAGAGAAGGGAGGGAGGAAGAGAGAGAACAGAGGGGGAGGGAGGAAGAAGAACAGGAGGAAAAGGAAGGTGGAGGAGAGAGGAAGAGCGGTGGTTGGGGGGGTGGGATGCGAACGGGGCCTGTCGGCTAGTCTCCCTCGTAGCCGGCGACTGGGAGGAGGGGGGAAGGGGAGGGGAAGGTGGGGAGGAGGCCGGCCGAGGCTTGCCGGTGGGTCTTCCTCCAAGCCGACGATTGGGAGGAGGGAGGGGGAGGCGGGGTGATTTAGGGAATTTTTTTTTTCTCTATGTGTGAAGAGTGATTTCTTGTGTGCCAATAGACGCTCCCATATATTTAAGTACCTATATTTTGAGGAAAAGCATTAATAGTTATGTTCTTGAATTCATCCTTCATATTGACGTGCCATTCTTTTATTGGATGGTGAGTGACGCTTGCATACTATATACTATATACCATATACCGTCGTTGTACCCAAGCCTGCCCCAAAAGAAAAAGGTTATTTTTAAAAACATGGACCAGGCTCCAGTACAGCAACTTTATACTATAATATGATATAGCTCATGCCTCCTCCAATGACATTATTCCAAGTCACCATGGAAATCGGAGAACTCAAACGATTCTTTCACTTTCTCCTTTGCTGGAGTGGCGTCCCGTTTAAAGAACATTCATTTATTCCTAAAACACCCTTCTCGTAGTTTCTCTTACCATTTAATCTCTCTTGCAGAACCCCATTGTCACTGGCTGGATTAAGCAGGGGCCCACTATTCATCATTTAATCCATCCCAGCTGTCATATGCTTGAATTTATTTTTCGTGGGCCATACAAAATCCTCTATAAAGCTTGAGGTGATGTCATATTTCTTCTATTTAATAAGTTGAGAATTTATTTAAAATGTCAATATACTTTTATCATTTAATCGCTTGATTTTTCATTTACATAGTGCCACATATGCTTTTATTATTCAATTATTTAATAAATTAATTAATATTTTAAATTTTCTATATATTTTCTTCATTTAATTTTTGTGATTTACAAGAGTCTTTAATAAGAAAAGAGAACATACAAGAAATCCAACTTCTAATATGATAAATCCTAACATGGAAATATATATGTTTTATAGCCCCGTGGGGCTTGTGCTCCATCGATGTGAAATTCACAGCAGGGATATTTGATAGATCTTATGTCAAATGCAAGCCATGATGGGCCCAAATATCAAATAAATAAGACCCCTATTCCATTATATAAGTCTCGAACATAACTTTCGTGCGAGGTAGTTTGATGGGCCCAAGTATCAAATTTAGGGTCAATCCCATGTCTCCAACCTCTTCATCCGCAGCCCATAAGTTCAATGACTTCCTATGATAAAATTTGACAACCCAACAGACCCAGTGTAATTTTGGGGGAGGATTTTGATGTTTCATATTGAATCAGTATCCAGTTGGCCCTACATGCTACCTCGCATAGATTCCTGTTTATAAGGTGTGTACCCAAATATCAGCCAAAAAATGAATATGTTTTATTAACACCATATAGGCCATGCCTTTTGAGCTAATATCAATAATTTATCAGTTTGTGTAATCCTACTTTGTTTTGTAGTCCTAAAAGTTTTTAAGAAAAAAAGTAATCAAATAATAAAATATAATTTATAATGCTTTATTTACTTTTAAATCATGCAACACATAAACATGGAAAGTGGCAAGAATACAATTCTAATGGATCTTAAGTTTCTACCCAAAACTTGAAAGTCATAGGGATCATGGCTAAAACCTTTGCATTTTATTTCAATCAAGCTCTAAATTTATGTCATGAAAATTGAGAAACAACTTGATCATAGGAAGTGTAATAACCATTACCTTTGTTGTTTAGAATCACTTTATTGATACGAAAATCTTTTGAAAATCAGATGACATGACGATGGCCTCCCCTTTTTCTGATGTGGAAGATATCTAAAAGCATTTCGTCATTTCATTAGATTTTATAATTACGCACATTATTAGATAAAAAAAAGAAATGAAAAACAGAGTCTGTCAATTCAATGGTGGGTCCCAACACCAAGTGTTGTGACTTCTAGGCTCTAGTTTTAGATGTTTAGATATTAATTTAGGTTTCATTTTCATGGTGAATTGGAACTAGGGATGTCAAACGGGCCGGGCGAGGCGGGCCTTTTTTTTTTTTTTTTTTTTAATCTAATGGTCTAATAATATATCACTTCAAAGTATGGATGAGCTCAATTAAATCTAATGGTCTAATAATATATCACTCCAAGCTGAGATGATACTCCCATGTCCCATTACGAGAGCTCTATTTGTATCCTTGATAAATATGCTTTGGGCTGATTTGTTTGATGCAATTAAATTCCTGGGAAAGTTTTAAGACATTGTATTTCTTAAATGCGACAAATAAAATGTGAATATCCAAAAATGACCATCAAACAACCTTTTCTTCAATGAAAATATAATAAGGAAAGATGGGAAATGAATAACCATAATTTAAGTCTTATAAAAGCCAAGGTCTTATCTACACTTCATCTTTTATCCTCGACCCCGCACCTGATATCTATCACCCTTCACTTCTTTAATAATACTCCATTGAGCTCATTTGACCATGAATTTCCATATATTATCATGTGCAACTAACTCGACCTACTCATGTTCAAATAATTAATATTAATTCAACAAAAAATCTTTTTAAAAAACCTTATTCTCTCACCTAAATTTACATTTATTATGGCTAGGGCTGTATATATATGGGTTGGTTGGGACCTAATATCTGATTGGACACATTCCAAAGAGATACCTGTGAGTCCAAGACTAGATCCATGGTCTGAGGCATAAGTGAAGAGACCATACTATACTTAGAGTTGATTATGTTTTAATGGGATAATATATTCATAATAAATGTAAAAGTAACATTATTTATATTTTTTGGATTACTATTATAAGTTTATAACTATTAACTGGGCCAGAGAAGAATATTAGAAAGGGATGTAATTTCGGTCAATAAATTTAGGTTTGGTTTCAATTAGACCCAAGCTCCCTACCTATTTTCCAAGCTTACCTGGCCAAACCAAGCCATCTAGTAATGTTTGGTAGGTGGCAAAATTAAATGGCTTTTATTGCTGTTACTTGGGCTGATGTAGTTAGTATGCATAAACATCACCATATTAAGGTGTAGCATGTGGTTCGCTGACAGCAAGCTATTTTGGTGTGATGTGAGGGTGGAATGGAACACGAGAGCGATACTTCCAGCTTGACTGCCAGGTTTGATCTCTGGTTGTGTCATATCTCGGTCTCGAATCACTCTGGCCTAAGGTAATTCCCGATGTGAGACACATGTATTCCCGTGATGCTGTGTAAGGTCCGTGACCTTACTGGGTCAGTTGGGCCCAATAACCGGCCCGTTGACCCATTTATTTTGAAATTATTATTATTATTGTTTTGTTAGATATTTAAGTGGGTTTAGATGGTGAGCGAGTTTCTTTTAACGTTAGAATAGTGTCTGTGGAGTTTCGTTGGATTCTGAGTTCGTTTGCCCCTAGTAGGGGGGGTAGTTTGCAATTTAGGGAAAATTGAGTGTTTTTCCGAAAAATTCCTATCGCCGTGATTTTGGGTTCGTTGGAAAGGTCTTATCGCGCTGATCATTTTTGTCTTCTGGCTCATTGCGATTCGACGACCAGAAACCCTTCTAATAATTGAATCTTTCACCGGACCCACTTAAGGGTAAACTTGTATTTTCCTCCTCCCTTTCTTCTTAAGCAAGAGATTAACCTAATCTCCTTTCATTCTCTGCAACGAAGGTTTTTCTACCGCAGCCATCTCCTCCTTCCTCATTTTTCCAAGGCTCCGGAACTCTTCCCCAGAAAGGCCATCTAGAAGATCCGAACCGCTCATCTTCTTCCTCGCGATCTCCTCTTTTCATGACATCAGTTTGGTAAGATTTCCCTCACTCTCATCTTTCAATCCATTCTCTTTGGTTTAGATTTAGACTTGATCCCAATCTTTTCCTTTCTTTTCTTTTCCTTTGCGTGTTAGGTTGCGTTTGGTCGGGTTAGATTTGTGGGTTTTGTGATAGAGAGCTTCTCTTCGAATACCCCGATTCCAATCTTCTTCTTGGTTGAGGCAAGTAGATCTGCACTTTATAATTAAGCATATGTGTATGTTTTCCATTGATTGGATGTGTTTTCTTGTTAGATTCTCTAATTCCAAGCCTGTTCCTGTTATTAATTTGGGATTAATATGCTAGAATAGGTTTTTGGGTGAAAAGGAGATAAATAAAATATATATTAAAAAAAAAAAAAAGAATAGCACCGTTCCGAACGTTCAACGTAATTGACGTCTTGCGCAGGCCATTATAGTAAAATAAAATAAAAAATAAAAATGAAAGGAAAAAATGCTCATTGTTCACGTCCAGAACGTTCAGAACGTTCTGCACATTGAGACGTTCTGGACAGGTCCGGCGCGGGTACTGTAGCGAATATAATAATATAAAAAAAATATATATATATGATATTTATATACATATAAAAAGGTCAGATTTCTTTGGGCCATAAAAAGGTCAGATTTCTTTGGGCCATATCTTTTAATCTGTCCGTTGGAATTCTACATATAATATACCGTTGGAAAGATCTCGAGATGTAGAATCCAATGGTTCTAGTTTCATCACAATCGGAGGTCGGAAAGTGATGCAAATATTTAGATTACTGTTTCAGCTCTTGTTTTAGTGTAAATGAGACTAATAACTTAGGTTTGGGCCTTAGATATTGGAAACCATGAACTTAGTCTCTCACGTGACCATTAATGGGGTATTAGAATCGTAGCACGTGGCTTGGTGTGCTTCGATGGGTTGTCTAGGTATTCGTGTATTGTGTATGGTTTAACCGAATGCGTATGGAGTTGAATCAATCAATGTTTAATATGATTGTACACCCAGGAATTCTTTATAAACATTGTTGATTCAAATTCCCCACGCACTCCGTTAAAACACATATGGTACAAGGATGACAACACTTGCTTAGGATTGGATTGTAATCTCTCCTTGACTTGTTAACTGTATCCGTTGTTTATCGTTTCTTGTACACTCTCTTGGCATAAAACACCTAATTAATTATGAAACATAAACTCTTGTAGAATTAGGATAATGACCTGACTTAGAGTGTACCTTAGGAACTGTGTATCGTGTATTGATAAACATGACTGGCTAGCATGTAAGGGATTATCGTGTGTGGGTTTGTCTTGTATTGATTTGAATGAGATAATTCCTAAGAACATGCCTTGTTTGATGAGCTAGCCAGACTTGCTTGTCTTGGTTTTCCCCGTGTGTCAGCACCACTTTATTATTATTTGCATATCATGGCCAGCTGCAGTTTGGGGTTTTATTGATGGGCCGGTTACTCGGACATCGGGGTGGGCAGTCGGCTTTGGACGGCGTCCATGGCGTTGAATAGTTGGGAGCGGGCTTGGACCGTGCTACTATTCCCAGGACCGGGAGCTTGGATCCCCCTGGAGCCGGATTTTAGTATCAGTGGTTCGGATAGGATTGTTACTGGTACCCCGTGAGGTGGCTTGGACATCCACGGAGTCTCCCTCTTGTGCATTGCATTACATTGATAGTGGTGATTGTTAGTATTGCTAGGGTTCCTGATATTGATTCTGTGGTTATTTACTCATGCTTTATGCCTAGTTTTGTTCCTTGTATTCACTTGATTATGTTCTGTCATTACTCTTTCACTTGATGCATGTTATGTTTTAATTATATCTTGCTTATCTATTGCTCAACATGTCGTTGACTCTGTTCCTTGGTGTGCAGACTCCTCAGGTGAGTACTACTACGAGGAGCAGGCCGGTGAGGAGATCCCAGAGGATCTCCAACCAGCAGAGGAGGCACGAGAGTGGAGTGCCGATGACGTAGAGTAACGTCATCACTATCAGGCATATGAGAGACTCACAGGGGCACTTCATTAGATTTTATTAATTCATTATTATTATCGTTGGAACTTTCTTTCATTGACTTCGTTGATTTAATGATCTTAGTTTTGGGAGGTTCGTTGTAATTAATTTAACTTCTGTATAGGTTTAATTATTCTTCTTGCAACTTTAAATTTAATTGAGATTTATTATCCATTGTTGATATCAATGTATGAATTCCGTTATTTGTTTATGATTGGAGGTTCAAATACATTATCCTCACAGCGGACTTACGATCCTTGGGCATAAAGGACAAAATTTTTAAATTAGTCCTAAATTTCACTCCTCGAATCCGGTTATTTCTCTAATCAGGTTCGAGGGACGTGACAGAATGGTATCAGAGCAATGGATGGTTTCTCAGGGTAAAAATTGTAGAAACCATAGGACGCGTGTGAGGATTTCGTTAGTTAATAGATTAGCTTGGTAGTCCTTTCCTAGCATTGTGTTGTTAGCTTGAGGTGTATTGGAACTAACTTTGACTATTTTACAGGACTATGGCTGGTAGAACAACCCGATCCAACAATGGGTCGCAACCTAAAGGCAGCACTTCTCAGGATGGCTCAGATAATCAGTTCCACCAATTTATGGCAGCATTCATTCAGTCTCAGAAAGACTTGGCTGATCAGAGCACTAGATAGAATGAGAGCCAGGCTACCTTCCAAACCCAGATGCTTGAGGTGATGCAGAAGGTGGGGCAGCCACAGGCCAAAGAGTATGACCTCAACGATCTAGTTGAGAAGTTCAGGAAGAGGTTTCCCCAGAGTTCCATGGCATTGAGGACCCCGCTGATGCTGATGAGTGGGTTGTTCAGATGGAGAAGATTTTTGAGGTGTTTCAGTGCACGGGGGTTCAGCAGGTGCAGCTAGCGACCCACATGTTCCGAGGGGCAGCAGAGAGGTGGTGGAAGACAGTGAAGCACCCTTACGAGACAATTGCAGAAGATGTAGTTTGGAAAACCTTCACTGAGCAGTTCCAGAAGAAGTTCATCCCAGAGTACTACAGGGATCAGAAGATGGAGGAGTTTGAGAGATTGGTCCAGGGTGACATGACAGTACAAGATTATGAGATCTCCTTCACCCATCTATCCAGGTTTGCAGAGAATCTGATTAAGCCCGAGTCGGAGAGGATTCGAAGGTTCATTAAGGGGTTGCGAGCAGACATCAAGCTACAGGTTCAGCGTAGCAGGCTGACCGACTATGACGATGTGGTTAAGGAAGCTTATTGGGCAGATGAGTCTCTGAAAGATGTGATTGCTTTGGAGCAGCAAAGGATTTTGGCGTTGATACCTCAACCCAAGGCACAGGGTTCTTCATCCCAGTACCACCAGCAGCCTGCACCGAAGAGACTAAGGGTTGAACCAGTGCTTCGCCAGTTACCTCAGCGGATTTCTTGCACTTTCTGTGGGGGTAGTCATCACGTTCGTGACTGTAGGAAGCAGACTGGATCATGTTTGGCTGATTTACAAGAATATTTAAGAATGGAAAGAAATTATTTTGGTTTTTTCCTGTGTGATTTGTTACTTTTAACCTACTTCAATTTCTATCTATCTTCTTTTGCATGATGTTGAGGACTAGTAGTTTCTTTGCATAACGGTGTTGAATGATGTTGAGGACTAGTAGTTTCTTTGCATAATGGTGTTGAATAGGTTGAATCTCTGTGAGATCATATAACCCATGAGGATTAGATTATATGAGCTTATTTTGTTTTCATTCTATAATATCTCTTGAATGGTGTGGAAAGAAATTAAAATTAGATTCCGAACAAGAAAAACACCAACTTCTTCCACATTTTAGAAAAATTATTGGGTCACACAAATATTTTTGACTTCCTAATCTATCTCTCACTTCTCCAACTTGCATCATCCGATATAAATATCCCTAGCAAAATTATTGGATGCAACAAATATTTCTAGGGCCGTAATCTTTCTCCTTACTTTTGTATAATATATTAGTAGAAAATGAAGGTAGTAATTAATAAAAGGGAAAAGAGCATAGTGATTAATGTGTATCTTGATAATCTTTTTCAATAAATTTATTTGCTAATGATATTTTATATTCATAAAACACCTTAATAATCAATAAAGTAGTGGCTAGTAATATCATATTGAAAACTATTTCCAAGGACTATTTCAATAATTCCATCAATTTATGTGTTATTTAAGCTAGACTAGGGCTTAACAGGAATCCCATGATATTGACATTGGGTCAAAATTTACTGCAAATTAAATGTCATATTCTATTTATAAAATCGAAATTATTATCTTAACTTTTAAAAATTGTTAATATTATTTTAAAATTATTTAATAAATTTTATTGCCCGTGCTAAACATGGGTGCGTTTTGCTAGTGGCTTATATGAAAATGGCAGATCCCACAAATGAGAACTGGAAAAATGTCTCTCATTCTCTCTCATCTGGGTGAGGCCCCAAACTTTTATGTCCATGTTCTCTATCTTTTTCTCGGGTGTAAACGATCGATTCCGGATCGCCTATTGTTATACGCTCACTGTCGGTGGGCGAATGGGAGCGCGTCACGTGTGCAGTAAATCCACGATAGCGCCCAGTCACCCCATTTACCTAGTGCATGTGTGTCATGGGGTGGTGCATGCACATGGGAAATTGGTCCCCTCACATCAAATAAACTATAATATTAATAATAATAATAATAATAATAATAATAATAATAATGACGATGGAAGGACCAACCATTCAGTCGTATCAGTTGATTTTGACTCTCTCCACATAAAGTAGGAATTGTAACAGGGGACCTGAGCACATTTTGTAAGGCCTCTTATTTTTAAATTTGAGTAGTCATATTGAGATAGATGGATATAGACTGGGAATAGATTTCCATTTCTATTTGATTTCATCGTAGGCACTAATTTGTAATTAGGAATTAAAACTCATCTCATATCTACCCTAACTGAAAAGTGTGCGTATGAAAACGAAAGTATTATTATTAATAAAAAAAAAAAAAAAGGAATACCAATAGTGCATAAATTAACCAGAAATTTATTCAGAAAACAAAGTCAACATGGTCCATACTCCACATCAGCAGCAGCAGCAGCAGGAGGAACAACAAAATAAAACTGCTTCTTGATGAGTTCATTATCTATACGATACGACTCGCGGATCCCACCCAAAGTAGCGCAACTTGTACTTGTGAGTTGTGATGCAAGCGACACTCACAACCGGGACATGCCGTACACCCAAACGATCGCCCACAAGTCTCGATGACTGAATTATTAATGTGATACTTGTGGCGATCCACTTCCCCACACAAAGCACTGCAACCGTGATGAGGTCCGTTGATGCAAGTTTTTATGAACCTGCAACAGTTCGAGTTCGCTTTCCATTGGCATCCTGCCAAATCTGGGCAAAGGGCCGCGTTGCTGGGGATCACCAGTGCAAGCAGAAAGAGAATGAAAGAGAGACGAGTAGACATCGCCATGCTCCTACCGCTCCCTATTTCCCTCCAACTTGAGATGTTCTTATAGGCGTTGTGGTCTATGCATTAATGTATTTAAAAGTTGGCTTTCCTCCTAAGTAAATCTTTCACATGGATTGATGTTGTTTGAGTTGTATTAAGTTTACTTTCGTTACATACCAGCCTAGCATGTGAAAGTCAGCTGCACCACAAGAATTTTTGGAGGATTATATGAGGTAGGAACTAAAGCATTCTTCAAATTTATTTAGAGTCTTTTTTTTTTTTTTTTTTTTTTGTATAAACCCCTTTAAGTTTCTAAGATTTATAAATAAGTGTTCTGAGTAAAATGACACTTTTACTCATCTCTCTATCCATAAATATGTAATTCCAAAAGCTTGCATTTACTTTTCTTTAAAGCTTAACAATTACTATAGTACATTTAGTAGGATTGAATAACTCTATGTAAATCCATTTTTATCAATACGGCTCCCATTTCATCAAATCTAAATCTATCACAATGACAATCAACAATTATACATATAATTGGTTATAATTTGCCAAATCCATGCACAACCACCTATTAGAGTGATGAGAGTTTCAAATACATGATTAGGCTTCATGTGCATGAGAGAATTTGAGTGAGACTATTGGCACTTGGAATAAAATAAGAGTATTTTTTTTTTAAATAATGACATACTTCTCTTTATTTAATGAATATAAAGGTAAAATTGTCATTTTTATAAAAATTCAATACAAATCTTTTAGTGGTCGTCTTTTTTTGTTATGACTAGTGATTTTGGGACATGTAAAGATATTAAAATGAAAACGCAGGAGGTATATGCAAATACTGAAATTACATGGGCCTATTTACAAATTCTATATACCCTTGGGGTTTATATAGAAAAAACTCTTATTTATTTATTTGTTTCTTTTAGTAGAAGCATTCTTCAACTAGGGGGTGTTGACTATTCATTTTTTTTTTTTTTCGTTTATTGGTGTGTGACATCCATCTGGCAATTGATTTGAATAGTTGACTTGATTTTATGCTAAATGTGCGCAAGGAGATGAGAGATTCCATGAGGTCTCCTTATGAGGGCTTCCTCGTGATCAAGCAACGAAATGCCTTCAAAGATGAAAACAGATAGGGGGTTTATCTTTTTACTCAAAAGGCCGTACCTAATATTCCCTAACCGAATGTCTGATTTTGGGGTCCCATGAGTTCATGTAACTAATTTTTAATCACTTAAAAAGTATAAAATTAACAATATTTCAGAAGGATTTATTAGGTTTTTTTTTTTCGTTTTTATAATGGAGGGTTTTCCAGCCATTTGGGCTATAGACTAATCCCTACGGGCCAGGGAGAGTCAGATAAATCCTTTGTTGCCCCAGTATAGTGGTAGTGCAGTTTCGAACCCTCAATATTTGATTAGAATGATTCATATAAATTAAAGGTTTGAATAAGGTAATAATGTGAAACAATTTGATTTAGTAAGAGGAACGTACATTCTGATGATTTTAAGTTATTTTCACTCAAAATAGAAAATTGAGAAGCTGCTCCTACTCCTGAAACCGAAGGAGCCATGAGGATACGATACCTTGATGCGTTCAACTAGACAGTATATCCATATCACATTGTATCAAATACTTCATTTTCATTTGCTGAGGTCATGTCTCCGCCTTATCAAGGTATGCCACCGTTGTTGTATGCTTGCCATGGGTGAATTTAGATGCATCCGAAATAACAAGCGATACTAAGTTTTCTTGCCCAAGACGAGTGGGTGTGTAAATCATTAAGTAGAGAGCACAAACAGATTTTATCAAATATAGCTATGAAAATCAGCTTCTAAACTAAATTAACTTACTTGACAACTGAATATGCTGGGTTATGCTGCAAAGGATTTGGATAGGTCTGCCAAAAAGCAAATACAGTGAAAGCCATCAGGTAGAAAGAAAATTTGAAGATAAATATGTTCATAATGATTGGTTTAAATATGTGAAAAAACAAAAGATCCGAAAATCATAAGCAATTCACTGTCGATCATCAAATGCCTTCACTTTAATCGCAGCTGATTACATCTACCTTTCCTAAATAAAAAGGACCAAGTTGAGATATTTCATCCCATGAATGAAATTAGAGGATAGAAATTGAAAAAAAAAAAAAAATCACTTGGTAATTTGAGATTTTGCCTCACATTACACGGCGTGTCCAGAATATTCTTGTAGTGCTCCACTGCTCATGGTCCACAGATTAAAATTGCACTGATTAAAAAAATCCAAGTCATCCAATTACAGAACTTCTGCTTATTAAATGTAAAATATTGGATTTTTTTTTTTTTACCATCTTCATGGAGCCCTATGGGGAAGCATCAAATTGTTAACTAAGCAGGATTTCTGAATTGGTGGTCAACCACAGAAGGCTCTCCAGATGAATTCACAAAGCACTGCCAGAAAGCTCCATCTTCCTTACTGCATCTTTCTGAATTAACTAAGAGCTCTATCTACTATGGAGGTTTCATAAACTACATCAAAAGATTATCTCACCAGCTACCCGGCCTTTTTGCTATATTTCCCCACCATATGTCGTGTCTTAGCATGTGAAGTGAAACAAGAAAAAGGTTGGCAGCAAATGATCAGTAGGCCATAAAAAGTAACCAAAACCAAAAATTGAGTCTAATCTACATTGCATTGCAAGAAAAAGGATAGCACCAGCCTTTTTGGACGCATACTTTTTTTTTTTTGGCTAATTGGTAAATTTGAATTAAGAGAAAGAAGAAGGGCAAAGCTCCCAAGAAAAAAAGAAGAAAAAATACAACCAAATGACAGCAAAACAAAAGGGCCTACCCTGAAATAGGAAGGACACTAAACAAAATGAAACAAAGCACAAATGTATTTAAAAGTTGGCTTTGCTCTTAAGTAAATCTTTCACATGGATTGATGTTGACCAGTCTGATGGTTTGAGTTGTTTTATTACTTTCGTTAGATACCAGCCTAGCAGGTGAAAGTCAACTGTACCCCAAGAAATTTTGGAGGATCATCTGAGGTAGGAACTAAAGCATTCTTCAAATTTATTTAGTCTTTTTTTTTTATTATAAACCCCTTAAGGTTTCTAAGATTTATAAATAAGTGTTCTGAGTAAAATGACACTTTCACCCATCTCTCTATCCATAAATATGTAAATCCAAAAGCTTGCATTTATTTTTCTTTAAAGCTTAACAGTTACTATAGTACATTTAGTAGGATTGAATAACTCTATGTAAATCCATTTTTATCAATACGGCTCCCATTTCATCAAATCTAAATCTATCACAATGACAATCAACAATTATACATATGATTGGTTATAATTCGCTAAATCCATGCACAACCACCTATTAGAGTGATGAGAGTTTCAAATACATGATTAGGCTTCATGTGTATGGGAGAATTTGAGTGAGACCATTGGCACTAGGGATAAAATAAAAGTATTTTTTATAAATAATGACATACTTCTCTTTATTTAATGAATATAAAGGTAAATTTGTCATTTTTATAAAAATTCAATACAAATCTTTTAGTGGTCGTCTTTTTTTGTTATGACTAGTGATTTTGGGACATGTAAAGATATTAAAATGAAAACGCAGGAGGTATATGCAAATACTGAAATTACATGGGCCTATTTACAAATTCTATATACCCTTGGGGTTTATACAGAAAAAACTCTTATTTATTTATTTGTTTCTTTTAGTAGAAGCATTCTTCAATTTGGGGGTGTTAACTATTCTTTTTTTTTTTCGTTTATTGGTGTGTGACATCCATCTGGCAATTGACTTGGATAGTTGTTTGAATTTGTTTGGGAGAGGACAAAAGGTGACAGTGACTTTTCACATGGTGAAGCACCATGTGAAAATGGTGATCTCCCAGGCCTGGTTCCACGCCAGGCCAGGGTACAGGTCAGGTTGACCTGACTCGAGTGCAGAACCCCAGCAGCCGGTGCAGAGATGACATCAGCGGTGACGTCGGCAATGGTTAACTGCCAGTTTGACGAGATCCAACAGTCAGAATTCAAGCTGTGATATGGGACTCATCCGGAGTGAGATTTGAAATCCATTTGAACCCACAGACTCGTGGCGAGTAGATCTACGCTATTGTGGAGAAGATTGGCTGTTCAACGGCCAATAAGAAGGTTTGGCCAATTGAAGTGTAGAAAGTTGCTTTTTCGATATCGGAGCCATCCAGTGTCGGATTTTAGATCTGTTTCTTCCAGTGTACTCATGGTGACGAGATCTACGCAAATGAAGCATGAGATTGAAAATCCAATGGATGATTTTGACAGATAGAAGTGCAGAAAATTATTTATGCGATATCGAAGCCATGCAAAGTTGGATCACAGATCAGCTTGCTCTTGTGAACTCATAACGACAAGATCTACGAGGTTAATGAAGGAGAATGACAGTTTGACAGGTAAAACTTGGTTTACTCAGAAACCAAGTGGTTTGTGGTGGTAGTGATGGATTCAAGCGTCACTAACTCGATTGAAGTGTTAAGTGATGTCATGGATGAAGAGACTTCTTTAGGAGTTTTAGGCAAAGCTCGAACGCTTATGCCGGTTGATTCACGTCATGGAAAGCGTAGATCCACATCAAATGGATCGGGAAAGAGCGGACATGCCAAAGCAGATGGAAAAGAATAGTTCTCATGCTATTCTGGTTACTCCTATCAGAGTTCCAGTAGAGATTGGTCCCATGATGGTGGATCTGTTCTTATGAAAGACAATGTGTACTTGAGCATTGGGATAGGAATGGTATAAATCCGAATGTTTGATGGGATTATTCAAAACCAAACGGATGTGATGTATGTTCCTCGATTGCGAAGAATTGAATTTCTTTGGGCACCTTAGGGTGCGTTTGATATCGTGCCATTTGAATGTTCCCATGTTCTCGCGAGATAAGGGTGTAAAAAACATATTTGGTATGTGTTAATGATTGTTCCGAATTTTTTTCTCTTGGAAAGGAATCTCAAAATCTTAACCCACCAGCATAAGAAAGTTGGAACAAAAAAACTTTGTTTTTTTTAAAAAACAACTTGCTGGCACAATTATTTCTTTTTTTATCTGTTGCCTTTTAAATAATATTATTTGAAGATTTTAAATCCTCTTACTTATCCTAAATGTAGGCCCCACCTTCATAATCCCAAAGGCGGTAGCCCCACTTTATAATTCCTAGAGGTGGGTCATATGGTCACAATCACACAAGGTGGGCCCCTATTATAATTATATAATGGTGGGACTATATTATAAATCGTTTATAAATATAAGCATCATGTTGTAATTTCTCTAGGTGGGTCTTGTGTCCACAATCGCATTTTAATGGTGGCCACATATTCGGATTTCTTTTTTAAAGGTGGGTCCCGTGTTCACAATTAACAAAAAGTATGGCCTCATGTTTGGATTTCTAAATGTGGGTACCACTTTGTAATTTTTTAAAGGTGGGTCCCGTATTCACAATTAAAAAAAAAGTATGGCCCCACATTATAATTTCTATAAAGGTGGGCCCACATTATAGATTTTATAAAACTGATACCGTCATATTCTAATTTTTAAAGGTGGGCACCACATTCCAATTTATTAAGGTGGGATCCGTGTCTACAATTACAAAACATGTGGCTATACTTTGTAATTCGTAAATATGGGCAACATGGTTTCGTTTACAAAAGGTGGACCCACATTGTAAATCTTATGAATGTGAGCCCATATTCTAATTTGTAAAGGTGGATCCCATATTTACATTTACAAAAAAATGGCCCACATTATAAACAAAAAGCGGACCCACATTGTAAATTCTATGAATGTGAGCCCATATTCTAATTTCTAAAGGTAGATCCCATATTTATATTTACAACAAGTTGGCCCACATTATAATTACTATAAAGGTAGACCTACATTATAAATCCAATGGATATGGGTTCCATGTTCTAATTTTTAAAGGCGGGTACCATGTTGTAACTTCTACAGGTGGGTCCTATATATGATAATAATAGTACTGCAAACAATAAAATCTGGTGTCCCATATTGTAAATCCTATGTTTGCTCCTTGGAGCAAAACTTTTATAATGTTATCAAAGAAGTTCTATACAGCTTTTTTTTAGTAGAGTAATTTAATATAAAGTTGCCAAACAAGTTATGGAGAGTATTGACTCGACACAACTTGATCTCAGCACAACCTAATCTGAGCATAAAATTGGGAACAACATGAGAACGATGCCAAACAGGCCCTTAGACTCCGAAGGCTGTAAGTGCACTATAGCAGGTGGAGTTGGGAAAGGTGATAGAGGGAGCATTGGTCATCATGAAGGGTGAGATAGTCAGAACTCTCTACAGGTTGATAGAGGATGCAATTTCAGGTAGAGAAACCAAAGAGACATCAGATAACACTAAGAGGAAAGATATTGTTCAAGTGGAGCTAGGTGTGTCATCTAGCAGTAATCCAGGAAGACTTGAACAGACGGTAATTGCCTCAGAAATGGTCAAGGCAAGTTCAGGTTTAGAACTAGGTTGGCTCGACCTATTATCAACAAAAGCCCATCCAGCGAAGAAGTAACGTGCAGGCGATGAAATCATGCCTCCTTCAGCAAAGGAGTGGTCAACATCAGAGATTTGACCTGGATGATAGATCGGATGGCAGAGGCATATTTCTTCATAGTGGTATATAATTGGGGTGGTTTGAAGGCTGGTTGTGAGTGATTTAAAATCACTCAGATTCGTCGAAGAATTCAAGTGTCATGCTTGAGGTGGAGTTTGACGAGAACATGAACTTTGGGATAAGTCAAATTTCGGATGCTGGTTCAACATGTCAGATGTTGAAGAAAGAAGGCTGCGCATTGGTGCATGGACGTACCATTCAGCGAGGTACGTGAAGACATCGCCAATTTTTTTTATCTCCTGGTGGTTGTAAGAAATGTATGCCAGTGTGGAGATTGTTGGGGTTATGTCTTGTATTCCGAGTTAACCGGATGGTTTCATTGGTTAGCCAAGGACCGGATTAAGGTTGGATATTTTAGTAATTGTACCGGCGCTTTCTTTGGAGTTAAGAAAGCGAAAATGATAAACATCATGTAATCTGTAACCCTAGAAAGAGAGTGTAATCTCTCTTGCACGTGGTGTTACCTACATCACATGGTGGAGATGATGAGAGTGTGAGAGTCTCTGTAAACTTTGTTTGTTATAGCGAAGATGATATCATCTCTGAAAGTCAGACGTCCTAGTGAGGAAGGAGAGTGCATTCGTCTCCTCCAGGGATATAGGAGACAATCAGACTGTGCAGCAGATACAGTAAATACAACAGTAGATGCCGCAGACAGGTAGACCGCAAAGAGAAAGGACGCCGCCGGCTAGATACGATTTCGAGGATATGACAACATACGCATCGACATCAGACAATGGCCGTGATGATATGGATGCATATGCATTGACGACTGAGTCTCTTGAATGAATGGAAGGGCTGAAAAATAGTCAACATGCAGTAACTATGACTGAAGAGACGGAGTCTCTTGATGATGAAAATCAGGCCATCAGATGCAAACGGATCTATGAGAAGATGGAAGGAACTTCTGATGCAGGTGGAGCGAAGTTCCAGGTTCTGATAATGGATAAATCATTTTATCGGTTGAAGCGATCTTATGGATAGTGGTACAAGCGATTTGGTGCATTCACTGACACGCATATCAGGAACCAAGTTCAAGCACTACTTGGGCTTGATCGGTGTGCTTAGTACCTGAGTGCCCTAAGGGGTAGATGGAGACGGTGAGACTTATGCTATGCTATGCGGATCAATTCCTATGTTCGCCAAGGTGGAGATTTGTTAGCATGATGGCTCAATAGGAGCTTTCATTGTTTATTTGATCTAACCATGGGCAAGTAGCTATCATTGTTGACTTGACCTTACCATGGACCAGCAGTATGGGCCAGCTGACAGCAAGCATGGTGCAAAGCTGGGAAAGCATGGGCAATAATAAGCCTCTCATTATGACGGAGGCTATAAATAGAGCCCTCCCTCTGAGTTGAGGTGTGTGGAAGAAAGAGAGGAGGAAAGATACACTGTAATCTCTCTGCAAGGTGGTGTTCCCTATACCACAAAGAGATGTGAGTGTTGAGGTACTGGGTGTACTATGGGATTAGGGACTGAGAGATAATTCCATATTTAGTGTACCTCCACTGTTGTAGTGATGTACTTCTTATCTTCCCCATGGACGTAGTCCTATTTGGGTGAACCACGTAAATCTTGTGTCTCTCTTGTGTGTGTGGATTGATTGCATATGTTCATGCATGTTGCATCTAGACTGTCGATTGCAGATATCTTCCGCTTGCGCCACTTTTGCACAACTCTCTTCTTTCGATTCCATGGCACAGCAAATGCATTTCATGTACATCACTCTTGTAAGTTGGTAAGACAAGCACCAACTATATCAGCAATTGATTTTTTGTACCCATGTAAACATTCTATCTGTATAGCCAAGCTTTCTACGAAGATTGTCCGGCAGATTTTATACATCGAATTAGCTACTAAAACCTTGGCAGGCCAATCACGAGGATCATTTTCTTTTTCTCTGCTAGTAGTATAACCCAGAATATATTTTTCCACACTTCGTGCAAGTTCTTCGAGAATCCTATCAGCACTTTTTTCAAGGGCCAGTTTCATAAGAACCTCGCCGAGCCAATGGTCATTAGTATCAATATCTAGCCAAAAAATATCTGCTGCCTTCTTCGTGTTAATCAACCCTCTGTCATCCAGTTTCTCTTCTATGAGTCTGATGTACTTGAGACTTTCATGCACGCCACATTGCAATAGTATGACATCTTTTCCAAAGGAGGGAGGTGCTATGGCGATCGCGATGCTTGTGAGGGTCACTATAGGTAGAGCCCAACAACTTTGAGAAGGTTCTTCAGTACCTAATAAGGCAACTTCGGTGCTGTTAAAATCCACCACTCCTTGGAATGTATACTTAATTAAAGGTCGTTTAAAATATTTTGGTGCTGTTAAAATCCACCACTCCTTGGAAGCCTTACTGATAGAGTTCTAGGTACAAATTTATTGGTAAAGTTGCAGGTACAACCTACAAGACCTATTAAATAGATTATCAGAATATATTTTGGTATTTGTGACACAATAGGTTCATCTGTTCCTCTATCTCTTGTCCATGGCTGGGACTAAGCCCAGCGGCTCTCTCTGCTGTTGCCCATCAGCCATCGAACCAAGAGCTGCGAAGACAACGGAGAAAACAAATACAGGGGAAGAAGAAGAAGGAACAAATTGCAAAGGGGGCTTTCTTTTTTTGAACGAGTCATGACGATATCCTTCTAGAAAAGAAGAAGGGTAAAACCATAAAGAGGTTTTCTTAAACGTGCCCTAACGATATCGTTCCAGGGAGAACTGGTCGTACGACACTCTAATTCAATGTTTTGGTGTATTTTTAATTAATTTATATAACAAATTGTCTTATTGGATTGTTACTATAGGGTAAGCCTCCACCTCTTTTTTGAGTTTTTCTTGTTGGAGACCACCTTTAATAAGTCCAATATAAGGAAACACCTCCTTTGAATTTGCATCAACCCATGTTTTACATTGTTCCAGTAATGCTCGTTAAATTTTTGTAACACCAAAACTGAACAACAAATAATTTTTTAGAACTTAAAACAAAGGATCAAGATGTTCTAACCCGATTCCTCTTATATGTCCTATTGTTTTCACATCTTTTTATTGTCAAGCATATAGGTAGACTCAATAAATAGGTACTTATTTTTTATAAGCAAAAATTAGTCATGCCCATAATTTTACTATAGGAGGAAGATTCCCACGGCCGGTTTATGGACATCATTTGTTGCATCTGTAGTTCTGTACCCTTGATGAATTGGGTTTTGTGGAACTGTAAATTTCCGGGGTGTCCATGACAGTGTGTGCATTGTGATTCGGATGGTTTGGATTAAGGTAGATCTTAGTGACAACCGATCGGGCCGGCCCTGACGTTGCTGTGGGAGGGAGAGAGAAGGGAGGGAGGAAGAGACAGAACAGAGGGGGAGGGAGGAAGAAGAAGAGTAGGAGGAAAAGGAGGGTGGAGGAGAGAGGAAGAGCGGTGGTTGGGGGGGTGGGATGCGAACGGGGCCTGTCGGCTAGTCTCCCTCGTAGCCGGCGACTGGGAGGAGTGGGGAAGGGGAGGGGAAGGTGGGGAGGAGGCCGGCCGAGGCTTGCCGGTGGGTTTTCCTCCAAGCCGACGATTGGTAGGAGGGAGGGGGAGGCGGGGTGATTTAGGGAAAATTTTTTTTTTCTCTATGTGTGAAGAGTGATTTCTTGTGTGCCAATAGACGCTCCCATATATTTAAGTACCTATATTTTGAGGAAAAGCATTAATAGTTATGTTCTTGAATTCATCCTTCATATTGACGTGCCATTCTTTTATTGGATGGAGAGTGACGCTTGCATACTATATACTATATACCATATACCGTCGTTGTACGCAAGCCTGCCCCAAAAGAAAAAGGTTATTTTTAAAAACATGGACCAGGCTCCAGTACAGCAACTTTATACTATAATATGATATAGCTCATGCCTCCTCCAATGACATTATTCCACGTCACCATGGAAATCGGAGAACTCAAACGATTCTTTCACTTTCTCCTTTGCTGGAGTGGCGTCCCGTTTAAAGAACATTCATTTATTCCTCAAACACCCTTCTCGTAGTTTCACTTACCATTTAATCTCTCTTGCGGAACCCCATTGTAACTGGCTGGATTAAGCAGGGGCCCACTATTCATCATTTAATCCATCCCAGTTGTCATATGCTTGAATTTATTTTTCGTGGGCCATACAAAATCCTCTATAAAGCTTGAGGTGATGTCATATTTCTTCTATTTAATCAGTTGAGAATTTATTTGAAATGTCAATATACTTTTATCATTTAATCGCTTGATTTTTCATTTACATAGTGCCACATATGCTTTTATTATTCAATTATTTAATAAATTAATTAATAATTTAAATTTACTATATATTTTCTTCATTTAATTTTTGTGATTTACAAGAGTCTTTAAGAAGAAAAGAGAACATACAAGAAATCCAACTTCTAATATGATAAATCCTAACATGGAAATATATATGTTTTGTAGCCCTGTGGGGCTTGTGCTCCATCGATGTGAAATTCACAGTAGGGATATTTGATAGATCTTATGTCAAATGCAAGCCATGATGGGCCCAAATATCAAATAAATAAGACCCCTATTCCATTATATAAGCCTCGTACATAACTTTTGTGCGAGGTAGTTTGATGGGCCCAAGTATCAAATTTAGGGTCAATCCCATGTCTCCAACCTCTTCATCCGCAGCCCATAAGTTCAATGACTTCCTATAATAAAATTTGACAACCCAACAAACCCAGTGTAATTTTGGGGGAGGATTTTGATGTTTCATTTTGAATCAGTATCCAGTTGGCCCTACATGCTACCTCGCATAGATTCCTGTTTATAAGGTGTGTACCCAAATATCAGCCAAAAAATGAATATGTTTTATTAACACCATATAGGCCATGCCTTTTGAGCCAATATCAATAATTTATCAGTTTGTGTAGTGTTCCTTTGTTTTGTAGTCCTAAAAGTTTTTAAGAAAAAAAGTAATCAAATAATAAAATATAATTTATAATGCTTTATTTACTTTTAAATCATGCAACACATAAACATGGAAAGTGGCAAGAATACAATTCTAATGGATCTTAAGTTTCTACCCAAAACTTGAAAGTCATAGGGATCATGGCTAAAACCTTTGCATTTTATTTCAATCAAGCTCTAAATTTATGTCATGAAAATTGAGATACAACTTGATCATAGGAAGTGTAATAACCATTACCTTTGTTGTTTAGAATCACTTTATTGATAGGAAAATCTTTTGAAAATCAGATGACATGACGATGGCCTCCCCTTTTTCTGATGTGGAAGATATCTAAAAGCATTTTGTCATTTCATTAGATTTTATAATTACGCACATTATTAGATAAAAAAAAGAAAAGAAAAACAGAGTCTGTCAATTCAATGGTGGGACCCAACACCAAGTGTTGTGACTTCTAGGCTCTAGTTTTAGCTGTTTAGATATTAATTTAGGTTTCATTTTCATGGTGAATTGGAACAAGGGATGTCAAACGGGCCGGGCCAGGCGAGCCTTTTTTCTTTTTTTTTATTTTTTTTTTATTTTTTAAAAATCTAATGGTCTAATAATATATCACTTCAAAGTATGGATGAGCTCAATTAAATCTAATGGTCTAATAATATATCACTCCAAGTTGAGATGATACTCCCATGTCCCATTACGAGAGCTCTATTTGTATGCTTGATAAATATGCTTTGGGCTGATTTGTTTGATGCAATTGAATTCCTGGGAAAGTTTTAAGACATTTTATTTCTTAAATGCGACAAATAAAATGTGAATATCCAAAAATGACCATCAAACAACCTTTTCTTCAATGAAAATATAATAAGGAAAGATGGGAAATGAATAACCATAATTTAAGTCTCATAAAAGCCAAGGTCTTATCTACATTTCATCTTCTATCCTCGACCCCGCACCTGATATCCATCACCTTTCACTTCTTTAATAATACTTCATGGAGCTCATTTGACCATGAATTTCCATATATTATCATGTGCAACTAACTCGACCTACTCATGTTCAAATAATTAATATTAATTCAACAAAAAATCTTTTTAAAAAACCTTATTCTCTCACCTAACTTTACGTTTATTATAGTTAGGGCTGTATATATATGAGTTGGTTGGGACCTAATATCTGATTGGACACATTCCAAAGAGATACCTGTGAGTCCAAGACTAGATCCATGGTCTAAGGCACAAGTGAAGAGACCATACTATACTTAGAGTTGATTATGTTTTAATGGGATAATATATTCATAATAAAAGTAAAAGTAACATTATTTATATTTTTTGGATTACTATTATAAGTCTATAGGCCAGAGAAGAATATTAGAAAGGGATGTAATTTCGGTCAATAAATTTAGGTTTGGTTTCAATTAGACCCAAGCTCCCTACCTATTTTCCAAGCTTACCTGGCCAAACCAAGCCATCTAGTAATGTTTGGTAGGTGGCAAAATTAAATGGCTGTTATTGCTGTTACTTGGGCTGATGTAGTTAGTATGCATAAACAGCACCATATTAAGGTGTAGCATGTGGTTCGCTGACAACAAGCTATTTTGGTGTGATGTGAGGGTGGAATGGGACACGAGAGCGATACTTCCAGCTTGACTGCCAGGTTTGATCTCTAGTTGTGTCATATCCCGGTCTCGAATCACTCTAGCCTAAGGTAATTCCCGATGTGAGACACATGTATTCCCGTGATGTTGTACCTGTCTCAGGCCAAATACAACACACGAAGGAGAAAAACAACTTTTTCCACACATGAGTCAAGCTCACTAGAACCTGTCAAAAACATTTAATTTATAGCAAAAGCTGTAATTCATACACCTGAAGGTATCATTTCTCATTTAGTCGAATTAACATTCAAGTTTAATACAAAAGAATTACACAAGTATGTACTTTATTTTACAAAAGAGGGCGTATAAAAGAACCCTATACAACTATACCAAAAATATGATCACAAGTATTGACTGAACATCTAAGTGTGGCCCACACAAAAAGGGGTTAGCCACACTCTACTGGATCCCTCAAAATGTACATCGCGCGCTCCGAAGGAGATATCTATGCTGGCCCCTGATCCGGCCACTCTTCTAATCCTGTAAGAACATATATCTTCAGTACCCTCCTCTTCCTCTTGGGCCTTTTCAAGGCCGAGAGCTGCACCTGTGACTGTGACACCAAGAATAGTATTTCAATACAACGATTCAATAAGTATAGGCATTAATAAGGAAATACACAGTGTTACAAACTGAATTAAAAGACAATTAAATTAACATATGTCAATGTTAGGTAATATAGCCAGGCAAATTGTGTGAAAATCGAATAATTTATGCTTGAGAATCAAAGGAAAATAAAACATATTAATTGGCTACTACATTGAGCTCATCCTCTCAAAAGAGAGCGAATCTAGTGGGAATGTAACCAGCGGCCCGACCAAAGGCTAACTGGCTGCCCGGGTCTAGAGTTTCGGTGCTCCAGATGGTTTACTGAAGTAGTCTCGAATAACTAAACCAAGTTCAACCCCGTCGGGTATCATATGGTCGAAGCTAAGTAGTGTCGACTCAATCGAATCAAATAATATTCGAATTTGAGTGAGTCTATATTATTCTGCTCATAATCGAATCGAATAGTACACTCATACATGCGAATACTTACTCAATCCACAATTTCAACGAATACTGAAATAGTTGTGCGACAACTAAGCCACGAATTAGAATTAGAAGCTCGAACCAAGAATTAATACTAATAATGCAACTAATTAATAAATTTGGATTTGATCTCAATAAGGAAAATTTACTTCAATATGAAATGCAATAATTTAGAGAATTCAATGTCTTTACTAACCAACCCTAATCTATTTCTCTTAGTCCTTCACCGTCCAATGCAAGGTAGTTCCGGAAAGTCGACGTACTACTATCTTGTTGGGTGTCACTTGTTATGGGAAATACGTTGAATTTCCAGAACTAACCCTCATGACATTGTGCTAGACCAATGATGTCCATTAGACCAAATAACAACTTAATGGTTCATTTCTAGGGTCATAAATGTCTTTGAAGCCTTAATTTCTTATGGGACAAGGTTGTACACCATAATTACCTATGGGAGATGATTATGGTGGGTTATCATGAATTAAGGGTGATAATTCACCCTAAAATTTGGGTAAAAAAGGACCCAACTTACTGCTTCAGGTTTGCTCGAGTGGATCCATGTTCGCTCGAGCAGACCTCATCCAAAAAGTTGATCGCTCGCGCGACCTTTGCATTCGCTTGAGCGGTGGTTTCAGAAGAGTTTGCTCGAGTGGACCCATGTTCGCTCAAGCAGACTCCATCCAGAGAGGTGATCGCCCAAAGGAGTGTTCCAGGAAGGGGAACCGCTTGAGCGGACCCAAGTTTGCTCCAGCGAACACTCCAGAATTCCTGAATTCTGGAATTCCCATGTGTTCTTCCTTCCATTTCTTCTCACACCTTCTTCTATCACAAAACCTACATAATGGAGCCTCCTTGCTCCCATTTACCACATTTAATCCTTCCATTAACTCCATCAATTAATTCATCAAACAATCTAACCCATTCATTTCATTAAAAGTAGAATCATCAAGAGAGAGTTTCATTTGAATCAAAGGCAACTAACAATATGTAAATCCAAATTTAAGCTTATACTTGACTCAAATAGAGCTTTCCAAATCTTCTTTACACACTCTAGCTCAAAAGAACCCAAAACCCCCAAATTACCAAACCCTAGACACAAATACACATGGAAAATGGAAATGAATATGCATGTATGATTAACCATGAGTTCCTTGACTCTTTTCAATACAAAATCTAAACAAAAAGGGTTTGATGCCAACCTCTTAACAAGAATTTCGAATTTGGAGAAGATAGGAGGTGGTGGAGAGGTCTTTGTCAACAAGGAAGAGAGGAAGATGAACAAGATAAAGAGGAGTCGTCCTCTCCTAGCTCCCAAGTGCACATGCCAAGACCTCTTGATGATTGAGAAAGAGAGAAAGAGAAATGAAGTAGAGGAAAAATGAAGGAAGAGGAGCTCCTTGGCTACAAGTAAGATGGGCCAAATGAGATAGTTATTGAAGAAGATATAAGGGATAAGGTTCCCTTTTATAAGGAAGCCCCCCACTTACTAGTATCATAAAGAGTCAAATGGGGGTCCACTTACTCAATGGTTGGTCAAAAGAAGTAAATTAAGTTTAATACGAAAATCAACGTGCTCATTGAAATACACACGATGACACGAAGATGACGTGCAAATGATGCAAAATGAGAAAATCGATAATTACGAAAAAGCCCTTGACTTTACTCAACTGAGTCAAATCGATTCCAACTCACCTATCTAAGGTTCAAGACTCAACTAACTCAACTTATAAAGCCCAATTAACGCTAAGTATCATAATTAATAACTAAGCACAATTAATTTAGCTAAAATACGATTAATTAGAACTAAACAAGGTTAAATTGGGTCGGGGTGTAACAAGTTGTGACCTTGATCCTTGACACTCATCCATCACTTGTGGATTGGCAATAGTATAGGAGGATTGACTGAAGATTATATATGACAATCAAGCAGTAAATATCACTCTAATTAAGATCAATTGGGCGTTTTATCTAGACCTGCCTGAGGCGGACGTGCTGCCCCAACATATAACATAGAGAGAACGAACATAGAAAAGGCAGGGTCATGGCATTACTTTGAAGCCCCATCTAGATTCTAACTATTTTAGGCAATGTTTGTAATTCTAATGGAGTAATGGTTGATTTTTATACTTCACCCATGTTACATTGGTGACAACATTTGAAAAAGTAAGGTGTGATCTTCTACCAAAAAATCACAGCGTGATGTCAAACCTCTCTTACATCGGGTAAGGCAGAGGTAGGGGTGTTCGTGGCCCAGTTGAGCAGAGCTGAGACATATCAAGGCTAGGCCTGACTTAAGAAACATTGGCCCGTATCAGGCACAACTCCATCACACGCTGTAATTGTCAATTGAGCCCACGCATCTAGTTAATCAGGCTGGGCCACGCCAAGCCAGGCTTTCAAGAAATTATTTGGACAACTTATCTCTAAATTACAAGAACTCATTACTTGGGCCGGGCTTCAGGCTTTCTATCACTTAATCCAAGCCTGGACCATTTTGGGTTGGCCCAGCCCAGGAACACCCTTAGGCAGAGAGCTGCCTAAGTGGATCCATCCTTAAGGCCACCGAGGACATGCCTATGGATGTGTGGATCCATCGTCAAAGTCCACTTATGTATGATGCCCAATGGACCTCGTTTATTAATTGCATTAAAAGATATTTGATTAGAAAATACTGGGAATTTCTCTCTTAGCAATTCCCACTTTACGTGGGGCCCATCTGAATGCTTAGGCAACGAAAATAAGTAAATGGATGGATAAAATGGAATGTGGATTGTATTTTTATATTGGTTGGATCAAATGATTATTATCATTGGGGCCTTTATAATAGCTTTTAACAGTGAAAATATTTTTGAGATTAAATCAAAAGATGAATAATAGTTGAGTCAATGTCAAACTGGAGTTGGTGCCATTGTTTGTATAATTGAATACAAAGGAATTATAAGGCTCCTATTTTTAAAAAGTGGTTTTAATTAAAGAAAGAAAAGTGAATTTTCAAAAATAATCATCAAATATCTCTTCATTAATGGTAAATGAATAAATGGGACATGGAGAATTGATACCTAGACATCACCCTAGTAATTCAGATTTTAGAAAAGTGAGGGCTGCATTTACGTCTTCGTCTTATATCCTCCACCTCTCACCACATATCTCCTTCACCATTCACCTCTTTACTTCATTCCAATCCCACCATCGAGTATTATCAATATAGTGAAAAGAAAATTCATATGTATTCTAGCCAAGAGACCGCAGACCATAAGAGAGCCCATGCACACGCACACGCACACATGTGGGAATAGAGTAGCATACTTAGGAATCAATCCCAATGCGATTGGTTAAGAGACTATTCACCAATTGAGCAATTCCTGATTCTCAACAATTATACATGAACCCCACCTAGGAAAATAGAAAGTGGGGTCGTGTAGAACCTTCCTTGTAGAAGAAAGCTGCACTGTGGTGCAGAAGATGGGGACTAATTCAATCTCTTTTCATGAGGAGTAACAATCTTACCATGTGTTTTTCTACCACTTATTTGAGATAGATTCGATTCTGAGATTCGCGTCAGGACCTAGTTGCTCAAGTTATCGTATATAAGCTGTTTGCAATTTCCATCTGCAGAAGTAATTCTCCCAATGGAATGGAGATGAGAGAGAGAGAGTCAATTCAGAATTGCAATGTGCCCATGGTCCGGAAGTGTTTTTTTTTTTTTAAATCATCTAGAGCTTTCTCTTTCAAATATGTCAATCGATCTACTGAACTCGATTCTTATTCGCAAATCACATTTTTTTATACTATTCGTTTTTTGGTTTTTGTGGCTGAATTGTGGGTGTGAAATTATGAATACCGATGTGCAATAATGAGATACCACAAGTAACATCTCAGTACAATGAACTCATCTAAAATTTATTCTATCCTGAGAGTACTCTAATGTTGAATTGATTACATATAAAATATAACTAATTGCATTGAAGTTAATTATGTTTTTCAAATGTGATCAATCTAACAATGGTTCTTACCAGAGTCAAGTGATTTTCATTTTATATTATGCTTATATGTTGATAGTTATGTGATATGGGGACTTAAAATTCATGAGTTGTGAGCTCCACAAAGAGGGGAAATCCACAAGTGAGCACCCTTATATGAGCATCGAGCACTCCCCTTTTTTTAGCACATGGGGCCATAGTTGTGAATTTCGTTTCGGACACCAACTCGGTCTAGCCTTCAAACTGAAATATTTCGGTCATTTTCGGAATTTTGGTGAAATATTTCGGAGTTCTATTTATGAGAAATAAAAATATATAAAATATATACAATTAAAGGGAATATCATCAAAATAAAGATGGCACCTTGCTCAGCCCCAAGGCCTTTTATATAACCTACCCCAAAGCAGGCCTAGAACCAAAATAGACCCAGCCAACCCAACCCAATGCCCATTACCCACCCTGGGCCAAGCCCTACAGACCCAACTTGAGGCCCAATAATGGTTTTGGTAGACTACAGCTGTCCACCATATAGTCCCACAAGTCAATTCCAAAACGCATATCGATGTAAAAGAAAAAAAAATAATAGCGAGGAGGAGGCTATTCCGTTTTTTGAGGAATGAAACTTGGGGGAGAAAGAAGAAGAAGAAGAGGCGGATCGGCGGTGCATGGTGACGGCGGGCGAGGCAGGGCAAACGGCTATCTTCCAACTCTCTTCTTCTTCCCATTCTTCCTCTCACTTTTTTTTTTTTCCTTTTCCCCTTACTGCAAGGCAAATTCTTTCTGCAAGAAGAAAAAAAAAAAAAAAGGAAAATAATCGAAAATCTAGATTTCGAACACGACTCCAAAAGGATTTCGGCCGAGATAGGCCGATATTTTGAATGAAAAGTTACATGCAGCATTTCGTTTCGGCCAATTGATCGAAACGAAAAATCTCGGTCTTTTCGGCCGAAACGGCTCAAAATTGATAACTATGCATGAGACTCTCTATAATAAATCCAACACCCTCTCAGTCACTACGCCGGCATGAGTTGACAAAAGCTCAAATCTTACACTCATCCAACTATTACTCACCATTGGATTAAATCAAATAAATTCATGCCTTTTTTGAAACTTAAAAGCCATTAATCAAAGGAATAAGAGGATCTAATGGGATTGATATTTTGTATACCCCTTAGTCTTATTTAGATCTTTCGATCCCCGATCCCCTGCTTCCCCATGAATGGCATGGCTCCACATGAGACCAACAAGGGTCATGTGCTCACCAAAGATGGTTACGGATGGTGCTTGGCGGGGGTGGCCCGTGAAGTATGTTTTCAGAGAGCTGTATGGACTAAAAAGTTACACTTCTTTACCTTTCATGGATCTCACACGAAGACAGTAAAAAAATCATGGATCTCATGCAGAGACACTTGGTTTGCATCCTTTTGCCGAAGCATGGGGGTTAGGGGGTGGGACCCACTTGCTGGTCCATCCGAATGGGACCCCCCCCCCCCCCCCCCCCTCGAATTTTACATGGCCCTTGGGCTTTGCACCCATCACTCATCCAGATGGATTGGACCATTGGATCAAATGTACCGCCATCTGAATGACCTGTATATCTAAAAGTAGGTAGGTGAAGTCATTTCATGGAAAAGTTCAACATGATCAATTGCAACCCAATGTATTGCCACAATATTAGAGAAAAATTCTTATGTGATGAAATGAAAAATGAGAAATCTTTGAACAATTTTTTATTTTCTTTGTTTTTATAACTATTTATATATAATTTAATTGGCATGATTTGCAGTAATCCCTTTTGATTAGGGTTTGATAAATATTTCTATCTATGCGGATGTTTATGGTGTTATAACGAGTGTTGTGAAGACAGATAAATGGGATTTTGAGGCAAAGGCCTATTGGTGTGTATTCTTATGGATACGTCTTTCCATTGCAAATCTTGAGTAAGTTGTTATACTATTCAATAAAATGTCTTCCTTTACCACCTATTCTATATTGGATAATTATGATGATGATCATGATTTACACATTTCTCATTTAAAGTTGTCGATTTTTTACTGTGTTATTGATCACTTTCTTGAAATGCAGGGCTTTGTGTGTCACGTGCGAAAGGTAAAAAAATCCTAACCCTTAGACAACAAGGGTCCACATCCAAAAGATGAAGGCTAAAAATTGGATGGTTAGGATCTTCCACTTTATGGTCTGCTCATCATTGCCCTGATCTAAGTGACAACATTGGCCATGGTCTTCAATATGGTGTTCAATATAAAGTTTTCTGGTGAGTTTTAGAATTTTCATTTGTGGATGGTTTGCTCATCATTGTCTAGTCTGAGTGATGCTGTCCATAATAGGATTCTTCCATATTAAACTACAGCCTTCTTCCATATGTATTGGTGTGAACTAGCACTTGGATGCCCTAATGCTTCAATAATAATAATAAAATGTGAAGTTTTAATGAATTATGTGTTTTTTTTTTTTTTTTTTTTTTGTGTACTAATGATTGATTTGATTTATTGTGGTGGTTGGGTTCTTTGTGAAATAATTTGATAGCTAATATGAAGGACTTATTGTGGTTTGATTTCTTATTTAGAGCTGAGTTACATTTATGAGGTCTATTTGCATTTAAGTACTATTTTGGATTCCAATTTTGACAAGTTTTAATTGATTTTGACTGCTATACTTGCAATAATGTATCCTATTGTAGAGAGCACTCATAACTTTACAAATCTATTTGGCATAGGAGGAGTTAAAAAAAGAAGCAAGAAAAATAGGAGTCTCCTTTCCTTTTTCTTAAACGATTATCTCCATCCCTACCCCCTTCTTCAAAACTGATTAGCTCTCCTCCATATACTTTAAAGGAAAATAAAAAGACAAAACTGATTTGATCTGTACCTTTTGGTATACATGGTAGTACATTTACATTTGGTGTATATGGTATACAACAAAGTAGATTTGAATTGACCAAACTGTGTAAATAGATTGCTACTCACACCAAATGTCTTGGTTTACTAATTTTGGCTTGTGAATTATTTATACTATTGATTATTATCAATACCATTAACATAATAAGGGTAGATTTGAATTGAGCCGAGCTATGTAAATAGGTTGCTACTCGCAGCAAATGCTTTGGTTTACTAATTTTGACTTGTAAATTATTTATACTGCTGATTATTATCAATGCCCTTAACAAAATAAGGGATGACTTTAATTTTATTCTACTACATATGATCTTGCAAATGATGGCCAATACATTGGCATCACCCGTGATTGATTCAATAATCTGTTGTCTTTATTAATTATTGGATAAGAATGATATCTCATTGGCCTTGCCTGTGCTCAACATGGGCATTTTTGCTAGTTATATATACTATATTATATATATATATATATATATATATGTGAAAGGGATTATTTCCAATTAAAAAATTGAGAAATCAACCCCTATTGATTTTGACTATAGATTTAGAGTTGACCCTCTTTGCAAGAAGAGTCGCCCTTCCTCTCTCTTGACTGTCTCTTCTCTTTACCCTAACGAATTTATTTTGACTACAGATTTAGAGTTGACCCTCTACGTTTCAGTAATGAGTTTAGATATAGTTATTACTCTCTCTTTCTTCGGCCTTCCTCTCAAGATTAATCATTTTCTCAACATTTCAGATTGGCTGATTTACAAGAATATTTAAGAATGGAAAGAAATTATTTTGGTTTTTTCCTGTGTGATTTGTTACTTTTAACCTACTTCGATTTCTATCTATCTTCTTTTGCATGATGTTGAGGACTAGTAGTTTCTTTGCATAACGGTGTTGAATGATGTTGAGGACTAGTAGTTTCTTTGCATAATGGTGTTGAATAGGTTGAATCTATGTGAGATCATATAACCCATGAGGATTAGATTATATGAGCTTATTTTGTTTTCATTCTATAATATCTCTTGAATGGTGTGGAAAGAAATTAAAATTAGATTCTGAAGAAGAAAAACACCAACTTCTTCCACATTTTAGAAAAATTATTGGGTCACACAAATATTTTTGACTTCCTAATCTATCTCTCACTTCTCCAACTTGCATCATCCGATATAAATATCCCTAGCAAAATTATTGGATGTAACAAATATTTCTAGGGCCGTAATCTTTCTCCTTACTTTTGTATAATATATTAGTAGAAAATGAAGGTAGTGATTAATAAAAGGGAAAAGAGCATAGTGATTGATGTGTATCTTGATAATCTTTTTCAATAAATTTATTTGCTAATGATATTTTATATTCATAAAACACCTTAATAATCAATAAAGTAGTGGCTAGTAATATCATATTGAAAATTATTTCCAAGGACTATTTCAATAATTCCATCAATTTATGTGTTATTTAAGCTAGACTAGGGCTTAACAGGAATCCCTTGATATTGACATTGGGTCAAAATTTACTACAAATTAAATGTCATATTCTATTTATAAAATCGAAATTATTATCTTAACTTTTAAAAATTGTTAATATTATTTTACAATTATTTAATAAATTATATTGCCCGTGCTAAACATGGGTGCGTTTTGCTAGTGGCTTATATGAAAATGGCAGATCCCACAAATGAGCATTGGAAAAATGTCTCTCATTCTCTCTCATCTGGGTGAGGCCCCAAACTTTTATGTCCATGTTCTCTATCTTTTTATCGGATGTAAACGATCGAGTCCGGATCGCCTATTGTTATACGCTAACTGTCGGTGGGCGAATGGAAGCGCGTCACGTGTGCAGTAAATCCACGATAGCGCCCAGTCACCCCATTTACCTAGTGCATGTGTGTCATGGGGTGGTGCATGCACATGGGAAATTGGTCCCCTCACATCAAATAAACTATAATAATAATAATAATAATAATAATAATAATGATGATGATGGAAGGACCAACCATTCAGTCGTATAAGTTGATTTTGACTCTCTCCACATAAAGAAGGATTTGTGAAAGGGGACCTGAGCACAATTTGTAAGGCCTCTTATTTTTAAATTTGAGTAGTCATATTGAGATAGATGGATACAGACTGGGAATAGATTTCCATTTCTATTTGATTTCATCGTAGGCACTAATTTGTAATTAGGAATTAAAACTCATCTCATATCTACCCTAACTGGAAAGTGTGCGTATGAAAACGAAAGTATTATTATTAATAAAAAAAAAAAAAGGAATACCAATAGTCCATAAATTAACCAGAAATTTACTCAGAAAACAAAGTCAACATAGTCCATACTCCACGTCAGCAGCAGCAGCAGCAGGAACAACAAAATAAAACTGCTTCTTGATGAGTTCATTATCCATACGATACGACTCGCGGATCCCACACAAAGTAGCGCAACTTTTACTTGTGATGCAAGCGGCTATGTCCTTGCTACAGATCACGTTCGCCACACTTACAACCGGGACATGCCGCACACCCAAACGATCGCCCACAAGTCTCGATGACTGAATTATTAATGTGATACGAGTGGTGCTCCACTTCCCCACACAAAGTACGGCAACTGTGATGACGTCCGGTGATGCAACTTTCTATGAACCCGCAACAGTTCCGGTTCGCTCTCCATTGGCATCCTGCCAAATCTGGGCAAGGGGCCGCGTTGCTGGGGATCACCAGTGCAAGCAGAAAGAGAATGAAAGAGAAACGAGTAGACATCGCCATGCTCCTACCGCTCCCTATTTCCCTGCAACTTGAGATGTTCTTATAGGCGTTGTGGTCTATGCATTAATGTATTTAAAAGTTGGCTTTGCTCCTAAGTAAATCTTTCACATGGATTGATGTTGACCAGTCCGGTGGTTTGAGTTGTTGACTGGTCTGAGTTGTTTTAAGTTTACTTTCGTTACATACCAGCTTAGCAGGTGAAAGTCAACTGCGCCACAAGAATTTTTGGAGGATTATCTGAGGTAGGAACTAAAGCATTCTTCAAATTTATTTAGAGTCTTTTTTTTTTTTTTTTTGGTATAAACCCCTTAAGGTTTCTAAGATTTATAAATAAGTGTTCTGAGTAAAATGACGCTTTTACCCATCTCTCTATCCATAAATATGTAAATCCAAAAGCTTGCATTTTTTTTTCTTTAAAGCTTAACAGTTACTATAGTACATTTAGTAGGATTGAATAACTCTACGTAAATCCATTTTTATCAATACGGCTCCCATTTCATCAAATCTAAATCTATCACAATGACAATCAACAATTATACATATAATTGGTTATAATTTGCCAAATCCATGCACAACCACCTATTAGAGTGATGAGAGTTTCAAATACATGATTAGGCTTCATGTGCATGAGAGAATTTGAGTGAGACTATTGGCACTTGGAATAAAATAAGTGTATTTTTTTATAAATAATGACATACTTCTTTTTATTTAATGAATATAAAGGTAAAATTGTCATTTTTATAAAAATTCAATACAAATCTTTTAGTGGTCGTCTTTTTTTGTTATGACTAGTGATTTTGGGACATGTAAAGATATTAAAATGAAAACGCAGGAGGTATATGCAAATACTGAAATTACATGGGCCTATTTACAAATTCTATATACCCTAGGGGTTTATACAGAAAAAACTCTTATTTATTTATTTGTTTCTTTTAGTAGAAGCATTCTTCCACTAGGGGTGTTGACTATTCATTTTTTTTTTTTTTTTTTTGTTTATTGGTGTGTGACATCCATCTGGCAATTGATTTGAATAGTTGACTTGATTTTATGCTAAATGTGCGCAAGGAGATGAGAGATTCCATGAGGTCTCCTTATGAGGGCTTCCTCGTGATCAAGCAACGAAATGCCTTCAGAGATGAAAACAGATAGGGGGTTTATCTTTTTACTCAAAAGGCCCTACCTAATATTCCCTAACCGAAGGTCTGATTTTGGGGTCCCATGAGTTCATGTAACTAAGTTTTAATCACTTAAAAAGTACAAAATTAACAATATTTCAGAAGGATTTATAAGGTTTTTTGTTTTTGTTTTTGTTTTTGTTTTTATAATGGAGGGTTTTCCAGCCATTTGGGCTATAGACTAATCCCTACGGGCCAGGGAGAGTCAGGTAAATCCTCTGTTGCCCCAGTATAGTGGTAGTGCAGTTTCGAACCCTCAATCTTTGATTAGAAGGATTTATATAAATTAAAGGTTTGAATAAGGTAATAATGTGAAACAATTTGATTTAGTAAGAGGAACGTACATTATTATGATTTTAAGTTATTTTCTCTCAAAATAGAAAATTGAAAAGCTGCTCCTGCTCCTGAAACCGAAGGAGCCATGAGGATATGATACCTTGATGCGTTCAACTAGACAGTATATCCATATCACATTGTATCGAATACTTCACTTTCATTTGCTGAGGTCATGTCTCCGCCTTATCAAGGTATGCCACCGTTGTTGTATGCCATGGGTGAATTTAGATGCATCCCAAATAACAAGCAATACTAAGTTTTCTTGCCCAAGACGAGTGGGTGTGTAAATCATTAAGTAGAGAGCACAAACAGATTTTATCAAATATAGCTATGAAAACCAGCTTCTAAACTAAATTAACTTACTTGACAACTGAATATGCTGTGTTATGCTGCAAAGGATTTGGATAGATCTGCCAAAAAGCAAATATAGTGAAAGCCATCAGGTAGAAAGAAAATTTGAAGATAAATATGTTCACAATGATTGGTTTAAATATGTGAAAAAACAAAAGATCCGGAAATCATAAGCAATTCACAGTCGATCATCAAATGCCTTCACTTTAATCGCAGCTGATTACATCTACCTTTCCTAAATAAAAAGGACCAAGTTGAGATATTTCATCCCATGAATGAAATTGGAGGATAGAAGTTGAAAGAAAAAATCACTTGGTAATTTGAGATTTCTGAATTGGTGGAGCCCTAGGGGGAAGCATCAAATTGTTAACTAAGCAGGATTTCTGAATTGGTGGTCAACCACAGAAGGCTCACCAGATGAATTCACAAAGCACTGCCAGAAAGCTCCATCTTTCTTAATGCATCTTTCTGAATTAACTAAGAACTCTATCTACTATGGAGGTTTCATAAACTACATCAAAAGATTATCTCACCAGCTACCCGGCCTTTTTGCTATATTTCCCCACCATATGTCGTGTCTTAGCATATGAAGTGAAACAAGAAAAAGGTTGGCAGCAAATGATCAGTAGGCCATAAAAAGTAAGCAAAACCAAAAATTGAGTCTAATCTACATTGCATGGCAAGAAAAAGGATAGAACTGACATGCACCAGCCTTTTTGGACGGTACTTTTTTTTTTGGGTAATTGGTAAATTTGAATTAAGAGAAAGAAAAAGGGTAAAGCCCCCAAGACAAAGAGAATAAAAAATACAACCAAATGAGAGCAAAACAGAAAGGCCTACCCTGAAATAGGAAGGACACTAAACAAAAAGAAACAAAGCACAAATGTATTTAAAAGTTGGCTTTGCTCCTAAGTAAATCTATCACATGGATTGATGTTGACCAGTTTGATGGTTTGAGTTGTTTTATTACTTTCGTTAGATACCAGCCTAGCAAATGAAAGTCAACTGCACCCCAAGAGATTTTTTGAGGATCATCTGAGGTAGGATCTAAAGCATTTTTCAAATTTTTTAGTCTTTTTTTTTTTTTTTGGTATAAACCCCTTAAGGTTTCTAAGATTTATAAATAAGTGTTCTGAGTAAAATGACACTTTTACCCATCTCTCTATCCATAAATATGTAAATCCAAAAGCTTGCATTTTTTTTTTCTTTAAAGCTTAACAGTTACTATAGTACATTTAGTAGGATTGAATAACTCTACGTAAATCCATTTTTATCAATACGGCTCCCATTTCATCAAATCTAAATCTATCACAATGACAATCAACAATTATACATATGAGTGGTTATAATTTGCTAAATCCATGCACAACCACCTATTAGAGTGATGAGAGTTTCAAATACATGATTAGGCTTCATGTGTATGGGAGAATTTGAGTGAGACTATTGGCACTAGGGATAAAATAAGAGTATTTTTTATAAATAATGACATACTTCTCTTTATTTAATGAATATAAAGGTAAAATTCTCATTTTTATAAAAATTCAATACAAATCTTTTAGTGGTCGTCTTTTATTGTTATGACTAGTGATTTTGGGATATGTAAAGATATTAAAATGAAAACGCAGGAGGTATATGAAAATACTGAAATTACATGGGCCTATTTACAAATTCTATATACCGTAGGGGTTTATGCATAAAAAACTCTTATTTATTTATTTGTTTCTTTTAGTAGAAGCATTCTTCAATTAGGGGGTGTTGATTATTTATTTTATTTTTTTTGTCGTTTGTTGGGGTGTGACATCCATCTGGCAATTGACTTGAATAGTTGTTTGAATTTGTTTGGGAGAGGACAAAAGGTGACAGTGACTTTTCACATGGTGGTCTGAAGCACCATGTGAAAATGGTGAGCTCCCAGGCCTGGTTCCACGCCAGGCCAGGGTACAGGTCGGGTTGACCTGACTCGAGTGCAGAACGCCAGCAGCCGGTGCAGAGATGACATCAGCGGTGATGTCGGCAATGGTTAACTGCCAGTTTGACGAGATCCAACAGTCAGAATTCAAGCTGTGATATCGGACTCATCTAGAGTCCGATTTGAAATCCATTTGAACCCACAGACTCGTGGCGAGTGGATCTACGCTATTGTGGAGAATATTGGCTGTTCAACGGCCAATAAGAAGGTTTGGCCAATTGAAGTGTAGAAACTTGCTTTTTCGATATCGGAGCCATTTAGAGTCGGATTTCAGATCTGTTTCTTCCAGTGTACTCATGGTGACGAGATTTACACAAATGAAGCATGAGATTGAAAATCCAATGGAAGATTTTGACCGATAGGAGTGCAGAAAATTATTTATGCGATATCGAAGCCATGCAAAGTTGGATCACAGATCAGCTTGCTCTTGTGAACTCGTAACGACAAGATCTACGAGGTTAACGAGGGAGAATGACAGTTTGACAGGTAAAACTTGGTTTACTCAGAAACCAAGTGGTTTATGGTGGTAGTGATGGATTCAAGCGTCACTAACTCGATTGAAGTGTTAAGTGATGTCATGGATGAAGAGACTTCTCTAGGAGTTTTAGGCAAAGCTCGAACGCTTATGACAGTTGATTCACGTCATGGAAAGCGTAGATCCACATCAAATGGATCGGGAAAGAGCGGACATGCCAAAGCAGATGGAAAAGAATAGTTCTCATGCTATTCTGGTAACTCCTATCAGAGTTCCAGTAGAGATTGGTCCCATGATGGTGGATCTGTTCTCATGAAAGACAATGTGTACTTGAGCATTGGGATATGAATGGTATAAATCCGAATGTTTGATGGGATTATTCAAAACCAAACGGATGTGATGTATGTTCCTCGTTTGTAAAGAATTGAATTTCTTTGGACACCTTAGGGTGCGTTTGATATCGTGCCATTTGAATGTTCCCATGTTCCCGCGAGATAAGGGCGTAAAAAACATATTTTGTAAGTGTAAATGATTGTTCCGAATTTTTTTCTCTTGGAAAGGAATCTCAAAATCTTAACCCACCAGCATAAGAATGTTGGAACAAAAAAACTTAGTTTTTTTTAAGAAAAAAATTGCTGGCACAATTATTTCTTTTTTATCTGTTGCCTTTTAAATAATATTATTTGAAGATTTTAAATCCTCTTACTTATCCTAAATGTAGGCCCCACCTTCATAATTCCAAAGGCGGTAACCCCATTTTATAATTCCTAGAGGTGGGTCATATGGTCACAATCACACAAGGTGGGCCCCTATTATAATTATATAATGGTGGGACTACATTATAAATCGTTTATAAATATAAGCATTATGTTGTAATTTCTTTAGGTGGGTCCTGTGTCCACAATCGTATTTTAATGGTGGCCACATATTCAGATTTCTTTTTTAAAGGTGGGTCCCGTGTCTACAATTGTAATTCATAAATATGGGTCACATGGTCATACTTTGTAATTCATAAATATGGGTCACATGGTCTCGTTTACAAAAGGTGGACCCACATTGTAAATCTTATGAATGTGAGCCCATATTCTAATTTCTAAAGGTGGATCCCATATTTACATTTACAAAAAATTGGCCCACATTATAAACAAAAAGCGGACCCACATTGTAAATTCTATGAATGTGAGCCCATATTCTAATTTCTAAAGGTAGATCCCATATTAACATTTACAAAAAGTTGGCCCACATTATAATTACTATAAAGGTAGGCCTACATTATAAATCCAATGGATATGGGTTCAATGTTCTAATTTTTAAAGGCGGGTACCACGTTGTAACTTCTACAGGTGGGTCCCATATATGATAATAATAGTACTGCAAACAATAAAATCTGGTGTCCCATATTGTAAATCCTATGTTTGCTCCTTGGAGCAAAACTTTTATAATGTTATCAAACAAGTTCTATACTGCTTTTTTTTTAGTAGAGTAATTTAATATAAAGTTGCCAAACAAGTTATGCAGAGTATTGACTCGGCACAACTTGATCTCAGCACAACCTAATTTGAGCATAAAATTGGGACCAAAATGAGAACGATGCCAAACAGACCCTTAGACTCCGAAGGCTGTAAGTGCACTATAGCAGGTGGAGTTGGGAAAGGTGATAGAGGGAGCATTGGTCATCATGAAGGGTGAGAAAGTCAGAACTCTCTACAGGTTGATAGAGGATGCAGTTCCAGGTAGAGAAACCAAAGAGACATTAGATAACACTAAGAGGAAAGATATTGTTCAAGTGGAGCTAGGTGTGTCATCTAGCAGTAATCCAGGAAGACTTGAACAGACGGTAATTTCCTCAGAAATGGTCAAGGCAAGTTTAGGTTTAGAACTGGGTTGGCTCGACCTATTATCAACAAAAGCCCATCCAGAGAAGAAGTAACGTGCAGGCGATGAAATCATGCCTCCTTCAGCAAAGGAGTGGTCAACATCAGAGATTTGACCTGGATGATAGATCGGATGGCAGAGGCATATTTCTTCATAGTGGTATATAATTGGGGTGGTTTGAAGGCTGGTTGTGAGTGATTTAAAATCACTCAGATTCGTCAAAGAATTTGTTGACACCAAAAATGTCACTTTGCCTCTTCAACATCAAGAAAGCTGCATGAAGTCGCAACCTGCCATAAATAGGCAATGCAATTTCTCCAAAAAATCAAATCTTGTCAGAATCAAACAAAAACTGCAAGATCCTTCAAGATAGCCAAGAGAAGAGTACACATGAAGTTTCGGGCCATTTCGACAACATTTGGCCTAACTTCACTTCTCCGATAGCTAAAATGGCGCTCCCAGCGGCGACATCATCGGAGACGTCAAAACTTCGATCAGAGCCTACGGATGACTCCAGCATGTCTCAAAAGGGCTCCATGCCAAATTTCAAGTCAAACCGACAACGTTTGACCCTCCATCAATGCTCGAGCAGCAAAATCAAGCCTCCCGGCGGCGGGAACCACCGAAGCCTTCGCTCATCAAACCAAGTGCATGAGTGGCTTTAACATGCTTCTAAAAGGCTGCACGTCAAATTTCAGGTCATTCTGACAACGTTTGACCAGGTTTCGATGCTCCGAGAGAAAATCAAGCCTACCGGCGGCGGAGCAACCCGGGACCATGACATCCAAAACGGAGCCCATGGAACGTCTCAAAATGACTCCAATAGGCTCCCCGTCAAATTTCAGGTCAATCGGACATCGTTTGGCCGCACATCAAAGCTCGGCATTTTCCCCGCAACAAAATCAAGTGAAGCATCGATGGGACCCCAAACGGCTTCAAAACTCAAACAAAAGCCTATGGTTGGTCTTATTTATTGCTCAGGAGGCTCCACCTCAAATTTCAGGTCATTCCGACATCGTTTGACCAAGTTTCAGCTTCTGGCGGAAAATCAGCAGCTCTACGCGACAAAGTCTTCGGCTTTCCCGGAAAATTGGAAACTTTGCACTCTAAAAATGCAAGGATTCTCATCAAGTTTTCTACAGGGAAATCAAGCCAATAAATGAGAAGAAATTTCAAGAAAAATACAGAAGAAAACGGCGACGAAAAAGACCTCAAAACGACCGCAAAACGGGCTCCGAAGGGGAAAAATCCCCCAGGGTCGCAGACCCCTGCGACCATGGCCCATGGTCGCAGGCCCCTGCGACCATGGCCCATGGTCGCCGGTCCATGGTCGCCGGCGACCATGGCCCATGGTCGCCGGCGACCATGGAGGTCCGGGTCACCGGATTTTCCGCCGGTGACCCGTTTTTCCGTCTTTTTTCGCGTTTCGCGCACTTTGGCCCCTGTGGTTTCCTGAAAATGTGATTTTTAGTGCTTGAAATTGACTCATATCCGACGACATCCGTCAAAATCACGGGTCAACCTCCAAAAGCATAAAATCATCATTGATCGCTCCAAGATCACCAACCGGCTGACCAAGAAAGTGCACTTTCTGTCCGACCGATCGTGAAATCGACAAGACAGATGTCACCGGCCCGCTCTTAGCTATCAATGTCTGAAGTTACATGTTCATCCGATGTCGATCAGCATGTAGATCCATCGATGATCGTCGCCAGAAGAATTCCAGAAGACACGGCACGGCCCGCGACTCTTCGACTGCTCGGCGACCAATTAATGTGGTTAATTGACTAGCTTTATTGCAGTCATTAATTCATTTCTTTGGACGGCCCAATCAGAAGCAAGCATTTGGGAGTTACAAGTCAATTGATTCATGGCATTTAAACCATGAAACTCCTCCCATTATGGTAATTAAGGTGATTAAAAGCCCTTAATCTCCATCGGCCAATCAGATTCAAGGAAAAAGGAGTTACAAAATCAAGGAATAAATCTTGTAACTCCTCCCATTAAAGCCATTAAGGCTCATAAACCCTCCTAAATGGCTACCAAAAGCCTATAAATAGGAGAGCATTCCATTGAAATTGAAAATCGGAAAAAAGAGGAGAAAATCAGAAGATCAGAAAAAAAAGATCAGAAAGAGATCTGAGAGAAAGAAAAAGAGAGAAAAACTCTGCTGAAGTTCTGCACCGGCCACCACTACAAGGTGACAAAAGTCCCTTGGGGGGCACCCCCCCAAGGTCCTTGCCTTCTCCTGCTGCCTCCAATGGCTTAGACGTGGCTTTTCAGCCCGTTTACTTAGCTTTTTATTGGACATAGGACCTTCTCTTGGTCTTTGTCCTCTAAAAACCTGAGGTTATAGCCAAGCCAAGCGAATCAAGAGCATCTTCTGTTCTCATCTGCATGGATGATGGCGAAGCCCATACATGGCTTGCGACCGTCAATCTGAACGAGTCCCCCACAATCTCCTGAAAAGTTAAATCTTCTTTTTCTTGCTTTTCATTGTAGTTTGTATTTTTCTAAAAGAGACAAAAATCACAACTCTTGTCTTTCATTTTTGATGAGAATTGTAAATCGGCTATAAACGCCAAAATCGGCTATAAATGCCAAACAAAATCGCCTTTCACGGCAAACCAAGAAAATGTCTCTTTTCTTAAATATTTGTGCAATGGAAAACTTGAAAGAAGTTGATTTCCTTTTTACTTGCGAAGGTTGATCTCCGGATTACCACTTGCAATTCCAAGTAAAATAGAAAATCTGGCACACCCACACAAAAGAAATGTTGATGCACGCTTCAGGGCCCGCCAGGGCGCGAAAGGGCCGGACCCGACGGACTCCCACGTTCCGCCGACCCCGGTAGCCGCCCCAGCGGGCGCCTCGGAGCGCGTTCCATCAGAATTCAAGTGTCATGCTTGAGGTGGAGTTTGACGAGAACAGGAACTTTGGGATAAGTCAAATTTCGGATGCTGGTTCAACATGTCAGATGTTGAAGAAAGAAGGCTGCGTCATTGGTGCATGGACGTACCATTCAGCGAGGTACGTGAAGACATCGCCAATTTTTTTATCTCTTGGTGGTTGTAAGAAATGTATGCCAGTGTAGAGATTGTTGGGGTTATGTCTTGTATTCCGAGTTAACCGGATGGCCATGATGATATGGATGCATATGCGTTGACGACTGAGTCTCTTGAATGAATGGAAGGGCTGAAAAATAGTCAACAGGCAGCAACTATGACTGAAGAGACGGAATCTCTTGATGATGAAAACCAGGCCATCAGATGCAAGCGGATCTACGAGAAGATGGAAGGAACTTTTGGTGCAGGTGGAGCGAAGTTCCAGGTTCTGATAATGGATAAATCATTTTATCGGCTGAAGCGATCTTATGGATAATGGTACAAGTGATTTGGTGCATTCATTGACATGCATATCAACAACCTAGTTCAAGCACTACTTGGGCTTGATCGGTGTGCTTAGTACCTGAGTGCCCTAGGGGTAGATGGAGACGGTGAGACTTATGCTATGCTATGCGGATTGACTCCTATGTTCGCCAATGTGGAGATTTGTTAGCATGATTGCTCAATAGGAGCTATCATTGTTGATTTGATCTTACCATGGGCAAGGAGCTATCATTGTTGACTTGACCTTACCATGGACCAGCAACATGGCCCAGTTGACAGCAAGCATGGTGCAAAGCTGGGAAAGCATGGGCAACAATAAGCCTCTCATTATGACGGAGGCTATAAATAGAGCCCTCCCTCTGAGTTGAGGTGTGTGGAAGAAAGAGAGGAAGAAAGATACAATGTAATCTCTCTGCAAGGTGGTGTTCCCTGTACCACAAAGAGATGTGAGTGTTGAGGTACTGGGTGTACTATGGGATTAGGGACTGAGAGATAATTCCATATTTAGTGTACCTCCACTGTTGTAGTGATATACTTCTTATCTTCTCCGTGGACGTAGTCCTATTTGGGTGAACCACGTAAATCTTGTGTCTCTCTTGTGTGTGTGGATTGATTGCATATGTTCATGCATGTTGCATCTAGACTGTCGATTGCAGATATCTTCCCCTTGCACCACTTTTGCACAACTCTCTTCTTTCGATTCCATGGCACAGCAAATGCATTTCATGTACATCACTCTTGTAACTTGGTAAGACAAGCACCAACTATATCAGCAATTGTTTTTTGTACCCATGTAAACATTCTATCTGCATAGCCAAGCTTTCTAAGAAGAATTGTCCGGCATATTTTATACATCGAATTAGCTACTAAAACCTTGGCAGGCCAATCACGAGGATCATTTTCTTTTTCTCTGCTAGTAGTATAACCCAGAACATATTTTTCCACACTTCGTGCAAGTTTTTAGAGAATCCTATCAGCACTTTTTTCAAGGGCCAGTTTCTTAAGATCCTCGCCGAGCCAATGGTCATTAGTATCAATATCTAGCCAGAAAATATCTGCTGCCTTCCTCGTGTTAATCAACCCTCTGTCATCCAGTTTCTCTTCTATGAGTCTGATGTACTTGAGACTTTCATGCATGCCACATTGCAATAGTATGACATCTTTTCCAAAGGAAGGAGGTGCTATGGCGATCGCGAAGCTTGTGAGGGTCACTATAGGTAGAGCCCAACAATTTTGAGAAGGTTCTTCAGTACCTAATAAGGCAACTTCGGTGCTGTTAAAATCCACCACTCCTTGGAATGTATACTTAATTAAAAGTCGTTTAAAATATTTTGGTGCTGTTAAAATCCACCACTCCTTGGAAGCCTTACTGATAGAGTTCTAGGTACAAATTTATTGGTAAAGTTGCAGGTACAACCTACAAGACCTATTAAATAGATTATCAAAATATATTTTGGTATTTGTGACACAATAGGTTCATCTGTTCCTCTATCTCTTGTCCATGGCTGGGACTAAGCCCAGCGGCTCTCTCTGCTGTTGCCCATCAGCCATCGAACCAAGAGCTGCGAAGACAACGGAGAAAACAAATACAGGGGAAGAAGAAAGAAGCTCCCGCTATATAGAGGCCAATCCATGGCTGCGGTTCAGTAAATTTAGAACTGTCCACCTTGCCCAGCGAACTCATCTCTTTTCTTCAACTATTCTGAAATGTTTCTTTGGTTACTGCCTCTGTCTCGTAAAGGTTTATCCGGCGAAGACTTCATTTCTCTGAGTCTTCCATAGTCTTCTTTCTTTCTGTGTATTGACGACAAGTTATAAAAATAAACAGGGCTTAAGACAATGAAACAATAGTTTATCCAAAAAAATAATAATAAAGGAAGACTACTTTGACTGGTCCCTGTTAATTAATCCTCACTTAAATGTTTTTTAATAGACAAGGTCCAATATATAAAAAAAAATAGCATACAGGAGATAACATCTCAGTGCAATGAACTCATCTAAAATTTATTCTACCCTGACAGTAATCTAATGTTGAATTGATTACATATAAAAACATAACTAATTGCATTGAAGTTAACGATGTATTTCAAATGTGACCAATCTAACAATGGTTTTTAGCCAGAGTGAAGTGATTATATTATGCTTATATGTTCATAGTTATGTGATATGGGGATGTAAAATTCATGAGTTGTGAGCTCCACAAACAGGGGAAATCCACAAGTGAGCACCCTTTTGTGAGAATCAGCGGTGAGCACTCTCCTTCTTTATCACATGGGACCCTCTATAATAAATCCAACACCCTCACACTCACTACCCATGACCAAAGCCCAAATCCTACACTCATTCAACTATTACTCACCGTTGAATTAAATCAAATAAATTCACGCCTTTTGAGCCCATGGAAACTTGAAGGGCCATTAATCAATGGAATTAGAGGATCTAATGTGATTGATATTTTGTATATCCCTTGGTCTTATTTAGATCTTTTGATCTCCGACTCCCTGCTTCCCCATTATTGGCATGGCCCCACATGAGACCAACAAGGGTCACATGCTCACCAAAGATGGTTACGGATGGTGCTTGGCAGAGGGGGGCACGTGAAGTATGTTTTCAGAAAGCTGGACTAAAATAAAAGTTGTAATTCTTTACCTTTCATTCCCGAAGGCAGTAAAAATATCATGAAGCTCATGTGAAGACACTTGGTTGCATCCTTTTGCCGGACTATGGGAGTTAGGGGGTGGGACGCACATGATGGTCCATCGGAATGGACCCCACACACACCCCCTTCCCCCTTGAATTTCACATGGCCCCTGAGTTTTGCACCCATCGAACTGGATTGGACCGTTGGATCGAATGTACCACCATTTGAATGACCGGTATACTATAAAACTTATGGGGCCCAGACAGAGATGATACAGTTTATGGACGGGGCTTATTTTTTTACTGGGATGAATGACCTAGGGAGATCTTGCAACCCCCTCCCTTGGTCCCGGCCCCAGGTGGGGCCCTATGTTGAGGTGCGCATAGTCTTCTGGTGCGTAAGTCGTGATCATGAGGCACATGATGTTAGGATTTTATACTCCCCTCATGGTCCATATTAGAGATTTACAATTACCAGATGTGAGATTCTCACAACATTACAAAACGCATAAACTTTTTTCAAGGGGATTAAACATGACCTTTAATTTCATGAGCCGAAGGCATGTGCTCAATTGGTCCAGGATCATGGTTTGCATCCGAAGGTTGTAGGTTCGAAACTACACTACCACATTGAGGCTTCAAGGGAGTTTACCCGGCTTCCCCCTGGGCCCGGAGGGATTAGTCCAGCCCAAAGGTTTGGGAACCCTCCGATAGCATAAAAAATAAAAAAAATAAATAATAATAAAATAAAAAATAAAAAAAATCTAAGCTTAAGGAGGAAAATATTGTCCTACGAATGGACTGCAATTCAGCTTAGTGGGGTTCGTGCAGTCCTTCTCAAACTCTTATCATCTCATGACTAGTACAAGGCCAAAATTTACGCTCATCAATTCATTCACCGTTGAATTGAATCTCAAAATAGTACTTAAAAACTGTATGTTTAAAGCACCGTTGGATTGGTTTCAATGGTTGTTGATCAAAAGTTAGCATTTTTAGTATTTGGTACTACTGGCTTATGTCCTATTCACATATGGACCATTGGTAGTGATGAATTAGATTGAATTAAGTTTATGCCTATTAGGAGATTCAGGGTTTCTATCACAAAAGCAATTCCTATAAATTCACCTCGTTTATGTCTAAATATATACAATGACTAAATCAATAGTCAAATGCCATGCTAATTTTAGTTTTTTTGGGGGATTTGAAATATTAATCCCCCTTAAACCCCGCATCCCCCATTTCATAACTACAATTGAACTAATGTTATCAGAGTCGTTTGACTCTGGTCTTCATTTTTTTTTCTTTACTTTTATGCTCTAGATCCCATGATATCGTGGGATCAAAATGAAAAAGGTTGAAAATCTTGTACATTAAAAAATCTAGTCTGTGTTCTTATTTAGACTTGGATCCCATGATACATGGGTTCAACATTTTACATTTGGATCCCATGACAGAAAAGTTAAAATAATAATTGGGAGAATAGGATTTAAAGGGAATTAGAATGTCAAATTACCTGGATCCCGTGACATTAGTAGATTTTCAGTCATGAAATTAGAAGAACAGGATTTAAGGGGAATTAGAATGTCGAATTCCCTAGTTTTTTCCTTGGACGTGAAGAAGAAATTGTAGAAGGTGCCTTGATTACATTCAGTCAGGCGGCCTCCATATTCCTCCCTTGTAGAAATCATAGGCATAGATAACATAGATAGGGAATATTGGGTTTCCTTTCCTATTTGACTGATGTTGATGCTGTTGTTGAAGTTGAGAATGGACTCATTGGCCTTTTTTTTTTTCTAATTAATTTGCTGGTTATTTTATATACTATTGTTTTCTTCCCCTGCTCTTTTGTACTTTCGTTTTGCTTTTGTTTTCATATGCACACATTTCAGTGAGGGAAATATGGGCTGAGTTTTCATGTTTCCTAATCGCAGCGTATCATGGTGGCACCCATGATGACAAATTGGGGTGGAGAAGACAGGAAACTTATGTGGCACCCAGTGGCGGACCCAGTCTTCCACACTATAAAGCCTTCTGGGGACTGGTTCAAACTTCGAACCAAGGATTGATGCTGGGGAAATTCTATATGCACCCACACATTGTGCTGTGCGCACCCACATTCTTTGAAAAATCACTGTTCATTGAAGAATGTGGGTGTATTCAGCAGAAAAATGGGTGCATATAGAATTTCCCTTGATGTTGATTTTCTTTCAAGGTAAAATAAAAATTCAGGGTTGATGCTGACTGATTTGGTGACTTTTGCAAATAATTTACGTAACTGATAGCGGACTTGATGGTGACAAAGTTGTTGGTTGCGGTTTTCTTATTAGAGTAAGAATGTGCGCAAGGAGATGAGAGATTCAATGAGGGCATCCTTGTGATCGAGTAGAAGTGGGCCTCGCCCACTAAATTCAATGAAATGCCTTCGAATAAGGAAACGGACAGGGGTTTATCTTTTTACTCGAAAGGCCCCACCTAATATTCCCTAACCAAAGGTCTGATTTTAGGGTCCCATGAGGACTGAAAGTCCCATGAGTTCATGTAACTAATTTTTGATCACTTAAAAACTTACAAAAGTAACAATATTATTGAAGGATTTTTTTTTTTAAACGGAGGGTGTTGCAGTCATTTGGGTCAGACTAATCCCTACAGGTCAGGGAGAGCCTGGTAAATCCCATGTGGCCCCAGTGTAGTGGTAGTGAGGTTTCGAATACTCAACCTTTGAGCAGAAGGATTTATATAAGTTAAAGGTTTGAATAAGATAATCATGTGAAACAATTTTATTTAGTAAGAGGAACGTACATTCTTATGATTTTAAGTTATTTTCACTCAAAATGGAAAATTGAGAAGCTTCTCCTCCTCCTGAAACCGAATAAGTTATGAGGGTACTGTTAGGAAAATTGTGTGGCTCAATTGCCATTGGGCCCACGCTAGATCGAGCCAGGCAGAGTGCCGCGGATGAACTCCCAATAAGTCTTGATCTGGTTGAGTAAAACAAGGATCAAACTCTTTGTGATAGAGTTTGGATCAAGTTCAGACTCTTGTTTGGCAGAATTCCCAAATGGTCAGGAGATGTGGGATTCCGGGTGGGGTAGAGTCCGGATAGAGTTGTAACCCCTAGGGATTGCTCTATATAAGGGAGATCGGAACCCTTGCTTGATTATTCAGTAGATCTGAGAGCATTAGAAGCGAGTTCGCAAGTCTACCTCACACTGGAACGCACAAGGTTCTTGTCAAGTTCGGTTCCGACATCCATCTGAGACCAGTTAGTTCTTTCAGATACGATACCTTGATACGTTCAACTAGACAGTCTATCCATACCACATTGTATGGCATACTTCATTTCCATTTGCAGAAGTCATGTCTCCGCCTTATCAAGGTATGCCCCTGCTGTATGCTTGCCATGGGTGAATTTGGATGCATCCCAAATAGCAAGCAATGCTAAGTTTTCTTGCCCAATTCGGGTGGGTGTGTAACTCAGCTCAGGGTAAATCTGTATTGTACTTTAATGGCTGTTGAACCAGAAGTATGAACCTATTCTCTGAGTTGTTATTTCAAATTTTTATTTTTTATTTTTATTTTTTATTTTTTATTTTTTATTTTTTATTTTTTATTTTTTATTTTTTATTTTTTATTTTTTATTTTTGTTTGTTTTTGTTTTGAATCATAAGAAGACTGTTAGCAGTTGATTAATAATAATTTGAAAAATTCCCGCTCATCTCTTAATATTGGACCAGGTTCTCAATTTCTCATAGGTTAGAAAAATTCCCGCACAACCCAAAATTAGCCCTAGCTGGGTTCGGCTTAGTCGAGCTCCGGCTGGGCTTGAAAATTCTCATGATCGTGATCAGTGGTGAAAAGATAACAGTAGTATTTCAGAAGTTAGAACGCACTGCAGCCAGTAGGTACATGTCTTTAGCCTCTAATATTGCTCGGGTTCTTAAAAAAAAAAAACACATAACACGGATTACGTATACGAAATTATAGTGCTAAGTGCATACTTAGTTTAAAGCCCAGGGCGTGGGCCCGGGCTTGGGTCCACCTTTGATCAATGCAACTTTTTCCAAACTCCCATCCCTGATGATAGCTCACTATGCTCAATTTTATGCTCGTCAACTACTCGAATTCCTTCTTTATTACCAAAAGCTTGAATTCCTCATTTTTTATTCTAAAAAGAAGGAAAAAAAAAAAAAGAAGAAAAAGCGTGACTGCAATTCTGTGGCTCATTTCCTAGCCAAATCAAAACCTCCTTTAGTACTATTCTTAAAAAAAGAGAGCGGCTCCTTACACAAGTGGTAAATAGTAGCAGTTCTCAACTGGCTATATAGAAATCGAACCCTCCTATGCCCCTCTTTTCCCCCCACCCCCACCCCCACCCCCACACATAGACAGAGAGAGCTTGAGATGGCCAGGGCTCGTATCTAATGAGCAGATCCAACAAATGAGAATTGGAAGGATGTGTCTCATTTCTCTCTCACCTACCTTTCTCTGCTTGTGCAGTGGCATCGGTTGACTCGTCTCCTTGGTAGGGAGTAATTGTAGAGGGTAATATGAGTTGAGAAATCATTTAAGACAGATGGATAAAGACTCGGCTGGAATAGATTTCATTTTCTGATTGATTTCTCCTTGTAACGATGGATATTGCTTTGCAATTAGGAATCAAAACTCATCCCTCTCTAACTAAAACGGGTGCATAAGAAAACAAAAGTAAAGTTAAAAATTGAAAACAGGAAAACCAATAGTCTATAAACTAACTATCAAACTAGTCAGAAAACAGAGTGAGAAGTAGGCCATGCTCAACTTCAAGAGCAGCAATATCAACATCAACATCAACACCAAAACATATGCATACAACAACAACAACAACAACAATAACAATAACAATAATAATTCCCTCGTAAACAAAGCCCGAAGAATTCCCTCATAATAACAATCAAATTCATTATAGTGATGGGATTCCCAAGACAGAGACCAATTGTATATGCTCTCTTTCTTTGTCAAAGTCTGGGCTTCGAATTGCTGCATCAGGGTTGTAGACTATGAAACTGAAATGCAAGTATTCGGATGTTATCTTCTCAGGATTACCGGATTTCTCAACTCAGGTTACCCTCTACAATTACTCACTTCATTGTCACTTCGTCAATTTTGTCGGTGTAAGGAGAAAAGCTTTGTCTCCCCTTTTCATCACCTACCTTGCCAGCCCAACAATTAAAACGTCTAAGAGATCTCTGTTTGGATTTTGAAAAAATCTCTCACTTTCCTCTTTTTTTTTTTTCGATTTTTTTTATACAAATTGATTGAAAAATATAATAAAATATCGAATTAGGTCGCAACCAAAAGACTAATTTGCCCGAGAACGACATCGTTTTGGCTCATTTCCAAAGAAACCTTTATTAGAGTCTTCCTCATTTTCATTTCTCATTTTCTTTCTAAAATCTACATTCTCTATTCAAAGCAAACACACTATTGCTACCAAAATCATATTCAAGCAACACTTGGAAAAGTATAGTTTTTACCGTCAATTGCAAAAGGATGTCAAGATCAAGAATGCTCTCACAAGGGCAGAGAACTTACTGATAGAGTTCTAGGTACAAATTTATTGGTAAAGTTGCAGGCACAACCTACAAGACCTATTGAATAGGTTATTAGTATATATTTTGGTATTTGTGACACAATAGGTTCATCTGTTCCTCTATCTCTTGTCCATAGCTAGGACTAAGCCCAGCGGCTCTCTCTGCCATTGCCCATCAGCCATCGAACTGAGAACTGCGAAGACAAGGGAGAAAACAAATACAGGGGAAGAAGAAGAGGAAACAAACTGCAAAGGGGGCTTTATTTTTTTGAACGAGTCCCGACGATATCATTATGGAGAAGAAGGGAAAAATCAGAAAGAGGTTTTCTTAAACGTGCCCTAACAATATCGTTCAAGGGAGAATTGGTCTTTTTTGGCTACGTACGACACCCTAATTCAATATTTTAGTGTATTTTTTAATTAATTTATATAACAAATTGTCTTATTAGATTGTTACTACAGGGTAAGCCTCCACCTCTTTTTTGAGTTTTTCCTATTGGAGACCACCTTTAATCAGCTCAATATAATAAAACACCTCCTTCGAATTTGCATCAACCCATGTTTTACATTGTTCCAGTACTCAGTAATGCTTGTTAAATTTTGTAACACCAAAACTGAACAACAAATAAGTTTTTAGAACTTAAAACAAAGGATCAAGATGTTCTAACCCGATTATCTAATAATTTCCACTTATATGTCCAATTGTTTTCACATCTCTTTAATTTTCACGCATCTAGGTAGATTTACTAAATAGGTACTAATTTTTTATAAGAAAAAATTAGTCATGCCCATAATTTTACTATAGGAGGAAGATTCCCACGGCTGGTTTATGGACATCATTTGTTGCATCTGTAGTTCTGTACCCTTGATGAATTGGGTTTTGTGGAACTGTAAATTTTCGAGGTGTCCATGACAGTGTGTACATTGTGATTCGGATGGTTTGGATTAAGGTAGATCTTAGTAATGGGATTTGGGCTTGTTTGCTTACTTTCTCTCGAATGCCCAATGGGATTTCATGTGTCTTATCACTATAAAGTAAATTAATCACTGATACAACATCCCAGAGAGCGCGCGTCGGAGAAACCAACTAATAAGTAGGCCAGCTTTAGTATCTATGATATGATTCCATCGAAGTGAGCACTGGCTTACATCAAGTGCGCAGATTCAACCAAAGGGAATTGGAAGAATCTCTATCATTCTCTCTCACCATGGTGAGATCCCAGCCGTCCATGTAATGCCTTTTTCCTGGCTGAATGCTTTGACCCAGTAGAGAGAGGTGACCCAAAGTAATGTCTTTTTTTTTGTTTCCTTTTAAGAAATCATTGAGAGCATAGGCATTACTTTGCAATTTGGAATCAAAAGTCATTTCCTCCCTAACATGTGTGCATAAGAAAACATTGGTATTATTTAAAAACCGAAATGGAAAAGCAATAGTCTATAAACTAATAAACTAATTAATCATAAAACAAAGTCACTAGTCCATGCTTAACTTCACCAACAGGAAGCAACATCAAAATCAACACCACCACCAACTATAACATAACTAATAGAAAAGGAAGGCATTCTAAGAGAGAGAGTACCCTGTAGATAGAGGCAGAGAGGAGTAGTGCTCAGAAACAAAGACTGAAGAGTTCCATCCAAATAATGATAAAAACCATTAGACTGGTTGGATTCTCATGACACAGACCGATTGCGAATGCTCTTTCTTTCTCAAAGTCTGGGCTTTGGGTTCCTACATGATGGTTGTAGGCAATGAAACTGCAATGCAGCTAGAACTGTTGTTGTTGGAAGAGGAGGGGAGGAGTCGTTGTTCTTCCGTGTCGCTTGCGATCCAACTATCAATATGTTCTTTGCGACTAGGATACAAACCAATCTCTAGCTTTATGAGAATTTCTTCAGTTTCACCAAGAAGATACGCTGCATCTCTGACGCTCTCTTCTTTCGATTCCATGGTACAGCAAAAGCATTTCATGTATATCACTCTTGGTAAGTTGGTAAGACAAGCACCAACTATATCAGCAATTGTTTTTTGTACCCATGGAAACATCATATCTGCATTGCCAAGCTTTCGAAGAAGAATTGTCCGGCAGATTTTATACATCGAATTAGCTGCTAAAACCTTGGCAGGCCAATCACGAGGATCATTTTCTTTTTTACTGCTAGTAGTATAATCCAAAACGTATTCTTTCATACTTCGTTCAAGTTCTTCGAGAATCCTATCGGCACTTTCTGCACGGGCCAATTTCTTAAGATCCGCACCGAGCCAACGGTCATTAGTATCAATATCTAGCCAGAAAATATCTGCTGCCTTCCTCATGTTAATCAACCTTCGATCATCCAGTTTCTCTTCTATGAGTCTGATGTACTTGAGACTTTCATGTACGCCACATCGCAATAGTTTGACTTCTTTTCCAAAGGAGGGAGGTGCTATGGCGATCGCGATGCTTGTGAGGGTCACTATAGGTAGAGCCCAACAATTTTGAGAAGGTTCTTCAGTACCTAATAAGGCAACTTCGGTGCTGTTAAAATCCACCACTCCTTGGAAGCCTTGCAACATTGTAAACTTCATTAAAAGTCGTTTAAAATATTTTGGTGGGTTGTTTTTGCCTCTGCGGATCCAATGCTCTGTGTCCTCGTAGCCATTGGTCATGATCAATTGGACCAAGTCTTCCTCCCCATCAAGGTGTAAAACATGTCCTCTAAGACTCTCATTTGACCCAGACTCAGATCCTTTATCCTTCCTCCCTAGTCTCTTGCAGCAGCAGGAGAGTCCACTCAGACTGAGCCTAATCAATTTGCTCGCTATTACTACAACACATTGCGTTCCCATGAACACATTTAAAATTTGATTTCTGGAGAAATGGCAGATTTTCCTGAGCCCCCTGCTGCTGAAGTGGAATGGTAAAGGGCTCTGTTTCCATTCCACTAATTTCTGAACCCAGTATTTCTCTACCTTAAACTTGCCTTTGGGGCTCCTGAAGCTAATGACATTGAACAATCTGATAACAGGGGCAATGGTACCCACACCTATGGCAATTGCTTGAGAGATTAATACCAATGTTATTGACCATGTGTAATCAGATTTGCTGTCACAGAAAGCTAAAGACCTCATAATGAGGGATCTAACTGTTGCCTGCAGTAAGATCAGTCCACCGAGGAGACAGAAAGCTCCTGAAGCAGTGCAAGTTGCAGAGCGCCCCACTACATACTGAGGACTGCTTGTGTGAGCAATCATCCAATGCTTCTCGACATGCTTTTTCAGTTCCTCGTCAAACTTTGTCAGATCCTCATCACTAGCGCGCTTTTGAAAATACTGTTCTTTTAACAACTTCTTTGCAGGCGGAATCATTATAGCAGTGGAGCACAACATCAGAAGCAAAACTAACATAAGAAACATGATTACAGCATGTTCAGGTAAGAAAACATAAATCACACCAGTATCCATCTGAATTCCAATGTTTATGATCACGGTGACGACAAGGATGCCCAGAGCAACGATGTTAGCCATCATCTCTGATCCATTCATTGTTCCTAAAGAGGTCATGAAATTACCCGTCACGGTGCAAATCAAGACGGTCCCACTGAGCTTGGTGAGCTGATCTTGAGCGCGTGGCATGAAGGTGTTGAGATCCACTGGTAGTTTTGTCGCAACCGTCAGGAGGGTCAAGGAAGTGGCATTGAGGGAGAAGAATCTGCATGGGAACCAGAGCTTTCGACTGCGGAAACCGAGAAAGGTGTCGAGTCCCATGAGAAGAGAGCACAAGAAAGAAGCTCCAGCTATATAGAGGCCAATCCATGGCAGCGGTTCACTAAATTTAGAACTGTCCACCTTGCACATCGAATTCATCTCTTTCCTTCAACTATTCTGAAATGTTTCTTTGGTTTCTGCCCCGGTCTCGTACTGGTTTATCCGGCAAAGATTTTATTTTTCCAAGTCTTCCCTAGTCTTCTTTTTTTCTGTGTATTGACGACAAGGTTGGAAAAATAAACGGGGCTCAAGACAAAGAAACAATAGTTTATCAAAAAAATAATAACAAAGGAAGACTACTTTGACTGGTCCCTATTAATTAGTTCTCACTTAAATGTTTTTTAATAGACAGGGTCCAATGTATAAAAAATATATATCACTCACCTAGTGTGCAACATGTACATTGAATCCCTGTGCGAGCCCCTCGCAAATTTACATTGATGTGGTCTTTTTCAAGCAACAACGCCCCGCGCTTAGTCCGGAGCAAAAAGTAAGATATTACATTGTGAATTTATGAGATGTCAAAATTAATTATAAACATATAAGCATATATTCGTGCATATTTATATAAAAACAGTCAACACATCTTCAATCACAAATACAAGTGGTCAACATCAACAATAAACTATTACAAAGATAAAGTTAAAAAAAAATTCTATTCAACAACAACATAAAAATAATAATAACAACAACAATAACTAAAGAAGATATAGAAAAGGAATTTTGTTAATATATAATATTAGTAATAAGAAATGCATTCAATTTGTTATTACCCATTAATAATTTCAAAGCCCAATAAAACAAAGCCACTCATTTGGACTTGTTTGTGCAACAAAAGGATTCTAGTTTATGCAGTTTTTTATTTCCTCTTAAGAATGAAATTTTGTATTTTCGTAGAAAATCAAGGCTATCTCTATTAAGGAAAAATGTTTCATTTTTTCTTCTATGCAAGGAAAATATATCACACCAAACAACATAATATTTTTAGAAAAGAAAATCATAAAAATGTGCAATCCTCTCGTTGCACAATTGCACCATTTTTTTAATTTTTACATAAGCCAATGGTCATTTCAATCCCTTTGCACAAATTTCTTCTCTATCCCTTTGAAATAGCACCAATACGATTTTAGAACTGATCAAACCATTTTGTAGCTTTAGATTTTAAAAAAAATGTATAAACATCTTAACTTTAAAAGCCATAAATTATGAGACTTTAAAACCATAGGCTAGTGTTATTTGATCCCAGTAATAATTGGCCCACCTTGGATCAATGTATATATATCTCTTAATTATGAGTCCATGTGGGCCCACGGAAGTGTAATTTATGGTAGGCTAAACTTATGGTTATATGTTTATATAATCAGATCAAAAAAGGATGCATATAAGATCCAACCAAAAAACTCCAACCTCAAAATATTTTTATCACAAGCCCATCCATAAGGTGGTCTACTAGAAGGTCGGGTTTGATTTTCGTTCACATGTGACAATATTTGAAAATAGAGTAGAGCTGTATTTGGAAACTAAAAGAAAATCAGTATGAATTATAGAAAGGTGGGCCCCAAATATCAAAATAAAAAAGATGACTATCTTGAGAGGATGGAAGATAGATGGTGTTGAGAGAGAGAATAATTGTAGCAAAATAGAGAGATTTTAGGAGATATTGATTGAGAGATTTTATGAGATAGAGGATATGGATAAAAAGATTTTTTTGGAGAAAAAATTGTGGCATGTGATGAAATGGAATCTTAAATCACTCTATGTTTTTTCTCCATATTCAATTGAAAGGAGAATGATTAGGTTGCTGAGGTGGCACCCCTCACAACGTGAATTTCTCGTATAATATATATATATATATATATATGTGTGTGTGTGTGTGCCAGTCCCACAAATCAAAGTCGACTATTGTTGTTTTTTGTATGATGATCGTCTCCAAAATCAAGATAAATCTAATTAGATTTTCCAGTTCTATCATGCAAAAAACAGATATAATCAACTTTGATTTGCTATTTCAGCTTAGGATAAGCTAAGCTTTAGCTTAGAAGAGCCCTGCTCATATATATATATATATATATATATATATATATATATATATATATATATATGGGGACATTCATGTGCATCCATCCCTCACACTTACATGGCATTCCCTCTTTGCACATGAACATTCTTTTTCTGCATATGACCATATATGACTTTTTCTCTTTTACACATGAATATTTTCAATTATGTAAGTGTCTCTCACCCTATAATGAAGGATGGATGCACATGAATATTCTCCATATATATATATATATATATGATTTTACCAAAAAAAAAAAAACTTTGTATATACATATATGAATATTTTTCATTTATTTGAAATTTTCAATATTGCAATATTCCATATTCAAGAACACTAATCACATTATTAATGACATGTATGATTTCACAGTACCGGTGCTAACTTATATTGAGTTAAATTTTTTTTGAGAATAATTATAAATAGAGCATTTATTTTAAGTGACTCGGGTTTTTTTGAGCCTTGCTATGTGCAAATATAGGGGATATATTATATCAAATTATCCAACTTCAAAGTGACAACGATTTTCATCCTATAGATGATTTGTGAATTCCCCGAATTCATTTGTATCTTACATGGGAAAATTTCAAAGAAAGTTAAAATAGAAAAAAAAAAACCAATTTTACAATTCTCTCTCACTTTACTTTTCCATATATATTTTATCACACCTTTATTTTACCTCATCTTTACTGTGATATGAAACCTGTTTATTTTACCACGCATGCAAATAAATACATCACGGTAGATTTGTAAAAAGTAAAGACTTTACAATTTTGTAAACCACATATCGACAGATTTTTTATATTGTAGAGAAATTTCTATTAGAGGGTTAGAAAATATATTTTTCTTGGGTTGCCAAACGTACAAGATTTTTTTTTAAAAAAAATAAAAGATTATATTCTCTTAAAGTTTATATTCTTGTATTTTCTTATGCATCTAAACAAACCCTTGACCAAACTTAAAATATGTTCCAATGGCTTTCATATTACTCATACATATGTTATATTTTGTTAATTTATTCACATCAATGTACACTTCCAAAAAAAAAAAAAAAAAATTCCTGTTCTTCTCCCTTGGATTGGTAGATTGAATCGAAGTTGTGATATTATTCTTATGTTTGTAACCAAAACCCATCCAAACCACATTGTGGGATTCGTATATGGTAGGTCCGGCCTATTTCCAAGAAGTGTAAAATTTAGAAAGAGTGAGAGAGAGAATATTATGATTTGAAGTGGCCTAAATGGATCCATTAGTGGAGCTAAATTGATCCTCTTAGATGTCACGTGTGCGAAAAAGGACCTTAATTATAGTTTCTACCGTATAAAAAAGGTCTTCCGTCCAATTTTAACCTCTTCTTTTAACTTTTTAGACTTAGCAATGATATCGTCTCGTTTCAGTTGAGCAATGACATCTTGCGCTCGTGTCTTCTTCTTCTCTTCTCTTCTCCCCCCTCTTTCTCCGATCCATTCTCTCCATTTCTCCACAGTGATGTTTTTCTTTCTTTTGTGGTGATGCATCATTTGTGACCTCCTATTAAATAGGCTTGTCTATGCAAAGTCTTGCACGTGCCAGAGTCCCAGGCATAAAATTTACACGCATCCCACCACCACCACCATCATAGCATGGTCTCATCAAGCTGGTGTCACCAACAATTTACAGGTATTTGCATGTGCTCAATGTGGCTTTGAATTGAAGATAATGAGATCGAGAAGCAACTAAAATCATATCTAAGTAACTTGGATAAAGCATGTAGTTTTGGATAAAGTCTATTTCTTCGGGAAAAAAAAAAAAAAAACCTGAATCTTTAACATGTCGTTTTGCATAATAACCTTAAAACCATGAGTCTTTACATGTTGGGTCATGACCTGTTTGTTGATCAAGCGGTTAAAAGACAATGACCTAGTAAGCCACATCATGGTTAAGCCAGACTTAACATAGCCGGCCGGGAATGCCACCGGGGCCTAGAGGGTGGAAGGAGAGGTGGGGTGATTTAGGGAAAAAAGTTTATCTTTTTTTCTCTATGTGAAGAGTGATTTTTTGTATGCCAATAGAAGCTCCCATTTATTTAAGTATCCATGTTTTTGAGGAAAAGCATTAATAGTTACGTTCTTGAATTCATCCTCCATATTGACGTGCCATTCTGTTATTGGATGGAGAGAAATGCTGCATACTATTAATATGAAGCGTTGCTGTACCCAAGCCCACCTCAAAAGAAGAAGGTTATTTTTAAACGCATGAGCCGGGCCCAAGTACAACAACTTTACACTATAATATGATACAGCTCTGGCCTCCTCCAATGACATTATTCCACGTCACCATGGATTTAGGAGAACTCAAACGACCGTTTCACTTACTCCTTTGCTGGAGCGGCGTCCCGTTTAAAGAAAGTTCATTTATTCCTAAAACACCCTTCTCATAGTTTCTCTTACCATCTAATCTCTCTTGCGTAACCCCATTGTCACTGGCTGGATTAAGCAGTGGCCCACTATTCATCATTTAATCCATCCCAGCTGCAATATGCTTGAATTTATTTTTCGTGGGCCATACAAAATCCTCTAAATCAATTTAATAAAGCTTGACGTGATGTCATATTTCTTTTTTTTAATCAGTTGAGAATTTATTTAAAATGTCAATATATTTTTATCATTTAATCTCTTGATTTTTCATTTACATTGTGCCACATATGTTTTTATTATTTAATAAATAAATTATTAATTTAAATTTTCTATATATTTTCATCATTTAATTTTTTTGATTTACAAGAGTACTCTCTAATAATAAAAGAGAGCAAGAAATCCAAGTTCTAATATGAAAAATCCTAACATGGAAATATATATGTGTTTTGTAGCCCCGTGGGGCTTGTGCTCCATCAATGTGAAATCCAAGGTAGGGATATTTGATAGATCTTATGTCAAATGCAAGCTATGATAGACATAAATAAATAAAACCCCTATTCCATTCCATTATATAAGCCTCGCAAATAACTTTCGTGCGAGGTAGTTTGATGGGCCCAAATATCAAGTTTAAGGTCAATCCCATGCCTCCAACCTCTTCATCGGCGACCCATAAGTTCAATGACTTTGTATAATAAAATTTGACCCCATGATCCAATGGTCTAGTCCATTCAGATTGGTACAGACCCAACAGACCCAGTGTAATTATGGGGGAGGATTTTGATGTTTCATTTTGAATCAGTATCCAGTTGGGCCCTACGTGCTACCTCGCATGGATTCCTCTTTGTAAGGTGTGTACCCAGATATCAGCCAAAAAATGAATGTGTTTTATTAACACCATATAGGCCATGCCTTTTGAGCTAATATCAATAATTTATCAGTTTGTGTAATCCTACGTACTTTGTTTTTTAGTGCTCAAAGTTTTTAAGAAAAAAGTAATTAAATAATAAAATATAATTCATAATCCTTTATTTACTTTTAAATCATGCAACACATAAACATGGAAATTGGCAAGAATACAATTCTAATGGATCTTAAGTTTCAACCCAAAACTTGAAAGTCATAGTTATCATGGCTAGCTAAAACCTTTGCATTTTATTTCAATCAAGCTCTAAATTTATGTCATGAAAATTGAGAAACAACTTGAGCATAGCAAGTGTAATAATCATTACCTTTGTTGCTTAGAATCACTTTATTGGTAGGAAAATCTTTTGAAAGTCAGATGACATAACGATGGCCTCCCCTTTTTCTGATGTGGAAGATATCTAAAAGCATTTCGTCATTTTATTAGATTTTATAATTACTCACATTATTAGATTAAAAAAAAAAAAGAAAAAAACAGAGTCTGTCAATTCGATGATGGGTCCCAACACCAAGTGTTGTGACTTCTAGCTGTTTAGATATTAATTTAGGTTCCATTTTCATGGTGAATTGGAACAATGTCATTGTACAGGCAGCAGCTGTATCATATTATACTATAACGTCGCTGTCCGGGAGCCGGCCCTAAAAACAAAGAGAAAAGGAAGTGGGTAGGTTTGCTTTGATTTTCAAAACTTATAACAGTATATGGCTGCTGTCTTTCGCTATAAAGAAAAGAAGGGAATAGGAGTCGTCATTGGATTCCTAAAACTTAAAAATGACCTCGCCTTAATTAATTATGACCTTGGGGCTCGGGTCCATGAATTGGAGTATTTAAAAGGGGACCATGCTCTTCCACGAACTGTTCTTTTAAGTTTAACCCATGCAGTGATGCTGCTGAGTAACTTAACAGCGGATGGTGACCAGTTTGGTTTGGTCCTTACAGTTGTCTAAATCAAAGCGAAAATTCTGTGTTCAATGTTTAGAAGACTTAACAAAGGAGCCAATTGCACTGCAGCACGTTTTAATTTGTAGGGAAGACTAGACTGGAGGAAGGAGGAAGGAGGAAGGAGGAGCGGATGGTGACCAGTTTGGTTTGGTGCTTACAGATGTCTAAATTAAAGCGAAAATTCTTTGTTCAATGTTTAGAAAACTTAACAAAGGAGCCAATTGCACTGCAACGCGTTTTGTAGGGAAGACTAGACTGGAGGAAGGAGGACCCGTAGGCATCTCCTCCATATTGTACTGTGTTGATCATTCATTTCTTCCTTCTTTTATTGACCTACAGCAACAACTCGGCAATTGACCTTACGCTGACTGTCGCGGAAGGGAGATTCCATTTGAGCTCCTCCTTAATCCATACCGGACCACCTTTCATTTCTATGTAGTTCTTTTATTGCCCTACAGCAACAACTCGGCAATTGACCTTACGCTGATAGTCGCGGAAGGGAGATTCCATTTGTGCTCCTTCTTAATCCATACCGGACCACCTTTCATTTCTATGTAGCTTTATATATTTATATAACAAACACCCCATCTTGCTTCATCTGATTGGAGATGAAATCTCCACATCCTCATGGGGCCCACTTAAGATGCATGTTTGCCTTTTCTATTGAATGATCATCTACTCATTGCATAGGCAGTCATGGGGAATGAGTTTGAGACTTCTGAGTGTGGCAGATTAAGCACAGGACCTGAATTGTGCATCAAAATCAGATGAGTTGAAACGAAAAACAAAACTGTATTGAGTGAAGTGATAAAGACTTGAGGGAGTGACTCTAACAATTAATCATGTTTAATTTCAAGTCAGTAACGAATAAATTAATATATGACATTGAAATATGAATATAAGAATACAGTAGATTGAATGATTTTAAAAGTTCAAGCAAGCATGATATGATTATTGATAACTTATAGTGACAATGTAAAACAGGGAACTTCCAAATGGCTATAATTCTTTCATAGTTGTTATATATATATATAGGAAAATATTCATATGCATCTATCCCTCACTATTTTTGTAACCCTCTTGTACTTGAAACACCCCCAAAAGGGGTGTCCCTCACAAAAAATGGTGAGGGATAGATGCACTTGAAGATCTCTCATATATATATATATATATATATATATATATCTGTGTGTGTGTGTAGGGCAAAGCTCTCCTAAGCTTAAGCTTAAGATAAGATTCCATTGGCTAACGCTTCTGGGGCCCATCCTTAGTCCATCCAAATTGACCAAACACACGACCCCCCTAAATTACACATGCCTACCAACTTTTGGTCAGATCCAAATTTACTAGACCGTTGGATCGACTATATGCACCGATCCGAATGGACCATTGACCATTAACCATTAAACTTTTGGTGCTTAGATGTAGATGATATAAACCACGGCTGTGGCTGCTTTTTTATAGGAAGGAGGGTCCTAGGGAATCCTTGAAATCCCCCCCGCCCCCCATTCCCATATGGGTCTCCAAGTGGGCTCCACTACGCAATTGAGCTTACTTCAGCTTACCTTATCCTAAGCTTGAGCTTAGGAGAGCTAGCCCTATATATATATATACATGTATGTATGTATGGGGCTAGTTCTCCTAAGCTCAAGTTTAGGATAAGGTAAGCTCAAGCGTGTGATGGGGCCCACTTGAGGACCCGCATGGGATGGAGATTTGGGGTTTGGGGGGGGGGTTGGGATTTCAAGGACTCCCTGCGATCCTCCTCTTTACAAAAAATCAGTCACAACCGTGATTTCTATCATCTCCATATCGGTTCAAAACTTTAATAATCAATAGTCCATTCGAATTGATACATAGTCGATCCAACGGTCCAGTAAATTCGTATTTGACCAAAAGTTAGTAGACATGTGCAATTTATGGGAGTCATGTGTTTGGTTCATTTTGATGGACCAAAGGTGGGCCCACAAGTATGAGCTTACGAAATTTTCTCCTAAACTTAAGCTTAAGATATATATATATATATATATATATATATATATATATATATATATGGAATCTTCAAGTGCATCTATCCCTCACCAAAAATGGTGAGGGATAGATGCATATGAATATTTTCTTATATATATATTTTCCTATATAGGGATTCAAACTGACGAACCCACACACGCTAAATAAGTCCTAATCCTAAATGAATGTCGTGACATAATTAACATAGAAACTGACAAGGATGTTGGGGGTGGATTGTCTTCTGAGCAGCTAATGGCCCAACAACTAATGTGAAAGAGCCAGGGAATCGCTTAGTAGTACACATACCAGGCCGAAGGCCATGGCGCGCCAAATTTTCTAGTCCCTACCTTGCACAATGGGCAATTAAATAAAAACATACCATGATTATCATTGTACAGACTGACCCAAGCTTACAGAACCAGTGACCCCAGTGGTCCTCTATGATGCACCAAATTTTCTCTATCCTACCTCGTCCAATGGGCATTGAAGTAAACACATACTAGGATTATCATTGTACAGAATGACCCAGGCTTACAGAACCAGTGACCCCAGTGGTCCTAAACTTTTAGAGACCCACACATGATCCTTTGTCCAAGAGTTATGCATGATTGTCAGAACACAAGGTGAAAATATTGACCACTGAAGCACCCCAACAATGTCAAAGTTCCGGCTTTAGATAATAATTGTGCAAGCGATGAAACCACTGCATGATTTTATTAGGTGAAATGCTCATCAACCAATCATGGAAAACCATCCCTTTGTACAAAAACACTGTAATTAAGTTTAACTGAATAATGAAACAGAGTCGAATTTCATGAAATGACTATTTGTTAGAAGTAAGATTCAGCTATAATTCTATACACACCTCCTGCCACATTGAGAAAACTGTTAATCCTGTCACATGAACTTCCGCGTTCCAACGATGATTGGAGAGGCCATGGCCCTGTGAACTGCAATCTCATCGTTGCAGTCACCTTCGCCATTGTATTGAAAACTGTGGCCTTATCACTAGATGTTCCATGAAATACATATATAGCTATTAGGGGGTTGCATATGCGTCTGCAACTGGTTAGAGAATGGTATCAAGCATCCTCATCCAAGACAAGTAGGACCATGAAATTGAAATTGATTTGTTGCTAGCCACAACATGATTTGGTGAAATGGACCCACTTCTTAATTTACATTATCTTGAGCTATAATTACTGACAATTAGTGTGGCTTATGCTATCTTGTGTCAACCTCGGTACGTTGGCCTAGGGTTGTCAAATGGGCCGGGCTGGCCTGGTTCGGCCCGGCCCAGCCAGCCAGTCAATGGGCCATGCTGGGCCCGTTGGCCCGGGCCCGCCTGGCACGTGGGCTGGTGCTCAAGCCCGCTAGACCCGCCAGAATAGGCCCGCCCACCCGCCAGGCCCGCCCAACGGCCAAGTCCTCTTTTTTTTGAAAAAAAGTCTATTTTACCCCCTCCAACAACTATAAAACGGTCATAGAAGGGATATTTTGTGTCATTTTTCAATTTTACAAAGTCTATAAATACTCTAACCATCCAATCCTTTTTCTTTTAATCAAAGATTTATTTACCAAAAAAAAATACAAAGGATGTCAATTAATATATAATAGGTGGGCCCATTGTGACAAAATCACTGTGGAAATTGGGCCCAAATAGAACACAAACTTCTTCTGTGCATTTTTTATTTTGGCACCTACCAAACATCACTAGATGCCTTGATTTGATCAGGTAAGCTTGGAAAATAAGTTGAGAACTTGGGTCTAATTGAAACCAAACCTAAATTTATTGACCCAAATTATATCCCTTTCTAATATTCTTTTCTGACCCGGTTAATAGTTATAAACTTATAATAGTAATCCAAAAAAAATATATATATATATATATATAATGTTACTTTTACTTTTATTATGAATATATTATCCCATTAGAACATAATCAGCTCTAAGTATAGTTTGGTTTCTTCACTTGTGCTTTAGACTATGGATCTCGTCTTGGACTCACAGGTATCTCTTTGGAATGTCAACTTGGATACTTTCTTTTATGAACCTGTCATCAACATCATCATCATGTAGGCTTGTTTGATTAACTGAGATCGGCTTTAAGAGTTCTATTATTAGATCATAAGATATATTATTAGACCTAAGCTAGGAGGTGTTGGTTTTGATTTTTGATTTTGACCATCGATTATAATTTTGACCCACGGTTATTTAACTACTCATGCGATTACCCACTTTTTTTTTTTGGGACAATTACCGTACGGATGGTCTTAAAACTGACAATTGTCTTACAATAGTCGAAAAATATATATTTACTGCAGAGCTGTTCGATCCGTAGGATATCGCAACCACGGATGTAGTATATCCCACAATTAGAAGCGGAAAAACTTGAACAATCCGTATTTTTCTTTTTTTCTTTGACTGTGAGACCACCAAACCACCATCCAAACCGTTAGATAGCTGTATGAGTGTAAGAACTAATATCGTACCAAATTTAAACCGTTGATCTATCACGATTATCAAGAGATTTGTATAAAAAAAAACGTGGCTTATAATTTGTTCTTATAATTTGCAAAATAATGTCTTTCTTACAAATTTCTCGATATTTGTGATAGATCAACGGTTCAAATTTCATGCGATATTAGTTCTTACACTTTTACGGCTATCCAACGGTTTGGATGATGGTTTGGAGGTCCCACAGTCATGGGAAAAAAAATAAATACACGAACTGTATAAGTGATTGTAGGATATCCTACATTCCTAGGATATCGCAAGCTGCGATATCCTATGGATCGAACAACTTTGCAGTAAGTACACATTTTAGAGCTGTTCTGGGGTTATTGTCAGCATTAATGAAGTCCGTACGGTAACTGCCCCTTTTTTTTTTTTTTTTTTTATCAAACCACCCATGTTTTAGTTGTTCCTATTTGACTGTATCTTTTTGGTTGATTATAATTCTGACCGACGGCTGTGTAACTCCTCATGCAACAACCGCTCATTTTTCCATCAAACCAGTTATGTTACAATTGTTTCTAGTAATTATATCCTTTTTAGCTCCTATTTCTCTATTTCTATTTTATCCAACTTATTTCATGGAAAGAGGTAATTTTTTTTAATATGTGATTATTTATTTTGCAGTACAGTGCAGTGTAAGAAGATACCGTGCTGAACACGGATTATTGGGCTAGTATGTATTATGTAGGGTTTATCTTGGATCAATCATATTAAGCCTCATTCACTTCATATTTCCTCAACTTAAAAATTATGATAAATTATTCTAGCCCTAACCTAGCTTAATCTATTAATCTAGGGTCAGTTCGGCAGTGAGTGACCCATAATCTTTGTGTTTGATTTTAGAGGCAAATTGAGGATCTTCACATAGATTTTAAAGTACACACTTCCTAAGCATACACCTCCATCTTGTCCTCTATCTAGGGGTGCACAAAAAATCCATCGATCCGATCCAATCCAATCCGATCCGCGGATTTTTATCCGTTCCAAAGGTAAACGGATTGGTGACGGATTGAAAATTTTGTAATCCGTTACCTACGGATCGGTGGCGGATTTCTCCCTCAATTCGCGGATTCAATCCGATCCGATCCGTTGACATTAAATATAAAAATTATATATAAGGGGTTTAAATATGAATTAAGATGTCTAAATTTAAAATAAGAAAAAAAATTAAGGGGTCAAAATGTAATTTTTTTTACAACATATTTGATATTTTTCTTTTAACATTTGATTGAACGGATTGAACGGATTAATCCGATCCGATCCGGTCCTCTACGGATCGGATCGGATCGGATTTCAACAGCTACGGATTGGTGACGGATTCCAAATCTGCCAATCCGTAGGTAACGGATTGGTGACGGATTTGGCCCAATCCGAACCAATCCGATCCGTGTACACCCCTACCTCTACCCAAATACACTACTTGGGGTCCCCTAACATGTGGGTGAGAAGTACTGTTTATTTTATTTTAAATTGTGAGGTAGAAATATGGCTGAGAATAATTAGGTGGACAATACATTGTCTCACAATAGACCATATGATAAAATAAAAAATAAAAAAGGAAAAAAAAAAAAAAAAGAACAAGCTTGCCTAGCCCACTAGCCCGGCTCGGCCCGGCCCGCTAGCCCGGCCCATGGCGGCACGTGCCAGGGTTTTTCCCCCACGGCCCGATCCAGCCTTGGCTTGTTTGACATCCCTACGTTGGCCTCATAGGAAGCAGAATCATAAATCATCACGGAAGAGAATATGATGATGATAATCAAACACATTGGTATGCTAATACAACAACAACTACAAGTACTTATAAAAAAAAATGAGAATGTTCTCAATTTGGGGGAATCCTTTTATCATATATTTTCTTCCATTCTAAAAGTTGTAGGTTCTAAAAGAATGTTCTTCAGTTCAGGAATTATGTTGACCTATTCTATATTTTCGTAAGTCCTTTTCAGTACATCAGCTAGAATGATCTTAAAGATAATTTAGAATCATCATTAGATCATAATGAAGTCTTGGCGTCCAATCAGCGAATGTGTACGTGTGTGTACAAATTTAGAGAAGTCCTCTTATTCCCATGGTATATAATGGGCTAGCCTAAGAAAATGTAGTGGTCAGTACTCTCATTTCCAATTCCATAATTAGGGCAATACATAGCTGTTATTGCTGCTACTTGGGCTGATGTAGTTAGTATGCATAAACAGCACCATATTAAGGTGCAACATCTGGTTCACTAACGGCAAGCTATCTTGGTGTGATGTGAGGGTGGAATGGGACAAGAGAGCGATACTTCCAGCCTGACTGCCAGGTTCAATCTCTGGTTGTGTCACATCCCGGTCCCGAATTACCCTGACTTAGGGTAATCCCCGAGTTGAGACATATGTACTCCTGTGATGTTGTACCTGTCTCGAGTCAAACACAACACACGAAGGAGAAAAATAATTTTTTACACACGTGAGTCGAGTTCACTAGAACGTGTCAATAACATTTAATTTATAACGGAAGCTGCATATTCATACGCCTAAAGGTATCATTTCTCATTCAGTCCAATTAACATTTAAGTTTAATACAAAAGAATTACACAAGTATATATATATATATATATATATATATTGTTTTACAAAAGAGGGTGTATAAAAGAACCCTATACAACTATACCAAAAATATGATCACAAGTATTGACTGAACATCTAAGTGTGGCCCATACAAAAAGGGGCTAGCCACACTCTACTGGATCCCTTCAAATGTACATCGCGCTTTCCGAAGGCGATATCTACGCTGGCCCTTGATCCGGCCACTCTTCTAATCATGGAGGAACCTTTTCGGTACCCTCCACTCCCTCTTGGGCCTCTTCAAGGCCGGGAGTTGTACCTGCGACTGTAACACTAAGAATAGTATCTCAATACGACACTTCAGCAAGTATAGGTATCAATAAGGAAATATACAATGTTACAAATTGAATTAAAAGACAATTAAATTAGCAGATGTCAATGTTAGGTAATAGCTAGGCAAATTGTGCGAAAATCGAATAATTTATGCTTGGGAATCAAAGGAAAATAAAACATACTAGTTAGCTACTATATTGAGTTTATCATCTCAAAAGAGAGCGAATCTATTTAGGATGTCACCGGCGGCCCGGCAAAGGCTAGCTGGCTATCCGGTGCTCCAGATGACTTACTGCAGCAGTCTCGAATAACTAAATCAAGTTCAACCCTGTCGGATATCACAGGGTCGAAGCTAAGTAGTGCTGACTCAATCAAATCAAATAATAATCGAATTTGATTAAGTCTATATTCTTTTGTTCATGATCGAATCAAATAATACACTCATACATACGAATACTTACTCAATCCACAATTTCAACGAATACTGAAACAGTTGTGCAACAATTAAGCCACGAATTAGAATTAGAAACTCGAACCAAGAATTAATACTCATAATGCAACTAATTAATAAATTTGGATTTAATCTCAATAAGAAAATTTAGTTCAATATGAAATGCAATAATTTAGAGAATTCAAGGTCTTTACTAGCCAACCCTAATCTATTTCTCTTAGTCCTTCACCGTCCAATGTAAGGTAGTTCCGGAAAGTCGACGTACTACTATCTTGTTGGGTGTTACTTGTTATAGGAAATACGTTGAATTTCCAGAACTAACCCTCAGGGCATATGGCTAGACCAATGATGTCCATTAGACCAAATAACAAGTTAATGGTTCCTTTCTAGAGTCATAAATGACTTTAAAGCCTTAATTTCCTATGGGACAAGGTTGTGCATCATAATTACTTATGGGAGATGATTATGGTGGGTTAGCATGAATTAATGGTGATGATTCACCCTAAAATTTGGGTAAAAAAGGACCTAACCTACAGCTTCAGGTTCGCTGGAGTGGACCTCATCCAGAAAGTTGATTGCTAGCCTGACCCCTTGCATTCGCTTGAGCGGTGGTTTCAGAAGAGTGTTCGCTTGAGCGAACTCCATCTAGAGAGGTGATCGCTCATGCGGTCCTTCTGATCACCCTAAAGAGTGTTCCAGGAAGGGGGTTCGCTAGAACGGACCCAGGTTCGCTCCAGCGGACACTCTATAATTCCTTAATTCCGGAATTCCCATGTGTTCTTCTTTCCATTTATTCTCACACCTTCTTCTATCACAAAACTTGCATAATGGAGCTTGCTAGCTCCCATTTACCACATTTAATCCTTCCATTAACTCCATCAATTAATTCATCAAACAATCTAGCCCATTCATTTCATTAAAAGTAGAATCATCAAGAGAGAGTTTCATTTGAATCAAAGGCAACTAACAACTTGTAAATCCAAATTTAAGCTTATACTTGTGTCAAATAGAGCTTTCCAAATCTTCTTTACACACTCTAGCTCAAAAGAACCCAAAAACCCCCAAATTACCAAACCCTAGACACAAATACACACGGAAAATGGAAATGAATATGCATGTATGATTAACCAGAATTTCGAATTTGGAGAAAATAGGAGGTGGTGGAGAGGTTCTTTGTCAACAAGGAATAGAGGAAGATGAAGAAGATGACGAGGAGTCCTCTCCTAGCTCCCAAGAGCACATGCCAAGACCTCTTGATCGATGATTGAGAAAGAGAGACAGAAATGAAGTAGAGGAAAAAGGAAGGAAGAGGAGCTCCTTAGCTACAAGGAAGATGGGCCAAATGAGATGGCTATTGAAGAAGATATAAGGGATAAGGTTCCCAATTATAAGAAAGCCCCCCACTTACTAATATTTTCATAAAGAGTCAAATGGGGGTCCATTTACTCAATGGTTGGTCAAAAGAAGTAAAGTCTAATATGAAAATGGACGTGCTCATGGAAATACACGCGATGACGCCAAGATGACATGCAAATGATGCAAAATGAGAAAATCAATAATTACGAGAAAACCCTTGACTCTACTCAACCTAGTCAGATCGATTCCAACTCAAATATCCAAGGTTCAAGACTCAACTAACTCAACTTATAAAGACCAATTAACACTAATTACCATAATTAGTAACTAAACACAATAAATTTAGCTAAAACACGATAAATTAGCACTAAACAAGGTTAAATTGGGTCGGGGTGTAATAGGTTGTGACCTTGATCCTCGACACTCATCCATCATCTGCGGATTGGCAATAGTATAGGAGGATTGACTGAAGATTTTATATGATTGTAACTAGTCATTTAACAGTGTGAACTTAGGATGATTCAATCAAGCAGTGAATATCACTCTAATTAAGATCAATTGGGCGTTTTATCTAGAACTGCGTGAGGCGGACGTGCTGCCCCAACACATAACATAGAGAGAACGAACTTAGAAAAGGCAGGGTCATGGCATTACTTTGAAGCCCCCTCCAGATTCTAAACTCTTTTAGGCAATGTTTGTTCTACAAGAGACAAAGTGAGTAATTCTAATGGTTGATTTTTATACTTCACCCATGTTAAATTAGTCACAACATTTGAAAAAGTAAGGTGTGATCTTCTACCAGAAAATCAGAGTGTGATGTCAAACCTCTCTTACATCGGGTAAGGCAGAGGTAGGGGTGTTCATGGCCCGGTTGAGCCGAGCTGAGACATATCAAGGCTAGGCCTGACTTAAGAAGCATAGGCCCGTATCAGGCATAACTCCATCACAGGCCGTAAATGTCAACTTGAGCCCCGCGCGTGTGCCCCCCCACCCCCGCAAAGCCAGGCTTTCTAGAAATTATTTGGACAACTTATCTCTAAATTACAAGAACTCATTACTTGGGCCGGGCTTCGGGCTTTCTATCACTTAATCCAAGCCCGGACCATTTTGGGTTGGCCCTTGATTGGGGTCCGGTTGGCCTGGCCCAGGAACACCCCTAGGCAGAGGGCCACTTAAGTGGATCCATCCTTAAGGCCACAGAGGACATGCCTATGGAGGTGTGGATCCATCGTCAAAGTCCACTTATTTATGATGCCCAATGGACCTCGTTTGTTAATTGCATTAAAAGATATTTGATTAGAAAATACTGGGAATTTCTCTCTTAGCAATTCCCACTTTACGTGGGGCCCATCTGAATGCTTAGGCAACGAAAATAAGTAAGTGGATGGATAAAATTGAATGTGGATTGTATTTTTATATTGGTTGGATCAAATGATTTTTATCATTGGGGCCTTTATAATAGCTTTTGACAGTGAAAATATTTTTGCGATTAAATCAAAAGTTGAATAATAGTTGAGTCAATGTCAAACTGGAGTTGGTGCCACTTCTCGTAAGACTTTTTGTTCGTTTGTATAATTGAATACAAAACTATAAGACTCCTATTTTAAAAAGTGTTTTTAATTAAAGAAAGAAAAGTGAATTTCTAAAAATAACCATCAAATATCTCTTCATTAATGGTAATTGAATGAATGGGAGATGGAGAATTGATACCTAGAAATCACCCAAGTAAATCAGATTTTAAAAAAGTGAGGGAGACATTTACATCTTCGTCTTATATCCTTCACCTCTCACCACATATCTCTTTCACCATTCACCTCTTTAGTTCATTTCAGTCCCACCATCAAGTAGTATCAATCTAGCAAAAAGAAAATTCATACATATTCTAGCCAAGAGGGCTCAGGCCATAAGAGAGCCCACGAACACGCACACACATATGTGGGAATAGAGTAGCATACTTAGAGATCAATCTCTAGACGATTGGTTAAGAGACTATTAATGAATTGAGCAATTCCTGATTCTCAACAGTTATACATGAACCCCACCTAGGAAAGTAGAGAGTGGGGTCGTGTAGAATCTTCCCTGTATAAGAAAGCTGCACTGTGGAGCAGACGATGGGGACTAATTCAATCTCTCTTCATGGGGTGTAACAATCTTACCATTGTTTTTCTACAACTTATATGAGAGAGATTCGATTCTGAGATTCGCTTCAGGACCTAGTTGCTCAAGTTATCGTACATCAGCAGTTTGCAATTTCCATCCGCAGAAGTAATTCTCCCAACGGAATGGGGAGAGAGAGAGAGAGAGAGAGAGTCAATTCAGAATTGCAATGTGTGAATGGTCCTGAAGTGCTTTTAAAAAAAAAAAAAATCATCTAGAGCTTTTTCCTTCAAATACGTCAATTGATCTACTGAACTCGATTCTTATTCGCAAATCACATTTTTTTATACTATTCTTTTTATGGTTTTTGTGGCTGAATTGTGGGTGTGAAATTATGAATGCCGATGTGCAATAATGAGATACCACAATTAACGTCTTAGTACAATGAACTCATCTAAAATTTATTCTATCCTGAGAGTACTCTAATGTTGGATTGATTACATATAAAAACATAACTAAATGCATTGAAGTTAATTATGTATTTCAAATGTGATCAATCTAACAATGGTTCTTGCCCAGAGTCAAGTGATTTTCATTTTATATTATGCTTATATGTTGATAGTTATGTGATATGGGGACTTAAAATTCATGAGTTGTGAGCTCCACAAAGAGGGGAAATCCACAAGTGAGCACCCTTATATGAGCATCGAGCACTCCCTTTTTTTAGCACACGAGACCCTCTATAATAAATCCAACACCCTCTCTGTCACTACGCCAGCATGAGTTGACAAAAGCCCAAATCTTACACTCCTCCAACTATTACTCACCGTTGGATTAAATCAAATAAATTCATGCCTTTTTTTAAACTTAAAAGCCATTAATCGAAGGAATAAGAGGATCTATTGGGATTGATATTTTGTATATCCCTTGATCTTATTTAGATCTTTTGATTCCCGATCCCCCGCTTCCCCATGAATGGCATGGCTCCCACATGAGACCAACAAGGGTCATGTGCTCACCAAAGATGGTTACGGATGGTGCTTGGCAGACGGTGGCCCGTGAAGTATGTTTTCAGAGAAAGCTGTATGGACTAAAAAGTTATACTTCTTTACCTTTCATGGATCTCACACGAAGACTGTAAAAAAAAAAATCATGGATCTCACGCGAAGACACTTGGTTTGCATCCTTTTGTCGAAACATGGGGGTTAGGGGGTGGGACCCACATGTTGGTCCATCCGAATGGACCCCACACACACACCACTCTCTCCCTTGAATTTCACATGGCCCCTGGGCTTTGCACCCATCACCCATCCAGATAGATTGGACCATTGGATTGAATGTACCGTCATCTGAACGACCTGTATATCATTAAACTCATGGGGCCCGGATGGAGATGATACGGTTTATGGGCGGGACTGACTTTTTTTTTTTTACAGAGATGAAGGGCCAGGAGATCTTTCGATCCCCCAAGGTCCTGGTCTAGGTGGGGCCCTACGTTGAGGTGCGCATAGTCTTCCGGCACGTGAGTCTTGATCATGAGGGGCATGAGTGGTCTGTAGATGTTAGGATTTTATACTCCCCCCATGGCCCATATGCTTAGAGATTTACGATTACCAAATATGAAATTTTCACAACATTACAAAAAGTATAAACCTTTTTCAAGAGCATTTAGTTGGCCCTTAGTTTCACGAGCCGAAGGCATGTGCTTTTGTCGTCTCCTTTACCTTTATCCGGCAAACATCGAGTAAGATCTGAACTTAAGAGGAAATTATTGAACCACGAATGGACTGCACTTCAGCTCAGTGGGGGCCACTTTTGATCGTGCAGTCCTTTTCAAACTCTTGTCATCTCATGACTAGTACAAGGCCAAAATTTACACTCATCAATTCATTCACCATTGAATTGAATCTCAAAATAATACTTAAAAATGTACGGTTGGATTGGTTCCAATGGTTGATGATCAAAAGTTATCTTTTTTTAGTATTTGGTACTACTGGCTTATGTCCTATTCATATGTGGACCATTGGAAGTGGTGAATTAGACTAAATTAAGTTTATGCCTATCGGGAGATTCAAGGTTACTATCACTAAAGCAATTCCTATAAATTCACCTCGTTTATGTCTAATATATACCATGATAAATCAATAGTAAAATGCCATGCTAGCTGTAGGTTTTTTTTTTTTTTTTTTAGAATTTGACATATTAATTTTCCTTAAATCATTCCCAATTTCATAGCTGAAATTGAACTAATGTCACCAGAGTCGTTTGACTATGGTCCTTATTTTTTTCTTTACTTTTCTGCCATAGATAAATTAGGGGATCCAAATGTAAAAAGTTGAAAATCTCATACATTTAAAAACCTAGACCGTCTTCTTATCTAGACCTGGATCCCATGATATCATGGTTTCAACTTTTTACATTTGGATCTCATAATATCTAGGATCCAGGACAAACAAAGTAAAAAAGAAGAATTATGAAGCAGAGTCAAACGAATTTGGTGACATTAGTAGATTTTCATTCATGAAATTGGAAGAACAGGATTTATAAGAGGTATTAGTATATCAAATCCCCTAGTTTTTTCCATGGACATTAAGAAGAAATTGTACAAGCTGCCTTGATTACATTCTGTCACGTGGCCTCCTTTTTTCGCCCTAGTAGAAATCATTGGCATAGATAACATATACAGTGAATATTGGATTTCCATTCCTATATGATTGATGTTGATGCTGTTGTTGAAGTTGAGAATGGACTATTGGCTCTTTTTTTTTCCAATTAATTGGCTGGTTATTTTATATACTATTGTTTTCTTCCCCTGCTCTTTCGTACTTTTGTTTTCATATGCACACATTTCAGTGAGGGAAATATGGGTCGAGTTCTCATGTTTCCTAATTGCAGTGTATCTTGGTGGCCATTGATAACAAATTGGGGCGGAGAAGGCAGGAAACTTATGTGGCACCTAAATTTAAGTGCAGCCCCATAAGGTCAAAACATGGTGCAAGGATAAGCCATCTGCTATATTGAAGTATTAAATTGCTTGCAATTTTGGAACATCCAAATACACACTTATACTGTTTTATGTTATTCATTCTCCATGTTCTCATGATTTGGATTTTGGAGTTTGTGTTTCAGGTGTGCCCAGTCTCAAACGATCAGAAAGAGAAAAAAAAAAAAAAATACTAACGGATTGATGATTGAAATTGTTTAAAGACCAATCTTTGGAAACATGGCAAGATCTAATTCATGACGAACAAACAATTAATGCATAAACAAACGAACCATATAAACTCCCCATCATAGGTTACCGCAATGCCTTCATCCTATGCATGAATTACACTGCGTACATATCTCACACTTCCACTTTTTTGATCTCATTGAGTGTAGTGTGTATTTAAAACTAGGCTGTGTTTCTTTGTTAGTCTTCCACACAATAAAGCCTTTTCGGGACTGTTTCAAACTTCGAACCGACGATTGATGCTGGCTGTTTCGGTGACTATGATTTTGCAAACAATTTACCTAACTGAGAGCTGACTTGATGATGATGACAACGTTGTTGGTTGGGGTTGCCCTTTTTTCTTTATTTTTTTTTTTTAAGGATGGACTAATTCCTTTGGGCCTATAGGGAAGCTGGCCCTGTAGCCTCAGTGAGGTAGTATAGTTTCAAAACTATAACCTTCGGGTAGAAATTGTGGTCTTAAGCCTACTGAGCTACCTTTGAGGTTGCGATTGTCTTATTAGAGTAAGATGTATTAAAGTTCTACTTCTGTATAAGACTAGCAAAAGAGAGTTAATTGACTGCAAGCAGTTTTGCAGGGGAGGCCAGGTAGGAACTAGAGGAGGCGCAAGCAGGCAATTGGGCCAGGTAGGAAATAAATGGTGTGCAACGACCGCTTGGCAATTGACTTGATCATAAGATCAAGTGGAAGATTCCTGGTGGGCTCGATGTATATTGACCGTAAGAGCGTGGAAGATTCCAGGTGGGCTCGATGACCGACTAGATCCAAAAACATTTGCATGTGCATAATTATGGACGAGTGTCATATGAATGGATGTGGGACAAGTCCACTCAAGTCCATGACTTCTTCCTGGATGAAAATGGGTGTCGGTTCAGCTCATGATGCAACAGGCCCAATCCAAAATATTCAAATAGGGTCCAACCCAATTTATTCAAATTGGGCTCAAAAGACCAAGGTCTGATTTTAGCGGCCATAATTGTGTATGGATATGGACTTTAATATTACTCTCTTATGATGTTGATTTTTCCTTCTAAAATAGAGTTGTTAAACTTCTGGGCTATGGATCAAAAGGGTTAGAACATGTGATAAACACTATTTATGATATCTGGGTCCATTATAAGTGGATCTTCCCATCCCCCTATGTCCCACGATATGTGGGACTCTAGGTGGGCCACAGCAGCTGGTATGCATGATAAAGCCGTGCACACTGGATGCATAGAAATATTACCCTATATATGTATGTCTTTTTTCCATTATTCTTCCATCTTTTTTCTTAACTATTTCCTTTTAAATGTTCTGATCAGATGAGACAAGGTGTGAACATTTTCACTTCATTTACTTTCAAGCATGGATTGTTACCGTAACTGGCTGTCTTAGGATTTTAATAACAAAGAAATTCTCCCCAGCTGTTTTGACTTTTTTCTGTTGGGACCACCTTTAATCAATCCAATCTAACCACACACACCTTCCTTTTTGAATTTGCATCAATCCATGCTTTACATTGATCTGGTGCCTGTTAAATTTTATCATACCAAAATCGAACAACATTTAAATTTCTTAAGACTTAAAACTAATGATCAATATATTCTATCCTGATAACTCATAATTTCCTCTTATAGGTCCAAATTTTTTCATCTCTCTTTGTGGTGCCACCAGGTGGTCTCGCTAAAATAGGTACTTCTTTTCTAAGAAAAAAATAAGCCAGGCCCATTATATATAACTACAGAAGATTATCCACAGCTGGTTTAATGGCATCTGTTGTCCTGTAGACTTGATGAATTGGGTTTGGTGGGGTTGTAAGTTTTCGAATTAAGGTGTCCATGACAATCTGTACGATGTGATTTGGATGGTTTGGATTCAGGTAGATCTTAGTAATGGGATTACGGCTCGTTTGTTTATTCCCCATCAAATGCCTTAAGATTTCATGGTAAAAAAAAAGGAAGATTAAAGAAGACAAAAATATAAAAAGTTGGAGATATAAGGAGGTGGTGGCTGACTCATCATTTTCTACCAAAAGATAGGCTATTTGTTCTACTAATATGTGGCTGAGGGTCCCAAGCCGTAGCTGAGTTGGTTCGGACATGGGTACATGAGTGAGAATATGCGAGTCCACAATATAGTACAAAATAAATAATAAATAAATGTAAGTTGTTGAGGTTAACGTCCACTCACGCTCCTGAGCGGTCATAATTGTGGTTGAGTCCTCGCCCTTACTATAAAACTATTGTTATGCTGTTTTCCATCAATAATTGATTTTAGGATAAGTGGTAGTTCAATGGGTATAAGATCCTACATGGGTGAGGATCGCCAGCAAAGCTTTTCATTTCACCCCAGCCAAGGAGGCTGAGCCATCACATGCGGAAAGAAAGTCCCACGCAAGTGAGAAGGGAGCCTAGCCTGTATGGGAAGATGTTGTATTGCTAGGATTCAAACCCTAGACAGCCAAGTAAACACTGCTTTTTATTATGACTCTAATAACAACTGTTCTCGGATGAAATGAATTAATAACTGATACGATATTACAAAATTGCGCAAAATCAAAGATCAGAGAGGGCTTGCCGGGGAAACCAACCAAGTTGACCTGCTTACATTTTCTATGATATGATTGCTTATATCAAGTGGGCATAGTCTTAAAAAAAATAATAATAAAACTGGGCATCTTCAACCAATGAGAATTGGAAGAATGTCTCTTATTCTCTCTTACCTTGGTAAGATCCCATTCGTCCATGATGTCCATCTAATGTGATCTTTTTATACTGTGAATGCTTTGACATATTAAAGGGGAGTCCGGATCTGCTGTTGTGGGTATCTTGCAGCATATGCGGCGAACTCCATCACATCCTTTGTAGAAGAAGATCGCAGAATTTGGTTTTTAGTAGCCATACTTAGAACCTACTGATTGAGTTAGTGAAATTAAATAGCCACTGTTTTTAATTTATATCAACCATCATATTACCATGGAAGATGAGATAAATTAACAAGAGAATTATTCAGAAAACAAAGTCAATACATATAGTAAATACTCAACTTCAACACAACAACAGCAACATCAACAAGGAACAACAAAATAAAACTAATAATTTGATCATTAACACCTACACCCTCCACATGCCGCAAGCCTCCAGTCTTCATGACACTTCTTGATGAGTTTATTATCTATACGATACAACTCGCGGATCCCACACATGGTAGCGCAACTTTCTCTTGTGATGCAAGCCTCTATGTCCTTGCAACAGGCCTTGTTCGCTACTCCAAAGCAACTTGCCAAACTGCATGATTGTTGGCAATGGGCCACCATGATCATGTGGCCGAGGATCGCCAGTGCAAGCAGAAAGAGATTGAAAGAGAAACGAGTAGAAATTGCCATGCTCCTACCGCTCCCCATTTCCCTGCAACTTGAGATGTTCTTATAGGCGTTGCAACTTGAGATGTTCTTATAGGCGTTGTGGTCTATGCATTAATTAATGTATTTAATAGTTGGCTTTGCTCCTAAGTAAATCTTTCACATGGATTGAGGTTGACCAGTCTGGGGGTTTGAGTTGTTTAAGTTTACTTTGTTGCATACCAGCCTAGCAGGTGAAAGTCAACTGTACCACAGGAAATTTTGGAGGATCATCTGAGGTAGGAACTAAGGCATTCTTCAATTTTATTTAGAGTATTTTTTTTTATTTTTTTTATAAACCCCTTAAGGTTTTTAAGATTTGTAAATAAGTGTTTTGAGTAAAATGAAACTTTTACCCATCTCTTTATCCATAAATATATAATTCCAAAAGCTTGCTTTTATTTTTCCTTTAAAGCTTAACTATTACTATAGTACATTTAGTAGGATTGAATAACCCTACGTAAATCCATTTTTATTAATACGGCTTCCATTTCATCAAATCTAAATCTATCACAATGACAATCAACAATTGTACTTATAATTGGTTATAATTTGCCCAATCCAGACACAACCACCTATTAGAGTGATGAGAGTTTCAAATACATGATTAGGCTTCATGTGCATGGGAGAATTTGAGTGAGACTATTGGCACTTGGGATAAAATAAGAGTATTTTTATAAATAATGACATACTTCTCTTTATTTAATGAATATAAAGGCAAAGTTGTTATTTTTATAAAAATTCAATACAATTCTTTTAGTGGTTGCCTTTTTTTGTTATGACCAGTGATTTTGGAACATGTAAAGATATTAAAATGAAAACGCAGGAGGTATATGCAAATACTGAAATTACATAGGTCTATTTTCAAATTCTATATACCCTGGGGGTTTAATACAGAAAAAAAATCTTTTATTTATTTATTTGTTTCTTTCGGTAGAAGCATTATTCAATTAGGCGGTGTTGACTACTCTTTTTTTTTTTTTCCGTTTATTGGTGTGTGACATCCATCTGGCAATTGACTTGAATAGTTGACTTGATTTGATCAAATTGAGTGTGTATTTAAAACTAGGCTGTGGTCCTTTCTCAGTCTTCCACACAATAAAGCCTTTTCGGGACTGGTTCAAACTTCGAACCAACGATTGATGCTGACTGTTTCGGTGACTACGATTTTGCAAATAATTTACCCAACTGAGAGCTGACATGATGATGGTGACAACGTTGTTGGCTGGGGTTGCCCTTTCTTTTTCTATTTTTGGGGTTAGGATGGACTATTTCCTTTGGGCATATAGGGAAGCTGGGCCCTGTAGCTCCACTGTGGTTGTATAGTTTCAAAACTACAATTTTCAAGTATAAATTGTGATCTTAAGCCTACTGAGCTACCTTTGAGGTTGCGATTGTCTTATTAAAGTAAGATGTATTAAAGTTCTACTTTTGTATAAGACTAGTAAAAGAGAGTTAATTGACTGCAAGTAGAGTTGTAAACGGGTCGGTTCTAGTCCGGGTCCAGGGTAGAACCGGAAACGGGACCATTTTCTAAGAGGGGGATCCAGAGCCGGAACCGGACCCGATTCGGAACTAAAAAACTGGTTCCGAAACCAGAACTGAGAATATTAATGGGAACCAAAACCATAACCGAAACCATTTGTGAGGCGGGTTTGGTTCCGGTTCTGGGTATGTTTCCGGGTCTGCACTAATACCTGTGTTTTTCTTTTTAAAAAAATTATGCTTTAGTAAAACAAAGAGATGTATTAATTCAATCAAGTGTTTTGAGTCAACAATGATGTATTTTTGAGAAAAGGACAGTGATATTTATGTATTAATTCAACTTGTATCAGCATTTTTTATTTGATTATTCAGTAGTGTATTATATTTTGAATTTCTCTTTTATGAAAAGTTATTGGTAGACTTGAATATTTGATGGTGGACGATGACAGGATGAATTTTATGGTTGAAGATCCGTATAATGATTTTTTAATTCTAAATAAATGGGACCAGCAATGACTTTGTGAATTAAACCATCACTCAAGTCGTCAGAAGTGGAGGCTACACTAACATAAGGTAACTTTAGAAAACAGAACGGGTCGGGTCCCGGGTCCGCGGGTCTGAGCTATTGTGGATCCGGAACCGGAACTGTTTAGGTATCGGTTCCAAAAAAAGGATCCTGAATGGGAACCATTTGCTTATCGAGATCAAAATAAGGATCCAAACCTGAAACCAACGAGTCGGAACCTTTGAATAATCAGAGAATCGAGAATCCATTTACAACCCTAACTACAAGTAGTTTTGCAGGGGAGGCCAGTCAGGAACTAGAGTAAGAGGCGCAAGCAGGCAATTGGGCCGTGTTGAGTTTTTTCATTGACTCCTTTCTCGTATTTTCTTTTTTACCGCCATCAATGCTGTGCAACGACCGCTTGGCAATTGACTTGATCTTATATTGACCGTAAGCGTGGAAGATTCCAGGTGGGCTCGTTAACTGACTAGATCACATTCGCACCTTCATAATTATGGACGCGTGTCATATGATCATGGATGTGGGACAAGTCCACTCAAGTCCATGACTTCTTCCTGGATGAAAATGGGTGTCGGTCCACCTCATGATGCAACAGGCCCAACCCAAAATATTCAAATAGGGTCCAACCCAATTTATTCAAATTGGGCTCAAAAGACCAAGGTCTGATTTTAGCGGCCATAATTGTGTATGGATATGGACTTTAATATTACTCTCTTATGATGTTGATTTTTCCTTTTAAAATAGAGTCGTTAAACTTGTGGGCTATGGATCAAAAGGGTTAGATCATGTAACAAACACCATTTCTCATAAGTGGATCTTCCCATCCCACTATGTCCCACAATATGTGGGACTCTAGGTGGGCCCCAGCAGCTGGTATGCATGATAAAGCCGAGCACACTGGACGCATAGAAATATTACCCTATCTATGTATGTCTTTTTTCCATTTTTCTTCCATCTTTTTTCTTAACTATTTCCTTTTAAATGTTCTGATCAGATGAGACAAGGTTCTTCATTCCTCGTTCAATTTGTGAACATTTTCACTTCATTTACTTTCAAGCATGGATTGTTACCGTAACTGGCTGTCTTAGGATTGTAAATACAGAGAAATTCTCCCCATCTGTTTTGACTTTTTTTTGTTGGGACCACCTTTAATCAATCCAATCTAACCATACACACCTTCCCTTTTGAATTTGCATCAATCCATGCTTTACATTGATCTGGTGCCTGTTAAATTTTATCATACCAAAATCGAACAACATTTAAATTTCTTAAGACTTAAAACTAAGGATCAATATATTCTATCCTGATAGCTCATAATTTCCTCTTATAGGTCCAAATTTTTTCATCTCTCTTTGTGGTGCCACCAGGTGGTCTCGCTAAAATAGGTACTTCTTTTCTAAGAAAAAATAAGCCAGGCCCATTATATATAACTACAGAAGATTCCCACAGCTGGTTTGAGGGCATCTGTTGCAGCATCTGTAGTTCTTTAGCCTTGATGAATTGGGTTTGGTGGGGTTGTTCCTTTTCGACTAAGGTGTCCATGACAATCTGTACGATGTGATTTGGATGGTTTGGATTAAGGTAGATCTTAGTAATGGGATTATGGCTCGTTTGTTTATTCCCCATCAAATGCCTTAAGATTTCATAGTAAAAATAAAGGAAGATTAAAGAAGAAAAAAATATAATAAGTTGGAGATATAAGGAGGTGATGGCTGACTCATCATTTTCTACCAAAATATAGGCTATTTGTTCTACTAATATGTGGCTGAGGGTCCCAACATGGGTACATGAGTGAGAATATGCGAGTCCACATTATAGTACAAAATAAATAAAAAATAAATGTAAGTTGTTGAAGTCAACGTCCACTCACGCTTCTGAGCGGTCATAATTGTGGTTGAGCCCTCGCCCTTACTATAAAACCATTATTGTGCCGTTTTCCATCACTAACTGATTTTAGAATAAGTGGTAGTTCAATGGGTATAAGATCATACATGGGGTGAGGATCAGCAGCAAAGCTTTCCATTTTGCCCTAGCTAAGGAGGCTGAGCCAGCACATGCGGAAAGACCCACACAAGTGAGAAGGGAGCTTGTATGAGAAGATATTGTATAGTTAGGATTCAAACCCTAGACAGCCAAGTAAAAACTGTTTTTAATTACTACTCTAATAACAACTGTTCTCGGATGAAATGAATTAATAACTGATATGATATTACAAAATTGCCCAAAACCGAAGATCAGAGAGGGCTTGCCGGGGAAACCAACCAAGTTGGTCTGCTTACATTTTCTATGATATGATTCCATCGAATTGTGCACCGGCTTATATTAAGCGGGCATATTCTCTAAAAAAAAAAAAAACTGGGCATCTTCAACCAATGAGAATTGGAAGAATGTCTCTTATTCTCTCTTACCTTGGTGAGATCCCATCCGTCCATGATGTCCATCTAATGTGATCTTTTTATACTGTGAATGCTTTGACATATTAAAGGGGAGTCTGGATCTGCTGTTGTGGGTATCTTGCCGCACATGCGGCGAACTCCATCACATCCTTTGTAGAAGATCACTCCATCACATCCTTTGTAGAAGATCGCAGAATTTGGTGTTTAGTAGCCATACTTAGAACTTACTTATTAATGGTGTAAAAAGAAAAATCGAAAACCGTCTAATCGAATCGAACCGCGGATAATAACCATATTTCACCATTCGGTTACGATTAATGAATCCAAAAACTGCACAGTTCGATTCAATTACGGTTTTCCGTAATAATTTACGATTATTAACCGAACCGAACCGAACCGTATAATACGGTTCGGTTAACCGTATGTGGTTAACCGTACAGTTTACAAATAAAAGAAAAAAATAAGGGGGCTGAATGAAATATTTCTTACCTTATTCAGTTGCTCCTTATGAATCATTTTACCTTCAATCATTCACATTTATCCCCTTATTTGAGGAAGGCATTTCACAGTTATTAACCGTAACCAAACCGTTAATATGGTTACCGCGGTTACGATTTTTCACGGTTTTTGTGGATACGGTTACGGTTTTAAAATAGAGAAAACCGCGGTTACGGTTCGATTAACGGTTTTTCCAAATTGACCGGTTAACTGAACCGTTACACCCCTACTACTCATTGAGTTTGTGAAAATAGCCACTCTTTTAATTTATATCAACCATCATATTACCATGGAAGATGAGATAAAATAGATTAAATACATTATAGGATTCTTTTTCTTAGATTTGAGATAAAGAAGCTTCGGGAATTCAAACACGACTTTATTTTGAACATTAATGCTATACTATGGTCCTATTGGCCTATTTTTTGTTCTGAAAGTAGGTAGGTGATGTCATTTCATGGAAAAGTTCAACATGATCAATTGCAACCCGATGCATTGCCACAATATTAGAGAAAAATTCTTATTTGATGAAAAGAAAAATGAGAGATCTTTGAACAATTTTTTATTTTCTTTGTTTTTATAACTATTTATATATAATTTAATTGGCATGATTTGCAGTAATCCCTTTTGATTAGGGTTTGATAAATATTTGTATTTCTGCAAATGTTTAGGGTGTTATAACGAGTGTTGTGAAGAAAGATGAATGAGATTTTGAGGCAAAGGCCTATTGGTGAGTATTATGATGAATACGTCTTTCCCATTGCGAATCTTGAGTAACTTGTTATCCTATTCAACTTCACCACCTATTCCATATCTAATAATTTTGATGATGATGATGATTTAACACATTTCTTATGCAAAGTTGTTGATTTTTTACTGTGCATTTGATCACATTCTTGAAATGCACGGCTTTGTATGTCACGTGCGAAAGGTAAAAAAATCCTAACCCTTGGACAACAAGGGTCCATATCCAAAGGATGAAGGCTAAAAATTGGATGGTTAGGATCTTCCACTTTATGGTCTGCTCATCATTGCCCTGATCTAAGTGACAACATTGGCCATGGTCTTCAATATGGAGTTCAATATAAAGTTTTCTGGTGAGTTTTAGAATTTTCATTTGTGGATGGTTTGCTCATCATTGTCCAGTCTGAGTGATGCTGTCCATAATAGGATTCTTCCATATTAAACTACAGACTTCTTCCATATGTATTGATGTGAACTGGCACTTGGATGCCCTAATGCTTCAATAATGATAATAAAATGTGAAGTTTTAATGAATTATGTGTATTTTTTTGTTTTAATGACTGATTTGATTTATTGTGGTGGTTGGGTTGTCTATGAAATAATTTGATAGCTAATATGAAGGACTTATTGTGGTTTGATTTCTTATTTAGAGCTGAGTTTCATTTATGAGGTCTATTTGCATTTAACTACTATTTTGGATTCCAATTTTTCCAAATTTGACAAGTTTTAATTGATTTTGACTGATTTACTTGCAATAATGTATCCTATTGTGGAGAGCACCCATAACTGTACAAATCTATTTGGCATAGGAGTTGTTAAAAAAGAAGCGAGAAAAAATACGAGTCTACTTTCCTTTTTCTCAAACGATTACTCCATCCCAATCCCCTTATTCAAAACTGATTAGTTCTCCTCCATATTCTTTAAAGGAAAATAAGAAGACAAAACTGATTTGATCTACACCTTTTGGTATACATGGTGGTACATTTACATTTGGTGTATATGTTATACAACAAAGTAGATTTGAATTGACCCAATCCGTGTAAATAGATTGCTACTCACACCAAATGTCCTAGTTACTAATTTTGACTTGTGAATTATTTATATTGTTGATTATTATCAATACCATTAACATAGTAAGGGTAGATTTGAATTGAGCCGAGCTGTGTAAATAGATAGCTACTCACGGCAAATGTTATGGGGTGGTGCATGCACATGGGAAATTAATCCCCTCACATCAAATAAACTATAATAATAATAATAATAATAATAATAATAATAATAATAATGACGATGGGAGGAGGACCAACCGTTCTTTGCTTATGGGGACTCTCTCCACAGAAAGGAGGAATTGTAGAAGGGGAACTTAGCACATTTTGTAAGGCCTCTTATTTTTAAATTTGAGTAGTCATATTGAGACAGATGGATATAGACTGGGAATAGATTTCCATTTCCATTTGATTTTTTTTTTCATCATAATTCATAGACACTAATTTGTAATTAGGAATTAAAACTTATCTCATATCTACCATAACTGAAAAGTGTGCTTATGAAAACGAAAGTATTATTATTAATAAAAAAAAAGGAAGACCAATCATCTATAAATTAACAAGAGAATTATTCAGAAAACAAATTCAATATATAGAGTACATACTCAACTTCAATAAACGAATGTGCCGTGGCCAGAAAAACACGAATGTACCGTGGCCAGAATATATAAACTTAATATATAAACGAATTTGATCATTAACACCTACACCCTCCACATGCCGCAAGCCTCCAGTCTTTATGACACTTCTTGATGAGTTCATTATCTATACGATACGACTCACGGATCCCACACAAAGTAGCGCAACTTTTACCTGTGATGCAGGCGTCTATGTCCTTGCAACAGGCCTTGTTCGCTACTCCAAAGCAACTTGCCAAATTGCATGATTGCTGGCAATGGGCCACCTTGATCATGTGGCTGAGGATCACCAGTGCAAACAGAAAGAGATTGAAAGGGAAACGAGTAGAAATTGCCATGCTCCTACGGCTCCCCATTTCCCTGCAACTTGAGATGTTCTTATAGGCGTTGTGGTCTATGCATAAATGTATTTAAAAGTTGGCTTTGCTCCTAAGTAAATCTTTCATCATGTAACTAATTTTTAATCACTTAAAAAGTACAAAATTAACACTATTTCAGAAGGATTTATAAGGCCTTTTGTTTTTGTTTTAATAATGGAGGGTGTTCCAGCCATTTGGGCCAGACTTATCTCTATAGGCCAGGGAGAGCCAGGTAAATCCTCATTGGCTCCAGTGCAGTGGTAGTGCAGTTTCGAATGCTCAATCTTTGAGTAGAAGGATTTATATAAGTTAAAAGTTTGAATAAGGAAATAATGTGAAACAATTTGATTTAGTAAGAGGAACATACATTCTTATAATTTTAAGTTATTTTCACTAAAAATGGAAAATTGAGAAGCCATGAGGATACGATACCTTGATACGTTCAACTAGACAGTATATTCATATCACATTGTATCGAATACTTCTTTTTCATTTGCAGAGGTCATGTATCTGCCTTATCAAGGTATGCCACCCTCGGTGTATCCTTGCCATGGGTGAATTTGGATGCATCCCAAATAACAAGCAATACTAAGTTTTCTCGCCCAAGACGAGTGGGTGTGTAAATCATTAAGTAGAGAATACAAACAGATTTTATCAAATATAGCTATGAAAATCAGCTTCTAAACTAAATTAACTTACTTGACAGCTGAATATGCTGGGTTATGCTGCAAAGGATTTGGATAGGTCTGCCAAAAAGCAAATATAGTGAAAGCCATCAGGTACAAAGAAAATTTGAAGATAAATATGTTCATAATGATTGGTTTAAATATGTAAAAAAACAAAAGATCCGGAAATCAAAAGCAATTCACTGTCGATCATCAAATGCCTTCACTTTAATCGCAGCTGACTACACCTACCTTTCCTAAATAAAAATGACTAAGTTGAGATATTTCATCCCATGAATGAAATTGGAGGATAGAAATTGAAAAAAAAAAAATCACTTGGTAATTTGAGATTTCTGAATTGGTGGAGCCCTAGGGGGAAGCATCAAATTGTTAACTAAGCAGGATTTCTGAATTGGTGGTCAACCACAGAAGGCTCACCAGATGAATTCACAGAGCACTGCCAGAAAGCTCCATCTTTCTTAATGCATCTTTCTGAATTAACTAAGAACTCTATCTACTATGGAGGTTTCATAAACTACATCAAAAGATTATCGCACCAGCTACCCGGCCTTTTTGCTATATTTCCCCACCATATGTCATGTCTTAGCATGTGAAGTGAAACAAGAAAAAGGTTGGCAGCAAATGATCAGTAGGCCATAAAAAGTAAGCAAAACCAAAAACTGAGTCTAATCTAAACTGCATTGCAAGAAAAAAGGATAGAACTGCTATGAAACCAGCCTTTTTGGGCGCATACATAAATAACGTATACATATAGATTCTGTTTAAAACAACAATCACAATCACGGATTATAGGTTAACTTGATGGCTAAAACCCTACTTCTCTACTGCAATTTGCAAGATTAAAATACAATTTTAAAGGACTTTGCATTTTATAAGATGCTATCTATAAAACCTTAAATGGAAATATAAACAGCAACAAAAGAAAAACAAAAAGGTCTAATCTCTTGACATTCACTGGCGGACCCAGGATTTTCGTTTAGGTGGGGCTAAACTTCCGCTAGAAATTTTTCATATTAACAACAGCACTTGGTTCAACACTGTTCATTTCTCTCCACATCTAAAAAAGACCCACACAAGGGTAACCCGCGCAGAATAGGAAAAAGAGTCAACCACAGGAATGCCGTCCCCCATTTCTACCCGTTATTCCGCCAGCTAAATAGGGGTGCATCCAAACGCACCCTTCCATCCAACAATTGGAAAAAGCCAAATAAAAATCCTAAATTTTCCCATCATTTAAGAATTCAAACATAAATTAAAAGAAGAAGAAAAGAAAAAAAAAAAAAAAAAAAAAAACCAGAACCCACCCTAACATCTCTTTCACAAATCTCACTCATTCATAGATTAAACAAGCACACAAGATAAAAAAAATTAAAAAAAACCCAAAAATCAAGTAATTTAAGAAAGAGAGCCATCAAACATAAATTAAAAAAAAAAAAAAAAAAAAAACACCCTAACTTCTCCATGCAATGCCAAAATAATGAATGGAATCATTAATCATAGAAAATAGGAAGAAAAGGGGGAGAAGGAGAGTGAGAGGCAACAATGACAGTTATAAAGAGAAAGATAGTCAATAGAGAAAAATGCAGGGGGAGAGAGAGAGAGGCAACAGAGATAAAAGGAGATAGACTTACCAGAAGCCGTATGAGGAAGGATTGTCACAACCTGCCTCACAAGCGTCTGAAGAGAAGCGAAGCAATCGAAAGCAGAAGCCAAGAAGCTAGAAGGGGGCTGAGGTTGAGAGGATTGAAGAAGAGACGAACGATTTAGGGTTTTTTTCCTCCTCTTTATTTATGGCGCGATGGACTTAAACCGGACTTAAAATATATTGGGCATGGGCCTTTTCTTCATGTGGGGCGTGGGCCAATAGCCCAATAGAACTTTAAAGGGCTTTTCAAATTTGACCTGGGGTAGCCCTAGATACAACTAACGTGGGTCCGCCATTGGATGTGTTGGAACCGAAGTCGCCGAGAACTTGTGCATTATGGTGTGAGACAGACCTGACCTGCGAACTCGCAGCGAATACTTGTGTATATCTGGATGATTAGAAGCAAGCATTCTCATCTCCCTCAAATAGAATAATCTCTACACTATCTCTCATGGAATCCCACATTTCTTGAGTAGTGTGGAAAATCTGCCAAACCAGAAGTATAAACTCAATCCAAACTCTACCACCAAAAGTTTGATCATCAGCCTCAACCAGATCAACCTGTTGGGAGCACATGCCGCTCGATCTGACCTGGGCCTCATGACAGTCGGGCCACACAATTTTCCAACACGGAGAATACGGGGCCTCGTCTCCCATACTGCAGAACCCAATCGAAAAAAGAGAAGAAGACTGGAAGAGGGGGGAAGCCCCTGGTATTCTGGGTTCTTTTTGCAGAACAAGTTCTGAAGGGAAGGGTTCACACCCATTTGGTTGTCGCAGAGATCGAGACTTCGGTGCCCGTCGCCGGAGAAAGGGACATCCGCCGCTGCCGCCTCGCCGGGACTTCGCGTCGCCGGTGAAGGAGGGTCCCCACCGTTGTCGCTGAACTGGGCCGCGGCTGGTGAGGACGAAGAAAGAAGAGCAGAATGGCTGCTGTGTAGTTCGGTTCTTCCTAAACAGAGAGGAAGAACTGGGTCCGGTTCTGCTGCAGAACAGAACGATGGATCGATGGAGAGACTTGCAGAACCCAAGCAAACCGGGGATAATGAGGATAATCAAATGAGAGAGAGAGAAAGACTTCTGTCAAGTCATGTGAGAAAGAATAAAAATTTAATATAAAAAGGGCGACAGGGCCCTTGTCTGGCACTTTTTGTAACAGCATGAGTGACAGCCTTTATTTATCACATGCGTGATGGGACACAAAATAAAAAAAAACAAAAAAAAAAATCAAGAAGTGGCCCTCCGTATTTCCGGTGGAGGGAAACAAGTCCTGTATTGTTTGAATTTGTTTGGGAGAGGACAAAAGGTGGCAGTGACATTTCATATGGTGGTCTGAAGCACCATTTGAAAATGGTGAGCTCCCAGGCCAGGCCAGGGTACAGGTCGCAATCCTCACTCGAGTACAGTACCCCAGCAGCAGCGGGTGCAGAGATGACATCAGCGGTGGCGTCAGGAATGGTTAACTGTCAGTTTGACCAGATCCAACGGTCATAATTCAAGCTGTGATATCGGAGTCATCCAGAGTCCGGCTTGAGATCCATTTGAACCCACGGACTAATGGCGAGTAGATCTACGCTGTTGCAGAGTAGATTGACTGTTCAACGGCCAACAAGAAGGGTCGACCGAACAAAGTGTAGAAACTTGTTTCTGCGATATCGGAGCCATCCGGAGTTATATTTCAGATCTGTTTCTTCCAGTGTACTCGTGATGACGAGATCTACGTAAATGAAGCATGAGATTGAAAATCCAATAGAGGATTTTGACCGATAGGAGTGCAGAAAATTATTTTTGCGATATCGGAGCCACGCTTAGTTGGATCACAGATCAGCTTGCTCCTGTGAACTCGTAATGATAAGATCTATGAGGCTAACGAAGGAGAATGGCAGTTTGACGGGTAAAACTTGGTTGACCCAGAAACCAATTAAGTGGTTCATGGTGGTAGTGATGGATTCAAGCATCACTAGCCCGATTAAAGTGTTAAGTGATGTCATGGATGAAGAGACAACTCCAGAAGTTTTAGGCAAAGCTCGAACGCTTATGACGGTTGATTCACGTCATGGAAAGTGTAGATCCACATCAAATGGATCGGGAAAGAGCGGATGTGCCAAAGCAGATGGAAAAGAATAGTTCTCTTGCTATTCTGGTTACTCTTATTAGAGTTCCAGTAGAGATTGGTCCCATGATGGTGGATTTGTTCTTATGAAAGATAATGCGTACTTGAGCATTGGGATATGAACGATATAGATCCGAATATTTGATGGGATTATTCAAATCCAAACGGATGTGATGTATGTTCCTAGCTTGCAAAGAATTGAATTGCTTTGGGTACTTTAGACTCCAAAGGCTGTAAGTGCACTATAGTAGGTGGAGTTGGGAAAGGTGATAGAGCATTGGTCATCATGAAGGGTGAGATAGTCAGAAATCTCTACAGGTTATTAGAGGATGCAGTTCCAGGTGGAGCAGCGAAAGAGACATCGGATAACACTAGGAGGAAAGATATTGCTCAAGTGGAGCTAGGTGTGTCATCTAGCAATAATCCAGGAAGACTTGAACGGACAGTAATTTCCTCGGAAATGGTCAAGGCAAGTTAAGGTTTAGAATCGGGTTGGCTCGACCTATTATCGCAAAAGCCATCCAGCGAAGAAGTAACGTGCAGGCAATGAAATCATGCCTCCTTCAACAATGGAGCGGTCAACATTAGATATTTGACCTGGATGATAGATTGGATAGTAGAGGCTTATTTCTTCGTAGTGGTACAAATAATTAGGGCGGTTTGAAGGCTGGTTGCGAGTGATTTAAAATCACTCAGATTCGTCAAAGAATTCGAGTGTCACGCTTGAGGTGGAGTTTGACGAGAACAGGAACTTTGGGACAAGTCAAAGTTCGGATGCTGGTTCAACATATCAAATGTTGAAGAAAGAAGACTGCATCATTGGTGCAGGGACGTACCATTCAGCGAGGTACGTGAAGACATCGCCGATTTTTTATCTCATGGTGGTTGTAAGAAATGTATGCCAGTGTGGAGATTGTTGGGGTTATGATGTGATCAAAATCAATCATAAAATACCGCAAGTGCACGGGTGTCTAGATGAGACAGTGGCAAGAACGGGTCGAACCCACAGGGAGCTATTAAAGAAACTTTTAAATTAAGAAAACTAATTAACTAACAATTTAAGAAAATTTTTGATTTCTTAGATAATAAAAAAAACAACTAATTTAGAAATTCGAAATCTACCAATTAATGAAGATGATTAGAGCATAGGAATCCAATAAGCATCCACCAATTATTTATCAAGTAATCCTAACTTGTTCCAATTTTTACTTCAAATCAAAGACAAATCAATGTTTTTAATTTGGAAAATCTAACTTTAAAAATCCCTTTTTAATTATAAAAATTCAAAACTCAAGACTTCCTTCATCTCATAAAAGAATAAAAATAATTTAAGCACCACCCATCAAAAGTAAGCATAAACCATCAAAAGATCTAAATCCTAAGCATGACCTATCAAACCTAAGCATGAGTAGTCAAAAACTAATTTTTATTTTTAGAAATAAAAATAGAGATTTGCCTAGGGTACGAAGACAAGCCTATTAATCATTAAGCACATAATCATGGAACACAAATTAGAATTACTAAACAAATAAAAAGACAATTACTTACCTTCATCCATAACTCTAATCAAGAAAATTAGCCCGACATTGCAAAGAATGCTTCTTGATTTATCATTAAAAATTGCATCTTTACAACTTCTCCTTCACAAATTTTCTCCTTCAAAATAAACCCTTGGACATGGCCCAAGGTTACCAAAAATAAAAATAAACTAATGGAAAAGAAGAAAGGAAAAAGAAAAGAATAGGAGAGAGGGAGAGCTTTGGTCATATGGAATATCTTATGGGTCTCCATCATGCCTCCTTTTATGCTTTTTGCAAACCCCTTTTAGTAAAGAAGTGCCCTCCTTTTAGGTCTCCTTTTTCCTTATTGAGTAAGGATTCTTTCTTGTTCTCCAAGTTAACTTCTTTCTTTGGAAAGACTTTTAAATTTGAGAGATCTCCTTGCCTTATTAGGTTTCTTGATACATACACTTTCCTTGTATAATTCCAAGAATATCTCTAAAAATTACATGATGATGTAAAGGAAATAAACTTCCCAAATATTAAGATTTCTTGCAATTCCCGCCTACAACTGTAGCAGATAACTTCCCGAGGTCATATCTCCCTCAATATAGCTCTGATTTAGGCAATCTTGGGCTCTACGGATATCTACTCGAAAAGAGCTTTCCAACGGTAGCTAAATTACGCCGATCTGACCCTCGGTTTGAGAGTTATGGCCATTTTAAGTTGCTGCCCTTGAAAAATCCGGGAATAATTATGCAAAAATGGAAGCTTCTATGTTGGCATGCAATGGGGTGTGTGGGGCCCATTGTGGACTTCCAAGCATGCTTGGACTCTCTCTTTGCTTGTTTATTTGACTTCTCTCTTCTCAAATTTCATCAATGTAGGTCCCATGTTGATTTCTCCTACAAATTGAAAGAGGCAATTTTCACATTAATCATATGTAAGAAAATAATTATGAACCATGTATGGGACCCTACATTCCTAGTGATGCACCAAAATGACCAACTTTCCAAAAAAATAGCACATGGTGCCAAAAATAACAAGATATGTATTGATGAAACCAAAAGCCTAATTTTGGAGTGATAAATGAGATGAGAAAAACTTAATTTCAAAAAGTCATGCAATTTAATGAATTTTGACCAATTTTGACCATTTCTCCAAAAATATCCTCAAATGCATATAATCATGAAATTGAATGTAATTCTATGCAGTTAAACCTAATTAAGTCCACAAATGCTAATGAAATGATGAGTTAATGACCTAGTTTTGTGGACTTATCAGGTTATGTCTTGTATTCCGAGTTAACCGGATGGGTTCATTGGTTAGCCAAGGACCGGATTAAGGTTGGGTATTTTGGTAATTGTACCGGGGCTTTCTTTGGAGGTAAGAAAAAGAAAATGATAAACTTCATGGAATCTGTAACCCTAGAAAGAGAGAGTGTAATCTCTCTTGCCCGTGGTGTTACCTACATCACGTGCTGGAGATGATGAGAGTGTGAGAGTCTCTGTAAACCTTGTTTGTTGTAGCGAAGATGATATCATTTTTGAGAGTCAGACGTCTTAGTGAAGAAGGAGAGTGCATTTGTGTCACGACCCGAGCCCGATGTCCGATAATCCCGAGCTGTGAATCTATACTTACTCCCGTAAGTTCCGAATTAACAAGGTTAAGACGGAATCCACAAGGGATAACATTTTCAATTTACCTGTCAATTGCACAAATTTGTGGAGACATTTATATTTGACAATATCAATTTACGATTTATATGTATACAAAATAATGTTCTTTATACATGTTTCATTTCCATCATTTTCTTGTCAATCACTGCATATCCAAAATACAATGCAGATAGTAATTAATTACACCTCAAAATGATTACACAAAATAATTTCCCAAAAAATTTATCAAAATATTATAATCCTTCTAGCACTCGGATACCCATATCAAATGGTATCCCAACCATTCCATTCGTTTAGTCCTCCTGGAGGAACCTGAGCGATCTCCTCCGCTGCCGCCGGAGGCGTTGCTGTACCGGCAAGGACAATCGGGCCTGTAATGCCATCAATAAAACTAGTGAATACGACTGTTCAACAATGTATAAATAGATCTTATAATAGCATGTTAATCTATAAATTAAACTCATTCAATCTATTAGTAACAATTCTAATTCTAAACAAGTCTAGAAAATTCCTACAATAACAATATGTGAACATGAAAGTCAATCATGTGGACATGTATAAGGTGGTCACTACCATAGCATTTATATTCATTTCATTCTATTTCATTTCATTTGCCATCTCTCCTCAAAGGAGGGATTCATCTTCCGAATAGAAGACATCAATCAATACCCATAAATATGATGGATTGATGCCTACGTATAAGATATTTGGACTTGCCTACGTACAACATATCTATGGATATCAATTAAATGAAATCCAAACGTACAAGATATTTTTCTTTAAAAAAAATAAAAGTACGTTATATTCTCTAAAAGATTATATTGTTGTATTTTCTTGTGCATCTAAACAAACCCTTAGGTCAAAACTTAAAATATATTCAAATGGCTTTCATATCACTCATACATATGTTATATTTTGTTAATTTATTCACATCTATGTACACTTCCAAAAAAAAAATAAAAAATTCCTGTGCTTCTCCCTTGGATTGGTAGATTGAATCGAAGTTGTGACTATATTTGTATGTTTGTAACCAAAACCCATCCAAACCACTTTGTGGTATTCGTATATGGTAGGTTCTATTTCCAAGAAGGGTAAAGTTTAGAGAGAGTGAGAGAGAGAATATTATGATTTGAAGTGGCCTAAATGGATCCATTAGTGGAGTTAAATTGATCCTCTTAGATGTCACGTGCGTGAAAAAGGACCTTAATTATAGTTTCTACTGTATAAAAAAGGTCTTCCCTCCAATTTTAACCTCTTATTTTAACTTTTTAGACTCAGCAATGATATCGTCTCGTTTCAGTTGGGCATTGACATCATGCGCTTGTGTCTTCTTCTTCTCTTCTCCCCACTCTTTATCTGTTCCCTTCTCTCCATTTCTCCATAGTGACAGTAATGGATCATGTTTTTCTTTCTTTTGTGGTGATGTGCAATGCATTATTTGTGACCTCCTATTAAATGGGCTTGTCCATGCAAAGTCTTGCACGTACCAGAGTCCCAGGCATAAAATTTACACGCATCCCAATTTGTCACGACCCGGGCCTGAGATAAGAGTAATCGGGGGTCAATCTCGAATCGCGATGACACATACTTACTCCCGCGAATCCTAAATTAACCGAAGCTAAGACAAGACTCACAAGGGTTCTAACCTGCATACCTGTCAAATGTACATTTTTGCGGAAATACTTATATACATTGACAATAAGTAACTTTACATTAAAAGTAAAGTTCACATATACAAAATTATAGTCCAATAAAGCCCACTGCTACATATTCACAATACAATGCAAGGGACATTTAACTACATCTTAAAATGATTCACAAAAGTATTTATCGAATTAATTCCCAAAACTAAATCCAAAATATTTAAAACAACGCCCTCCGAACTATGCCCACTCCGCTAATCCTCTTGGAGGAATCGGATGGGCCTCCTCCGCAGGCGGCGCGGCCTCTGCAAGACCGGCACAGGCAACTGGGCCTGTAATGCCATCAATAACATTATGAACACGACGGTTCAGCAATGTATAAATAGATCTATGATATGTCATGCTAAATCTGTTCATATCTCAATGTAATAACACTAGACAATTAAATCTAGAACAGTATAAGATCCTGTACAGCGCCACTAATCAATAATCAGTGACTAATTTCAACTACAATAGTAGTATTATCATCATTCAATTCAGTTTCTTCCCAAGGGAAGTGTTAGTCAGTTCATTTCATTCAGTATTCATTCATTTCGTTCATTAAGTGGCTTATGGGACTATTCAGTCCAATGTATTTCACTTTTCATTACATGGCTTATCAATTCATTGACTTTTCAGTCTAAGCGTGGGATCTACCAATGTCTTGATCAGAGATCACTGGCATCACCATGGAGCTCCGGAACACCCCAATCATCTGCTGCAGCAGGATTAATCATTAGTTCATTGCATTTATTCATTACATTGTTACCTTTAGTAACTGTTCATTGTGTCATTAATCAGTACATTATTACCTTTAGTAACTGTTCATTGTATCATTAATTATTACATCGTATGTAGTCAATGTTATTCCATACGAGTTAGAATTCCCTATCAATTTCTGTTTCTACTAAACTTTCTTTCACTTCTAGACAATTAATTAGGTGGAAATATTGGTTACCGAATGCACGTGTTATTCTCGATGGACATCACATTTATATGCTTAATGTGTGTATTTAGTTTTCAAAATTTTCACCCACAATCTCAAAATCCACTTTAAATTTTTACTCACAATTAATATTTGACCAGTATCAGGCTCACTGGCGGTTAGCCGGAACTTGACCAGTGGCTAGCCGAAATGCAGTCGGCGGCTAGCCGGAATGTGGCTGGCGGCTAGCCGAAATTTCAATTTTGGTTAACTGCCATTTTGCGGTTAGCTTACAGTCAGCTTTCCAGAAGCTGGCATTTTTGACAGAAATTCTGACTCAATTTCGGTCACCTTAGGATTACCTTGCGGCTAGCCGAAATTCAAATTTTGGCTAACCGAAAATTGGCGGTTAGCTTTCCAGAAGCTCGCCCATTTTACAAATTTTGACGATTGGCTTCACGGTTAGCCTCACGGTTAGCCGAAATTCGGCCAAAACTCTGTTTTGAGTTTCAGAACTTCTGAAGTAATGTCTGAAGCTGAGTTTCAGGAACTCAAACCTCTACTATAATCTACAAAATCCAAGGAAAAGTAGACACTTGGAATAACTACTAATCATCTCAACAATCCATAACAATCTCTATTCTACAAGAAAGAAAGGGTTTGAGAACCCAACTCTTACAACTTAAGAAAACTTATAGATTAGCATTTCAATCATAGATAGAAATATACTTGCCTCTAATGAAGATTGATTGACAAAACTCTTTGTTTAGCTTGGGCTTGAGAAGAAACTTCTTAACTTGGGTGTCTTTCTTCAAGAGAACTCCAAGAAGAAGATGAAGAAGGTGGAGAAGATGAAGTCTCACTCCACTTGAACCACTTCAAATCCCACTCTCATGCTTGATGAAGTTGAAACGGGAGAAAGAAGAAGGAAAAAGGAAGAATGAGAGGTGTCTAGGGTTTTTCTTCAACGGATTTGGGTGGAAATGAACTCATAGGAGTTCATTTCCTTTATATAAGTCCTCATTTTCATTTAAACCCTCTCCTTTTCTCATATTCTCAATTCAAGTCAAACGAAGGGTCATTTGACCGGATACTCGTCAAACGACTTCGAGTTTATTATGAAAGTTAACGTACTCATTGAGATACACGCGTTGGTATCACGAGTTTCCGTATTCGACAAAATACGTATAAACCCATATTTACGAAAAATGTCTTATTCCCTTAGTTTAAGCCTAACTCTCATTCAATTTATTCAATCTCTTCATTACTACTTCATTAAGTTCATTTGAGACTAATCTCATTGGGTTTAATCATTAACCATCATTAGTCTAGTTAAACATGATTAACTAGCATTAACTTCAATTAATTGGAGTTAATCTTGATTAACTCGGGATGGGGCCTTACAACAATTCCCAACACCAACACCAACACCACCATCACCATCACCATGATAGCCTGGTCTCATCAAGCTCCAACAATTTACAGGTATATTTGCATGTGTTCAATGTGGCTTTGAATTGAAGATAATGAGATCGAGAAGCAACTAAAATCATATCTAAGTAACTTGGATAAAGCATGTAGTGTTGGATAAAGTCTATCTCTTCACACAAACACACACTAAAAAAAAAAAAAAAAAAAACCGATTCATTAACATGTAGTTTTGCATAATAACCTTAAAACCATAAGTCTGTACATGTTGGGTCATGACCTGTTTGTTGATCAAGCGGTTAAAAGACAATGACCTAGTAAGCCACATCATGGATCAGCCAGACTTAACATCGTCTCTTTAGCCCTTCAAAGGACCAAATTGATGACAATGAAAGGCGAAAACATAGCAGTCCACGTTCGACAAAATAAAGGTCGGATAGCAAATAATCAAATGCAACTAGGGTCGTTTCCAAGAAAAATCTATCCAATTGGCGGTTCGTGTGTGAGTTGATTCACTTATACACCTAATCTTTGATTCTACAATTAAAAGGCTTCTGACAAGGAGGTGAGGACCAAAATCCTCTTAATTAATTGGGAGAGACACTTATGAAGTGGGGGAGATGAAGAAAGAAGAGGGAGAAGAGAAACAAGGAAGAAAAAGAGAAAGAAAGGAGAGATAATATCATCCATAAACTAAAATCCTCATAAACTATTTTTCTCATGAAATCCTCTTAAAAATGTAAAATCACCTCTCCTCCTTCCCTCTCTCCCCCTCTTCCTCCCTCATGCACCTTCCTTTTCCGCTTTTTTTTCCTTCTTCTTCCTCCCTCATCCACCTTCGTTTACCTCTTTTTTGCCTTCTTCCTCCCTCCCCCTCTGTTCTCTCTTCCTCTCTCCCCCTCTATTCTCTCTCTCTTCCTCTCTCCCTCCCTCCCTCTTCCTCTCCGTCCCACAGCGACGACCGATTGTGCCGGCCCTGATGTTGCTGTGGAAGGGAGAGAGAGGGGAGGGAGGAAGAGAGAACAAAGGGGGAGGGATGAAGAAGAAGAGGAAAAGGAAGGGGGGGGGGGGTTGTGGGGAAGGAAGGAGGCTGATCGGGGATGCTGTCGGGGCCTGGAGGGTGGAGGGGGGAAGGGGAGGCGGGGTAATTTAGGGATTTTGTTTTTTTTTTTTTTTTGTTTTTTTTTTCTGTGTGAAGAGTGATTTTTTATGTGCCAATAGAAGCTCTTGTTTATTTAAAAACCCATGTTTTGAGGAAAATCATTAATAGTTATGTTCTTGAATTCATCCTCCATATTGACGTGTGATTCTCTTATTGGATGGAGAGAGTCAACGCTGCGTATTATTAATAGGAACTGTTGCTGCAACCAAGCCCGCCCCAATAGGAAAAGGTTATTTTTAAAAACACGGGCAGGGCCCAGCTACAACAACTTTACACTATAATATGATACAGCTCCTGCCTCCTCCAATGACATTATTCCATGTCACCATGGAAATAGAAGAACTCAAACGATCGTTTCACTTACTCCTTTGCTGGAGTGGCGTCCCGTTTAAAGAACATTCATTTATTCCTAAAACACCCTTCTCATAGTTTTCCTTACTAGCTAATCTCTCTGGCGGAACCCCGTTGTCACTGGCTGGATTAAGCAGTGGCCCACTATTCATCATTTAATCCATCCCAGTTGTCATATGCTTGAATTTTTCGTGGGCCATACAAAATCCTCTAAATCAATTTAATAAAGCTTAAGGTGATGTCATATTTCTTCTATTTAATCAGTTAAGGATTTATTTAAAATGTCAATATACTTTTATCATTTAATCGCTTGATTTTTCATTTACATTGTGCCACACATGTTTTTATTATTTAATAAATTAATTATTAATTTAGATTTTCTATATATTTTCATCATTTAATTTTTGTGATTTACAAGAGTCTTTAATAATAAAAGAGAACAAGAAATCCAAGTTCAAATATGATAAATCCTGATGTGGAAACATATATATGTTTTGTAGCCCCGTGGGGCTTGTGGTCCATCGATGTGAAATTCAAGGCAGGGATATTTGATAGATCTTATGTCAAATGCAAGCCATGATAGAAATAAATAAATAAGACCTCTATTCCATTATATAAGCCTCGCACATAACTAGGGATGGCAACGGGGCGGAACGGGGACGGAATTGGGGTTCCCCGCCCCCGCCCCGAACTTGCCCCGCCCCGCCCTTCGGGGTAATTTATATTCCCCGTCCCCGCCCCGCCATGCCCCGCGGGTACCCCGCCCCGCCCCGCTCCTCAATTGTAAAAATTTTAAATGGGCAAGACTTGGGATTCGAACTCGGGTGGGAGAGCAACAGAGCTTTGCCTTACCACTAGACTAAACTTCATTTCTTATAATGTTTTACCTTATTTAAAATATATTAATATATTCAAGATTGTTACACACATATACATACTTCACTTACTTACTATATATATTATGACTTATATATTATTTATCATTTATTTAAAAGGAAAATGTTAAATGTAGACAACTAAGGAATCTAATTGGAAACCTTAAAGCTACATTGAGCTCGTTTCCATCTCTTGGATTTTGAAATCTTTTGGTCTTGTGAAATGAATGGAACTTTATTTTAAAAATAATAATTTCGCTGATCAAACATTTTGTTTGGATATCTATTGGACTCATGGCTTGGAAATTCTAGAATCCTTTGAAATTCTGAAATATTTTTTTGGACATCAATTGGGATTGGGCCTAATTATTTCTTCTTGTGTTTCTCAATAAAAGCTTCGAAATCTTTATCACATGAATTAGGAGTGCAATCATAATATTACCCGCCTGTTTAAGATGAAAACATGATAAGCACCCACCAAAAGGAAAATTACACAATTTGCAATTCAAATTTATAAAAGTCTTGAAATGTAGAAAAAATTCTAAAAACATATACTAGTAATTTTGTTTAAAAAAAATAGAATTTATATATGAACTTCAAGTATTGTCATATGAATATTAAATCATTATTTATTGTATAGCTATGAATTCATGAACCTCCTATAGCGGGCCCGGCTATATTGAAAGTACATACTATATTGAAACCCTCATTATTAAAGCCTTGTCCCAGGCTCCCAGCTGTGACGGTGTTGGCTACATGTTTTCCTTTTCTCCATTCTAAATCAAGACCCAAATAAGAAAAATTTTCTTAACTTCATAATTTTTCTTTCAAGGCAAAATAAATTAAATTTTGGATTGACTACAAAGAAAAAGGTAAATTCATTTATTTTATATGGTAAAAAGCACATGAATGATTCATCTATGTTGTCTCCATGCCTTTAATAATATTAATAAAAAAAAACCCTCAACCATGCTGACTCATTTGCCCGAAACTCAGGCCCCTCTCAAAACATCAGTCTTCCTAGGGACCATGGCATTTTTCCCAAAATAGAATAAAAAGATCTCCCAGCATAAATATTTTATAAGTGTGGGGCACTATTAGATTGTTTAAAATTTTTTAAATTATCTAATATTAATATTATAAATTTTCCTTTTCCTAAAATTTTACCTATTTAAAGTGAGATTTATTTATATAAGATTTTCTCTAAACCCTTGAAGGCCAATAACATACACTTGAAAATATCATATATGCTTTGAGACATTTTTTATAAAAAAGACAATATCTCTCTAAAATATCATGAACTCCATCAATACATGGTTTCACTTCATTTCTGGTATTGAACTCCACTCACTAATAAAGAGGTTAATTACACATATAATTAAAATTAGTATAATGTATAGTGTTGTTAGTATGATTAGAATCATATTAAGTTACTAACTATAATTTACCTTGTTATTTCTAATCGTATGAGTTATTATAAGCGTATAGCATGATATATCTTGTAATGCTATATTAAATTAGTATAATTTATATTGTTATTAGTATGATTAGAATCATACCAATTATAATTTACCTTGCTATCTCTAATCATATATGTTATTATAAGCTTAAAGCATAATCTATCATTCTATTATATTCGTTTTATTTAATATGATTTATCATGTCGCAATTTAACATTATATATGATTAAAGTCAAATAAGCTTAGATAGATTTTTAACAACTTTAGTTTCATTAAATTTGAATTAGAGGGAATGTGATCATATTATATGCTTTTATAATGTCTAGGGTTCAATTAATTACATGTTTAACTTTAAAAAAAGTCTTCAATCAATCTACTTAACCCTTAATAACAACATAAAATCAATATATACATTTACATATAAATATGTTTATTTATTATAAAAGAAATCTAAAAAATATATATTTTTTAGAGGATTATTAATTTCGGGGCGGGTTACGGGGCAGGGCATGGGGCGGGGCAACGGGGCGGGTCAACGGGGCGGGGCATGGGGCAGGGCAACGGGGCGGGTAAACGGGGCGGGGCGGGGCGGGGCGGGGTGGGGCATGAGGCAGACCCATCCCCGCCCCGCCCGGCTTCGGGGTATGTTTTTTTGCCCCGTCCCCGCCCTTTCTAAGATTCGGGGCGGGGCGGGCTCTCCGGGTTGGGGCGGGGCGGGTTAAAAATGCCATCCCTACACATAACTTTCATGCGAGGTAGTTTGATGGGCCCAAATATCAGATTTAGGGTCAATCCCATGCCTCCAACCTTTTCATCTGCGGCCCATAAGTTCAATGACTTTGTATAATAAAATTTGACCCCATCATCCAATGGTCTAATCCATTCAGATTGGTACAGACCCAGTGTAATTATGGGGGAGGATTTTGATGTTTCATTTTGAATCAGTATCCAGTTGGGCCCTACGTGCTACCTCGCATGGATTCCTCTTTGTAAGGTTTGTACCCAAATATCAGCCAAAAAATGAATATGTTTTATTAACACCATATAGGCCATGCCTTTTGAGCTAATATCAATAATTTATCAGTTTGTGTAATCCTACTTTGTTTTGTAGTGCTAAAAGTTTTTAAGAAAAAAGTAATCAAATAATAAAATATAATTTATAATCCTTTATTTACTTTTAAATCATGCAACACATAAACATGGAAAGTGGCAAGAATACAATTCTAATGGATCTTAAGTTTCAACCCAAAACCTGAAAGTCATAGGGATCATGGCTAGCTAAAACCTTTGCATTTTATTTCAATCAAGCTCTAAATTTATGTCATGAAAATTGAGAAACAACTTGATCATAGCAAGTGTAATAACCATTACCTTTGTTGTTTAGAATCACTTTATTTATAGGAAGATCTTTTGATAATCAGATGACTTTAAAGATGGCTTGCCCTTTTTCTGGTGTGGGAGATATCTAAAAGCATTTTTTCATTTATTAGATTTTATAATTACACACATTATTAGATAAAAAAAGAAAATAAAAACAGAGTCTGTCAATTCGATGGTGGTTCCCAACACCAAGTGTTGTGACTTCTAGCGGTTTAGATATTAATTTAGGTTCCATTTTCATGGTGAATTGGAACAATGTCAGTGGACAGGCAGCAGCGGTATCATATTATAGTATAACGTCGCCGCCCGGGAGCCGGCCCTAAGAACAAAGAGACAAGAAAGTGGGTAGGTCGGCTTTGATTTCCAAAACTTATAACAGTATAAAGCTGTATCTTTCGCTATAAAGAAAAGAAGGGAAGATTCCTATAACTAGAAAATGACCTCGCCTTAATTAATTATGACCTTTGGGCTCGGGTCCATGAATTGAAGTATTTAAAAGGGGACCATGCTCTTCCACGAACTGTTCTTTTTATTTAACCCATGCATTGATGCTGCTGAGTAATTTAACAGCGGATGGTGACCAGTTTGGTTTGGTGCTTGCAGATGTCTAAATTAAAGCGAAAATTCTTTGTTCAATGTTTAGAAGACTTAACAAAGGAGTCAATTGCACTGCAACGCGTTTTGTAGGTAGGTGAGACTAGACTGGAGGAAGGTGGAACAAGGACCCGTAGGCATCTCCATATTGTACTGTGTTGAACTGTTGATTATTTATTACTTCCTTCTTTTATTGGCCTACAGCAACAACTCGGCAATTGGCCCCGCGAAGGGAGATTCCGTTTGGGCTCCTCCTTAATCCATACCGGACCACCTTTTATTTCAATGTAGCTTTATATATTTGAAAAATATTCATACATCTATTCCTCATCATAGGGTGAGTGATGCTTTCATAAATGGAGATTTTCAAATACAAAAGGGGAATCTCAAGTACATAGGGTGAAGTACAGAAGGGAGATTCATGTGCAAAAAAGAGAAAGTGTCCTCACCCTATAGTGAGGAATGGATGCACATAAATATTCTCCTATTTATTTATATAACAAACACTCCATCTTGCTTCATTTGCTGGGCAGATGAAATCTCCACACGCCCGTTTCAAACGTTTGACTTCAGATGCATGTTTGCCTTCTATTGAAATGATCTTCTACTCATTGCATAGGCAGTCATGGGAATGCGTTTGAGACTTCTTAGTGTGGCAGATTTAGCACAGGACCTGAATTATGCATCAAAATCAGATGAATTGAAACGACAAACAAAACTGTATTGAGTGAAGTGATAAAGACTTGAGAGAGTGACTCTAACATTTTATCATGTTTAATTTCAAGTCAGTAACGAATAAATTAATATATGACATCGAAATAAGAATATAAGAATACAGTAGATTGAATGATTTTAAAAGTCCAAGCAACCATGATATGCTTATTGATAACTTATAGTGACAATGTAAAACAGGGAACTTCCAAATGGCAATAATTCTTTCATAGTTTGTTATATATATTGTTAGATTGTATGGACTCAATCCATCAGTTGATGTAATAAATTGATTAATCAATAAAACCATGCTTTACTTTCATAAGATGAATGTTATTTTATTACTTTATGCACATGACCAATATATATGACAGAATGGTTTATGAGTTGAACCGGGTCCCATTAGTATATTAGATGTGATATATGTATATGGATGAGATCCACATACGGGAGATATATGTCACAAATCTTATACTTAAAATATCTTCACAACCAGTGATGAGACTGAGCATCTCATCTGATAAGGTTGCAGCACTTTGATCACTATGAAATAGTATGATTTGTCTCGATCATCAGAATGGAAGATTCTGGATCAATGTGCTAGTACATTGGATGTATTGAAGGACCATGAGAAGCACTTTATGGAATTCCGTCTCAATAATAAGGTATGCTCTCATAATTCCCTAGCAATAGGTTCTCAATCTTGAGACATTAATGAACTCAAGTTTCTATCTATTCATTTACTTTGAGTCACCAATGAGTGAGGCCAACTGTAGGTCAACACCTCGGTGTCTTGGGTATGTGGTAGTAGGACTGTGGGAACATTGAATGATCAAAATGGAATCTATCTCTATTATCCCCTTGTGCCAATTAATGGGTTTTGTCATTATTAAGTGCGCACCCATCTCGATTAAGAGTTAATTGGATGGTACTGATGATCATAGTGATTAATTGGAACTCAAGGATAATAAGATGTGGAACTAAGATTGGAAGAGACAGATTTATTCCAATTGATCCATGGATATTGATAGAGGGGCCTACTTGTGGTAATTGGGAAGTTTAGGGTCTTCATTGTAATTTATTCCTAAGACTGGAGTGCAATTGCATTTATATAGTGGTGTTATTTGCAATTATCTGTGGGCCCGGATTGCACATAAGATGTGGGGCCGCGTGTCCCAGTTGGAGCCAGCTTTCTATGGAATCCTTAGTGGTCCCCACGCTAGCCCAAGATATTAGAAAGATACTAATCCTATTCGAACTCTAAAAGGAAGGAATTAGGAAGTTACTATTTCTATTTGAAGTAGGACTTCTAATAGTAGTAATAGTATACTTACTAATTATTATGGAAGTAAGACTTCTATTTCAATTAAGACAAGAGGAGCTTTGGGAGATTATAAAAGGGAATGCACCCCTCTTGGACGTCCATAACATTATATAGTGAAAAACGTCCCTCTTCTTTGTGCAACAGTTGCACTGCTCTCTTCTCTCTTCCTCTTCTAGTTCCTTAGGGTTTCGAGTTGGGTTTTCTCTTGAAGATTCCACCAATCTTCTTGAGAAGAGATATCTATTTCGGGTCATAGCGTGGAAGGCTAAGAGGTGGTGGAGATTCTGATCTCAGTTTATAGAGAAGTTCTACATCAACGAAAGTTATCAACTTCTCTATTAGAGCGCAACCGAGCTCCTAAGGTAAAATCTGCATCCTTGTATGTTGTGGATTTTAATGGATGCTTGTTCGTTTCTGTTCTATCTTTTAGATAGTTTTACTTACTGTATGTGATCATGAGATTGAGGGTTATGCATCCTGGATTGGGTTTTTTGCCTTATGGATACTTGATTCCTGAGTTAAGTGGGTCAAAAGTTTTGAATATCTATCCACGAGGCCGACCTACTTCCAACAATTATATATATATATATGGGGTCAGCTCTCCTAAACTGCAGCTTAGCTTATCCTAAGTTGAAATAGGGCTGGTTCCACAAATCAAAGTCGATTATGCTGTTTTTTTTATGATAATTGTCTCCAAAATTAAGATAAATCCAATCAGAACTCGATTTTTCAATTCCATCATCCAAAAAATAGATGTAATCGACTTCGATTTGTGGGACCAGCACAAATATATATATGTCAGCTTAGGATAAGGTAAGCTGCAGCTTAGGAGAGCCTTGCTCTCTCTCTCTCTCTCTCTCTATATATATATATATGTATGTATGCCAGCTCTCCTAAGTTCAAGCTTAGGATGGGTAAGCTCAAGTGTGTGATGGGGGCCTCTTGGGGACCCGCATGGGGATGGAGATGAGGGGATTTCAACAGTCCAGTTAATTCGAATTTGACCGAAAGTTGGTAGACATGTGCAATTTAGGGAAGTCATGTGTTTGATTCATTTGGATGGACCAAAGGCGGGCCCCACAAGTATGAGCTTTCGAAATTTTCTCCTAAACTTAAGTTTAGGAGATATATATATATATATATATATATATATATTCTCCTATATAGTGATTCAAACTCACGCACCCACACACACTAAATAAGTCCTAATCCTAAACGAATGTCGTGACTTAATTAACATAGAAACTGACAAGGATGTTGGGGGTGGATTGTATTCTGAGCAGCTCATGGCCCAACAACTAGTGTGAAAGAGCCAGGGAACCGCTCGGTAGTACACGTACCAGGCCGCAGGCTATGACGTACCAAATTTTCAAGTCCCTACCATGCCCAATGGGCAATTAAATGAAAACATACTATGATGATCATTGTAGAGACTGACCCAAGCATACAGAACCAGTGACCCCAGTGGTCCTCTATGATGCGCCAAATTTTCTCTATCCTACCTTGTCGAATGGGCATTGAAGTAAACACATACTAGGATTATCCTTGTACAGAATGACCCAGGCTTACAGAACCTGTGACCACAGTGGTCCTAAACTTTTAGAGACCCACACATGATCCTTTGTCCAAGACTTATGCATGATTGTCAGAACACAAGGTGGAAATATTGACCACTGAAGCACCCCAACAGTGTCAAAGTTCTGGCTTAAGATAATAATTGTGCAAGCGATGAAACCACTGCATGATTTTATTAGGTGAAATACTAATCAACCAATCATGGAAAACCATCCCTTTGTACAAAAACACAGTAATAAAGTTTAACTGAATAATGAAACAGAGTAGAATTTCTTGAATGACTAGTTGTTAGCAGTAAGATTCAGCTATAAGTCTATACACACCTCCTGCCACATTAAGAAAACTGTTAATGCTGTCACATGAACTTCTGCGTTCGAACGATGATTGCGGAAGCCATGGCCCTGTGAACTGCAATCTCATCGTTGCTGTCACCATCGCCATTGTATTGAAAACTGTGGCCTTATCACTAGATGTTCCATGAAATACATATATAGCTATTTGGGGGTTGCATATGGGTCTGCAACTGGTTAGAGAATGGTATCAAGCATCCTCCTCCAAGACAAGTAGAACCATGAAATTGAAATTGATTTGTTGCTAGCCACAACATGATTTGGTGAAATGAACCCACTTCTTAATTTAGATTATCTTGATCTATAATCACTGACAATTAGTGTGGCCTATGCTATTTTGTGTCAACCTCCGTACGTTGGCCTCATAGGAAGCAGAATCATAAATCATCAAGGGAGAGAATATGATGATGATGATCAAACACATTGTTATGCTAATACAACAATTACTTGTATTAAAAAAATGAGAATGTTCTCAATTTGGGGGATTCCTTTTATCATATATTCTCTTCCGTTCTAAAAGTTGTAGGTTCTAAAAGAATGTTCTCCAGTTCAGAATTATGTGGACTTTATTCTATATATTCGTACAGTGCTTTTCAGTACATCAGCTAGAATGATTTCAAAGATAATTTAGAATCATCATTAGATCATAATGAAGTCTTGGCGTCCAATCAGCGAATGTGTACGTGTGTACAAATTTAGAGAAGAAGCTCTCTTATTCCCATGGTATATAATGGGCTAGCCTAAGAAAATGTAGTGGTCAATGCTCTCATTTTCAATTCCATAATTAAGGCAATACATGGCTGTTATTGCTGCTACTTGGGCTGATGTAGTTAGTATGCATAAACAGCACCATATTACGGTGCAGCATGTGGTTCACTGACAGCAAGCTATTTTGGTTAGGGGTGGCAATTTGCCCCGCCCTAGCCCGCCCCGCGCGGGTTTTTCCCGCCCCGATCCTTAGGTGGGGCAAGGACGGGGAATAAAACTGTGCCCCGAAGGAGGGGCGGGGCGGGGATGGATTTGCTCTTTTCACTTCCCCGCCTTGTGTCCCGCCATTAAATAAGTTTATATATATGTATGTGTATGTGTATGTATATATGTATATGTGTGTATATATATGTATATGTATGTGTGTATATATATATATATATATATATATATATGTATATGTGTGTAACAATTTTGAATATATTAATATATTTTAAATAAGGTAAAATATTACAAGAAATGAAGTTTGGTCTAGTGGTAAGGCAAACTTCTAGTTACTCCTCCACCCAAGTTCGAATCCCAAGTCTTGCACATTTGAAGAGCGGGGCGGGGCGGGGTACCCGCGGGGCAATCGGGGTATGGCGGGGCAGGGACAGGGCATATTAATTACCCCGAAGGACGGGGCGGGGGCGGGGAACCCCAATTCCGTCCTCGATCTGCCCCGTTGCCATCCCTAATTTTGGTGTGATGTGAGGGTGGAATGGGACAGGAGAGCGATACTTCCCGCCTGACTGCCAGGTTCAATCTCTTTTTGTGTTATATCCCGGTCTCGAATCACCCTGGCCTAAGGTAATTCCCGAGGTGAGGTTATATCCCGGTCTCGAATCACCCTGGCCTAAGTTAATTCCCGAGGTGAGATACACGTACACCCGTAATGCTGTACCTGTCTCGGGGTCAAATACAACACACGAAGGAAAATTTTATTTTTTTCTACACGTGAGTCGAGCTCACTTGAACCTGTCAATAATATTTAATTTATAACAGAAGCTGTAATTATACACATGTAGTATCATTTCCCATTGAGTCCAATTAACATTCAAGTTTAATACAAAAGAATTACACAAGCATATACATTGTCTTACATATAGGGTGTATAAAAGAACCCTATACAACTATACCAAATATTATCACAAGTATTGATTGAACATCTGAGTGTGGCCTGGATCCCTCAAAATGTACATTGCGTGCTCCGAATGAGATATCTACACTGGCCTCGGATCCGGCCACTCTTTTAATCCTAGAGGAATCTCTTTGGTACCCTTCTCTCCCTCCTGGGCCTCTTCAATTTGGAGATATCTACCCTCCTTCACCTCTCACCACATATCTCCTTCACCATTCACCTCTTTAGTTCATTTCAGTCCCACCATCGAGTAGTATCAATCTAGCAAAAAGAAAATTCGTATGTATTCTAGCCAAGAGAGCTTAGGCCATAAGAGAGCCCACGCAAGCAGCATACTTAGGGATCAATTCCCAGGCGAATGGTTAAGAGACTATTAGCCAATTGAGCAATTCCTGATTCTCAACAATTATACATGAACCCCACCGACGAAAGTAGAAAGTGGGGTCATGGAGAATCTTCCCTGTATAAGAAAGCTGCTTTGTGGTGCAGACGATGGGGACTAATTCAATCTCTTTTCATGGGGCGTAACAATCTTACCATTGTTTTCTACAACTTATTTGAGAGAGATTCGATTCTGATCGCGTCAGGACCTAGTTGCTCAAGTTATCATGGGGTGTAATAAGCAGTTTGCAAATCACATGTTTTTATACTCTTCTTTTTTTGGTTTTTCTGGCTGAATTGTGGGTGTGAAATTATGAATACCGATGTGCAGTAATGAGATACCACAATTAACATCTCAGTACAATTAACTCATCTAAAATTTATTCTATCCTGAGAGTACTCTAATGTCGAATTGATTACATATAAAAACATAACTAAATGCATTGAAGTTAATTATGTATTTTAAATGTAATCAATCTAACAATGGTTCTTGCCTAGGAGTCAAGTGATTTTCATTTTATATTATGCTTATATGTTGATAGTTATGTGATTTGGGGACTTAAAATTCATGAGTTGTGAGCTCTACAAAGGGGGAATCCACAAGTGAGCACTCCTTATGAACGTCAGCTGTGAGCAATCCCCTTTCTTTAGCACATGAGACCCTCTATAATCCAACACCCTCTCAGTCACTACCCCAGCATGAGTTGATAAAAGCCCAAATCTTACACTCATCTAACTATTACTCACCGTTGGATTAAATCAAATAAATTCATGCCTTCTGAAGCCATTGAAACTTAAGGGCCATTAATCAAATGACTAGGAGGATCTAATGGGATTGATATTTTGTATACCCCTTAATCTTATTTAGATCTTTCAATCCCCGATTCCCCGCTTCCTCATGATTGGCATGGCTCCACATGAGACCAACAAGGGTCATGTGCTCACCAAAGATGGTTACGGATGGTGCTTGGCAGAGGGTGGCCCATGTAGTATGTTTTCAGAAAGCTATATGGACTAATAGGTTATGCCTCTTTACCTTTCATGGATCTCATACGAAGACAGTAAAATAATCATGGATCTCACGCGAATACACTTGGTTTGCATCCTTTTGCAGAAGCATTGGGGGTTAGGGGGTGGGACCCAAATGCTGGTCCATCCGAATGAACCCCACACACACACCTCTCTCCCCCTTGAATTTCACATGGCCCCTGGGCTTTGCACCCATTACCCATCCAGATGGATTGAACAATTGGATTGAATATACCGCCATCTCAATGACCTATATACTATTAAACTTATGGGGCCCGGATGGAGATGATACAGTTTAAAGGCAGGACTAATTTTTTTTTACAGAGATGAAGAGCCATGAGATCTTTCAATCCCCCAAGGTCTTGGTCCCAGGTGAGGCCCTACGTTGAGGTGCGCATAGTCTTCTGGTAAGTGAGTCTTGATCATGAGGCGCATGAGTGGTCTGTAGATGTTAGGATTTTATAATCCCCCCATGGCCCATATGCTTAGAGATTTACAATTACCAGATGTGAAATTTTCACAACATTACAAAAAGTATAAACTTTTTTCAAGAGGATTTAGTTGGTCTTTAGTTACCGGAGCCGAAGGCATGTGCTTTTGTCGTCTCCTTTACCTTTATCCGGCAAACATCGAGTAAGATCTGAACTTCAGAGGAAATTATTGTACCACGAATGGACTGCACTTCAGCTCAGTGGGGGCCACCTTTGATCGTGCAGTACTTTTCAAACTCTTGTCATCTAATGACTAGTGTAAGGCCAAAATTTACCTCATCAATTCATTCACCATTGGATTGAATCTCAAAATATTACTTAAATATGTAAGGTTGGATTGGTTTCAATGGTTGTTGATCAAAAGTTATCATTTTTTGTATTCGGTACTACTGGCTTATGTCCTATTCATATATGGACCATTGGTAGTGGTGAATTAGACTAAATTAAGTCTATCCCTATTGGAAGATTCAAGGTTTCTATCACGAAAGCAATTCCTATAAATTCACCTCATTTATGTCTAATATATTCAATGATAAATCAATAGTAAAATGCCATGCTAGCTATTTTTTTTTTTTTGGAATTTAACATATTAATTTTTCTTAAATCATTTCTAATTTCACAGCTAAAATTGAGCTAATGTCAACAGAGTTGTTTGACTATGGTCCTTATTTTTTTTCTTTACTTTTCTGCCATGGATATATTAGGGGATCAAAATGTAAAAAGTTGAAAATCTCATACATTTAAAAACCTAGACCTTCTTATTTAGACTTGGATCCCATGATATCATGGTTTCAACTTTTTACATTTGGATCTCATAATATCTAGGATCCAGGGCAAAAAAGTAAAAGAGAAGAATTATGGACCAGAGTCAAACGAATTTGGTGACATCAATAAATTTTCGGTCATTAAATTTGGTGAACAGAATTTAAAGGATATTAGTATATCAAATCCCCTAGTTTTTTCCATGGACATGAAGAAGAAATTGTAGAAGGTGCCTTGATTACATTCTGTCACGTGGCCTCCTTTTTTCACCCTAGTAGAAATCATTGGCATAGATAACATAGACAGTGAATATTGGATTTCCATTCCTATCTGATTGATGTTGATGCTGTTGTTGAAGTTGAGAATGGACTATTGGCTTTTTTTTTTTTCCAATTAATTGGCTGGTTATTTTATATACTATTGTTTTCTTCCCCTGCTCTTTCGTACTTTTGTTTTCATATGCACACATTTCAGTGAGGGAAATATGGGTTGAGTTCTCATGTTTCATAATTGCAGTGTATCATGTTGGCCATTGATAACAAATTGGAGTGGAGAAGACAGGAAACTTATGTGGCACCTAAATTTAAGTGCAGCCCCATAAGGTCAAAACATGTTGCAAGGATAAGCCATCTGCTATATTGAAGTATTAAATTGCTTGCAATTTTGGAACATCCAAATACACACTTATACTGTTTTATGTTATTCATTCTCCCTGTTCTCATGATTTGGATTTTGGAGTTGTGTTTCAGGTGTACCCAGTCTCAAACGATCAGAGAGAGAGAGAGAGAGAGAGAGAGAGAGAGAGAGAGAGAGAGAGAAACTGTTTAAAGACCAATCTTTGGAAACATGGCAAGATCTAATTCATGACGAACAAACAATTAATGCATAAACAAACGAACCATAAAAAATCCCCATCATAGTTTACAGCAATGCCTTCATCCTTTGCATGAATTACACTGCTTACATATCTCACACTTCCAATTCATAATACATGTCGAGACAACGTTAGTTGCATTATAATTGATGAGGAACGCACATACACTAGAGCAACTTGCTTTTTTGATCTCATTGAGAATGGCCTTGCAACAGCACTCATTCGCACGCTTTCCCTTACATGACGCCATCGTACATGGCGATTGTAGGAAGGACACCCCTTCTCTCCCATGGGCCACCATGATCATGTGGCTGAGAATCACCAGCATGAGCAGAAAGAGATTGCGAGAGAAACAAGGAGAAAACACCATTCTCCTCCCACTTCCCATTTCCTAGCGACTCTGCTTTTCTTGGGCGTTCAGGTCTATGTAGTAGTGTGTATTTAAAACAAGGCAGTGTTCCTTTGTCAGTCTTCCACACAATAAAGCGTTTTGCGGGCTGGTTCAAACTTCGAACCAAGGATTGATGCTGACTGATTTGGTGACTATGATTTTGCAAATAATTTTCCGAACTGAGGGCTGACTTGATGGTGACAAAGTTGTTGGTTGCAGTTGTCTTATTAGAATAAAGATGTAGTAAAGTTCTGCCTTTGTATAAGAATAGCAAAAGAGACTTAATTGACTGCAAGCAGTTTTGCAGGGGAGGCCAGGCCAGGTAGGAAATAGAGCAGGAGACGCAAGCATTAGCAGGCAATTGGGCCGTGTTGATTTTTTCATTGATTCCTTTCTCGTTGTTTCTTTTTGACCACCATCAATGGTGTGCAACGACCGCTTGGCAATTGACTTGATCTTATGTTGACTGTAAGCGTGGAAGATTCCAGGTGGGCTCGTTAACTGACTAGATCAAAAAACATTTGCATGTGCATAATTATGGACGAGTGTCATATGATCATGGATGTGGGACAAGTCCACTCAAGTCCATGAATTCTTCCTGGATGAAAATGGGTGTCGGTTCACCTCATGATGCAACCCAATTTATTTAAATTGGGCTCAAAAGACAAAGGTCTGATTTTAGCGGCCATAATTGTGTATGGATATGGAGTTTAATATTACTCTCCGGCTATGGATCAAAGGGTTTAGAGCATGTCATCAACAACATTTTTGATATTTGGGTCCATTATAAATGGATCTATCAATCCCCCTATGTCCCAGGATATGTGGGACTCTAGGTGGGCCCCAGCAGCTGGTATGCATGATAAGTCCATGCACACATGATGCATAGAAATATTACCCTATATATATATATGTCTTTTTTTCATAATTCTTCTATCTTTTATCTCAACTATTTACTTTTACATGCTCTGATGAGACAAGGTTGTTCATTCCTCGTTCAATTTGTGAATATTTTCACCTCATATACTTTCAACCATGGATTGTTGCCGTAACTGGCTGTCTTTGGATTGTAATTACAGAGAATTAATTCTCCTCATCTGTTTTGACTTTTTTCTGTTGGGACCACCTTTAATTAATCCAATCTAACCACACACACCGCCCCCTTTGAATTTGCATCAATCCATGCTTTACATTGTTCCGGTGCCTGTTAAATTTTTTCATACCAAAATTGAACAACATTTAAACTTTTTATGACTTAAAACTGAGGATCAATATATTCTATCCTCATAGCTCATAATTTCCTCTTGTCAAGTTGAGCATAAAATTTGGGTTCATAACAGAGGTGATCTCAGCCCATGTGTCGCTCAAGGTGGTTGTTTCGTAATTTGATTAGTTTCGGGGTTGCAATGTGCTGCTTTGCTCAAACCAGAGACGTTGTTTCTGGTTCTGTGAAGGAACAATTCTTTCTGCTACTGTGACATTCGATGTTGATCAGTGAGTGGTGATTCTGCAATCAATGGTGAAGTTGGGAGCGAGACTGGGTCTGAGGGTGGTTTTCTTGAATGGCATGAAAGGGTTTGTTGCAGTTCTACATCTATTCTAGCTTGTCTTTCAGCATATCTAACTATGCTTCCATCGCTCCTTTAAAAAACATGGAATTTATTGCATCCTTTTTGCTGCGTCCACCTATTGTATATGTTAAGTTCTTTAAGCTGAGCGTAGTGAGGAAAATGCCACCAATTTTTCTGAACAGATTAATCTAACTTTGCAATTTTTAATGCCTTATATGTGATCTTTCAATGGTAACGGTTCACATTCCATTTGAACTGTGCATATTAATTTGGGGAACGTTTAAATCAAATTTGTCAGCAAAACTATCATTAGTAGGAAAATGAGGTGAATACTATGCATGACCATAATGTTGGCTAAATTTCTTAGGAAGAATGTGCAATCATAAAATCAAATAAACATTTAGTATAAATAATTTGTGTATAAAAGTGAATGATTGTGAATGTGAGAAATTAAATAGAGGATTTTACGGGAAAAATCCCAAAATATAGCCATATACCCCGAAAGGTCTTCGCAAATTGTGTAGCACCAATGAGGTCCCTTAGGCTTTATTTCCTTTTTTTTTCAACTTTGATAGGAGCTCGTCAATGTCAAGCGTCGCTCGTCAGCGCATCTATTTAATGCACAATTTGCTAGTGGGGGAGATGGAGAAATATACACAATTTGCTATATTGTCACTCGTCAGAACATCTCCTAATGTCTTCTTCTTCCTCTCCTTTGGATATCGCCCACACATTTTTAAGAATTACACTAATAAATGTCTATTGGCCTAATGCATACCAATAACAGCAAGCCTCAACGGCTAGACACTAATTCCCATAACACCCATTAACTCTATCAAACTTATTCTTGGAAAAAATAATATATCAGATCCATTCCTGTCCGTTAATCTAGAACCTTGCACTGATTGTTTGTTTGTTTAACAGATAGATCCAACTCTACTATTTAAACAATAAAGAAGAAGAAAAAAAAGAATCAATGGAGAGGGGCATTATGAGAGGGAACGGAAGTTTAGAAATTGAATGACTGAAATCAGATCCCTATTGGTAGAAGGTTCAAAAGGAGACATGCAGACCATTGATATTTCAAGCACCCAACCAACAGACACAACCAAATTGATGGCTTGACACAAATCCTTTTGGCTATTTTTCAAAGTTGGGTTTGACTCACAAAACTAGGTGGTTAATATAGGGACTGGATGCTTATTAGCAGAGCTACAAAGCAGAGCTACAACTAGTAGTAGGTAATATATTTTAGTAAGATATCGCCCACACCTTTTTAAAAATTAGGAGATGCGCTGATGAGTGACGATATAGCAAATTGTGTATATTTCTCCATCTCCCCCACTAGCAAATTGTGCATTAGGAGATGCGCTGATGAGCAACGCTAGGCATTGACGAGCGACGCTTATCAGACATGAGCGACGCTAGCGTTGCTCCTATCAAAGTTGAGAAAAAAAAAGAAATAAGGCCTGACAGACCTCATTAGTGCTACACAATTTGTGAGGACCTTTCGGGATATATGACTATATTTTGGGATTTTTCCCGTAAAATCCTCAATTAAATAAGAAAGGAAAAGAAAAATGTGCAAGGCACACCAATTAAGATGCTTTCTTAAAGACATCAATTTCCCACATGCAGGTGGTTTTGATGAAATTATGTCCTCAGGATACAATGCCCAACTCTGATTTAAAGTCTGCACACTAGAATTAGAAATATGGAATTGCCCTTAAAATCAAAATAAAAATACAAGAGAATAAAATACTCTTACACAATATTATGGAATTGCCCTTAAAATCAAAATAAAAATAAAAGAGAATAAAATACTCTTACACAATATCCTTCTGAAAATACAGCATTATACTCATTTGGATCTTCTTTGAATAGTCTTCTTCAATTCATTGGAAAACTTCAAATAATCTCAATTTATAATGTTTGAAAGCAACTCTTGGAAATAGGGTCACATCCATTCAAATGGGCCCAAAAGACACATCTCATCCAAAAGGCACAAAACACTTGATTTTGAAAAGACACATTCAAATGTCTCTTGGAATTTATTTTTTAAATTATTTGGTTTTAGAAAATATCCAACACATAATTAGTCCCAAAGGAAAAAAAAATCAAAATCATGTGTTACCATAGACCAATATACTTGCATCTTTGTTAAGGGGATTCACCTATTTATCTATGGATGTTTATTTGTTCCAACAGACCTCTTTTCAGTTGGTGGCTTAATTAGTCCCACTTCTTGGTTACCTAAGAAACTCCCATGCCCAAATCCGAGCAAAGGCTGCAAATGTTGTAACCACCATTGTGCAGAATAATCCTAGGAGCCAAGAACTTGTGATGGAAGCTAATGTCTTGGAGCCCCTATTGTCTGATATGATCAATATCAATCATAAAATACCGCAAGTGCACGGGTGTCTAGATGAGACAGTGGCAAGAACGGGTCGAACCCACAGGGAGCTATTAAAGAAACTTTTAAATTAAGAAAACTAATTAACTAACAATTTAAGAAAAGTTTTGAGTTTATATTTAAAAATTAAGCAACTAATATAGAAATTCGAAATCTACCAATTAATGAAGATGATTAGAGCATAGGAATCCAATAACCATCCACCAATTATTTATTAAATAACCTTAACTTGTTCCAATTTTTACTTCAAATCAAAGACAAATCAATGTTTTTAATTTGGAAAATCTAACTTTTAAAATCCCTTTTTAATTATAAAAATCCAAAACTCAAGACTTCCTTCATCTCATAAAAGAATAAAAATAATTTAAGTACCACCATCAAAAGTAAGCATAAACCATCAAAAGATCTAAATCCTAAGCATGGCCTATTAAATCTAAGCATGAGTAGTCAAAAACTAATTTTTATTTTTAGAAATAAAAATAGAGATTTGCCTAGGGCACGAAGACAAGCCTATTAATCATTAAGCACATAATCATGGAATACAAATTAGAATTACTAAACAAATAAAAAGACAATTACTTACCTTCATCCATAACTCTAATCAAGAAAATTAGCCCGCCATTGCAAAGAATGCTTCTTGATTTATCGTTAAAAATTGCATCTTTACAACTTCTCCTTCACAAATTTTCTCCTTCAAAATAAACCCTTGGACATGGCCCAAGGCTACCAAAAATAAAAATAAACTAATGAAAAAGAAGAAAGGAAGAGAAAAAGAAAGGAATAGGAGAGAGGGAGAGCTTGGACGTATTGAATATGTTATGGGTCTCCATCATGCCTCCTTTTATGCTTTTTGCAAACCCCTTTTAGTAAAGAAGTGCCCTTCTTTTAGGTCTCCTTTTTCCTTATTGGGTAAGGATTCTTTCTTGTTCTCCAAGTTAACTTCTTTCTTTGGAAAGACTTTTAAATTTGAGAGATCTCCTTGCCTTATTAGGTTTCTTGATGCATACACTTTCCTTGTACAATTCCAAGAATATCTCTAAAAATTATATGATGATGTAAAGGGAATAAACTTCCTAAATATTGAGATTTCTTGCAATTCCCGCCTAAAACTGTAGTAGATAACTTCCCGAGGTCATATCTCCCTCAATATAGCTCTAATTTAGGCAATCTTGGGCTCTACGGATATCTACTCGAACAGAGCTTTCCAACGGTGGCTAAATTGCACCGATCTGACACTCGGTTTGAGAGTTATGACCATTTTAAGTTGCTGCCCCTGAAAAATCCGGGAATAATTGTGCAAAAATGGAAGCTTCTATGTTGGCATGCAATGGGGTGTGTGGGGCCCATTGTGGACTTCCAAGCATGCTTGGACTCTCTCTTTGCTTGCTTAGTTGACTTCTCTCTTCTCAAATTTCATCAATGTAGGTCCCATGTTGATTTCTCCTACAAATTGAAAGAAGCAATTTTAACATTAATCATATATAAGAAAATAATTATGAACCATGTATGGGACCCCACATTCCTAATGATGCACCAAAATGACCAACTTTCCAAAAATAGCACATGGTGCCAAAAATAACAAGATATGCATTGATGAAACCAAAAGCCTAATTTTGGGGTGATAAATGAGATGAGAAAAACTTAATTTCAAAAAGCCATGCAATTCAATGAATTTTGACCAATTTTGACCATTTCTCCAAAAATATCCTCAAATGCATGTAATCATGAAATTAAATGCAATTCTATGCAGTTAAACCTAATTAAGTCCACAAATGCTAATGAAATGATGAGTTAATGACCTAGTTTTGTGGACTTATCACTGTCCAGTTTCACTTCAGATCCTATTCTACTTGTACGTACGAAAGCTCTTGGTGCCATATCATGTGAGCATCCAACATACATATTGTTTCCTATAAAGTTGTAGACGGTAATTGGCTGAATTATAACTAAGATGAATTCGTATTTTCGTCAGCCTAAGTTTATGCACTGACTCCTCAGGCTTGAGTACAAATGGCTGAAGGCTACGGTCCTGTGATCCAAACTGTTGTTCCTAGGGAAGGGACACCCATACCCAAGGATCCTTCCATGAGAGGGAATCTGAGAATTAAGTTTAACATCAAGTTCCCCTCGAGGCTAACTGCAGAACAGAAGGCTGGAATCAAGAAGCTGTTGCCACCCAATTGAGAAGTGAGTCGTCGCTCATGTGAATATTTTTTGTTAAGCTATAATGAGTTCCTTATTTATGCGATGAACTTCAAATTTATGCGCTGAGTTCTTAGTTTCTTTCATTGAGTTATGGACGAGAGATAGAATGTGTCACACCCCGACCCGTATTAAGCTTGATTAGTACTAACTAATTATATTTTAGTTAATTTAATTATACTTAGTTACCAATTATGGTAATTAATATTAATTAGTTCTTTATAGGTTGAGTTAGATGAGTCTTGAGTCTTGAATAGGTAGTTGTAACTGATTTGATACAGTTGGGTTGAGTCGGGGACTTTTTCGTAATTATCAATTTTCTTAGTTTGCATCATATGCACGTCATTTTGGCATCATCGTGTATATCTCGACGAACGCATCGATTTTCGTATTGAATTCTACTTCATTTGACCGACCGTTGAAGGAGTGGACCTTCATTTGACTCAAATTGGAAATATACAAAACTTGGTGAATTTCTTTGCAAAAAGGGGCATCCTTATCCTTTAAGAACTACTTTACCCATATTTGCCTTTTCATTACCTTTTCTCCATTCTCCTTCTTCCTCTTCACTTCATCTATTGAGAGTGGTTGCTTGTGCACTTGGAGGCAAGGAGTGGAAATCTTCTTCATCTTCATCTTCTCCATCTTCTTCATCTTCTTTTACTAGTTGTTGAAAAGGACCCATCTCCACTATCTCCTACTCTTCCAAACTCGAAATTCTTGCTAAGAGGTAAGCATCAAACTCTTTTGTTTAGGTTTTTGAGAGTTGCATCAGAGTCAAGCGACTCATATTTAACCATTCATGCATATTCATTAGCATTTTCATGTGTATTTTTTTATTAGGGTTTGATAGTTGGGGGTTTTGGGTTCTTTTGAGCAAAGTTTGTGAAGAGAGCTTGGAAAGCTTATTAGAGGCAAGTATAAGTTTAATTTGGACTTACATATTGTATATTCAATTATTGATTCAGAAATTTTAATTCTTTGATAAATCTAGTTCTTTAATGGAGTGGATGGTTTAGATTAGTTTCTTGGAGTTGATTGATGGAAGTGTAATTAGTGATTTTATTTGTTGAAAACGGGAGCAAGGAGGCTCATTGGTGCAGGTTTTGGGTTAGAAGAAGTGTGAGAAATGAAGGAGAGGAAGAACACATAGAATTCCAGAATCAGGAATTCTGAAGCGTCCGCTTGAGCGGACATGCGGATATGGAACCGCTTGAGCGACCACCCCAGAAGGATCCGCTCAAGCGAACCTAAAGCTGTAGGCTGGGGTCTTTTTGACCGTATATAAGGAGTGAAATGTCACTCCTACCCTATGATAACCTCCCTGATTCTCTTTAATAGATAACTATGGTGCACACCTTAACCAATAGGTGATTAAGAGCCCCAAAGACTTTTATGTCTTTAGAATGGAACCTTTAACCTCCTTCCATGGTTTAATGGAAAATCATTAGTTAACACTATGCCATGAGGGTTAGTTAAGAAATTCAACGTATTTCTTATAATAAGTGACATCAAACAAGATAGTAGTACGTTGACCTTTCGAAACTACCTTGTACTGGATGATGAGAGACTATGAGTAATAGTTTAGAATTGGCTAGTAAAATGTCTTGATTCCTCTAAATCTATTGCATTTCATATTGAAGTCAGATTTCCTTATTGGTATCAAATTCTATTTAATTAATTAGTGGCATCATTAGTATCAATTATGATCCGATTATCTAATTTCCAATTCGTTGTTTTAATTGTCGTACAACTATTTCGGTATTCGTTGGAGATGTGAATTGAGTAAGTATTTGTGTATTTCATGTATATATGATTACTATTCGATTCAATTGTGAACAAGTGAATATAAACTTACTCAAATTCGATTATTATTCGATTCGATCGAGTCGGCACTACTTAGCTTCGACCTTGTGATACCCGACGGGGTTAACTTGGTTTAGTATTTGAGACTACTGCAGTAAGTCATTTGAAGCACCGGAACTCCAGACCCCGGTAGCCAGTTAGCTTTGAATTGGGCTACTGGTGACATCCCAACTAGATTCGTTCTCTTTTGAGAGGATGAGCTCAATATAGTAGCAAAATTTGTATGTTTTATTCCCACTTTGATTCGTAAAGCATGAATTATTCAATTTTGCACAATTGCCTAGTTATTACTTGATATTGTCATCTGTTAATCAATTGTTATTTAATTCGATTTAAAACATTATGTATTTCCTTATTAATGAATGTACTTGCTAAATCGTCATATTGAGATACTATTGTTGATATTACAGACACAGGTACAGCTCCCTATCCTGAGAAGGTATAGGAGGGAGAGGAGGAGACCGAAGAGGTTTCTTCACGATTAGAAGAGTGGCCAGATGTTGGACTTATGTAGTCTGGTCTACGGAGAGCGATATGGATAATTCTTTTGAGAACTAAATTGCAGTGTGTGACTAACCCTTTTTTGTGTAGGTCACACTTAGCATTTTCAGTGGATACTTGTGGTTATACTTCTTGTATAGTTGTTGGGTGATTTTATAACCCCCACTTGGGTTCAAATGTGTAAATATCTTTTGTTTAAACTTGACACTTCAATTTTAAATAGGACCGTGCAATGAAATGGTATTTAGTTGTATATTATTTGATATGCTTCCCCTATTAAATGTTATGGACAGGTGTTAGTGAACTAGATTCACAAGTGGAAAAGATGGATTTTCTCCTTTGTAATGCTGTACTCGACTCCCGACGGGTATAACCCCAAGGGAGTACGGGTGTCACATCTCGGGGATTACACAAGGCCAGGGTGATTCGGGACCGGGATATGACATAATGCAGTTCAAAAATAAATAGATCTCCTTGCTAAAACATTTGGTGGATTGCTGTCAATCTTAATTTTTTTTTTTATTTTTTAAAGCTTCTTATAACAAACATTTTGTGCAAGGCATTCAGGCTAATGAGCTATATAATTGGTGTTAAGAACTAGGGATATGAAGATGGTCTTTTGGGATGTTCATGATCTCTTATTGGCATATGAAGATGGTCACCTGGGACAGTTTGTGGGTAGAGATGACCCATGTTTGGTGCTAAACATTTTCCCCATGGAGAAAATTTAGAAATGCAAGATTTCCCAATTTCATGGAGAGAATTATATTGGGCAAACCATGCTAGTGGGACCATTCCTTGCCATTGCTGCTGTTACGTACAAAACCGAAAACTCAAAAAAAAAAAAAAAAAAAAAGAAAAAAGAAAAAAGAAAAAGAAAAACCCAGAAAAGATGAAGCAAGAGAAAAAAAAAAAGTATGTGATAGAAATTGTAATAATAACAAGAAGAAGGATCGGTGGAATATGAAGTAGAGATGGAAAGCAGAGAATGTCAGGATCCATGGAATTTTTCTAGAAGTTTATTTTCCTCGGAGACTCAATGGCTTTGGATTTGAGTAATTTTTATTGTAAGTGCCTAAATATTTACGGACTTGTTTAGGTGGATCTAGAGTTTTTTTGGGAAAGATTGGATGGATGTCTTGAACCTGAAAGGGAAAGAGAAGCAAAAGTCAAGGACCCTGGCTGCACTTAGCCAAAGGCACTCCGATACTCAAGTCAGTTCAGTAACTAGATAAAGAGAGAAATTGAGAGTTTGGAGTATGTGGGTATGATTGTGTATGCTTAAGCTTGCATAAGATTGCGTACCTCTTCTAGATTGTCTCTCGGTATATATAGGCGGAAGTCCCATCGAACCATACTGATAGTTGGAGGTATAGTCCCATCAGACGATACCCTGAATCCGTGGAGGTAGTTAGAGGGAGGGTCCCATCGGATCATGTCCTAATGCGGATCCCGCTCTTTCAAGGGTTGTTGACATGACCATCGGATAAAGGTAACTCCTTGTCCTTATTCAGAGTTCATCTTATCTGTCACCACGTTCTGTAAAGTGGTGGAACCTTTATAGGAATGCAGCTGTAACTGACTGAGCGCCGATATTCATTTCCGTTAATGAAACTGAGGTGAATATGATGCTGAGATCAGGTATGAATGCAAGACACCATTGCTGAGATGCAGAGATCAAAACCAAAACGTGCTTAGCTGGTACACTTACCGAAACTAAATTAATCTCGGTATTAATAGAATATCCCACACACTTATATAAAAGAATCAGAGGTGACCCAAACACATCATCCCCAAACATCCCGCCGGACCTCAACCCACCTCGCATGCTAACTATGCTCAATGGGACCCACCTCCCATGCCAACCATGCCTCCACCACGGGCCGCCGCTCATCTCTCCGCCGAAGGGACTCAAAAACCCGAAGAACTCTGCAAAGATGTCATTTGTGTTTCTGGGGTTCAATCTATACATCGTCGCCGGTCTGGAAGAAATCCACCATTTTTCGCTGGGTTATCTGGGAGAAGAGGAACGTGCTGTTGGGTTTTTTTGTTTCACATTTATAAAAAACACCCTCGCGCCAACAGGATAAAATGCCATTTGAGCAAAACACCTTTTTCAATAGCTTTCTTGGAATGAAAAATAATTAAAATAAAAAAAAAAAAAACAAACAAAAGAAAAGAAGAGAGTGTTTTTTTATAAATGTGAAACCAAAAACCCACCAGCACGATCGTCTTCTAAAAGAGAACCTGCGAAAAATGGTGGATTTCTTCCACATGGCTGAATCATTATTTTCTACCAAAATGTAGGATATTTGTTCTACTAATATGTGGCTGATGGTCCCAAGCCGTAGCTGAGTTGGTTAGGACATGGGTACATGAGTGAGAATATGGGAGTAGTCCTGAATATAGTAAAAATTAAATAATAAATAAATGTGGGTTGTTGTGGTTAACGTCCACCCTTGTTCTTGAGCGGTTATAAAGGTGGTTGAACCGTCGCTCTCACCATAAAACCATTATTCTGCCGTTTTTCATCACTAATTGGTTTTCAGAGAAGTTGTAGCTCATTGGGTTGTAAGAACTTACATGGATGAGGATCACCAGCAAAGCTTTCCATTTCACCCCAGCCAAGGAGGCTGGCCATCAAATGCGGAAAGACGGTCCAACACAAGTGAAAGTGAGAACTATTGTTTATTACGGCTCTGATAAAAAGCCATTCTTCAATGAATTAATAACTGATATGATATTATAAAATTACCCAAAATCCAAGATCAGAGAGAGCTTGTGGGGGAAGCCAACCAAGTTGACTTGCTTACATTTTCTATGATATGATTCCATCGAATTGTGCACCGGCTTATAGGGGTGCACAAAAAATCCGTTGATCGGTAAATCCGCTCCGATCCGATCTGTGGATTTTTATCCGATCCGAAGATAAATGGATTGGTGATGGATTGAAAATTTTGTAATCCGTTAGCAACGGATTGGTGGTGGATTTCACCCTCAATCCGCGAATTCAATCTGATTTGATCCGTTGACGTTAAATATAAAAAAAATAAATAAGGGGTCTAAATATCAATTAAGATGTCTAAATTTAAAATAAAAAAAAATTTAAGGGGTCAAAATGTAATTTTTTCACAACATGTTTGATATATTTCTTTTAACATTATATTGAATGGATTAATCCGATCCGATCCGGTCCTCCACCGATTAGATTACATCAGATTTTAATAGCTATGAATTGGTGATGGATTCCAAATCCATCAATCTGTAGGCAACGGATTGGTGACGGATTTGGCCCAATCCGCACCAATCCGATCTGTGTACACCCCACCGGCTTATATCAAGTGGACATATTCTTAAATTAAAAAAAAAAAAAGGGCATCTTCAACCAATGATAATTGGAAGAATGTCTCTTATTCTCTCTCACCTTGGTGAGATCCCGTCCGTCCATGATGTCCATCTAATTAATGTGATCTTTTTATACTGTGAATGCTTTGACATATTAAAGGGGAGTCTGGATCTGCTGTTATGGGTATCTTGCAGCACTGCCAGCACATGCGGCAAACTCCATCATGGTGCCCAAATAGAGAAAATTCACACAATTCAAAATGAAGATATTTCACACGATTTAAAATGAATCTCATCCACTCTAGAGAAATATCGAGACATTTCAGTTCAATATGAATGGGTCCGACCCTCTGATTGAACACAATAGAAACCTGATTAATTTCCCATCAGCATCAATGCCAGGTCAATTATTTTATAGAGACCGGTGAAAATTCATCTTAAACATCTCATAATATCGCTATTTTTTAGAGGCAATGGAGACATTCATTAAGAAAGAGAAAATTACAAGGAGGGGAAATAAATAGGGGCATTTGGGCGGAGGTCCCTCAACAGTGATTTTTATTGCAAACGATCCACAATACTTTGTTGTACTGACAACAGTCCTCTTGTAACTGAAAAAGACAAAAACGCCCTTGTATATGTCAGCAAAAGCAAAACTTAAATAAATTTATCAGTCTTTTGAGGCAGTCTTCTCACTGTTTAAACCATGGTTATGATCATCTGTGTAGCATGTGGACGGTGGTCCTGGACCATCCTTTCATATGTTAAAACCACTTACAGATTGATTGACTTGGGCTTTCTTGAAACCAGGACACATGATACCTTGTGAATACAACACTAGAACTTGCCTGTGAGAGTAGAAGAGAACAGCCAAAACCCACATTACATGACAATCAAGTTTCTCTATCAAGGTGGCCAAACTGACATCATGGCCGTTGATATAGCTTAGGTATGATATGAAGGTTAATAGGTTATAGTATTAAAAATCAAAATAAGTGTTATCTAATGCTTAAACCTGATAATCGCTGCTTTATCACTTCCACAAAACCAGAATATGTTTGGTTTCTCCCATAGTTCCCTGCTCCTTCTTCTCCTTCTGTCAGCTGGCAGAGAAAGAAAACGCGAATCACGAATCACAACCACTACAATAAGAAAGGAGAGATGGATGTGGGTCATCGGATGGCAACACTTCACATAGCTATTTGTTTGAAACTCAGAAAAGTTCTTCAAAACTCAGATAAATTTGTCTGAATTCTGCCAGAAACTCAGATAAATTTATTTGAGTTCTGCCAGGAACTCAGATAAATTTGTAAATTTATCTAAGTTTCTGGCAGAACTTCGACAAATTTATCTGAGTTCTGCCAGAAACTCAGATAAATTTGTAAATTTATCTGAGTTTCTGGCAGAACTTCGACAAATTTATCTGAGTTTCTGTCTAGTTTATCAGAGATTCTGGGAAATTTATCTGAGCTCGGCGACACCAAAAGTCAGAATACGGAAAATCAGATTCTAATAAAAATCGAAATCCAAAACAAGAACACTTGATGACTACAATCCAATCGAGAAAAGAGAGGGGGAAAACAAGAAAAAGTGCAAAATGCTCTCTTTCAAATCAGTTGTAGAGAGAAAGAGAGATTTGGAAGAGACTACAGATGAAAGAGTAAGATAAAGTAAAACTGTGTCTATCTTTGAAGAAATGAAAGAGAGAGAATCGGAAGTCATGGTGGCGATGGGAGGTGCTCTGCAACGATACTCTGCAATTATAGAAATGAATGGAAAATGGAAAATGAGAGAAGAAGAATGAAGGAGTTCTCTGGCATAGTTGAAAGGGGCAACTTAGTCATGAAAATATATGATGTGGCATATTAGGGACCTCTCACTAAAATATCTCCAACTGTCTGGACTACAGACATTAGAGAAAAAGTAGTTGTCCTTTACGCCTTAGAAGACCGTGTACAAGGGCTTTTGGCTAATTTACCCAAATAAATAAACCAAATTATCTCTATGTGGGAGCAATGCTTCCGGGCAATGGGTAAGATGACATATACTAATCTAAAAGCTTAAGCTTATAGGTGGAATGCACGGTATATAAAGCCTTGTTTAACTCCGGGCTGACACGATGTGCGATGTTGGGACTTCCAACACTCGCTCTCAGAAGCCCACCAATCTTCCACTGCTCATTGTTATAAAAGACAAGATGCATACTTTTCAATATGAATATGAATAACAGGGGTTGGGAATTGTTGATAACAGAGCCCGCTCCCGCAGCCCACAAGGTAGGCACATTAACTTTTTACCTTTTGGCCCGCTACAAGAAAAATGACAATTAGTGACGGTTTATGTATCCGTCACTACATCTAAGTACCAATTTACAAACAGTGACTGGATAAGGGATGGATGAAGTTTCACACCCATCCAATAAGTGTAGGAATGTGATTTTGGGCCAAGATAAAGGAATATGTAGTACAGTTTTCTTTTGAAAGCCATGTGCGGTGAAAAAGATCCCACGGAATTCTCTCTGGATTTAAGTGGTTATAGGCTCTCAAACTTTTTGCTTCACAAGGGCACTTTAGCAGTTTTTCTTTCCAATCATTGTTTTTCAAGTATTTCTTGTTCCAATAGCTTTGACCATTACCTAAAAGCTCTAAATTGCCATTATTATTTTGACAGTTTTAGTCAATTGCTTTGTTTTTTACTAAAAGAAGTCTTGTATATAAATATTTTCTTACATAGTTGCTCATATGAGGTAAATACTGGTGTGTCGATGCCTTTCATCTCAGTGTTTCAAAAGTTTCACTCCGTATGAAATGAAGAATCTAATCCTAGATTGATTTCCAAAGAATGCCAGAAAAGATAAGAAAAGGAGGATGGAATATCCAGAGAGAATGGGTTAACTAGCCCTAACCTATTTTTCACCCCTTGTATACCAGTACAGTGTCCAGCTTGACATGTCATTAAAAAGTAGCTAATAAACCCGGTGGCTAATACACAGATGAAACCAGTTTTTCTCTTTGCTAAAACAGATGGAACCAATTAAAATAGCTAATGAATGTGCATCACGTGTTTTTGCATTTCTTTATCAAGATGGTATTGAGATTTAACCTTTAAAAACGAAAAAGGATATTGTTTCTCCAGTTTTGATTCCTTTTTACTCCATTTTTCCACGTTCTCATCTATCCCCTCTTTCTTTTTAAACATTTGAGTTTCTTTTCATAAACTCATAAATCCTGTCCCGTCTTCCTTAGATATACCATATTTGCAACGCACATGGAGAACCTATCTGAATTAGCAACCATTTACCCCAGTGTGAAGATTCTCCATTTCCAAGTTGACCTGAGAAACAGCCATTTGGATTTCAAGGTACCCAAAAAAAACTTAGTAGCTGCAAAGCCTCTTGAACACAGAGTGTTATTTTTTTTCCTCTATTTTATACAAACGATGCCTCCTGAACAGAGAGTGTTATCTTTCTTCCAATTTTATTTCATCAGTTTATTCTCAGGGACGGACCACGACATGTGCCACACTATGTCCTCCTATTGGCTGGAGTTGCAGGACTGCCGAGCTCAGTGATTGAATCTGCTAGGAGTATCACAGCAAGGATCACTGAAAAGGTAAATGGGTTAATTTTTATCAAACTCTTGTATGCCGCAGGGTCTGACTTGTTCCCACCATGAGTCATCTGTGTCTCTGTTCACTGGATGATAAAGTTTGGATGTTCTTTAATAGTTTTAGCATTAAATGAATACATCTTTTATATATTGTGCTGAAATGGCAGGAGGTCAGAAGGATGGAATTAAACTGCATGCAGTATCATCCCATTCAGATGGCTTACAGGGTTGCTTAGAGGCTCGTATGCTTGAAGTACTCTAACTAGGATGAGGATGGTGTCCGGCAAGCCTTGCAGAGTCTAAAGGAGAGCTACAAAGAAGGAAGACTTAATAGTTGATGGCTGGTAGGAAAGAAGAGCGCGTCCATATCAAACAAAACTAGTGAATGGGGGTGATCAGTCCTGTTGCTGTATTCCATGCATCAGTGTCTATTCTCTATTGTGCTTATTACTCTTGTGTATGCGCAGATTCTGATACATGAACCACAGTTGTATCAAGTCATCTTTATTAGATTGGTTAAATTGATGTAGCCTGTTGCACTTTCACTTTATTTTTATAGCCTCTTTCATTTTAATTCTCTGTATCGGTTTTGTATAAAATTTTGCATTAGGACTCAAAAATTTTGCATTAAGAGGTTAAAAAGAGAAAGGAGAAGCCAAGGCAAATGTTACCTTAGCCAGGTAGATTATTAAATCCATTCCCAGCATTCTATTCGAAATATAGCAGAAGAGGAAAAAAAAACCACCAACTTGTGTGTGGAACAGCCTGTGGGACTCATTAAATGGAAAGACCTATTATGTTGATGTGCCTGCCGAAAAAAATCTGGCCCATCCGAAAATTAAATTATGGGACAGATTTATGATATTTTCTTATGCATTTCCTTACTTCTTTTTCTTTTATAACCCACCCTTGACTGTGCTTCCAATTATTGTCAAATTGGTCTTTTGGGGTGATGTGGGGATTGATCATGCGAACCCCACAGATTCCCCCCAAAAAAGTCAATACGAGACTCCTGTCAAAAGGGTTTCAAGTAATTAAAATACATGGAAGAATTCTAAGACTTCTTCTAAAACTGAGAAAAATTAAAGCAAAGCTGTGTTTTATATAAAAAAAAAAAAAAAAAATCAGCACGACCACCACTGCCGACACCGACAACAAAAAGATAGAACTAATAGAAATGGAAGGCATTCCATGTAACTAAGAAAACCAAAAACCATTAGATATGGAGAGAGCTCAGAAACAAAGTCTGGGCTTCGGGTTCCTACATGATGGTTGTAGACAGTGAAACTGAAATGCAGCAAGAACTGTTATTATTGGAAGAAGAGGAGAGTAGTCATGGTTCTGCTGTGTTGTTTGGGATCCAACTTTCAATATATTCTCTGCCACCATGATATGGACCGATATTCTCTAGCATTTTCAGAAGTTCTTCAGTTTCACCAAGAAGATACGCTGCGTCTCTGACGCTCTCTTCTCTCGACTCAATGGAACTGCAAACGGCTTTCATGGATATTGATGAGTCAGGCCCAAGTGGCCCAGTCTGTGACGAGCCAAGGCTTAAATTAATGAAAGATCCGTTGGGTCCAATGGAGTCCGAGCCCAAACCCACGATGCTTGGCCACGTCACAGCAGTCCGGGTCGCTTCGGAAGCAGGCAGGCCACGTCCCGCTTTTACCAAGTCGTGCGGAGAATATCACAACTGCCTCCCCAGTCGAGGACACCTCGAAGGCTCCTCGTAAACGGCGCTGTAAAGTCGTCCCCATCTGTTAGGGGAGCGACTATAAATTGTAAGCCCCACCAGCACTTGGGGGGCATGAGAAAAATACCGAGGCAAGCAATATTCTCCCTTCATCTCTCTTCTCCTACACTTGTAATCTCTGGATACTTGAGAAATGACATATCCGGCAACCTCTGCCTTTCCAAAAGTGGACGTAGGTCACTGACCGAACCACTATAAATCTCTTTCTCTCATTTATTTCCACATTTATTACTCATACTTGACCGGTGGTGTGCAAATCCATTTTTGTGCATCATCAGTTTGGCGCCGTCTGTGGGAACGACTAAAGTTCTCACGTCAGTATCCTTCCTCTTTTCAATAATTATGGTGATCACCACAAAATCTGCAAGACGACCCGAGGATAATCCCTCCCGCGAAGGCGAGAATGATCCTCCACCGACGAATCCTACCCCTCATGCTCCTGCTCCCACTCCTCAGCAAATGTTGGAGACCATGCAGCAGCTGGTGACTCAAAACCAGCAAATTTTACAACTCATGCTGGCAGGGGGGCAAGGAGGAGCACAGTTTGGGAGAGCACCGCAAGGAGCACCACGCGCGGGGCATCCAAGACCTCCACGCCATGGAGCTCCTCCCCCGGGCGCCCAAGGAGTACACCTGGGCGCCCATGGGCATGAGTTCCCCCTGGGCACCCACCAGGGTGGTGCCCATCAACAAGGACCTCCTCCCCCTCCGGGTGGAGCCCAGTTTGGAGGACTCCCACCTCCGGGGGGAGCTAATCACGGAGGGCTTCCACCTCCTCCCTCTGCTTCTAACGGGGAGGACCCTCATTTCAATGAGGGGGAGAGTGAAAATCAAAGCGCAGAGGATGGGAGCTATTTTCATGATCCGTCCAGGGATGCCCCCAATCGCTGGGACGAGAAGATCAGGGAAATGCAAAATCAGCTGGGTGATGTCTTCAATGCCATGAAGGCGCAAGCACCAGAGACAGTGGATTACCTAGTCAGGCGAACGGACACACCGTTCAAGCCCGACGTGGTGAACTACCCACTCCCTCAAAAATTCAAGATGCCATCCGTCGAAACTTTTGACGGTACGAAGGATCCACTGGACCACCTCGAAACTTTTAAAACCTTGATGCAGCTGCACAACGTCCCCGACGAGATTATGTGTAGGGCATTCCCAACTACCTTGAAGGGTCCCGCACGACAATGGTTTGCCAATCTCACCCCGGCCTCCATAGGCTCCTTTGCCGAACTAAGCAGATCATTTGTGGCACAGTTTATTGGTGGACGCCGCCAACAAAAGCCTGCCACTCACCTGCTCAACGTAAAGCAGGATCGAGACGAAAGCCTAAGGAGCTACCTCACTCGTTTTAACGAGGAGGTCCTTCAGGTCGAGGAGCCCGATGATAAGGTCAGCATGACCGCCTTCCTAGGAGGCCTCCGGTCATCAAGCTTCCTCTTTTCAGTAATGAAGCGACCACCAAAGAGCATGCCTGAACTATTGGTGAAAGCTCAAAAATATATGAACGCTGAGGAAACCAACAGGTCCAGGCGAGGTGAATCATCTCACGGATCGCCAAAGGCTTGACCTGCCTCTACACTGTTCTCAAACAGGCAGCGTATCTCCAGCTTAGCTACCCTCTCGCGGGTCGCCAAACAGCTTGGCCTCTGCACTGTTCTCAAACAGGCAGCGTATCTCCTGCTTAGCTACCCTCTCGCGGGTCGCCAAACAGCTTGGCCTCTGCACTGTTCTCAAACAGGCAGCCTATCTCCAGCTTAGCCACCCTCTCGCGGGTCGCCAAAAAGCTTGGCCTCTATACTGTTTTCAAACGGGCAGCCTATCTTCAGCTTAGCTACCCTCTCGCGGGTCGCCAAACAGCTTGGACTCTGCACTGCTCTCAAGCAGGCAGCCTATCTCCAGCTTAGCTACCCCCTCGCGGTTCGCCAAAAAGCTTGGACTCTGCACTGCTCTCTAGCAGGCAGCCTATCTTCAACTTATCGGCTCCCTCGCGGGTCGCCCAAAGCTCGATCTGAAAAGGTAGCTCATCTGCAACCCGAGGGACTATATTACATCACCGTGACCATTGCCTAGCCGCCCAAACCAGTTGCCGAGTAGCCTATCATTGCCTGGGGCGCCCACGCTGGCGGCGCCCACGCAGACAGAGGCGCAGCGAAGCCACACGCTTCGCCCCCTAGTGGCGCCCGCGCCAAAGGGGGCTACCACACCCACCGCCGTCAGGCTGGCGCCCGGGCCCGCCCGGATTGCGCACCGACACCCGATGCACCAGCTCCAGCTGCAGCGACGCCTGCCATCCGACACCCGGCGCCTTCTGCACGTCGCCCACAGTCAACGTCGCCGGCCGCACGGCGTCCGCACGACGTCCACTCCCTCACGAACAGTGACGCTTGCGCCCGGGGGGCCGTCCTCGCCCGCTGCTGCCTTCTGGCAGGCGCCAGCACCCGCCTGGGCTTTGACGCCCGCTCCCGTGGGGCCTCCTTCGCCCGCTGCTGCAGTCTGGCCGACGCCAGCTCCCGCCCGGACTGCGACGCCCGCGGGGTCCTCGCCCACTACTGCTGTCTGAGAGGCGCCAGCGTGCGCCCGACGCCCGCTGCTCAGCCCCCGACACGACTGCCACGCCCGCCGAGTACACCCTCACTCGCTGCGCGTCCCGCGTCGACGCCGGCCACTGTGCGTGCGCCCCGCATCCACGCCCGCTTTGGCACCGGCGCCCGGAGCTGCCATGCTCAACGCCCGCTGCACGACGCCGTCGACGCCCGCCGCTGTGCGCCCCGCGTCCACGCCAGCCGCTGCGCCGGCGCCGCCCGTGGCGCGTCGCCCGTGCCCGGCGCCGCCCGTGGCACACCTGGACCCGTGCCCGCCTGGTCCGCCTCGCCAGAGCCCCTGTCGACCGCGACGCCCGTGCTGCCAGCGCCCCCGATTCCCGCGACGCCCCTGCCTGCGTCGCCCTTGCCGCCCACTGCAACGCCACTCGAGGCAGCGTCCTCGCCGCCCGTGGCGCCCACGCCTGGCGCTGCTGTCACGCCGACGCCCAGGCCCTATGGGCGCCCAGACCCATGGGCGCCCAGGCCTCAGGGGCGCCCAGCCCTCCGGCATCCTCGCCGCGCTGTCCGTCGATGCACATTGCACAGCAGACCACAGATGCCCAGCCCCTCATGCTCGCCCAGTTCCACCTGCTCGCCCCGAAACTGCCTGCTTGCTATTTTCACCGTAAGTTTTGGTACATAACTCCGAATGAGACGTATTATATATCAAATCGAAGCTCTCGGCGAGCCCTACAAAACTCACCGCCTATGGCCGTGACTGATGTTGTCAGAAGTCCAAAAAAGGCCTCGAGACAGATGTTTTGGCCTCCCGAAGTTTTTGCAGTTGCGAACTCAGCCGAAAAATCGATCGAATGCCCTCCTCTCCAAGTTCCATTGGACACAGGGCATTGAGGGGCAAATGATGAGTCAGGCCCAAGTGGCCCAGTCTGTGACGAGCCAAGGCTTAAATTAATGAAAGATCCGTTGGGTCCAATGGAGTCCGAGCCCAAACCCACGATGCTTGGCCACGTCACAGCAGTCCGGGTCGCTTCGGAAGCAGGCAGGCCACGTCCCGCTTTTACCAAGTCGTGTGGAGAATATCACAACTGCCTCCCCAGTCGAGGACACCTCGAAGGCTCCTCGTAAACGGCGCTGTAAAGTCGTCCCCATCTGTTAGGGGAGCGACTATAAATTGTAAGCCCCACCAGCACTTGGGGGGCATGAGAAAAATACCGAGGCAAGCAATATTCTCCCTTCATCTCTCTTCTCCTACACTTGTAATCTCTGGATACTTGAGAAATGACATATCCGGCAACCTCTGCTTTTCCAAAAGTGGACGTAGGTCACTGACCGAACCACTATAAATCTCTTTCTCTCATTTGGTGTGCAAATCCATTTTTGTGCATCATCAGATTTCACTTTTGGTAAGTTGGTAAGAAAAGCACCAATTATATCAGCGATTGCTTTTTGTAACCATTCAAACATTCTATCTGCAGCACCAAGCTCTTTAAGAAGAATTGTTCGGCAGATTCTGTACATTGACTTAGCTGCTAATACCTTGGCAGGCCAATCACGAGGATCTTCTTCTTTTTCACTCCCAGTAGTATAATCCGAAACACATTTTTCTGAACTTGCTGCAAGTTCTTGGAGAATCTCATTGGCACTTTGGGCCAATTTTTTAAGATCCTTGTCGAGCCAACTGTAATTAGTATCAATACCTAGCCAGACAATATGTGCTGCATTACTCATGTTAGTCAACCTTCTATCATCCAGGTTCTCTTCTATGAGTCTTGCGTACTTGAGGCTTTCATGTACACCACGTTGCAATAATTTGACATCTTTTTCGAAGTTCGGAGGTGCAATGGCGATGGCTATGCTGGTGAGAGTCACTATAGGAAGAGCCCAACAGTTGGGAGGTCTTTTAGTACTGAATAAGCGGACTTTGATGCTGTCAAACTCCACTACTCCTTGGAAGCCTTGCGATATCGTAGACTTCATTAAAAGTTTATTCAAATATTTTGGTGGGTTCTTTTTGCCCCTGCGGATCCAGTGCTCTTTGTCCTCGTAGCCATTGGTCATGATCAATTGGACCAGTTCGTCCTCCCCATCAAGATGTAAAACATAACTGCTGAGATCCACATTTGACCCCGACTGAGACCTGGATCCTTTGCCCTCCTTCCCTAGTCTCTTGCAGAAGCACGAGAGTCTGCCGAGCCAGCTGACTGGCAATATAGAAGTCAGCCTAATCAATTTGCTCATTATTACTACTGCAGACAGCATTACTTTGATGACATCTAAAATTTTGTTCTTCAATACATGGGAAATTATCCTAAATCTCCTGTTGCTTATGTCGAATGGTAAAGGGCTGTCTTTCCATTCCTTTAGTTTTTGAACGTAGTGTTTCTCTACAGTAAACTCGCCTTTCAAGCTCTGCGTCCAACTTTTGGGGTTGGGGCTCCTGAAGCTAATGGCATTGAACCATCTGACAGCAGGGGCAATGGTACCCACACATACGGCAATTGCCTGAGAGACTAGTACCAATGTAATTGACCATGTGTAATCAGATTTGCCTTCACAGCGAGCGACAGACCCTGTAACGAGGGATCTAACCGCTGCCTGCAGTAAGATCAGAGCACTGAGAAGACAGAAAGCTCCTGAAGCAGTGCAAGTTGCAGAGCGCCCCACTACATACTGAGGGCTGCCTGTGTGAGCCATTATCCAATGTATCTTGATATCAAACGCTTCACCATCAGAGATCCTCGGATACTTCTCTTCATACTTCTTTTCCAGCAACTCCTTAGCTGTGGGAAGCATCATGGCAGTGGAGCACACGATCACAAGAACAACTAGCATAAGAAACATGACTATAGCATGCTCAGGTAAGAAAACATAAATCACACCTGTACCCATCTGAATTCCAATGTTTACAATCACAGTGACGACAAGGATGCCTAGAGCAACGACGTTGGCGATCATCTCTGATCCGTCCATTGTCCCTAAAGAGGTAATGAAATTACCCATCACAGTGCAAATCAAGACGGTGCCACTGAGCTTGGTGAGCTGATCTTGAGCGCGTGGCATGGAGGTGTTGAGATCCACTGGTAGTTTTGTCGCAACCGACAGCAGGGTCAAGGAAGTGGCATTGAGCGAGAAGAATCTGCAAGGGAACCAGAGCTTTCGGCTGCGAAAACCCAGAAAGGTGTCGATTCCCATGAGAAGAGAGCACAAGAAAGAAGCTCCTGCTATGTAGAGGCCAATCCATGGCAGCGGCTCACTGAATTTAGAGCTGTCCACATTGCACTGCAACCTCATCTCTTCTCTTCTACTAATCTGAACTTGTTTCTTTAGTTTCTCTCTCTCTCTCTCTCTCTCTCTCTCTCTCTCGTTCTACCGGCGATAATTTTTTCCTCCGAGTCTTCTTATTGTAATTGGGAAGGTTGGAAAAATAAAAAATAAAAATGTCCTTAACTTGACTCAATATAAAAGGAAGACTAAAAATTAAAATATATAGCACTCTTCCAAATAAAAACATGTTTGCACATGTAATCACGTTAATGGCCCGGGTTCAGGTCTGTGCAGTGAAATTTTTTAAAAGTGGACTGTGCTCCTTTTTAGTCTTCCACACAATAAACCCTTTGGAAGTACACTTCTTTAACCGTGGATTGATGCTGCTGAGTAATGACCAATTTGGTGGTTACAATTGTCTAATTACAGCGACATTTATTTATTTTTTTTTTCTATTTTTTAGTACAAGACTAACAATGGAGTCTTGCACTTGCAAGACCTTCTAGAAGGAACCAGGGAGCATCCTTATCCTTTGCTGTGTTGATTTCTTTATTGTTTCCTTTTTATTTTATTGTTGTACAACAACTGGGCAATTGATTTATTAAAATAACTTGACCTTAAGAATGATTGTACTCAATTTGGCCCCTTTTGGTAATTTTACTTGTCAAGTAAATTCAAGTAAAGTTTAGTATCAAATCAAAAGCACTTTAATTCAAAACTCCCTCCATAAGGAAGGAAGAGAAAAAAAATAAATAAATAAAACTCCATTTCCTCATACAAAAAGTCAAAAATATTTCATCCCAACCATGGGCGGCGCCATGTTGTTCACAGTGGGGTCAATTGACCCCGCTGAGGTATGAAAATACATTCATAAAATTTATATGAACCTTTGAGTGAGAAGCTTTTGACCCACTAAGGTCTAAAAAAAAACTTCTATGGGAAGTTTCGACCTCGCTGAAATCTAAAAATAATCTTATGTGAAGATTTTGATCCAACTTAATTTAAGAGTTTGACCTGTAGGAAAGAAAATGGCTTATAAATTTTTGACCCTTTTGTTACATCCAATTAAGATAAATCATGTACTTTTGTGGTATGGGCAGTCCAATAATTTTGAATGGCTTATAAATTTAAATGGATAGCCTTAACTCATAGGAAGCTCAAATAGTATTTTTATCTCAAGTCCTTTTATTTTTATCATTATTTTCTCATTTTTCTAATACTAAATATTTGAAGGTAGGGTAAGGGCCTTAAAATTATAGGCCCCCCATGTGAAAGTTGAAGGTTTTTGCTCGGCTAAGCCCGGTCCACAAATGAGATGGTAGGATAAGAGCTTAACCTCGGCCCAGCCTGGGTCTGACCCTTTGATAGCCCTAGTGGTAGGATTGCGGAAGATAAGTATTTTTTGACCCCACTGACTTGAATTCCTGTAGCCGCCCCTGATCCCAACCAACTAAAAATAAAATACCATCATAATCCACTTATATTTTATTCTCTCTTTTTATTTCACTTTACTCCACTTTATTTTAAAAGTAAAATGCCAAAGGGGCTTGTTTACATGAGAGCGGGAATGAAACAAAATTAAGATGCTAAAATGAAATAAAATTAAAAATCAAATTCGGAAAAAAAAAAGAAAAAGAAAATGGGTAGAGTTGAAATTGAAAGTAAAAGCACAAAAGGGCTGTCCCTTAACCAATGCGGGACCACCTTTCATTGACCCAAAGCATTCGTAAGACTTGAATCCCCAAGGGCTTCAGAAGTCACAACCAAGTGGCAAGGGCATGTTACCTTTCTGGTCTAGCTTGTAGGTCTCCATTTCATTGATTCAGATGTTGAAGAAAAATACTAGGACGATTGTTTGCATGAAATATAGGAATTAAATGGATAGGCTGGTTGAAAATGACGAAATCTGGATAGGAATTGAAGGGTGAATTTTCAAAAATAAACATAAAAAAAACATACGATTTTCACTGTTAATCACCCTATTCATTCAATTCTTATGTAATTTAGTGCAAACAATTAGGGCATAATATGGAAAGAGAATTCTCTACATTTTAATATATGCATAAGAAAAAGGAGGTGTATAAACTAATGTATATCCAAACAAGATTTCCTTTACCAAAATCACCACGAAATCTGAAAATAATCACCCAAACACAAATCATATAAAAGAAAACGAAGAATTGACCTAAACAAATGCAAAAGAGGAGACACGACATTACATAAACAGTCGAAAAAAGGGATGTGAAAGGAATTTCAAGGGAGAAATGAGGCCTTAAAGGTAGAAAGAAGAAATAAAAAAGAGACAGAGATAAAGTTAAATAAAAAAAAAACCGGAGAAGTATACCATTGTCCTGGAATGAGGTTGTGGTGATCCTATTTGCTTACCTGTTTGCGATTCCCCTTCCCAGGAGGGTGGTTAGAAGTGAGGTGATTCAACGTGTGCTACCTTTTGGTACTGCACGGGGAAGGAACGAATAAGGTACCGATCAATCAGCACCATGTAACTCAAATTCAATGCCTGGGTTGCCAGCTGCATCGGAAAGAATTGGTTCAGCTATGCCCATCTCTACCTCTCGCCCAGATTCAGATCCTTGATAGAAGATATCAATGCGACCGTCTTTCTTCGTTATCATTATGTTAGCAGCAGCTTTCCACTCTTTTCCCGGGTGGATTGATAGGGCATATACCTAAACGCAGCAGCCCCCCTAGCCTCCTCCATTTGAGCAGCAGCTTTCCTTCGCTTGGATCCATATCAAGGAGCAAAGCTACCCTTTTCTTTTCTTGAGATTACTCGGATTGGTTCGTGCGTCCCTGTGCCCAAAAAGGATGGGCGAGTTCAGTTCGAGTCTTCATCGACTGGTGGCTCTTGGATGAAAGGGCTCCGGGGGGTGAGACGAGGTGTAGCGCAGCCTGGTCAACGCATCTGTTTTGGGTACAGAGGGCCATAGGTTCGAATCCTGTCACCTTGGTGTGAGCAGAAGTCAGTTAATACTCAAATCTGAAATTTGCACATCCCTGCCATAAGTGTTCGACCCCTTCTAGTCCAAACCCTACCTCTGAGGAAGCGGAATCCGCTGCTGAGTTTGTGGTGTGAGAGAAAGATCAACTACAAAAAACAAAACCTTTGAATAATGGAGACTATTTGGTTCTTCAATTTCTGAGAGAGAATTCATTGTTGGCCCTCATTTTCTCTCTCAATTGGTTGCAAATCTGCCACTAGTACAGAGTGATATTGGTCGTCCGTGATACTTTAAACTATAAGATACAAAAATCGATCCATGTACATGTATGTGATACTTTGGTGCACACCATGATTAGGGAGTCCACACCACAAAGTGTGCATCCGATCACCAAAAGTGAAATAGAAAAGAAGCATAAATAGAAATGAAATAAATCATAGTTTTATTAGAGTATAAATTAAGATGAAATAAATCATTTTTATTAATTAATATTTCAAAATAATTTTACAAATGGTCTCAAGTCTAAAAATAGTTTAAAAGTAAAAAAAAAAAGATCAAAATTTGATTGTAAAATTGTGGACATAATTTTAAAAATCCAAACTTCAGAAACTTAAAAAATGAAATTTAGGTATTAAGTTTTAATTTTTTGATTCATTGAATAATTTGTCACTTTTTGTTTATTGATAATTAATTTGAATATTAATGGGTCTTTACCAAAAAATTATAAAGAACCCTTGTAATTATCAAATAATTATAGGGATTTTTACCAAAAGCATCCTCAAATATCCTTATACCTCCAAAAGTGCCCTTAAATACATGTGATGCCCAAAAGCAGATGATACAGCACATTTTGGTTTTATTTTTTTTTCCGGACCAAGTTGCCCCTTCTATATCGTTAATTGCTAATTAAGGAGTTTTTTTAATAAAATTTTTATTGAAAATTCTCAATATTAATTTTAACCCACGCCCATTCTTATAAACAAGTCGAGACGAGGCTATGTGCACAATTGGAGATGAGGATTGAGGACTACAAATATGGCTAGAGCAACCTTGCTTTAATTGCTGAGCACATTGAGAATGACCCTGCAACAGCACATGTTCGCTCGCAACCTTTTCCCTACATCCAGGGGTGTCTAAGCGCCAGGCCGAGCTTTTCCTTATCCTACCCTCAATATATATAGGCCAAGCCCTGGCGGGCCAAGTCCTCAAAGGCTCAAACTACATTGGCCCTTATCCTACCCTCCAGGGCCAAGGCTGGGCAGGGAAGGGCTAAAGGCCTCACAAGGAAAAAATATATATATTATTATTTTTTTACATTATTACCAAGTATCGAGCAGCAATCGAGCGCTCTCTTGTCTAACCTTTATTGCAAAGGGATCACTGAGAAGATGTTTAGAGAACAGAAGCTCATGGGAGAAATCATACATACTTTGGTGACTTGGGTTCTAGGTGTACCTTTTTCTTATTAAAGGAGAAAAATGGCTAAAAGTTTATTCTATTTAACACTGATATGACTATTAAATATCCAGGTACCCTTAATGACATTACTTTCAATTTAACACTGATATGACTATTAAATATTCTTGGAGTGTAGTCACCAAAAAAAAAAAAAAAAAAAGCACTAAAAAACTCACTGTTATTGAAGACTTTAAAATTTTGAGAGTTATAACTATTTAATTAAAATGATATTTGGATCAACACCATATCTTTGAAGTTTCATATACATACACACTACTTTTGTAAATAGGTTGGCATCCCAAGTCACTCTATAGAGGAAAAAGTCTGTCCTTATTAACAATTGTATACCCCCTTTTGCACTAGCAATAATGTATAAAAATAATTTGAAAAAAACTAAATAAAAAATAATAAAAATAGAATAAAGGGATAGATAACCACATGCAACACTTATTGCTTATACATTAAGTATATATAATACAAAACTTTAATAATTAAATAGAGAAGAAATGAACCAAATATGTGTGTATTGGTTTTTAGGGCATCTTGTAATGGGTCTAAAGCTATGAAATTGCCTTTATATACAATTTTGATTACTGCTAAGTGACAGCTATAAGGGCATTTTAGCATATATTTATAGATATAAAGTATATATAATGTAAAATATATGTAATAAAAAATAAAAAAAGTAGGACGGTCAGGGCCAAGGCCGAACCGAGTAGGCTAACACTGTTCAAGCCCGCCCCTCAAATCTCAAGGCCTACAAAAAACTGTCCAAGCCCTATAGTGCTTGTCCTTAGAAACATAAGCCTTGTTTGAAGGGCCCAAGGGCCGGGCTGGGTCGGGTTCCCTTACCTCAGTGCCAAATTGACAGCCTTCCTACATGAGTCGACCCTTCTTTCCCATTGGCCACCATGATCGAGTGGCTGAGGCTCATCAGCATTAGGAGAGAGATTCCAAGCTAAACAAGGGGAAATAATCGCCATGTTCCTCCTCCCACTTGCCATTTCCTATCAACTTCTTTTACTTCACGTTACCTAAAAATAAAATATAAAACTTCCTTTCAGGTCTATGCGCTGGAGTAATTAAAGTTAACGGTGCTCCTTTGTCAGTCTTCAACACAACGAAGCTCTCTTTCTTCTTCTTTTTTTTTTATTAAGTTGCCCGGTGGCCGGAGAGGGGTAATGGAACTGCTGTTGAGAAGCGGGCTCCTCTGAAGGGGGAGTATTAACACTCGAGGCACAAATCTAGGCCTATATAGGAAGGGGAAGACTTGTAAATGTCAGAGAAGAATTCCACTGCAGCAATTTTTATCTGAGGGTGACTATCAATGGAGTTGCCTTTGAATTCTACTTTATTAATCCTGTTTTTGGAGCCTCTGATTTTAATGGCAATGTGAAAATTTTGGTATTTCTATCTCCTTCCTGAAGCCATTTAGCCCTGGATTTTTGTTTCCAATAGATTTCTTCAGTTAGAAGCAAATTTTGAAGAGTGCATCTTGCAAGGTTAAGGGCAGATTTGTTAGACTCCAAAGGACAGAGTCCATGCAAAAGAAGGATGTTGTTTTCAGCAGCAGAGATGTTTGTCTTGAGGTTGCCAAAAACTTCATTGTTTCAGGACTTCAATCTGATTTTAAGAGACTTAAGCTTCTGGTGAAGGATGAACTGAGGATTTCCTTGAACAAGAAGGTTCCACACACTAGCCACCAAATCTTTGAAGGAGGGGTGGCCTATCCAAGTTTCGTCAAACTTGAAAGGAATGAATCTAACAACTATTGGAGGACGAGTAGACAGTAAGATGGGGCTGTGATCTGAGTTTTGCCTCACCAAGTGCTGATGAAGACCATCTGAGAAGGAGAGGGACCAAGCATGGTTAGTGAGGAAGCGGTTAAGCCTGGCAGCCACATAGGGCCTTCCAAGTACGCATGTGATTCACATATTGAATTATTTTGATCTGATCTCTTAAAGAAGTTCTGCTATTGAGTATAAATCTAACACCTTTTGCACATTTAGCGTCGTCTCGTTTGTTCTTCTTATGAAATCATTGATACAGAGACTGATATAGAATGAAAATATTTTTTCTTTCTCCACTTGATTTCTCCTTTTCACCGTACGCGAACATTATTGAAATTAGGAATCAAAACTCATCCCATATCTTCCCTAACCGAAATGTGTGCGCATCATGAAAACAAAAGTGTTATTAAAAAAAAAATGGAAATTAAACCAGTAGTCTATGAACTAACCAGCAATTTATTCAGAAGACAAAGTCAATAGTCCATGCTCAACTTCAACAACAACAACATGCATCCAGACCAACTAAACAACGGCGACGAAGAGAACAACATTAAAAAGAAAAAAAAAAGATTATATTGAAATTGTTTAAAGGCCGGTCTCTGGAAACATACCCTGAATTTACAAGGAATAAACATGTATGAACAAACCCACCGTACTCCCCCCTCATCATCAGTTACTTCAATGTCCTCGTTATGCCGTGCACGGTTTACACAGCTGACACATCCTGGGACAGTACCCATTTTCATAACACTTCGAGACAAGGTCAGGTTTACTATGGTAGTAGTACGCACACAAACTAGAGCAACCTTTTTTCTGGATCTGATCTTGAATAGCCTGGCAACAGCACTTGTTTGCAATGTTTCCCCGACATGCGTTCATTGTGCATGATTGTTGTCCTCCATGGACCACCATTATCATGTGGCTGTGCGTCAGCAGTGCAAGCAGAAAGAGAATGCGAGGGAAACAAGGTGAAATCGCCATGCTTCTCCTCCCACTCGCCATTTCCCAGCGACTTGTAGGGCATGTTTGTGTACACACCTATTCCACGGAAAGAGAAAATTGCCACGTCAGCAAATTCCATAAAAATGAAAACCTCGGAAAAGGATTTTCGTAGAATTTAGAAATTCATGTTTGGTGCAAAAAGAGTTTCCTCGTTGAATTGGTGCTAATGTTGTTTGGTGCAGCTATGGATTCCTTATAGAAAATAAAAAATTCTTATTTGGTGATATAATTTTTTGAAGAAAAATAATATAACATGTATATTATTTATTCAACATTAAATAATAATTTATATAAAGGAAAAAAATGAAAGAGTTGTAGGGGTTTTGGGTTAAAATGGACAAAAGTAAGGAAAAGAGGGAGAAGTTTTCCGAGGAAATCTATTTCCTATACCCCCTATAGGAAACCCATTTCCACCATTATCAAGGAAAATACTGACGAGGCAGGAAAACATTTCCGCGGAATTGTTCTACACCAAACGCCGGAAAAATGGGTTTTCCGCTGAAAACCGTCCACTTTTCCGCGGAAAAGTGTTACACAAACATGCCCGTAATTTTTATGGGAGTTCGGGTCTTTGTGCTTATGTATTTATTAGTGGGACGTTGGGCTCTCCTCTTTGTAAGTCTTGCACATGGATTGATGTTGGCTTTCAATTGTGTAAGTTTACTTTCGTACCAGCCTAGCAAAGAGAGTCAACTGCACTGCAGGAGGTTTTGAAGGACGGAAAAGGATCCCCTGTTCGGTGGAAATAGGGAAATCCAATTTGGGCCAGTGAAGGGGTGCCACATGAGGAGAATTTTTTTTTTTCATGTGGAGATGATGAGATGTTATTGATATGATGTCTCTCCCCCATGTGGCACCCCTGAGTAGTCCAAACAAAGTTCCCTGTTTGGACCAAATTAGAGGATCCGTTTCTTGAAGGACGATCCGAGGTAGGAACTACAATCATTCTTCATTTTTTAACCTACTGGTTGTTCTTCGATTGGGCAGTGTTGATTACTTTTATTTATTTATTTTTCCTTTATTGGTGTGTGACAACGACTTGGCAGTTTACTTGAATATTTGACTCGACTTTACGCGGGGGAGGTTTCATGTGGGTTTACTTATCGTCGAAATTTTTTTTTGTCGGTAACAACAATTTATATTAAAAAATAATAGAATACAAATAAAGAGTACAAGAAGAAAAAAAAAACGGGAGAAAGAAATATAGAGGTACAATAGTAATGTACCCCCTCACACACAACTACATAATAAAACCCTCCCAAGGGAAAACTCTCTCAACACATTGCTTGGTTAAAGTATCCGCCATCATATTTGATGACCTACTCTTATTCTGAAAGCTAACATTTATGGTGGTGGATAATACTCGAATTTCATTGAAGAGGAACTGAAACTTTCATGAATAAGCCTTCTCGTTCGAAACCCAACTCACTGTATTAGAAGAGTCACTCTCCACAATAAGATTTCCATAGTAGTACCTCGAAAAACACCGAAGAGATTCTAGATAGCTAAAACCTCAGTTTCATTAGAATCACAAACCCCCACATACTTGGAGAGCATAAATAAAACGTCCCCATTGCAATTTCGAAGTACCCCTCCAATACCAACTGGTTCAGGATTCCCTCTTGCGGCCTCATCAACATTGAACTTAAACAAACCAATAGGAGGAGGAGACCAAAGAATATATTTTCTTATTTTGGTTGGGTCACGCCCCACACATGATTCCTGATTAATAAGTATGCCATGAATACAAAAATTAAAGAATTCCTTTCTACCTAAAGCCCACTTCGCGATCGTTAAAGTGATCTTAGAAATCAACTCTGCAGAAGTTAATGAGGACTCCCTAAAAATCAATCATTTCTTTCCTTCCAAATGGACCATAAAATAGCAAATGGAGTTATCCTCCAAAGAATATGACTGCATCCAACAAAACAACCTCCCAACTTGTGAACGATAGAGCCACGTTCACTAAGTCATTGGAATGTCTTCTTAAATGAAAACGGAGACGGACGGGTTTGTCTTATCTCTCGAAAGGCCCAACCCAATATTTCTTATAGCTATGGAGCCATTTAGTACCATGTCTATTGTTTAATAATACTCTTATGATGTGGGCTTTCACGCCCATAACCATTCATGGGTTTAGGTTGAGCCTGCACAGGCCAGTGACGAAGGGCGCTTTTTTTTGCATCCCACATTTTTACTGCTTGTAAGAAAACATCGTCCTTTATTTCAATTCACTTTACAAGCTGTGAATTATTACCAAAACAATCTCAAGGAGAGACAGAGGTAAGAACTTGAATCATTATTTAATCGAGTTGTGTTGATTATTCACTGTTTTCTTTTTCATTTTCTTTTTCTGGTTTTTTTAGTACGGTGCAACAACTACTAAGCAATTGATCGAAAAATAAAGCCAGTAGGCCAAGGTCAACTTCAACGGCAGCAGTAGCAGCAAAATCACCATCAACAAAAAAAATAAAGAAAAAAAAAACATAGAATTACTAGTTAGATTATTGGATTTGTTTAAAGATCAATCTTTGGGAACACGGCCAACATTCTCTATGAATAAACGTACAATACTCCCCATGTCTTCGTGTTCGTCATCGTCGTCGTCATTATTAGCTAATTTAGTACTGCATTGTTCACACTTGAACTGAGTATTGTTCGCATAATAGGAAAATTAGCCTACAAAGTTTTGCATAAATAGGATTGCGGAAAGACAAATAAATATCATGCATTGTGGGGCATTAAATCACAAAAAAACATAACAGTCCAGAATTCTGAGTTTCTATGGTTATTTTCCGAAATGTATCTATTTTTTGGTTCATATGGGTGGTTTGCATAGAAAATTCGCCTCCAGGATACACTACCTTCTTCGCCGCAAGACTGCACTTAAGAGGCAAAATATGGATTCGGACGAAACAACCAAAAACAAGAGAGAAAATAAGCTGTTTTTTTGGGAGAAAAAAGGAAGTAAAGGGACTGCATTGTGAGTATGCATTATCATAGTGTTTTTTTTTTTTTTTTTTTTTTTTTTTTTTTTTTTGTTGAATTTACAATTCATGAAAAAAAAAATTGTTGAATTTTGTTTCCCTATTTATAAAAAAAAGCGTTTTACTGATAAAAAATTGTTTTAGAAAAGTACTCATCAAAACAAGCATACACGGCACGTGCGCGCACATAGAGAGAGAGAGAGAGAGAGAGAGAGAGAGAGAGTACACTTAGCAAAGAACTCATCAAAGTTAATCAATTTGAATTTTTAATTTTATTAGCGATACATCCCTGATTACTGGGCTATAAAGTCTCCAGTACAGAGCACAATTGTTTAATGCCTAAGGTCCCTTGCGCATGGGATTAATTTGGGCGGTGGTCCCTTGCGTGACACGTCATACTTTGTTATGACTGATCTGCCCTTCTAGCTGTTTGTATAGTTGTCATGCAATCTTCTCCTTGTTTATAGCTCCAGCTCATCGTTGTCTTCTTCTTCTTCCTCTTCTTCTTGTTCTGACGTTGCTACAAAGTACAGATAAACACAAAAAGACAGATAAATTCATATAAATATAGAGATAACTTTATTTTAAAGTCAGATAACTTCATGCCAAAATTAGATAACATATACAAAAACTCAGATAAAATGACAGCAAACTCAGAAAAACAGCAATTTATCTGAGTTTTCTGAAACTTATCTTAACCTCTCAGAAAACTCAAACAAATTTATCTGAGTTTTGAACAACCTTTCTGAGCTGTAAACAAATTTATCTGAGTCTAGACCAAAGCAAATTTGTCCGGTCAGATAAATTAACAGCAAACTCAGAGAAATATCAAATTTATCTGAGTTTTCTGAAAACTTATCTTAACCTCTTGCAAAACTCAGATAAATTTATCTGAGTTTTGAAGAACTTCTTTGAGTTGCGAATAAATTTATCTGAGTCTGGACGAACACAAATTTGACTGAGCAGATAAAATAACAGCAAACTCAGAATTTATCTGAGTTTTCTGAAACTTATCTTAACATCTCAGAAAACTCAGACAAATTTATCTGAGTTTTGAAGAACCTCTCTTTGTTGCGAACAAATTTATCTGAGTCTGGACCAAAGCAATTTTATCCAGGCAGATAAATTAACATCAAACTCAGAGAAATATCAAATTTATCTGAGTTTTCTGAAAAGTTATCTTAACATCTTGCAAAGCCAGATAAATTTATCTGAGTTTTGAAGAACTTCTTTGAGTTGTAAAACAAATTTATCTGAGTCTGGACCGAGTTTGAAAGAAATAAACTGATTTGAAGTCCTTTTTTATTTGATAGATTTGAAAGTGAGATAAAATGATTTAAAATTGAGAAAACCCTATCTGTTTCTTGATTGACCTTGTTCTTACTTTGGTTATATTGTCGATTGCTTTTTTCCTTTGGCTTGAGGTAAGTGAGGACTTTGTTCTAGCCATTGTCTACATAGATTTGAACATAAAGAATAGATAAAATTAGATAAGAACGAAAAGAAATTGGGCTTTTAGTTTTGTTCAGAAGAAGTTGTACTGTACATCTTCTTTTTAGGAATGGAAGAAGAAGAAGAGGAGCGTTTTTGCCGACGTGTACAGGGGCATTTTGGTCTTTGTTGCTGCGTCATTTTCATGGGAGGACCGCCGCCGTTACGGAAATATGTCATGGACCTTAGCCTTTAAAACCAAATGACGAGGGACCTACGGCCAAAATCCCCAAATAAAATCCACTAATGAGATAGAGCAAAAGAGGAGTGGGAGAGACTCTACCTAGGATTCAATGGAATGGTTGATTTTCACTAAGAAAACAGAACCCATTGATCAGATTAGCTTTCAACAGACATTTCAGAATATTAGAGAATGTTAGAGATCCTAAGCTTAGTTAGGGCCAGAGGCCCTGAGATTAATAGTTCAGTTTGGATTTGAGATTTCTTATTATTGGTGTGTATAAATTGATAGGATTTCCTCCTGCCTGTAAGTCGCCATGAATTTATAGAGTTGGAAGACATCCCTTCGAACTGAGTTACATCCACACAAATGGGCCCCTTGAATTTGGTTACATCCACACAAATAGGCCCAAAAGATATTTTATTGAAAAGGCACATATGTAGCCGAAGAAACACGTTTTATTGAGAAGGAACATTTTGTGTGTTTTTTTAAAAGACATATCCACAAATGGGCCCTAAAAAACTGATATGACTTTTCCTAATATCAAAATTGAAGATTTTTTGAGTTTTTTTTTACAACCAACATTCAACTAAAAAAAATACAAAAGCAACGGATTTGCAAAATTGTATGTATCAAGGGAGCTCGGGTACAGCGAATATGGTGCAGCGACCTATTCCAGCCAATGACAAATCCCCGTGTCCTTTCGAATTTCAAACCCCCTTCACATCTTTCCAGACACTCCTTAGTAGTTGAAAATTTCATTTTATTCCAACATTGCCCTTCGACAGCTAGGAGCCCTTCCCATCGTCTCTCACCAGCTTCATCTCTTTCGCTAGTTAGATTCGCTTGGAAAGAACAAGTATATCATGCAGCACACTTCAAGAATAAAAAAAAAAAAAAAAACAGCTTCCCAGTGCTCAATCCAAACCAACGCAGTCTGCCACCTTTTTCTTCTCAGATCTCACTCGATCTACACCCGTTTTGTCCATCCCCACCATCATCTATCTTTCTCTACAAATCTGACCTACTACCACCAGTCCCCCCTTCCCCATCTACATTTATTAAACTTTATCATCATCATCATCTTTGTCTCCCTCTGTTGTTGTTCTCTCCATTTCCTCTTTTTTTACTCTCTCTCTCTCTCTCTCTCTCTCTCTCTCTTCCATTTTCACATCACATCTTCTCACCCACACTCTTAGCCTGACCCACCACACGACCTCGGACATCATCACCCACTCAAGGGACTCCATCTCCTTTGGGGTCTGCCTCGAAAGGCAATTCAACACTCGGAAGAAGCTTGTGCACACAACACACGTCTCAAACTCACGTAAATGCTCCGAGGCATTCTCCATCACCTTCTTCAGCTCAGACTCATCGGTCTTGTCCGCGTCGATGCTCAACCAAACGTTCTTACAGGGGATGAAATGGAACTGAGGGGAGTTGTGGAACCCAGTGGCTTGGAGTATGTCCTCGACTTGGTAGCGGAAGAGACCCACGTAGGTTGTGATAACAAGCTCGTACTTGCGACCAACCTCAACGGCAACAAGGTCAACGAGATGGGGAGGAGGGTCCAAACATCAAAATGGAGGAAGACGACATTTCATAATGGCGAAGGAACTCGAAGTATACGGCCATGTTGTGCATGATGGTGTAGGACACCTTTGAGGGCTTGCACATGGGCATTAGATTGAGTTTGAAGTAGCAGTTGGAAAAGGCGTATATGGCGAATGGCATTGGCAGGCTATTGCTGAAGTATAAGTGTGGGAATGTAATGTGCCATGGCATCTATTACACAAACATCCAAGTACTTGGTATTTGGCGAAATCCTAGAGATGATCCCTTCCCAATCCCTGCCAAGCACTCATTGACGATGATTGAACAAGTTCAGGCTCCGGTTTTTTGAGAGATGAGACGGATTCTCGGACTGTGGGGTTAGTGATCTCGGGATTAAGTGTCCCAGTAGCGATGTCGTGGGTTAGATTCTTCCAATGGATCTGGAGAAATCATGTGGCTCTGAGAAGACCAGAGGCCAAAACAGCAGCAACTAGGGGTGCACGGCGGGCGGCTTGGGCTGTTTAGGCGGTTTTGTTTTATGGCGGTTTGTAAAAAGTAGAAACTGTAACTGCCCAAAGTATAGGCGGTTTGGGCAGTTTTTTTAGTGGGCGACTTGGGCGGCATGTTGGGCGGTTTGGTATTTGTACCTATCTCTCTCTTTTTTATTTTTTTTATTTTTTTATTTTTAATAGAATGTAACTAAAGTTTCAAAGTACTTAACATAAAGAATAAAAATTAAACATGATTTTTAATAAAAGTCAATAATCAGTAATAAACAAAATTTTCAACTAAGTATATTAATGTAAAATTAAAGTCCAAAGGCATCACCAAAATTAAAAAATACAATCACTTATATAATCTAACGTCCAAAAGTCAAAAATCTAATTGTGAATATGAAGCGTGTTTTTAGCAACCATATATTTTTTGAAAGATATGTGAAGTCTTTGAAGAATAGATTAAGAGTTTTTTTTTTTTTTTTTAAATAATGAGCGGGCGGGGCGGTTTGAAACCGCCTACTCAAATGTGAAACCGTAACCGCCCGCTCATTAGTACGGATTGAAACCGCCCCGCCCATCTAAAGGCGGTTTTGATGTATATCCACTTGTAGCGGGGCGGGACGGAGCGGTGCGGGCGGGTTGGCGGGTTACAGTTATTTTTGTGCAGCCCTAGCAGCAACCGGAAGAACCACAATGCATTGGTGGAAGCCACAGAGACTCGATACAAAGAATGGCCTCGCTGGGGCTAGTGTAGATATTGTAAGGGAAGGGTCATAAGGTCTGGTCTTGAAGTGGTCGCTCCAATAACTTGTAAACGCAGGTTGCACGACGAGCCCTTCTGGTGCCTTCGACTCTTCGTCCCTGATTGAAGTGTCTTTCTAAGAGGAACCGGCGAGGGAGAGAGAGAGAGAGACGAAGCTGTGGATTTGTTGGGAAGGACTCCATTGTCATAGAAGGGCAATGTTGGGATAAAATAAATTTTCAACTTCGAAGGAGCGTCGGGAAAGATGTGAAGGGAGTTTGAAATTAAAAAAGACGTGGTAATCTGTCATTGGCTGGAGTAGGTCAGACGCTGCATCCAAGCCTTACCCGTATCAAAGTCACATCTTCTTATTGGAGAATCCATTGATCTATATCTACTTTTCTGTTTTGTTTCCGTTGTTGGTTTGGTACACTTTGTTGCTACCGCCTGTTGGAGGAGTTATGCTTAACTAATGGACCATATTCAAATTTAAATTAGAGTCTCCAAGAATCAAGACTCTTTAAAGCATTTGCACACCCTTCTCATATTTAAGCCTTCCTAATCATGTATTTTTCCTAATCATTTTATAATTTTTAGAATCTCTATTCCACTCCTATAATATCTCTTGAATGGATAATAATATCATATTGAAAATTATTTCCATGGACTATTTAAATAATTGCATCAATTTATATGTTGTTTAAGATAGACTAGGGCTTAACAGGAATCCCCTGATATTGACATTGGGTCAAAATTTATTGAAAATTAAATGTCCTATTCTATTTATAAAATTGAAATTATTATCTTATCTTTTAAAAATTGTTAATATTATTTTACAATTACTTAATAAATTATATTGCCCGTGGTGCATTTTGCTAGTGGTTTATATGAAAGTGAGGAGATCCCACAAATGAGAATTGGAAGAATGCCTCTCATTCTCTCTCGCCTGGGTGAGGTCCCATAGGTTTATGTCCATGCTCTCTGTCTTTTTATCGGGTGTGAATGAGCCCGTATCGCCTGTTGCTATATGCTCACCGTAAGTGGGTGAATGGGAGCGCGTCACGTGTGCAGTAAATCCACGTTAGCGCCCAGTCACCCCATTTACCTAGTGCATGAGTGTATGCACATGGTAGATTAGTCCCCTCACATCAAATAAACAATAATAATAATAATAATGGTGATGGGAGGACCAACCATACCGTTCTTTGCTTATGGGCAGTGGTATCAATTGACTTTGACTCTCTCCACAGAAAGGAGGAATTATAGTAGGGGGTGCACAAGAAATCCGTTGATCTATAAATCCGATCCGATCCGATCCGCGAATTTGTATCCGAGTCGAAAGTAAACGAATTGGTGACGGATTGAAAATTTTGTAATCCGTTAGCAACAGATCGGTGGCAGATTTCACCCTCAATCCGCAGATTCAATTCGATCCGATCCGTTGACATTAAATATTAATAAAACATATAAGGGGTCTAAATATAAATTAAGATGTCTAAATTTAAAATAAAAAAAATTTTAAGGGGTCGAAATGTTATTTTTTTACAACATGCTCGATATATTTTTTTTTTAACTTCAGATCGAACGGATTAATCCGATCCGTGACCGGATCGGATCGGATTTAAGCAGCCACGAATTCCAAAACTGTCAATCCGTAAGTAACGGATTGGTGACGGATTTGACCCAATCCACACCAATTAGATCCATGTACACTCCTAAATTGTAGAAGGGGACCTGAGCACATTTTGTAAGGCCTCTTATTTTTAAATTTGAGAAGTCATATTGAGACAGATGGATATAGACTGGGAATATATTTCCATTTCTATTTGATTTCTTTTTTTTCTTCATCATTGACACTAATTTGTAATTAGGAATTAAAACTCATCTCATATCTACCCTAACTGAAAAGTGTGCGTATGAAAATGAAAGTATTATTAATAGAAAAAAAAAAAGGAAGACCAATAGTCTATAAATTAACAAGAGATTATTCAGAAAACAAAGTCAATATATATAGTACATACTCAACTTCAATACAACAATAGCAACATCAACACGACTTACTAGGCTCTCCAAAAGCCAATTGGTGTTAGGAAACGGCACAATCGACTACGATTATGACCACTCAGAAGCGAGAGTGGACGTTGACCTCAACGACAAACCTGCAAACTCGTAAAACATGTGTTGCGAGACTCGAACACCCAACCTAACAACCACTGATACCACTTGTAAGATCTTATACCCTATTGAGCTACCACTTATCCCAAAACCAATTGGTGATTGGAAAAGGCACAACAATAGTTTTATGGTGAGGGCGAAGGCTCGATCACGATTATGACCGCTTAGGAGTGAGAGTGGACGTTGACCTCAACAGTTTATATATATATATGTACCGTTACAGGTGAAAGTCAACTGCACCGCAAGAATTTTTGGAGGATCATCTGAGTTAGGCAAACATTCAATTTTATTTAGAGTTATATATATATATATATATATATATATATACTTGCAGGTGAAAGTCAACTGCATTGCAATAATATTTTGGAGGATCATCTGAGGTAGGCAAACATTTAATTTTATTTAGAGTTATATATATATATATATATACACCCTTGCAGGGGAAAGTCAACTGCACCGTAAGAATTTTCGGAGGATCCTCTGAGGTATGCAAACATTCAATTTTATTTACAGTTTTTTTTATTTATATACCCTTGCAAATGAAAGTCAACTACACCGCAAGAATTTTCGGAGGATCAACTGAGGTAGGTAAACATTCGATTTTATTTAGAGTTTATAACTCTTGCAGGTGAAAGTCAACTACACCGCAAGAATTTTTGGAGGATCATCTGAGGTAGGCAAACATTCAATTTTATTTAGAGTTTTTTTTTTTAATTTATATACCCTTGCAAGTGAAAATCAACTGCACCGCAAGAATTTTTGAAGGATCAACTGAGGTAGGCAAACATCCAATTTTATTTAGAGTTTATATATATATATACCCTTATAGGTGAAAGTCAACTGCACCGCAATAATTTTTGGAGGATTATCTGAGGTAGGCAAACATTCAATTTTATTTAGAGTTTACACACACACACACACACACACTTGGAGGTGAAAGTCAACTGCATTATATATATTTATATATACCTTACCTTTTCATGGCCCAAAAAATGTGAGCCATACGACCACTGTAAGATTTTGTTTAGAAAACTGATACTTTTGCCCATCTCTTTAACAATTACTATAATACATTTTGTGAGAGAGAGAGTAACCCTACGGGACCCATTTCATTAAATCTTTATAATGACAATCAACACTTGTATTGATAATTGGTTATAATTGACACAATCCATCCACAACCCCTATTAGATTGATGAGAGTTTTAAATACATGATTGAGCTTCATGTGCATGGGAGAATTTGAGTGAGACTATTGGCACTTGGGATAAAATAAGAGTATTTTTATAAATAATGACATACTTATCTTTGTTTAATGAATTTAAATGCAAAGTTGTCATTTTTTTAAAAATTAGATACAAATCTTTTAGTGCTTGCCTTTTTTTGTTATGACTAGTGATTTTGGGACATGCAAGGTATTAAAATGAAAACGCAGGAGGTATATGCAAATACTGAAATCACATGGGCCTATTTACAAATTCTATATACCCTAGGGGTTTATACCAAAAAAAAAAAAAAAAAAACTCTTTTTTATTTATTTGTTTCTTTTAATAGAAGCATTCTTCAATTCGGCGGTGTTGACTATTCATTGTTTGTTTTTTCGTTTATTGGTGTGTGACATCCATCTGGCAATTGACTTGAATGGTTGACTTGATTTTATGCTGAATGTGAGCAGGGAGATGAGGGATTCCATGCTTAATATCTTCATTACTTAATTTATTTCATTACAGAATTTCCAACCCCTAGCTATGTTTCAGATGCCACGGGGCACGATCCGAGCTTCGAGTGTTTTTTTCATGGCTAGAACGAAGGTGAAATCCTCGGTGAGATCGGGCTTCTCGCCCTCCACAGCGTTTGACCAGTGGAAAGTGTTGACCAGGTTGGAGACCGCAAAAGCGATCTGAAGCTTCCCTACGTCCATTCCTGCACAGACTCTCATTCCAGCCCCAAAGGGACGGAACGAGTACTGTCCTCTCTTTCCTTGGAGCTTCTTAGACGACTCCAGGAACCGGTCCGGCTCGAACCGCTCTGGCTCGTCCCACACCTTGGTGTCGTAGTGCAGCGCGTAGAGGTTCACCATCACGGTGATCCCCTGGGCCACAGGCATCCCTTTCAAGACGGTATCCTCACGGCCTTGTTGGGCACTGCCATTGGTGCAATGCGCTTCATCCGCATCGTCTCCTTCACTACCGCCTGCAGATATTCCAGCTTCCCAACGTCACCTACCTTCACTATCCCCTTCTCAGTGCGGGTGGTGTGGTCTCTTATCTCTTGGTAGAGCTTCTGCTGAGCGTCCTGGTTTTGCACCATCAGCCCCAGCGCCCACATGGTCGTCGACCCAGTGCTGTCCACGCCGAGAATGAACACCTCGAAGATGCTGAAGATGGCGATTTCTCTGGGGAAGCTTTGCGAGAGGAGGAAGCGAGCGCAGCAGTTGGGAGGTGGAGGGGAAGTGAGGTGGCGTCCGATACACTCTGCGATGCGAAGCTTCACCTTCTCAGTCAGCACGACGGTGCGTTTGACGCTGGGAAGGAAACAGGCAGGAGGGAAGGCGGCGGCGAGGCGAGAGTCGCCGCTGTACTGCATGGCGTCTTCAATGAGGATGTCCATAGTGGTGTCAAAATCTTCGTCGCTGAAGTCGGGGTCGAAGCAGAGGCGGGCGAGGAGCCTGATGGTGGCTCGTCGGATGTGGTGGAAGGGTTTGACGACCCCTCCATTTAAACTGGCTTCCTTGATCATGTCATCGATCATCTTGGTCATGTCTGATTCTTGGAGGGGCGCCTGGACAGAGAGGCCGAGGGGGCCAATGGCTTCGTTTTGAAGGCCACGCCGGAGACCGTGCCAGTGGGGGCCGGCATTGGAGGTGACGATGGTGCGGAAGTCGGCGGTGACGAATTTATAAGGAAGAGCGGGGAACTCGCGGCCAGCGAAGTCAGGGGACTTAGAGACTAAGACCTCCCAGGCCAAGTCATGGTCGCTGACTATGATGGTGGGTGCCTGGCTCCGAGCCAGACGGTCATGAGAGGACCATGGACTTGGGCCAGTTTGGTGAAGGCAATGTGGAACGGATCACCCCCTTTGGCATTTGGTGCTTGTTTCCTATTATAGGCAGTTTGGGTGGGCCGAGGGGCCATTGGTTGGGCGTGCCATTGGACCGTTGGCGTCGCCCAAAGGCCATCAGCACTGCAGCTGCTATGGCAATGGAAGAGCAGTCCATATGAACTCCATCTCTCTCTCTCTCTCTCTCTCTCACTCTCTCTTTCTGCATCTGTGCTTGTGCGTGCATTCACTATGTTTTTGTTCTTAGTCTTGCTACACTGGGGGCTATTTATATGCAAGATTCGGCTAATAGGACATGTTCCTTATCCTGCGCCACGTGTACCAGTCTTCAATTCCTAGCCATCGACGTGGACTACTTTATGAGGGAAGGAGAGAAGTAGTGACGGGTCTTATACTCTTAGAAGGCCACCCTCCTTGTTGGACCACCAATCAAGGATTAGGGGAAAAAGGCTTGTAAGCAGGTCAAACGAGATAGTGCCCTGCACTCCATTTTTTATTTTATTTATTCTAAAATATTTTTAAATTAATGTAAAAGAAAAAAATATATACAATTTATTTTCTGGTTATTTTTTAATTTAATGGAAAGGTTTAAAATAAACCAACATATCATCAAATACACAAAAGTGTTAGGGCTTTAGCCTACGCCGTCTGTTATCATATTTCGAAACAATGCTCTTTATTTTCTACTCCCATTTGAAGTATTAGAGATGTGAACGGTGCACCCAAATGAATCCAAAAAATTCAAACATTCTTGTGAGAGAATTCAAACATTTCGACTTATAGAGAAAGAGAGAGTAACTCATGTAAAAGGAAAAAAAGAGGCTTCTGCGATTTAGGTTATATATGGTCATCTTTATATTTAATGGAAAGGTTTAAAATAGGGGTTTTAACATATTGGTCATCCTCAAATTCAGTTTTTCAATTTCATGACTTAAATCCAAATAATGTCACCAAAGTCGTTTGACTCTAGTCAACATTTTTCCTAAGTTTTTTTGCCCCATATTGAATGATATTATGGATACGGTGTATGTCAAAGAAACTCATAAACCCCATAATATCATAGGATTGTCTCATGATGTCATCAAAAGGCCCCACCTAATATTCCCTAACCAAAGGTTTGATTTTGGGGCCCATGAATTCATGTAACTAATTTTTAATCACTTAAAAAGAACAAAATTAACAATATTGCATAAGGATTTATAAGATTTTTTTTTTATTTTTATAATGGAGGGTGTTCCAACTATTGGGGCCAGACTAATCCCTACAGGCCAGGGAGAGTGGGGTAAATCCCTCGTGACCCCAGTGTGGTGGTAGTGCAGTTTCGAACCCTCTACCTTTGAGCAAAAGAATTTATATAAGTTAAAGGTTCTTATAAGATAATAATGTGAAACGATTTGATTTAGTAAGAGGAACGTACATTCTTATGATTTTAAGTTATTTTCACTCAAAATGGAGAATTGAGAAGCCGCTCCTACTCCTATAACCGAAGAAGCCATGAGGATACGATACCTTGATATGTTCAACTAGACAGTATATCCATATCACATTGTATCGAATACTTCAATACGTTCAACTATATAGGTATGCTCTTGCTGCATGCTTGCCATGGGTGAATTTGGATGCATCCCAAATAACAAGCAATACAAAGTTTTCTTGCACAAGACGGCAACCGTGGATTGGATTTGGCAGGTCAAATGACAGTGGGACAAGGCTCGAGTTAGATTTTGCTGTCCCTACTAATTAAGATCAAATAACAAGGCCCATTTGTAAACTCTACTAATTAAGTCAAGTGAAGTAAAGTTGATTTTGAAGAAAGAATAAAATATAAGTGGGTTATGATAGTATTTTATTTTTAGTTGTTTGTTGTGGAATCTTTTTGACTTTTTGTATGGAAAAGTAGAGTATTTTTGCATTTTAGTGGATAAAGGTAGTTGCTTTTTGACTTTTTGTATGAAAAAGATGGGGGGGGGGGGGGGGGGGGGGGGGGGGGAGCTTTAAATAAAGTGCATTTGATGTAACATCTTGTCTGAAAAATGGAGGCTTTACTTGACTTGTATTGTATTAGTAAAGTGCCAAACGGGCCCTAAATGTCATTTTATGAGACTTTACTGGTTTGCTTTGCCAAGGTAAGACGTTTGTGCAGGTTTTCTTTCATGTTCTTAATCACATCGTATATTTTCTTTAATTTCATTTCTCTTGGTCTTGCATGATTTGTTAGAAAGTAGGTTTTTTCCTCATTAAGATTGATTACACAAATGAATTTATCAAAAACTCAATTCATATATTATAATAATTAATAATTATTTTGGATATTAATTTTAGGAGAGTTTATCAAACAAATATCAGGAAATAGAGCTCGAGCTCTGGCTCGAATATTGTACCAAATATGCCACTTATATATGCATTTACAGATGAAAAAGTATAACCATACCTCTTATTAACCTAAAAAGAGACAACAAAGAAGATGAGGATGCTATGGTATGAATTTGCACCGCCCCTTTTTGAAATTCAAACTGATCTAAGATTTGTTGAGAGGCTTTTATTAAAGTGAAAACTAGATTGCAACCCATGAGCATTTTCGTCAAAATATAGACCTTAAACTTTTTGTTATCATGTTTTGGAAAAAACTTGAATCCCTGTTACTATATGGTGGTCCTATTCATATCTGGACCATTGGTAGTGATTAATCAATATTAAGTTTATGCCAATCAAGAGATTCAAGGTTTCGATCAAATCCTAGAAATTCGCCTCCTCTATATCCAACAGATGCATTGACTAGATCAATAGTCAGTTTACTGTGGACCACAGAGACTCTAGCTTGGACACGAGATTAGAAAGGGATCCTATTTGTTAGAATATGGGACGTGTGGTACACTTGATCGTACGCCCATGTATGGGTCCCACCTCTGGAAGTCAAATGCAATTAAAACTCCTTTTAAATGAAGTGGAGTAAGGTGATTAAACCAAAATGGAGTGGGGGATTGGGGCTTGGTAGCTTGGAGAAGAAAAATACGACTTTATTGGCTAAAAAGGCAGCACTTTGGAGGAGAGTCATCTCTGTAAAGTACGGTGAGGATAGATGGGGATGGTAGCCTAATCCTAGTCCAAGATATTGGGGATGCATCTACTAAGTGGGGGTATAGTCCTAGCGAAAGGTGTGGACTTTGTGGAGGGGAATGGGAGGGATATGAGGTTTTGGTCAGATGACTGGGTTGGGGTGGGACCTTTGTGTAATTTGTTTCATAGGGTATTTAGGGTAGTGTCCAACAAGAAGTCTGCAGTTTGTGAGTGCTATGAGGTGAGGGAGGGGTGTATTTTGTGGGGTGTATGTTTTAGGAGAAGTCTTTGTCAGTATGAGGAGGTGCAATATAGGGAATTATTAAGTCTTCTTTCTAATATTTTCTTATGCAGTGACTCTAAAGATTCTAGGATTTGGAAGCCATCAATTTCTGGTATGTTTTCGGCAGAAGCTTTCTATTTAGTATAGAGCCTCTTCTTCCCTTTTTTGGTTGGGGTTGGCTCCACCCCTAGTTGGAGCTTTTTATTGGCTAGCAGTTGCGGCTAAGATATCCGCCGCAGACAATTTGAGAAAAAGAGGCTCGACATCAAGCATAATATCAAATATTTGTGTGATGTGTTGCAAGGAAGATGAATCAGTCGACAGCCTTTTCAATCATTGTGAGGTTGCATGATGTGTTTGGGGTCATTTTTTTTTTTGTAGATGTGGTATTGCTTGGTGTAGTCCGAAAGAGATTGCGGATGTAATAGAGTTTTGGAGGGGAGATTACTTTTTTGGGTGTGGGTGTACTCTTGTTTTAGGTGCTGTTGTTGAAGCTCTCTTTTGGTGGCTGTGTTCCTTCATTTTTCTTTTTGGTTGTGTTATAGAAGGGATCCCCTTCTTTTTGGGTGGGTTCCTTTGGTAGTGGTTTTTGGTTGTATTCCTTTCATTTTTTTTTCTTTTTTATTTTAGCTATGATGTAGGAGGGTTCCCATCCTTTTTTGCAGGTGCTACTTGCTGGCACCTCTACCTGTTCTATTTTAGGCTAGTCCTCATGCTGTATTCTTTTTTCTCTCTATTTGGGGGCTTTTGCCCTTCTTCTATTTTCAATACAAATTTACCTTTAGTGAAAAAACTCAAAATATTCAAATTCGGTGTCCTCTTGCACACGCACAGAAAGAGAGAGAGAGAGAGAGCTTGAGATGGCCAAAGATTATATCAAATGGGCAGATCTTTCCAATGAGAATTGGAAGACTGTATCTTATTCTCTCTTACCCTCAGTCCATGATGCCCATGTAATCCCTTTTTATCCAATGTGAACGCTTTGACATATTGAAGAGAAGTGAGATGAGTGCTCGCTCTATGAACAAGTTTCCTAAATAAAAGAGGATGGTAGTGGAACACTGTACCAACTTTTCTCTGCTTAGGCAGAGGCTTTGAGTTGACAAACCATTTGAGACAGATGGATATACACTGGGACGGAATAGATTTCATTCGGTTTGATTTTCCTTTTCACGACGGACACTGCTTTGCAATTAGGAATCAAAACTCATCCCTCTCTAACTAAAACGTGTGCATATGGAAACAAGAGTATAATTAAAAATTAAAAACAGGAAAACCAAGAGTCTATAAGCTAACTATCAACTTAATTAATCAGAAAACAAAGGGGCAGAGCTTCGGTGCAGCGTCCCTGCACCATTATTCCAGCCAATAACAAATCACCACGTCCTTTCGAATTTCAAACCCCCTTCACATCTTTCCAGACACTCCTTTGTACTTGAAAATTTCATTTTATTCCGACATTGCCCTTCGACACCTGAGGAGCCCTTCCCAACGTCTCTCACCCGCTCTCCCCAGCTTCATCTGCCTTGAAAGGCAATTCGACGCTCAGAAGAAGCTTGTGCACACAACACACGTCTCAAACTCACGAAAAAGCTCCGAGGCATTCTCCATCACCTTCTTCAGCTCAGACTCATCGGTCTTGTCCGTGTCGATGCTCAACCACACGTTCTTACGGGGGATGAAATGGAACTGAGGGGAGTTGTGGAATCCAGTGGCTTGGAGTATGTCTTCGACTTGGTAGTGGAAGAGACCCGCGTAGACTGTGAACAAGCTTGTACTTGCGACCAACCTCAACGTCAACAAGGTCAACGAGATGGGGAGGTGGGTCCAACATCAAAATGGAGGAAGACGACATTTCATAATGGCGAAGGAACTCGAAGTACGCTGCCATGTTGTGCATGATGGTGTAGGACACCTCTGAGGGCTTGCACATGGGCATTAGGTTGAGTTCGAAGTAGCAGTTGGAAAAGGCGTACATGGTGAATGGCATTGGCAGGCCATTGCTGAAGTATAAGTGTGGGAACGTAATGTGCCATGGCATCTATTACGCAAACATCCAAGTACCTGCTATTTGGCGAAATCCTGGATGATCTCTTCCCAATCCCTGCCAAGCACTCATTGACGATAATTGAACAAGTTCAGGCTCCGGTTTGTTGAGAGATGAGACGGATTCTCAGACTGTGGGGTTAGTGATATCGGGATGAAATATCCCAGTAGCGATGTCGTGGGTTAGATTCTTCCAATGGATCTGGAGAAATCAAGTGGCTCTGAGAATACCAGAGGCCAATACAGCAGCAACCGAAAGAATCACAATGCATTGGTGGAAGCCACAGAGAATCGACACAAAGAATGGCCTCGCTAGGGCTAGTGTAGATATTGTAAGGGAAGGGTCATAAGGTCTGGTCTTGAAGTGGTTGCTCCTATAACTTGTAAACACTGGTTGCACGACGAGCCCTTCTGGTGCCTTCGACTCTTCGTCCCTGATTGAAGTGTCTTTCTAAGAGAATCCGGCGAGAGAGAGATGAAGCTGTGGATATGTTGGGAAGGACTCCATAGTCATAGAAGAGCAATGCTGGGATAAAATAAATTTTCAACTTCGAAGGACCGTCTGGAAAGATGTGAAGGGAGTTTGAAATTAAAAAAGACATTTTATGATTTTTAAAATCTCCTATTCCTAAAATCTCTATTCCACTCCTATAATATCTCTTGAATGGTGTGGAAAGAAATTCAAATTAGATTCCGAACAAGAAAAACACCAAATATTTCTTCCACATTTTAGAAAAATTATTGGGTCACACCAATATTTTTGACTTCCTAAGCTATCTCTCATTTCTCCAACTATGCACCATCCGATATAAATATCTCTAGCAAAATTATTGGGTCTCACAAATATTTCTAGGGCCGTGATCTTTCTCCTTACTTTTGTATAATATATTAGTAGAAAATGAAGGTAGTGATTAATAAAAGGGGAAAGAGCATAGTGATTAATGTGTATCCTGATAATCTTTTCCAATAAACTTATTTGCTTATGATATTTTATATTCATAAAACACCTTAATAATCGATAAAGTAGTGGATAATAATATCATGTTGAAAATTATTTCCATGGACTATTTAAATAATTTCATCAATTTATATGTTGTTTAAGCTAGACTAGGGCTTAATAGGAATCCCCTGATATTGACACGGGGTCAAACTTAAATGCAAATTAAATGTCATATTCTATTTATAAAATTGAAATTATTATCTTAACTTTTAAAAATTGTTAATATTATTTTACAATTATTTAATAAATTATATTGTCCGTGCTAAGCACAGGTGCATTTTGCTAGTGGTTTATATGAAAGTGGGCAGATCCCACAAATGAGAATTGGAAAAATGTCTCTCATTCTCTCTCATCTGGGTGAGGTCCCATACGTTTATGTCCATGTTCTCTGTCGTTTTCTCAGTGTGAATGAGTCCGTATCGTCCGTTGTTATATTCTCGCTGTGAGTGGGCGAATGGGAGCACTTAACATGTGCACTGTTTGCAATAAATCCACATCTCCGCCCAGTCACCCCATTTACCCAGTGCATGTTTGTTATGGGGTTGTGCATGCACATGGGAGATTAGTCCCCTCACATCAAATAAACTATAATAATACTAATAATGATGATGATAATGATGGTTGCTTATGGGCAGTGGTATCAGTTGACTTTAACTCACTCCACAGAAAGGAGGAATTGTGGAAGGGGACCTGAGCACATTTTGTAAGGCCTCTTATTTTTAAATTTGAGAAGTCATATTCAGACAGATGGATATAGACTGGGAATAGATTTCCATTTCTAGTTGATTTCTTTTTTTTTCATCATTGACACTAATTTGTAATTAGGAATTAAAACTCATCTCATATCTACCCTAATTGAAAAGTGTGCGTAAGAAAACGAAAGTATTATTAATAAAAAAAAAAAAAGGGAAGACCAATAGACTATAAATTAACAAGAGAATTAATCAGAAAACAAAGTCAATATATATAGTACATACTCAACTTCAATACAACAACAACAGCAACATCAACACCAGCATAACACCACCAACACCACCAGCAGGAACAACAAAATAAAACTAATAATTTGATCAGGGCTAGAATTCCCAACGAATAAAAGAATGTACCGTGGTCGGAATTCTGTACAAATAAACGAATTTGATCATTAACACCTACACCCTTGACATTCCGCAAATTTCCACACTGGATAACAATTCTCGTTGAGTTTATTATTTCAAAAAGTCTACATGGACCTATCCATGTCCCGTTCGCATGTAGACTTTTTGAAAAGTTTGAAAAGTTATATGGGATCGGTCCATGGATCGGTCCATGTAGCAGGGCTCTTATTATCTATACGATACGAGGGGCGTTTCAGTACTTCCCTACACGAAGCAGGGCAACTGTTCATTGTAATGTAATTGTCTACGGCCTCGGAACAGCTCTCGTTCGCTGCTCCATCGCAACTTTCCAAACCGTTGCACTGGGCCACCATGATCATGTGGCTGAGGATCACCAATGCAAGCAGAAAGAGATTGAAAGAGAAACGAGTACAAATCGCCATGCTCCTACCGCTCCCCATTTCCCTGCGACTTGTGATGGTTATTAAAGGCGTTGTGGTCTATGCATTAATGTATTTAAAAGTTGGGCTTTGCTCCTAAGTAAATCTTTCACATGGATTGATGTTGACCAATCTGGTGGTTTGAGTTGTTTAAGTTTACTTTCGTTACATAACAATTGCTAATAGGAAACGGCACATCCATTGCTCAACTACTAATCACGATAATGACTGATGTTGACCAATTTGGTGGTTTGAGTTGTTTAAGTTTACTTTTGTTTCATACCAATCTGATGGTTTCAGTAGTTTAAGTTTACTTTCATTACATACCAATTGGTGATAAAAAAAACAGCACATCCATTACTCAACTACAATTATGACCGCTAAGGAGCGAGAGTGGACATTGACATCAAAGGCGCACACACCCACGATTATAACCACGATTGTAACCACGATAATGACTGATGTTGACCAATCTGGTGGTTTGAGTTGTTTAAGTTTGCTTTCGTTACATACCAATCTGGTGGTTTGAGTTGTTTAAGTTTACTTTCGTTACATACCAATTGGTGATAGGAAACAGCACATCCATTGCTCCCATTGCTCAACCACGATTATGACTGTTGTTTGTGTTGTTTAAGTTTACTTTCGTTACATACCAATTGGTGATAGGAAATAGCACATCCATTGCTCAACCACGATTACGACCGCGAGTTGTTTAAGTTTTCTTCATTACATACCAATTGGTGATAGGAAACAGCACATCCATTGCTCAACCACGAATATGACCGCTCAGGAGCGAGAATTGACGTTGGCCTCAATGGCACACACACCCGCCGTGACTCAGACTCGAACACCCGACCTACCAGCCTCTGATACCACTTGTAAGATCTTATACCCTATTGAGCTACCACTTATCCCAAAATCAATTGGTGATAGGAAACGGCACAACAATCAAAACACACAGGTTAAGTCTCATGCCCTGAATAATATATTAATACTAATATCCCTTTCATATAAATCTATTTATTACAAAGTAATTTAAAAACTTAAATCAACAAAAAAAAAATTATAAAAACCAAACCTTTCTTCCCTTAATACACCTCAGTATATACATTTTATTATCCTAAAAGCAAAGGAATCGTATGCATTTCTGCTCATTTTGAATACTATATAATAACTTCGAAAATAACGTTAATTTATAGAGTGGGAAAGCATCCGTTTGAATTGGGTTACATCGACCCAAATGGGGCCCTTTGAATTAGGTTACATCCACACAAATGGGCTCAAGAGACATTTTATTTAAAAGGCACATATGTAGCCCAAGAGACACGTTTTATTAAGAAGGCACACTTTGTGTATTTTTTAAATGACACATCCACAAAGGGGCCCCAAGAAGCTGATGTGGCTTCTCCAAACGCCAAAATTAAGAGTTTTTTTTTTTTTTTTTTTGCACCCAATATTCAACTTTAAAGAAAAAGAATGGGCAACAGATTTGCAAAATTGTATGTATCGAAGTCACATCCTCTTATTGGAAAATCTATAGATTTGTAACTACTTTTCTATTTTGTTTCCGTTGTGGGTTTGGTGCAGTTTGCTGCTACCGCCTGTTGGAGGAGTCATGCCTAACTAATGCACCATATTCAAATTTTAATTAGAGTTTCCAAGAATCCAGACTCTTTAAAGGATTTGCACACCCTTCTCATATGTAAGCCTTCCTAATCATGTATTTTTCCTAATCTTTTTATTATTTTAAAAATCTCCTATTCCTAAAATCTCTATTCCACTCCTATAATATCTCTTGAATGGTGTGGAAAGAAATTAAAATTAGATTCCGAACAAGAAAAACACCAAATATTTCTTCCACATTTTAGAAAAATGATTGGGTCACATAAATATTTTTGACTTCCTAATCTATCTCTTATTTCTCCAACGATGCATCATCCGATATAAATATCCCTAGCAAAATTATTGGGTCTCAAAAAAATTTCTAGGGCCGTGATCTTTCTGCTTACTTTTGTATAATATATTAGTAGAAAATGAAGGCAGTGATTAATAAAAGGGAAAAGAGCATAGTGATTAATGTGTATCCTGATAATCTTTTCCAATAAATTTATTTGCTAATGATATTTTATATTCATAAAACACCTTAATAATTGATAAAGTAGTGGATAATAATATCATATTGAAAATTATTTCCGTGGACTATTTAAATGATTCCATCAATTTATATGTTGTTCAAGCTAGACTAGGGCTTAACGGGAATCCCCTGATATTGACATTGGGTCAAAATTTACTGCAAATTAAATGTCATATTCTATTTATAAAATCAAAATTATTATCTTAACTTTTAAAAATTATTAATATTATTTTATAATTATTTAATAAATTATATTGCCCGTGCTGGGCACGGGTGCATTTTGCTAGTGAAAGTGGGCAGATCCCACAAATGAGAATTGGAAAAATGCCTCTCATTCTCTCTCACCTGGGTGAGGTCCCATACATTTATGTCAATGTTAGTTATCTTTTTATCGGGTGTGAACGAGTCCAAATTGCCTGTTGTTATACCCTCACCGTGAGTGGGCGAATTGGAGCGCGTCATGTGTGCAGTAAATCCACGTCGGCGCCCAATCAAACCACCCCCCCCCCCCCCCTGCGTTTGGACCAAATAGGGGATCCGTTTCCTTTACCTAGTGCATGTGTGCAAGCACATGGTAGATTAGTCCTCTCGCATCAAGTAAACTATAATAATAATAATAATAATAGTGATGATGGGAGAACCAACTGTTCTTTGCTTATGGTCAGTGGTATCAATTGACTTTGACTCTCTCCACGGATAGGAGGAATTGTAGAAGGGGACCTGAGCACATTTTGTAAGCCCTCTTATTTTTAAACTTGAGAAGTCATATTCAGACAGATGGATATAGACTGGGAATAGATTTCCATTTCTATTTGATTTCTTTCTTTTTTTTCATCAATGACACTAATTTGTAATTAGGAATTAAAACTCATCTCATATCTACCACAACTGAAAAAGTGTGCGTATGAAAACGACAGTATTATTAATAACAAAAAAGGAAGACCAATAGTCTATAAATTAACAAGAGAAATTATTCAGAAAACAAAGTCAGTATATATAGTACATACTCAACTTCAATACAACAACAGCAACATCAACACCAGCATAACAGCAACACCAGCAGCAGCAGCAGCAGGAGGAGGAACAACAAAATAAAACTAATAATTTGATCAGGGCCAGAATTCCCCACGAATAAACGAATGCACCGTGGCCAGAATTCTGTTGGAATAAATGAATTTGATCATTAACACGTACACCCTCTACATGCCTCATACCTCCACACATGATAACAATCCGCGATGAGTGCATTATTTATGCGATACGCGTGGTGATTCACTTCCCCACACAAAGCAGGGCAACTGTTCGCTCTGATGTAATTGTCTATGGCCTCGCAACACCTATTGTTCGCTACTCCATTGCATCTTTGCAAACCGTTGCAATGGGCCACGACGTGGCTGAGGATCACCAGTGCAAGCAGAAAGAGATTGAAAGAGAAACGAGTAGAAATCGCCATGCTCCTACCGCTCCCCATTTCCCTTCGACTTGGGATTGTTCTTATAGGCGTTGTGGTGTATGCATTAATGTATTTAAAAGTTGGCTTTGCTCGTAAGTAAATCTTTCACATGGACTGATGTTGACCAATCTGGTGATTTGAGTTTTTAAAGTTTACTTCCGTTACGTACCAATTGGTGATAGGAAGTGGTTTGAGTTGTTTAAGTTTTCTTTCGTTACATACTAATTGGTGACAGCACATCCATTGCTCCCATTGCTCATCCACGATTATGACCGTGGTTTGAGTTGTTTATGTTTACTTTCGTTACATACCAATTGGTGATAGGAAACAGCACATACATTGCTCAACCACGATTATGACTTTCGTTACATACCAATTGGTGATAGGAGCCCCAATTAATCGCAGTGATCATCAGTACCATCCAATTAACTCTTAATCAAGATGGGTGCGTACTTACTAATGATAAATCTATTAATTGGCACAAGGGGATAATAAAAATAGATTCAATAATGACCATTTAATGTTCCCACAGTTCTACTACCATGTACCTAAGACACCGAGGTATTGACTTACAGTTGGCCTTACTCATTGGTGATTCAAATCAAATGAATAGACAGAAACTTGGGTTCATTAATGTCTCAGGATTGAGAGTCTATTGCTAGGGAATTATGAGAGCAGACCTTAAAATAAAGACAGTATTCCATAAGGTGCTTTTTATGATCCTTCAATACATCCAATATACCAGCATCATGATCCAGAATCTTACATTCTGATGATCGAGACAAATCACACTATCCCATAGTGATCAAAGTGCTGCAACCTTATCAGATGAGATGCCTAATCTCATCACTGGTTGTGAAGATATTTTAAGTATAAGATTTGTGACTCATGTCTCCCGTATGTAGATCTCATCTATACACATATATCATCTAATATATTAATGGGACCCGGATCATCTCATGAACTATTATGTCATATGTATTGGTTATGTGCATTAAGTAATAAAACAACATTCATCTTATGAAAGGAAAGTATGCTTTTATTAATGAATAAAGAAATTAATCAATTTAATAAATCATCTGATGGATTGAGACCATACAAACTAACAATCTCCCACTTGAGCTCAATGCCAGTCAAGGTTGCATCTCATGCCTATCCCGTCTACATGTTGCTCAAAGACTTTGGTGGTGAAAGGCTTAGTAAAGGGCTGTACGTGCTCTCTCTTATGGCTCCTGGGTTCCTTGGACAGAGTGACTGTCACCATACTGCTTCCTTAGCTGCTTCACAAGCCTCCGAGGTGGAATCAATAGTACATTCTTGTTTAATACTCGTCCAACTGATTGCTCCGCTGACTGTAGCGAACTTGCTAAACGTGTGTCCCGAGACTCGAATACTCGACCTACCAACCTCTGATACCACTTGTAAGATCTTACACCCGATTGAGCTACCACTTATCCCAAAACCAATTGGTGATAGGAAATGGGCCAACAATAGTTTTATGGTGAGGGCGAAAGCTCAACCAAGATTATGACCGCTCAGGAGCGAGGGTAGATGTTGACCTCAACAGGTTTACTCAAAAGTTTATGTGGGGCCAAACTCAAAATTTCAATTCGTGACATAAAAAATTTTATTTTTAAATATTTTTTCTGATCTTGACCCCACTACGATCAATGTGGCGACGCCCATGCCAACAATGATGGTGGCATCCATGCACACTGTATCGTTTTTGTTACTTCTTCCTACAACTCTATATGTCTATTTGGATTTGGGGATTTGACATTTCAATGCCCCTAAAACACTCAATCTCCAATTTCTTGACTAAAATTCGGTAAATGTCACCAGAGTCATTTGACTCTAGTACACTAGTTTTTCTTCTTTTTTTTTTTTTACTTTTTTGCCCTCGATCCCATGATATCATGGGAGCTTAAAACTCATTATACCATGGGATCCAAATGTTCATGGGTTTTTAAAACCCCAATGTAAAACCAATGTCTCCACAAATCCATCTAAATGTGTTCATGGGAATGCAGTAGTAATTATAGTGAGCAAATTGATTAGGCTCAGTCTGAGTGGACTCTCCTGCTGCAGCAAGAGACAAGGAGGAAGGATAAAGGATCTAAGTCTGGGTCATATGAGAGTCTTAAAGGACATGTTTTACACCTTCATCGGGAGGAAGACTTGGTCCAATGATCATAACCAATGGCTACGAGGACACAGAGCATTGGATCCGCAGAGGCAAAAACAACTTTGCCACCAAAATCTTTTAAACGACTTTTAATGAAGTCTACAATGTTGCAAGGCTTCCAAGGAGTGGTGGATTTTAACAGCACCGAAGTTGCCTTGTTAGGTACTGAAGAACCTTCTCAAAATTGTTGGGCCCTACCTATAGTGACCCTCACAAGCATCACGATCGCCATAGCACCTCCTGACCTCCCTCCTTTGAAAAAGATGTCATACTATTGCAATGTGGCGTACATGGAAGCCTCATGTACATCAGACTCATAGAAGAGAAACTGGATGATCGAAGGTTGATTATGAGGAAGGCAGCAGATATTTTCTGGCTAGATATTGACACTAATGACGGTTGGCTCGGCGAGGATCTTAAGAAATTGGGCCTTGCAAAAAGTGTTGATAGTATTCTTGTCACATCCCGGTCCCGAATCACCCTGGCCTAGGATAATTCACAAAGAAAGAGAGCATTCACAATTGGTCTCTGTCTTGGGAATCCCATCACTAATTATAATGAATTTGATTGTCATTTTGAGCGAATTCTTCGGTCTTTGTTTATGAGGGAATTATCATTATTGTTGTTGTTGTTGTTGTTGTTGTTGTATGCATATGTTTTGGTGTTGATGTTGATGTTGATATTGCTGCTATTGTTGCTCTTGAAGTTGAAGATGGCCTACTTCTCACTTTGTTTTCTGATTAATTTACCTGTATAAGGCGGAGACATGACTTCTGCAAATGAAAATGAAGTATTCGATACAATGTGATATATATATATATATATATATATACTGTCTAGTTGAATATATCAAGGTATCGTATCCTCGTGGCTTCTTCGGTTTCAGGAGAAGGAGCAGCTTCTCAATTTTCCATTTTGAGTGAAAATAACTTAAAATCATAAGAATGTACGTTCCTTTTACTAAATCAAATTGTTTCACATTATTATCTTATTTAAACCTTTAACTTATATAAATCATTTTGCTCAAAGGTAGAGGGTTTGAAACTGCACTACCACCACACTGGGGCCATAGGGGATTTACCCGACTCTCCCTAGCTCTTAGGGATTAGTCTGGCCCAAATGGCTAGAATACCCTCTGTTATACAAAAAAAAAAAAAAAAACCTATAAATCCTTCCGAAATATATTGTTAATTTTGTACTTTTTAAGTGATTAAAATTAGTTACATGAACTCATGGGACCCCAAAATCAGACCTTTGGTTAGGTATTATTAGGTGGGGTGTCACGACCCGGGCCCGAGATCGGATTACTTCGGACGGACCCCCGAGTCGCGGAACCATACTTACTCCCGTAAATCCTGAATTAACCGAAGTTAAGACAAGACTCACAAGGGATATCAAATCACAATACCTGTCAATGTACAATGTGCGGAAAACATGTATATATACATTGACTACAATTAACTTTACACAAAAGTAAAGTTCTCTTATACAAATGTACAGCCCACTAAAACCAACACTGTACACTTAAAATACAATGCAGTTGGTATTTAATCACAATCCAAAATTCTCTATTACAAAAACATTCATTTACAATCGCCCTCCGACTACGCCCACTCCGCTAAACCTCCTGGAGGTAACGGACGGGCCTCCTCCGCAGGCGGCGCGGCCTCGGCAGGACCGGCACGGGCATCTGGGCCTGTGATATCATCAATAACACGTGAACACGAAGGTTCAACAAGATACATGCATTTTCATGATTCTTCATGTTATTTAACAACTCTTTAACAATTCTATGCAAGAATTCAATAAGGTAAGAACTTAAACAGTTCTACAATAAAGAACTTAACAGTTCTATATAACCTACTTCAATTCCATAACAAATATCTATGTCAATCATATCCTTTCATTTCGTTCATTTCGTTCATTTCGTTCATTTCGTTCATTTCGTTCATTTCGTGTCTTCCAACGGAAGCAGTGTAAGCACAAGGCGGAAGGGCAAACCATTCATGGCCTAGGCTTCAAGATTATTCAATTTTCATTTAGTCACATTAATTAAGCACAAGGCGGAAGGGCAAACCATTCATGGCCGAGGCTTCAAGATTGTTTCACTTTTCATTACATGACTTTTCACAATGGTGGAAATTTTCCAGTGTCTTGATCAGAGAGCACTGGCATTCCACGAGGCTCCGGAACGCCCCTCACATCTACTGCAGCAGGAATTATTCATTCATTCAAGTTACTGTCACCTTTAGTGACTATTCATTTCATTTCATTTCATTAATTCAATTCATGTATTCGGTCATTTCGTGCATTATGTCAATGACGTTCACTATGTCAACGAAGTTCACCTCTGTGTCACTTCATGGATTCTATTCACTACTTATCAATTCTGTGCATACTTCTAAGCCAGACAAACGAGTGAAGCGTTAGTTATCCAATGTACATGTTATTTTTGATGACTATCACTTTATGTATTTGATTTGTACATTGAGACGACCTTCGCTAACACCTATGTAGGCTTAGACATCAGCATGGAATAGCCTGTACAAAGTAGGCTTCATTTCCACAATCTTTTCTGAGTTCATCTCAGCTGTCGGTTGGCCTGTCGGCTGACCGACCATACAACGTCGGTTGACCTATCGGTTAACCGACACTTTGTCGGTTCAAGTTCCAGAAGCTGGATTTCCAATCCATTCTCTGATACATTTGTCGGTCAGGCCTCGGTCAGGTGTCGGCTGACCGAAGATACCATGTCGGTTGACCGACCTATTGTCGGTTTGAATTCCAGAGAGCTGGAATTCACTGAGACAGATTTCAGATCTGTCGGTTAGTCCGTCGGTTGACCTGTCGGTCGACCGACACTTCCATGTAGGCTGACCGACACAATGTCGGTCAGAACTCCAGAGAGCTGAAACTCTCCGAGACAACTTCCAGAGCTGTCGGTTCACTCGTCGGTTGACCGTCGGTCAACCGACACTGACCCAGAAGCTCAGTTCTGAGCTTCAGATTTTCTGAAGTGAAACTTCAGGATTTGAGTCAAATGAACTCCAATCTTTCTAAAACACTATAAATCATAAGAATACATATGTACTTGCCTCTTGTGAAGGTTGAATGGATGAAAACCTCTTTCTTGAGCTTGATTCCAAGAAGAAAACCTCGATTTCAAGCTTCACACTTCCACAATTTGAAAACAAAGTTGGGGAAGATGAAGTGAAGGATGTAAGCTCCTTGAAAACACTTGGAAGTCCTTGTTTGCTACTTGATTGAGTGAGATTGGAAGGAAAGAAAAGGAAAAAGCAAGAAAGAAATGAGTCTAGGGTTTGAAATGCTTGGAAATGAGATGATTCATCTCAATTAAGTGACCTTAGCTTATATAAGCTAATAAATTGCATTCAAGCCCATCTACTTCACTAAATTACAATTCGAGTCAAATGAAAGGTCATTTGACCAGATTCTCGTCAAACAACTTCGAGTCTATTACGGAAGTTGACGTACTCGTCAAGATACACGCGTTGGTATCAAGAGTTTCCGTATTCGACGAAATACGCGAAAATTCGTATTTACATAAAAGTCCCTCATTTCAATGTTTGAGTCTAAAACTCCATTTAAACCATGCAATTCTGTTATCTACTATTCCATTAAGCCTAATTCATTCATTTGAGGCTTATTTCATATCATTTGGTCATAAACCATTAATAGCTCAATTAACCTCAGTTAATTAGCCTTAAATATAATCAATTCACTTAATCTTTTCATTATCCGTTCATTCCATTCATTTGGGACTAACTCATCGAGCTTAGTCATTAATTACCATTAAACTAGTTAAACATGGTTAACTAGCACTAATTTCAATTAACTAGAGTTAATCTTGATTAACTCGGGACGAGACCTGACAACTATCACAACTTTTTGAACCATTCGGTCCTCCGAATGCAATTCAAATCAATGCAATCCAATTACAAGGAAAATAAAAATAAACAATTCAATTCAAAATTACCTGAACAAATAGCTCGGGATACTTCTGAGCCATTTGCTCCTCAAGTTCCCATGTAGCTTCATTAGGTTCATGATGATCCCAAAGGACCTTGACCCACTTGATCGTTCTAGTACGCAGAACTGCCTCCTTTGTATCTATGATCTGAACTGGCTTCTCAACATATGTGGTGTTTGGTAACACTTCGATCTCTTCATGACGAATGACATGTGAAGGATCATGCACATACTTCCGAAGCATAGAAACATGAAATACATTATGAATACCGGAGAGTTCTGATGGGAGGTCTAGGCGATAAGCCACATTTCCAATTCGACTCGTGACCTTGAAAGGTCCAATAAATCTCGGGGAAAGCTTCCCTTTCTGTCCGAATCGAACAGTACCTTTCATTGGAGAAGTCTTCAAAAAGACTAAATCATTAACTGTAAACTCTAGATCACGCCGACGATTGTCAGCATAGCTCTTTTCCCGTGACCTAGCAACTTTTAGCCTTTCCTGTATCCTCTGGACTTTCTCTGCTGTTTCTGCAATAATCGTAGGACCATGGAAACTCCGAGTTCCAACTTCTTCCCAGCTAACTGGGGTCCTACACTTCCGACCATACAATGCCTCAAATGGTGCCATCTCAATGCTGGAGTGATAGCTATTGTTGTACGCAAATTCGCACAAAGCTAAATGGTCATCCCAATCACTCCCGAAATCAATCACACTGGCACGGAGCAAATCTTCCAGAGTCTGTATAGTCCTTTCTGACTGCCCATCTGTCTGTGGATGGTAAGCAGTACTAAACTGAAGTCTAGTGCCAAATGAATTCTGAAATGACTTCCAGAATGTGGACACAAACCTGCTATCCCGATCGGAGACAATCGAGACCGGTGTTCCATGCAATCGAGTCACTTCTTTGACAAACAGTTTAGACATCTCACTGAATCCTATATCCTTTCTGATGGGAATGAAGTGTGCAGACTTTGTAAGACGATCAACGATCACCCATACGGCATCGTGCTGCTTCCTCGTCCTCGGTAAACCCGATACAAAGTCCATCGTAATGTGCTCCCACTTCCATTTAGGAATTTTCAGTGGATGAAGCAATCCCGGTGGTTTCCGGTGCTCAACTTTCACACGCTGGCAAGTTAAGCAGGATGATACATAACCTGCTATCTCTCGCTTCATGTTATTCCACCAGAATCTATCCTTCAGATTTCTGTACATCTTCGTACTTCCAGGATGCATAGAATACCTGGTGTGATGAGCTTCAAACATGATAGCTTGTTTAAGATCTTCTTGAGCTGGGACACATAATCTGTCTCTAAAATACAGAACTCCTTCTACTAACACGAAATCTGGCTTCGTGGCAAGGTTATCTCTAATCCTTACCAAATCAAGGTCTTGAAATTGTCTAGCCTTGGTCTCCGTGATAAGCATTGGTTCAAAGACAGACATTGCTGCAAGCATTACTTTACTGTCTATCATTTCAATAGCCACATCCAGATCTCTGAATTCTTCGATCATGTCCCACTCACCAACTAACGATGCCAAGTCAGCTGATTTCCGACTCAAAGCATCAGCCACCACATTACCCTTTCCAGGTACATATTTGAATGGAAAGTCGTAGTCCTTGATTAGCTCTAACCAACGACGTTGCCTTGAATTAATATCTTTCTGAGTGAATAGATACTGAAGGCTCCTGTGATCGCAATGGACTTCAAAAGTCTCTCCATACAGATAATGTCTCCATTGCTTCAATGCAAACACAACCGCCGCGAGCTCTAAATCATATGTGGCATAATTCTTTTCATGTTCCTTTAACTGACGCGAACCGTAGGCAATCACCCTACCATTCTGCATCAATACACATCCCAAGCCAATACCCGAGGCATCTGAGTATATCTCAAATCCTCCTCTTCCGTCGGGTAAAGACAAGATTGGGGCTGAAATCAACTTTTGCTTCAAGATTCGAAAACTAGACTCACATGCATCATTCCATTCAAAGGAAGAGCTCTTGCGAGTCAGTTTCGTTAATGGCGATGCTATCCTTGCGAAGTCCTTGACGAACCTCCTATAATAGCCTGCCAATCCCAAGAAACTTCTTACTTCTGGCACATTCTTCGGGCTCTGCCAATTGGTAACTGCTTCAATCTTAGCTGGGTCAACTGCTAATCCATCTCCGGAAATGATATGACCCAGAAATGCAACCTGCTGCAACCAAAAGTCGCACTTTTCGAGTTTTGCATACAACTGATTCTCTCTCAGTATCTGCAAGGCTGTCCTCAAATGACGTGAATGCTCGACCTCTGACTCTGAATAGACCAGGATGTCATCAATGAAGATTACCACAAACTGGTCTAGGAAGGGAGCAAACACCCTATTCATTAAAGCCATAAACACTGCAGGTGCATTGGTTAGACCAAAAGGCATAACTAAAAACTCGTAGTGACCGTAACGAGTCCTGAATGCAGTCTTCTGCACATCTTGATCCTTAACCCGAATCTGATGATAACCAGATCGGAGATCAATCTTAGAGAAATATGATGCACCCACGAGTTGATCAAACAACTCGTCAATTCTAGGCAGAGGATACTTGTTCTTGATTGTCATCTAATTTATCTGCCTATAATCGATACACATTCGCAGGGTACCATCTTTCTTCTTCACAAACAATACAGGTGCTCCCCATGGTGAGACACTAGGTCTGATAAAACCTTTGTCCAGCAAATCCTGTATCTGCTTCTTCAATTCATACAACTCTGATGGTGCCATTCGATACGGTGCCTTCGATATTGGTGCAGTACCGGGCACAAGTTCAATTGTAAAGTCCACTTCCCTAGCTGGAGGTAGACCTGGCACTTCATCCGGAAACACATCTGGAAATTCACAGACTACAGGAATGTTTCGCAATTCCTGTACAGGCTTCTTCTCTGAAACGAATGCGATGTAGCCTTCACAACCACTACGCATCATACGTTCAGCCTTAAGTGCTGAAACGAGCCTGGTGTCATACTTCTTCTGAACTCCTTCAAACAATACACTGGCATTGGCTTCATTAACCCTGAAGGTAATGACTTTGCGAAAACAGTCTAGACAAGCCCTGTACTTCGCAAGCCAATCCATGCCGAAGATCACATCGAAATCATTCATAGGTAGTATCACCAGATCAGCTGGCATTGATACATCTCCAAGTCTAATAGCGCATTGTGGAATATATAATTCACACACTACTTTACTCCCTAAAGGAGTAGATACAGTAAAATCATAAGACAATTGCATGATCCGGTCTTGCATGCTACCAGCAAATGCGGGTGCTACAAATGAGTGTGTGGAACCGGGATCAAACAATGCAATTGCAAGTCTATTATCTACAAAAATTGTACCTTCAACCACATTCGTGGCAACATCAGCTTGTTCCCTGTTGACAGCATAAGCCATCCCAGCCATCTGTGGCCTGTTTGGCTGCTGCTGCTGTCTCGGTTGTTGTCTCTGCCACTGACGCTGCTGGCCCTGACGTTGTGGCTGTGGTTGCTGTTGTTGCTGCGGTCTAGGAGGAGGAGCTGGTAAAGCTAATCTCTGCGGGGGAGCAGGAAGTGCTGCTTGACCCTGCGCAGGATACTGGTACGGAGCTCTATCATCTCTCCTAGCTCTTGGACACTGTGCCATTCTGTGTTCCAAAGAACCACAGACGAAGCAGGCTCCAGTATTCCTCCAACATAGCTCAGTCCGGTGACTCTTGCCACAAGTCTCACAGACTGGCAGATTCTCTCTTCTCTCATTCTTAGGAATGAATCTCTGCTTTTGCTTCTTATTTCTAGACTGTCCTCCTTTCTTAAACCAGGAGTCACCACTTCTCTTGGTGTTCACAGTCTCTCTTTCTCTCTCTCTCTGAATTTCCTCAGCGGTATATGCCCTGTCTACGGCATCATCAAACGTCGTAGGCTTCTGTCCAGCCATTACGATCGCTTTGTAATCGGGGTTCAACCCAATGAGGAATCTCTTAACCTTCTTCTCCTCAGTATCCACCAAGTCTATAGCATACTTGGACAACTGTAAGAAGGTATGAACATAGGCAGCTACGGTCATTTGACCTTGCTTCAAGTGTAGGAATTCCGATTCCTTTTGCTGCTGCACATGCTCGGGGATAAACTTTCTTTGGAACTGTTTCTTGAAAGTCTCCCAAACGTCCGGTGCGGTCATGACTTTAAACGTGTCCTTGACACTCTTCCACCAAGTATTTGCTCCCCCTCTAAACATCGTAGAGGTGAGCAACACTCTCTGCTTGCGAGTGCAGACAACCGTTTCAAACACATCTTCAATGTGTTCCAGCCACTCATCAGCTTGTATGGCATTTTCAGTACCATGGAACTCTGTAGCTCCTCTTTTACGAAACCGCTCATAAACAGCATGAGGGTCCGTCTCTTTGTGCTGTAATACTAGCTGAGTCTCAACATGAGGCTGTAGTGGAACAGACGGGGCTTGCATGACTTGCAACATCGAAGTCATTTGAGTTTGCAAACCTAACTGAGCTTCATGACTCTTCGCAATCTGCTCATTAGTTCTGGCTAACTGTTCCAGAATAGCAGTAAACCGAGCATCATTATCCGATGCTGGGGGAGGTGGTGTAGTACCGTCATTGACAGTAACTTCTACGAAGTTATCACTCCCTGATCCAGAAGCCATACTGTAAACAATATGGAAGGTAAGATAAACATCTATACACTTCCATGACTTTTATATCACATATAGTGAAAGCAATAAATACAAATCCAAGATTGGATTCGTCCTATCGATATCGTTCCTCACTTCGTTCTTAGTTGTACTAAGGCTTTTAAAAGTTCCTTACCCTAGTTCTCAACCTAGTCTCTGATACCATACAATAAGTATGTCACGACCCGGGCCCGAGATCGGATTACTTCGGACGGACCCCCGAGTCGCGGAACCATACTTACTCCCGTAAATCCTGAATTAACCGAAGTTAAGACAAGACTCACAAGGGATATCAAATCACAATACCTGTCAATGTACAATGTGCGGAAAACATGTATATATACATTGACTACAATTAACTTTACACAAAAGTAAAGTTCTCTTATACAAATGTACAGCCCACTAAAACCAACACTGCACACTTAAAATACAATGCAGTTGGTATTTAATCACAATCCAAAATTCTCTATTACAAAAACATTCATTTACAATCGCCCTCCGACTACGCCCACTCCGCTAAACCTCCTGGAGGTAACGGACGGGCCTCCTCCGCAGGCGGCGCGGCCTCGGCAGGACCGGCACGGGCATCTGGGCCTGTGATATCATCAATAACACGTGAACACGAAGGTTCAACAAGATACATGCATTTTCATGATTCTTCATGTTATTTAACAACTCTTTAACAATTCTATGCAAGAATTCAATAAGGTAAGAACTTAAACAGTTCTACAATAAAAGAACTTAACAGTTCTATATAACCTACTTCAATTCCATAACAAATATCTATGTCAATCATATCCTTTCATTTCGTTCATTTCGTTCATTTCGTTCATTTCGTTCATTTCGTGTCTTCCAACGGAAGCAGTGTAAGCACAAGGCGGAAGGGCAAACCATTCATGGCCTAGGCTTCAAGATTATTCAATTTTCATTTAGTCACATTAATTAAGCACAAGGCGGAAGGGCAAACCATTCATGGCCGAGGCTTCAAGATTGTTTCACTTTTCATTACATGACTTTTCACAATGGTGGAAATTTTCCAGTGTCTTGATCAGAGAGCACTGGCATTCCACGAGGCTCCGGAACGCCCCTCACATCTACTGCAGCAGGAATTATTCATTCATTCAAGTTACTGTCACCTTTAGTGACTATTCATTTCATTTCATTTCATTAATTCAATTCATGTATTCGGTCATTTCGTGCATTATGTCAATGACGTTCACTATGTCAACGAAGTTCACCTCTGTGTCACTTCATGGATTCTATTCACTACTTATCAATTCTGTGCATACTTCTAAGCCAGACAAACGAGTGAAGCGTTAGTTATCCAATGTACATGTTATTTTTGATGACTATCACTTTATGTATTTGATTTGTACATTGAGACGACCTTCGCTAACACCTATGTAGGCTTAGACATCAGCATGGAATAGCCTGTACAAAGTAGGCTTCATTTCCACAATCTTTTCTGAGTTCATCTCAGCTGTCGGTTGGCCTGTCGGCTGACCGACCATACAACGTCGGTTGACCTATCGGTTAACCGACACTTTGTCGGTTCAAGTTCCAGAAGCTGGATTTCCAATCCATTCTCTGATACATTTGTCGGTCAGGCCTCGGTCAGGTGTCGGCTGACCGAAGATACCATGTCGGTTGACCGACCTATTGTCGGTTTGAATTCCAGAGAGCTGGAATTCACTGAGACAGATTTCAGATCTGTCGGTTAGTCCGTCGGTTGACCTGTCGGTCGACCGACACTTCCATGTAGGCTGACCGACACAATGTCGGTCAGAACTCCAGAGAGCTGAAACTCTCCGAGACAACTTCCAGAGCTGTCGGTTCACTCGTCGGTTGACCGTCGGTCAACCGACACTGACCCAGAAGCTCAGTTCTGAGCTTCAGATTTTCTGAAGTGAAACTTCAGGATTTGAGTCAAATGAACTCCAATCTTTCTAAAACACTATAAATCATAAGAATACATATGTACTTGCCTCTTGTGAAGGTTGAATGGATGAAAACCTCTTTCTTGAGCTTGATTCCAAGAAGAAAACCTCGATTTCAAGCTTCACACTTCCACAATTTGAAAACAAAGTTGGGGAAGATGAAGTGAAGGATGTAAGCTCCTTGAAAACACTTGGAAGTCCTTGTTTGCTACTTGATTGAGTGAGATTGGAAGGAAAGAAAAGGAAAAAGCAAGAAAGAAATGAGTCTAGGGTTTGAAATGCTTGGAAATGAGATGATTCATCTCAATTAAGTGACCTTAGCTTATATAAGCTAATAAATTGCATTCAAGCCCATCTACTTCACTAAATTACAATTCGAGTCAAATGAAAGGTCATTTGACCAGATTCTCGTCAAACAACTTCGAGTCTATTACGGAAGTTGACGTACTCGTCAAGATACACGCGTTGGTATCAAGAGTTTCCGTATTCGACGAAATACGCGAAAATTCGTATTTACATAAAAGTCCCTCATTTCAATGTTTGAGTCTAAAACTCCATTTAAACCATGCAATTCTGTTATCTACTATTCCATTAAGCCTAATTCATTCATTTGAGGCTTATTTCATATCATTTGGTCATAAACCATTAATAGCTCAATTAACCTCAGTTAATTAGCCTTAAATATAATCAATTCACTTAATCTTTTCATTATCCGTTCATTCCATTCATTTGGGACTAACTCATCGAGCTTAGTCATTAATTACCATTAAACTAGTTAAACATGGTTAACTAGCACTAATTTCAATTAACTAGAGTTAATCTTGATTAACTCGGGACGAGACCTGACATGGGGCCTTTTGAGTAAAAAGATAAACCCCTATCCGTTTTCATCTTCGAAGGCATTTCATTGACTTTAGTGGGCGTCGCCCACTTCTACTCGATCACGAGGAAGCCTTGATCATGGAAACTCTCATCTCCTTCCGCACATTCAGCACAACTATTCAAGTCAATTGCCAGATGGATGTCACACACCAATAAACGAAAAAAAAAAAAAATGAATAGTCAGCACCGCCTAATTGAAGAATGCTTCTACTAAAAGAAACAAAAAAATAAATAAAAGAGCTTTTTTTGTATAAACCCCTAGGTTATATAGAATTTGTAAATAGGCCCATGTGGTTTCAGTATTTGCATATAACTCCTACGTTTACATTTTAAGACCTTGTACTAGTCATAACAAAAAAAAGGCGACCGCTAAAAAGATTTGTATTTAATTTTTATAAAATATCAACTTTGATTTTAAATTCATTAAACAAAGATAAGTATGTCATTATTTATAAACATACTCTTATTTTATTCCAAGTGCCAATAGTCTCACTTAAATTCTCTCATGCACATGAAGCCTAGTCATGTTTTTGAAACACTTATCAATCTAATAGGAGGTTGTGGATGGATTGTGTCAATTATAGCCAATTATAAATACAAGTGTTGATTGTCATTGTAAAGATTTAATGGAATAGGTCCCGTAGGGTTACTCTCTCCCACAAAATGTACTATAGTAATTGTTAAAGAGATGGGCAAAAGTGTCATTTTTATTAAAAAAAATAATAAATCTTATGGTGGTCGCATGACTCACATTTTTGGGCCATGAAAAGTATTAAAATGAAAAGAAGGGGGGGGGGGGGGGGGGGGGGGGGGGAGTATTTATAAATACAATAGAATGTTTGCCTACCTCAGATGGGGGGGGGGGGGGGGGGGGAGTATTTATAAATACAATAGAATGTTTGCCTACCTCAGATGATCCTCTAAAAAATTAAAAATTCATGCAGCAGTTGACTTTCACCTGCAAGGGTGTTTATATATATATATGGATAATATTCAAGTACATCCATCCCTCACCATTTGTGGTGAGGGATGCCCCTTTTGGGGAAGTTTTAAGTACAAAAGAGAGGTGTACTTCTCTTTTACACCTCTCTTTTGTACTTATAACTTTCCCAGAAGGGGTGTCCTTTACAAAAAATGGTGAGGGATGGATGCACTTGAAGATCCTCCTATATATCCTCACTTTTGTACCTGGAACTTCTCCTTTTGGGGTGTCCCTCACAAAAAATGGTGAGGGATAGATGCATATGAACATTTCCCATATATATGTGTGTGTATATATATATATATATATATATATAAACTCTAAATAAAAATGAATGTTTACCTACCTCAGATGATCCTCCAAAAATTCTTACGGTGCAGTTGACTTTCACCTGCAAGGGTATATATATAAAATTAAAAAAGAACCCTAAATGAAATTTAATGTTGGCCTACCTAAGATGATCCTCCAAAAATTCTTGCAGTGCAGTCGACTTTCACCTGCAAGGGTGTGTGTGTGTGTGTGTGTATATATAATTCTAAATAAAATTGAATGTTTGCCTAGCTCAGATGATCCTCTAAAAAATTATTGCAATGCAGTTAGTTGACTTTCACCTGCAAGGGTGTATATATATACATTTAAAAAATTAAAAAAACTCTAAATAAAATTGAATGTTTGCCTACCTCAGATGATCCTCCAAACATTCTTGCGGTGCAATTAACTTTCACCTGCAAGGATATATATATATATATATAAACTCTAGATAAAATTGAATGTTTGCCTACCTCAGATGATCCTCTAAAAATTCTTGCGGTGCAGCTGACATTCACCTGCAAGGATATATATATATACATATATATTTATATATAAAAATCTAAATAAAATCGAATGTTTGCCTACCTCAGATGATCCTCCAAAAATTCTTGCGGTCCAATTGACTTTCACCTGCAAGGGTATATATTTATATATATACACATTTTCTTTGTTGCTTCGATAGGGAATAAAAGTCACTATAAAATACCCACCGCCTAAGTTAATGGCCCAACTGTCTACAAAAATAAAATAAAAAAAAAATAGGCCCACATTACTTATATACGCTCTAGCAACGAGTTTTTAAAACTTAAAAGAATTGGTGTCATTGCTATAAAATTAGTTGAGATAAAGAATGATATTGTATACCAATTGTTTGTTTGCTTCTAAGATTGGCGTTGATTTTATCAATAGCGACTGCGACGGTAGAAAGAGTTTTTTCAGTAATGAAGTACGTAAATAACAAGTTGCATAACAGAATGGGAGTCCAATGGATGAATGACCGTTTGGTCACATATATTGAAAAGGATGTGGTTGTTAGTATTGATAATGAAGCTATTATGCAACGATTTCAATACATAAAAACCTGTTATGTATAAACGAAAATGGAGACAAATTCTTGCATTGAATATCATTAAATCAATATTACAAGAAAATCTCCTTTTTATTTTTGGGGTGGATTACAATGCTCAAAACCAAAAATTCAATGTCCTAATTCGAGAAGGGGCTTGCTTCTGGTCCTTGACCTGCTTCTTTCTTTGCAAGTAAAATGGAAAGAACTTTATAAATGGCTAATTTACATCATAAAATCTTATCTTTGATATTTCTTCATTAGATCAATAATCCTCACATCTTTTTATCATTGGATCAATAATAAAAGGTGCCTCCACAATTGAACCGAGGATCCATCATTGACTCATGTCGTGATATAAATATTTCACTGTCATGTAAATGTAACAAAGGATGATTTTTATATTAGTTCTACCACACGGGCACTGGTGATGAATTGCTGAGAACTCATGATTCTTTAAAAACATTTGAATGGGTAGCCCCACCTCATGAGAGGACAGAGTGTGTTATTTAAGACCCATGTCCAAAATACTTCGCAAAGCCAACATATTAAACATATCTACAGATCATATATATGGCCCAAAGCTACCCAAATGTCAAACTAGCTCATATATATATCGGGCTCGCACCCCACATGCCAAGCTTGGAGCAACTTGCGCATTAGGCTCATAGAAAGCAATGGCCCACATGTCAAACCCATATTTAAAAGGAATCTGTAAGCCATATATATAGAGCCCAACATTAGGTACTTCCATAAAATATGTTCATACATGGAGTTCATTTCATTAACTGGATTCTTACTTGAAATGGGTTCAGACCATGGCCCACTCTTTAAAATGGTTATATGCATTTTTTTAGAACCCATTATGACCTATGTATGATCTCTTTGGAAATGGTACTTAAGCTTATATTATGAGTAGATATGGACTAATGTAGTGACTTGTTGATACCGATTCTAGAGTCACCGTTACTATAATCAATCAATCCAATTCTGACCATTGTTTATGCCATGATCCAACCCAATACTTGGGCCATAACTCTAGCCTGATACAGTGGATATTTGGGTTAAACCCAGCCTGATCCAATCACTGACTGGGCTGTCTCTTTACCCATTCAGAACCTATTCATAGGACTATTTGTTTAGGAAAATCTTTTCCGTTGGTTTAGATGGATGTAGGGTGCTTGTGGGTTGCTTGTAGGCTGTTTGTTTGGGAGAATTCAGGTTTGTGGGCTATTTGTTTGTGGATTTCCTTGATCATAAGGATCCTTTGTTTGGGATTTTCATAGTTGCTATTGGCCTGATTTTCAACCCACTTGCAAATATGACCTGGGTTGATTAGACTGATGCGGGTTTTGGTTCTCATTCTTTTTTTTTTTTAGCTTTCGTTTGAAGATTGTCATTTTCAGCGGAGATAATTCCTGTTTAGGAGTTCTCTACTTGAAATGTATCATTTTGGCCTCCACCACCTCTATACTTCTCTTGAACGTAACTTAACAATGACTGAGATTTGAGTTTGCAATTGGATGACACATGTTGGCCATCACCTTGACTTTCAGTTTTCAGAGAAGTTATGTTTGTTCCACTAGAATCCAATGGTGGAGCTGAAGAGTCAGCTTTATGGGTTACTTCAGCACTCATAATAGGTCATACCAACTGACAAATATTAAGGCATTTTCCAGCAACATTGTATAACAACACCGAGCATGCTTATAACATTTCAAACCTTCCTCGTCGTGAGCACATATGAGTGCATTTGTGACCAGGTTTTGCATCCATGTGAGACCTTAAATTATGGTCTTCAATGGAGTGCTCTTAAAGAACAGAGTCCTTGCAAGACAAGGATCTAGATCTTTGTTTGGGCTGGAGGGCGGAATCCTCCTTAAAAGAGGCTCCGAATCTCCATTTTAATGGTGGTCATGTTGCATTACATATGGGAGTTTGTTGGAGGGTGGAAACCTTTCAAAATAAGGATCCGAATCTCCATTTTAATAGAAAAGAAGATGTGTGAAAGATGAAGATGGTGAAATGAAATGAAGAAGATGAAGTATAAAAGGTAGAGTGGCATGGAAGATGAAGTGGGCACCCATTTGGTAGAAGGGCAGAAACCCTAAGGATCCGAATCTCCATTTTAATGGGAGAAAAGTTGCAGTATATGGGGATAATGAAGTGACGAAGATGAGATGAGGGAGATAAAATGATGGAGATGGAATGGAGGTAATATGGCAGCTGGAGGGCAGAATCCCTCTAAAGAGGGCTCTGAATCTCCAATATATGGTAGTAAGAAAGATGAAATGGTTGACATGCATGGAAAAGATGAGATGAGAAAATGGAGTGGGGATATGACAAAGAAGAAGAAAAAGACAACAGCTTCATTACCTCCTCCTTCTTTTTCTTTCCTTCTCTTCTCTCTTTCACGTCTCTTTCCTTTGTTCTTCTTCTCTCTCAGCTAGCCAAATGAGCTCTTTTCTCTCTTAACTTCTCTTTCCAGTAGGCTCGCATTTGAATTTTGAGGAACAAAAACTAGCTTATTTAGGTATTCGAACACCCTCCATTTCACAATTACAAGAACTACTAACCAATTCACCTAATGACCTTACTTACATAAATTTGGCTAAAAATATATTTTTGAACAAGGATTTACTCCATCATGATATATTCTCATGACTCATTGGTGAAGCCTTGATATTTTTGCTTGTTAATAGGACTTGAGTCCAATTTGTGCATAAGCGAGCTCAAATGAATTATTGGGTTCGAGCCCATTTGATCATGACCCAACTGAGTCCACATAGAATAGAACTTTGGCAAAAAAAAAATTTTTAGATGCCAACATTTGAGGGCAGCTGTAGGAGTTGATGTGTTTGGATTTTCTTTTTGGATTAAGAACTATTAGTAATAATGTATTAAAATTTCTTTTTTTTTTTAGAATTCAATATTATTTTTGTCGGATTATCAGAAATAAATTATTTGAAAATTTTATATTATATTTGTCGAATTATCGAAAGTAGATGACAAATGTTGATAAAGGGGAAGATAAATTTATTTGATTTGCGGAAGATAAGTCTATTGTTGACCCCACTTACTTGAATTCCTGGAGTCGCCGCTAATTGTTGGTGTTAATGAGAAGATCGGTGCAATATCCTTGGTTGAATAGACGATCCCTTAGGGTAGTTTCTAGTTGCTGTAGAAACACATCTGTACCCTGTTGATTCATCCGTTGATGGCCCGTGATTACCTGTTATATTGAAAGGAGAGGGGGTGCAACCGGTGCTTCAATTTTGTCGATGGAAGGAGAAGAAGCTTTGTCTCCCCTTTTAATCATCTACCTTACCAGCCAAACAGTTATCACGTACCTTACCAGCCCAACAATTATAACATCTATGAGATCTCTGTTTCTCGCACTTTCCTTCTTTTTTTTTTTTTGGATTTTTTATTATAAAAAAATAGCCATAAACCCTGATTACACAAATTGACTAAAAAAGATAATAAAATATCGAATTAGGTCTCAGCCAAAAGACTAATTTGCCCGAGAACGACATCATTAGGGCTCATTTCCAAAGAAACCTTTATTAGAGTCTTCCCCATTTTCATTTCTCATTTCCTTTCTAAAATCTACATCCTTTATGCGAAGAAAATACACTATTGCTACCAAAATCATATTCAAGCAACACTTGAAAAAGTACAGTTTTTACTGTCAATTGCAAAAGGCTATAAAAATCAAGAATGCTCTCACAAGGGAAGAGAACTTACTGATAGAGTTCTAGGTACAAAATTACTAGTAAAGTTGTAGGTATGACCTACAAGACCTATTGAATAGATTATTAGTATATATTTTGGTATTTGTGACACAATAGGTTCATCTGTTTCTCTATCTCTGTCCACAACTGGGAGTAAGCCCAGCATCTCTTTGTTGTTGCCCATCGGCCATCGAACTGAGAACTGCCAAGACAAAGGAGAAAACAAATACAGAGGAAGAAGAAGAAGGAACAAAAGGCAAAGTGGGCTTTATTTTTTTGAACGAGTCCTACAGATGTCATTATGGAGAAGAAGAAGGGAAAAAGCAAGAAGAGGTTTTCTTAAACATGCCCTAACAATATTGTTCGAGGGCGAATTGGTCTCTTTTGGCGATATACAACTCCCTAATTCGATGTTTTAGTGTATTTTTTAATTAATTTATATAATCAGATTGTCTTGTTGGATTGTTACTACAGGGTAAGCCTCCACCTCTTTTTTGAGTTTTTCCCATTGGAGACCACTTTAATCAGCCCAATATAATAAAACACCTCCTTCAAATTTGCATCAACCCATGTTTTACATTGTTCCAGTACTCAGTAATGCTCATTAAATTTTGTAACACCAAAACTGAACAACAAATAAGTTTTTAGAACTTAAAACAAAGGATCAAGATGTTCTAACCCGATTATCTCATAATTTCCTCTTATATGTCCAATTGTTTTCACATCTCTTTATTGTCACGCATTTAGGTAAACTCACTAAATAGGTACTAATTTTTTATAAGCAAAAATTAGTAATGCCCATAATTTCACTATAGGAGGAAGATTCCCACGGCTGGTTTAAGGACATCATTTGTTGCATCTGTAGTTCTGTATCCGAGGTGTCCATGTGGAACTGTAAATTTCCGAGGTGTCCATGACAGTGTGTACATTGTGATTCGGATGGTTTGGATTAAGGTAGATCTTAGTAACGGGGTTTGGGCTTGTTTGTTTACTTTCTATCGAATGCCCAATGGGATTTCATGTGTCTTATCACTATGAAGTAAATTGATCACTGATACAACATCCCAGAGAGCGCGCGTCGGAGAAACCAACTAATAAGTAGGCCAGCTTTTGTATCTATGATATGATTCCATCGAAGTGAGCAATGGCTTACATCAAGTGGGCAGATTCAACCAAAGGGAATTGGAAGAATCTCTATCATTCTCTCTCACCATGGTGAGATCCCAGCCGTCCATGTAATGTCTTTTTCTGACTGAATGCTTTGACCCATTAGAGAGAGGTGACCCAAAGTAATGTCTTTTTTTTTTTTTTTTTTTTTTTGTTTCCTTTTAAGAAATCACTGAGAGCGATGGGTATAGATTTAAATTTTCCATTTGCTGCCTCCTTTCCAGCATAGAAATTACTTTGCAAGTAGGAATCAAAAGTCATTTCTTCCCTAAAATGTGTGCATAAGAAAACATTGGTATTATTTAAAAACCGAAATGGAAAACCAATAGTCTATAAACTAACCAACAAATTAATCATAAAACAAAGTCACTAGTCCATGCTTAACTTCACCAACAGGAAGCAGCATCAAAATCAACACCACCACCAACAATAACATAACTAATAGAAAAGGAAGGCATTCTAAGAGAGAGAGAGAGCACCACCAACAATAACATAACTAATAGAAAAGGAAGGCATTCTAAGAGAGAGAGAGAGTACCCTGTAGATAGAGGCAGAGAGGAGTAGTGCCCAGAAACAAAGACTGAAGAGTTCCATCTAAATAATGATAAAAACCATTAGAGTGGTTGGATTCTCATGACACAGACCGATTGCGCATGCTCTTTCTTTCTTAAAGTCTGGGCTTTGGGTTCCTACATGATGGTTGTAGGCAATGAAACTGCAATGCAGCTAGAACTATTGTTGTGACGCCCCGGAGTCCCACATCGACTATAAAGATGAAAGTGAACGGGATTATATGTAGAGCTTACACTCTTACTTTGCATGAGGCTTTTTGATGGGTTGAGGCCCATCAAAAGCAAAACCGTGGGGCCTGAGGGCCAAAGCGGATAATATCATGCATGCGTGAAGTGTGGGGCGTTACAGTTGTTGTTGGAAGAGGAGGGGAGTAGTCGTTGTTCTTCCGTGTCGCTTGAGATCCAACTATCAATATGTTCTTTGCAATTAGGATACGAACCAATCTCTAGCTTTTTGAGAATTTCTTCAGTTTCACCAAGAAGATACGCTGCATCTCTGACACTCTCTTCTTTCGATTCCATGGCACAGCAAATGCATTTCAGGTATATCACTCTTGGTAAGTTGGTAAGACAAGCACCAACTATATCAGCAATTGTTTTTTGTACCCATGTAAACATTCTATCTGCATTGCCAAGCTTTCTAAGAAGAATTGTCCGGCAGATTTTATACATCGAATTAGCTGCTAAAACCTTGGCAGGCCAATCACGAGGATCATTTTCTTTTTCACTGCTAGTAGTATAATCCAAAACGTATTTTTCCATACTCCGTGCAAGTTCTTCGAGAATCCTATCGGCACTTTTTGCAAGGGCCAATTTCTTCAGATCCTCGCCGAGCCAACGGTCATTAGTATCAATAACTAGCCAGAAAATATCTGCTGCCTTCCTCATGTTAACCAACCTTCGATCATCCAGTTCCTCTTCTATGAGTCTGATGTACTTGAGACTTTCATGTACGCCACATCTCAATAGTATGACATCTTTTTCAAAGGAGGGAGGTGCTATGGCGATCGCGATGCTTGTGAGGGTCACTATAGGTAGAGCCCAACAATTTTGAGAAGGTTCTTCAGTACCTAATAACGCAACTTCGGTGCTGTTAAAATCCACCACTCCTTGGAAGCCTTGCGACATTGTAAACTTCATTAAAAGTTGTTTAAAATATTTTGGTGGGTTGTTTTTGCCTCTGCGGATCCAATGCTCTGTGTCCTCGTAGCCATTGGTCATGATCAATTGGACCAAGTCTTCCTCCCCATCAAGGTGTAAAACATGTCCTTTAAGACTCTCATTTGACCCAGACTTAGATCCTTTATCCTTCCTCCCTAGTCTCTTGCAGCAGCAGGAGAGTCCACTCAGACCGAGCCGAATCAATTTGCTCACTATAACTACTGCATATTGCGTTCCCATGAACACGCTTAAAATTTGATTTCTGGAGAAATGGAAGATCTTCCTGAGCCCCCTGCTGCTGATGTGGAATGGTAAGGGGCTCTGTTTCCATTCCACTAACTTCTGAACCCAGTATTTCTCTACCTTAAACTTGCCTTTGGGGCTCCTGAAGCTAATGACATTGAACAATCTGATAACAGGGGCAATGGTACCCACACCTATGGCAATTGCTTGAGAGATTAATACCAATGTAATTGACCATGTGTAATCAGATTTGCTTTCACAGAAAGCTAAAGACCTCATAATGAGGGATCTAACTGTTGCCTGCAGTAAGATCAGTCCACCGAGGAGACAGAAAGCTCCTGAAGCAGTGCAAGTTGCAGAGCGCCCCACTACATACTGAGGACTGCTTGTGTGACCAATCATCCAATGTTTCTCGACGTGCTTTCTCAGTTTGTCGTCAAACTTTCTCGGTTCCTCATCACTAGAGCACTTTTGAAAATACTGTTCTTTTAACAACTTCTTTGCAGGCGGAATCATTATAGCAGTGGAGCACAACATCACAAGCAAAACTAACATAAGAAACATGATTACAGCATGTTCAGGTAAGAAAACATAAATCACACCAGTGCCCATCTGAATTCCAATGTTTATGATCATGGTGACGACAAGGATGCCCAGAGCAACGATGTTAGCCATCATCTCTGATCCATCCATTGTTCCTAAAGAGGTCATGAAATTACCCGTCACAGTGCAAATCAAGACGGTCCCACTGAGCTTGGTGAGCTGATCTTGAGCGCGTGGCATGGAGGTGTTGAGATCCACTGGTAGTTTTGTCGCAACCGACAGGAGGGTCAAGGAAGTGGCATTGAACGAGAAGAATCTGCATGGAAACCAGAGCTTTCGACTGCGGAAACCGAGAAAGGTGTCGAGTCCCATGAGAAGAGAGCACAAGAAAGAAGCTCCTGCTATATAGAGGCCAATCCATGGCAGCGGTTCACAAAATTCAGAACTGTCCACCTTGCACAGCGAACTCATCTCTTTTCTTCAACTATTCTGAAATGTTTCTTTGGTTATTGCCTGTGTCTCGTACTGGTTTTTCCGGCAAAGATCTTATTCCTCCGAGTCTTCCCTCTTCTTTTTTTCTGTGTATTGATGACAAGGTTGGAAAAATAAACGGGGCTTAAGACAATGAAACAATAGTTTATCCAAAAAAATAATAATAAAGGAAGACTACTTTGACTGGTCCCTGTTAATTAGTCCTCACTTAAATGTTTTTTAAAAGACAAGGTCCAATATTTAAAAAAAATATGTATCACTGATCTAGTGTGCAACATGTACATTGAATCCGTGTGAGGGCCCCTCGTCAATTTACATTGATGTGGTCTTTTTCAAGCAACAACACCCCGCGCTTAACCCAGGGCAAAAAGTAACATATTACATTTTGAATTTATGAAATATCAAAATTATTTATAAAGATATCAAAATTAATTATAAACATATAGGCATATATTCACGCATATTTATATAAAAACAGTCAACACATCTTCAATCACAAATACAAGCAGTCAACATCAACAATAAACTATTAGAAAGATAAATTTTAAAAAAAATCCATTCAACAACATAAAAATAACAATAACAGCAACAATAACTAAAGAAGATATAGAAAAGCAATTTTGTTAATATATAATATTAGTAATAAAAAATAAATTCAATTTTTTGTTACCCATTGATAATTTCAAAGCCCAATAAAACAAAGCCACCCCATTTGGATTTGTTTGTACAACAAAAGGACTCTAATTTATGGAGATTTTTATTTCCTCTTGAGAATGGAATTTTGTATTTTCGTTGGAAATCAAAGTCCTCTCTATTAAGGAAAAATGATTCATTTTTTCTTCTATGCAAGGAAAATACATCACACCAAAAAACATAATATTGTTAGCAAAGAAAATCATAAAAATGTGCAATCCTCTCGTTGCACAAATGCCCCATTTTTTTTATTTTCACAAAGGCCAATGGTCATTTCAATCCCTCCGCACAAATTTCTTCTCTACCCCTTTGAAGTAGCACCAATACCATTTTAGAACTGATCAAACCATTTTTTAGCTCTAGATTAAAAAAAATGTATAAACATCTTAACTTTAAAAGCCATAAATTATGAGACTTTAAAAGTACAGGTTAGTGCTATTTGATCCCAGTAATAATTGGCCCACCTTAGAACAATGTATATATCTCTTAATTATGAGTCCATGTAGGTCCATGGAAGTATAATTTATGTTAGGCCAAACCTAGGGTCATATGTTTATATAATCAAATCAGAAAAGGATGCCTATAAGATTCAACAAAAAAAAACTCCAACCTCAAAACATTTTTATCACAAACCCATCCATAAGATACATGGTCCAGCAGAAGGTCGGGTCTGATTTTCGTTCACATGTGACAATCTTTGAATAGAGTAGAACTGTATTTAGAAACTACAAGAAAATCAGTATGATTTGTAGAAAGGTTGGCCCCAAATATCAAAATAAAAAGATGACAATGAGATTTTAGGGAATATAGATTGAGAGACTTTATGAGATAGAGGATATGGATAAAGAGGATTTTTTGGAGAAAAAATTGTGGCATGTGATGACATGACACCTTAAATTAATTATTAATTCAGATTTTCTATTTATTTTCATCATTTAATTTTTGTGATTTACAAGAGTCTTTAATAATAAAAGAGAACAAGAAATCCAAGTTCTAATATGATAAATCTTAACACGGATATATATATATATATATATATATGTTTTGTAGCCCCGTGGGGCTTGTTCTCCATCAATGTGAAATTCAAGGCAGGGATATTTGATAGATCTTATGTCAAATGCAAGCCATGATAGAAATAAATAAATGAGACCCCTATTCCATTATATAAGCCTCGCACATAACTTTCATGCAAGGTAGTTTGATGGGCCCAAATATCAAATTTAGGGTCAATCCCATGCCTCCAACCTCTTCATCTGCAGCTCGTAAGTTCAATTACTTTGTATAATAAAATTTGACCCCATGATCCAATGGTCTAGTCCATTCAGATTAATGCAAACCCAACAGACCCAGTATAATTATGGGGGAGGATTTTGATGTTTCACTTTGAATTAGTATCCAGTTGGGCCCCACATGCTAGCTCACATGGATTCCTCTTTGTAAGGTGTGTACCCAAATATCAGCCAAAAAATGAATATGTTTTATTAACACCATATAGGCCATGCCTTTTGAACTAATATCAATAATTTATCAGTTTGTGTAATCCTACTTTGTTTTGTAGTGCTAAAATTTTTTAAGGAAAAAAGTAATCAAATAATAAAATATAATTTATAATCCTTTATTTACTTTTAAATCATGCAACACATAAATATGGGAAAGTGGCAAGAATACAATTCTAATGGATCTTAAGTTTCAACCCAAAACTTGAAAGTCATAGGGATCATGGCTAAAACCTTTGTATTTTATTTCAATCAAGCTCTAAATTTATGTCATTAAAATTGAGAAACAACTTGATCATAACAAGTGTAATAACCATTACTTTTGTTTTTTAGAATCACTTTATTGATTGGAAAATCTTTTGAAAATCAGATGAAATAACAATAGCCTCTCCTTTTTCTGATGTGGGAGATATCTAAAAGTATTTTGCATTTTATTAGATTTTATAATTACATACATTATTAGATTAAAAAAAAAAAAAAAAACAGAGTCTGTCAATTCGATGGTGGTTCCCAACACCAAGTGTTGTGACTTCTAGCTGTTTAGATATTAGTTTAGGTTCCATTTTCATGGTGACGTGGAACAATAACATTGGACAAGCAGCAGCTGTATCACATTATAGTGGAAACGGATTGTGAACCCCTATTTAGATCAAACCGCCGCTTGTTTTTGGGGGGGGCGGCGAGTTTTACACATAGGGGGGCGGATGAGAGGGCGGAGGGTTTCTCTTTCCTCCGCCCCCTCATCTGCCGCCTTACGTGTCTTTTTCTGTTTGGACCAAACAGGGTTCCAGGGATCCCGTTCCTATTATAGTATACCGTCGCTGTACGGGAGCCGGCCCTAAAAACAAAGAGAAAAGAAAGTGGGTAGGTCTGCTTTGATTTCCAAAACTTATCACAGTGTTTAGCTGTTCGCTATAAAGAAAAGAAGGGAATAGGAGTCGTCATTGGATTCCTATAACTTAAAAATGACCTCGCCTTAATTAATTATGACCTTGGGGCTCGGGTCCATGAATTGGAGTATTTAAAAGGGGACCATGCTCTTCCACGAACTGTTCTTTTAAGTTTAACCCATGCATTGATGCTGCTGAGTAATTTAACAGCGGATGGTGACCAGTTTGGTTTGGTGCTTACAGATTTTTAAATTAAAGCGAAAACTCTTTGTTCAATGTTTAGAAGACTTAACAAAGGACCCAATTGCACTGCAACGCGTTTTGTAGGGGAGACTAGACTGGAGGAAGGAGGAAGGAGGAAGGAGGAAGGAGGACCCGTAGGCATCTCCTCCATATTGTACTGTGTTGATTATTCATTTCTATGTAGTTCTTTTATTGGCCTACAGCAACAACTCGGCAATTGACCTTACGCTGATTGTCGCGGAAGGGAGATTCCATTTGGGCTCCACCTTAATCCATACCGGACCACCTTTCATTTCTATGACATTTTGCATTTCATTAGGAAGCCATCTAAGTTGACCATGGGTGTGGAGAGAACTAAGTGGGCCATGGGTGTGGAGAGAATTCGTTAAGCAGGTGGAAGCTGGACAACTTCTTCACTTTTATAATAACGGTAATAGATATAACAAACACCCCATCTTGCTTCATTTGCTTGCATATGAAATCTCCACACCCCCATGGGGGGCCCACTTAAGATGCATGTTTTTTCATGCGGGAGCAAACTCACCATGCTACACCTGTGCTTGAGGGGCCCACTTATATTCCAAAACATTCATAAGACTCCAATGCCTGAAATCAAATTATTATATAGGAAAAAAACCACTATACCTACCTGTACTTTGGTATTTTTGCAGAGTACACCCTGTACTTTGGTATTTCGGACTAAACCTACATGTAGTTTTAGTTGACTTGCAAATACAAACGGCTGTGACGGAATATAAGAAATGGCGAATTTGCCCTTCCATATATAAGGTCTCTATTCGCGTGTTTTGTTCATTTTCCCATTTTCATTTTTGCTGTTAGGGTTTACTTGTCTGGCGATTTTGGGCGATTTTGGGCGATTATATCATCCCCTCTCCATTTGATCATCCCCTCTCCATTTTGGGTGATTTTCATCTCCACTTCCTGCAACCCACTCCCTCAGCCCATCATCTCACCACTTCTCCACCACAACCTGCGCATAAAGATCGCGTCAAGTTTTGACGATTCAAATGCAGGAAATGAGCTCATCACGAGGGAAGCGCTTTTTGCCCGTCACTGCTACCAAGAAACCAAAATCGAAAACCGAAACGGCAAAAAAAGGAAGCGTTTGGATTTTTCTCAATTCCTTGAATTACATGCAATTACTGTTTGTTTCGCCGAAATCTGATCTACATTTCTCAATTTCATCGGTTCTTTTCGCATCCTCAATTTCGAAACGGTACCGACATACGCATCCGTTACGGACTATTCATTTCGTGCGCTCCATGTGTCGGATCTGAAAAGGCTTCTCGGATTGATCTGGGAAGAAAAGGGTTTTGTTATCTTGTGATTTTAAATCTGGGTTTCTTTTGTTGATGCAGAAGGAGTTGGCATTTTGGAGGGGGATTTGAGATGGGTTTTTTCAGTTCTTTGTTTGGTTTCTGTGGATTTGGAGTAGGGATCTCTGTTGGGATTGTTATTGGATACTATCTCTTCATGTACCATCAACCAAGTGATGTGAATGTGATTTTCTATTTTTGTTTTAATTAATCTTCTGTTTTTGAGAGAAATCTCCTTTCTAATTCGTTTCATTGGTTCCCTCTGTTGTTGGGTTTTGTTTCTTGGGTTGATTTGGTTTTTATGCAGTTATATTTTTTATAGATTTGTGATGGTGAGGGACATGGGGTTTTCAATCTATGTGATTTTAATGTATTGGTTGGAAAACAATAGACAAACTAAAGAAAGATTACGAATCCCAATTGGAGGATGAGAGCTGCATCTTGTTGTGTGTAATTTATATTTATAAGATTCATGATGCCATTGATTGCAAACTCAATAGGATATTTAAGTTCTAGAAAAAAAAATTTCACATATTTGGGATTGATTTTGAGAGAAATTCCTGGTGTAGTTTGATTTATGGGTAGCAGAACCAAAAAGGTATCATGTGATGCTTGATTGAAAGAAGCTTTTTATATTCTATTTATTTATTTTACCTGGCAATAGTACTGATGGGCCTTGCTCAATGTGTGAGATCTGGTGGGTCCTCTCATGGGATGGACCAAGACAAGATGAATAATCTATTTCAGATTTCTAACTAGTGAAACAGATAACCGCAACCAGTGGTCCATATTCATTGAGGGCCAATTGGATGTTTGGATCATCCTATGGGGGAGATTTTGGCTATCTAGTGTCCACCATGGTGCCATACATTAGAAAACTTGAGTAACTGTGCATGTATTTTAAATTGTGACAACATATGAACGATCTGGATAACCACGAACCACGTTTTTTTTTTTTAATCCTTGATTGTGACATGACACTACTACCCTTTTGAATCTCAAGTGTTTGAGGCACATCTCAAACTTGTTGGCATGGAAACCTGAGGTAAAACTTGAATAGTGCTTCCGGAACAGGAAGTTATGTCCTGCCAAGATCAGGAACCACTGAAAAAGAGAACATAGCCACCACACATAGTGGTACTGGAAATTCAATGGTTTTTTTTTTTTTTTTTGGGTGGAAATTTCATTTATTCAGCTCAAATTTGCTTTCTAAATTTCTTCCCAGAAGAACAATCAGATGGTTGAAAGCATAACCCTATATACTGCGCAGCCAAGAAACCTCCTCCCCATGTTCCGCTGTGTTCGGGAAGTTCTAAGAGCAGCCCTATGCCCGCAGTAACAGTATCGAATTTCAGCATCACGTTGAGAGCTTTGGCCACGAGAACGATGGGTACATGAGTTCTGGGAGTTTTGAGAGGAAGCCATTTGATATGGCTGGAAAAGGAATGAAAGACCTGCTCTTATGCTTTCCATGTTTTATAGCCTTGTTCAGGGGCAAATATGTCTTTTTGGAAATCCAATTTGGCGCTAGTATGCACCAGAGGCGTTTTATACGGCCTACACCGTTACTACTAACAGTTTCCGTTCATTTTGCAAGTCAACTAAAACTACAGGTAGGTTTAGTCCGAAATACCAAAGTATAGGGGGTACTCTGCAAAACGGCCAAAGTCCAGGTGGGTATAGTGCTTTTTTCCCAATTGAGCAGTGCCCTCACAACGACTCAAGGGAGGGGGACAAATCACCACCTCCGCCCCCACATATGTCCTCGATCATCTTCACCACCGGCCCCATCCTAGGCCATTGATCAGGCACCATGGCTTTGCGGTGGTAAGGAATGAACGCTCCTGAACCGCCTACCCCCCCAGACCTCCGCCAAACCTTAGAACCAGATCCAACTCCACTGCCTAATCCTGCTAGCATCCATCTCCCACTCTCTGCCCCCTTCATAACCCTACCTCTCTGTCCCTTGCTTCCACCGCCTACCTTGTTCCTCCCATTCCAAACCCTGTTCCTCCTATTCCAAACCCTACGGCCCCAGCAAGTCCATCCATAAACCCCATCGCTCCAATCGCCCCCTTTGCTCCCATAAACCCTTCCTTCAATCATCCCCCAAGATTCAGACCTCTTGGGTCCTCTGTTTCCCCTTTCCCAAACAACCCAGGCCAATCCACTCCCCCTTTTCCATCAAACCAAGGCACTTCCATTCCCTCTTCTCTCTCAGCTACTCATCCTGGGCAGGGCCTTCTTTCTCCGCCTTGGGATCCTCCACAAATCCAGCTCCTGCAGCAGCATCTGGGCAGCATTTTACAAGCGCAATCTTCTTCTTAAAATGGTCAATCGAAGCAGAAAACTTACGCTAGCTTCCTATCTCCACCTTCAATCACCGCTCCTCCCTCTATTCCTCCTCCAGCATGGATAGATGGCAAGCTCACTCTCAGGATTCCCCATCACATGGTTGCCAACAGTAAAGAGTCTTTCTCCTTTTCTGCAATAGGGAAATTCGTTGGTCGTCGGCCTACCTTAGAAGTAGTAGAACTCTGGGTTAAAAATACATGAAGGCTATCCAGGCCTTGCCTCATCTCTCTCACAGAGAAAGGTTTCTTCATCTTCAGATTCAACACCAAGGAAGACAGAGACTGCTTGGTCAACCAAAGTCCTCTCATTATGGATAGGAAAAAACTCCTTCTTCAGCAATGGTCCCCAGGGCAAGATATCAGTTCATGGCCGGCAAGCACTCCAGTTTGGATTCGTCTTAAAGGTATTCCCTATCACTGTTGGAGTAGTGACATTCTTCTCTCCATAGCAGGATCTTTTGGCAAGCCTCTTCATCTAGATGAAATCACTGCTTCCCAGAAAATGTTATCCTATGCCAGAGTCTTGGTAAATCTGGATGTGGCTCAATCTACTGTGCCTTCTCTCATGGTCGATATGGAAGGAGAAGGTTTAGTGGAGGTGGAAGTTTCCTATGAGAACATTCCCTATTCAGAATGTCTCTCAGTTGGCCATCTTTCATCCAAATGCCCTTTTTCATACAAACCCCCGCTGCTTCCTACACCAGGTTCTATCTCTCAACTTCCTCCGCACAGTCAAGTTCAGCTCCCAAAGGTAGAAGGTTCTCCAGGTGGCCCATAATCCTCATCTGATCCCCAGGAGCCTAATTCCTCTAGGCCGGATACCACCCCCCCCCCCCCCCCCCCCCACCCCGCCCCCCTACTTCCTTCAACTCCCCTGCCCTAAACTTGATCCAAGCAGACACAGAAACTCCTCCTCTCCCTCCAAAAACATCTGAGGGCAGTCCAGAAACCAATTCGGCTCCTAATATAGATTGTTCCAATCCTTTTTCTGTTCTAGAGACTCCCTCTATCCCAGTCCCTCACATCTCTTCTCCTAACTTCAAAAATCCAGCTACTGCCCAAATTTCCCCTGAGTCAGTACCAGAAATCAACCATCCCCAAATTGAAGCTCAGTCGACAGATAACTCCTCTCTCCTCTCTATCCATGACCTGGTCCCTTTGGCTGAAAATGAGGCTCCTTCATCCTCCCCTCTTATGGTGGATCTTTCTTTTTTTAAGATTAAAGGGAGGAAGAAATCCAAGAATAAAGGCTCAACCTCTCAAGGCCCAAAAACCAGGAGCTCTAATGGCCCTCCCTAACCAACTTTGTCCAATGTATAAGGTCCTATACTGGAACTTTAGGGGAATTGGAAAAACTCCTACCCAATCAGTGCTATTCCACCTCATTTCTTTCACTCTCCTCATATCATCTTTCTTTTTGAACCAAAAATTCCTTTGGGCTCTCCAATTTCCCAAGCTATCCACTCCATTGGCTATACTCAATCCTTTGTCTCTCCTTCTAACTCAATTTGGTGCTTCTGTAAACCTAACCCCAACCTTACTTTCTCCCTCATTGATCTATCACCCCAGCACATTTCCATCCAAGCAACAGATGTTTCATCCTCTTCCTCTAGCTTTGTAACAGGGATCTATGGCTCAACAGACTATCGTCAGAGGCGGGTTCTTTGGAATTATTTAATCAATATTTCCACAACTGCTCTCCCTTGGGCTATTATAGGAGACTTCAATGCAATTTTATTGGCTTCAGAGAAATTCAGCACCTCCCCATTCTCTCATTCCTCAGTTAAGGAATTTTCAGACATGGCGCTCTCGGCAAGTCTCAAAGACCTAGGGTACAGAGGGAACAGATTCACGTGGGCAAATAATAGGCAAGGCCTATCTTATGTTGTAGCGAGGCTTGACCGTGTTCTAGCCAATAATGTATGGATGGCTCAATTCACTGACCCTCTAGTTTCTCATCTGCCAAGGATCTCCTCTGATCATAGTCCTCTCCTGCTATCCCACAACTCCATTTGTAGTCCTAAGAAAGATGCCTTCAGATTTGAGGAGATGTGGCTCTCTCATGACTCTTTCATCCCCTTGGTTAAAAAAAGCTGGGCTCCTTTTTCTCTAACCTGATGCAGTCCTCTTCTTTGGTGCCTGATGAAAGTTTCTTCACCAATCCTGGCCCAGTTGTCTCCGATCATCAAAACTCAGCTCTTGTGGCTGTCCCTTCCCCAACTAAAATCAAAGAGGTTGCCTTTAGCCTAAATAGGTCTGGCTCCCCAAGGCCTAATGGATTCTCTGGAGCCTTCTTCACCAACTGCTGGGAGATAGTAGGACCTGATGTTACTATGGCAGTCTCCCATTTCTTCTCTTTAGGCAGACTGCTGAGAGCTTCTAATGTGTTCTTCCTTTCCCTCATTCCAAAAAAGCCTTTCCCTTTAACCTTTCAGATTTCAGACCAATCAGCCTCCTCAATTTTTCCTACAAAATCATCTCAAAAATCCTGGCTTTGAGGCTTTCTAAAATTCTCCCCTTCCTGATATCTAAGCACCAATCAGCTTTTATAAAGGGTAGAACTATTCATCACCATGTAGCTCTAGCTCATGATCTTCTTCAAAATCTGAAGTCGCCTACTAGAGGGGTGGCGGCCTGTCTGAAATTGGACATCACCAAGGCTTTTGACAAACTTTAATGGGACTTCTTGTTTAGAGCTCTCCAATTCTTCAACTTCTCTCCTAAGTGGATTAACTTGATGAAAGAGCTAATCTGTACTTGCAAAGGTTCGGTACTGGTTAATAAATCTACTTTTGGTTTCTTCAATATCTGTTGTGGACTTCACCAGGGAGATCCTCTCTCCCCTTATTTCTTCATTCTAGCAGAAGAGATCCTCAGCAGGATATTAGAAGAGCTAAGGCAGGAAGGCTCCATCCTCCCCATCTCTCAGGCTAAAGCAACCCCCTGTCACTTACTTTATGCAGATGATATCCTGCTCTTCATTAAAGGCAACATCAGAGGTCTGAGGATTCTTCAAAAGATGCTTCATCTATACCAAGACTCCTCAAGGCAACGTTTCAATCTAGTGAAAAGCCATCTATATCTTGGCAAGTGTAGCACCAGGAAAGCTAATAGGATCTCTAGTCTTCTGCAAATCAGCATATATAGCCCCTTTTCCCACAACCTACCTGGGAGTGCCTCTTTTCCTTCGTACTGCTGGGCATTCTCACTTCAACCAGCTGCTAGATTCAATTAGAACTAAGCTGGCAAGTTGGAAGATGAAATGCTTATCCTTTGTAGGAAGGCTGATCCTTATTAGACATGTTCTAGCTTCCATCCCTCTCCACATTTCTCTGGTCCTTCCAATCCCCACCAAAACTTGTCTTCAAATAGAGCGCCTGATGAGGAACTTCCTTTGGTCAGCCTCTCCGGACAATCAGAAAGTTAATCTGATAAGATGGGATATTGTTTATCTTCCAAAAGCTGAGGGTGGGCTGGGTCTTCGTTGAGTAAAGGAATTCAATGAAGCCTGCCTCAGGTTCCTAGCTTGGTCTGCCATAAGTTCAGAATCTTTATGGGCTTCCTGGTTTAGAGAAAGGTATCTAAGGGATCCTCTGCTTTGGAATCCCAGAATTAATTGGGGAGGCTCCTGCATTTGGAAGAAGATCAAGCTTCACCTGCCTTACATTCAAAAAGAAAGCAAATAGACAATTGGCAATGGCAGATCTATTAGTCTTTGGTATGATAATTGGATAGGCTCTACCTTAGTTGCCCAAAAGTTTTCCTCTTTTCAGTTCTCTGCCAAACATAGGGTGGCAGACATATTAGATGCTAACCTATGGAGAATCCAAACCTAATTGCCCTCTCAGATTCAGGATCTTTTTACTGTTTCTACAAACCTCATCTCAGCCCCCTCTACAATCACCATCATTCCAGATTCCCTCAGCTGGCTAGGGAATTCTTCAGGTGCTTTCTCTATCAAATCTTCTTGGAATTCCTTAAGGACCTCTGCTGCTGAAGTTCCTTGGCACAGGTTGATATGGAATAATCTTATCAATCCTCGTCTTGCAAGTATGAGTTGGCGTTTACTTCATAGAAGAACTCCTATGGACAGTTGGGCTAAACATAAAGGTTCTTCTATGGCTTCTAGGTGCTATAAATGTCATATGGAAGAAGAAAATGACCTTCATGTGTTTTTCTCTTGCAAGCTGGCCTCTCACTTCTGGGCTTGGCTTCTATCTCTCAGAGGTGATCCTCCTTCCAATGCCCTCCCAGCCTCTTCCATCTGGGCGGCATTAAATAGTGGAGGTGGAATTCAAGGTAGGAAATGTGCAGCAGCAATTTTCCTCCACGCCATTTCAGTCCTCTGGACCATCTGCAATAATTCTAAGTACAATTCCAAGGCTCCTTCCATCCAGAGAGCAAAAATGATATTTTTGGACAACATAAAAGATATGGCCTCTTCAGCTACAAGACTGTATCCCAACCCAATTTTGCTTCACTTGGGTATTCTTCTCTAATTTCCTCTTCCTCGCTTCATTCTGCTGGGTCTTCCTCCTCAGAGAGCCTTACTGCTGGGTCTTCCTCATCATAGAGCTTTCTTGGGTGGTGGTTTATTTCAGTGCTTAGCCCTTTGGAGCTCTCAGAAGTCTTCCCCCTGGTAGCTTCTTTCTCTCTGCAGCTAAAGTAGAGCTAGGCCTTGGAAGAAGGTTCCCAGTGCAGTCTCCCAGAGCATTTCCTTTTGCTAGCAGTAGAGTTGGGTGTCGGAGCCTCTTCTTGGTTTTGTTTCTTCTTTGCCTTCCTGGTGGGAAGAGCCCTGCCTGCTTGCTTGGTCTTCCTTCTCGTGTAGCTTTGGCTTCGTTCTGCTTTGCAGCTGTGGGAGCAGTCGGTTGCCTTCTTGAAGCAGCTGTTGTCCTGTTTTTGGTGTGGTTTTGCTGGAGCTCTGTGTAGCTTTGGCTTCGTTCTACTTTGCAGCTTTGGGAGCAGCTGGTTGCCTTCTTGAAGCAGCAGTTATCCTGTTTTTGGTGTGGTTTTGCAAGAGTTCTGAGCTCAGTTTTATTCTGTTTTCTTCCTCTTCCTTCTTTGTTCTGTTTTGTGCTGTTGTAGTGGTTGAGGAGCAGGTTGCTCTTGTTGGGAGCTGTATAGCTGGCTGGGTGCTGTTTAGCTTTTCTGCAGTGGTGGCCCAGCTAGTGGCTCTGCCTGGGATCTACTTGGTGCTTCAGCTTATGTTGGCATGGGCTGTATTTTGGGCCCTTTGGCCTTTCTGCCTTCTTCTCTGTTTTTTTCTTTTGGCTTGCTTTGTTGTAGGGCTGTTTTCCTGTTGGCCTCTTTCAGTGGCTTTCTCTTTGTATCTTGGGGGCCTCTGGCCTTTCCCCTCTCTTTAATTCAATTTGCCATTTAGCAAAAAAAAAAAAAAAGCAGTGCCCTCACAACCTAGTGCAAAAGATGCATCTCAACTTTCTGGCCTAGGCTTGTAGGTCTGGATTACATTAATTTAGATCCTGAAGAAAAATAGTAACGGCCTATTTATTTGCATCAGAATAGATAAGAATTGAATATGGCGGTTAGAAATGAAGATAAAAGGTGAATTTCTAAAAATTAATATCAAATTACATTTTCTTTTACAGAGATAGAATAAAAAAGATGTTATTTCATGCTCATTTTTTAAATTCATCTTTAATCTTCATTTTTAATTAACCACCCTATGTATTCAATTCCCGCGCACACACTTATATATATATATATATATATATATATATTCATGTGCATCAATCCCTCACCATGTTATGGTGAGGGACAACATAGTATGGTTGCCTTTATAACACATCCGATCCATCCACACACATGGAACCCTTTTAAGTACACTAGACCCATTGAGTTTTCACCTATCCGAATGGATTGGACGGTTGGATTGAGGTCAAGTTCTTTCATTTAATATAAAGTCATTAAAGTTGTGGGCCACAGATGAAGGGGTTACAAGCATGGGATTGACCCCAAATTTGATATATGATCTCATCCAAGGCATCTCTTCCCATCCCCCACAAGTCCCCATGATCAATGGGTCCCTAGGTGGGCCCCATTAAGTTTGTCCCTCACCATAAAGTGAGGGAAGGATGCACAAAAATATCCCCCATATATATATAGATATATATATATAGAAATTCTCAAAAATTCCCCTATCTCACTAGGGGAGATTTTGCCCCTTTTGACTTATTAAATGAAAATTTGCCACCTCATATGTGCAAAGCAAAAGAATTAGGAGACAACTACTTTTAAGGAAAAGATAATTAAGTTAGATAAGTTAGCTAGTTTTATTGATGTTTGCCGTCTTATTTCTTATTGGTTGTTACATTAATGGGCCCTCTTAAGAATGCAGTGCTATATGATCTTAACAAGTGGATTAAACTAGTGGGGCGTTTGGCGATAGGTCCCTCATCAATGTGTTTTATAGCCTAGGGTCCAAGATAGTTTCTCATTGAGGTGGCAGTCATCTTGTAAAACTGACACAATAAAAAGACAAAAACACTCTCTATACGTCAGTAAACACGCTCCGCTTAAAAACATTTCAGACCGTCATACGATCTGCAACCTAAAAAAAAACCCAAATCATCTGAAAGCGAAGATGAAGGAAAATGGCTAGAACAAAGTCTGTGAATTCATCAAAACAAGGAAAAACGCAATGGAAAATGCAAGCAAAGCAAGAGAAAGGTAAATCAAAACACGGGAAGGGTTTTGTGAATTTTAAAATTAATTTATCTGACTTTGAAATGTATTTATCTGAGTTTGCTATGATTTTATCTAAGCTTGTTCTCAACTTGTCTTAGTCTGATATCACTTAAAAAAGACTTTAAATAAGTTTATATTTAAATGAGTTGTCTTAGTCTGTTTAATTACATATCTACTTGGAACACTGATTTTATCTAAGTTTGATTTGTAATTAACTGCGTTTGTTTTCAATTAAACAGTGTTCCAAGTAAAATTATCTGACTGTGACATGATTTTATCTGATTTTCTTCTAAATGTATATGAGATTCTTATAAAATAATATAAGTTTGGTATGAAATTAAATGGATTTCACATGATCTTATTTGACTTTGAAATGTATTAACTTTGTTTTAAATGAGTTTTTCTGAGTCTGCTGTAAATTTATGTAAGTTTTGTATAAATTATCAGAATTTGGCATGAAGTTATCCAACTTTAAATTAAACTTATATATGTTTTGTATGAATTTATATAAGTTTGATATGAATTTATCTGTGTTTGCTGTGAATTAATCTTAGTGTGATATGAATTAAACTGGATTGAAGTGAATTTATCTGAATTTAAAATTAATTTATCTAAGTTTGTTGTGTATTTATATTAATTTGATTTGAACTTTTTTAACTTTGATTGAGTTTATATGAATTTATTTGTGTTCGAAATCATATCCAGTTCACAAAAAGTTATGTCCCATCAATATGAATTTATCTGTATTTGATATAAAATTATTTAACTAGATTAGGTTTGGTTTGACTAGATTTGGTTTGAATTTATTTGAATCTGATATAAAATTATCTGTGTCTAAAAGTGAATTTAAATGAATTTGTTTATGATTTTATTTGACTTTGTTATGGTTCTATCTAACTTTGCTTTTGGACTGGGATGAGTTTGATATCATTTTAGCTGAGTTGTATGTGATTCTATTGAAAATCATCTTACCATATTTAAATTCGACAATATGAGAAAGACGATGAGTTGGAGCTAAAAATCAAGATTAGATTGCATAACACCTATTCAAATAGTTAGAAGGGCAAATCAGTCATAAAAAAATGACATGTCATGCTAAGTTACCACCGCCTAAATTAATCCCATGCGCAAGGGACTTTAGGCCTTAAACAGTAATGCTGTGTAGTAGAGACTTTATAAAGCAATAATCAGGGATCTATCGCTAATTTAACCTAAACTAATTGTATTTCTATATTATTTTTTAGTGGGTCTCATCAATTCAACTTACTTGGCTAATCGTGTTTGTATATGTCATCTCATACTGGGTCTTGGCGTCATTGTAGAAAACCATATCCCAGTGAAAGTGGGTGCCCTTTTATAAAATTTAGTGGTGGACATAACATGATGGATCATGCCCATCATGTTGTCCATCCAATTTTATTTGCATATAGCCATTTTGTATTGATTCACATCTTTATATATATATTACAGCAAAGGGGGAGCTGGGCTGTGAGGGTTGCCATCTCATTCCTAAAAAGTCTCTCTGGGCTGTGAGGGGTGCCACATCATCCCTAAAAAGCCTCTCTTTTCAAAGAAGGCTACTCTTTCTTTCCTAAAACCTCTCTCATAATGAATTTTTATGAACGTTTGAATTCCTATTTCTTGCCATTATCCAAATTATAAGCAAATCTTTACAGTTGGTTTGTTAACTTTTCCTTAGATCTTCAATCATCAATGGTTTGTTTTCTTTTTTTTAGATCTTCAATCATCAATGGGTGCCATGTTAAATATGTTTCGTGGGCTCTACCGATAATTGAAATCCAAACTGTTGCTCATTTACTCTCCTTTCAGTTTTTTTCCCTGAATGGATGGATCCAGTAGTGGGCACCAGTTTGTATTAAATATATTTCAAGATTGGACTCCACTTTTGGATGAAATCCCAATGGCCTTCTCTTAACCCCTTTTTATAAGAGTGGGCCCCATTGATGGAGAGAAACAAGCCTACTGGCCGTTGTCTGGTTTCTTAGTGGATGTAAATCAATTAGTTGGCCCCACACATTTAACTTATTTCTGCAGTAAGACCTACTCATGGATTATGCGTAGATATTAGTTTTCTAGGTCAATATAGATTATGCATTATTCTCTCTCTCAACACCATATATCTTCCATCCTCTCAAGATTGTCATCTTTTTATTTTAATATTTAGGTCCACCTTTCAACAATTCACACTCATAAATTTTTCATTAAAAATATCATTTTCTTTTAGTTTCCAAATACTGCTCTACTCTATTCAAAGATTATTACACGTGAATGAAAATCAGACCCGACCTTCTGGTAGACCACGTCATGGATGGGCTTGTGATAAAGATATTTTGAGGTTGGAGTTTTTTTTTTATTGAATCTTATAGGCATCATTTTCTAATCTGATTATACAGACAAACGACCCTAGATTTGCCCCACCATAATTACACTTCCTTGGGCCCACATGGACTCATAATTAAGAGATATATACATTGATCTAAGGTGGGCCAATTATTACTGGGATCTATAACACTAGCCTATGGTTTTAAAGTCTCATAAAGGCTTGTAAAGTTAAGATGTTTATACATTTTTTTAAAAAAATCTAGAGCTAAAAAACGGTGTGATCCATTCTAAAATGGCATTGGTGCTACTTCAAAGGGGTAGAGAAGAATTTTGTGCGGAGGGATTGAAATGACCATTGGCCTATGTGAAAATAACACGTGTATTTATTATTGAAGATGTGTCAACTATTTTTATATAAATATGTATGAATGTATTCTTACATGTTTATAATTAATTTTGATATCTCGTAAATTAAAAATATAATATCTTACTTTTTGCCTCAGGCTAAGCACGGGGCGTTGTTGCTAGTTTAGATAATAACGATACTTATGGCATGTCATCGTTCAGATTAAATTGAGTGGGTTATATTGTAAGGCCCATAAATTGCAATGAAATGAGAGTCTCACATGTGGGGCCTATGATTTATGATATATGATGCCATCAACGAAAATAGAAGGGGCTTCATACATCTGGTTGGATTGCAACTACAATACTCCTAGTTTTAAGGATAATAAATAGGATGGATTAGATAGTTAGCATGTTTTTAGGAGATTGAAATTAGTTACCAAAAACCAAAAGGAACAGATAGGACATGCCCTTTTAAGACTCACAGGGGATCCTACGAGTGCTAATAGTCAATGGGTTCAAGAAGGTTTATGGAGATCGATTTAGCTCAACCTAGGTTCCTAGACCATAGCAATATCTTTCCATTGCACCCACCCTTAAATCATTGTCATGAATCTAATGCTGCCATTCCCATTTTCACCATGGGTCTAAACCATTGGCTACGGTCCTCGATGGGTTTAGCTTTCTCCCTTTCACTAAGGGCGGACTCAAGTGTTAACACGTGGGTGCAATTGCATCCTTGAAATTCAAAAACCCCTGAGATGAGAACTTAAACATTTAATTTAATTATTTAAATGCTTCAACCATTACATCCACCACCCAAACGAAAATCCCACATCTACCATTACCTTTCACCATGGAGATTACTTCCCAATTAGGTATAAAAACTCATCCCATATCTTTTCGGAAAAAAAAGACAAGTGGTCTATATCCTAATCAATAAATTAACTGAAAAGCAAAGACATTTCATGTTTAACTTCAACATCAAACCAAGGAAAAATAAGAAATACCTAAAAAAAAAAAACACCCAAAACCACATCCACTAATGAATTGATGATTGAAATTGTTTAGAGACCAATCTGTGAAACATGGTCTGGAATAGACATGAATAAACAAACCTATCATACACCTCATCGCTATAGCCATAGTACGTAGTCGTTGTCGGCATCATCAGTTAATTAACATACAAGAATTCCACGGCTTACCTACTCCATAACACCAATTCTTGTAACACGTGGAGACAAGGCCATGTGCACGGTGTTAGAGATTATCATCAATCTGTTAAAAGAAGATTGTTAGGATGTTAGTGTTGTTAGGATTATGTTATCCTGATCTGGATATTGTCAGTTCATATTTGCTTCTAAATGTAATTAAGCTTTTCAATCCATAAAACTCACGGTAGAATTATCGAACAGAGTGATTCTTGAAACTTTATAAACGGAACACCCTAACTGATGAGGACCGTACATTCCCTGGTGCAACTTTGCTTGGTGATCCCATTAAGAATGGCTTGCAACAGCACATGTTCGCAGCCTTTAATTCCCCTACAAGCGTCCAACGTGCGTCACGAATACTGTAGGAAGGACATCTCTTTTCTGCCATAGGCCACCATGATCATGTGTCTGAGATCACCAGCACAAGCACAGAGAGATTTCAGGAGAAACAAGGAGGAGTCGACATGCTCCTCCCACTTTTCATTCCCTGCAACTTGTGTTCTTCATGGGAGTTCAGGCCTATGCAGTAATGTACGTATTTAAAAGTGGCTGTACTCTGGGATTAATTGCAGTCACTGATAGTGATACCATACGACAAAATTGCCCTAGATCCAAGATCAGAGAGCGCGTGCTGGAGAAACCAACTTGGTTGCCTAGCCGTCAGCCTTCTTCTCTATGATAAGATTCCATCGAATTGAGCAATGTCTTATATCAAAGTGGGCAGATCCCACAAATGAGAATTGGAAAAATGTCTGTCATTCTCACTCACCTGGGTGAGGTCCCATACATTTATGTCCATGTTCTTTGTCTTTTTATCTGGTGTGAACGCTTTCTCATATGAAAGATATAAGAGATGAGTGCCCTGTCATTCTCAGTCAGAGGTTCATAAATAAAAGAGGATGGGACTGCGTTAGCAGAAGGTGTGGGTTTGCTCACCATATTGTGTTAGTTGGACACTCTCAAATTTACCTAGCGCATGTGTGTTATGGAGTTGTGCTTGCATCTGGGGATTAATTCCATCGCATCAAATAAACTATAATGATGATGAGGAGGAGGAGGAATTGTAGAAGGGGATCACCTGAGCACATTTACCATGGCCTCTTATTTTTAAATTTGAAAAGTCATGTTGAGACAGATGGATATAGACTGGGAATAGATTTCCATTTCTATTTGATTTCTTCTTCTTTTTTTTTTTTTTTTTTTTTTTTTGCCATCATAGACACTAATTTGTAATTAGGAATTAAAACTAATTTCATATCTACCCTAATTGAAAAGTGTGCTTATGAAAACGAAAGTATTAATAATGAAAAAAAAAAAGGAAGACCAATAGTCTATAAATTAACAAGAGAATTATTCAGAAAACAAAGTCAGTATATATAGAGTACATACTCAACTTCAATACAACAACAGCAACATCAACCCAGCAGCAACAACAAAATAAAACTAATAATTTGATCATGGCCAGAATTCCCCACGAATAAACGAACTTACCGTGGCCAGAATTCTGTACGAATAACCAAATTTGATCAACACCTACACCCTCTACATTCCTCACAGTTCCCCCTCTTCCTCACAGCTACACTTACTGCATTCCACACAGTTCCACTTTTTAGATCAATTCCCGATGAGTTCATCATTTATACCATACCAGGGGCGTCCCGATGAGTTCATCATTTATACCATACCAGGGGCGTCTCAGTACTTCCCCACACAAACCACGGCAACCGTTCATTGTGATGTATTTCTCTATGGCATTGCAACAGCTCTTGTTCGCTACTCCACTGCAAGTTGCCAAATCGTTGCAATGGGCCACCATGATCACGACGCTGAGGATCACCAGTGCAAGCAGAAAGAGATTGAAATAGAAACGAGTAGAAATCGCCATGCTCCTACCGCTCCCCATTTCCCTGGGACTTGTGATGACGTTGTGGTCTATGCATTAATGTATTTAAAAGTTGGCTTTGCACCTAAGTAAATCTTTCACATGGATTGATGTTGACCAATCTGGTGATTTGAGTTGTTTAAGTTTACTTTCGTTACATACCAATTGGTGATAGGAAGTGGTTTGAGTTATTTAAGTTTACTTTCATTACATACCAATATTGGTGATAGGATAGGAAACAGTACATCCATTGCTCCCATTGCTCAACCACAATTATGGCCGCGGTTTGACAGCACATCCATTGCTCCCATTGCTCAACCATGATTATGACCGCGGTTTGACTTGTTTAAGTTTACTTTCGTTACGTACCAATTGGTGATAAGAAACAGCACATCCATTGCTCCCATTGCTCAGCCACGATTATGACCGCGGTTTGACAGCACATCCATTGCTCCCATTGCTCAACCATGATTATGACCACGGTTTGAGTTGTTTAAGTTTACTTTCGTTACATACCAATTGGTGATAGGAAACAGCACATCCATTACTCAACCACGATTATGATTTTCGTTACATACCAATTGGTGATAGGAAACAGCACATCCAATGCTCCCATTGCTCAACCACGATTATGATTTTAAAAATCTCCTATTCCTAAAATCTCTATTCCACTCCTATAATATCTCTTGAATGGTGTGGAAAGAAATTAAAATTAGATTCCGAACAAGAAAAACACCAAATATTTCTTCCACATTTTAGAAAAATTATTGGGTCACACAAATATTTTTGACTTCCTAATCTCTCTTATTTCTCCAACTATGCATCATCCGATATAAATATCCCTAGCAAAATTATTTGGTCTCACAAATATTTCTATGGCTGTAATCTTTCTCCTTACTTTTGTATAATATATTAGTAGAAAATGAAGTTAGTGATTAATAAAAGGGGAAAGAGCATAGTGATTAATGTGTATCCTGATAATCTTTTCCAATAAATTTATTTGCTAATGATATTTTATATTCATAAAACACCTTAATAATCGATGAAGTAGTGGATAATAATATCATGTTGAAAATTATTTTCATGGACTATTTAAATAATTTCATCAATTTATATGTTGTTTAAGCTAGACTAGGGCTTAACAGGAATCCCCGATACTGACATTGGGTCAAAATTTACTGCAAAATTAAATATCGTATTCTATTGATAAAATTGAAATTATTCTCTTAACTTTTAAAAATTGTTAATATTATTTTATAATTATTTAATAAATTATATTGCTTGTACTAAGCACAGGTGCATTTTGCTAGTGGTTTATATGAAAGTGGGCAGATCCCACAAATGAGAATTGGAAAAATGTCTCTCATTCTCTCTCATCTGGGTGAGGTCCCATATGTTTATGTCCATGTTCTTTGTCTTTTTATCGGGTGTAAACGATCGAGTCCGGATCACCTGTTGTTATACGCTCACCGTTGGTGGGTGAATAGGAGCGCATCACGTGTGCAGTAAATCAACGTCAGCGCCGAATCACCCCATTTACCTAGTGCATGTGTTATGGGATCGTCTAGATTAGTCCCCTCACATCAAATAAACTATAATAATAATTATTATTATTATAATGACTGTGGGAGGACGAACAGTTCTTTGCTTATGGGCAGTGGTATCAGTTGACTTTGACTCTCTCCACATAAAGGAGGAATTGTACAAGGGGATCACCTGAGCACATTTACCATGGCCTCTTATTTTTAAATTTGAGCAGTCATATTGAGACAGATGGATATCGACTAGGAATAGATTTCCATTTCTATTTGTTTTCCTTTTTTTTCTTTCAATCATTGACACCTATTTTTAATTAGGAATTAAAATCATCTCATATCTACCCTAATTGAAAAGTGTGCGTATGAAAACGAAAGTATTATTAATAAAAAAAGGAAGACCAATAGATCCTATAAATTAACAAGAGAATTATTCAGAAAACAAAGTCAATATATATAGTAAATACTCAACTTCAATACAACAACAGCAACATCAACACCAGCAGCAGCAGCAGGAACAACAAAATAAAACTAATAATTTGATCAGGGCCAGAATTCCCCAAGAATAATCGAATGTACCGTGCGTGGCCAGAATTCTGTACGAATAAACGAATTTGATCATCGACACCTACAATCTCTACATAAGTCACAGTTCCAGTCTTCATAACACTTGTTGATGAGTTCATTATCTATACCATACAAGTCGCGGATCCCACACAAAGTAGCGCAACTTGTCCTTCCGATGCAACGGTCTATCTCCTTGCAGCAGTCCTCGGTCGCATAACTGTTACATGAGTCCAAAACGCACGGTTGTTGGCAATGGGCCACCATGATCATGTGACTGAGGATCACCAGTGCAAGCAGAAAGAGATTGAAAGAGAAACGAGTAGAAATCGCCATGCTCCTACCGCTCCCCATTTCCCTGCGACTTTTGTGATGGTTCTTATAGGCGTTGTGGTCTATGCATTAATGTACTTAAAAGTTGGCTTTGCTCCTAAGTAAATCTTTCACATGGATTGATGTTGACCAATCTTGTTGTTTGAGTTGTTTAAGTTTGCTTTAGTTACATACCAATTGGTTATAGGAAATGGCACATCCATTGCTCAACCACGATTATAACCACGATTATGACTGATGTTGACCAATCTGGTGGTTTGAGTTGTTTAAGTTTACTTTCGTTTCATACCAATCTAGTGGTTTGAGTTGTTTAAGTTTACTTTCGTTACATACCAATTGGTGATAGGAAACAGTACATCCATTGCTCAACTACGATTATGACCGCTCGGGAGCGAGAGTGGGCGTTGACCTCAACGGTACACACACCCGCGATTATAACCACGATTATAACTGATGTTGACCAATCTGGTGGTTTGAGTTGTTCAAGTTTACTTTCACTACATACCAATATGGTGGTTTGAGTTGTTTAAGTTTACTTTCGTTACATACCAATTGGTGATAGGAAATAGCACATTCATTGCTCAACCACGATTATGACTGCGAGTTGTTTAAGTTTACTTTCGTTACATACCAATTGATGATAGGAAACAGCACATCCATTGCTCAACCACGATTATGACCGCGAGTTGTTTAAGTTTTCTTCGTTACATCCCAATTAGTGATAGGAAACCGCACATCCATTGCTCAACCACGAATATGACCGTTCAAGAGCGAGAGTGGACATTGACCTCAACGGCACACACACCCGCCGCGACTCAGAGTTGAACACCCGTCCTACCAGCCACTGATACCACTTGTAAGATCTTACACCCTATTGAGCTACCACTTATCTCAAAACCAATTGGTGATAAGAAACGGCACAACAATCAAAACACACAGGTTAAGTCTCATGCCCTGAATAATATATTAAAACTAATATCCCTTTCATATAAATCTATTTATAACAAAGTAATTAAAAAACTCAAATCAACAAAAAAAATTATGAAAACCAAACCTTTCTTCCCTTAATTCACCTCAGCATATACATTTTATCTTAAAAACAAAGGAATCGTATGCATTTCTACTCATTTTAAATACTATATAATAACTTTGAAAATAACATTAATTTATAGAGTGGAAGGCATCCCTTTGAATTGGGTTACATCCACACAAATGGGCCCCTTTGAATTAGGTTACATCCACACAAATGGGCTTAAGAGACATTTTATTGAAAAGGCACATATATAGCCCAAGAGACATGTTTTATTAAGAAGGCACACTGTGTGTATTTTTTAAAGGACACATCCACAAATAGGCCCCCAAGAAGCTGATGTGGCTTTTCCTAACACCAGAATTAAGGGGATTTTTTGCAACCAATATTCAACTTTAAAGAAAAACAATGGATAACAGATTTGCAAAATAGTATTTATCGAAGTCACATCTTCTTATTGGAAAATCTATAGATTTGTAACTACTTTTCTATTTTGTTTCCGTTGTGGGTTTGGTGCACTTTGCTGCTACCGCCTGTTGGAGGAGTTATGCCTAACTAATGGACCATATTCAAATTTAAATTAGAGTTTCCAAGAATCAAGACTCTTTAAAGCATTTGAACACCCTTCTCATATTTAAGCCTTCCTAATCACGTATTTTTCCTAATCTTTTTATCATTTTTAAAATCTCCTATTCCTAAAATCTCTATTCCCCTCCTATAATATCTCTTGAATGGTGTGCAAAGAAATTAAAATTAGATTCCGAACAAGAAAAACACCAATTCCTTCCACATTTTAGAAAAATTATTGGGTCACACAAATATTTTTGACTTCCTAATCTATCTCTTATTTCTCCAACGATGCATCATCCGATATAAATATCCCTAGCAAAATTATTGGGTCTCAAATTTTTCTAGGGCCGTCATCTTTCTCCTTACTTTTGTATAATATATTAGTAGAAAATGAAGGTAGTGATTAATTAAAGGGGAAAGAGCATAGTGATTAATGTGTATCCTGATAATCTTTTCCAATAAATTTATTTGCTAATGATATTTTATATTCATAAAACACCTTAATAATTGATAAAGTAGTGGAAAATAATATCATATTGAAAATTATTTCCGTGGACTATTTAAATGATTCCATCAATTTATAGGTTGTTCAAGCTAGACTAGGGCTTAACAGGAATCCCCTGATATTGACATTGGGTCAAAATTTACTGCAAATTAAATGTCATATTCTATTTATAAAATCAAAATTATTATCTTAACTTTTAAAAATTATTAATATTATTTTATAATTATTTAATAAATTATATTGCCCGTGCTGAGCACGGGTGCATTTTCCTAGTGAAAGTGGGCAGACCCCACAAATGAGAATTGGAAAAATGCCCCTCATTCTAACCTGGGTGAGGTCCCATACGTTTATGTCCATGTTAGTTATCTTTTTATCGGGTGTGAAAGAGTCTAGATCGCCTATTGTTTTACGCTCACCGTGAGTGGGTGAACTGGAGCGCGTCACGTGTGCAATAAATCCACGTCAACACTCAGTCACCCCATTTACATAGGGATCTGGATCCCCTGTTTGGACCAATCAGGGAGTGCCACATGGGGGAAGAGATGTCAAATCAGATGACATCCTTCTCTCCCAAAAAAAAATTTCCTGCCCCCCCCCCCCCCCCCCCCCCTTTTTATCGGGTGTGAACGAGTCCGGAGCGCCTATTGTTATACGCTCACCGTGAGTGGGCGAACTGGAGCGCGTCACGTGTGTAGTAAATCCACGTCAGCGCCCAGTCACCCCATTTACCTAGGGATCCAGATTCAAACAGGGTTCAGGGGGTGCCACATGGGGGAGGAGATGTCAAATCAGATGACATCCTTCTCTCCCCTAAAAAAAAAATTCCTGGCCCAGGTGCAACCCACCCACCACCCCACCCCACCCCACCCCCCCCCCCCCCCCCCCCCCCCGGTGCGCGTTTGGACCAAACAGGAGATCCGTTTCCTTTACCTAGTGCATGTATGGTCAGTGGTATCAGTTGACTTTGACTCTCTCCACAGAAAGGAGGAATTGTAGAAGGGGACCTGAGCACATTTTGTAAGGCCTCTTATTTTTAAGTTTGAGAAGTCATATTGAGACAGATGGAAATAGACTGGGAATCGATTTCCATTTCTATTTGATTTCTTTCTTTTTTTTTCATCATTAACACTAATTTGTAATTAGGAATTAAAACTCATCTCATATCTACCCTAAATGAAAAGTGTGCGTATGAAAACGACAGTATTATTAATAAAAAAAAAGGAAGACCAATAGTCTATAAATTAACAAGAGAATTATTCAGAAAACAAAGTCAATATATATAGTAAATACTCAACTTCAATACAACAACAGCAACATCAACACCAGCATAACAGCAACACCACCACCAGCAGCAGGAACAACAAAATAAAACTAATAATTTGATCGGGCCAGAATTCCCCACGATTAAACGAATGTACCGTGGCCAGAATTCTGTAGGAATAAACGAATTTGATCATTAACACGTACACCCTCTACATGCCTCATACCTCCACACATGATAACAATCCGCGATGAGTGCATTATTTATGCGATACGCGTGGTGATTCACTTCCCCACACAAGGCAGGGCAACTGTTCGCTCTGATGTAATCGTCTATGGCCTCGCAACAGCTATTGTTCGGTACTCCATTGCATCTTTCCAAACCGTTGCACTGGGCCACCATGTGGCTGAGGATCACCAGTGCAAGCAGAAAGAGATTGAAAGAGAAACGAGTAGAAATCGCCATGCTCCTACCGCTTCTCATTTCCCTTCGACTCGTGATGGTTCTTGTAGGCGTTGTGGTCTATGCATTAATGTATTTAAAAGTTGGCTTTGCTGGTAAGTAAATCTTTCACATGGACTGATGTTGACCAATCTGGTGATTTGAGTTTTTTAAGTTTGCTTTCGTTACATACCAATTGGTGATAGGAAGTGGTTTGAGTTGTTTAAGTTTTCTTTCGTTACATACCAATTGGTGATAAGAAACAGCACATCCATTGCTCCCATTGCTCAACCACGATTATGACCGTGGTTTGAGTTGTTTATGTTTACTTTCATTACATACCAATTGGTGATAGGAAACAGCACATCCATTGCTTAACCACGATTATGACTTTCGTTACATACCAATTGGTGATAGGAGCCCAATTAATCACAGTGATCATCAGTACCATCCAATTAACTCTTAATCAAGATGGGTATGAACTTACTAATGATAAATCTATTAATTTGCACAAGGGGATAATAAAGATAGATTACATCTTGACCATTCCATATTCCCACAGTCCTACTGCCATGTACCATTGCCATACTCATTGGTGACTCAAAGCAAATGAATAGACAGAAACTTGAGTTCATCAATGTCTCAAGATTAAGAGCCTATTGCTATGGAATTATGAGAGCAGGCCTTAAAATAAAAATAGTATTCCATAAGGTGCTTTTCATGATCCTTCAATACATCTAATGTACCAGCACTATGATCCAGAATCTTACATTCTGATGATCGAGACAAATCACACTATCTCATAGTGATCAAAGTGTTGCAACCTTATCAGATGAGATACCAAGTCTCATCACTGGTTGTGTACTAATAGGACCCGGTTCATCTCATGAACTATCATGTCCTATGTATTGGTTATGTGCATTAAGTAATAAAACACCATTCATCTCATGAAAGGAAAGTATGATTTTATTGATGAATAAAGAAATTAATCAATTTTATACATCATCTGATGGATTGAGACCATACAAACTAATAATCTCCCACCCTATTTTTTGTTAGATACCTCAACGGCACACACACCTGCCGCGATGTTGCTGTGAACTTGCAAAACGTGTGTCCCGAGACTCGAACACCCGACCTACCAACCTCTGATACCAATTGTAAGATCTTACACCCGATTGAGCTACCACTTATCCCAAAACCAATTGGTGATAGGAAATGTCCCAATAATAGTTTTATGGTGAAGGCGAAGACTCGACCAAGATTATGACCGCTCAGGAGCGAGGGTAGATGTTGATCTCAACAGGTTTACTCAAAGTTTATGTGGGGTCAAACTCAAAATTTCAATTCATGACATAAAATTTTTTATTTTTAAATATTTTTTCTGATCTTACCCGACTGTAATCAATGTGGCGACGCCCATGCCAATAGTGATGGTGGCAACCATGCACACTGTATCGTTTTTGTTACTTCTTCCTACAACTCTATATGTCTATTCGGAATTGAGGATTTGACATTTCAATTCCCCTAAAACACTCAATCCCCAATTTCATGACTAAAATTCGGTAAATGTCACCAGAGTCGTTTGACTCTTGTACACTTTTTCTTTTTTTTTTTTTTTGCCCTCGATCCCATGATATCATGGGAGTTTAAAACTCATGATACCATGGGATCCAAATGGTCATGGGTTTTTAAAACCCCAATGTAAAACCAATGTCTCCACAAATCCATCTAAATGTGTTCATGGGAATGCAATATGCAGTAGTAATAGGGAGCAAATTGATTAGGCTCATTCTGAGTGGACTCTCCTGCTGCAGCAAGAGACAAGGAGGAAGGACAAAGGATCTAAGTCTGGGTCCAATGAGAGTCTTAAAGGACATGTTTTACACCTTGATGGGGACGAAGACTAGGTCCAATTGATCATGACCAATGGCTACGAGGACACAGAGCATTGGATCCGCAGAGGCAAAAACAACCCGGCCACCGAAATATTTTAAATGACTTTTAATGAAGTCTACAATGTTGCGAGGCTTCCAAGGAGTGGTGGATTTTAACAGCACCGAAGTTGCTTTGTTAGGTACTGAAGAACCTTCTCAAAATTGTTGGGCTCTACCTATAGTGACCCTTGTTAGGAAAATTGTATGGCCCGACGGTGTGTTGATTATTCATTTCTTCCTTCTTTTATTGGCCTACAGCAACAACTCGGGAATTGAACTTACAATGATTGTCGCGGAAGGGAGATTCCATTTGAGCTCCTCCTTAATCCAAGATAGTTTCTTATTGAGGCGGGTCATCTTTTAAAACTGACACAGTAAAAAGAAAAAAATACTCTCTATACGTCAGCAAACACACTCCGCTTAAAAACATTTAAGACCGTCTTACGATCTGCAACCTAAACAAAAACCCAAATCATCTAAAAGCGAAGACGAAGGAAAATGGCTAGAACAAAGTCTGCGATTTCATCAAAAAAGGAAAAACACAATGGAAAATGCAAGAAAAGCAAGAGAAAGGTAAATCAAAACACGAGAAGGGTTTTGTGAGTTTTAAAATTAATTTATCTGACTTTGAAATGTATTTATCTGAGTTTGCTGTGATTTTATCTAAACTTGTTCTCAAGTTGTCTTAGTCTAATATCACTTAAAAGGGACTTTAAATGAGTTTATATGTAAATTACATGATTTTATCTGAGTTTGATTTGTAATTAACTGCGTCTGTTTTCAATTAAACAGCATTCCAAGTAAAATTATCTAACTGTGACATGATTTTATTTTACTTTCTTCTGAATGTATATGAGATTCTTATAAAATAATATAAGTTTGGTATGAAATTAAATGGATTTCACATGATTTTATTTGACTTTGAAATTCAAATGAGTTTTTCTAAGTTTGCCGTGAATTTATGTAAGTTTTGTATAAATTATCAGACTTTGGCATGAAGTTATCCAACTTTAAATTAAACTTATATCTGTTTTGTATGAATTTATATAAGTTTGATATGAATTTATTTGTGTTTGCTGTAAATTAATCTTAGTGTGATATGAATTAAACTGGATTGAAGTGAATTTATCTGAATTTAAAATTAATTTATCTAAGTTTGCTGTGCATTTATATTAATTTGATGTGAACATTTTTAACTTTGATGTAGGTTTATATGAATTTATTTGTGTTCGAAATCCTATCCAGTTCACAAAAAAGTTAACTCCCATCAATATGAATTTATTTGTATTTGATATAAAATTATTTAACTAGATTAGGTTTAATTTGGTTTGACTAGATTTGGTTTGAATTTATTTGAATGTAATATAAAATTATCTGTGTCTAAAGTGCATTTAAATGAATTTTTTTATGATTTTATTTGACTTTGTTATCGTTCTATCTAACTTTGCTTTTGGACTAGGATGAGTTTGATATCATTTTAGCTGAGTTGTATGTGGTTCTATTGAAAACTCATCTTACTATATTTAAATTCGACAGTATGAGAAAGACGATGAGTTGGAGCTAAAAATTAAGATTAGATTGCATGACACCTATTCAAACAATTAGAAGAGCAAATTAGTCATAAAAAAAATTATGACATGTCATGCAAAGGTACCACCGCCTAAATTAATCCTATGTGCAAGAGACATGAGGCCTTAAACAGTAATGCTGTGTAGTAGAGACTTTATGAAGCAATAATTAGGGATCTATCGCTAATTTACCCTAAACTAATTGGATTTCTATATATTTTTCTTAGTGGGTCTCATCAATTCAACTTACTTAGCTAACCGTGTTTGTATATGGCATCTCATACTGGGTCTTGGCACCATTGTAGAAAACCATATCCTAGTGAAAATGGGTGCCCTTTTATAAAATTTAGTGGTGGACATAACATGATGGATCATGCCCATCATGTTGTCCATGCAATTTTATTTGCATATAGCCATTTTGTATTGATTCACATCATTATATATATAACAGCAAAGGGGGAGCTGGGCTGTGAGGGGTGCCATCTCATCCCTAAAAAGTCTCTCTGGGCTGTGTGGGGTGCCACATCATCCCTAAAAGGTCTCTCTTTTCAAAGAAGGCTACTCTTTCTCTCCTAAAACCTCTTTCATAATGAATTTTTACGAACGTTTGAATTCCAATTTCTTGCCATTATCCAAATTATAAGCAAATCTTTACAGTTGGTTTGTCTACTTTTCCTTAGATCTTCAATCATCAATGGTTTGTTTTCTTTTTTTTTAGATCTTCAATCATCAATGGGTCCCATGTTAAATATGTTTCAAGAGCTCTACCGATAATTGAAATCCAAACTGTTGCTCATTAACTGATCTTCTTTCAGTTTTTTTTCCCTGAATGGATGGATCCAGTAGTGTGCACCAGTTCGTATTATTGGACTCCACTATTGGATGAAATCCCAATGGCCTTCTCTTAATCCCTTTTTTCTAATAGTGGGGCCAACTGCTGGAAAGATGTAAGCCTATTGGCCATTGTGTGGCCTCTTAGTGGATGCAAATCAATCAGTGGGCCCCACACATTTAACTTATTTCTGCAGTGGGATCCACTCATGGATTATGCGTAGATATTAGTTTTCTAAGTCAATATGGATTATGGATTGTTCACTCTCTCAACACCATATATCTTCCATCCTCTCAAGATTGTCATCTTTTTATTTTAATATTTGGGCCCACCTTTCAACAATTCACACTAATAAATTTTTCATTAAAAATGTCATTTTCTTTTAGTTTCCAAATACAGCTCTACTCTATTCAAAGATTATTACACGTGGACGAAAATCAGACCCGACCTTATGGTAGACCATGTCATGGATTGGCTTGTGATAAAAATATTTTGAGGTTGGAGTTTTTTTTTTATTCAATCTTATAGGCATCATTTTCTAATCTAATTATATAGACAAAGGACCCTAGATTTGCCCAACCATAATTACACTTCCTTGGGCCCACATGGACTCATAATTAAGAGATATATACATTGATCCAAGGTGGGCCAATTATTACTGGGATCAAAAACACTAGCTTGTGGTTTTAAAGTCTCATAAATGCTTTTAAAATTAAGATGTTTATACATTGTTTTTTAAAAATCTAGAGCTAAAAAACGCTTTGATCCATTCTAAAATGGTATTGATGCTACTTCAAAGGGGTAGAGAAGAATTTTGTGCAAAGGGATTGAAATGACCATTGGCCTATGTGAAAATAACACTTGTATTTATGATTGAAGATGTGTTGACTATTTTTATATATATAAATATGTATGAATGTATTCTTACATGTTTATAATTAATTTTGATATCTCATAAATTAAAAATGTCATATCTTACTTTTTGCCTCAGGCTTAGCAAAGGGCGTTTTTCCTAGTTTAGATAATAACGATACTTATGGCATGTCATCGTTCAGATTTAATTGAGTGGGTCATATTGTAAGGCCCATAAATTGCAATGAAATGAGAGTCTCACATGTGGGGCCTATGATTTATGATATATGATTGCCATCAACGAAAATAGAAGGTGCTTCATTCATCTGGTTGGACTGCAACTACAATACTCCTAGTTTTAAGGAGAATAAGTAGGATGGATTAGCTAGTTAGCATGTTTTTAGGAGATTGAAATTAGTTACCAAAAACCAAAAGGAACAGATAGGACATGCCCTTTAAAGACTCACAGGGGATCCTTCGAGTGCTAAAAGTCAAGGGGTTCAAGAAGGTTTATGGAGATCGATGGATTTAGCTCAACCTAGACCATAGCAATATCTTTCCATTGCACCCACCCTCAAATCATAGTCATGAATCTAAGTGCTGCCATTAGGTCCGCCCATTTTCACCACGGGTCTAAACCACTGGCCACGGTCCTCAATGGGTTTAGCTTTCTCCCTTTCACTAAGGGCGGACTCAAGTGTTAACACTAGGGTGCAATCGCATCCTTGAAATTCGAAAAACCCCTGAGATGAGACCTTAAACATTTAATTTTATTATTTAAATGCTTCAACCGTTACCTCCACCACCCAAACTAAAATCCCGCATCTGCCATTACCTTTCACCATGGAGATTACTTCCCAATTAGGTATAAAAACTCATCCCATATCTTTTCGGAAAAAAAAGACAAGTGGTCTATATCCTAATCAACAAATTAACTGAAAAACAAAGACATTTCATGTTTAACTTCAACATCAAACCAAGGAAAAATAAGAAATACCTAAAAAAAAAAACCCTAAACCACATCCACTAATGCATTGATGATTGAAATTGTTTAGAGACCAATCTGTGAAACATGGTCTGGAATAGACATGAATAAACAAACCTATCATACACCTCATCGCTATAGCCATAGTACGTAGTCGTTGTCGGCATCATCAGTTAATTAACATACAAGAATTCAACGGCTTACCTACTCCATAACACCAATTCTTGTAACACGTGGAGACAAGGCCATGTGCACGGTGTTAGAGATTATCATCAATCTGTTAAAAGAAGATTGTTAGGATGTTAGTGTTGTTAGGATTATGTTATCCTGATCTGGATATTGTCAGTTCATATTTGCTTCTAAATGTAATTTTAAGCTTTTCAATCCATAAAACTCACGGTAGAATTATCGAACAGAGTGATTCTTGAAACTTTATAAACGGAACACCCTAACTGATGAGGACCGTACATTCCCTGGTGCAACTTTGCTTGGTGATCCCATTAAGAATGGCTTGCAACAGCACATGTTCGCAGCCTTTAATTCCCCTACAAGCGTCCAACGTGCGTCACGAATACTGTAGGAAGGACATCTCTTTTCTGCCATAGGCCACCATGATCATGTGTCTGAGATCACCAGCACAAGCACAGAGAGATTTCAGGAGAAACAAGGAGGAGTCGACATGCTCCTCCCACTTCTCATTCCCTGCAACTTGTGTTCTTCATGGGAGTTCAGGCCTATGCAGTAATGTACGTATTTAAAAGTGGCTGTACTCTGGGATTAATTGCAGTCACTGATAGTGATACCATACGACAAAATTGCCCTAGATCCAAGATCAGAGAGCGCGTGCTGGAGAAACCAACTTGGTTGGCTAGCCGTCAGCCTACTTCTCTATGATAAGATTCCATCGAATTGAGCAATGTCTTATATCAAAGTGGGCAGATCCCACAAATGAGATTGGAAAAATGTCTGTCATTCTCTCTCACCTGGGTGAGGTCCCATACATTTATGTCCATGTTCTTTGTCTTTTTATCGGGTGTGAACGCTTTCTCATATGAAAGATATAAGAGATGAGTGCCCTGTCATTCTCAATCAGAGGTTCATAAATAAAAGAGGATGGGACTGCGTTAGCAGAAGGTGTGGGTTTGCTCGCTATATTGTGTTAGTTGGACACTCTCAAATTTACCTAGCGCATGTGTGTTATGGAGTTGTGCTTGCATCTGGGGATTAATTCCATCGCATCAAATAAACTATAATGATGATGAGGAGGAGGAGGAATTGTAGAAGGGGATCACCTGAGCACATTTACCATGGCCTCTTATTTTTAAATTTGAAAAGTCATATTGAGACAGGTGGATATGGACTGGGAATAGATTTCCATTTCTATTTGATTTCTTCTTCCTTTTTTTTTTTTTTTTTTTTTTTTTTGCCATCATAGACACTAATTTGTAATTAGGGATTAAAACTAATCTCATATCTACCCTAATTGAAAAGTGTGCATATGAAAACGAAAGTATTATTAATGAAAAAAAAAAAAAAGGAAGACCAATAGTCTATAACTTAACAAGAGAATTATTCAGAAAACAAAGTCAATATATATAGAGTACATACTCAACTTCAATACAACAACAGCAACATCAACCCCAGCAGCAGCAGGAACAACAAAATAAAACTAATAATTTGATCATGGCCAGAATTCCCCACGAATAAACGAACTTACCGTGGCCAGAATTCTGTACGAATAACCAAATTTAATCATCAACACCTACACCCTCTAAATTCCTCAAAGTTCCACTTTCACTTTCTCACACCTACACTTACAGCATTCCGGAAATTTCTTCGGTTTAGAACATTTCGCGATGAGTTTATCATTTATACGATACGAGGGGCGTTTCAGTACTTCCCCACAAAAAACATCGCAACCGTTCCTTGTGATGTAATCGTCCATGGCCTTGCAACAGCTATCGTTCGCTACTCCAGCGCACTGTTCCAAACCGTTGCAATGGGCCACCAGGATCATGTGGCTGAGGATCACCAGTGCAAGCAGAAAGAGATTGAAAGAGAAACGAGTAGAAATCGCCATACTCCTACCGCTCCCCATTTCCCTGGGACTTCTGATGGTTCTTATAGGCGTCGTGGTGTATGCATTAATGTATTTAAAAGTTGGCTTTGCTCGTAAGTAAATCTTTCACATGGATTGATGTTGACCGATCTGGTGATTTGAGTTGTCTAAATTTACTTTCGTTACATACCAATTGGTGATAGGAAGGCGTTGTGGTGTATGCATTAATGTATTTAAAAGTTGGCTTTGCTCCTAAGTAAATCTTTCACATGGATTGATGTTGACCAATCTGGTGATTTGAGTTGTTTAAGTTTACTTTCGTTACATACCAATTGGTGATAGGTAGTGGTTTGAGTTGTTTAAGTTTACTTTCGTTACATACCAATATTGGTGATAAGATAGGAAACAGCACATCTATTGCTCCCATTGCTCAACCAATATTATGACCGCGGTTTGACATCACATCCATTGCTCCCATTGCTCAACCATGATTATGACCACGGTTGGACTTGTTTAAGTTTACTTTCGTTACATACCAATTGGTGATAGGAAACAGCACATCCATTGCTCCCATTGCTCAACCATGATTATGACCGCAGTTTGACAGCACATCCATTGCTCCCATTGCTCAACCACGATTATAAACGCGGTTTGAGTTGTTTAAGTTTACTTTCGTTACATACCAATTGGTGATAGGAAACAGCACATCCATTGCTCAACTACGATTATGATTTTCGTTACATACCAATTGGAGAAAGGAAACAGCACATCCAATGCTCCCATTGCTCAACCACGATTATTACCGCGATTTGAGTTGTTTGAGTTTACTTTCGTTACATACCAATCGGTGATAGGAAACCTCAACGGCCACGATTATAACCGCTCAAGAGCGAGAGTGGACGTTGACCTCAACGGCACACACACACCCGCCGCGACTCCTGCTTGCAAAGCCTCTAATTCCACTTGTAAGATCTTACACCCTATTGAGCTACCACTTATCCCAAAACCAATTGGTGATAGGAAACGGCACAACAATAAATTTATGGTGAAGGCGAAGGCTCAAACAAGATTATGACCGCTCCAGTGCAAGGGTGGACGTTGACCTCAATAGTTTATATATATATATATATATGAAAATATTCATATACATCTAGCCCTCACCATTTTTTGTGAGGGATAGATGCACATGAAGATCCCCCATATATATATATATATATATATATATATATATATATACCCTTACAGGTGAAAGTCAACTGCACCGCAAGAATTTATGGAGGATCATCTGAGGTAGGCAAACATTTAATTTTACTTAGAGTTTATATATATACACACCCTTGCAAGTGAAAGTCAACTGCACCTCAAGAAATTTTGGAGGATCATCTGAGGTAGGTAAACATTAAATTTTGTTTAGATTTTTTTATTTTATTTTCTATATATATATATACCCTTGCAGGTGAAGCAAACATTCAATTTCATTTAGAGTTTATATATATATATATATATATATATATACACCCTTGCATGTGAAAGTCAACTGCACCACAAGAGTTTTTGGAGGATCATCTGAGGTAGACAAACATTCAATTTTATTTAGAGTATTTATATATTTATATACCCTTGCAAGTGAAAGTCAACTGCACCGCAATAATTTTTGGAGGATCATTTGAGGTATGCAAACATTCAATTTTTATTTAGAGTTTATAGATATATATATATATTTATATATATACTCTTACAAGTGAAAGTCAACTGCACTGCAAGAATTTTTGGAGGATCATCTGAGGTAGGCAAACATTCAATTTTATTTAGAGTTTATATATATATATATATATATATAGGAAGATGCTCCTATGAGAGATATCTTTCAACTTATATGAAAGATATGGGTGGTGGGCCTCAAATTTAAGTTGTTGGCATTAGATATGGATGTGAGAGCCCCCACCCTATCTCTCATAGTAAGGTGGGAGATGCTCTCATAGGAGCATTTCCCACACACACACACACACACACATACACACACCCTTGCAGGTGAAAATCAACTGCACCACAAGAATTTTTTGGAGGATCATATGAGGTAGGCAAACATTCAATTTTTATTTTGAGTTTTTTTTTTATATATAAACCCTAGTAGGTGAAAGTCAACTGCACCACAAGAAATTTTTGTAGGATCATCTGAGGTAGGCAAACATTCAATTTTATTTAGAGCTTTTTTATATATATATACCTTTGCAGGTGAAAGTCAACTGCACCACAAGAAGTTTTGGAGGATCATCTGATCGAGGTAGGCAATTTTATTTAGAGTTTATATATATATATATATATATATATATATATATATATATATACACACACACACTTCAGGTGAAAGTCAACTGCTTTATTTAAACGTTGGCTTTGCTCCTAAGTAATCTTTCACATGGATTGATGTTGACCAATTTTGTTGTTTGAGTTGTTTAAGTTTGTTTTAATTATATCCTAATTGGTGATAGGAAACGGCATATCCATTACTCAACCACGAATATGACTGATGTTAGACCAATCTGGTGGTTTGAGTTATTTAAGTTTACTTTCGTTTTATACCAATCTGGTGGTTTAGAACACGTGTCGAGAAGTCCATCATCTATATTATACAAGCGGCCCCTGTCACACAAAGGATCGCACTTTTCTGTTTTGAGGAAACGGTCTATGGCATCGCAACAGCAATTGCTATTGCGATTTTCGATACATACGGCCAAATCGAATGATTGATGGCAGTGGGCCACCATGATCATGTGGCTGAGGATCACCGGTGCAAGCAGAAAGAGATTGAAAGAGAAACGCGGAGAAATCGCCATGCTCCTACCGCTCCCCATTTCCCCGCGACTTGTTTTGTTCTTATAGGCGTTGTAATTCTAAAAGTGGGCTTTGTAATTCTTTCACATGTATTGATGTTGCCCTGTCTGGTGGTTTGAGTTGTTTATAAATTCTAAAAGTCTATTTGGACAAACTCTATGGACGAAATTTGGGACAAACTGTCCACGTGGCGCAACGTAATTTGGCTCTCTCAAAAGTTGAAATGCATTGTCCCAATCACGTTGCGCCACGTGGGCAGTTTGTCTCAAATTCTACCCATATAGACAAATTGTTATAAATTTACTTTCGTTACGTGCAACCTAGCAGGTGAAAGTGAACTGCACCATAAGAATTTTTGGACGATCATATGATGTAAGTAAATATTCAATTTTATTTAGGGTTTTCATCATTGATTTTGAGACATGGAAGGTATTAAAATAAAAATACAGGAGGTATATACAAATACTAAAATAAAGGGGCCTATTTACAAATTTTATAAAACCTGGGTATATACAAAAAAACTCTTTTATTTATTAATTTATTTGTTTTTACTTATATAAGCATTCTTCAATTAATTAGGCAGTCTTGACTATTCATTGTTTCTTTTCTTCTTCTTTTTCCTATATTTGTGTGTGATTGTAATCAAGGAGATGAGAGTTTCCAGTTGACTTGATTTTAGGCTGATTGTACCCAAGGAGACGAGAGATTCCATGAGGTCTCCTTAATTATTCCATGAGGGCTTCCTTGTGATCGAAAAGAAGTGGGCCACGTCCACGAAGTTAATGAAATGCTTGTAAGATGAAAACGGAAAGGGGTTTGTCTTTTTATTTGAAAGGCCCAACCTAATATTCCCTTACCATAATTGTGGGATTTTGGGGTTTATGGGGTCCCTAGTTATGGAGCCATTGTGTATCAGGTCTAGTTTTTAATATTACTATCGTGCTGTACTGCTGTGGATTTTCAGGCCCATCACAATTCATGGGTTTTGGTTGTTTGAGGAGTCGAGATCTCTTGTTATTTTTATGAAATAGAGAGATACTATTTCGTTCGATCAAAATTATCAAACTGTCTAAAATATTTTATTTGATTTTCTCATTCCAAGGAAGTAATTGAGAGGTTGCATTAACTTGCATGAGATTTTACACAGTTGACAAATTTAGATGGTACGAAACAACATCTTTCATATTCCGTAGAAATAGAAGCCCCTGATGAAGGGCATATTTTCCGCATCCCATATTCTCACTGCTTGCATGAAAACATACTCTTCCTCTGATGTTTTGCCTTCACCCAAGTATCTCCATTGGACTGTTTTCTTTCCCTTTTTTTTAATGCTACATCGAGGACTGAAAGTCCCATGAGTGCTAGTTCTCCTCATGAGTTCATGTAACTAGTTTTTATTCACTTAAAAAGTACAAAATTAACAGAAGGATTTATAAGTTAAAAGTTTGGATATGAAAATAATGTGAAACAGTTTGATTTAGTAAGAGGAATGTATGTTCTTATGATTTTAAGTTATTTTCACTCAAAATGGAAATTGAGAAGCTGCTCAACTCCTGAAACCAAACAAGCCCTTAGGATATGATGATACCTTGATACGTTCAACTGGCAATGTATCCGTATCACATTGCATCCAATACTTCATTTTCATTTGCAAAAAGTCATGTCTCCGGCTTGTCAAGGCCTGCCCTTGCTGTATGCTTGCCATGGGTGGAATTTGTATGCATCCCAAATAACAAGGAATACTGAGTTTTTTTGCCCAAGATGGGTGGGTGTGTAAATCCGCTCAAGGTAAATCCGTATTGTTCTTTGATGGCCGATGCTGTTGATTCGGAGGTCTCAACCTATTCTCTGAGTTGTTATTTGCAGCCAGTAGGTACGTGTCTTTAGCCTGTACTATTGCTCGGGTCCTAAGCAAAAACATATAACACGAACTATACAAAAGTATAGTGCATACTTAATTTAAAGACCAGGCGGCAGTAATAAACTCCAAAGAAAATGCTCTAATACCAATTTGTAGAAACATAAAAGGGTGGAGTTCGTGTATATGTGTATGTGGGGTTGTACGGCCAAAGGGATTTACAGAGCCCTTGCTCTAATTAGATGAGCAAAACACTTTACAAACTATATTTATTCTCATTCGCCTCACAATAATAAGAAGACTACACCAAAGCACTTGGTCAATCTCATAAACCTTCAACACACACAATCTTGCTCTACACAAAAACATAAAAGTGTGGAGTGTGGAGTCTTTCACCGCACACACTCTTGCTCCACACATAAAAGGATTGGGCCCAAGCCTCAAGTTCCCCAAATCCAATTGGCCTTGGGTACCCAAGGCTCTCCTGAACTCATGCTTATGATAAAATTTTGAAAGCTCATGCTTGTGGGGCTCACTTTTGGTCCATCCAAATGGACCAAACATATGACCCCCCTAAATTACGCATGTCCACCAACTTTTGGTTAGATCCGAATTTACTAGACCGCTGGATTGACTATGTATCGATCCAAATGGCTTATTGACCATTAAACTTTTGGACCCATATGGAAATGATAGAAATCGCGGTTGGGGCTAATTTTTTTCAAAAAGGAGGATTCGAGTGAGTCCTTGAAAAATCCCACCCCCCCCCCCCCCCCCCCCGCATGAGGGTCCCTAAGCCGGCCCCATCACACACTTGAGCTTACCTTATCCAAAGATTGAGCTTAGGAGAGCTAACCCACATATACATATATCTCACCTTACTATAAGAGATAATGTGAGGGCCCTCACATCCATATCCAATGCCAACAACTTAAATGTGAGGGCCCCCACCCCTATCTCTCGTACAATTAGGTGAAAGATATCTCTCATAAGAGCATCTTCATATATATATATGAGAAGTTCTAAACGCTTCCCTATCTCAAAGGGAAAAATTCTACCCATATCTAATAGCCAATGATTTAATGGTATTTTAAGACAATCTATAAAAGGCCCACTTTTGTAGGAGAATGATTAGAAGAAAATCGGATATGTGTATCATTAATGACATGTGTCACACTTTCATTGGCTTAAAAGAGGGTTTTTTTTTTTTTTTTTTTGTGTGAAAAACGTCTGGAGAGTTTTGTAAGGTAATTATATACACACACACACACACACACACAACAAAGACATAAAAAAAAGAAAAAATAAGTCATTAAAAAGAGGCTAAGGCTCTTATTTTAAAAAGCCCAAAAATGAGGTCTTTTATTTTAAGAGAATTTGACTCAACTTCTTTAAAGCGAATAGAGGGTAGAATCATGTGCCAAACACTCGTATTTTCCAAACCTCTATAGGCTTCAAGCATTTATTACAAACGGTTAAAAATAAAATTGGGCTTAAGCCCAAGCTTTTATTACTAGCAAAGATTTCTCTAATGAGCCCTATGAGGCTCATTTGGGTCCACCTTTATAATCAATGCAACTTTTTTCACACTCTCATCCCCTCATGATAGCTCACTATGCTCAATTTTAAATGCTCATCAAACTTTGGCTCACTGTTGGATAAAAACCTCAAGTATATTCTATGCTAGAAGACCATTAAACTTTTAAGGCTATTAATTCAATCGAGGGTTAAAATATATCTGAGGGGGCTAATTTTTGCATGATCCTGCATGTCCACAAAAAGACCTTCACATCCATCCTACCCCCATTAATAGGAAGGCATCAAGTGGGCCCCTATCAGCTGGACCACAAAACACACGTGCGGTTTTCCCATAGATGAATTCCTCCTTTATAACCAAAGGCACGCCTGCAATTCTGTGGCTCATTCCCTCGCCAAATTAAAAGCTTCTTTAATACTTTTCTCCAAAGACTTCCCTTGCATATTCAACAGATATATGCAAGGAAAAGCAACCTGCAGATGAAGATTTTGATATTGATAGGCCTCAAGTCTTATCGGCCAGGCCGCCAGGGTTACGAGGGACTCGTACACATCACTCAGCAGATTCGCCATTTGCTCTACAAACTACTTGGTCTGTACATAGTGAGCATTGGCCTACAATGACCAGTTGTTCTCTTTTGTCACGGGAGACTTCAATCAGTTGGGGTAATACCTTGAGGCAAGATTTAAGTCGTGTGAGCCAGCAAAAAAGAGGAATCACCTGGAGTGCTTCGGTTAGCAAATGCTTTCTCTAAATCCATATAAAAGATATATCTAAATCTTGAACCTGAGCTTATAAGTCAAATCTCATTTGCAGTTTAAAGTCATGCTGTCTAGATTCCGCTTCCATGATGCCCAAGCAACCTCAAAATGTGAACGCTTTGAGACATATTGAAGAGAAATGAGGTAAGTGCTCGCTCTATCGAAACTTGGGCGACAGGAGTGGAACACTGGACCAATTAACCTTTCTCTGCTTGGGCAATGGCATCAGTTGACTCGTCTCCTCGGAAGGGAGGAATTGTAAAAGGGAACCTGAGTTGAGAAATCATTTATGACGGATACAGACTGGGCTGGAATAGATTTCATTTCCAGATTGATTTCTCCTTGTCACGATGGATATTGCTTTGCAATTAGGAATCAAAACTCATTCCTCTCTAACTAAAACGTGTGCATATGAAACAAAAGTATAATTAAAAATTAAAAACAGGCAAACCTATAGTCTATAAACTAACATCAAATTTATCAGAAAACAAAGTGAGCAGTCAAGCAGCAATATCAACATACATCAACATTAAAACATATGCATACAACAACAACAACAACAACAACAACAACAACAACAATAATAATTCCCTCATAAACAAAGACTGAAGAATTCCCACATAATAACAATCAAATTCAATATAGTGATGGGATTCCAAAGACACAGACCAATTGTGAATGCTCTCTTTCTTTGTCAAAGTCTGGGCTTCGGATTCTTGCATGATGGTTGTAGACAATGAAACTGAAATGCAGCTAGAACTGTTGTTGTTGGAAGAAGAGGGTACTCATGGTTCCTCTGTGTTTCTTGAGATCCAACTATCAATGTATTCTTTGTCATTAGGAAACGGACCAATCTCTAGCTTTTTCAGAATTTCTTCAGTTTCACCAAGAAGATATGCTGCATCTCTGACTCTCTCTTCTCTAAATTCAATGGAATTGCAAACACAGTTCATGTATATCACTTTTGGTAAGTTGGTAAGACAAGCACCAACTATATCAGCGATTGTTTTTTGTAACCATTCAAACATTCTATCTGCAGTCCCAAGCTTTTGAAGAAGAATTGTCCGACAGAGTTTGTGCATTGAATTGGCTGCTAATACCTTGGCAGGCCAATCACGAGGATCTTTTTCTTTTTTTGTGCTAGTAGAATATTCCAAAACATATTTTTCCAAACTTTCTGCAAGTTCTTGGAGAAACCTATCAGCACTTTTTGCAAGGGCCAGTTTCTTAAGATCCTTCCCGAGCCAACGACCACTAGTATCAATACCGAGCCAAACGATATCTGCTGCCTTCCTCATGTTAATCAACCCTCTATCATCCAGGTTCTTTTCTATGAGCCTTACATGCTTGAGGCTTTCATGTACGCCACATTGCAATAATTTCACATCTTTTAGAAAGTAGGGAGGTGCAATGGCCATGGCGATGCTTGTGAGGGTCACTATAGGAAGAGCCCAACAGTTGTGAGGCGGTTCTTCAGTGCCTAATGAGGCAACTTCAGTGCTGTTAAACTGCACTACTCCTTGGAAGCCTTGCGATATTGTAAACTTCATTAAAAGTCGTTTCAGATATTTTGGAGGGTTGTTTTTGCCTCTGCGGATCCAGTGCTCTGTGTCCTCGTAGCCATTGGTCATGATCAATTGGACCAAGTCTTCCTCCCCATCAAGGTGTAAAACATGCCTTTTAAGACCCTCATTTGACCCAGACTTAGATCTTTTATCATCCCTCCCTGGTCTCTTGCAGCAGCAGGAGAGTCCACTCAGACTGAGCCTAATCAATTTGCTCACTATTACTACTGCATATTGCATTCCCATGAACACATTCAAAATTTGATTTCTGGTGACATGGGAAATTGTCCTGAGCCCCCTGTTGCTGATGTGGAATGGTAAAGGGCTCTCCTTCCATTCCACTAATTTCTGAACCCAGTATCTCTCTACCTTAAACTCGCCTTTGGGGTTCCTGAAGCTAATGGCATTGAACAATCTGATGCCAGGGGCAATGGTTCCCACACCTATGGCAATTGCTTGAGAGATTAATACCAATGTCATTGACCATGTGTAATCAGATTTGCCTTCACAGAAAGTTAAAGACCTTATAATGAGGGATCTAACTGCTGCCTGCAGTAAGATCAGAGCACTGAGGAGACAGAAAACTCCTGAAGCAGTGCAAGTTGCAAAGCGCCCCACTACATACTGAGGACTGCCTGTGTGAGCCATCATCCAATGTTTCTTGACATACTCCCTCAGTTTCAAATTATAAAGCACTTCATCATCAGAGTGCAGAACTTCATTATACTGTTCTTCCAACAACTCCTTTGCAGTGGGAGCTGTTGGAGCAGTGGAGCACAAGATCACAAGTAAAACAAGCATTAAAACCATGATTACAGCATGTTCAGGTAAGAAAACATAAATCACACCTGTACCCATCTGAATTCCAATGTTTACAATCACAGTGACGACAAGGATGCCTAGAGCAACGACGTTGGCGATCATCTCTGATCCGTCCATTGTCCCTAAAGAGGTGATGAAATTACCCATCACAGTGCAAATCAAGACGGTGCCACTGAGCTTGGTGAGCTGATCTTGAGGGCGTGGCATGGAGGTGTTGAGATCCACTGGTAGTTTTGTCGCGACCGATAGGAGGGCCAAGGAAGTGGCATTGAGGGAGAAGAACTTGCAAGGAAACCAGAGCTTCCGTCGGCGGAAACCAAGAAAGGTGTCGAGCCCCATGAGAAGGGAGCACAACAGAGAAGCTGCTGCAATGTAGAGGCCAATCCATGGCAGCGGCTCACTGAATTTAGATTCCTGGTGGCACTGCAACTTCATCATTTCTCTTCTACTACTCTGACCTGTCTATTTGGCTCCTGCAGGAACCTCTCTGTATCTGACTCGTTTATCCGGCAATAATTTTCTTCTCCAACCTTCTCACTGTAACTGGGAAGGTTGGAAAAAATGTGTGTGTGTGTATAAGTGGGCTGATCTTTTGTTGTGTAATTTACATCCTCCCATTTTGGTTGTTGCCATTGTCTAATTACTGCAAGATGTAAGTTCTACTTTTGTAGAAGACTAGCAATTTGGTTTTACGTTGACGGTTGGATATTATCATTGCCCTTAGTGTTCCATTCATTTGTGTCGGCAATTGATGACTTAGAACAGTGACTTGATTTTACGTTGACGGTGGGGTATTTCTTATGAATTATTGTACTTTTTTGTTCAACTTTGACCCAACAATGATAAAGTTGAGCTAAAAGTTGTAACCACTCCTCTAAATGTAATACAGCTGAGGCCCAATCTTTTGAAGCAGGGATAATTTTCTCACTTTGGCCCACCTTTAACCAATGCAACTCCTTTTATACTCTTCTTCCCTCATAATATGTCACTCTGTTCAGTTTTATGCTCATCACACTTTTGGTCATCTTTGAATTCTATCTAAGAAAATTCTATAGTTAGATAATCAAGCGGTTTTCTTTTATAAATATTTTACTTTTATGTGTTTAAAAGATTCACTTCATAGAAAATCATAAAATGGGTTGTTATATTCATTGTTAAATCATGTTTTCAACCTCAATATTTCTTTGCCTCATTAGTGATTCTCTGCCTAACTTGCATTCCGTGTGGCAACTGTCTATTAGAAGAAAATTTAATTTCTTTTTACCATAAAAACCAGAGACGCTAGATTAGCTCAAGTAAGGGGTGTTCATGGGCCACATCAAATTGGACTAAAGCTTCCCACTTGGCCTGTTTAGCTGTCCACGGTAATGGCTTGGACGATCCATCCCAAAAGCATTAGGCATTTTCATTAGGCCTGTCAAAGAGCCGGGCTGAGGTAAGCCCCTATCCAACCCTCATATATGTGGGCCAGGCCTAGGTCAGTGAAAGCCCACAGAGCCCTCATTGGACTTACAATACGTAAGCCCTTACCCTACAATCAAGGGCTAGGGCTCAACCAAGGCAAAAAGAAATGATTTTCTTCTGTATGTGTCACAAGTAATATTTTTTCTATACCACCACCGACTTTAAACCATAAGCGGACCCACCTTTATCTGAGCAAAAGACCGCAACAATGCGAAATCCAATCCTATGCCCCTTCCTATATGAATTCTTTAGCATGTATTGTTCAAACATAAATTAGTTCCTAGGTTCTCTTTCTTCTGTCGATTTAAATACAATCATGAAATGAGCACCCAACTTTTTTAGAACATGGGACCGTATGATCAAATCTAATCTCACCAATTTCACCCAAAATTTGATATTTATTCAACTGTTATTGTAAGGACTCGATCCCGAAAACCCATAGGATATTGGTTTGTGACCATAGCACACATCACGAGTGCACCCCACTCTTGAAGTCACTTTTCACTCAGTAATTGAATATATTAATTGTATTTATTTTATAATTAGGCATGCTCATTTATTAATGTGGAATCGACCCTCAACCCTCAACCCTTGGACCCAACACGCGGCTTAACCAAGGCAAAAAGAACGAGGAAAAGGAAAGAAATGAGGTAAATTTGCAAATACGGGGTTTTCTGCGGTTTACATTAGCGGAAAGCCTGCACTTGGGGGGGGGGGGGGGGGTTCCATAGCTTGGATCAAAGGAAAACCAGCATTTTCTGGTTTTCCGCCGATCGTTCCAGTTTTTCCGCTATTGCTTGCCGCGGTAAACCCTGAAAAGCATTCTTCCCCTCTCTTTTATTTTTCCTTCCTTTTTTTCATGGATGGGGCCACGAATTAAGGGTAATCCCTGCATGATAATGCAATAGAATGTGATTAAAGAATAGGTACAATAATATCAAAACAGAAAATAATAAACAATTAATCCACACAATTAGTGAATGAAATGTCATCACAACGGTGGGGTCCACTCATTATAGTCACAACTATGTATCATCTGGGTTTTTCAGATTGGGTCCTCATGTTGTGAGATAATAGGTGTTACCGTGTATTTCTTGTAGCTCGAGACAAATGGTTGGATCTTAATCTTTCAAGTATCTGCAAATCTTATAAAAAAGAATTGACCATTAATGCGAAGTATCCAATAATCCTTATCCTCTCATCTTATACTTTGTCCATCTAGAGGCAGAATCCGCTCAATTTAACTGTGTTTCGTGAGATGAACTGCACTGATGGATAGTGCGCAGGTGCACAAGAGAAAATTGTCCTCATCTAAAGAATGAGGCCATTTTCTTAAGTCCAATTTGTCATGAAGTTTGTTCTCGCTTATTACCTTTTTGTCCAAAATTCATTCCACTCTTAGTAGGGTACACTGTTAAATTGACATGTTGGGCTTGATCGCCTTCCTTTTTTTTTTTTTTTTATCATAGACGGGGCAAGGTTTGTCCAGTTTAAGTATCGGGTACAAGATAACATATCAATTGAACCTGTTCACCAATCATTTGTTAGGGTAGTTAGAAGCAGAGCTTAATTAGTAGTAGTAGGGTCTGGATCAAATGGGGCTGCATATGGGTTTCAGATCATCCGAGCATATTAAGGTCCTGGAATTAGGAGTGCTCAATAGTAGGTCCAGAATGGAACCAATTACTGGCGTAGCCCGCTTTTGGGACAGGTTTTAGAACTTGGGCCATGTATTCATCAAATTTTTTGGTCCTATGTAGTATATGGATTGAGCTTGGATTAAGTGATAGGACTCCCAAAGATTGCCCTGCCCAAGAAAAGCCATGCATGTAGTTTAGTGACAGATTTGCTAACCCAATGCTTGCCCCAAAACCCAATAAAAGTAATGTGTGTAGTTTACTTACAGATTTACCCAGCAAATGATTAGAAAGCTCTGTCCAGCCTAAAATTTGTAAGGCAGGCCAGATCAAGCTTGGGCCGGCTATGGGCCTTTTATTTATAAAGTCGGGCCTGAGTGGATATGCCTACGGTTTTAATTCTCAACAAATACGAATCGGCCTCGGCCCATACCGGTACAATAATTTGGTGGGAATCGGTCTTGGTACCACCCATTTTAACAAGTAACAACGTGCTTAAGTATAAAATCAATAAACCAATAACAACGGAATTAAATAAAATCCAACCCTTCTTTTCCTCTTTTCGGTGGTTTGGATGTCTTGGTTGCTATATAAGACCAATTCCTGGCCACCTTCACAAGCATGCAACTTCAAGTTCTTATGCAAACAGACAAGAAATCAAAAGCTTCTTTGTTAGATTTAGAATGGATCATTTGCAAGACTTGTTCATATATCTTGTTTATGTAATTGCATTTTGGGTCTATTCTGAACAAGAGTAACACTCAAGCTACCTTGCATTGTCAAGGGGAAAAAGGTTCCAACCAATAACACCCACGTAACTTAATAAATGTTTTCTTTTTTTTTTTTTCTCTCTCTCTTTTCATTGTGATTTTGTAATATTCATTTGACATTGCATTCAATTGTAGTTGATTGGTGAGATCCCCCATCCATCCATGTCCATGTATTTGTCTTCTCATCAAATGAGAAAGCTTTGACGTATTAGAGAGAGTTGGGAGAAGTGCTCGCTCTATTGAACAAGTTTCATAAAATAAGAAGACAATGGGACTGACTGATCTCTTGTTCTGATTAGTGGCATCAGTTGACTTGGGTTCTCTTCTCCTTTGTTCTAATGCCCTAAAAAACCCAACGCAAAAGAACAGAGCTGCTTAAGAACCAACCATGGAGCAGAGCTCTTTCTCTTTTAGCTAAAAACATTGACAGGCTTCATCAAGCCGTGAGTACTCCCAACCATCTTGGATCCAAGGCAATTTTTTGATATTGGATCAGTGGCTCAAATTAATCCTGTCACCTAAAACTTAAAACTTAAAAGTAATTTTTTTTGTATTTTTTATGCATGTGATTCAAAATATTATTAACCAGCTAAACAACATACGGAGAAATTGTAACAACTACCTGAGCACATCTAATTAGTCCTCCTTTTTTTAATCCTCTTTCAGAAATCATTGAAACAGAGATGGATGTAGATTGGGACTAGACTGATTCAATGATTTCTCCTCTTTACCATGGAAATTACTTTGTCAATAGGAATCATAACTCATCCCAAATTGGGAAATTAAAGTATAATTAAAGCAAAATATCAAATACACACACATAAAGAAAAAAAAGAAAGAGAGAAAATTTGATAATTGAGATGTATAAACAAACCTACCTTGAAGTTGATCACCATCACCATCATCACTTGAATTATGTCCTCATGCTTGGCATGATCTACACTGCTTACATACGACACACTTCCAGTTCTCATGACACTGGGAGACAAGGCGAGGTGTACGTAGTAGCGGAAGGACGTACACAAACTAGAGCAACTTCTCTTCGTGATCTCATCACGAATGGCCTCGCAACAGCACTCGTTCGCAACGTTTGCCCTACATGCGTGCAACGTGCATGATGATTGTGATTTGCCATTGGCCACCATGATCATGTGGCTGATGATCACCAGCTTAATTAGCAGAGAGAGATTGCAAGAGAAACAAGGAGAAACTGCCATGCTCCTCCTCCTCCTGCTCCTCCTCCTCCACCCAATTGCCATTTCCTCGTCTAAGTTGTGTTTAATATCTACGGTTGTACAAGCCCCAGCGAAAAAGGAAGTCAACGAGAGACCGAGGAAGAAACTAGAAGCATTCCACTGTTCCACTTTTCCCTCGTTGTGTCGGTCGAATTTTCCGTAAAAACATTTTTGGTAGAGTTTGACGGTAAAACTCAGAAACGCGATTTCCCAATGCTAGAGACAAGAATTTATTATTAGAATTTGGGAGGTTGGAGTTTTTTTTTTTAAATAATGTAATATGATGTAACATTTTTGTGCCCGTACTGTTATATTATTATTAATATAAACCCTAAGATCATGAACAATATGATAATCACGTGTAGGATTAAACTTAAATAAATTAAAGAGTACTTCCAGACATCCTGACGCAGAGAGCTTTCTGATTCGGCAGTCTGGTGCTGTTGCTGATCGATGCTGTGATCCGTCGAGAAAGAGACTGGGTGAATGGTTTCGGTTTCTCTTCCCTTGCCTATAAAACCTGTGTTGATTTTGTGAACCACTTTGTGATGGACGAAAGGGTTTGTTTTATAGGTGGAAAGAGGACCGAATTTCCAATCAGGATTTCCTTAGACTTAATCTCAACCATCCATCAAGGTAGAGTTTGTTATGGAATACATCTCATTAAGAAAGCTTTTTGAGTAAGGAATAGCATGTATCCTATGAAAACGGATTTCCTATAATGACCACAATTCTGGAAAGGAAAGGACTTGTGGTCCAAGTAATGGACTTAAAGATAATTTCCTTACACGCACTTGAAATGCTTTGTTTCTTTTATTGAAGTTTTAAATTCCAATCACCAAAAAGAACTTTTGGAATTCTCGGAATTTCCCTCTCTATACTATTTGTTGAAATTTCAAATCCTCCATAAAAAAGAAGGATTCGAAATTCCATCTTTAGGGCCTATTTCTTTGCTGGAATTTCGGGAATTCCTATATGGGAAATTCCTGAATTCCCAAATATAGTGGAATTCCTAGATGTCCAAAGGTCAAAAGAGAACTTTCATGTAGTTGGAATTCAGAAATGCTATTTAAGAAACATGGGATTTAGAAATTCTAGGGGACAACTTGTCGCTTCATGTCCAAGAATTCCTAGACATGGTGAATTCCTGGCATAAATTCCACTAAAGAAACAGGGCTTAAGGTTTCTAGAATTTCTAAATAGGCTCATATAGTTTTGGTATTTATAAATAGGCCCCTTCTATTTCATTTTAATAACATTCATGCTCCCAAAATCAATAGCCTTCTAACCACCAAAAATTTTTAGGGTGGAATAACACTTTTGTCCATCTTTTTATCCCTATATGCTTAAATTCAAAAGCTTAGACATGTTTTTTCTCTAAAGCTTGTATCAACACATGGCCTATTTCATTAAATGCATACGATCATAATGACAATCAATGCCTGTGCTTATAATTAGTTATAATTGATCAAATCCATGCACAACCCACCATTAGATTGATGAAAATTTCAAAATATATGACTATGATTCATGTGCATGCATTAAAAAGTTGAGAGACCGTTGGGAGTTGGAATAAAATAATGGTATTTTATAAATAATAATATACTCATTTTTGTTTAATAGAATGTAAGGATAAAGCTATTATTTTTATAGAAGAATATTCACGTGCATCCATCCCTCACCAAATGATGATAGACACTTACATAATTAAAAACATTAATGTACAAAAGAGAAAAAACCATATATGGTCATATGCAGAAAATGAATATTCATATGCAAAGATGGAAAGCCATGTAAGTGTCCCTCACTCTATGGTGAGTGATGGATGCACATGAATATTCCTCATTTTTATAAAAATTTAACACAAATCTCACGGTGGTTATTCATTTAAAGACACGAAAGATATTGAAATGAAAAAGTAGGGACCAATTTATAAATACTAGGTCCACAAGAGCATATTTACATATCATTGAAAACTTAGGGGGTATATAAAAATAAAAAAACTGTATAATATTATGAATTTTTTTAAAAAATTTATAAAATTGGGATAAAAAAGACTCACGCCTTGCAACTGTGGCAGAACGAACTATGATGTGACGTCACGTGTTTTCAATTTTTGGGATTTTGGGGTTTGTCGTGACCTCAATGGATTTCACAATTTTCATTAATGCTGACGAGTCACGACCCAGTGACAAAAGAGACATCTCGCCTGTTTAGCCTAAAAAGTCTCTATTACATTAATTCGGATGTTGGAGGAAAAAAAAAACAGAAGCCACCAATTCTCTTCGCATGCACACTTCAAATGAAGCCAAAGACAGGCAGCCATCAGGATGGATGAATACAAGTCCCTCACACACGTCCACTTTACATGGGAAATAGATAAGTCAATCCATACCCCTCCAAATTGCTGCCCCCACTTTGTTGTGGGCATAGTGAAACTACAATGATAATTAGATTACTTTAACCATCTGGCAGTGTAATTTGTAACATTCAGGGTGGGATCAACAACTTGGCCGTGTTAGATGACTTTAATCATCTAATTATCGTCACGGCCTCACAGGTAGCAAAGCTAGTGATAGGAGTATAACGGTTTGGTTAACCGGTCATTTTGGGAAAACCGTTAACCAAACCATAACCGCGGTTTTCTATCTTTTAATTAAAACCGTAACTGTATCCACAAAAACCGTAGAAAACAGAACCGCAGTTAACTTTATTAGACGGTTCGGTTATGGTTAATAACCGTGGAAAAATCTATTCATGTACCATTTTCACACCTCAAGCGCAAACAAACTTATCATAACATGACTGAATTCTGGCTGTTGAACTGAAGTGATCCTTCCAATGGGCCCAAACATGCAATACCTGCATTCTCAAGATCAGAGCAATGATCCTAATCATCTGATTGGTGGGGCAGAAGCAACCACATTTGTCTGAACAACCTGACTGAAATTTGATGAGACCAAGTCCCAGGAGGCTCAAATCCATGGTTTGGCATCAAACACAATATCAGTCAACCAAAATAAATAATGCTGCAGTTGTAATCACCAAATCAAATAGCAGCTATTCAACAGAAATGAAAATTGGCGTGGTAGTTCAAAGGTAACCATCAATCAAACTCTAGTACAGATCAAGCAATAACAATTGAATTTAGCAAGTTTACAAATACTTGGTGTTACCAATCAATAAAGACCATGTTCCCTTACTATTAAGTAGCAGTCCCCAGCTAGTACGACCCAAAAAAAGAGTTAACCTAATGGTAGAGGATGAGCCCTGCAGCATGTTGGCAGCGAGGTTTCAGCCCCCCTTTTGGGGCTGTTTGGTGTACCCCATCTCCATAATTCAAGAAGTGCAAAATTGGGTGTTAAGCAAGACTAAAAATCATCTTCAAACAAGCGCACCCTAAAATCAGTACATGACAAGAAACCTTCAAAAGCAAGAACCAATCAAATGGTATTGTGACATTCCACTTCAATGCAGAGAGGCGAGATCTTCTTCTTGTTCTTCTTCTTCACGGCTTCGTGCGGCTGGGAGTCGAGAGAGAGAGGCGAGAAAGGGGCTGAGAGAGAGAATTGCTAGCTCAGGTTTGTTTTGTTACTTATTATATAAGTTAGGAATTTTTTTCATCCAGGCTCTCTATTTGTTTTCTTTTATTAATATAACAGTATGGTTAACCGAACCGTATTTTACGGTTCGGTTCGGTTAATAACCGTGAGTTAATACGGAAACCGTAAACGAACCGTGAAGTGCGGTTTTTGGATTTCAAAAACCGTAACTGTGACCGAACCGTGAAACACGGTTATTAACCGTTGTTTGGTTTGGATCGGTTTGACGGTTTTCCTTCTTTTTTTTTTTTTTACACCCCTAGTTGGTAAGGCACCTTTCTGTCCTTTCCCTCACAAAAATGTAGCACAGTTGATGAGGCACAGTTGCTTCACAGTGATCAGTCCAATGTGGGCCCAACTCTAATTAAAATGAAAATTTTTGCGGAAATAATGAATATTTTGAGTGATTTTAATTTTTGATATGGATAAATTTTTAATTTATAAGAATATATTAATATTTATTTTATATATTTTAGAAAGTTTCAAATAAGAAGACGATATAAGATGTTAAGACTTAGGGAGATATTTTGCTTTATAGAGTGAACTAATAGATAAAAATACATTAATTATCAGCATTTTGATGCATTATGGATTTTTTTTAAATTCAAAATCTTCTCGGGTGAAAAATACTCACGCTTTGCAGCTGTGACAGAACGAACAATGATGTGACGTCACGTGTTATCAATTTTCGGGGTTTGTCTTTACCTCGACTAATATCACAACTTTCATTTATGCTCACGACCCCGTGACAAACGAAACGACCCGGGGACAAAAGAGACATGTTTGGCCCAACTCGAGGGTGCCACGTGGGGAAAGGAATTTTTTCCTTTATATATATATATATATATATATATATTAGAGGTGATGGGATGTCATTGATTTAACATTTTCTTCCCACGTGGCACCCACTATTTGGTACAAACAGGAAATCCAGATCCAAAGAGATATGTCACCTTTCCAACATATGCCTATAGGTCTCTATTACATTAATTCGGATGTTGAAAAAAACAAACACCAAACCCACTTTTGGTAAACATGGAAGAATTCTCTGATTAGAGAATTCTCACCATCTCAGAAAAAACAATTGCTCAGGATAGGATTTTCTACGAGAGTTTATATTTGGTTGGAATGAGGATTTCTATGATTTGTAGAATATATGATCCAATGGTTATAAACGTTTTTTATTTTAATTTCTCATTATCCTTGAAAAATCAAGACCTCAACATTCACCTCAAAGTTTTCTGTGGTCATCTAAGGACTTTGAACGGGTCTGATCGTGCAAAGGGGGCCCACATAAATAAAAAATAATATTATATTGTATGGACTTTTTTACAAATATCTCAAGATATAGTAAGGATTAACGGCTAAAATTTGGTCACTTTGCCGTGTTTGACCTTCCTAAACTAATTAATTGTTCCGATCATGATTGTGGAGCCCACATGAACCAGAAAAAATTGAAAAAAAAATTATTGTTTTTATTCCCGTTTTATATATAGTGTAATCAACAATCAGGACTTTTTGGCCAATTTCTCATGATTAGTGATGAATCAAGCTTTGAAATTTTCCTACTTAGCCATTTTGGGCCTTTCGAAGAGATTGGACGGTTTGGATTTAGCAAATGGGACCCATGGAATATCAAAGATTGCAATCCAACAATCTGGATGTTTTTTACAAATTTATCAAGATCTAAGAGGAATCAATGGCTGATATATTGTTTGATGGCCATTTTGGAGTGTTTTAACATGACTAACCGTTTGGATCTTGATTATGGAACCCAAAAAGATATGTTTCCAAAGCAAAAATCACGAGATTCGCATTAATGTCTGATTGCACTGTAGTACAGCATATAACCGCTTCCGTGGATTCGTTTAGTCCGACAGGGGGAGAGCAGATCGCATGAATAATCGCATTTACAGAAGTCTTTCATCCGTCATCTCCAAATCCACGCCAAGTTAAACAAGAAAAATCCATGATCGTGCAAAAAACCACGCGAAGTTCCCTGCAATGACAACTACCAAAACGTAGAAATTGAAATGCACAAGGTGGTTAAAATGAATTTATTTTTTCTGAAATGGTAACAGATACTTCCATTAAAGAAAAAGGGGAAAACAAAAGGAAAAATAGAAAGAAATGTGCAAGAGTAATGCAGCCCACTTAATCAAACTTACGTAATAAATCCCTCCAAGGCATCGACTATAGAGTAGGCTCATCTTAGCTCATGACGGGAAATAACGGTGATAGAAGCCAACGACAGCTGAATTTCATTAAAAATGAATTGAGATTTCCATGGATTGATATTCCGATTTGACACCTAAGCAATTGCATTAAGAAAAGTCACTTTCCATGATAAGAGACCATTGGAACTACGTTGTAAGGCATCGGAGAGCTTCCAAAATAGCTATAACTTTTGTTTCATTGGAGTCACAAACGCCAATATGCTTAGAAAACATAAAACGAATATCATCATTACTATAGCAAGAACACCCCCCACTCTTGCCGGTCCTGTCTTACCTCTTGCTGCACCATCGATATTGAACTTGAGCATACCATGAGGTGGAAAAGACCAAAGAACTGACTTCCTCTCCTTAATTAGGCCACACCCCATGCAAGCCTCCCAATTAATAATAATATCATTAAGAGTGAAATAAGAGAATTTCTTTCTAATTAGAACCCACTTCGCAATCGTAAAGGTAATTATAGAAATTAGCTGAAGGCAAGTTTTCAAAATGAACTTCATCAAATGACATTTTTTTTCTAGAGGAATATAATCAAAGGAAGATATTTTTTATAGTCATTTTTGAAAATTCACTTTTAATTTTTAATTTTTATCATCATATGTATTCCATTTCTTTATATTTTAATACAAACAAATAGGGCCTAAGAAGGAATTGGAGAATGTACATATGTTTTTAAAATTTCAATATTATATTAACATGTTGATTTTTTTAAAATTTCTTTTCAATTTCCTTGCCAATAGAAATATTTTACACCAATTCCCAGCCAAGAGAAGTTTTTTTGCAACCCGTCTAAGTTTATTTTCTCGAATTTATGTTCTGAAATTATTGGATTGGTCCAACTTTGACCATCAATAGAATTGGGACATGGGACGTACTCATGCGAGTGGGCAAATTCATGGAAGGTTGTTAGAAATGGAATTATAAAATACCTATATTTCAAAAATAAGCTACCTCGACATGCCAACCATTTTATACCAAAGGCGGTCAAAATAAAATCTCTTTTTCATTCATCCATTATATGACCATTTCAGTCTCACACAGGTTGGTTATTACCAACTGTACTATGTAGTATCTTATCAACAACCTCCTTTAATAGGTAGATCCTGTAGGGGCAATAGGTTAGAAATCTAGTGGGGGGCAGCCACCCAAATTCACCCACCCACCCAAATTCCTAAAAACCACCGATGGTTAAAGTAAATTTTAGAGGATTTTACAGGAAAAATCCTCGAATATAGCTATTTATCTCGATGAGTCCTGACAAAATGTGCAGCACCTAATTGGTCTTCTCGCCACATTTTTATTATTTTTTTAATTTTTATTTCAACTGACGATAGCTTCACTCAAAAAAATATTGAGTGACGCTATCGTCTCTTTGCGCACCCGGTATAACTTCGCGTCCTCCCTTGGTTTCCCTGGTATTTAATAGATGGATTTGATTTTAATGGTATTTGAGAGGGAGAGGATGATTTTAATGGTATCGGAGAGATGGATCTAATTTTCATTCTTATGACAAAGATGTAAGAGAGATTCTGTGTATGAGCAATCTGCGCATCTCCCCTCTACTGAACCTACTCCGGAATCCACTTAGTTGCCGGAATCACCTAAATGAGGGGCTACTGTAGGCTATGCTGCTAGGCACGCTCCTAGGAATGCTGCTAGTGAAACCGGGTGCTGGGACGGGCGAAGATGCTATTGGTGGTACTAGTGCTTATGGGTCCACGGGAAGGGCCGGATCTCGGTCCCGGAAGCATGGGTCCGGCTATCGATCACGAGGGTCTAGGTACGCGTCTCGATCACCCCTAGTTCAATCACAAACAGCGTAAATTGGGTAATGCTTGAGAAGGGTGTTAGTGACTACCCATTTCATACTTCATCATCGGAAACGGGAGTGGGTTTTACAAACTAAGAAGAAGAGGGGAGTGGGTTTTACAAACTAAGAAGAAGAGGAACAAGGAGGAAGATGGGGTAGGGTAGGTATTAAAAAAACTAGAGTGGGTTTCATACTTCACCCCTATCGTTTCCAAGGCCTTCCGCTCCGTCTCCAGCTTCGATCCCTCTTTCTTCCTCTCCCATTTAAACCCCTCCGAACAAAACTACAGAGATATGCCTATAAAGCAAATAAAGCTTCTTCCATCTAGAAATCTCAGTGGACGACGACGCTAGCGTCACTTGCTTCAGAAACACAGTGATGCTAGCGTCACTTACACCAGATTTAAAAAAAAAAAAAACCACCAAACTAATACTAAAGGACCCCATTAGTGGTGCATATTTTGTCAGGACTCTTTGGGATAAATGGCTATATTTGGGGATTTTTTTAGTAAAATCCTCTAAATTTTAAATGTTATTCATTTTGGCCACTACAAAAATATTTTTCCCACTGGTCCAAACAAGGCTTCCCTATTTGGAGAATATTTTTAAAGAGATGTGATTTTTTTTTTTTTTTGAAAAAATGGGATGTGACATCTCAACCCCATATGGCATCCCCTGATTGGTCCAAACAGGGATTTTAAAAAATTTCTCTTTCCCATGTGGCACCCGAGTGGTCCAAATAGTAAACCCTGTTTGGACATCCCTCTCATTCTCTCTCACCATGGCTAGATCCATCTGTCCAGGATGCCCATGTAATGCCTTTGTTGAATGTGAGCGCCTTGAGAGATGAGTGATCTCCGCCTCTCTCTATCGAAGAAGTTTCATAAATAAAAGATTCGAACATGGGACTCACCGCTCATTGTTCCTGGACAGTGGCATAAGTTGACTTGACACATCTCCTCAAAATGGAGGAATTGCAGAAGGTGTCCTGAGTTGAGAAATCATTAAGGGCACGTTTGGCAACGGTCTGTAGGGGAGAATCCTCACCCATTTTCCGTGCTTCCATGGAAAACTCACGTTTGGATGTAATTGGAAGTGTGGAAAGAGGACGTCCGTTTTCCACGTAGTCGCGGTTCTCCTACGTCAAACCACCCCCCGTCGGATCCTGTAAATCATTGATTTTAAAAAGGAGGTATATAAACTGATTTTCTGTGCAGAAACTCGGCCCCGACTCCTCTCACGATTTCGAATCCCTCTTCCTCAATGTCGAACCCTCTTCTCTGTTGCTGGTGCGATGGGAGGCGACCGACCGAAGTTCGTTGCTGCCACCAGAGAGAAGAGAGAAGAGAGAAAAAAGATAAGAGACTAGAGAAAGAGAAGAGAAATCGAAACTGCCATCGATTGGGAGCGAGAACGAGCTAGCAAAACTCTTCCTTCCCTACCTTCGGAAAGCCGACAAACTCTAGAAACATGAACACCTCGTTGCCTATTACTGTATTAACCCTAATCTCATCCTCTTCTCTCTCCCTCTCCTTGAAACCCTAACCCTAACTCTTTCTTCTTTGTAGGTCGTTTGTATGCGATGGAGTGCAGACTCAAGATACCTGCAAAAGAGCAAATCAAGATGACCAGCAAACTCATTGTCTCTCTCATGAATCAACTCGAGAAGGTCTCTCTTTCACCTCCCCCATTATTATTCTTTATTCGAATGGTAGTCTTCTGAATGGTAGTCTTCTTGTTAATAATAGTAACTATGAAATAGTGCAGTACACTATTGAACAACAGAGGAAAAGTAAATAACCCCACAATCTTTATGAAAATAATAATCACATCATAGGGAGTCTTAAGTATAAAGATAGGGCAGAGTCCTTGATTGGTGAGGTATCTTCATGAGCAATGAGAAGACTGTCACGCACAATTCCCTCCTTATTTAAATAATTAGCCATTGGATTCACACTATGCTTAATATGATGAGATTAAAGTATTGAGAAAGGTGGATTTGCCCATTGCTCCTCTCCTATACAAATCAATTCACACACATTTGATATCATTAAGAGATAGGATTTGCAATTCTAAGAATCTGGGATGCTCTACTGCATAGAGAATGAATGTGTCTTTGGGATTTCTATTGTGTAGTAACCCAGTACTTCATTTCAATGTTGCTTTCAATGCCTCTTTGGTTCTAGTTGTTGTGCCTTACATGAAAGACCGGATGCAAATGACGATTTTCAGTAAAAAGTTTTTTTTATTTTATTTTAATCTTATGCTAGGAAGGAAGAAAGGGCATGGCAGGCTTTCTTTTATCTAGAATATTTTAGCTTTTACTTGGGAGGCGGTGTTAGATATATTCTAACCATTAATCACATTACAAACTTGATCGTTGCACTATGTGTGCAAAAGTCTTTTTGTTCAACCAATATTCAATAATGAATAATATGTGATCATAACTCTCTATGGTCTTCCTTGCAACTAACTGACGGCTGTAAACTTCTTCATGGGCATGCATATCCTCTAATATGAAGCGAGTGACTCACATGTTCTTACTTGAATGAAGATATAGCAGCTGTGGTGGTGAAGAAATTATAGTAAAATTGACCCCTCATTTGCTGTTTGGGTCATGAGGGAGATGATGTAGAAAATTTTGTAGAGGCTAGAGCATTTTTCTAGTGAGAAAGAATCCTCCATTTAGTGAGATAACTACTTGTTGGTTCTAGCCAGGAGCATTTATATGAATATTGATTTAAAAAGTACCTAATAAGTTGGAAAAAATAGAAATTTAAGCAAGTAATGTTTCTCCAAAGACACCAGAGTTCAGCAACAAGAACATGACTCTTGTGGTTCAGTATTCTATTAAATTTAAGCTTTTTGACCATTATGGATGATGGGTTGGGTTATCTTTTTTTTCCCCCGCCCCTGGATACAATTTTATGCAGTATTTGAAGTTGGACCATTTATTTGAATTGGGCTTGTTACAGTCCAAATCCTGATACTTATTATAATTGGACATGTTGATGCCCCACATTCCTGAACAAATCAAAGTGCATCTGATTTCTCCTTTTTATTTCCTCTCTCATGCATGTTAATATCATGATTATTAGAGCTTTAAGAAGATGTTTCAGTTTATTTAATTACTCTGTTTAATTTGGGTGTGGGTGTGTGTGTATGTAGCTCATGCAAGTAATGTAGAAGAAAGGAATGCCTAGTGCCGGCACATTTCCCACTCATTCATATCAAAGAAGAGCCCATATGCAAGACCTTCCCACATTACTGTTTGGCTTGGAGATCTCAATTACAGGATATAAGGCATTGACACTCTGCCTGCAAGGAGTCTCATACAGAGGAACCTTCTTAAGGTAAAAAAAAAAAAGAGCATTGCATTCATGTATCACTCTTTCAATACTGTATATGTTTGTATTAACTTGGATCAAGGTAAATTCAGTGTGATTAGAACCTTCAGATGCACCGGAGAGGGCATAAGGTCCCTTGGAAGCTGCTAAAGAGAGAGACATCAGAGATGAGAAAGCGTGTCTTCATGTGCTAGTGTTGGGCTGCTGCAATTCATCCATCTTATGCCTGTGTTGGGCTGATACACTTAAGAGCCTTCTTAGGACTAGAGATTTATCAATGCAGTTTGTAACATAATACACTTGCCTAATGAGGTTGGGCCCTCATTATTCTTTAATAAAACGTTTTCTATTTCTTTCTTCTGTTTCAAGTCATGCATTTGGGCCCTTATTTTCAATCCTGCGAAAAACTGACAAGCTACAGGAGAAAAACCATTAAATCGACCATACAAATCGGCAAGAAAAAAAGGCTATATGAAGTTGATTTATTGAAGATCATAGATTGTTGCTATATGAAGTTATTATATAATATTTCATTTTACAGATTCCTAAATAGGTAAAAAGATAAAAGCTCTCCCATTAAGGGGAGATTGTGTCAAAATTTTCATAAATTTTTTTGCGTGTATAAAATGATTTTTTTCTTTTTAGAATGGATTAGAGGATATTGAAAGGAATATTTTTTGGGTTATGTTGGATTTGAGATGGAGAAATTCAAAAAAAAAAAATTATTTTGTGGATTCCTCTCTGGTTGCCAAACTTGGATCCGAAAGAATCATCGATGATTCCTCCGTAATCACCAAACGTGGAATGCGAAGAATCCTCTCTCTTATAAACCCTCAAATAAGAAAGTCTAATTCTGCGGATGCAAAGATTCCTCTCAATAGAGGATTCCTCTATTGTTACCAAATGTGCCCTAAGATGATGGATAAAGAGTGTGAATAGATTTCCTTTTCTACTTGATTTCTCCATTTCACAAAGAACATGGCTTTGCAATTAGGAATCAAAACTCATCCCATTTCTTCCCTAACTAAAATGTGTGCATATGAAAACAGAACTATATTAAAAAAAAATGGTAAACCAATAGTCTATAAACTAATTATCAAATTCAAGGGTCAATAGTCAATGCTCAAATTCAACAGCAGCCGGCAGCAACACCAACACCAAAAGAAAAATAGATCCGTAGAATCATTAGTCAAAAAATTCAGTAACAATGTAATAAATGTTAATTGGAAAATGAAAAGGAATCTCCTACTGTAGAAGTAACTTATTTGAACAAGTCAATTGCCGACTATCAGCCAATCTAAGGGTGACCCATCCATCCCATCAAAAATTGAGTTGGGGCCAATCACATCTTGGGTCTAAATCTCAACCCGAGAAGAAGGAAACGGATCCTCGTCCAAACAGGAAATCCCTGTTTAGATGAATCAGGGGTTGCCCCGCGACGGGTCACAGATGATCGCCAACATCGTTGCTCTGGGCATCCTTGTCGTCACCGTGATAGTAAACATTGGGATTCAGATGGGTACAGGTGTGATTTATGTTTTCTTGCCTGAACATGCTATAATCATGTTTCTTATGCTGGTTTTGCTTGTGCTCTTGTGCTCCACTGCCATAATGGTTCCCACTGCAAAGAAATCTTTAGAAGAAAAGTCTGTTCGAAAAATCGCCGACGACGATGATGACGTGCTTGATCTAGAGAAACTGAAGGAGTCTGTCAAGCAACATGGGATGATGGCTCACACAAGCAGTCCTCAGTATGTAGTGGGGCGCTCTGTAACCTGCTCTGCTTCAGGAGCTTTCTGTCTCCTTGGTGCTTTGATCTTACTGCAAGCAGCAGTTAGATCCCTCATTGTTAGGTCTTTAGATTTCTGTGGAGGAAGATCTGATTACACATGGTCAATGACATTGGTATTAATCTCTCAAGTAATTGCCATAGGGGTGGGCACCATTGCCCCTGCTATCAGATTGTTCAATGCCATTAGCTTCAGGAGCCCCAAAAGCGAGTTTAAGGTAGAGAAATACTGGGTTCAGAAATTGGTGGAATGGAAAGAGAGCCACATACCATTCCACATCACAAACAGGCGATTCAGGAAACTTTTTCTGGCCTCCAGGGATCAAATTTTAGATGTGCTCATAGGAATTCAGTCTGCAATAGTAATTGTGAGCAAATTGATTAGGCTGACTTCTGTATTGCCCGTGGGCTGGCTCTCCTGCTTCTGCAAGAGACTAGGAAGGGAGGTACCTCAGTCTCAGTCCAGTTTTGCTGTACATCTTGATGGGGAGGAAGACTTGATCCAAGTGATCACGACCAATAGTCGAGAGGACACAGAGCACTGCATCCGCAGGGGCAAAAGAAACCCACCAAAATATTTGAAACTACTTTTATTGAGGTTGACAATAACGCAAGGATTCCAAGGAGTGGAGGAGTTCGACAGCAACAAAGTTCCCCCCTTATTAGGTACTGAAGAACCTCCTCCCAACTGTTGGGCTCTTCCTATAGTTACCCTCACAAGCATTGTCATCGCCATTGCACCTCTCTGCAATGAAAAAGATGTCAAATTATTGCGAAGAGGTGTACATGAAAGCCTCAACTATGTAAGAATCATAGAAAAGAACCTGGATGATAGAAGGTTGACCAGCATGAGGAAGGCTGCAGATATTGTCTGGCGAGGTATGGATACTAATTACCGTTGGCTCGACAAGGATCTTAAAAAATTGGCCCAAAGTGCCAATGAGATTCTCCAAGAACTTGCAGCAAGTGCAGAAAAATGTGTTTTGGATTATACTACTGGGAGTGAAAAAGAAGAAGATCCTCGTGATTGGCCTGCCGAGGTATTAGCAGCCAATTCAATGTACAGACTCTGCCACACAATTCTTCTTAAAAAGCTTGAGACTGCAGATAGAATGTTTGAATGGATAGAAAAAACAATCTTTGATATAGTTAGTGCTTGTCTTACCAACTTACCAAAAGTGATATCCATGATATGCGTTTGCAATTCCATTGAGACAAGAGAAGAGAGCGTCAGAGATGCAGCGTATCTTCTTGGTGAAACTGAAGAAATTCTGAAGAAGCTAGAGATCGGTCCGTATCCTAATAACAAAGAATATATTGAAAGTTGGATCTCAAACAACACACAAGAACCATGACTACTCCCCTCTTCTTCCACCAACAACAGTTCTAGCTGCATCTCAGTTTCATTGTCTACAACCATCATGTCATGTACGAATCCGAAGCCCAGTCTTTGACAAAGAAAGAGCATTCGCAATCGGTATGTGTCTTAAGAATCCCCACCTCTATAATGGATTTGATCCATCGTTATTTCAAGGTTTGCTGTTTATGCTTGTAGTTTTGATGGGTATTGTCATTAAAAGTCCAAGAAGTAATTGTCATTGTTGTTCTTATATTCTGCGGAATGGATGCATTTTTCTTTGGATAGTTAATAGAGTAGCTTCATGATTTCTGTATGTACCATATAGCGAACGCGTGACAGAGTAGCGTGGGAGAAAGATTTTTAAATGTAGGAAACCACAATAATCATAAAACAAGAATGGAAAACTTGCATCATTACCCACCTGGGAGATGGAGTGGCATAAGGCGTAGGTTTGTTCGCATGTCTTGCTTTTGAAACTACTTGGATTTATCTGTTGTGCATTTGTGTGGATCAGCAGGAGCGTCCTATTGGGGATACCCAAGTTGTGAAAAAGGTAAACTTGCATCTTCATATTCATCAATGGGCAGAATCTTGAGTAATTGAATGCACTGAATGTATTTGAAGACATACGTGTTTGATAATTTGCTACTAGCACAATAACCCGCACAGATAGTTCAAAATATCGCAAACTAAAAATTTGTATATAAAGACTAAATAATTGCAATCAAGATCAAATTGAAATAAAAAAGGACATAAAAATAAAAGAAAAATAACTCATAGATTCCTTATCTTCTTACGAAAAACTCTAAATAATCGCCACATGCTATTCTTATTCATAAATGTTAGAAAGAAAACAAAAGAGAAGAAAAGGTTAAAAATAAATGTTTGAATGCCATGAGAGCTAAGTGATATAAAATGAGAATTGGGAAAGAAATATAATAGAAGGGGCGGGGTAGAAAGGGAGTTATTCGAAAAGAAGCGAAACCTTCAAAAATGGAGAGTGGACGTGAGGTTTCATGAGATAAAAAAGGGTAGTTTTTTTTTTTTTTTTTTGCTATCGGAGGGTTCCCAACCTTTTGGGCTGGACGAATCCCTCCGAGGCCAGAGGGAAGCCGGGTAAACTCCTCTGTAGTCCCAGTGTGGTAGTGCAGTTTCGAACCTACAACCTCCGGATGCAAACCGTGATCCTAGGCCAACTAAGCTACCCCTTGGGGTTAAAAAAAAAAAAAAAAGGTAGTCGAATAACATAGGTAGTGAGGAGAGAATGTAAAGTATTAAAAAAAAGGAAATAACTTCCTATCAAAATTGTAACTGACATTCAAAATTAGATCCAAAATCTTCTAACTTAACTTACCATATAAATGATTTGAATCAAGCAAAAGCAAAGGCAAGCCCATCCATTCCGCTCAAAAGTGAATGGATGAAAACTGTTACCTGGTCATTGTACTCGTTGAAAGACCCAAAAATTCAAATTGAATCCTATTGTGAGCTGGAGTCGATAACAAACTGACCCATTACATTTCAGATCTAGTCCTGAATATCACGCCTAATAAGTGGACGTCAGGCCCATAACCTATCATGCAGATTTCCATCGGTTGAGATTCTCGAGGAGACTGGTTGGGTTGGGGTGGAGGTTTGTTCACAGAACAAGGTGAGTCTCATTTTTTAGCATTTGTGATGTAGAAATGGGTATTCTGCGCCTTTGGTTTCGGATTTCAATTCTGTTGTGTTTGAAGCCTTTTTTTTCTGTGTTTTTATGTTTTGGGGTTGTGATTTTGTGGCGAGTGACAAAACCCACATCAGGATGTGTTTGGTTTTGGCATGATAAATTGGTGTGGAACATGTCAAGGTTAACATTTATTGAATATTTTTTTGGGTTTGTTACATAGCTGTGGTTCTCTGTAGGATCAGAGAATAGGTTTGTTAACTACCAATTTTTTGATTGGTGGAAAGTACTTGTTTAGTCCAGATCCTCCAAATCTGCCTGCTTAACTAATGATGTAGTGTAGGTGTAGCCTTATAGAGCATTACATTGATTGTATACCCATTTCTTTATGTGGAATTGAAATCCTAAGAATTCTAAGAAATGTATTTTTCTAAACATGGTTAAAACTGAAGATGCAAAAGTGAAGATCTTAATCTCTCCTTTGATCGAAAATGAATACTCAGCTATCACTTTAGTAATTAAAATCCTAGGAAAGTCATGATCCCATCTATATCTACGGGTTATATATACCATTTGCCCCTAACCTCTTTTATAATCCATTGTTGAACCCATTTTACCTTGAATTACTAGTAGGAATTCAATTCCATGAAAGCAAACGGGCCCTTTTAGGAGCTCAGTTGGTGACCAATGAATGGATGCTTGGCAAGAGAATTGTGTCAAGGATCTAAATTTAGGAGGATCCATGGATCAACGCAGTTGGATTACACATCACATAATCATGGTGAATTTGTTTTAGGCTTCCCAAGTCGTAGGGCCCACAAATTGGACAGATTGGATTGCCTACACATTTGTGTTGTGAATGTGGTGGCTGTTACAATCTTCCTTTGTCTTAGAGGAATGATCTTGCCGTGTCTTATCTTGTGGTTTCTGAATAGGGGGTGGTGATGTGTATTAAAACTGATTGTCATTAATTTTTTTTATTAGATGAGTATTGCCTGCATTCTTATGTGGTTTGTTATGGCTTCTTTTTTATGCTTTTTGTGATGATCATTTTTTATTTTTTATTTTTTTTTAAATTGGGTTTTTGTGGTTTGTAGAAACAAAGATTCAAGACTAGGATATTCAGTTCGTTTGGCGTAGACCAACCCAGGTCTCTCTCTGCTCACTGTTCTCTCAAACTGCTCTCTCTACTTTTCTCTGCAAAAATCTCAAGGTAAAACATCACAATCCTGATTTATTTTCTATTTTATTGCCTTCGAAGGTTCTTAAATATATGAATAGATATATGGATTAGGGCTGGATTTTGGGGATGTGAGGGATTTAAGGTTTCTTTAATTTGGGGATTTTAGGGATTTTGTTCCATCACTGTCCCCAAGCCTAAACCATCCATTTTTGTGGGGGCCGGCATCCTTTCTTATTTACACGTACATCTGATTTGTCATATGTGGAGCCAAAACCCTGTACTTGTAGTATATTTTAATTGGAAACAGTACGAACCACACACTTCTCTTTATATGATTGTCTTTGGCATGTGATAGAGAAGTACTCGTTCCTTTAATGGAGATCTTATCATTCTTGATCTGTCTAAATTCTAAAGTTAATTGTTATTTTTTCTTTTTCTTACTTTTTTGTTTTGCATTTGATCGGACTTCAAGTATAGGGTGCAATTGTAGTAATAATTTGATGAGTCCAGGTCGATCCACAGGGAGCAATGCTGTTTGAAAGTCTTTCCAACTTTGACCTATCCTAAATCAATACTGAATCTGGCCTAAATGGAAACTAATTAAATTACATCAACTTTAAAAAAAAAATAAAAACACTAATCGAAATAAAGAATCCTACTCTAGATAATACTAATTAAACTAAAACCTGCAAAACAATACACAAATCAAACAACCAATTTAATATATCAAAAAAAAATTCCTAAATTAAATCCTAATTACCAAAATAACTTTTTATGCAAATATGAATGATCTATAATGCCCTAAATGCTAACAATGCAATTTTATGCAAGTTTCTAAAAATCTAATGCATGCTGTCAAAAATTCTAAGTCTGGAAACCCTTGCACAGGCCCAATTTCGTTGGACTGTACGACTCGTCTAAGATGATATAAACCTAAATCTAATGGATGGAGTCAAGACTTTGATAATGCATGAACACAACAACCAAAAAAGAATAAAAAAAGGATTTAAAACGAAAAAGATATGATCACCTAAAGATGCCTACTTGAACTGTTTTGTGCTGGAAATCTGATCGTAGGCTGTTCAACTATCCTTGTTTAAGCCTATGTTTGACACGGTTCCCGAGGTTATTTTTGGCTGAAATTCTGGGGTTTCAAATTCCTATTATCATACTTTAAATCTGCTATTTTTCGGACCAAAATATTTACATTTACCTTTTTTTAAATCGTGCACTTTTGTAACACAGTTGGTTTAATTCTGCTGATACTGTGCAGGATTTTTCACTATTCACATACCAGTTCTGAATTTAGTCTTTCTAATCCATTGATAATATTGTGATTTCAGTAACAAAACCTTTTCTAATGCAATTTCTGAATATGATGCATGCAAAAAGACACTTTCCAACCATATGTTATGCAAGTAACAAGAATAGAAAGTTTCAACTAAACATAGAAAGATGCAAGTTGTAATCTCTAAATCTAGAATTTGTGAATAAAAATAATCAGAATATTAACTTAAATAAAAACAAAAGGGGTAGAAAAATAAAAAGCGGAAAAGCAGTACCAAAGATCTAGAAATTAGACAATCCTACAAGTATTGACAATGCAATGATGATGTCCTCTCTTCTCAGAGTAGGAAAAAATTATGCAAGTGATTTTTTTGATGTCTCTCGACTTTTAATCAGTTTATTTTATTTTCAAAATCCTAGATCTAATCATGTGAAATATTGTCTCCAATCAAAACACATAAAAGAACTAGAATGAGAAAATTAAATCACTTACAAAAAAAATACGCAGAATCAATCCAAGTAATGTCTTTATTCCTTGATCTTTGAGTACAAAAAAAAAAAATTAAGCTTCTTCTCTTCAGCATTCTCTCAACATGATCTCTCAATCTATGTCTAAAGAATTAGAAAGGAGAAGAAGAAGAAGGGGACAAGAGAGAGGGTGTGGATAGGAGTGGAAAGGGAGAGAAAACCTCCAAGTTTTTCAACTATAATGCATTGGATGTCCAGCCCTTTGTTGGCTTCCTTTTTATAATTTTTTTGATATTCCTTGTTTGGTAAGACTCCTCTTCCATCTTGGCTTGAACTCCAAGCAATCATCCTATCTTGGTAACTTTTCTTGCTAATGATAAAGTCTTGTGGTCTCATTCTTTCCATCTTTGGACTCCTCAAAAGGTCTTTAAGATTGCATAGGAGAAGGATTCCAAACAAAAAAAAAAGATTGTGTGCCAACTTTTTTTGCTCCCATATGTGGGACGTCCAAGGCTTGTGGACCACTAGTGGACGTCCAATACTTGCTTGTAGTGTGGAATTTTTGGCAACACTTAAAACCTTTGTTTATTTTGAGTTTCAGCCGTGGAATTTTTATGAAACATCAAGGCATTTCTCTTCTATCTGCATGGATCCCTGCAGCCCCACGGCATCAAAGATAGTAGTAGTAGTAGTAGTAGTAGTTGTTGTTGTTGTTGTTGTTGTTGTAGAGTTTGTTGAGCAGATTAAGGTCATTACAGGTGACCTCCATGCCTGCCTTGAACTATGACCAGTCTTATGTAATGCATACATTTTGTTAATCGATTTAAGTTAGGCAATGGATCTCATTTGAACTTTATCATCTACGGTGCAGGCATTTTACTAAGTTATTAGAAGTTGGGCTTCAAACAAAGTCTATGACAGGCTGGTGAGCATCATTTCTCAATTTGTGTTTGATCTTTATCTTTCAAAGTGTTAAAACTGATCTTTTCTTACTGTCATAGATATTATTTATCTATTGTCCCTTTCCGAAGTTTTTTCCTTGATTATGATATTTTGTGTTTTCTCTTTTGAAATCATGGCTGTTCCTTCTTAATTATGGTGTTTTTGATTTATTATCCTTTTATTTGAGGCGAATGTTACAAAGGGTCATAATCTACTCAGTGAACTCCTTTATTTTGAGTTTTTCAATTGTGTTTATTTTTGTTGAGGCCAATTATACGGCCCGTTGATTCATTCCAAAGTGACGAGTCGTCCAAAAACTTTAAGAATTGCTTTGTAAGTATTGGATTAGCTTGAAGATTTTTTTTTTTTTGTTAAAACCAGCTTCAATTGCCTACGAATGGACACCAGAACTTGCACCCTCAATTCTTTTTATGTACAGAAGTGCTGACATTTGCCTGCGAAGTGTTGAGATATGACTTTACTTTTATCTGGGGACTATAAGTGGGGTCCCTTGAATGTGATTTCAGATCATCAGCTTATTTGTTGGGGTCCATTTTGATGACCAATATTTCATATTTGTGTGGGCTGCTTCTACCGAAACCGATGTTGTATGTAATCCTTTGGTAATAGCGCCAATCAGGAAGGGTCTTAACCCCCTTCTCTCCGACATAAGCAGCGTCTCAGCCTTTGTCAAGGTGGGACTGGTCCCGGTAGAAGTACCGACCATGTCCTACCGAACTCGGTCTCACGCTGGCATCCCAGTCCGATCTCGGGTATAGCTGACCCCGGCGTCTTCTCCAGTTCGGCCCCTCTGCCGAGGTGAACACCGGGCTTCCAGTTCCCATTATGAGATGGGACGGGTACTTTGTAGGGAGTCCCTGTCAGGTAGGGCGGCCACCGGCCAAGGATAAGGGCTCGTTCCTATCAACAGATCACATCCACATTTATGTGAGGGATTTGAGGGGAGGTTTGATGGGACAAGTATCCTCACCTACCCCCACTAAAGATCCCAGGTGTGGGCTGATAGGACAAGTATCCTCACCTACCTCCACTATGGAACCTTCCACTCTCCTCTATATATGCCTGCATGAAGAGTCATGAACAAGTACATGCAAGATACAGCCTGCTCTGTTATTCTGCTAACATCCTCTTCGTCCCCATTTCACCCTAGTTCAGTGACTGCACTAACTCAGGCGTCGGAGTGCCTTTGGCTGACAGCAGCCTCGGGCCCTGACTGCTGTTTTCTCTTCCCTTTCAGGTTTCAGATCAGCAGAGACGCTTGTTCAAGCTAAACAACCTCTCTGTAAACCCTCATCATCAGTTAACCCCAAGTCCGTAATAATTAGGCACGCACAATTTGGCGCCGTCTGTGGGAATCGATCTGAGAATTCCACATTTTCATCCTAACAGCTATGCCTCCTAAGGCTCAGAAGGGAAAGAGCGTTGCTAGACCGTCTGGGTCTAAGCAACCAGAAACATTCCTGCCTCTCATGCCACCTCCATTGGTGACAGATCAGGCAGGAGCGTTGGTGACAAGTTCGCGAAGAGATACCAGGCAAGCACCACCCAACCCTCCTCCGAGGGGAGTGGGAGGAGAACCTGGTATGCGGAGTGTAGGTTGACCCGTTACGGTGACACACTCATCGTCAAGAGGAGCAGCAGCGTCTTCTCGGCGCGATCCTGTATTAGAGCGGGCTCGGACGAATACCTCTCGGGCGGAACGTCCGCGCCTGGAAGTTGTTCTCAACGCGCCGCCTCGAAAGGACGTTCCTCCTCAGGAACGGCCCTTACGAAGTGGGGCTCCTGTGCAGTCTCCTCCTCCTCGGTCTTCTCACGGGGACCACATGGAAGAGGATCACGTCCACCTCGGTGATGAAGGTGACGACGACATGGTCCTGGAGGACGATGTTGAGGCCCAAGCCGAGGCCATCAAGGCCCAAAACCTCATCATCGAAGAGCAAAAAGGGCAGATCCTCCAGCTTCAGCGGCAGCTTGAGACGAAGAGCCAAGTCCAGCCCGAAGCCTCTCACACCCCTCCACCTAAGCAACGAGCTCGTCTCGGTCTTCGGGGTCGACCAGACCTAAGGGATCAGCTGAATGAAAGGCGCACCCGAGCTCGAGAAGAGGGCTCGAGTAACACTCATACCAGTGCTGACCAGCGCCAGCACCATAAACAAAGGCGGGAGACCAGGGCCGACCCCGAGATGGCTGACTACATCGATCAGCAGATTAAGCTGGCCGTACAGCAGAGCCTGGAGCAGGCCGGCCTCTCTCGAGGTCGGTTAACTACCAAACACGGTGACATCCATGGTACCTCTCCATTTTCTCGGGAAATCAGGGATCATCCCCTTCCTGACAAGTTTAGCGTCCCACGTTTCAATCTTTATGACGGGACGTCGGACCCCGAGGCTCATCTTCGGCACTTTACCCAGAAGATGACGGTATTTAGCGGGGACGGCGACCTTGACTGCAAGGTTTTCTCCTCCAGCTTGGGCGACCTCCCACTTCGGTGGTTCTGTGCACTCCCCGAGGGATCGATTTCGAGCTGGCCACAGCTCCGGAACTCCTTTGTCGAAAAATTTCAAGCCCACCGGGTCATTCCGAAGACTGACGCCGACCTGATCTCAATCAAGATGAGGCCGACCGAGACTCTTACTCAGTTCGCCAAACGATTCTGGACCATCTACAGCGTGATTGAAAATTCCAACGACGACGTAGCCGTCACTGCCTTCCAACAAGCTTTGCTTCCGGGCAATGAGCTTCGGCAGAAATTGGTACGTCATCCTGCACCTTCAGTGAAGGCTCTGATGGTCCGGGTGAACCAGTACGTTGAGCAGGAAGAAGACGACATCCGAGCTCGGGAGAGCCATAATCTCTGGCCAGAAAGCCGACCGGAGGGCCGTCCCACGAGAAGAGAGAGGAGGCTTGCTAAGAAAGAGGTGGATCGGAGTAGAGAGCCATCCAGCTCGGCAGTACGCCCTGCCCCCACCTCGGGAGGCAGCGCGAGGCCGAAACCAAGTGGCGCCTCTTATAGAGCCGTCAATACCATCTTCAAAGAGCCTATCTACAAGCTCCTCGGCAAAATCCAGGCCCAGCCCTTCTTCAAATGGCTCCAGCCAATGAAGGGTGACTCCTCCTCCCGAGATCAGAGCAAGTTCTGTGCCTACCACAAAGATAGGGGACACAGAACCGAGGACTGCTATGCCTTCAAGGCGCACCTTGAAAAGCTCGTAAAAGATGGGCATCTAAGAGACCATGTCAGGGAAGAAGGCAGAGTGAACAACGCTCAGCAACGCCTCCCCGATGACCAAGGCCGCGGTGAGCCTGCAGGGACCATCGACGTCATTCATTTGGCTCCTGCCCCCAGGGGAAGTGACCGAGCCCGTGCCGAGGCCAGGAAAGCCCAGCACAGCAAGCATGTGATGACAGCCGAGTTCGGTCCCTCGGCAAAGAAAGCACGTGTGGAGAGGCCAAAAATTTGGTTCTCTGATAAAGACTTGGCCGGGGTCCAGCTACCCCACAATGATCCTCTTCTTCTGACTATGAGGTTACACAACTTCGATGTCAAAAGGATCCTAGTGGACCCTGGAAGCTCCTCAGAAATCCTCTACTTGGATTGCTTCAGAAAGATGGGCCTGAAAGAGGAGGACCTGCAGGAAGCCCGCACCCCCCTGGTGGGTTTCAGCTCCAAGACGGTGTATCCCAAAGGGAAAATTTCCCTCAAGGTCGAGGTCGGAGGAGCTTCCACAAAGGTAGACTTCCTGGTGGTGGATGCACAATCTCCATACAATGCCATCATGGGGAGAACCTGGCTCCATAACCTTGAGGCCGTTCCCTCGACCCATCACCAGAAGCTCAAGTTTCCTTTACAAAACAAGGATGGGAGTTTCGAAGTTATCATAGTCCGCGGCGACCAAGACATGGCCAAAGAATGCCTCTTGGCCGTGGTCCCCGGAGATACGCAGCCACAGCAAGTCCACATGACCGAGCTGGAAGCTGAGCTCGACGCTGTGGGACGAACTCCCGAACAGAAGAGCATTGAGGACCTCACCCAGGTCGGGATCGATACCAGCGATCCAGAAAGGTTCTTCCTGCTCGGTAGCCAACTCACTGACGAGGAGAGGGCCAGGATGCTCGACTTCCTGTTACAAAATAGGGAGGTCTTCGCCTGGACCCCATATGAAATGTTCGGCGTCAGCCCCGAGGTCATAAGCCATAAGCTGAATGTGGATCCCCGACATAAACCTGTTGTCCAAAAGATTCGCAGGACGGGCGCCCAACAGGCAGAGGCTGTGACCAAGGAGATCGACAAATTACTGGACGCTGAGGCTATCCGCGAAGTCCAGTACCCTGTTTGGTTGGCCAACACAGTTGTGGTAAAAAAGAAGGATGGCAGCTGGAGGGTCTGTGTAGACTTCACCGACCTCAACAAAGCCTGTCCCAAAGACAGCTTTCCTCTACCAAAGATAGACCAGCTGATCGACGCCACTGCCGGCCACGAGAGGATGAGTTTCCTCGATGCTTACCGAGGTTACCATCAAATTCCAATGCACGAGCCTGATCAAGAAAAAACCGCGTTCATAACACCCAGGGGCACCTACTGCTACAAAGTAATGCCCTTCGGGTTAAAAAACGCCGGTGCCACTTACCAGAGGCTGGTAACCAAGATGTTTCAGGACCAGCTCGGCAGGACGATCGAGGTCTATATTGATGATATGGTCGTTAAGTCTAAACGGTCGCAGGACCACTTGACTGACTTACGTCAAACCTTCTCCATCCTCAAGAAGTATCAGCTCAAGTTGAACGCCTCCAAATGTGCATTTGGCGTCGGCTCGGGCAAGTTCCTGGGCAGCCTAGTTACCAGGCGAGGAATTGAGGCCAATCCCGATCAGATCTCGGCACTGAAAGCCCTGCAGAGCCCGAACTCGATAAAACAGGTTCAGAGACTTACGGGGATGGCGGCGGCACTGAACCGCTTCATCAGCCGAGCTTCGGATAAATGCCTTCCCTTCTTTCAGCTCTTGAAAAAGAGCTCCGGGTTCAAATGGACCCCGGAATGCGAAAGCGCTCTCCAGGAGCTCAAAGTGTACCTTTCCTCCCCTCCTCTGCTTTCCACCCCAGTGCGGGGTGAGATCTTATATCTATATCTGGCAGTTTCGGACCATGCGGTGAGCTCTGTGCTCGTAAGAGAAGATGACAGGCAGCAAAGACCCATCTATTATACAAGCAAAATCTTGCTCGATGCCGAAACGAGATACTTGCCATTGGAAAAGCTCGCGTTAGCACTCGTTAGTGCTTCACGGAAGCTCTCCCACTACTTCCTGACATATTCTATCGTGGTTGTGACCGAACACCCACTCAAGTCCCTCTTCAGGAGAGCAGACTTTTCAGGACGAGTGTCTAAATGGGCTGTCGAACTCGGGCAATACGATATCCAGTATCAGCCCAGAACGGCCATCAAAGCCCAAGTCCTGGCAGACTTTATTGTGGAATTCACCTCTCCTAGTTCGGCACCGAGCCATCTCGACACCGAACTGGGGGGCGAGGAGGCAAGGACTTCGGCAGAGACCGAGCAGGATCGGTCCTGGAAACAGTTCCTCGACTCATCTTGGAAAGTCTTCGTCGATGGGTCCTCCACCTCCAAACGGGCTGGTGCTGGCATAGTCCTTCAATCTCCGGAGGGTCTTGTCATTGAGCAAGCCCTGACTCTTGACTTCAAAGCTTCTAACAATGAAGCTGAGTATGAAGCATTAATTGCAGGGCTGGGCAGTGCAAAAACCCTGGGGGCACAACAACTGGTGATCTTCAGCGACTCACAGCTGGTCACAAGCCAACTAAATGGAGATTACCAGGCCCGAGATGACAGGATGGCAGCCTACCTGGCCTACACCAAGCAACGCCTATCTCAGTTCCAAAAGGCTGAAGTCAAGCAAATAGGCAGAGACTCCAACTCTCACGCCGATGCCCTAGCAAATCTAGCCTCTGCTGTCGAGGCAGGAAGAAAAAGAACTGTCGAAGTGGAAGCACTGGACAGACCGAGCATACAACTTCAACCGCCTCGACAGATTTTGTGCACTGACCTCGGTCCAAGCTGGATGGATGAACTTATCTCCTACCTCAAGAATGACCAGCTGCCCGAGGACAAGGACCAAGCCCACAAAATCAGGCTAAAGGCAGCCCGATTTTGGCTCTCTCCAGATGATAAACTCTACAAGAAGTCCTACAATGGCCCTTACCTCCAGTGCGTTCATCCAAGTAAAGTCGAAGATTTCCTTTATGAAATCCATGAAGGGATCTGCGGCAGCCACATCGGAGGTCGGTCACTCGCCTACCGAGCTATTAGCCAGGGGTACTGGTGGCCCTATATGCAGAAGGATGCACAGGTCTACGCCAGGAAATGTGAGAAGTGCCAGAAGTTCTCGCACTCTCTCCATCAGCCAGCACATGACCTGAGCCCCCTTTCCAGCCCCTGGCCCTTCGCCCAATGGGGACTGGACCTCGTGGGACCACTCCACCGAGCTCCAGGGAACAAAAGATGGTTGATCGTAGCAACTGACTACTTCACCAAGTGGATAGAAGCCGAAGCACTCTCCTCCATCACTGAGAAGGATACCAAAAACTTCGTGTGGAGAAGTATTGTAACTAGATTCGGAGTACCTCGAACCTTGGTCACGGACAACGGGACCCAGTTCGACTCCAATTTCTTCAGAAGCTTCTGTCAAGACCTTGGCATCAGGAACTACTACTCTACCCCGGCCTACCCCCAGAGCAATGGGCAGGCTGAAATTTCGAACAAGGTGGTGCTTGACGGACTCAAAAAGAGACTAGATCGAGCCAAAGGGAGATGGGTAGAGGAACTTCCAAGTGTCCTATGGGCATATAGGACTACCCCGAGGCGCTCGACCTCGGAAACTCCTTTCTCCCTAGCCTACGGAATGGAAGCTGTAATTCCACTTGAGGTCGGCCTCCCCACCCTCAGGTCGGAACTGTTCGACCGAGGCCAAAATGATGCAAACCTCGCCACAGAACTCGACTTGGCGGAGGAGCGAAGGGATGCCGCAGCCATCCGTCTCGCTTCCTACCAGCGACAGTTGGCTAGAGGGTATAATCAAAGGGTCAGAGAGCGAAAGTTCTCCCCTGGAGAATTGGTCTTGAAAAAGACTCTTCCAGCAGACAGGAATCCCAGCGAAGGAAAGTTTGCACCGAACTGGCATGGACCGTTTAAGGTGACTTCGGTTGCTGGGCAGTCTGCATATAGGCTTGAGGACATGGAGGGCAGAGAGCTGCCACGCCCATGGAATGCCACCCACCTCAAGAAATTCTATTTTTGAGATGTAATCAGATTTGGGAAGTTAATAAACTATTTCTTTTTATAGAATACGTTTACAAGCTGTCCCCTATTCTCGAAAAAATGTCCAAGTTATGGAACTCGGCATATATCTACAGCTCGGTTACGGAACCGACTTGAATTCTTTGTTCGGTTATCTTAGTTAACTACTTTGGCCTGGTCAATGGACCAGTCGAGTTCTGATTATAAACCGGACTTAGCTTTGGTCATAGGACCAAGCGCCCTCAGTTTTACCGAGATTGATGCTCGTTATGGTTGCAAAATCAATACAGCACCTCGGGTTACAACTACTACGAATTCGGTTTCTACCGAACTCGTTTACTTTGTCTTTATTTCCTATTATTTATTCTGGTCGTTAAGCCAAATGCATAAAGAAAGGAAAAAAGAGAAGAAAAATTCGCCACAAATGTTCAAAGTTGGAAGCAAAGCCAATTTCATTTCATGAATAAGAAAGGTTACAAATTTCTCAACAAAAATAAAAGCAAAATTACATCATTTTTCAGACCACAGCCCCCTCGGCGCCATCAGCAGCATCATCTTCCACGACTTCGACGGCCACTTGCCCGGCGTCGACATCCGCGTCGTGTCCGGGGGCAGGGTCTTCGGTTTCCCTGGCTGAGGCCTCACGAGCTTGGTTCGCTACGGGCTGAGGAGGAGGAAACTGAGGGATCTCTGTATATACAGGGCTGTCCTCGGGGACCCCTGCTGCCCTCAACGAGCTTGTCCATCCCAGTCTCCAGGCCTTCAGGCTGACGCTCTTGACTTGCGCGATGTACTGTTCGGTGGCTTCCGCCACCCCTTCGTCAAAAGCTTTGTCAACCTCGGCCCGTAGCTTGTCGACATCAGCTCGGAGTTCAGCCTCTGCCTCTCCCCACCTCTTTTCAAGTTCGGCCGTTGCCTGAACTTGGTTTTCCAGCTCCGCTCTGACCTTATCAAGCTCGTCTCTGAGGCCCAAGACGCTCGTTTCCTGCTCGGCTGCCTTCTGCTTTATTAGGCTGAGCTCGGCCTCGAGCTCCAGTTCCCTTTTCTCGGCCCTCTCCGCCCGAGCGGTGCTCTGCTGGGCTTTGTCCGCCGACACCAGCGCCCTTTGCAGGATCTAAAGAAACAAGTGTTAAGCCGACATCAATATCAGAAGTACAAAAATCAAAGCAATGCAAAGTTCAAAGGAGAAAATTACCCTGAGGGCGTCGGCCATCTGAGCCACATCCAGCTCCACCTCGCTCCTCTTCATATGTTCTGCCATGTCTCCAGGCAGAGCACAGGCGTGCGCAAGGGCACTGACAACAGATGTGCCATCACTCAGCCGGCCGTCCAACGACAGCGACTGGCCATCCTCCAGCAGGAAGCTGGGGTTCCAGATCGGAGGGCCGAGCAGCGGCGAGTGCTGAGAGGCAGGGTTGGGCTCGTCCCCCACTGGGTCCGCAACCCTGGGCCTTTTCCCCAGCCGAACCGAATCCCGACGAGATTTGGTGGAGCGCTCGGTCGCTGCTGAAGGCTGAGGAGATTGAACTGGGGGAGAGACGACCGTATCCTCCAGGTTCGGAGGGAGAACGGCCCCCGAGGTGGGCGAGTCTCCGAAGATGACTTCGTCAAGACTAACAAGGGCCGCGCGACGTCTTCCCATCTCGGCCTCTTCGTCCGACTCAGAAGATGGGAGAATCACAAGCTCCTCTTGCCGAACCCCCTCGGACTCACCCTCCGGCTCACTTTCCTCCTCGGAGTCGGTCTCTGTTGCGGTCTGGACCTGCGACGGACCGGCTTCGGCTGAAGCTCTAGAAGGTATGGCCTCGGGAGGTACTTGCGCAGGCCCTGCTGCTGGAGCTGTTTGCTCCTCGGCTTCGGCAAGAGTTAGGACTTGCTCCCCCCTGAGGTTCTCGTGCCGTCTTCTTATGAAAGATCGGTACACGGGTTCGTACCCAAGAAGGGCTGAGGCAGATCGGGTCCGGTGACCCTTGTAGCTATAAATCCTTTTCAACCAGCCGACGTTTCGTCGCCACCCGGAGTTCCTCCTCTGCCGTTTCCTCTCCGCGTGACCTGCACGACAAGCAATTAGGCATCAGTTCGGCAGAATGAAACTACATCAGAAGTTCAGAAATTGAGATATTTACTCGGTGGTTCTCCGAGACGACCGGGTACATGGTCCACCCTGGGCTCTCCGGGGGCATACTCCCAGTTCCCGGTGACGTAAAGGCAGTCCTCCCCGGCGTATTTTGTGTTGTCTTCGAGCTCGTTGATTATGGGAATCTCCTTCGGTCGAACTCGCAAGTAGTATGCGTCGTCCTTTGGAGATCGACACAGGTTATACACATCCTCAATGTCTTCGACGCCAAGGTTGGTTCCCAATATCCTATTCAGTTCGGCTATACCCATGATTATCTTATAACCATTAGGCATTAGTTGGCACGGGGTAAGGTTCCACCTCCTGAGGCAAGCTCTCAGGAGGGGATGGACTGGGAATCTCACTCCACCCTCGATTATGGCTACTAGAGGGAATGGCATCCATCCCTCTACAAGCACCCGTGGTCGGCTTCGGTCACCATCCCCATCCGCCCTAATCTGGACGTTCTCTGGTATCTGGTATTGTTTCCTAAGCTCGGCTAGGGCAAGCTCTGTGTCTATCCAATGTCTAAAAACCCCCATCTTCCCTAGCCTAGACCGGAATACTGGTGACGGTGACGGAGAAGAAAGACAGTAGACACCCCCAAAAACAGAAAAAGAACCCAGAAAAGGAAAAATGTCAGAGGCAGAAGGGAACTCACTAAGACACAGGGCCGGAAAGAATGTAGAGAACAGAAAACTCTAAACTTCAGGAGACGAACGGAAGGGCTTCTCGGACGATGAGGCTCCAGGCAACTCAGGCGAAAGCTCCAAGCACAGTGACAGCGAAAGTGGTCCTCCTTCGAGGACCGGGGTTTTTATACAGGGATGGAGATCTCTTCGTATCCCGAAAAGCATGTGCAGACACCGCCTCGAGCACGCCACCCGTCTCCTCGATAAGACGCAATGGCCATCAGGGACCTGACACATGGCGGCGTCACAGCGCCCTCATGATGATATGGTTGGGGCTATTAAAACCGCCTCCAGACAGCCTGGCGCTATTAAAAGCGCCTCGGAAAGCGAAGCGGCACCCCACGCCTGTAAACTACAGGATCGGTTTTCGCAAAGTCCATCCTATCACTCCTAACCCCGTGGTCTCCTTGACCCCCCGAAGTCAGGAGCAGGGGGCAATTGTGTGGGCTGCTTCTACCGAAACCGATGTTGTATGTAATCCTTTGGTAATAGCGCCAATCAGGAAGGGTCTTAACCCCCTTCTCTCCGACATAAGCAGCGTCTCAGCCTTTGTCAAGGTGGGACTGGTCCCGGTAGAAGTACCGACCATGTCCTACCGAACTCGGTCTCACGCTGGCATCCCAGTCCGATCTCGGGTATAGCTGACCCCGGCGTCTTCTCCAGTTCGGCCCCTCTGCCGAGGTGAACACCGGGCTTCCAGTTCCCATTATGAGATGGGACGGGTACTTTGTAGGGAGTCCCTGTCAGGTAGGGCGGCCACCGGCCAAGGATAAGGGCTCGTTCCTATCAACAGATCACATCCACATTTATGTGAGGGATTTGAGGGGAGGTTTGATGGGACAAGTATCCTCACCTACCCCCACTAAAGATCCCAGGTGTGGGCTGATAGGACAAGTATCCTCACCTACCTCCACTATGGAACCTTCCACTCTCCTCTATATATGCCTGCATGAAGAGTCATGAACAGGTACATGCAAGATACAGCCTGCTCTGTTATTCTGCTAACATCCTCTTCGTCCCCATTTCACCCTAGTTCAGTGACTGCACTAACTCAGGCGTCGGAGTGCCTTTGGCTGACAGCAGCCTCGGGCCCTGACTGCTGTTTTCTCTTCCCTTTCAGGTTTCAGATCAGCAGAGACGCTTGTTCAAGCTAAACAACCTCTCTGTAAACCCTCATCATCAGTTAACCCCAAGTCCGTAATAATTAGGCACGCACAATATTGAAGGACTTTATATTTTGTAGATTAATGGTGTCTACTTCGGCAATTTTTATTATATTTTGTTCCAAAATAGGCATTGGTGAAAGTAGAAAGATTCTTGCATGCAACATGGTGGTGGATATTGGATGTAAAAAGGTGATGCTTTGTGGTGGAAGATGATTGAAAATAGCATGGAATATAAAGTACAAGTTGGACACTAGGTTTTAGCAATGTACAGGATAGGAATGAATTCATCAAATGAGACGCAAAGTTACTCCTTTAATGTGGGAATTTCTTGAATGGATGAGATAGAAGTATGCATTGAAACTATGCTTGTTTTGGGGTGAGATCTTTTTTTACTTCTTTATCCTATAACTATGTTGTCTTTTTTCAAGGAAAAATCCAGTAGCTGAACAACACTGGATTTTTCATGCGGATACTAGATTTTAAAGCTTTTGTTTATAGGAGGAAACCATCTAGATGAGATTTTTTTTTTTTTTATCTTTTTAAAGGGTTGATGTGAGATGTACATTGGTATAAATGGAGGCAATTAGAAGAGTGAAACAGTATTGCAATGAAGACTTAGCTAAATTGTCTTAAAAGGTGCTCTTGACTAGATGAGATCAGTGCACGTCTTATACTGTTGCTGCAGGAAGAGATTATTCTGAAAGTTGAAGGTTTTCGGTAGATGGCTGTTATACAAGATAGAATCCAGTCATTTGCTTCATGTGCAGGGAATGTGAGGAGTTGGTTTGACAGCCTCATTCATCGCTGCAAATAAAGTGACTTCTAACATTTAAAAAAAATAAAAATAAACAAAGTGACTTCTGAGGTATGGAACTACTTTATAGTACTATGAGGAAAAATGCCTGGTCCATTTGAGGATATTGTGGAAGGTGATGCTTCCTTCTGCAATAATTTTGGTGGGTTTGGTAGGGAAGAAATAATACTGCTCAGGGATACGGTGAGACCAATTGAGCTGGTTTTTATAAGGGTGACATGTTTAACCTTTGAAACTAAACTGAGAAAGACAAAAATAAAGGCATAGTGGTTGTGTGCCCATTATCTAGGCTTGTAAAGTTGATTCTTGGTGTTGCTTAGAAAATCTCAAAAAAGAACAGATCATGTAAAAATCTTACAATGCATATAAAAACAAAGCATCTACAAACACCACCCATCCCTAGGATGCTAAAGAAAAACATAAAAATATTCTCTCTGCAAGCCAATGAGTGTACAAAGTACAAATGACTATCTACTTGGTATACAGGGTCGGTGGACACCCCCATAAGAAGATAAAGATGCCTTCTCCATTTTCCTAACCTTCAAAACGTGTTTCACTGCAATGACTCTTATTCTTCAGGATCCCAATATTGAAGCAGGCCACAGGGGAATGGAGGTGGTTTCATACTTACATATCTACATATGCATACATGTAGTTTTGCATGCATCATTTAAGAATGAAACCATGTATACATGTGTTTGTAGGTTTTATAGAGAAATGAAAATAATCAGAGCACCTATCTGATGAGCTCCAAACTCCCATTAGTATGAAATTAGTAGAATTAAAGAGAAAAATGATGATAGTGGAAGGTCCTGCTGCTCTGTTCATTAGTAGAGAAAAAATAATGATAGTGAACTGATGTTTTGAGCTATGGGGTAATGGGTTAATATAAAAGAAGGATACTTGGGACATTTGATAACCATTGCAATTGTCGAGCTAGAAGATGATGATGGACATCGCAATAAGTTTGTCTTGGGTGGACATCTGAAGCAGTATTGAGCTGAGAACTAGATATAATAAAAGGAAAATCTCATCCATACAACAGTTTATTTTTTTGTTTGTTCCATGTTAATATCAAATAGAACTCAGGAAATATATGGACCACTCATACTAATGAGAAACTATGTGATGCCTTCATACTATGGGCAAGCTATAGTTACTTATGCATGCATCTACTGTACAGAGGTCTGCATTCGTAAATAAAAACCACACAAATTATCAGTCCATGTTTGTTGGGTTATCATCAAATAGTTTTTTTCTTTTATGAAGATCAATTATATTGTTGTAGAAAGAAACTGTTGTATGGCATTTTATGGTAGAACTTCAGATTTCCTTCATTGGTTCTCACTTACTGATTCCGGGTCTGATAAACAGGATTTTTTCTTTACCATGGTGCCATGTGGGTGAAAAACAATGGTACACAATTGATCATACATGTACAGTCAGTGAGTCACCTTCCGTCCAGGATATGGGGTGCACCACTCTCAAGCAACAGACCTTACTGCAGTGAGCTCTTAGCTTGCAAGCGATGGGCCTATGGCCATGGTTTTGTGCTTGTGGTGCTATGTTTCAATGATCCACACGGAGGGCTTTAGAACATAGAGGAGTCATTCTTTATTCTATAGTTTCACTAAAAGTTGTACATATGACATTCTTAATCATATGTTAATCTTGCTTTTTTTTTTTATGCAAATTGAATGAAAAATGAAAAACAAATTTTGTTAAAAGAGTCCATGCAGCTAGGTGCAGCCAACATGAAGGCCAAGTATGCAAAGTAACACATTGCTATATGTTAAAATGAGATGCATGAAGTTTTTTAAAACAATGGTGCCGGTGTTGGAATGGTGCAACAAGGAAATGATCATATATAAATATGTAAATTTTCATTGGCATTTGAATATTGGTACAGAGCAGAATGTTACCAGTTGTTTTAATTTTGTAATGGTAATGAAAAAATTGTTTCAATGTTGAAAGGATGTTTAAATATTAATATGAAGTGGAATGAATTTTCTTGTTTCATTTTTTTATGATTTTGGAATGGAAATGGATGTTGGGTATAGTAGATTTGGTCTTGGATAATGGAATTAGCAATTTCAATTTATTGATGTGACATAGGTTGGAAGTTGTAATGAGCTGATGTATATACAGGAAAAGAAAATTAAAAATTAAATAAATAAATAAATAAATTATATTTAAAAACAATTATTCCCGGCGAGATAAAACGCCGGCAAAAAATTTTTAAAAAATAATTTTCTTAAATTGTAAATCTTTTCCCGGCGCAAAATTAACGCCGCAAAAGTTTTTCTAAATTTATTTTTAAAAAAAATAAACTTCTTTTCCCGGTGAAAAAAAAACGCCGGAAAAAGTTTTTCTCTCTATTTATTATTGAAAAATAAACACCTTTTCCCTGCGCAAAAAAATGTCGGCAAATGTTTTTTGAAAATTTATTTGTGAAAAAATAAACTTCTTTTCCTGGCGCAAAAAAACGCCGGTAAAAGTTTTTTCTAAATTTATTATTGAAAAAATAAACATCTTTGCCCGGCGAATAAAACTTCCTTTACCGGCGAAATAAAACGCCGGTAATATATACTTTTTCCCGGCGCTACCTATTTTTCGCCGGCAATGGGTATTACTGGTGTACTTTTCCCGGCGGGTTGCCGGCGCAAGAGAAATCACCGGTAATAGTTTTTCCCCGCGTTTTCTGGACCTTTACCGGCGCTTATTTAGCGTCGGAAAAAGTGCAGATTGTTGTAGTGATGGGATTTAGGTTGAGCTCAAAGAATTTGTTGCCTTCACCCATGTATTAATTGTACTTATTTGTTCAACCTTGGCACAACAATGATAAAGCTAAGTCGTTAAAAGATGAGGAATATTCATGTGTATCTATCCCTCACAACAATGATTAATTTTATGTTCATCGAACTTTTGCTCATTGTTGAATCAAATATCTAAGAAAATTCTATAGTTAGAAGACCATTAGATTTTAAGGCTATGAAATCATGAGGTATGATAGTATGATGGGGCTGAGTTTTTGCACGACCCTTGGCCACATAGAGACCTTTCCATCATTCCATACATCCTACTCTAATTGATAGGAAAGCATCCAAGTGAGCCTTACTAGCTAGACCGAAACAAGCACATATGCGGTCTGCTCATAGGTGAAACCCCTCCTGTATAACCAAATGCAAAGTAGGGATGGCATGGAGGTCCAATGCCTATAGGACCTCAACTATATACAGAAGGTGGACCTTAATTGGGACCCAACTGTCAATCAAGTTGGTTGCAAAATAGCAAAGCTTGGACAGAGATTCTGGGAAGCATATGTGGGATAAAGTAACAGATCATGAGGGTTGGCCCTATTCTTGTTTTAGTTCTCTTGGTCTCTTGTATAATTTATTAGTAAGTAGTATTTTTTTTCATTGATATTAATTACACAAATGTGTTTATCAATAACTCAACCCATAGATTGGTATCTATTTTCAGAGCGTTTATTCTTTTGCAAACGCTGAATTCAAAACCCTCGTTTCTTCCACCTCGTATTGCAGGTCAATGGTCCCAAAGCCCAATATGACCACACATCACCTCACTAGCAAAGTTTTTGCAATGCCCATGTTTTCTTCACTTCTTCATTCCAGGCTTAAGGGTGAGTTACCACTTGAGCTCCATCTATATTTTAGTCAGCTATTAAATAAAATAATATATATATAATTTATTAATATATATATATGAGGAGGGCTACAAAACATTGGGGGTGCTTTTTAAAGTAGAGGTAATTAACGAAAGGTCCCTAGAATTGGATCTAGGAAGCCTTCAGTCCAACAGAAAACTTTTTAAAGGCTCTGGTTCATATAAACAAGATATTTCCAGCGAGAAGTCCCTATATGCACACAATATCATTTTTTAAGAATAATTTGCCCATGTAACTGTCACAGCACGTGATTAAGTGGTCCCCAATGTGCCACGATTATTTAGCCCCGAATTAAGAGCATAAGCGATCAGTTATTACTGATATGCCCCTCTAAATCAGCGCAAATCTCGTTTTTTGAATTTGAAACTGCAATCGATGAAGATCTCCGAAACTGGATGTAGCAAGTTTACGAAGGAGAAGAGACATCTACTCAGTGGCGCATAGTTTGGTAGATTGGTCTTTTGCGAAACAGATTGCAGATCGAACTGTTTGTGAAGCAGTTGTCTTCACAAAGTCTGGGAAGGAGATTGATCGACTGGCAAGTGCATTTCGAGATCGAAAGCCCTAAGAAGGAGTTCCATTTTTTTTTATGTAAGCGAGTTCATCCATTCTCAGCAGAGAGTATGCAATATTTCTTATTTAAATTTGTAGATGTATATATATTTGATACTTCTAGTGAGTTTGATATATATGGATTCATATTGTATGGATGAACTAATATGTATGTGCATTTTTTTAGTTTTTATTTTCCTTTTTGTTTAAATTAGATTAGATTAGTTTTGTTATCCATGAACAATTCAATTTGTATGAATTCAACTGGTCAGTTTGATATGTGTGGATTCATATTGTATGGATGTTTGATATATATGTGCAGCTTTTTTATTTTGTTTCATTTTATTGGTAGATGTCATTTGTTTTTTTATTCATTAACAAATAGATTTCTTAGAGTTCAGTTGTTCTAGATCTGCTTTTTACATTTGGAATATTTACTTATAGTTGTTCATGTATTTAGACTTGTTAGAGACTGATATATATGCAAGTTGTTATGTGTTAGTTTGTTTCTGGGATTTCCTTTAACATTAATAATTGTTGAGAGCTGCAATGTGGAAGAAGTCATGAAAACAAAGATCTGTGAATGTACCATGAAATTCATCTGACTGTCATACAAACTTTTCTTAGTTTATACAACTTTATCTAAGTTCTGTACAAATTATCTGCGTTTTGTATTGAATTTATCTGAGCCATGTATTGAATTTATCTGAGTTCAATTGAGAAAATCCAGATATTTTTATACAAATTTGGCTCAAACTCAGATAGATTTGTACAGATCATGTGAGTGTTTTGCATTCTATATATGTTTTGCAATGTTGATGACCCTTTATATTCTTTGAATTTTGTAGTTTTATAGATGTCACGGCCGCTATTGCTTCTTTATAAGTATGGCATGTTTACTGTCGTTATTCATTTTAGTCGGAGTATGGGTTATGATGGTTTGATGCGTCAAATTTGTAATAAGTGGAAGAATCTTTCTGTGAACATGGTCTGCATGACCTATGCATTGCCTGGCCACCCAAAGTGCTTATTGGACAGTGATTCGGATCTAATGAACTTGTCCATGTTGGCGTCTTCAATGGGATTGGGAACAGTGGATGTATTTGTATCAGAATCGCAGGAATCAGAGGATGATGATCCAGAGGGAATTGGTGATGATTTAGCTGAAGATGACTTGGCATTAGTGGGATATGAGGATACAGATATAGAGACAGATCTTCGTCCACAGTTTTGTACACACAAAGAGAATAATTTGCTGTCTTCGGGCTGGGCAAGTGGTATTAGAGATGTGGGGCAGATATTTGAGGGAGGTGTTGCTGAGTTTAGAAGTGTGCTGTGTAGATATTCGATTAAGGTTGGGTTTGAATTAGTATATGTGAAAAATGATAAGGTGAGGGTGATGACTGAATGCTCTCGCAGTCATTCGATGGGATGCAAATGACGTGTTCATGCATCTATATTGAAAAGTTCACTGGACATTTTTGTATTAGGACATTAAACAATGAGCATACATGTGGTACAGCAGTTCGAACATCAAAGAACAGCCGTATGAATTCTGAGACAGTTGCAGAATTAATGATTGATCATATTCGTGAGAAGCCACTAACTAGACCTATTGATATCGTGCACCACTTTAAAGCGAATTATGGACTTACCATTACATATCATCATGCATGGTGGGGCGTGGAAAGAGCTAGAAATAAGTTGTATGGTGATTCGTTGCTGTCATTTGACCATCTTCATTGGTATATTAAGGTGGCGGAGGAGGTAAATCCAGGAAGCCTCTTTGTTCTAGATTATGACCAATCAACTATGTGTTTCAAGTGTCTCTTTGTGTCATTCTATGCATCAATTGCTTGTTTTAATCATATTCGTCCTTTGTTATTTCTGGATGGTACTTTTTTGAAGGGGAGATACAAGGGGAACCTGTTGGCAGCAATTGGGAAGAATGGAAATCAGGATAAGTTTTGATGATATTTTTTCTGATATTATTGGCACATTCTATTTTACTTAATGACCAGCATATTTTGATATTTTGAATAGTATCTGTAATATAAAATTTTTGTTTATTCTTGCAACAGGTTTGTTTCCACTCGCTTTTGCGGTGGTGGACTCAGAGACTGAGGACAATTGGACATGGTTTCTTCAGAACTTAAGGAAAGTTATTCTTTTGGATCGCAATATTATTTTTATTTCTGACAGAAATCCAGGTTTGATAGAGGCTGTTTCAAGGGTATTTCGTTTCTCCCATCATGCGTATTGCCTTCAACACCTGAAGGCAAATCTGAGGGACAAGTTGTCTGGTGCTTATACTAATGAATTTAGAGAGAGAATGGTAATGATGCTTCGTGAATGTGAGTATGCGCCGACCATTGCGTCCTTCCATGCAAAGCTGCAGTCATTGAGGCGTGAACGTGGTTCTAATGTAGACAGATTTCTTTGTGGATTACCACATGAAAGGTGGAGTAATGCATATTTTAAGGGTCATCGGTACGGTGAGATGTGTTCGAATGCAGCTGAATCTTTCAACTCATGGATTAGGGAAGCCCGGCATCTTCCAATTACAAAGATGGTTGACACAATAAGGATTCAAATAATGGAGCAAATGACTAATAGGAAAGAAGTTTCCAGCAGATGGAAGTCAGTCATATGCCCAGATATGGATAAGAGGCTGGATGCTGCTATCTGGGTTGGAAGGACATCGACTGTCAGCCGTTCGAGTGAAACTGTTTATGATGTGCACTCTTACCTGTCTGTGACTGTTGACATCTTTAATCACATATGTTCCTGTTATTAGTGGCAGATAAATGGTTTTCCGTGTGCCCATGCGTGTGCTGCGATTCAAAAGAGTGGAAAGGACTTGAATCTTTTCGTAGATCACTATTTTCACACTGATACATATAGGGCTTCATACGATGAGCAGATATTCCCAATACCAACCGTTGAAATGCCGGATCCAACAGTTGCTAAAGTTGTTATACTCCCACCAGTGGTTAAACGCCCAGCTGGTAGGCCAAAGAAAAGGAGGATCTTGTCAAGAGGGGAGATCACACGGCAAATAAAATGTGGGCGATGTGGTCGGATTGGGAGTCACAATAAGAAATCGTGCAAGGAGCCTATTCTTTAACAATTCATTGAATTAGATATTGAAATCTCACCACTGTATAATAAGTGATGTTGACATTACTTTTACTCTTAACTGCATTTTAATGTGCCGTTACTTTTACATGTAAATTTTATCAAATGTGTCTAATTGATATGGTCAGTGTTTAAAGTTGTGATAGAATTTTAATTAGAGTTGAGATTAGGTTGAATGAACAGCTAGACAGATCGATCACAGGAGTCAGCTAAATATGCAGCAGAACTCAGATAATATTACCCAAAAGTCAGATAATTTGAATCAGAACTCAGATAACTTCGTTCAGAACTTAGATAATTTCATTCAGAAGTCAGATAATTTTATCCAGAACTTAGTTAATTTGATTCAGAACTCAGATAACATTTGCCAGAACTAAGATAATTTCATTTAGATATTAGATAATTTGCTTCATATCTTATATAATTTGATTCAGAACTCAGATAATTTGAAGCAGAACTCAGATAATTCCAATCAGGAGTCTGCTAAAATTAAACCAGAACTCAGATAAAATCATTGCATAGCGCAAATATGTCACAAATACATTGACAAGAAGCTTTCATATACATTCATTCACAAGTGTCAAAATGAATTTCATTCAATCTTTACAAATTTGAAAATGACAATGACAAGTTCTTCTCCAACATTCATTTGAGCGAAAAAAAAAATTACATTCACAAGTTCGTTGTACTGGTGCTTTTCATATACCAAGATTTACAAAAGAATGTTTCATATTCTATATGACATTAAGTTGATTCAAAACAACTTGCTTCTCTCATGGCTGTAGATTCGTCATCAAATTTCGAAATCATCATCAGCACCTTGTTGCCTGGCATGGAAGTTTTCAATAGTCCAGCTGCGATGCGTGTCATTTAGGAACTTGTTTACTATCTCTGCCCTTAATCCATCAATGATGCGCTGTAACAGTTTTGAAGTAATTGTTTGCTTATGAGTAAGTTGCTTCATGAGATAACAAACGATTACGCCGCAATCAACACTGAATCAGGACATGATATTATTAGTTGATTGGACAGAAGTCAATGTGAGGTTAGAGGTCACAACTGCACACGTAAAATGATACTTACGAGCCCATTTTCTGTTGTGGGGCGTCTTCCACGCTATTCAATGGAGCTCCATATGGTTGTGTCTCCTCCAAGTTACATAATTGTAGTTCTCCACATACTGTTTCTGTAGAACAAAAAGAAGTCAGTATTTTGGGTTGTTTTTTGTTTATTCTTATGGGGGCTATTAAATAAGTAACGACTGAGTCAATGAGACATACCAGAATTCGTGCATCCTCAAAGTAATGATTGACTATTTTAGCTGATCTTGGGCGTAAGGAGTTATAATGTAGCCAATCTCCTTCTTTCTGATCCAGCACCAACAGTGTCCAGTGGAAGGGCTCAGCATCTTTTCTTTTTCCATTTGAATTCGTTGGAAATAGCACGAATCTGTGGTTTGCAGTTCTGGTTGGGGAGATTTGTGGGTGCAGAAGCTTTTCCCTCATTTCTGATGATTTAGAATTAACGAGTTTCTACATTAAGATGAGTTTAGTAATTGTTATTTGATATTAAAATAAAGTAAATGGTGACATAGTTAACACAGTAATTGTTTTTTACCCAGCATAAACTTGTTATGAAGTATGTTTTCTCTTGAGACGGCTGATGGACAGTTGTGAGCTGCTGTTGTATTTCTCCCTGCTCTCTCTATATAGCAACTCTCTGTAGCTGTCAATAATCTGTTGAATTCCAAACTGATAATGTTATGCATCTAGTGTGAAATGAAACAATATTCTGTCAAACTTCATTTGTCGTGATGCTTACAGTGCTTGACAATTCTGCTCTGCTGAGAACTGCAATTATGTCCTCATAAGACACAGCATGCATGCCCTCACCTCCCCAAACTAGCGCTCTGCAAATGCAATTGCAGAAAGTTCTGAATTATTTTACATTTAGTTTAACGCAATTTTTAAATAAGTAGCTATGTAGCTTAGTTGCATAGGTCTGTAACTTACGCATTCCCTTCAGCTTCATAAATCTGCTTCAGCTTTTCAACATCAGATTCATTCATAAGCTTAGTGACGCTATTTTTTGGGAGTGTGAAGGGGGCAGCTGTTGGGTGCATTTTCCGTGACGCTGTTCTTTTTTTAATTCTTTTTACCATAGAGGATTGTTTCACCTCCGTAGTAGGCTTCAATGGTGCTTCAGAGGTCATGATCTGTTCAAAATTTCAAATAAACACACATAGATTAAACAAATTGGAATTCACAAAAGGACAGATAAATTCAATATAACATCAGATAACTTTGTTGAAAGTCAGTTAAAATCACACAAACGTCAGATAAATTTAATGACAGCTGTTATAAGTTCTTACAGAAGTCAGATAAATTCGATACAGAACTCAGATAAGACTTTTAAAAGTCAGATAAATTCGTACATAATGCAGGTAAATTTAATTAGAATTGTTAGAAGTTCGTACAGAAAGTGATATTAATTTGACAGATACTCAGGTAAAGCATTAATTGCATTCAAACAATAATTAGCAAAACACGCATGGACGTTTAATTGAATTACCTCTGGCACTTTTTCTTTAAATTTTTGATGAGCTGCAGCCTCTTCTGATGCTTTCTGTGCTACTCCAGTCCCTTTTTGTTCTGAATTGCTTTGTCTTTGAGGCTCGAAGATATCATCCAGTTTCTTCCCAGCCCATTGCAGTCCTTTTTCTGTATAATCAATTGTCATCTCCTTCAAGAGCTGCTGCAGTTTCATGTTATTTGATTCAAGATTTACCATCTTTCTCTTCAGGGCCTTCACCTCTTTTTCTGCATTTCTAGCTCTCAAGGACTGCATATCTGACACACTCATAGTATGTTTCAACTGCTCTTTGAGGGAACTGACCAATCTAGAAGAGTCTTCTACAGCCTGATTGGTGTCAATATGATGTCTTTCAAGGGAAGTCCTCTCCTTTGTCAGCTGCTCAATTAACAATAGAGCATCGTCTCTTTCTTTGAGCAAGCTGGTGATCCGCATTTCATTTTCAAGCCTTTGCTTCTTGATATTGTTGTTTTTTGTTGACGTTCGTTCAAGTTCAATAGTCATCCTTTGGATCTGTGCCTGTAACTCTTTCTTCTCATTAGTTAATTGGATGACTAATGAAGTTGCCCTATCACGCTCCTCGGTAAGATTCTTGAGCTCGCTGTTTTCAGCGGTTTCTGATTGGTGGCCAGGGCAAGGCACGGTGTCAACAGCTGCCGGTACTGGCCCAAAGTGTGCTTCAGATGTTTCCTAATTTTTTCTGTTGCTGGTGATGCCAATTATGTCAGCTAAGATGTTTGCAATGATCAGATCTGTCTATTGGGACATCTCTTCAAAACCAGTCATCTCTTCACCAAATGATACAGACTTTATTTGCACTCCAGTGAAATTTGTTTCTTCACTGTTACTATTTTGTTTATGCTCTTCCAACTCTGATACAGCAAATGTGTCTGGCATTACGTCTGTATCCGGCTGGGTTGCTTCAATGATTTTGTTCTCAGTTCCATGCTCTCCTTCTGGTATTTCAATTTTTTTCCCTCATTTCCTTCATCTTCATTCTCTCCTTCATCCTCATTGTCTCCTTCTACGTCTACTGCCATAGACTGTTCATGTTATTGTTGTTCATCTGTTTCTAGACCCCCAAGTTCACATTCATCCACTGTCTCTTTTCCTTCACCTTTCTCGTTCTGTTTTTCTTCTTGCTTATCTTCAATCTCCATTATATTTCCCTTATCACCACTGCCACTGTCCAACAAGGTCCGGAATCGCTGCACTTCAAGCAGTGTGCTATCTAAATTATCACCGAGGACCTGCATTAGGTAAGAGTGTTACGTTGATGATGCAAGATTAAAAACTTAGATAAAATTGTAAAGTAAAAACAGTGAAAAGTACCTCAGTAGCTAGTAGTGAATGAAGGGGCCTTTTCCTAAGTGCCATATTGACTGCCCTTAGATTCCACTTCAGTATCCTTGGGAAATGCAGAGAATCATTTGGGCTGATAATTGTTGTGTGCTCACACAACCAGTACTGTTACATAATTACAAAAGACATGTATTTCAATTATTATTTTTAGATTCAAATTCAAATGTCTATATTGGTAGTTGTATATCTTACCGGTAATGCAATGAGGTAGCCAATGACTCTATCAGACCCATGGTCCCTATTGTGTATCGACTCCATCAGAAATTTTATAATCTCTTCTGGCCAAGCATAGTGCTTCATTTCCATGTAGTTTTCTACGTAGCCCACATATGACCACCCTATTGTGTTTCCGTGGGTGGCAAAGAATATTACCATAAGGATATAGAGGCACAGTAGCCTAGCAACATCTGCAATGTCAGTTTCTGAATTTCCATTCAATGCTTGATGGAGCTGTGCTTTTATTTGTGGAGCGGACACCCTTGAACCGGTCTAGAATCTCCTAGATACGAAGTCAGATGTTTTCCTTTTTAAATACTTCAGATCAAGTGGTCTTGTTCCATTTGGTATTCCAAAAATGTGAGATATGTCATCTGCAGTGAGTGAAACATAGGACCTCCCCAATCTGAATCGCCTCCTCTGGTGGTTGTATGTATCAAGGATCAGCATTATATCCTTGTTATACTTTCTGCACATTTATTCTGATAATTTTGACTCCAACATGCACTCTATGAGGCTCCAGAATGGAGTCTTCCTCAATTCAACTTTGTGGAGCTCTGTTATTGATGGCTTTATGCTTTACATTAGTGTCACAGTTGACACCAAGTTAGATCTGAATTGATAGTGATTTATAGGCTTATCAGGCTTTTTCTCCTTAATCTCTTGTGCATTTTTTGTTGGTTTATCATTTGCTCTCTTTCGTTTGTGCCTTTTTCTTGCTGCATTGAGTAAAATAAATGAGATTCATATAATATAAACTGTCGATAAGTGTCAACAGGAGACGGATAAATTTTACAAGTCACACATAAATTTTATATAAAGGCAGATAAATTTGATACAGAACTCAGATAATTTGTATATACACATAGATACATTTCAGAAAAATTCAGATAAATTAAACTAAAGGACATAAAGTGTCTATACAACTCAAAAAAATATAATAACAACTGGTTATAATCTCAAATAAAGTCATTTACTTCTGTTAGTAACTCCCAAACTTGAATAAGATGAGATAAAGGAAATTCAAAGCAAAACAAACTCTGTTATATAGTGACATTAGTTCATCTAAATTTATTTAGACTATATAATTTCACATCAGGCACATTTAAATACAATAAAATTTGACTAAATTTTCATTCCAAACTCATATGCATTTGCTTTAATGCAGATAAAGTCAGTAGATATCGTTCTAAGTTCAGCCAGAACATAGATATTTTGAATATAAATTCAGATAAATTGGTTATAGAACTCAGATAATTTGCATATAGAAATAGATACATTTTATAGAAACTCAGATAAATTCATCATGAAGACATAAGGCTTGTATAATTTTGACAGTTAAGTGAAACACAAACAAACTGGGTTGTAAATGGACATAAGTTCATCATAATATATCAAAAAGAGATAAATTCAAATCAGACACATATAAATACATTATATTTCAAGTTAATTTTCATTCCAAAATCATATTTAGTTGCCTTAATCTCAGATAATGTCAATAGACATTGATTCTAGTTTACTCTGAACTCAGATAATTTTAGCAAGGATACAAGAAAGATTGATTAGTTTTGTACACAAATCAGATAAAATCACTAAGATAATCTTTCTTGAAATCACACAGAGTATAAGGAAAATGAAGAAACTGCTTAGATACCCTCTTCTCCCTGTGGTTGTTGACTCTGTCTTTCCGAAATCAAAGACGACTTCGTCCTCGCCATTTCCTGAATATATTTTCGTTATTAGAAGATGAACCAGAGAGAAAGGTACAGAAACCTTCGAAACGGTGATTTACAGTAAAATAGGGTTCCGAAACTAGAAGATGAAGAAAGTTTGAACTCACATTGGAAGTTAGTAATTCGGACTATCGTTTACGGCTTTCGAAAAGGTTCTGCAGTCAAAGAATTCTTTCTTATATTTCTTCTCCTCGAACTTGAAGTTTTTGGAAATGTTATCTTCGAAGGAGCGACGAACTTGCAATGAAACAGTTAATCTTTGGTAAGTTTTTGAAACGAAGCCCTAATATGCTGTTCTTCGTAGCATGGAATCGCAACACTGGAACGTCGCCTTCTTCTTCGGTAGTTTCTTCTTTGAGACGATTCGGAACTTTTTTGATTGGGACAGTTATGAATAAAGAGACATTTAATGAAGGGGCAAATGGGTCTTTTTAGATATGGAATTATGTGTGAGGGACCTTTTGCTGCATGACTTTTTTTTTTTGTGGACTGTTTGCATTAAAATCAATAGTTGAGGGACCTCCGACCAAAGCCCCCTTTAAAGTAAAACGCCCCTTTTGAACAACCAATGAAAAGAGGAGATAATTAATGAGTGGTTACTTAGTGGAATCTTTATTTTGGTCTACTATCAAATACGTTACTTGGGCGATGTGGGTTGTGGGATATTTCCAACACTTCCCCTCACGTGTAGGCCAAACAGAATTCGTGAACGGCCCTGTCACATGGGCTGCACGAGAACAATGGGATCGAAACCCACTCACCATGTAAGATATCATGTACCAAGTATCATGTACCAACCCAAAAGGTTAGTCCAAATAAGTAACTAAGGTCTTATTAAACCCGACGCTTAAGCTGATAGGTGAAAGGCCAAACAGATATATAAAACCCTACCAAACCCATCCCTTTTAAAGTCTTCACTCAAAATTTCTGAGAATTATAATTTAGCAACAAATAAGTCATGCCTCTCTTGGTTGAACTTTCCAAATATTCTGGTAGACAAACATGAGGCCCTGCCTAGGTATCCTTATAAGAAAATAGAACCGTTTGATTAATGGCCGACCAATATAGCTAGAGTTGACAAATGAAAGACTGGAAAGGTCAGATTTGCAGCCTCATTCATCTAAAAGAGAGATTCTAAATTAGAATCCATTCATTCCATGTTTATGATTGGAAAGGAATAGAGTAATGTAGTTGTGACACCCAAGCATCAAGTCTTTACGAGATCCTTTCAGGTTTTGCCGAAACTTGTGTATCTGCCGATATGTCATGGATTCTAAATTCATATGTCAATCATTTGGATTCTTCATACCTTGAAAAAAGAGATTATAAAAAGATGGTCACCAAGCCAAAAACTCTGAAACTTGTTCTTTTTTCTAGGACTAGGAATGATTGTAATTATAAGAAAGGACGCACAATCATCTTAACTATTACAACACTACTTGCAGAATTGAAACAAAGATACATATATGATATACACCTGCAGAATAGAAAACAGAAACGCATGTTACATGGACAGTCAAACTATTAAACACTAACGTCTAACAATATTATTTGTTTAAAATAATAATAATAATAATAAATAGTATTCATGCGCATTTATCCCTCACTTATATTATGGTGAGAGGCAACATAGTGGGGCCAATTTTATAATACGTCCAAACCATCAATACACATGGAACCCCCTTACGTACATCCATCGATTTTTCACCTACTAGTGCACTGCTGTTGCTCACCGGCATCCCTTTGATTGCTGGATATCTCCACAGCCACTCTCTTGATTCTTTTTTCTCCCTGTTAATCAATACCTATATCCTCCATATCTTTCCTGCACAGAGAAAGGTATTGAGTGAAAGAGAAATATTAGGAGTGGAAACTATATATAACTGTGACAAGCAGTAAGCCACATTATTTGCTGAGTGGCGGAATAATTAGGCCTCCCAATGTGGAATTTCCTGAAGTTCCCTGTGAATTTGTTCCAGGTATATATCAGTTGCCACAACACTCTAAGAAAATATTTTAAACTAATTTTAAGCATTTCAAATGTAAATAATAATAAATATTTTGAGAATCACATGGTGTTTGTTATGGATAACACACCCGCTTCACAGTTCCACCCAAGGATTGATTTCCTTGGTCACCCTTAGCCAGTAAGCCAACATCGCAAAAACATAAAGATTTTTTATTTTTTTTTATTTTTGACGTTGTAATGGTAATAAAAGTACAAATCAATAGCACAGAAAATCAACATGGATCTCAGTCGTGGCTGAAAAGGGTGAAACCTATGCATGTCTGGTAATCCAAATTCCAAACATGTTTATAGATCTTGTTATTGTAATTGCATTTAACCTAAATGTGGTTTATACCAATTTCTACGAGTGCATTCTCTTCAACTCGGGGGCTCAACCATTTCACTTGATGGCAAGTGAGAATTGGCATGAGATAGGCATTGAGCTACAAAATTTTGTCAATCCAAGTTTTGGGTATATTCTGAACGAAAGTAGGACTCAGGCTACCTTCATTGTGTGGGAAAAAGGTTCCAACCTATAACACTCATCTGCCCTAAATATTGTTTCTTTTTTCTTTTCTTCTTTCTTCAGTAATTTTGCAATAGTCCTTCAACATTGCATTCAATGGTTGAATGTGACTCAAGTTGTCTCCCCTTTTTTTCTCGCGCCGTAAAATGCAAAGAGCAGAGCTAGCTGCTTACGAATGAACCAGGGAGCGGAGCTCCTTCTTTTTGCTGCTGGCACGCCCTCTCATCTTCCCATCTTGGATCTAAGGCAGTTGTGATATTGTATCAGTGAATTAAGTTAATCTTGTGTCCTATTGTTGTTATGTATCCTTTTAACCATCATTCAACCCCGAGAGATAGCTTAGTTGGCTTAGGACCGCAGTTTGCACCCTGAGATTGAGCGGTTAGAAACTGCACTACCACACTGGGACCACAAGGGATTTACCCGGCTCCCCTTGGGCCCGTAAGGATTATTCTGACCCAAAGGGCTACAGCACCTTCCGTTATGAATTAAAAAAAATTAACTATCATCCAATGGTTGCTGACCAGAGCACTGTTATTATTGGTAGTGGTGGTGCCGCTGCTGCCATATAAGGGATTTGACTTCTCTACTCATACACCCCATATTCTTAATTGGCTGAGCTAGAGCAAGGGGATAGTTTTCTTAGTATCAATTACGGCTAAAAAGAGACATGCTCAACATTGAGTGAGGAAATGTAGAAAGAGAACCTGAGCAGCACATTTAGTTGGGCCACCTTTTTTTTTTTTTTCTCTTTCAGAGATCAGTGAGACAGAAAATGGATATAGATTGGAACCAATGAAATTACTATTAACTGATTTCTCCATTTCACCAATGAAATTACGTAATGTGGAAGTAGGAATCAAAACTCATCCCAAATCCTCCCTACTGAAATGTGTGCATCTGAAAACAGAAGTAAAATAAAAGGGAAAATGAGGAAAACCAATAGTCTAGCAAATGAATCAGAAAAAAAAAAAAAAAAAAAAGAAGTAAGTAGTCCATACTCAACTTCAATAGCAGTAGCAGCAACACCTAGTGGCGGATCTAGGATTCAAATTTACTGGGGGCACAATTAAGTAGTGGGTTGCCCCCGGATTTTTTTTTTTTTGGTTATTTATATGGGACGAATATAAAGTAATATTTTCAAGCAATAAAACAAAAACATCTTTATTTATCACAATTGTTCCCTATGAGTTTTCATATTCTGAAAAAGTTCTATTACAATATCATTAGTAATAGTTCCAAGGAACTCTTTTTCTATAAAACATACAAGACAATCATTCATAAATTAATCACTTATAGTTAAAGAATGGGCTTAATATTTTTTACTGGGAGCCTGGTTATATGTCATTGGGGGCCTTGTTACATTGGGTCTAATTTAGTATATATAAATTTTTTTTTCCAAGGGCCCCCCCCCCCCCCCCCCTAAATGTGAACTGCATCCGCCTCTGGCACCACCCATGTACGCAAAAAACCAAACAAAAAAAAAAAAAAAAAATGGAACTAACAATCTGATGATTGAAACTGTTTATAGACCAATCTCTGGAAACAAACAGAACCGTACTCTCCTCCATCATCATCAGTTACTTGAATGTCCTCCTTCTTTGCATGATCTACATTGCTTACATATTTCACACTCCCATTTCTCATGGCACTTGGGGACAAGGCGACGTGTATCATAGTAGCGGCAGTAGCGGAAGGACGCACACAAACCAGAGCAACTTGGCTTCAAGATCTCATCGCGAATGGCCTTGTAACAGCACTTGTTCGCAACATTTCCCCTGCATGCGTGCAACGTGCATGATGATTGTAATCTTGCATGGCCACCATGATTATGTTGCTGAGGATCACCGGTGCTATAAAGAGTTTTGAGAATCACTTCTTTTCCCTAATTTTACCTTTAGATTCATTGACAGGAAAGATTACATTTATATGAAAATACTAACTAACCATATCCAAACGATAAAAACAACCTATTAATATTCCTAAAATCCTAACAAACATGCAAGCAGAAAGAGATTGCTGAGATTGCAAGAGAAACAAGTAGAAATTGCCATGCTCCTCCTCCTCCTTCTCCCACTTGCCATTTCCTTGTCCAAGTCGTTTAATTTCGAGTTTTCTACTCCTGGCAAAACAGAGAGAATGAAGGAATTGGAACTACACGCATTCTCTGGCAGTGTTGATTGTTGACTTGATCCGTTGACCTGTTGATCAGAAGCATTCAATAAACGTGGGAAATTCCATGACCTGAGAACTTGTCGGTATACAGCCGCGGAAGCAGAAAACGTGTTGTTTCCTCTGCCGCGGAAAGACAGATTTTATCTGTGACTGCCTGACATTTGCCACACTTGCCCAAGAATGAGTATGGTTTAAATATTCAAAAAGTCTAAATGGACAAACTTTTTGGCATGAATTTGTGACAAACTCCCATGTGGCACGATCTTAGAGGTGCAACTTTTGAGAGAGGGGGAAAAGCACCTCTAGGATTGTACCACATGGGAGTTTGTCACAAATTCATGCCAAAAAGTTTGTCCATGTAGAAGGGTTGTTAAATATTTCCTGCATAGTCGTACATCACACGACCCTAATAGGGCGACTTGTGACACTATCACATATCGCATGACCCTCACATGGCATCAACAATAGTTCTCCCGGACTTTGGGCCTTTTTGAGAATTTACTATCAAAGTAAAAGTAATGTAAAATTTCTATTTTTCAGATAAAATGTCACATTAAAATAAATATCTTCAAAACTCATTCCTTTTTTCTAAAAAATAAAGTTAAAAAAAATCCCTATCTCCAGTAAATGATAAAAAAATATTCACTTTTGACACAAAAAGTTAAAAGAGATTATCTACCAATTCACTAAAAACAAAGTACCATCATAATCCCCATATATTTTATTCTCTCTTGATTTAATACTCTATTTTACCTCTATTTTATAAGAAAATTATCAAACGGTAGAATCTGTTTTTTTACTAGAATTCCGATAGGAGTTTGGGATATTCGAGTTTTTTAGACATGATGTGATATTTTGTCCTTGGCGTTTGAAAATGTCTTTTTTTTTTTTTTTCTAAGTATTTCAAAATTTCAATCACTTCAAAGGTCTTAATGAGCTTAGGAATTCAAAAATTTTAACCATTTTGCATTTAGGTGGAATTTCTGGATACTCATAAAATGCAAAAGAGAATTCAGAAATTTCACTTTATTTGGAAATTTAGATGAATTCTAACAATGAAACAGGTCCCAGTAAGGGTTTATGTGCTTGTATTAGTCTAAAGACCATTGTACGGATAATATTCCTTTTATCTTCCTCGTGCAAAAACAAAACTAGCGCTAGCTTGCAGCGTAAGCCATTTCAGACTTTCAATACCTTTTCACCTAAGAATCCAGACTGATCCAAACACCAAAAAGAATCAACAGCAAACATGGTTTTCTGCTTGACTTCCGTGGAAACGCCCGTGCACAAACATAACTTGATCCAAAGCTTTCATGACTCTGTAACTGCATAATCATGGAGAAGTGCCATAAGAATGCATTTGACGGAGCAAAAGTGGGCCACATGGCCCACATCCACTCAAATCAATAGGTTGTATTCTTCCTACATTAAAACGGGCACTGGTTCACCAGTTACAACCCGCAATATTCAAATAGAGTCCCATCCAAAACATTCAACTTGGTCCTATTTTGGCCTCAAAAGACAATGAGGTCTGACTTAGATGTCCATACTCATGGAGCCATTGTGTATTAGCGCTTTTTTTTTTTTTTTTGGGGGCTTTCTTACAATTACATCAAGTCTGTGTTTTATATCACTCCTATGCTGTGGATTTTCACGCCCATTGGCCATCATCATTCATGGGCTTAGGTCGATGTCAAATGATATCTTGCCTTCATATGCCATTGTAAATCTCTCTCTCTCTCTCTCATTTTTAACTGTACAAGTACCTTAAGACCTGATTTTTATTTTTTAGTCGTGGACATTAAAATCTAAAAGAATTACTTATACTATTAAAGACGGTACAAAAATAACAATTTTATGATCACAAAGCCCGTAAATACAGCGACATGTAACAGAAAGACCCATAAAATGGCCATATTCTCATAGATTTGTCACAGGTTAGTGGGCCAAGAATCAGGCCCATGTAATACTGAAACTCCATCATACATCTGATGGGCCCCACTGGCCAAGAATCAGGCCCATTTAATACTGAAACTCCATCATACATCTGATGGGGCCAGTGGGCCCCACAAATGTCCTTTATCTTTAGCTGGAGATGATCTGGAGACAAGACACTCCAGAAAGTGCCCCAAAAATGGACCTTTTAGTAGGAGAAGAAAATGATCATATTCTACCGACGTCCGACAGCATGCATTTACACAAGAATAGATCCAATCATGTGGCCCACCTATGTCTAATCTAATTGACTCACATCACATGCCTCCACAAATTTAAACAATGGCTCAGATTTTGCTCAATCATACAGATCTGCACCGTTCAATCAATCAAACGCAAATTATATATGTATAAAAATTACGTCTACCACAGATGACCAATTAATAGATCCCTCCAATCAAAATAAAACTCAATCCAACTCCTATAAATTGTGAGCGATCTTCTATATTGAAAAAACTGATTTAGCTGATGTCAGGGACCTCACCTGATAAGAAACAATTCCAAACGTGCTTCTAACCTTCTTCTCCACCTGTTTATCAGTGGAGCTGTGTAGAGAGTATTATGAATTTAAGCTTTTGAGGTCAGTAGTAGGGTTTGATGGGGACTCTGTTTTCAAGCTCTGCTTCTGTGGGCAGTGATGGGAATTTCACCTCCCAAGTGTTCTTGAACGTCTATGATCTCACCCCATTCAATAGTTACACCTACTGGTTTGGTTTGGGGATCTTTCATTCAGGAATAGAAGGTGAGATTTCCAATCATCAACAAATTAGAAAGAAAATTGTAGATTTGTTTTTTCTGTTTCTGTTTGATTGCTTTTCTGGATCTGGGTTGGATTTTTTTTGTTATTTGGTTTTGGTTTTGTGGGTGTCTATTGTTTGAATTGGCTGTTTTGAAGGGGTGGTCTTTTTTTTTGTTGTTGTTGTCTTTTCTTTATTGTATCTTTGATTTTGATTCATGGGCTGTTGGGAGCTAGGCAAATAGCATTGATCTGGGTATGTTAGTTGTTCTGAAATTTTCTGATAGAGATTTGGTAACAGAGACATATGTAGTTTTGGGATTGGAGATTTTTCTTGATTAAGGTGTTGAAATCAGTAGATTTTTATGTTTGATTGATTCTTTTTTTTTTTTTTTCTTGAGAATTTGCTTCTTGTGGTATGATTGTGAAAAGGGTTTTGGATGCAATTCTTGTTTTTATTTTAATTATCTGTTTGAATTTGTATTTGTGTGATTTTTCCCCTTGGAAGGTATCAGTGGTTTTGTGGGGAGCTGTTTGGTGTCATGTTGTTGAGGGTTGCAATGGGAGTGATTTGGATTGGAATGGAAGGCAGAAGGTGTTTTGTTTCATTTATAGCTGTGTATGATGATTATTTTATGTTTTAGTAGCACGTCTCGCAAATGGTAGTATCTCAAGAAAGGGAATGTTTTCATTGTGGCACGGCTTGGAGGGCGTGGTCCAAACTTCTGGGGCTGTTTGGGAAATATGGGCAATACCAAGAACAGTTGCAGAAATATTCTAAGTGCGGCAACGAGGATCATGTATGGGGTCTTTTGGATAATCTGCCTTGTCATGGTCTTGGTCTCTATGGATGGAGAATAATTTTAACAATTGGAGTCTTGGGAACTTCTTCAAGCTGTGGGAAGAACAGTTTGAAAATTCAAGGGGACACTGGTAGACTGGGCTGCAATAGTGGAAAATTCATTCTGCGTAGACAGTGATCCCCTGCTTAATTTTTGGGTTCATGTCATGGGAGATGATGAATGAGGCAAGCAGATTGGTGCCCTTATTGCGCAATGATCTCAAATTCAAAATCTGATGGTTGTTCTTTAAGAAACCTGGGAATTAGAAATGTATGAGGATTGTCATCAAAGTATGCCTGGGCCCAGTGAGAGGGACTAGAGTTAGCTTCTTTTTTAAAATTTGATGCTTCCATCATAGGGCAGGATTCCTCAAACAACGTTAGGTGGACTTCAGTGGATGACAACTACCCCTGATCTTCTTAATTGAATTGAGAGAGCAAAGGACCTAATCAGGGTAGTCAGAGTATTGATTTGCCCTCTACCATATCAACTAGAAAGCAAATTCCGTCACAGATCCCCTTCCCAATAGGGGTGTCCAAAGTCACTTCAGTTGTTGCCTTGTCGGTGTCCATTACCTCTCTATTATATGTTATGTCATTAAGCCTTTTGTGATTCCTATTAGTAAAATGGAGATTCTACCCATCTGAAAAAAAGAAAAAAGAAGAAAGAATAGGCAAATCAATCTGCTCCTATGGGATATGCTTCTGCATCTGTCAATTCTATCTTTGGAACAATAACTAAGATATCACTAATGCTCAGGTTATGGAATGCTGTCAAAATTAGCTCATCAAATGGGAGCAACAGATAGATGTGCAAGGGACTGATTTATGGTCAGTACAATTAGAATCGGTAATGAATTGAATTACTTCGGGAATATCCAAATTTCAAAAAGATTCAGACATTACTTTGATTTGAAGTTGTTCAGCCCGTCTCTATAAATGATATATTTTCACTTTCAACAAAACCGAGGATTTCCCAAAAATATGTATAGAAAAACAAACTGCAATCCATAGAAACCACAAGCATTATATGCAGCCTATGTTCAGAAAAAAAAAATTTGGTTTTGGAAACCTGAATGTGGTTTAGGGTGTGTAAGTTTTCAGCTCTTTTCTTGATTGGTTCTTATGAGTTCTGTGTGAGATTGTGATCATTTAGGTCAAACACCTGGCTTGGGTGTGGGGATATTTAAAAATGAAAATCTTCATTTGGCACAAATGAACAATAGCTGGTTGATATGCATTATGCTGCTCAGACTCTTATTTTCATTATATTTGGAATCTAATAGCGGATGAAATTGCATAAAAATAAATCAAGCAGCAGCAACATGGAAATTTTGGAATTTTTTTTGAGACAATGGTTAATGCTTGTGGAATGGTACCTTTCTTCAATGGATTTTATTGATGGTTTTTCTGTTGTGTGGATCAGTGCATTTTCTTTTTATTTCATTTGGATCTAACCATGTAAGGCACTTCAGTAAAAATATGCACTGACACAAGCTAGATAGGCGAAACCCAAATATGGTGGACTTTCTAAGATAAGGAAAGAGTTTCTATTGCTTCAGAGGAATTTGCTTATATAGTTTTATATATTGGGCTTGGTGAATTTTTCTCGTGGTTACTTGTATTTGTGAGTGCATTTTGTTCTGAAATGCACAGTTAAGGTTATGTTTGGTAGTGGGATAAATTGACAAATTTTTAAGTCAGAGGGATGTAGCAGCTGAAGAGCTTTTTGTTAAGCATTGGCTAAACATATGTTAAGATTTTATGTTATTTTCACTCAAAATGGAAAATGGAGAAACATACTGCTCCTAGTACCGAACAAGCACTTAGTCTATGACAACTTGATTCTTTAAATCAGACAATGTATCCATATCACATTGTTTCCGATACTTAATTTGTATTTGTAATGTTTATGTCTCTGCCATATTAAGGTGTGCCCTTGCCATATGCTTGCTTTATCTGGGAAACATAATCTGTAGGCTGAATTTGGACATATCCCAAATAACAAGCAATAATTATTTTTCTGGCCGAATATGTTGACTGTCTGTCTGTTCCTCCATGCATATGAGTGAGTTTATAAATCATCTAAGGGTACATCCAGATGCTATTTTGATGGCTGATGCTGTTGAACTTAGCCTCTGGGTTATTATTTCATTTTTTTATTTTGAGTCGTAACAAAATTGTTAGGGGGGCTACTTACTCTGAAAGGAAATTTTAGTTATTCTGTCATTTTAGTCATTGCATTTGAAATGAAACATGCTTCTACTTTGCCTCTCACCTGCAATTATTTTAAAATATTTTTTCTGAATTTTGAGTTTCTCATATTAAAAGAAATAATAATAAATAAAAAACCTGTAGTGGATCTAAAAGTGAAGCACGACAAGTGCTCATACTTCATAGAATTGCTATGCTTACCAAGTGCCTGCTCCTACTGTAGCTTAATCTATTTTCTCTAATATAGATCTTATGTAAAATGTACAGTTCATGGTTTAGAGTATGGATATGGAGCCCATGATTTCCCAACTAGCGGTGTTTTCGAGGTGGAACCCAAGCACTGTCCAGGTTTTATCTACAGATGTTCTATTTCATTGGGCAATATAGATATGTCTCCAGATGAATTTCGGGCGTTTTTGGAAAATCTGGCTTCTGAATATCATGGCGACACGTATCACCTCATTTCGAAAAATTGCAACCATTTTACAGATGACGTCTGTTCGAAATTGACAGGGAGAGGGATCCCTGGATGGGTGAACCGGCTTGCTCGACTAGGTATATTTTTTTCTTTTCTTTTTTTGTCCTTTCTGTTAGTTTCTTTTCTTTTTCTTCTTCTTTCCTCTCAGTCCTGTTAATTACTCTCACTTGCAACATTATATAGGGAAATGTTCAACTACGAGCAGACTTCATATTGTTGATATGCAGTTCAACTCGTGGGGCCCACTTAGATGCATGTCTATCTATGGGACAAGGGCAGATGGAAAGGTTTTGTTAGGGATAAAGGTCATCCCAAACATTAGCCTCATTAGATTATCCTAACCCTTGATTTAACAGCCTTACATTTTAATGAATTTTTTGCCATAGATTATTTTTAGATTCAATCCAATAGTGAGTGATGGTTAAATGAGCATAAAATTAAGCCTTGTGCCAGATCATTGAATGAAAAGAGTGTGAGGGGCTGGACTGATCTGAGGTGGGCACTATAGAGCTGGACTGCAAATGCAGTATTCTCGTAGGAGAACATTCTCCCATTATATATCCTTTTTACATTTTTAGGGGTGTTCATCCTCAAAGGAAATGCAGCTTTTGTTCTCACAGTTTATTACGCATCGGAGCTATAGATATTGTAGGTTCTTATGATTGATATTTCTTACTTTCCCCTATCAATTGTCAGGCTCATGTGGAGCTCTCTCTCTCTCTCTCTCTCTCTCTCTCTCTCTCTCTATATATATATATATATATATATAGAGTTGTGCTACAAAACTCCCAGGGCATTTTTCACAAAAAAAAAAAAAAAAAAAAAAAAAAAAAAAAAAAAAAACCTCCGCTCTTTTAGCCAATGAAAGTGTGACACATGTCATCAATGCTATACTTATCCATTCTCTCTCCTAAATATTCTCCTATAACTATGGATATTTTATATATTCTCTTAAATCATTGGCTAATAATTAGGGGCAGAAACTCCCCTTTTGAGATAGGGGAGTTTTTGAGAATTTCCCATATATATATATATATATATAAATATATAGGGAGATGCTCCTATGAGAGCATCTCTCACCTTATTATGAGAGATAAAGGTGGGGGCCCTCACATTTAACTTGTTGGCATTGGATATGGATGTGAGGGCCCCCACCTTACCTCTCATAGTAATGTGAGAGATGCTTTCATAGGAGCATCTCCCATATATATATATATATATATACATATATATATTTATAGGGCCTACCTGAGTGGGGCCTTGTGGAATGGAGTGGGTAATTTCATCCCTAACAGGCATCCTAACCTGGTGATGCGGAAGTATATGTTTATAAATTCTAATACTCTTAAATCAATGCTCATGCACTTCAAGTTCCAATCATGAATTACGTATCGCTTTAAGAATTTGAGTTCTTGCCTTTTGAATCTGAATCTTTTCATTTGGATTTTGTTTTGACCAAAAGATTCACAATCGTTAATGGCAGTAGAGTTTAAGGTGTAGATACCATCTTCATTGCAGGTGCCTTGTGCAGTTGTTTGCTCCCTGAAAGCCTCCAACTGTCTGCTGTCAAACAGATGCCTGAGTACCATATGTGTTATGGTAATTCTGTGAATTCTCTTGATTTCAAAATGTCTTGAGAAATTTCTTCTTTCTCCTTTTTCTGAATAATCTCAAAAGCCTGTTTTGTTAAAAGAGGCTAGAAGTTATACAGTAAAAAACTTTCCTTTATTTGAGAACTTCTGAAGAAAGGATAGTTAAGCTTTTATTTTGTAATTTTGTCTATATCCAGAAGAAGGATCGGAGCAGATTTCAATAACTACTCCACATGATCCTACAGAAAGTGAAGATGCAGATCATGAAAAACTTCTCTCATCACAGTCCTCATGTGGGGAAGTGGCTTTTATCAAAGAGGTCCAAAGGTGAGTGAGCAGCTTATTAAACAATGGAAACAATAATCATTTCCACTGGTGGTGATTTCATTGTAGAATTTATCATTTGATCTCATTCCTTATTGTTTTTCAAATCCAACAATCAATCTGCAGTACCCGCAATCATGTCATCTGGACCTTGGTTTGTTTGGATTGTTGTAACTTTGTTGTGTCATTTTCATTCAATGCAGTTGTCACACCAACAATGTTTGACAAATCTTGAAATTCTTTTTTTTTTTTTTTTTTATTTTAAGAAACTAAAATAGCTGATATTTGTGTGTGATTGCAAAGAACACTGTTTTTTTTTCTTGGCATGCCACTTACCCCAGACCAGCAAGGGTTAGGTGCCTTCCACTGATCTAACAATGGGTTGGCTGTATGATATTTTTTTTCTGTGAAAGAAATGTTTATAGATTGCAATTAAAAATTATCATGGTCAGACTTGTTTCAAGTAAGGGACTTATTATTACTATAATTATTTAAATTATCTAACTTTAGCTGGAAGAATTTAGATGGAAAGATGGCCTAATTTACCCGTCAAGAATGGTTAACTGGAAGGATCAACACATGCAGATGTACATGCATATTTGTCATGAAAGGCATGTTATCTAGGTTCAAGCTCTGCCATGAAAGGCAGGTTAGCTAGGTTCAAGCTCTGGATGGTGGAGGGAGGTGTTACCTGGTAGTGGTAGCACCTTAAGAAAAATAAGTTCAGTAGGATAGGTTAGGAGGATACATTGGAATTACAAAATGAAAATCGTTTTGTGCTACTCCAATTCTTTTATTCATACTTCCGTGAATAAAGCACGCAAAATATTTGTACAGTTTAGTATTTAGAAAAAAAAATTCGAGTTGGCTTTAGTAGTGAACAAAATTGAAATAGAAATCAATCCTAAGAATCTTTTTTTACTTTTGTATCTTGTAATGAGTAAATAATTCCATTTTTCTCCTTGGGTGACTGAAGAAATAATTTATTGTTAGAACTTAGAAGCTCAAAATAACTATGAAATAGATAATGTTATGGAATACTTGGAATCTTGAAAACATTAAAATGTCCCAAAGTATCGAGGATTAAATAGCCGTGTAACTGCTGCTGAATTTATAGCACTGGATCATGCAATTCATGGGAAGGCTCTAAGCCCCATCACTCGAGGCTGGGCCTCTTCACTTACCACCAATGGTGCCAGTTGATTTCTTCCTTTTTGGTTTGTCATGTTTTGATTCTCTTTCTAAAACATAACAAACTCTTGTTGGACATTGTTTATATATATTCAATTCAATACTGGTGAAAGCATAGCAACTCACCAAATTGTCTGAGGAACTGCATTGTTGATTCATTTGGATCAAGCCTATTCTGTAAGAGTAGTCTATTCGTGCCTGCCATTAATTATTTGCATTAAGCCCAATGAACTTGGAATGTTTCAGTGTTCTATATGCTAGCCATCTATCTAATGCCCAGAAAATAGATGGATGCATGATCCAACTAGCTTTTATTGGTAGTATAAATATTTTTTGGAAGTTTTTTTTTTTTTAATGATGAACTCATTCAGGTCAGTGCTGAACCTAAATCGAATGCAGTTGATCAGAGAGAGCCAACACAACATGGATATCTAACCAAAAAAGTTGTATGGTGTTATCTGAGTGGGCTTACTTTTTACTACCACTGGTCATGGTGCAAGTGAAACTGATGTTTTACTGTGAATGAGGTTTGATAGAAAAAATCGTCCTCTATATGATGGTAGACGCCGATTTAGGAGCCCCTTAAACTAGAACAGGTTTCCTAAGTTCAATATAATGGTGATGATTGCTTTGATCAGTAAGGATCACATGAGGAATTGGACCGCAGGAGTTTCGACATGCCACAGTAGCCTGTTGCCGGCTCATGCCAATGCATATTTAATTACAGAATTAACAGTTTAACATAGGAAGGGCCACTAATTGAGTCTGCATCCTCTACGGGTTTGATGTAGAAAATTTCCAAAGGTAAAAAAATTGGAGACATCAGTGCCAACACACTCCTGCTTGACGTTTTACAGGTGGCCAGTGTGGTCAAGCCATCTTAAACCGCTTTGTGTAGGTTGACTTGGAAAAAAAAATCAGATTTATTGAATATTGTCATCCATCCAACCTAAGATTAATCAGACTATTAATCCACTATGTGCAGGTTGACTTGGGAGAAAAATCAGATTTATTGAAGATTATCATCCATCCAACCTAGGATTAATCAGACAGCTGGTGGAAATATATAATAGATATTGTTGTTCTTTTTATGATTTTTTTTTTTTTTTTTGGCTGAGCTTAAGAGCCACCCATCCTAGTTTGAGAAGTAGAGGGCTTCTGGACATGACAATGCCTCTAGAAGGTTGGTTATTTTAGATGGCTAATCTGACAAGCTTTTCTTTCTTTCTTTGTTTTTAAATGGGTTATTAGGCTGCACCTGGCCCCTCTGATGACAATTATCATCATTACACTAGGAGTAACAGGACACCATTCAATCTTTTAGATTGCTAATCACAAAATATAAAAGGACGTGGTTTAGCCATCAATCAAATTTTAGATCCAATAGATGTTACTAACCATCAGATCGTCATTAAATCCATGGGCACATCCAGGGTGCAGGATCATCGAATGTGCCCCCAACAAATTATTATCAATGTGAACTACCGGAAAAAGGGAGGAGGTGTACCAAGGATCGCCAATACATTCGCCCCTAAACAAGAAACAATCGCACACCTTTGGTTACTCTAGTAGTAAACAAAAACATAGGTAAGTTTATAGTCCCCTCCGTCAATACCGCCCTAGGCCAGTTTCTATCCTTGAAATCAGTTTCTCCGTGATCAGATAATCCTGTAACTGTACTCACGTGCATTTGGATACAGCTAGGGATGTCAAATGGGCCAGGCCGGCCCGCTCCGGCCCGCTAAGCCTTTTTTTGGAAAAAAAAAGTCCTTTTTACACCCCCCCCCCAACAGCTATAAAACGGTCATATAAGGGGTATTTTGTGTCATTTTTCATTTTACAAAATCTATAAATACCCTAACCCTCTCATTCTCATTCCTCACCAATTTACACAATTCTCTCATTCTCTTTATACATTCTCTAGCTCTCTATCAAAGCATTCAACTCTTTCACTCTCTCTAAGAAGTTTTTGGAGGGCCAAAGATCAAGTAATCAAGAGAGAAGATTAAAAGGGCCTTCAAAGATTTTGAGGTATTTATATTATTTAAATTTGAGATTTCATATATATAAGTTTATATTATATTATATTAATTCTCATTTTCTCCCCTTTCTTATATTAATTATCACAAAAGAAGGCTATTAGAGCCTATTACTGTTATTACTTATAAATTTTATTTTTTGAAATATGGCTAGAAGATTTTCCACAGAATCATCTTCAGTTAATTTAGGGGAAGAAGAAAATTTTATTGAATTAGAAGATGAAGTAGGTGATTTACCACCCTCATTTCCTCAGAGTTCCCGTAAACCAACCAAGAGGAATAGAATTTCACCAGTTTGGGAAATATTTACAATTTTTGAGGTTGTTGAAAATGGAAAAACAGTTGAAAATGCAAAATGCAAATTTTGTAGTAAGATTTATGGTGCCCAGCCAAAAATGGGTACCGGCCATTTGGCAAGGCATATGCGTATATGTTCAGGCATTAAAAAGCCAACAGATGCAGGGACAGGGAGGCCTGGATCACAGACCCAATTTCTAGTACTGGTGGTGGTAGAAGTAGTAGCAGTTTGGGTCTTTTTTCTTTTAATGCACAAAGTTGTAGACAAAATCTTGTTAAAATTATTGTGTTATCTGAATTACCATTTTGTTTTGTTGAAAATGAGTTTTTTGAATAATGGGTCTAGAAATACTGTCAACCACAATTTTACAGTATTTCAAGAAATACAACCAGAAATGATGCTATTAGACTCTGGCAGGAAGAGAAAACAAATATAAAAATTACCTTGCAGAAATTCCTGGTAGAATAGCCCTAACCACAGACATGTGGACATCTAAAGGGGGTGACAGTTTTCTTTGTATTACTGCATATAATATAGATTCAAAATGGATTATTAATAAACGTATAATTAGTTTTAGCAGTCTTGAATGGCCACACAATGGCACTAGAATAAGTAAATTTATTTTGGAAAAACTAGATGAATATAATATTAAAGAAAAAGTTTTACCTATAACTTTAGATAATGCCAGTAATAATACAGTGACTATTGAATTAATGAGAATGCAGATGCCACTTGCAACTCTGATAGATAGCTCTATCTTTCAAAATAGATGTGTTAAAGCATATTGTAAGTTACACAGATGCTATTAAAGACATTGCTAGATTTATTTTTACCTCCGCACAGAGAAGACAATTGTATGCTGGCATATGTGTGAGGCAAGGCATATCAGCTATTAAATTGCCTAAGGAGGTAGAACATAGGTGGAATTCTATGTATGATTTGTTAAACAAGGCACTTGATCGGAGAACTGTTTTGAATGAATTTTGTGCTTTTCATGCACAATATTTGATTATTAGTGATGAACATTGGGAGTTATGTGCCCAAATAAGAGATTTATTAGAAGGTTTTTATACTTCAACATTATTTTTTTCCGGGATATATTATTCCACATCTAATAAAGCTTTAATGAAGCTTTTTAAAATTACTTTACAATTTAATAGATTTAGAGATCATTTTTTACTGAGTAGCACTATTAAAAACATGGAAGAAAATTTTAATAAATATTGGAAAGAGGCTCTAATGACATTTTCTTTAGCTGCCGTATTTTATCCTAAGTTAAAATTAAGTGGTGTACAGTTTTTTATTGATGGAATAAATAAAAACATGAATTATATAGATTTAAATATTTTTTCAAATATTAGGGCAAATTTACAAGAACTTTTTCAATTTTATTGTGAGCAAATGGGTACAACTGGGCTTAGTATGGGCCATTCAGAAGTCCAGCAAACAAGTGTTGGTGAGTGGGATGTGTGGTATTCTTCCCTGTCTACGGGCATGACATCCAGCTCAAGCTCAAGTAACACTGTGACGGAGTTATCATCGTATCTTGACGTCAGTGTAATACGGGTGCAGGATGCATCTAGTTTTGACCTTTTAGCTTGGTGAAAGCAACAAGAAAGCGTTTATCCGGTGTTGGCCGCCATGGCTCGTGATCTATTGACTATTCCAATGTCTTATGTAGCATCAGAACAGGCTTTTAGTGCAGGTGGACGTGTGGTGGATGACAAAAGAACCAATCTAAGTGAAGAATCGGTGGAGTGTTGTGTTTGCCTACGAGACTGGTATTTAGCAAATAAGAGGAAGCAAGAGTTGACATCAATGGAAGATTACGATCCAGCAGAATACATTAGTGGACTACACATCTGATTTTTTACTTTTTCCTTCATTGTAATTTTTAAATTTATAAGTTTTTCATTCTTTTTTATTTTTATTTTCTAAAAAGTTTGTAAGGTTTTGAAGGTAATCCTATTTAGAAACCTTCAAGAAGTTAAGATCCAAATGGTTCTCTCTTCTCAGTGGAGTAGGTCGAGTTTGACTGAACCACTTAAATATCTTTGTCATTCTCCGTGATTGTATGATGTTAAAATTTTTTACTTATTTGATAATTCAATAGCCACTGTAAAGAAAATCCATTAATTTTTAACTGTCTCATTATTAAAAATACAATGGCTATAACTAGATAATGCCAGTTAAAATCCAAATGATTCTCTTACACTAACTGTGTCTTTTTCTCTTTCTATATGAACTCAATTTCTATGTATTCTATACTAACAAACATAAAGGATGGTAATTATAAACAAATAGTTTCACTGATGATTTTTATTTTTATTTTTTGTTACAATTACTGATGAATTTATAGTGTTGAGCTCATAAAATCCTTTTGAAACCTTATTGTAGAGCATCATGAAGTATTAAAAATCTATAGTTAAATAATTTCAATCACCCGAATTTTTTTAGTGAACTATGTTTGATTGTTCACAACAAATGGAAAAACAAAGTTTTAGTAATAAAAAAGTTTACTTTTACTTTATCAGAACCTAAATATTTTACTTCCTAAAAGACAAGTAAAGTAATTACACTACCATTTGCCAACTTTTCATTTCACTTCTTGAAAGACATGTAAGTTTTTGTTTTATTCTTTTTCTTAATACTGAAAAAAAAAAAAAGGGAAAAAACCAGTGCAGGCCCGCTCCAGCCCGGCCCGTGGCGGGCCTTGCCAGCGGGCCGTGCTAGGCCAGGGTTTTTCCCTGGCAGGCCGGGCCGGCCCGCTAGCTGGGGCGGGCCGTGCCAGACCGGCCAGCTAGCACGACGGGCCGAGGCTGGAGCGCGGCCCAGCCTGTTTGACATCCCTAGATACAGCAAAGAACATAAACTCTGGCTTCAAATGTAAACTCAGATTATGCAGACACGAGTCTCTATTGACTTATGAATCAAAATACAAGGATCCAAATGCACCATTAGGTTAAAAAAAGGCCCATTTCCTATGCCTTCATAACGCCCACCCCAAAAAAAATAAATAAATAAAATTCTTCCACCAGCTGACCTGAAACTAAAAAAATAAATAAATTCACCTACTCCAAATAATCCCGTTGTAGATCATGGACTCCCATTGAGAAACCATGCATTTCTTGGGGTAGGTCCCGCAGATTTGCACCTTACTTTCTTCTCTTTTGATGAATTTGGTTCCATTACTCAACCAATAGGAATCTGAAAATCCCTTGCACAAAGGACCGGTCCTTTTCGGTTTGGCTAAAACCCATGCCATGGAAGTACTATTGACAAATTATTATTTCCATCACTTTCCCAGCAGGAGTAGCAGTTCTTTCTTTGAAGGCAAATGTGATTACTAAAGAAAAGCTATGCACAAGCAGTGTTTTTTAATGGTAAACTTTATCACTAAAGAAAAGCTATACACAACATCTCGGCTATGGCTCAACTGATTAGAGACGGGACATGAGCGTGCGCGAAAGTGCGTGACTTTAAGTCTTAAAAACGAAAAAAATAGGATTTTGAGATGCACTTGAACTAGCCATATAAAATAGCTGCCACAAAAAAGTCTATAAAATTTAAAATAAAATAGACTTACCAAATCAACTGTCTTGATAAGCATCAAAGAAACCGCAATGTGCATTTGGACCAAAGAAATTATTGAATCCCAAATGGGATTTTCACTCACGTTTTGCCTAAGCAGCTTTTATTTGATTTCAGCAATCCATAGACATGACAAAAGGAGCTTCAAAATTTGAAATGAAGTATTACAAGTGGGGGCATCAGAGTTGCTCGGTAAATTAACTGTGAGCATCATAGAATCTGCAATGTGGATAGAATCCAAAGGAATTATTGAACCCAAATAGAATTTTTACTGCCTTGCTCAATTACCCTTTTTGTTATTTATTTTCAACAGTCCATAGACATGACCAATGGATCTTCAAATCCATCGCTCCAAATTTGCAGAAAATATACATTTCTGGGGAATCAGGAAAACTGCAATGCTCATTTTGCATGAAACTTGCTCCTCACAGATTCATAGCTGGGGACGTTAATCACTGCAAAATTATTTTGTTCAAAATAATTTCGATAATTAGTATAAGACACTAACCAAATTCTAAGAAACAAGTGATTGGAGTATTGGTTGGTTATTACCATCTCCCCAAGATGCCATTGTGAGAGGTGAAGAAATGATTTTTTGAGCAATGGAAGATATGTCCTTCAGAGTAATTTCATCAACTGCTTTCAAGAAATGTTCAATGGGCTTCCTGCAACACAGTACAACCTTTTTCAATTGAGAAGACATGTCAATTTTAAGTAATACATCTAACCAGTTTCCATAAAATAACTAAAGCACGGGAATTACAAGCTTGGTTTGACAACGATAAAATAGTTTCGTCTTTCTTTCATATTTTCCTTGTGTTGGAGAATGTAGTCATGGATTTGGTTTTTTTTTTTTGGTTGGGGGGGGGGGGGGGGTGGGGGGTGGTTTCATTTCTTTTCATTTAGGCGTCTGAATAAATTAATTCCAGATTTGGTAGAAGATCGCAGAACTTCCACCAACTTCACTAGATTTCGCCAGAATACCCTCTTGCATTAACATTTTTTGCCACTTGTGGAATTTAGCAAATGAAAATATCACTTCTCCATTTCACTTATACGTTCATTTCTTCCACCATGTTTCCCTACTAAATAGACCAACATGGAAAAGCACGGGGATTTATTTGCCCTTTCCAGTAAGTTACCAACGTCATTTTCACATGCATGTAACTAGAGTCGATCATCGAGCAGGTATTACCTTGGGTGGAAAAGAACAACAGTCATAAAAAGCAAACCATTTGAATGGACCACTTTTGAGCCAAGAAGTCGGTAAGGACTAAGGTCAATAAGTTTTTCACAAAGATATCAAGTTTGGGTGACAATCTTATTTTCCCTTAGAAAACACAAGTAAAAGGAGCATATTTTCCAAAGTTGTCTATTCAACTCAGTGAATGAATTAACCACTAAGCAGTTTGCACAGGCAATCACCCTGAGTTCATGCTACAATAATCCCAGCCTAAATTACCCAGTCTGTTGTTTCACTTGAGAGGTCAGGTTGCTAGTCTGCCCATTCACTGCTTCTGAATGTCTTCAACTTGTCTGGGGTAGTCTTCCATGAATTCTTATTTAGTTCAATTAGAAATGTGAGGTAAACCTACTTCACCAGTCTCTAAGTCATAACTTTAAAAATGTCGGATTTCATAATTTTCCAAGGTCGAGGTTTTTCATTACTCTAATGGAGTGCCAAATTTATTTGTGTTCATTTCAGTGAGATTATAATAGTTGTTTGATAAGGTAAAAGTCTCAATTTCTCAACCACATCTTTAGATTGTAGACATGCTCACATTTCCTTTCCCAACAACATTGAACTTTTTTGATAAATTTCCAAATAATACTGAAACTATGACCTAAATAATCATAGACAGTTTATGGTTTGCATATTCATTCTATAATCGAAATTATGAAACAAACTACACATCAATATGAAACAAAATGATTTGCAATTCATAGCTCTCTCTGGAAAGTAGGCAACATATTTCCCAAGTCAACCATCTACACCTGGAGACCTTCTGGCATGCGCAACTTTCCAAATTACAAGTGAAAGACCAGAAACTTTTTTTAGGTCTAGAGAACAATCAGCTATATGATAGAAAGAACAGAACATAACATGACTGATGACATTCTCCTTGGTGCAGACTGGATGAAATGCAAAAGAAATACCTAGTAACCAGCAAATGCAAAAGAAATATCAAATACACCACCTAATGGGGGATGGAAAACTCACCTCTCCCCATATGTCAGAATCTGTCGCCCTATATCTTCAGCTACAACCGTCTGCAGAATCAAATAAAATAATGAAAAATAATTTTAAAATTGCATAGAATGAATAATTAGAGATCACACAAATAATCAATATAAAGTCATAAACTAAACAAAGTTTAAACTAGAAAATAAAGAGTAATTAAAAGCATACTCTTGATTCCAGGTTCATTAGAACTGCAGACTTTGTTGACTCTTTGGCACGATCAAGCTGTTTCTGGTCAACTGCCAGGAGAATAAATGAACTATCAAACATAGACGCACGAAACACATTGATTTCATCAATAGATATAAAGCAGTGACCATCAATCACATGACTAATGTGACAATGAAAGCATTCTCACTCTAGAGGAGAGGTCCTGGGATCTATGCACCAGAGGACCTACTATGAAACGAAAGAAGGGGGAAAAAGCAGCCAACCTTCACCAGGAGTTGCAACTGCAATAAGTTCTCTTGCTGCTAAATCAACGGCTTTGGATACAAACTCAGACCCCTGATTGAAAATTTGAGCACACAGCTTAGTGGGAGTGCCAATCGTTGGTAATATCCATTAATATAAGAAAGGCAGCAAAAGCATGAGAATCAAGGACTTTTGAGTGACTGCCATTGTAAGCGCGCGCACATGTAGGCAGGGACAGAAATTATGTAATAAAGAAAATCTTTGGGGTTAGGGTTTTTTTTTTTTTTTTGGGAGGGGAGGGGGTGTGCTGGGGTTGGGGGAAGCAAAATGGCAGAAAATTTTCTCAACCTATATAAGGGCCTTTCTGAAAAATGAGAGGCCATGGGCACCCTCCCTCCCTTCCCCGGTTCCGCCCCTGCGTATAGGTCTTGATTAGATAGATAGACTGGTGCACAGAAGATCAACCAAAAATGCTGGTGCTGATCAATTACTAAGTTACTAAGTAGGCAACTTACAGTAGTTGCATGAATCCCAAAGATGCCAGTGTCATTATAGATACTGCTGAAAGCAGAAAACGACTGTATTTGTTGAAATTCATTTAAGACACGAAGATCTGTCCACATTGGCATCAATGACATTAGTTAAATTTATGAAATGGAGACGCCATATTAAAAAGCTGAGATAGATCTAACATCATTTTGTGAAGGTATAATATAGACACATCAGAAAGTAGAAAGTAGAAAGATTATGGGCCACTGACTTCTCATTAGAGAACAACAGTAAACATGACTACACAAATATCATCAAGTTAGGTGATAAAAATATCCAACATGTATATGCAATAACTTACAAAGCCGAGAGTACATCCCTTTTCCAGGACCTCCAGTAGAAAACGTACCACCTCCACCCATTAGCGTCTGCAGGAGAGGGTCAAGGTAATATGGGTTGATAAAGATATACACAAAATCCAAAGGGTAGGGTGCAGACCCTAGATTGTTGGGTAAAGCTAAGATGAAGATGATAGTGATGATGATGATTCCCAAAAACACAAAAAGGAGCAGATCCAATAAATAAAATAAAACTAAACTGATAAAACACCCCAATCCCAAACTAGAATTGCATGCGGCACAAAGGGAAAACTGAAATTAGAGAACCTGAAGTACTGTTAGTGTCATGGCATCCTTCTCCTTGTGCCAACCGCCAGGAAGTTCAAAAGCAAGTGCAACATGAGTCTTCTGCTCTCAGGAAAATAAAGGAACATTATAAACAGCCCCATAATTAGCTAAATGAAAAGAAAAATCAAATGCATAATAAATGAAATAATAAATACCGGAGAATCAGCTTGACAACGATAATCGCCACCAACATATACAGACTTTGGTGTCTCTGGCGGAGCTACCTTGGGAAGGTCAGATAGGAGAGGTTCGGCATATGATAGCAATTCTTCATGTTCCACCCCTGACGCTGCAAGTACAATTCGGGGAGCAGTATAATTTTCCTGATATTCTCAAAGAAAATGAAAGTATAAGCACAAAAGCAATGCAACCAAATAAGAAATAACTATAAAGCAGTAGTTAAAAGATAGACAGATGTTGCATATAGAAAATGATTCAATATGTACTTACAACAACAAATTCCTCCAATATTGTACTATTTAATATGCTTATTGCAGATTCAGGAGCTAAGAGAGGATTTGCCAGTGCACCAGAATATCCAGCAGAATGAATTGCCTCCAAAAGCAAACCATGTGGATTGTCCGATATTTCCCCTATCTCCGCCTTCACTTTATTCAGCTGCAATGATGTAGATAGAAGCTCAATATCTAACACCATAAAACAACATAACAACATCAACACCACAAAAGGATCTAGAACGATAGAATACCTGCTCATTAACCTCCCAATCAAGGAAAGCAGGGTTCCTTACACAATCAATGAGCACCTCGACCATTTCAGGCACATATGTTTTTAGAGCATCATAAGTATATGCCATCTGTTCCCGAGAGGCTGATGCTGTAACATTGCCACCTATAGCTTCTACTTCACGTACAATACGTAGATGGCTTCGATTTGTTGTGCTCTTGAAGGCCATGCGCTCCAAGAGGTGTGTGGCCCCAAAAGAAAGGGGTGTCTCATAGACCGAACCACAATTGACATATAATCCTATTGAAGCAGAAGGGCTCTACACAATCAACCCAACCAGCAATTACTAAATGAGTAACACAACATAAATGGAGAAAGGCTAATAGTAAAATGCATGGAAGAATGGGATGAAAAGAAAACACATACTGCAGATGTTTCTGAGGCGATCTTGACACCATTAGGAAGAGTAGTTATCTTAGTCTTTGCCGGTTCCACATAGTCAGGCAAAGAAGGTGGAAGTGTGACATCTGCAAGAGGAAGTTCTAGAGGTGGGAGTGAACTGGACTGTCCCCCAAAGATCCAGCTAAAGAAACCTCCAGAAGACGACCTTTTTGCAACACTTGTACTGGCAAATCTGGCTGCTGTTAAGCTATTGCCTGCAGAGCTCTGGAAATGCCAAATATTGTATTACTCAAATGTTTCATACAAAAATTACACATTAGTGAAAGCTCACACCCATGTTTACAATTAACAAAGAGTCAAAACTCCCCATACACACATAGAAATCTTTAAGCTCAAAAGCTAAAATTCTACATGTGCATCTCTACACATAAACTTTAGACCTGGTCTTGTGGGAACAGGGCACACGTCTGTAAGTTCCAAATCGATCATCAGGTGGGCATCCACCATGTGTTACGTTTCAAATCATCAGTCATACAATTCTCCCCACTAGAATTGAGTTAGGCAATGAATAAATTAGTCTATACTTGTATTCCCCTTTCATTGTCCTCTAAATCAAGTAGTTAGGATGGTCCAACCAACCTGATCTGCAGATGAGTTCACATCCAGATAGGTGACCATCTATCTAATCAATAGTTCAAGACCAAAACACCCGTGCTCGAGGTCAGACTCAATTCTACTATATCACAAATAGGACAACCCCAATATGTCAAAATCAAAATATCAACCGCGCTCTGTTTTGATTCTTGCCCTTACAACCACAGAATTCCCTCTCCTGATCTAAAATTTTTGGCTAATGCTACTACAAATCAGAGAGGAGTTCTCTCAGCTCCTAGATCACAGCGAACCAAATGCAGCTGCTACTATTTATCAAATTCTCCTCTCTCTTTGATTTTGCATTTCGCAAACAGACCTAAGATCAGTGCAGGAATCATAGATGAGAAATAAGACATTTCAAAATCAAATTCAACAGAAATTGTGTCCATTCCAACGCCATTTGGATGCACTCACCTGAATTTCATCAACAAAAAGGAAATGTAGTACAAAAGGAGAGAGAGAGAGAGAGACTGAAAACCTAAAATCCATTCACAAAACGAATCGAAATCGTCGGCGAGGAGAAATCGAAACGAACGAAGATTAGATCTATACTAATAGATGAATAGGAAGACAACAGAAGCTGAGAATCAGATGTTTTCTTCTCAAGAACAGGAAATGGAGGAATCCGACGAATCAAGGCGCGATCTAATCGAATTAGGGTTTGGAAACTGACCTTGAAAGCTCTGAACCTTGAAGCTGTGTACATGTTCGATGATTTGAAATCCTTGAAAATTCGAGCTCTGCTGCGTTCAGAAAGAGAAGAGAGAGAGAGAGAGAGAGAGAGAGAGAGAGCACCTGCACCAGGATTTTGGGAATGAAAACGGAAGAGACTAGAGAGAGAGAGTGTGTGCGTGATATTTATAAGGGAGATCGATTATAAGTTGTCGCCCAAGCCAGCGAGATTTTTGATTTGTTGGCTACTAAGCGGGGTGTAACAGTAATCGGATCCTCTGATGGGCCAGCCAGCCAATTTAACTACTTGAATTGAACGAATGTGGCGAGATTTCAATTCAAATTGAATTATCCACGTACATATGAGCATAATGAATGAGGATCCGGATCCCCTGTTTCGTCCGAACAGTAATCAGGCCGTGACCCGGGGGGGCTTGCTTTTCACTTTCCTCTACCCTTCTTTCACCCCCGCATGTGGCGACCCCTGATTCATCCAAACAGGGCTCCCCTGACGAAACAATGGATCTGTTTCCAGTCAATGAATGAATGAATGAAATAGTGTACCTAAATTTAAGTGATTTTAATTTTACAGAGAAGTTATTTATTCTTTTGGGTGTGTCATGTGTTTTGTATAAGACAAATATTACCATCCATGATGCATCCACCTCCCATTTCTTACTGTACATGAGGCCCACTTGTACATCGATCTAAATGGACGATCCAAACTCATCAAATTGCCATGACACTTTAAAAAACCTGCATGAAAATTTTAGGTCCACTTCAAAAATACAAATCAAATAAAAAGCATGGGTACACACTTGAAATCCATGTAAAAATCCTCAATTTAGCTCCAAAACTAACTTAATTATTAAGATCACATTGCTTAAACGAAAATCATAGGTCCACCACTAGTTCTATTGAGACGATTGTCGGATTGAGGCTTAATTTTTTCTTTTTCTTTTCATTTTTTTTAGAAGTCACGAAATTTGTGGACCATTAGTCAAATAGTATTTTTTTTTTTTTTACAACTCAAATAGTAAAGGACATAATATTGACATGAAATAAGATATATGAGGTTGTTCCACAGCATATTTACATTCTCCAGTCTCATGATTTGTGGGGCCCATGCAGTAAAATCCACCACCATGGGAGGTGAAACACAAGGGAAATTCTAAACACACCCACCCAATTTGCTAAGCCAACTCATGTGCTAAGCTCACCTATAGGAAAAATATAAACTTTCCTTTTTAGCTAAGCCCAGAGTTTTTTCGTCGGCTCATATTTTTCTCTTCTTCGCGAGCAAAGGCTTTTTCATCTTCATCCCCCCCAAAGTACCTCTTCATCTTCAACTTCTTCCATTTTTGTTTTATTCCTCTTTGTTAATCTTTTTTTCAAACTAATTGAATATGTAATTTATGCAAATGGAATGGAGTGTGGGTTGCAATTGGGGAGGAAACACATTTGAATGGAAGAAATGCGAGAGAGAATAAGGGTTACGGACAACAAAAAAGAATATGGTTCGCATTATGCACGGATACGCAGATCCATATACGTATCTATACATAATTTTTTTGCTCGACATGTGATAATCGTGCACATCTAATATGCACGGATCTGCATATCTATGTATAAATAAAGTCAAGGATATAGTCGGAATTTCACAAATGAGTATTTTGATAATAAAAAAAATTAAAACATAGGTGTGTTTAGTAAATGAGTGGGTGCATTTAGAATTTTTCCCTAAACGCACGGGAATAAGATAATGTAATACGAGATAATGTAACGGAGCTAATTTTGCATTCACATAAACGAGGTGGTTCGGTTTTTGTCTGTGCGCAGCTGAGTCAACGGTTTTGATTTTCCCTCGCCAGATTCCGGACTCGACTCAGGTGACGCAAGCAAAAAATAACCCCTCGAACAGCCCAGGTCAAGTCCCTCCCTAAACCTTAAAACCCTAGACTCCGTTCTTATCTTCTTCTTCTTCTTCTTCATCTTCCACCCTTCCCCCTTCTTTCAAAACCCTACACTGCCATTTTTATCTCCTTCTCCTTCTCCTTCTCCTTCTCCTTCTTCTTCTTCTTCTTCTTCTTCTTCATCGAGATAGAGAGAGAGAAAGCTTCTTTTTTTTTTTTCTTCTTCTTGAGAGGGAGATTGATATAATAGACAGAGAGAAGGAAATGGGGAAGCGAATGATTGCTCTAGGGTTTGAAGGCTCTGCGAACAAGATAGGTGTTGGAGTCGTAACCCTAGACGGAACCATCCTCTCCAACCCTCGTCACACCTACGTCACCCCACCCGGCCACGGCTTCCTCCCCCGCGAAACCGCCCACCACCACCTCCACCACATCCTCCCCCTAATCCGCTCCGCCCTCGACACCGCCACCATCTCCCCCGCCGACATCGACTGCCTCTGCTACACCAAGGGCCCCGGCATGGGCGCCCCCCTCCAGGTCGCCGCCGTAGTCGTCCGCATCCTCTCCCAGCTCTGGCGCAAACCCATCGTCGCCGTCAACCACTGCGTCGCCCACATCGAGATGGGTAGGATTGTCACCGGCGCCGTCGACCCCGTCATCCTCTACGTCAGCGGCGGCAACACCCAGGTCATCGCCTACAGCGAGGGAAGGTATCGTATATTCGGCGAGACCATTGACATTGCCGTCGGCAATTGTCTGGATCGGTTCGCCAGAGTCCTCACTCTCTCCAATGATCCCAGCCCTGGATACAATATTGAGCAGGTTCTCCTTATCAAACTACCCCTGCAAATTTATTTAAATTGCAGAATCTTTATCAATCTTATCGTGAACTTATCGCGATTACTACAGTTGTAGAGTGGAATGAGCAATGAATTTATATGATTATCTAGTTCATAATTCATATTAAGTGGTCAGTGTTGATGTATGTGACTATGTGAGTGTGATATCAATTTATTGAAAGGGAATTCTAGTGTACAAGCATTGAATCACAATGTGATCATTTGTAGTTTCATGCTAATGTGTGATGAATTTATGGGTATTCTGTAGTTTTGTTTTGTGGGTGTTTTCTAAGAAGATCAAATTTAGTAATTTACTGTTTTTCTTGCTGTTTCCAACTGTTTTTCTTTTTACCCCCTTGTCTTCTCTTTTATAGCTAGCAAAGAAAGGAGTGCAATTTTTGGATCTTCCTTATGCTGTCAAAGGAATGGATGTCTCTTTTAGTGGGATACTGAGCTACATTGAAGCTACGGCTGTGGAGAAGCTCAAGAACAATGAGTGCACCCCTGCAGATTTGTGCTACTCTTTGCAGGTTAGATTTAATTTTGTGAGAATATTTTTTTTTTTTTTTTACTTCTGTTGGTGAAAAATATTATTTTTACTACTCATAATAGCAGGTAGTTTTGGAAAATCTATGATGAAAGGCTCTCTCGTATTAAAAGTGAAAATCATGAATCGCGAAAATAAGATCCCACTAGGTGTGTTTTTAATATGCTGTGTAAATGGGATTCAGCACTGTCTACTCAGATCAGGGGATTCCTAATGAGTGGCTCATTAGCCTGGTTTACGTAGGGCCTTCTTTTTGGCCAAGGTACTTATCTATCAGGTGTTGGGTTGCACTTGAATGTTTGCTGTATTCTGCATAACACGTCATTTCTCACGCAATATATCTCCCATGTTATCGTCTCCTTTTATGACACAGGAAACAGTGTTTGCAATGCTTGTTGAAATTACGGAACGCGCCATGGCACATTGTGACACAAAAGATGTTCTTATTGTCGGTGGTGTGGGATGTAACGAGCGGTTGCAAGAGATGATGCGAATAATGTGCTCTGAGAGGGGTGGCAGGCTATTTGCTACTGATGATAGGTACTGCATAGACAATGGGGCAATGATAGCATATACTGGTCTCCTTGCATATGCCAATGGCTTAACCAACCCACTAGAAGAATCAACCTTCACCCAGAGGTTCCGAACTGATGAAGTACATGCAATTTGGAGAGAGAAGGATATGCTTAATGCAAATGGTGTTGACAGTTGAGGTAACAATTTCTTCACATCTTTGAGAAATGGAACATGAAATTCTTGAGGCATAGTTACCCAAAAAAAAAAAGACTGCAGTGTGTTTCTTATTCTTATATAGAAGGCCAATACAATTTGTATCTGCTTCACATATAGAAGGCCAAGACAACTTCACATGTATCTGCTTTTATGGTTTTTTTGCACCGAAGGATCTGTTCTGGTGTAAATCCAAAATATTTAATATTTGGTGCGGCTGTGGTAACGGATCATAGATATGACCATGTTAAACAGTATCCCAACGGTATTTGCAACTTCAAAGTGTAGCCCAGCTGGTATTTGTTGCACAATTCCAAGTAGCTAGTAGGTAACTAGGTATAGAGCAAAGCTCCTGAAAATCCTTAGCTCAAGTCTCTGTGAAGGGGAGAATTCTTTATAATTACCTAAACCGGAGGACATTGTTTCCAAAGATCTGACTATATAGAACAGAGAGAAAAATATTTTAGAGGAACAAGGTCGTATTCTTAATATTTGGATCAATTTTGTTGCCTTGTTATTTAGCTGTTAAACACAATAGATTGTCCTCACTCATTCTAAAAGCACATTGCCGTGATTATGCCATTGTGTTGTGCTACTAATTCTAAAGCTCTCTTACTATGTTTCTTTTTCTGTTATTGGCCTGGCAGGAACTTGTGATTCTCTGTAAGATAATCCGCCTGTGGAAAATGCTCCAAGTAGGTGCAAATGTGCTCTTTGGCTTGATTGCTATTGGTGAAGAGTCTTAACACGCCGTTGGAGCAAGGACTAAAATAAAATTCATCTGGAGTGGCAACTAATGAGATTAACTAGTATTATGGGATGATCGTGATTTGTATTACTATTTGATTTATCTGCAGTCTGAATTTTTGCCATACATTAAGTGCTTATAATCGAATGGCCATCATTTGTTACTTAAGTTTACGCCACCCCATGGAATACAATCCTTCGTTATTGTTTTAAATTAGAAACAGTGGACAGTAGCTCTGAGCAACCTACTCATTTGAGTATGCTCGTGTCGTTGTTACCTTTTGAGCTTAAAAAACAATCTTACACTTAAAAAATTAAAAGATGTACACGCAAATAACAATATGGCACACAGTTTTAAATGGTTCGGTCAAACTTGACCTATTCTCGTGAGAAGAGAACCATTTGGATCAAATAGTCTTAGCTTAATGTATATAATTGTCTTAGTGGGGGGAAGTAGTGCTATTTACATATTGTACAAATTTGTAAATTTTTTAAGATGAATTTGGATGGCTTTGGTGAACAAATGGGCAAAAATTTAATAACTTAGGTACAGAGCTACAGATATATATATTCAGAGGGGTGATCCTATTTTCTGAGAAGACTTTCCACTAAGCAATTTGGGAATTTCATTTAGTCTGATCAAAAGTTTCATATAAATTTATTTTTTTATTTTATTTTATTTCATATGAGTTCCTTTGATCTATTTTAAGTTCAAATGGGCTTTAATAGTATTGATAAACAAGGCTATTGAGAGAAAAAGGAATTTATATTTCCTAAACAGCTTTATTTGAGGAACACATCTAAGAGGATAAAAGAGAGAAAATGGTTCTTGTCTGAATATAGGACAGTGATCCAACATAATTTACAAATATTACAAGCAAACTAGCAAAGTATGTCAGACTGGCTCCATTATTTTGCAATTAATGTTAATATGATACAAAAGAGATATAATGATAGTCTACCGGCAAATTCATCATCTCAAGGACCCTTTTTGCTTTATCCATGTTAATTGCAGTCCTAACTCCTAACACTTAAAACATGTCAGTTATCTGCAAAATTTTGCCTCAGAGCTACAATGCAAGGAAACCTTTTCTGCAATCTTAAAAATCTCTTTCATCCGTTTGTCAAGTAGGTGATTCGACTGTTCTTCTTGACTCTTCCTATCTTTATCAACCTCAAGGTCAAAAGTGCAATCTGTTCCAGCTGCTTGCGACCGAAACATCACAAATGTCATGTCATGATCATCTGGGACCTCAACCACGCATTTCCCGGCAGTCCCAACATCTTTCCCCAAGACATCCACCTTCATTCTATCTAAAATAGAGGCCCTATAGTTCTCCATAGAATGACAGTCCGTGGGGTCAAGATTCAGATACACTAGAACTTCCCAACATCGGAGGAACTGTTTCTTGTTGATCTTCAACTGTTGCCTGACTGTGTCAACTACACCTGCCGGTGGATTAGAGCAGAACTCACAAGTTTTCTTTGATAGGAGGCCTTGTTTCAGTTGAGAAGCAGTTGAGCTAATTGCTGATTTGATAGGGTCAAATTTTAGTAGGCGAAGTGTGTCAATGCAGGTGCGCACATGTTGGAGGTAATCAGACGGGTCTTCAATTGTCACATCATAAGCATTTTCAGATATAGCTACCGAGTTCAGAGCCTCGAGAAGGTGACGCCCATGTCCTCGGCCCTGGTTAGGAGGTAATACCAGTATCTGCAGTGGAAACGAAAAGGCTAAATAAGCTAAATAACAAAATCAAAAGTCTTGCTAACTTCTATTCCTGAGGCGAATGAGATGAGAAAGGGTTCTAGAAAATATGCATACAATATTGTGACAAGCAAATGCAGAGCTAAAAGGTCCTGCTCAACAATACAACAGAAGGATGGCTACAATCTGAATAAAGGATGGTGCAAGCAACAGTTTTCACAGCTCATGCATCTCAAATAATAGGGCTTCATCTGTATTGAAACTCGATCTAGATTTTGAAGATTTTGATAGCATTTAAAGAGCATTACTATTAGAGGAACACTGGGCTAGATGTTATGAGAAGTATTTTGACAAAATATCATTTTTTTTATTGATTAAGTCGGTTTTTTTTTTCTTTTAATATCATTCAACCAACCCATAAGTGATGATACGGGTACTTCAAAGTAGGGAATGTATCATATAGTTTCACATGTTAAAGTTCATTTTTTTATGTGTAAAATCTGTGCATAGGCCGTATCCATGGTGTGTTTCTATCATTTTCATCCCATATATGGGCACCATAAGCCCGTAAGGCAGATTTGGGTGTATCTTGGACATGTGACAAAACTAAAGGTAGAAGAAACATTTGCAGCAGAAAGGGCAATCAGCCATCTCTGCTGTGCATTTGGGTGGTCAGAAAGACTGAGCACACCACCATACATCTTTTCAGCCTTTTTCAGCCCAAATCAATATCCATTACATTTTATATCATGCAATGGTTATTACTGTGAGCAGAATGTCATCTGCTGCCCACCTTGCTATAGAGGTCCAAATTTTACATTTGTCGTAACAACATGAATTCTAAAATACTGTCATTCCATGACTGGAATGGCGGAACAAAATTCATGTGGCTGATCCAGCATGGTTGGGACAAGGCTTTGATAAAGTTGATGATGACGACGACCACAACGATGATGTAGGAAACATCATGCTATGTTGCTTTTTGATGAAATCAAAACCATTTTCCAAGTCATTGTTTGTTTGGAACTAATCGCAAAGCAAACCACTTTTTAGTAATCTGCAAAGTTGCATAACTTTTCTGTGGCTCCCTTCAGCACCCTCAGATGCAGATCATCTGGAACATACAGATGTGAAGATATGCATAAATACATTTGAAAATACAAAGGGTCACGCTTAAAGGGGAATATGAAACCATTATTTGAGTATAGAGGGGCCTAATACTCATAAATGATTCTAGCAGGGGGTTGTAGACTGATCTTGTTACCACAATGACAGGAATTAACCTGAATCACGGAGGGTTTTCACACTAGCAAAAGATAACTGGAATAGTAATAGTGCAAGAGCGAACCTGGCCTAAACGCAACCGAGAGCTATCAGGGTAGTGATAGAAGTGGTAGATTGTTGCAAAACCAAGTAACTTGAAATAAGTTTCTGCACCCAGATTAGTATTCCTCTCAATGATGAAATGGATCTCCCATTTTGGATCTGAGACATCTACAGGACTGCCACCTGAATCAACATGCTCTTCCTATTATGAACTAGACTCCAAAATTCTTAGATCTATACAAGATGAAATTTCATTGGAAGCAACTAAGCATTACCATCTACAAAAAGATGAACAAGAGCCACCAGGCGATTATATAGTTGCCCAACAGGTACGTTGCTGAGATTCATGCGAACAACCTGGTGCTGAGGAGAGAAAAGTATCATTCATGGCAGTTGAAATGTTGAATGAAAAAGGCACTTATCAGTAATTCAGTATAAAAGATCAAATATATTAAATTATAGTCATATCATAGATAATAAGATACCAATTTCCTACAGATTCTTTGAAATGAGCAATGTAAGCATTAGACATGTTCTGGTGTCTAATTATTCTTGGATTGGTTTAGTTGAAACTCAAACTTTGTATTGCAATTGAGAACATACATGTTTTTGATAGGCAACATGGCTCAAACAAACAAAATCATGGTTGTGACGGTGAGCACCTTTGAACTGTGCTACAGGCTGTTGTCACAAGTGATAAAAATATATACATGTGCATGAGTGTTTTTTTTTTTTTTTTTTTTAAAGGCCACAATTGATAAAATATTAATATGCTGTTTAATTTAAGTCGTCCCTCATCTGATCTATCTGAGGTCAGCATTTTGAGTTTTACTATTTAACACAAATATGGATGGTTGCTAGGGAACTTGTACAAAGAGCACATATCAATCAGCTGCAGGATGAAATATCATGACCACAAGCATACTGGTCAAGTCTGGAACATTACTTTTGGAAATGCTTATTTAACTGAAAAATCCAGATAGCATCATGAAATTACAAAATGCAAATGAGAATAAAAGTAAAATTAAGAGAGCACCTCCGTGATGGAAGCCTCTGGTTCCAAATGGCTATAAGATGCATCATCATGCCCCTTGGAAGCTTCAGAGCATATGACTTTTCCATTTGAGATGATGTTTCTGAGAGCAGTAAATCAATACGAAAATTTACAAAGCTGTAAAGATAGCCATATGAATTACATACAAATGAAAGGCTGAAGTTTGAATTACACATTCAAAAAACGGTAGAGTTGAAATTCCCCAATACATGACCAAATTGCTAACTTATTTAGCAAGACTTGGGCCAACCACACATCCACAATATCCAGTCCTTTCACAAGAACACAGAGATTATTGGCTCAAAGACTAAGGGAGTTTTATCATCAGGTGGGACAGAATTACAATTGAATTTGGATAATTCGATATCTCTCCTCAACTATCCATTCTTTATAAATTGTGGCCCACCTGATGATCAAAACTCAAACTCAAGCCAGGACACAGTCACGGTGTGCCCTTTCAGATGTAACTTCCCAGATCTTGAACAAATGTGCCTCACCTCCACATTTATAAGCACATACCGTCGCCCTTCAGCGAAAATGTTTCAGTGTAATCATTAGTACATACCTGAAAAACTGAGTTTCTGTTGAAAAAGTTTTGAGGAATTCATCTTTGTTCTCAACTAGAGATTCACCACATATATCCTGGCAAACAATAATTGTTAATTACACCAGTAGCCAATCAAACAAACCATAAAATAAGTATCAAATGCTTACCTGAATTATAGGATTCAGATCTGTGATTCCTTTTGATCCCTTGCAACAGCCAATAGTAGTTAGCTTTAGAATGTTGCCTCAAGAAATAAGGCTACATAATACCTCAACACATAAAAGCCAACTTAATATTTTGATTGCTAGAAGAAATATGTGATAAGAATGATCAATCAAAAAAGATAGTCATCGTTCAAAATTGCGGCAACGATTGCCATCGCGGTCAGCCCTGAAAACCATTATGACGCGGCACCGCATAGCAATTCATAGTCATTGCAGTCCATTGCGGTAAGAATTTTTATTTTAACCCCAAAAACAATCTGAAAAATATCCAAAAAATTCCAGAATATTTTAAAATGCTAGAAAACAATGTTTTTTTTTCCATTAGCAAACACTTTAAAGCAAAATATCAGTCCCCCCTAAGTCTAAACATTATGTATCACTGTCTTGTTTGAAACTTGTAAGGTTTGTTATGAATTAAATAGTTTTACATTATAGTATGCATTGCAACCATAATTTTGACCTAACCATTAGTGTTGAACACTTTAAAGTCAAGAGATTAGTAATAGTAGTGCAGATTTCAATTATTCAATTACCGAGTAAATTGAGAATGAACTTCAGCTTTCAAGTAACATTTACTGCTACATCAAGATGAATTAATTAATGAAAGCAGTGGAGTACGGACATAGGGGCATTGTGGTTGAGGAGGGAAGAAGCCTTCATATGAGAATCCACCAAAATCTTGCAAATCACGAGTTTCGGTTTAAAAAAAAAAGGCTTGGGGAGCTCTAGCAGTCTCAAGAAGCTCCACATATGGTTTGGGGAAGAGAGATGCAAAAGAAAGAAGAAGAAGGAGGGGGGGGGGGGGGGGGGGGGGGGGGGGGCGTGTAATTTAAAATTAAAAAAACAATGTCGGCAGATATTTTTACCATTATTTTCAAAATATCAGCCATTATAACCATTATATTCAAAATAACAGTTGTTATGACTGTTATGGATTGATTTCACTTTTTTTATACCATGACTGTTATGACAGTTGTATTGAAAACAACGAAATGGCACAGGCCGTTTCCGTTTCATAACTGCTTTTTTTTAAAACCATGGTGATAGCCCAGCAGGAATGACTATTCCCCGTCCCAATAATATGTAAGAATGATGCCAACCATTTTCTTTATGGGATTGCTACATAGTGTACACGCATTCCACTCTTGAAAAGATTTATGGTCATGAAAAAAAAATTTAAAAAAATAAAAAAGAAAAAGTTCACAGACATCATCTACAGAGAACCAGAAGATGAATAGTCAGTCCAAATCTGGTCATGCTGTTCATTTGGTAAATCTTGATGGATAACCATGGTCATCCAATCAAGATGATTGAGAGAAAGCCTAGAGCCTTAGCGACAGGTTCTCACCCTCAGCAGAACTCCCATTCAGCAGTAGAGAAACTGTACAATTCTCATCCCTGGAACTCATCGGATAGATTTGCAGAGAGCTTGTACACATGGGCCCATGTTTTGATGATCCAAATCATTGACCGGTGGAAGACCCAGCTATAATCAACCATGTCTTAAATAATCAGATTTGAATATTAAAGCTATGCAATATTGAATTTCTAATTTAAATGCAAAACATAGCTGTTATCATCGCACGACCACGCAGAACCCTGCCCTTGCAACCACGAACACCTTCCTCTCTGTGAATTGGCCCTCAACCCCAATTGACACTCATCCAATTGAAATCAATAGTTAGATTTTAGCACAAAAATCCACTATATCTCAAGGTTGAAAAGTGCAAAATCACAAGGCTCTTATTAAGGTGAGACTGATCTGTTGGGGTGATAATTAGGGCTTTCTATGAGCCATATTCAGGCCAGACCTACCCAGGCCCAAGTTTGTGCCAATAAGGATTAAAGGGCTCGATTCCAAGTTTAGGTTGGATGTGGACCCTAGGCTCCAGGCGTGAGCATGCTCAATAAAGAAAAATAGGAGGCTAGCAACAACCTGTAGAAGGCCCGATTTCAATTAAAGCCTGGCTCATTTTCAGTCAAATAGCTTACTCCATACCATTAAAAATAAAATCAAAAGTATACTCTATCAGACTGAGGCTTAGCACATCTGAGCCACACCTGGGCCATTGACAGCCCCGTGATAGTTGGCCCTCACCAATTCATGATAAGACTTCCATCCTCCCTCCCCATGAATGACATGCATCCATGTGGGCCTCATGGAGAGGACCATAAATTGCACCTCAAGTCTGTGTTGCATTAAAAACCCACAACATGTGAGAAATAGTAATCTGAAGAAATTTAAGTCTAATCAGTTGCATCAGGTTCCAGGAGAACCCGACTTTCACTCAACAAAAAACAAAAGGTAGGTTCACTAGCTAGAACCATAGAAGACCTCTTCCTTTTAGTTCTCATTCTTCTATTATGTATGGGACCAAAAACTGTGGAACCCTTGGGGATTCCAACAGCTGAAAAGGAGCAGAAGAAAAGGTGATACTTACATTGAATGTGCTATGGAATGTCACATCAGCATATGCATGAAATGACACGCAACTTATCCAAATGTTGATCTGCAACAAAAGTGCTTAAGCAATCAATAATTCAAACATACACAAGGGTAAACATCCTCCTCATAGGAAGAGAAAAATAAACTTAGTAATGGAAAATCCATTTATTTAATTCCAGAGTACCATGTCTACCTCCGCATGAGAAAGCACAGTATAAGCTCAAGAAGTGCCAACTCAATGGCCTGAAATCCTGAGGCCAACTTTTGTCATATTTTCCAAAGTAGTATTAATAGAAAATATCAATTATGAAAGCATTATAATTTAAAAAATATTATTTGCAAGCATTTCATATTAACATTCCTAAGGCTGTACAAAGTAGTCCTCATTAACTAAAAATTATTTTACAGTTCCAGGAGATGATATCACTAACTTAAGAGTATTGTTGAACCACTATACTTAAAATGGTGAAGAGAATGATATTTCACAGATCACAACACTGCAGAAAGAAAATATCAACAATGATAAGAACATAATTAATCACCAAAACTGAAACAGGGGCACTGATTGAAAAGCACAAAGATGGATCCACAAGTAGCACTATATGCATAAAAGATGGAGCTTTTAAGGTACAAGATTGTCAAGATATTAATAGGATGGAAATTACCTTTAAATCATTATAGCCATATATCTTTCCCTCTTCGCCGAAAAAATGACACAGGTCAACTGGATTTGTGGAAAAGCAATCTGCAGTATCCATTTCTTCAGGGCAACTTACTGCGATAAGTACCAGAAAAATAAGACATGTTTGGAAACACTGGTAAGGTGTCAGACAATTTTACATCAAAAGCATTTATTTATTACTTACATAAAAATAAAGACTGAAACCATGACCCTGGTATTGTATGCTTGGGATATCACCATTCAGGCAAAGACAATTCCATACATGTAAAAGTATGGCTGAGCATTCAGGATGAAATCTCAGTTTCAGTAGAAAACAATTGTGAAGAAAAAGAATTCACTTTGATGGGACATTAACATTAGGACTTCCCATGCCACCTTTCAAAAAGCAATTTTAGGACTTCCCATGCCACCTTTCAAAAAGCAATGGCTTCAGAGGCCAACAAATTAGGGGAAAAAACCATATAATAAAAGAGGAGGCAATGGTCAATGTGAAAAGAAAGCATCTCTCCACCAACATTCCCTAGTTCCTAGCAGATGTCATGGAAAATTCTTATAGTTAATCAATAATAAAAACAAAAGGAACTCCAAAAGCTGCAACAGGATTTAACTCATTAGTTGGAAATATCATCTTGCAAGCAGACAAAAAATCCATGATCCAAATGCACTCTTTCTTTAGCTCTCTGCTGACAATGGATGAAATTATTTCTGGGCTTTATTATGTTCCAATCATGTTTCTTTCTTTAATTTTTGTAATTTCATTATGCTCCTCAACAAAATTTGTCATCTTCTCAAAAATAATGTTTTTGTTTTGTTTTTCTTTTCAAATCAAACACTTAGCACATTTACCTTTGAACGAGCACCTACTACTGCACCATTATAAATCTCAAATGCAATACTTAGTTCATTATAGCTGATATCCATTGTATGTTTTCTGATATATTAGAAGACAAAGTACAACTTTGTAAAACGTGTCTTCAGCTATAAGTTCAAAAATAAAAAATAGTGGAGCATTGCTAACGCATCAAACATATTAAGTCCATAAAGCATACTCAACATGTGGAGTTGTAGACATGTCAATTTGTGGACAGGTCACACCTAAATGATTAACTTACAGAAAATGTATGGTTTCAAAATCTTTTTGTCCACACTGCATACAGTATGTTCTAATTCATCAACAACTTGTAAATTGAAGCCAGAAATGGCAAATAAGAAATCAAGTGCGAAACAATCAAAATCCAAAAAGCACGGAAAGTTCCTCAACTTGTGATGACTGATGGCACAGAAGTGCAGCCAGAGGATGGATACAAATAAATATTATTTGCATGAGGCTTATATTAATTGTGATTTGAACAGCTAAAACCATACCAAGAAAAACTTTAATGCATTCATTTGCCTCAATCCCAGCATCTGCATCACAACAACAACAACAACAAAAAAAAATCAACGTGTTAAACAAACTAATTGAAATACAATAAATGCATAACAAAAGAAGGTGATGCGTAAGAATACTTAGTCTTTGTGAGATATGGTGTGGAAAATGTCAATAAATAACCATACACTCATTTATTGGTTAATTAGGATGTATCCCAAATCAAATTGAACCTGATTTTTAATGACATGAACAGTTCTCTTTTGGGATGCACATCTCAAGTGTCAAAGTCTTGATTTAGGTGGTAAAGCATCTTGGCCTAGTAAAGGTGGCTAACTACAGAAAAATCCAGTAAAAAGTTGAAAATACCAAAAATGTAAAATGTTAAAATTCGGAAGCATGCATATCAAAACATCAAAGTTTGCTATGACCTCTAATTAGAAGGGTTCCAAAACCTGAGGCTTGGTAAATACTCAATACACATATCCAACCTGAAGCTTGGAAAGGGCTGTGTGCGTACATGTCATTATACTTTAGTGTTTATGTACACTAAAATTTTCACAATAACCCAATGGGCCAGGTTCTGGGGCCCGCACTGCTTGCCCTCAACCCACCTCAAACACAGCCATGGGACCTCTACTCTCTAAAGCCCAGATATCTCACACGCTTACCAGCAAACTGCACCAACAGATCAAGGGCAGCTACTGACATGTTGCTGCCCATGCACCATTCAACATGTCGCTAATCACATGCTCACAACTCATCTATACTGGCATGCTCTCCCAACGGCGGTATGTCTGACCATTTCTGACGTTCCCGAACCAGTGTACAGACCGCACAATGATAACTTCTAGGGGGCCCCTCTGGAAGCTTCTGGAAAATCTAATCCCAAAGAGGACACCCCTTTTAGGAAGCATAGCATTGGCATTGTGGACCTGGATCCTTGATGGTCCTCCCTCCTTCAACTACTATCTTCATCACTGGGCTTCAAGTAATACCTCTTATTCATGATCTATGCTAAGATCAAGAGGATATCTAAATAAGGAACCATACCTGCAACTTAACCTTCCCTCTTTCTGTTAGCCATTATTTATCTCTGTTGTAAAAGAAACATCAGTGATTTGAAGGTTGTCTGAGAGTTTAGAGCCTTTTATACCCACAAGCCTCGTAATAAGCATGAGAAAACATTGATCCCTTGCCCCCTACTCTCTTCTTGTGGTTGCAGAGTTTGGATCTTGTTCTCAGGACATCTGCATCACACACCCGTTCTATCTAGCTCCTTGAAAAGTTGTGCCAATAACGAGTTCAGGAACACTCAGTGGGACACAAGCACAACCTCCAAGATTCCTACTGACACCTCTTCAGTTTCCCCTCCCTCAACCACAATAGTTGGAAAGATCATTGTACTTCTCTTGAATGAGGCAAAGCATCAAGTTAACTTGCAAGCCCAACTAAAAAGGTGTGCAAAAGAGTTAGCCTTCAAAAAACCGCTCACAGTGCTAAGCCCCATCCTTTTGGTTCCAAGATGGAAGGCTCATCCAATCAATGTTGAGGGTCGAGGCTAGGGCCCTCTTGCTCAGGAGTTGGCTGACCTTGCACACAAGACCACCCAGTGAAGAACCACCACTTGGTGTTCTCTCCTTATCATCATTGCTCTCAATATGTTTCCTACAACTGCCTCAAGCCCACACACTGTTCTTTCCAATTCTTTGACACCCAACTCACTGCATTAGTTGAATCACTTTCTACAATGAACAATCAACTAACCATAGCAACTGTATTTACAGATTGATAGGGAAAATCTGTTGGGCAAATTATGTGTTCTGAAATGAGCTTGTTTGATCAAATAGAGTCCTATGCTTTGAATTGAGCAAGTTGGAATTCTTGGATCAATTCAAAGTTCCTTACAAATTGATTCATCATTTTCCGCATCAAAATCAATGACAAATTATTGTTTACTGAACTCACTACACTTGCTATTTGAGTTGCATTCCTAATTTAAAGTTCAGCTTAAATACTCCTTACCAATTTTAACCTTAGGAGATGTGAAGAAAATAGTAGTGTGCTGACTGCTGATTGAAGAAACACCCATGCACGTTTCAGCATCACTCACGCAGTGTGCTCTGAACATATCAAGCTTGCTACTCGAGTAAATGAGTGCATCAATTGTATAAATTGATTATATCAAATGAGCAAATCAGTGCAACCAATCCAATAAAAAAAATAAAACCAAATTGAATAAATTTAATGATTTATGATCCCATTAATATTGATGTTGTTTCCTATTTTAGGTTGAACTAATCCAGCTTGTTCACTTAGCAAAACCATGAGTAAATTCAATAAGTGATCTTCTCAACCATGTAAATAAATGCGGCAAATCAAATGAAGTGTTAAACAATCAACCTGAGCGTACGAGACATAGTTGCCAATTTTGTTTTGGACCCGTTTCGGTTTGGCCTGTTTCGGCCGGTTTAGAAGTTTGGCGAAAGTTTTGGAGGTACGTTTTCAAAAAATATTTAAAACATAATATAAAAATACATAGAAAATATTTTAAAATATCAATAATGCAATATTAGAGAAAACTATGGTTTATATTTTTAATATGGTGGCCCCCATTACCGAGCCAACATGAGTCAGAAGGATTCAGCAAGAATTGAAAAAAGGGGACCACATGGCATGTGACTATTGAATAGGACGCGTGACTAAGAGAGAAACTTAAAGGGGCATATCCCCCTTTCATTCATTGAAATCAGAACAAGAGGACAGGACTCAGGAGCGAAAGAAAGAAAAAAGGAAAGGCGAAGGAGAGGAAAGGAAGGAGAAGAGGAAGAAGAGGAATCACCGAATCAGTCCAGCCACCATCCACAACAGGTATGGGTCCTACCTATTTCCCTTCTTCCTTTCTTTTATTTTTCCTTTTTTTTTTCTTGTTTTATGCAAACAGAGATTTAGGGTTACTTAATTGCTGCTTTTACAAATCTGATACTCTCTCTCTCTCTCTCTCTCTCTCTCTCTCTCTCTCTCTCTCTCAGTAGGTTTTTCTAATAAAAAAAGGCCGAAATCTAGGATTTTGGTCCGAAATGGAGGATTTTGGCTGACATAAACTGAAATCCAAATTGAAGTTTCTTGAAGGGGTTTTTGTTTCGGACAGTGGTACGAAACAGAACATTTCCACCGAAACAAAGCAATTTTCACAACTATGGTACAAGACCATCGAAAGCCTCTAGGCTAACCAAATTATGTATATGGAAACTACTAGCTCTCTCACACACACACACACAACCGGACAACCACATTCCTACCTCATTAATAATTCTTGTAGTAGGGCTAGAGACACCAGATTGCCATCAGATAGATATCTGTCTCCCATGGTCTTCAAAATAAACTTACCCAAATAGGCCCTATGCTAATGTATTATCGTTCAGCTTGAATTTGAGTACTTTAAGAACATATTTGCACAAGGCGTCCCTAGACTAAGAAGTGGGGAGTGGGGGAGACCTTAGAACAGATTCACCTACAGGAGTCATGGGACTAAACTTAGAGACAGAGTACAAATTCATAGCCAAAATTCAAAATGCCAAGATTCTAGCTTCAACAAAGCACATATCAACATTAGAACCCAAACTTCATACTAATCTCATTGGTTATCATAACCATACAACTTGATATGTATTGAAGTCCACATTATATCCAAATCACGATAAAACTCACAACTCCGACACCAAATGAATGGGAAAAGTGCGCTAATTTCACTAGTACTGATGACGATCACACATTTCAAATTACAATGCCTACTAGTATCGTCCTCAATTATAGAAAAAGTGCACAAAATCGTAAATTTAAGCTCCAGATCATGCCCAAATCGTTCCGTAACGGCAACAACATGAAAAAGAATCATACTGGTAACTGAAAGAAATTGTAGGGAACTAAAAATACAGTCTTTTCATCAAGGAAGGGCGTAATTCAAGGGCAGGAAACGTCAAACGAAGTTACAAATCAAATCGATCATCGGACATGAGATTTGAAAATCGAAAGTTCATCATAAAAAAATAAAATAAAAAACATGAATCGAAGTAATGTTCATGTTCACGAAACGTTACCGATGTTGGCGAACACGACACGCTTGCGCTTCTTACTATCAGAGGTGGTGACGTCGGACACGTTTCGCGTGAGCGTCATTTTCCGTTTCGTTATCTGAAAACCCTAGGAGAAATCGTTTTAGGGTTTTCTCTTTCTTTCTGGAGAAGGAAAGAAATGAGAAGAACAAGACACGAAAGAGAGAGAGATCTTTTGTCTTCTCGTTTGTGCGAAGAATAGTAGTTGCTTGCGTCGCGTCGCGGCTGCTGCAGCTGTAGAAGCTTCGGATTTTGTGGATTTTGGGAGTTCCAGGTTGGTTAGATTTTGGGTGCCTTGTTCCGCATTATCAGAGAGTCTCGTCAGCTAGTAATTCAAATCCTAATCCTAATCCTATGAATGTCAAAAAGATCCCACCTAAAATATCTAGCATTCTCACTTCTCAGGGCCTCTTCAATAACTTTATTTTGGGAAAATTTCAAGACAGGGCCTGAGTTTTTTTCAGATTTCAAAACAAGACAAAATTAAATTGTGATTTTAAAACAGGACTTAAGTTTTCCAAAACCATTTCAATTGAGGACATCCGAGGACATCCGGTGAATTTTAAGATATTCCTGCCGTTTGTTCCCTACTTTTTTTCAAAACCCCGAAAATGCCCTTTAGGGCTTAAGCTAAAGAGAGAACCCTTCTTTTCCTATTCCCCTCTTTCCATTCCATTATTCTCTGTTCCTTCACCATTCCATTACTTTCCAAAATCACAGACGCAATTTGCATCAAATTGATGGTATTTCCATGCCCTTCTTCCCAAGTCCAACACTTTCTTTGAATACTTTCAAATCTCAAGCAAAAGGTCTAAAAAAAGAAGCTCATTTAAATCCATGCGCAGAACAGATTTAACATGCATTCCTCCGAAAACTACTTATGTTATAGAAACATGAACATCTCCAAATCATACTCCACATGGAAAAAACAACAACAACAACACCAGCAACAGCAACAAAAAATTGTTGTTGGTTTATAACATAGAGCTGTTGAATCCACACAGTACTAAAGAAACAAACAGAAAGAGCATTCAAAATTGAAAAGAAAGGAAAATGATCGAGGGGGAGAGATTGGAAGGGCTTGCGGAAGGATTTGATGGATCGGACAGTCGTAACTGACTGAAATTGTGAGGATCGTAAGAAGGCCAGTTGCCGAACAGAGACCCCATCAAAAGCACGATCAGTTACTGCTCTCGGATCGAGAGAGAAAGGAAATCGATGAAGAGCTTCGGTTAGTAGCTAATGAATGTTTTCTTCTCTGCCATTCGTTTTTCTCATCAGGCTTCTCTCCTCTTCTTCTCCCAATTTCGAAACAAAAACCCTCTCGAAGATCCGACGAGAGACGAGACTCTGGTTTGGCCCCGCACCTGGTGAAGGAACGGAGGATAATGGAATGGAAAGAGGGGAATAGGAAAAGAAGGGTTCTCTATTTAGCTTAAGCCCTATAGGGCATTTTCGGGGTTTTGAAAAAAAGTAGGGAATAAACGGCTGGAACATCTTAAAATTCACCGGATGTCCTCTATTGAAATGGTTTTGGAAAACTTAAGTCCTGTTTTGAAATCACAATCTAATTTTGTCCTGTTTTGAAATCTGAAAAAAACTTAGGCCCTGTTTTGAAGTTTTCCCTTTTATTTTTTGTTGGAGCACATTTTACCATTAATTTCTGTGTATTGAATTCACATGCAAATAAATATGACCTTAACATATAATTATAATTTTAACATTTAGGTTGCTTGTTTGAAAAATTCGTGAGAATTCTTGTTTGGGTGAATCCTAGAATTACAAATGTCGTCCAACATTTACAATCCTGGAGTTTTTGAAATTCGAGAGTATCTTTTCATGTGATCTGAAATTTTGAATTCTTGCATCAATAAAAGCAATTAGAATGCCCAGGGACAAGATATTACATCATGTAAGAAATTCCGAACAAGCCTAATCTCTTGTCCAATTCCTTTACAGAAATCCCTTTAACCAAACTAACCATAATCTAAAAAAAAAAACCACTAAACTTGAATCAACTCAAAAGGTGGGGTTTGGTATTAACCATTAAAAAAAATTCTGATTTAATGGTTTATTATTAGTGTGTGCTTGTTTGCTTGTTTGCATAAAACATATTAGAACTGAATACATATGAAATCATGCCAAATGGTTCAAAATGGAGATTCAAAGTGCATATGCAAAAATGACCAGTAAATAACCTTTCCCATGAAATGTGAAAAAGGAAAGATGGGACATGGATACCAAACCATCTCCGTAGTAATTCAAATCTTAAGAAAGTCAAAGTCTCACCTAAATCACTATCTTATATTCTTCACCTCTCACCTTATTTTATTCCCAGTTCACCTCTTTAATAATCTTTCACTGGAGCTTATTCGCCATGAAATCCTATGCATTTTAACACAAACAAACATGCTTTTAATCAAAATAAATTCTATTGTTACATTGACCATGTGTAACACACTTGTGCCAATCTTTTATAGACTTAGATCAAACAATTAACAAAAATCACTAAACCTCATCTTCTATGTGAAAGCTATATTTGAAAGTCTTCCTATAGCTCACAAGGAAGTGGGCCCCATAATTTGTGTCATATGTTATATTATGATATATTTCAAAGAGAAACTTCCCCGATGCACTATAGGAGCATGCATCTGGACCGTCGCCAAAAGCTAGGAACCCCTATTTTAACTGGGTCCCACATGATCAATGGCATGGTCCTGCATCAAAGAGCTTCATTCTACAAAAGATGAAGATGATCTGAATCCTTCTTAGAAATAGAGTTCTCTAAGGGCTTGTTTGGATGTATGGTGAATTGAAGTATGGTGAGGTGAAGTATCAAATCAAGAAAGATTGAAAAATAAGGTATGATGATGGTGTTTTGTTTTTAGTTGTTTGATATGAAGTCTTTTCGACTTTTTATATATAAAAATGGAGTTTTTTTTTTCTTTTAGTGGAGAAAGGAGGTTGTTTTTTTTTACTTGTTTTAAAAAAATTTTGAGGGAATTTTGAAATTATGTACTTTTAATATGACCCCTTGTTATTTATTGTCTGTATTCACTTTACTTTACTTTAACTAGTTAAACCATTTTAACAACTCTACTAATAAAATCAAGTAAAGTAAAGTTGATTTTGAATAAAGAATAAACTATAAGTAGGTTATAATAGTATATTATTTTTAGTTGTTTGTTTTGAAATCTTTTTGACTTTTTGTACGAAAATTTGGAGCTTTTTTTTTGTATTTTAGTGGATAAAGGTGATTGCTTTTTTATTCGTTTTGAAAAAGATGGAGGGAATTTTGAATTAAAGTACTCTTGATATGATAATTTGTCTAAAAAATGAATGCTTTACTTGACTTTTACTATATTAGTAAAGTACCAAACTAGCTATGCCCAAGGAATGTTTTTTTTTTTTTTTTTCAACCAAAATTTTCTGAAATAGGAGAAAAATGTGTATAATCTCAGAGCAGAACTGATGGCATCCATCAATTGGTTATTGTTCTGCACATCAATAAAAAGACAGGCCTTGAGGTTGAAATTTCATCAATCAAAATGACGGTCGATCTAAATGAGGATGAGATTCATTGTAAGGTAACAGTTGAAATTCCTAATTCACAGGTGGTCCCTCCACAGCAGTCATTTGCAATGACAAGATTGTCCAACCAATGACTCATCTTTTCTTAATTCAAATCACTAGCAACCACATTGAGGCCCTAAAATTAAGTTTTAAGTATGACTGCATAGAGTGTTGTGCGTATAGCCAACCCCATACCTCTATATCATACCCTTCTCACCTATACTCCTCTAATAGGGACAGGTACAAGTGGGCCCACAAACTTCGATCTCACTCACTTTACCTGCAATCCATATATCAAAAAGCTAAATTCGAATGCAAGGTGAATGAACCAAGTGGAGTGATGCAGGGACAATGTCATGTCCCCTTGGCCGCCCATATGTACCACGAAAAGGGATATTCTCCGTAAAGCAATTTTCAGACGTGACATTTGACTATGAACAAACGGTCGAAGTTTAAATATTTTTTACAAAATTATTGGTGCAATATTAGAGTATAATGCAATATTGCACACATTAGACCGCACGATATCACATGTAGTATGTCGCCGTGTGGAATATCCTAAGGTTGCATGATATTACACCATTTTTGTACGAACATCTCTTTAAGTAATATTTAAACTTCACTTGTTTTGGGGAAAATGTCAAATTTAATGACAGTTGTATGGACAATATAAAAAATAAAGTGTGAATCCCCCTTCCTATTATATTTTGCCAGTAACCTAAAGAATAGGGTCCACCTTGATGCATGGACTAGATTAAATAGAAATCAAATGACAATTCTTGTTTCTAAGACTTTAATAGCGTTGAGAAAACTAGGGGAGCAATAGATTGAATTTGAGTGGTGGACAAGGGAGGCTAAATTAGATGAACCTAACTCCTCCCCTTTCGCAGTCGTACCCAACTCAGAGACAAATACAGGCTAGCCCTAAAAACACTCTACCTTCCATGCATAGACATGGCCCCACCAGCTGTTATTCTATCACCCTAAAACAGGGAACCTCCTCTTTTCCACCTTCCATGAATGCATGTTTTGTTTCAAATGTACCTTCCATGAATGCATGTTTTGTTTCAAATGTTTTTGAACTTCCTACCCTTTTTGCTTTCCCTTTAACTAAATTCAAGGCTAACCCTTTTTCTATTATCACTGAAATCTTCTTCTTTGCTCACTCACTACCATGTTCTTAAACTAATGTAATGGGAGATTGCAAAAGCTATACACCAGAATTCCATGTAATAGCCCAATTAGAGAGAACAATTGGTGCATAGTCCCATTGAAACAGACCACCACATGTCACAGCTCACACCTCACATCAACAACTTAAATGGGCCACTCCAGGTAGGACAAGTGGCAGATGGTAATGGGATCGGATCATCTATCACTTCATCAAGTGGGGTCCATCTTTGAATGGCCATTGACCAAAACTTACCACCAAGCAACCAATCATGGCCCTGAAAATGATGAACTCTGCGAATGGAAAATCATCAGTCACTTTGATTTTTGTCCATTTTGCACCCAGATGTCTAAATCATCACAATTTGGTACAAGGATGACGCGTACAATGAATGAACCATTCGGATCTCATTAACATCATCAACTGTTGGTGGCCCACAAATGATTGGTGGGGAGAAGGATAAAAACAGAAATAGAAGGCTATGATCTTCCAATCTGAGATAGCTTGGGAGAATCCTGAATTCATTGGGAACCCATCATAACAACTTTTATTAGAAAACTGAAACAAATGGCTCCAATTTATGGAATTGAAGGCCAAAAATAAGTGTGTATTGAGTGAAGCATACACCAATACTGGTTGTATGTATTTACATATCCACCCATGAATAGGACAATGGCAGAAAAACATGTAGAGATGTGTTGGAATTTCCTTAATTGACTTTGAGTGTATTCTTCAATGACTAGAGGCGTGTAAGGAACTATTCCAATGACATTAAAAAGGAAGTCCAACATTTTCATCCCTTCCATTCCATTCTAAAACTAGAGGTGGATACATTAACTATGGCCAGGTCAACAAGGCTCTTGCTATTAAGTTGCTTAGAAGAAAGAGGAAGAAAATAGAAAATGGAGGGAGGAGTTTACTGTGAAGGGGCTTTCAATTACCCCAAATTGTAGCTCTAGGAATACTAGAACCAGGTGAGCTTAGTGTTTAGTCCAAAGTTAAAAAGACAACCTTCCAAATGATCACAACTATTCTACAAATGGGCTTTTGGCCCAATGGCCTAACGGTGGGGCCTACTGCTAGACTAGTTTCCAAATTAGCTTCCAAGTTACAAATCGGGTCCTCTTGGTCCAGGCAACCCGAGGATGACACAAACCGAGCACAAAAGAATATTTGGGGCTTGATGGTTAAATTGGCCTGGCCAGAGCCTATTTGTGATTCAAGATGACATATTAAGCACAAAGCAGTTTAGGTTCGGCCTGACCCGGCCCATGAAATTTCAAGGAGTGTAATTGAAGGTGCTCTTGATGTCCATCATGGAAGGTCTACAATGAGTATCTATACACTGATACATACACCATTCTTTGTCTCTCTCTCTTATTTTTTTGTACGGGCCTTTGTACCAACATATTCAGACACAGATCCACAGAATAGATTTGGGGTGCTTCTTGTTCAAGTTTCCTGGTTTTGTTCTATGTTATTTTATTTTATTTTTTCGGTGATGGGCCCATCAAGTGTACTATTGCTCATTTGCCTTGCATATCAAGCAATCTTTGAGAGTTGAGCTCCTTGGCAGCTCTCATGGCAGAGGAATCATGATTTTTCAGCATAACAACTCAAAACCCATGTGAGTTTTATCAACCCCTTTCCCATTCTCATCTTTTCTTTGAGCTTCTGTAACAATAAAGATCCCTACTATGTACTCTCTCTCTCTCTCTCTCTCTCTCTCTCTCTCTCTCTCTCTCTCTCTCTCTCATATGATCTGTGCACTTGTTATTAGCTAGAAACAAGATCATTTAAGAACTAAGGGTGTTTGAAATACAAAAACTGCTTATATTTCTTACTGTAAAAAAAATGGTAAACAATGATATTAGGTGCTTTTATTTGAATTGGATCTTGTTTTAGGCATGTGAATATATTTATCTCTATTATACAGATTACACATAGTATTAGTATTATATATTTAACTATATAGAGATGGGTGCTTTTGAACGTGTCTGAGTTAACAGCTGTGAAGGCCGTTTCTTTTCTTTTGCTTTACCAGCCAAGGGAAAACAAAGGTGGGATGGAGGTAGGAAGCTTTAGGAAACAAATGGGCTTTTTTTTCACATTTCTGTATTCTCTCTCTCTCTCTCTCTCTCTCTCTCTCTCTCTCTCTCTCAACCGTCTACATGCACAACTTAAATTAGAGGAGAGTTAAAGGTGTATGTTCTTAGGCACCTTTTCCTTTTTCTCACTGGCTTCAGTTAAAGTAGAGGGAATTCTTGTGTTTTCAGTGGTTAAAGGAGGTTTATAGCTCCATGTAATAGTAACAGTTTCTTCTTTTCGTTCTCCTCCTCCTCCTCCTTCTCCTCCTCTTCTCATGACTACGCTGCTGATTCTCAACAAGGGTCATCTCCCTTCTTTATTTTGAGTCGTTTCCTTTTGGGGTGTCTGAATTCATGTTTTTTTTTTTTTTTTAAACAAGGTGAGCAGTTTACGGATTTTCTGGGTTTTTTTTTTTTTTAATTTTCACATGTAGTTTTTCTTTAGTAATGGATCCTTCTCGAATTATAAGCTGTTCTTGTTTGATACATCTGTTGAACCAGTAGTTTTATTGTAAAATTTTTAGTTTTTTTTGTTTTATTTTGTAAGTTTTCTCATCTTTCTGATGTTGATTCAAACATGAAAAAACTGCTATTATCCTTAGTTTCATCACCCCATCTCTATTAGACTTGGATTCTTTTGATGGAGTACCTTGGATTCTATTGATGGGGTACATGTAATACAATTTTGCAGTCGTTTGGCGAACATAAATGAATTGAGGAAGAAATAATGACACTCAAGGAACGAACTTTATTGTAGCAATGGAAATAAGCATCTAGTCTCTGTGAATTAGCCATGAGTAAGAGTAGCATAGGCTCAATAAGCGGTTCTGATCTTATCGACGCAAAGCTTGAAGAGCATCAGATGTGTGGATCCAAGCAGTGTCCCAGTTGCGGACACAAGCTCGAAAGAAAACCGGTATGAAAAATATGCAATTGCGATCTTGAATTCCTCTTTGAATATAGCAAGTAAATATGAAACTAAAGAAAACATCTTAAGGGTTTGCAAGCTACTTTTAAGTGAATTATCATCAAGAAAGAAAAAGAGAATCGTTAATGTTTAATTGTGTCTGAGAATTGCAGGACTGGTTAGGACTTCCAGCAGGAGTGAAATTTGATCCAACAGACCAAGAACTAATAGAACACCTCGAAGCAAAGGTCGAATCGGAGCAATCTAAATCTCACCCTTTGATTGATGAGTTCATCCCTACAATAGAAGGAGAAGAGGGGATTTGCTACACACATCCTGAGAAACTTCCAGGTAAGGAAATTCAAACATTAGAACATTCCTCCTCTCTCTCTCTCTCTCTCTCTCTCTCTCTCTCTCTCTCTCTCTCTCTCTCTCTCTCTCTCTCTCTCTCTCTCTAACTGATTGTAGAATTGACCTAGAGGTTTTTATCATTTGGGTTCATTTGGGCCAGTCTCTCCAAGTTGTTAACAATTTAAACAAGAGTTTTTGGCTGTTACAACTCACTTGATTATTCATTTCTCCTGCCTGTCTTTTAGGTGTGACAAAAGATGGTCTAAGCAGGCACTTCTTCCACAGACCATCCAAGGCATACACCACAGGAACAAGAAAGAGGAGGAAAATACAAACAGAATGTGATCTGCAAGGGGGTGAGACTAGGTGGCACAAAACAGGCAAGACAAGGCCTGTAATAGTAAATGGAAAGCAGAAAGGCTGCAAGAAGATCCTAGTCTTGTACACCAACTTTGGAAAGCATAGAAAGCCCGAAAAAACCAACTGGGTCATGCACCAATATCACTTGGGTCAGCTTGAAGAAGAGAAGGAAGGAGAGCTTGTGGTCTCCAAGATATTCTATCAGACCCAACCAAGGCAGTGTAATTTGTCTGAGAGAGGTGCAACTGTGGAGGGCACTGACCATAGAAGGGAGATTGGTGGTGGGAGCTGTTCTTCTAAAGAAGTTAGCCACGGAGAGGATTTATCTGGGGCTGTGGCTGGCATATCTAGCTACACTGCCATGGACATTCAGCAAATGAAGGCTGATCATTTCAGCTTTGCCCCATTCAAGAAGAGCTTTGATGAGGTAAAAACGCCAACCTGTATGATGTATTGTTTCGTACATAGATGCATAAGTAGTCATCTCATGCAGATGGTCACTCCAGCACCTCGGTGTGTATCTCCTTGTGTGGTCAAGTAACCATACAGAACTATGCAGTATATAGGCAATGGTTGGACCTTAGTCTTTCCATTGCCAGAAGAATCGCAACAGCTGCCTGTAAATGGCAATATCTTGAATATTTTGGGAATGGAAGGTGATGATCAACAATACATGAACCTATTGATGTGAGGTTCTATTTGTATAAATTTGATTTAAGGGTCCATACTTAAAACTTATCTCAAGAAAACTAAATCTGTATCATCTTAACACGTTTCAGTCCTGGTTTTCATGAAAAGATTGTGGAGAGATCAACATTTTGGATCTATTTCTAATTAAAACTTTTTTTAGATGCTTTTTTGTCCCCACGAAATCACACTCGAGCCAGTAAAATCTACCTATTTTGGTAATATGTTTGTGTATATTTCGTATTATATTCTTGTCTTTCTCATGCCAGTCTATAACACAAATTAGAAGGCGATTTTCTTTTAACTTAAGAACTTGTTAATCCTATGTTTTTGCAGTCAGCTGTCTCGTAACACCACCTTGATTGTCTTTCACATAAGAAGTTAAAACCATGCTCTCCTGTTGACTGTTTAAAAGAAAAAAAAAAAAACCAAAGAAAGGAAACCACCAATTCATTACATCCAGCTGATTTGCATGAATGATGCTGTATTTTCAAACTATTCCTTTTACTTAAAAAATTCTCCAAGTAAAAATGGAGGTTTGTCCTAAAAGGGTGATGTCTTTGAGAAAAATTAGGAAGACCCACCATAAGAAAGACCCTGCGTTGATTTCCTCATTGATTTACAGCAGATGAAAAAAAAACGACAACACACCCACAAAGACACCAAAATAAAAAAGACAAATAGTAGCATGAAGTAGAAGAAAGAAAGAAAGTAACCCATCAAATGCCTCACCATTTACTTTCAATATTACAAGAGCTGAACATTCTAACTTCAAATCAATCATCACAACATATTTGAGTAATCTTTTTATGACTATCTTATCATCTATACCATTAACAAAAATGGTGTTACACTTACTAATATAACCCATGAAAGTAAAAGAAAAAGAAAAAGAATAACAAACCAGTAGAGAGAGAGAGAGAGAGAGAGAGAGAGAGAGAAAATGCTTTGCAAGTGTTTTTTTTAATATTCTCTGTGGGCTCATTGACAGGTGGGGATGGGAGAGGCTCCACAGGGAAGGGAGGCCTCGGGTCGCACGTGCGAGGAGCATGAGGAGCATGAGCACCACCAAAGGCCACATCATATGACCCATGATCATCATCAGGCCCACCAGCCAGTTTCTTCAGCAGCATCTTACGTCAGCAGGCCATCAAATCCAATCTCAACCATCATTTCTCCTCCACTCCATCAAACCTCCTCCATCTTTCTAGATGATCCCTACCAAGTCCCAAGGATGATCCTCCAAGGCGAAAAATTTCAGGTATTCTAGACACATCAATAGCTATTTCTGGCTTTTTAAAAAGTAAAAGATCATGTCTTGGGACCATACACACTTCTCTGTGGTCCCAAACATGGTTTTCATGACACCCCAAACATACAGCTTTGTACAGTGTCCAAGGACTCCTAAATAGCATAATACTTTCAATTTAGCACCTAATTTATAATAGCCCATGTAACTAACATCCTACTGCTAGAAATAATCATATGCTTATGTCTCCACATGCTGTTTCCATTCAAACGAATAAGTTATATATAACTCTGTGAGTCCCACATTTACTTGGGTTAAACCAGTCAAACTACTGGATCTTTGGTAAATATTCACTCAACCAAGTTAACTTCATTCAGACTCGATCATATGCACTGTTAGGTCTGACCAATGCAAAAGTTGGAACTTTGATCAATATTTAATTAATATTAACTTTTACATATTAATCCATTCAATGGTGGATATTAATTTGATTGAAATAAAATTTGAGCTCCACTACTTCACTGGGAGACAACTAGTCTTAATGACTTAGATCAAGAAAAAGGGATATTGAGTATTGACCGAGCCAATATTATATCGCTTACAGAAGAGCTTCCTCAGATGTCAGCATAGAATCAGTCTACTATTTTTAATTTGTTATATGCTGGTACAGTTTAATTTTGGTTTAATCATGAAAATAGATTATGAGTGTGACCTTGAAAATAAACTATGGTACTTTCAACAATGGATAGACAAGACATGATATAAATCTAGTTAGCCTAGGGAAAGAAAGATAATCTGGATTTTTCATTTGAGGAGTTCTCTAATCAAGATTGAACAGTTAGTTACAACTCTATGTAACGTAATTTTGATTTTTTTTTTCAGAAAAAATTATTAGTTGAGTTTGGTCAATACGATGGAAAACCATATCTCCCCAGCAATCTAGATGGTTACAAGCAGGGGCGGACCTACATGTAGGCCTGGGGGGCCATAGCCCCCCTTAAGTTTTCAAAATTTTATTTTTTACTACTAAATTTTTTGTAATTTTTTACTTTTACCTCTAAATTGTTAAGATTTTCTTTTAATAATTTTCATTTGGCCCCTCTAGTTTCATTTTCTGAGTCCGCCCCTAGTTACAAGTGAGAAAAACCTAAATGGAGGGGTGGTTGTTTGTAATAAGTTTCATTTCCAATATTTGAAGAGGTCTTGAATTGTCTATTACCGCTTGTGTGAGTACCACAACAAACGGTTCTATGTCTTTTGAGTATAGATCGATTGAAAAAATTATAGAAAGCTGTAAGAAGAAGGAAAGATTATTCTACCTCGGAAACTATTGTGTAAAACTTGCCACACATCATTAGCATCAAAGCCTTCTCTCAATTATGTTGAAGGTGACTATATGAATTATGTTTTTTCACTCTGATCTAATCATGTGTAAATCCTTAAATAGACTGTATTCTTCAAATTTGTCTTTACTACTTTCCATCAAGTTCTATTTGGTCTGCCCCCTTTCTTTGATAGGCTATCAACTTGCATTAAAAAGAACAACTTCTCCTCAACGGCGCTGTTGTTAACCTACATTGGACACGTTAAAACATTGGGCCTAAAATTGTTTTCCTTTCCTTAACAAACACATTCATAAGATGAGATGATGTGCCTCTTCACGATGGGCCGTGGTACTGATTTTACATTTATGCCCCAAATAATGGTGTATGGCTTATACATATAATATGTTCTTTTTTTCTTTCTTCTTTTTTTTTTGTTTCATTTCCATTTTGCATTTTTTATTAATTGAAGTTTCGTTTGTAAAATGATGCAGCAACATCACCATCAAAAACTGGGGGAGAGATCCGCCTCTGGGTTGGAAGAACTGATAATGGGGTGCACTTCAGCTGACATGAAAGAAGTAAGTATAAGCTGTTTAACCCTGAAATCCATGAAGCTTGCTTGCTTGTCAAATACCCAACACACATAAGACCAAGGAAAAAAAAAACAACAAAAACAGCCTGCCTAAAAGACAAAGTCCAAAGGGAAGATAATCCAAATTTTCTTTTACTGAAAGATAGAGACATCAGAAGACTTCCTTCTCTTTTTCCCACATTTTATGGGTTTTTGGCTATGATAGCTACTCCTAAAATAAATGACCATCTGGTGTTGAGTAAAACAAAAGCAAAGACAGAAAGAATAAAGATGATAATAACAGGTTTGTTTTAAAAGGAAAATGGAATAGCAGAATTTCATCCATTTCTCTTCATTAAGATTGGAAAAGAAAGGGGAAAGAAAAAGATGGAAGAGAAATGATACATCCGGCTGTACAGTAAGCTGTGATGCATCATAGAGGTTGTTGGCAAATCTGTCATGTGGGCCCCACTTCTTGTCAATGTTGACCTTTGGGCGCACCCCTTGTGAATTACCACACTAGGCCAATTATATCTTGAAAAGAAGGGTATTGATGATATTCTTAAAGGGAGATCTGAAAATTATCATTTTTTAACTTTGGGGTCAAAGAAGATGATTTCAATCTAATGGTTAATATCACTTCTACCAAAATCATATCAAGTCCATGTGGGGTCTACATTTTTCGTTTCCTGTATCATAAAGTACTGTAATTTCACCAATGTATAACCATTTTCAAATATATTTCTTGAAATGTTCTTTTATTATTGTTATAGTTTAAAATATGGAAGGCTGGAGTAATATAAAGCAAAAACAAAAGAAAAAAGAAAAAACACTTCTAATAATAATTAGATTCTCATTTTATCCTTTTATGTTACATTACATCACCAGAACTAAGTAGATTCAAATTTAAGAAGATATAAAAAGGCCCTAGTTTGGATTAAAATAAAGAACATAACCTACCTTTGTTGAATATGTTCAAATTAAAACAATTAAAAAGTGAAAACAGAATATTTTTTATTACTAGATTCTTTCACTTTTAGACTAGCCTTGAACAGAAACATGAACCCATATGAGTTTTCAAAAAGAAAAAGATAAAGGGAAGCCCTTTCCTTGCATGATTTTGCAGCAATAAGCATACAACTTACCATGCATTTCTCATGCAATCTCTTGTAAGGAGCCAGACACTTAGAAAAAGGGGAACCCAACTTAAACAAATAAACAGATACAAAAAGCAAAAGATAAGAAGCTCTTTTCGGCTATGTGGTTTTCAACTTATAATACCAATGTTCACAGACAAATCATAATTTTTCCATTCACATTGATTTTTGCAGGAGTCATCAATGGCCAACCCTCAAGAGACAGAATGGCTAAAGTACTCCTACTGGCCTGTCCCTGACAACCCAGATCATCATGGGTAGGAGCACACAGACAAGAACCAAATGAACCCTAACAGGCACCATAATCACCTCCATCATCTTGCAGCTCTTTCCAAGGGAAGAAGCCAATGACCTTCTAAGGTTTCCTCTTTTTCTTTCTTTTGTTCTTTCTTCTAAGGGATTGGTTAAGGTGTGATGGTTCAAGCATACTAACTGTATAATAATCCAACTTGGAAAGATTGAGACCAAACGAAAGAGAAAGAAGAAAAAAGAATGCAAGGAAGAGGAGAAGAGAAAAAAAAAAAAGAAAAGAAAAGAAAAGAAAAGCTGCTGTTGCTGACAATAGAAGGGAAGCCAAATGGCTAGAACCAAACAACCATGCATGGAAATCATAACTCTCATGATTACTATATCATAGTCATCATCACCTCCTATTATTTTTATTTTTATTTTTTTTGTTTTCCTTTCTCTTTTTCTTATGTGTATTGTTTCTCTTCATGTGCAAATACAGAAACCAAAGGGTTATTGTAAAAGTATTTATTGTTAATTATTGTTACCATTGTTGTTCAACTATTTGATTTCAGGATCTTTTAGGGCTTCAAAGATTCAAGGCTTTGTAGCTGGGGTTTGAATATTTTCTTTTCTTTTCAATTCCTACAACAGATATATGGACCTATTGCATTGTTCTTTTGGATAATGTAACCGTCGTTTTACAGGTTATAATTTATAAAATAACATAATTTACTCCTTATTTTCTCAATATCTGTCTTTTTTATTTGCTTTCTTTAATGAATTTTGTGATATCTACTCACCTTCACAAGCAAGGTTTTCTTATTTTTTGTTTTGGTAAAATCACAGGAAAGAATTTGAATGCTAAACATTGAGATTACAGGAGCTCTGTCTGGTTTGTTCTGCAATATTGGATAGATTCTGTGAGACTACGAAATTTTTAAGGTTATGTCTATGTGCCACAAAAATCTAGCAAAAAAATAAGAGTCTCGCATATTAAAACTGTGCTGACTAGGGAGAGGTGTTAAAGAGAAGTGCTTTCGGGCAGGATTCGCTTAGTGCCTCCCACACGCTTCCATGATTTGGATGTGTGGAACTCATCTATCAATAATTATTACAGTTTAGAATGAATGCACTCGTTTAGAGTGATATATTTTCAAGTTTCACTTCAATAACAGTTGGTTTCACTGTAAGAGCATTTTACAGTGGAGCCAACTTAGTAAAATTTAAAGATATATTATTAGAGGAAATAGCATTGATTATGATTATGAATAGAGTTCCACACATCCAACAGGAACCTTGTGGGAGACACTCGGAGGATCCAGGCTCCTTTTTGGAATGTGGGTCTCTTCTTATAATAAGAGAAATCACATTCTTCGGCACTCTCTTTTATCTACTGTTACTTGTGAAAGGCAAGCTCTTTATTACTTTATTCTATTCTAAATGAGAGCTTTCCTGTTGGGGTGGGACAGTTTTTACAGTCTCTCTTTGGAGGTTCCTCCGGCCCCAGGACTCGTGCTAGTTCTCTTTGGGTCCCATTATTTGTTGATCCTGACTGTCAACCAAATGGGTCCCAACATAGATGGGCAAGATCGCAGCCATCGTTCTTTTAGTCTGTTTTTTTGATAGATGCAGACATTGTTATGTCTCTGTTCAATGAGCTAAAATCAACTGTGACTTCAGGAGGCATCTTTTGCAGCACATCCACAGTACAGTCAACCACTGGCTTGGATTAGGACACGTGTCCCACTTTGATGGACATTGTCCTGCCCCAAGTACCAAACAGGTCGGTGTGTATTAGAGCGAGGAACGTGCATGGTCTATTTGCATCAGCTTTTTGTTTTATTGGACGTGCATGAAAGGAAGCTATTCTAGTCGGTATCGTATCTTTGCTCTTAGGCAGCTTCAACGTAGTTTCTTATGGAATAAAGGGCACAAAGGTTGACGAATAAAATAACCTTAATCTCATATTAAGACGAATAAAATAACCTTAATCTCATATTAAAATGCCTTTCATTTCAATGAAAAGACTTGTTGGCAATTTTAGAATAAGCCCAACAAGAAGAACAATATTGTTCTTCTATACTCATAATTATCCGATGACCAAGATAAGAGACTAAGGTTTGGCAACGGATAATTATGATGATGCTGATGCTGCTGCTGCTGCTGATATGATAATAATATTATGTTATATAGTGTGATTAATTATTTGATGTATGAAACTAAGGAGAGAATATGAAAAAAAGAACTGTTTCATCCATGAGAACATACCATCCCTTTTGTATGGTTATTGATGGGAAACCTGTGGCGCAGTTAATTGCATGAAAAAACTGTGTCAATTGATTATTTTTTAACCATCTGATGAAGTTATATATGGACAACATATATGTACTTACTACTCATAAGATATTGACCCAAATGAAGATGGCTTGTTGAACAGATTTTTTTGGTCATATAATTATTGTTCATGGAGATAATGGTCATTTTGTTGGAGTTCTAGAGAATCCCAACAGTACTGATGAGGTGGGTGGGAGATGCCTTTGGGTTGATATTTTTTTTTCCACGCAACTCAAAATATCCACCTAGGAAGGTGAAGAGATTAGAATAGAATGTGGGAGTGTCTCTTTCCACATGCAATTTAGGAGAAAAAAAAAATAAAGGAATGCCATGTCTTGTTCGCCATGAAAAGGTGATATTGATTTCCTCGGCTTTATGGTAAGATTGAAGATGCCTTCCAAGGGGATCGTTTCTTGTTAGAAATCTTAGGGTTTCCATATGCAGATTTGGTCCCATAAAGAAGTTGCAAGAGGAATTGGGTAGTGGGATGTGGAATAAGAGAACGTGGTCTTCTTTTTTGGATTCTCATTTCCTGCCTAGGTCACCTGCTTTTAAGAATGAAATCCAACCCTTTAGTCTATCATTTCATCCTCACATTTGTTTTGGTTTCAAAGGTCAAAGCATTAGTATTTTTTTTTTTTTTAATGTTGAAAGCAATAGGGTGTACTATATTGATATGCATCAAGTGGATGCACCGCATGCACGAAAACTGGATTTGGGTAACGTTAGCCTCTGGTGTCACGAAATCTTTGATGGGAGATAATTTGCCCTCTACAAATAAAATTTTTTTGAAAAAAAAAAAAAAAATTTATATTGAAAGTGGAAATAAGGTTCACAAAAGGATCACAAGAACTTTGAACAAGGGAAAAAAAAATAGAAGTCCGAATCAATGGACAAAGAGAGAACATATAGTTTTCAAGATTTCCATAGTTCAAAGTAATGGAAAAACTACATTTTCAGAATTTTGGCTGCTCAAAGTAGCGGAAAACCTGCATTTTCAAGATTTCCTCCATGCAAAGCAGCGGAAAACCTACATTTTGAGTAGGGGTGTTCGTGAGCCTGACCGGGCCAGGACGGCCCAAACCCAACACGGGCCATAAAGGTAGGCTCGAGCCCGCCCATTTATTCAATCGAGCTGGGCTAGACTGGGCTTTTCATCCCTTTTGTTGGCATTGAAGCACTAATTAAATTAAATTATATGCATTTCTTACACGCCTGTCCGATCTATGTGCTTTTCCATCACTTAATCCAAGCTCGGACTAAAGTGGGCTAGGCCAGGATCAGGCTCGGACTGGCCAGTCCCATGAGCACTCAGGATTTCTACCATGGAAGAAGGTGAAAACCGCTTTTTCAGGATTTCCGCCCATCAATACAGCGGAAAACCTTATTTCTCCATGCAAAGCAATGTAGTGGAAAACCTGTTTTTTCTTTACAGCGGCTCGTTTCCTACTTTGTACCCCCGGTTTCTGGGTTAAGATTTGAGTTTCACATGTTTGAACCCTTCCCATAATTGGGTACAACCATTCGTTTTTTAGTTACGTACAGGTGAGGAGACGTTTTAGAATGAAAAACTCAAGATGCTTAGATAATGGTCCTACTATATCAAATTATGAAAATTTTGCGCAAATAAAAAAGGATCAAAATTCTAACCCATTAACAAATTAATTTTTGAATCACAATCATGCAGTTCGTTTGGTATTACGACCAATTTGAGATGGGTGATATGCCGATTTCGGTAACTCTAGTTCCTAACACTTGCACTCATTAGAAAGAGGAGAGGAGAGGAAGAAGAAGAAGACGACGGTATTAAGAGATGCACTGTCGAGCGACGTAGCGTAGCCCACGTCAGAGACGAGTAGCGCTAGCGTTGCTCCTCCCAAAGTTGAAAAAAAAAAAACCAAAATAAGGCCTAAAGGACCCTGTTCGTGCTACACAATCTACAGGGATTCTTCGAGAGGAATGTCCAAATTTCGGGATTTTTCCCTTAAAATCCTCTATAATTTACAAATACATTGATGTTTAGATGTCAAATTATAGGAAAAAAAATGCTAATTTCAAAAACTACTTAACATAAATTCACCCACCCTACCAGTTACAGACCTCAATGGTTAGCTTTGCACGAGCTTTTAGGTTAGATCAAAGCTCGAACGGTTCATACCATTTATGTCAGCTGATATAAGGTAATGGGACCGTCCAAGAGGTGGTGCACCTCTAAATTTCATATATTAATAATAATAATAACTGTGACGTGTGTAGCACCATGCATGGGTGAAAATCTTCCCCTTGATAAGTGTCTCAATTTCAGACCTCCTCTGCTTAGCATCAATCATTGTGGGGCCCACGTACTCCTGGCTTAAATCATTATCCTAACCACTTGATCAACTGTCAACAAGTCTTCACCATCCATAACAAGTACACAATCAATCCAACGGTCTAAGCTGCTCAGATGGTGATAAACCCAGCATTGGTGGGGTCCATATTTTATAGTTTACTCGGATAGATCATAAGGTGGGCCTAACTAGGTATTTAAGAGGGTGCTCATTTGCCGGGCCAGCCTGTGCCTGATCCAGGCCTAGCCTACTATGGGCCAGTCTTGGATATATAAATTCGGCCCCGATTAGTATTTGGGTCAGGCTTGGATCCCACGATAGAAAGTCCAGAGCCCGCCTAATAAGTGCTTGTAATTTAGTATATATTTTTCATCTAATTAGTAGAAAGCCCAGTTCAGCCTTGCCCAAATGACTAAATATTGGGAAGGTATAGGCCTAACTTTTACGGCCCATGTTGGGCTCAGGCCTATCTTCCTAAACTTGGGCTGAGCCCAGACATGCCTCAGCCAGGCCGGGCCAGGTCCATGAAAACCCTAGATATGTAGGCATGGGGCTCTCACCTCTTACCAAAGTCATTGAAAATGAAGGCATTTTTTTCATTGAAAGTGAAGGGTTGTCCTTGAGAACTTGACCATTCCTTGGGTCCCAGAGGGGAAAAGAAAAGGGGAACTGTTGTCTACTCTCTTGCTCTAATTGTGGCAAGCTACAGGGTATTAGCATAAAAGGAGGAATGTATAGACATGGGTCGAAACATTTATGCGTGATTGCAGGAATCATGAATTGGATGAGACTCAAAACAAAACAAGTTGTCATCTCACATGCAAAAAGGAAAATTCCTTGGCTACTTCTACGCACCATGAATTCGAGTATCCCTTGGACTATTCTATTCTATTCTATTCTATCACGTTTGATGCCAATGGGGTTGAGGGAGATTTTCACCAACAAGCAATGCTAATGTTAGATATGCACCCAAACTCGTGGGACCCACCTAAATGTATGCCTACTAGAGGGGCATGGGAATGGAAAGCTCTCATCAAGGATCAGAGTTAGAGAGAAATCAACAGTCTTGGATTATAAATCCTAATTCTTCATTTAACAGCCAGAGAATTTAATGGTCTTGTAACTGAAAGTTCTTTTTGTTTTTTCAATATTCAATCTAACATGAGCACAAGATTGAATGAATCTCGGAGATAGTGCATCCACAGGGAGAACACTGGTGAAAGATAGGTTGTTACACCCCGACCCAATTAAACTCTGATTAGTGCTAATTTTATATCATGTGTGTGGAAAGTTATTTTCTCTCCTTCGTGTGTTATATTTGGCTCGAGACAGGTACAACACACGGGAATACGTGTGCCACAACTCGGAGATTTTCCTAAACCAAAGTGATTCGAGATCGGAACATGACATGGGCCCAAGTGGACCTCATCATACTCACAGATATATATTGGATATTTGGTTGTCACATGAGAACATTTCTTGCTTGGCATGAGTATCTTTGTAAATTGTAATGAGTATCAACAGGACACATGTGAGAGTACAATGATATTGCTTGCCTTTTAAATGGCAACATTCTACTTGAGGTAGCCAATTCTTGACTCTCATTTTCCAATTTCAATTTTAAAGAGGGGAGAGTTTACATGAGATAAGAAAGCCAAGTAAACTCCTTTATAACTTCAGTGTGGTAATGCAGTTTCAAACCAATAACCTTTGGATGCAAACCGTGGTCCTAGGCCAACTGAGCTACCCTTGGGGTTAAAAATATCTCATTGGTGGACTATAAAAGATTATATAAAGAAGAGGCAAGGAAGAAAACAAACTTGAGTATTTTTTTTTTTTTTTTTGCAGGAGGAAGATGGATGATGAGAAAGAAAAAAAGTGAGAAATATGCTCGTATTCAAAAGGGATAGGGAAAACCTGATGTTTCTTGATATTCCAAGATATCCTAAAATAGAGGTAGAAATGTTAAGAAAAAAGAAAGGACAAATTGACTGGAAGTCCTCTCCCCTCATTATTCAAATTTGGGTCCTCAATCCTCATCGTTTTATATGATTTCAAGGATATTTTATCTCATAAAAATCCCCCCTTTTATGGCCAAGATGGATTTTTATTATACAATGAAGGATAAAAGGTCACAGTAGTTACAAAACTAGGCTAAAATAATAACAATAATAACCCAATACTGCTCCCCAGGGCCCAGATTATGTTGCGGGTCGTTCCGTGCCCAAAGGAAAGCCGGGTAAACACCCCTGTGACCCCAATGTGGTAGCACTAGTGGACTCAACGTTCGATTCCTAAAGAAGGGGGAACTGGAGGTCGATACCAAGACCTCTAACTCTAGAAGAGGGAAGAACCTTGGTCCTGACCACTTGGCCAACCTCTTGGGGTTATTTATGATGATTAGTAATCAAGTATGAATGAGGTCTTTGACTCAATAGGATTAATCCCACAAGTGGTGTATGTTAAACCTATACAAACGTGCGTATGAAAAATATGGGCGGTTTTTAATACAAGATGTGGGGAGAAAACCCACACCTTATGTCAACAATATACACAAAATAGCTTTATGGGCTGAGTGATGAATGATGTGAGTGGGGTTACTATTTATTTGAATTGAATATGTGAAGAGTCCTCCAAGTGGCAACAGTCCACCATCAATTATTTTTTTATAATGTGAGCAGTAAAGGACATAAGATTGGATGTTATCAAGCAACAACATAGAAGGGCCTTTACTTTCCTAGTGTTTGAATTACAGGGTAACGATTGGATATTCATTTCCAACTTTCCTTGATTCGATTTCTTTAAAGGGCGTCTTCTTATGTTCGTATTTTTTACATTCACCTATTTCTCTTTATTTTTAACCCCTTTTGGGCATATATTTGTATGTATTTCCTTGTAACTAACTCATAAATGATCCTGTAACTTGTGGAGCTCACAATTTTACCTTGGCTGCATCCTATATGGGTCTCCTGTGAATTGTGATCAGTGTCCCCTACGCTTTATAAATTAACACTAGTCTGTCAAAGGAAAAACTCCGTCATAAACTATTTTACCTAGATTTGAACGGAGAAATAAAATTCATATAACTGATCTCAACAAGGTTTAAGGCTTTGATGATGATGATTTGCAATCAAGTTTCAATCCATGTCCATATCTTGGCCCCAGCTAATAATCAAGTCTAACTCTGGTCAAACCCTGTCCAAATGTCTATAAACTCAAATGTATAATATTATATCCTTTAATTGTTGCTTAGTTGGTTAAGGACATAGTGTGTAAGTAGAAGGTGTTGTGTATTCGGTTTCGGCGATATCATCAAAATATGAAAAAAATAAAGAAGGTACTGGGCTGGACCTTGAGGATCCGGACTCATCAAGCTCAATAGCAACCTGTCTTCAGAAGGATTCATACAGAGAGAAAAGCCATCCATCAAACGACCAAGGAAGAGAGCAGAAATTGCAGAAAGGAGAAAGGAGCAGAAGCAACAATGCAGCGAAAGTTTCTTCTTTTACTGCCAGTCGTTGCCGTCCTAGTTCTCGCATTCTTCATCACTCACCGAGTAGATCCTCCCACTCTCTTCTATAACTTCCCCCATTTTTCTTCAAATCCAATAAAGATTTGATTTTTCTCTCTTTTCTCTCTCTTAATTTGATTTGGGTAGTTTTTTTTTTTTTTTGAGTGTTTGGAAGTGATGAGGAGCTGTTCTTCTTCTGCATTGGTTGAAAAGATTGTTGGGGTTTTGAGATATATGGCCGTTTGTTAGAGAAATTGGATATGATCAAATCGTTCTTATATTTTGGGGGTTTTTTCTTTCTTCCTCTTAATTTGGGCACTCTTATTGGAGAGATCCAAGAAGCCCAAAATTATGATGAATGGGCTTTTGTTTCTGCATTGGTGGAAAATGGTTATTGGGTTTCTTGTAGGGAAAGCAGAAGTTAATTTAGAAGTGGTTCCAAGGAACCTTTTTTATGGAATCCAAACCTATACAAACCCACTACTTGTAAGTACAAGTAGTGGGTTTGTATAGATTTGGGTATCCTTGACTTGGCATTGGTTGTTATGGAGCTTTTATGTTGTGTCCATCTGGATAGAAACTACATGGAGACTTCCCACACTACATATCCTTTGTCAAGAATTTGTCATGCTTGATTAGAGTTCTTTATTGATAGACAAACTCCAGTTTGGTGTAAAGAATGAAAGTAAATTGCAGTAGAAAGAACATCTAGATATATAGGCAGCCTACTGCCTGCACATGAAAATTTGTTGTGTTATATTGTGATGTATAATGAAAGGTTTCAGACTTTGGAATATGGTCACCTGATTGGCTTCCGAACTGGTTTGAGCTAAAGTTCTGCCTAATTTGGTGAAATAACCATTTCAATCATACTGCACGGCGCGCTTCTTCATTTTTTTAGGGTTCCATCTATTTAGGTATGCATTTTTCAAAGCATTTGGGCAATGTATACCTAAGCATAAGTAATTTGAATGACTCTTCAGTATAAGGAATTCCTGTTACTAAAAGTAATCACAAGAGTGCTTTAGTTATCCTGCTATTCATAAACTGATCAAAGTTCACATGTAAGCTATTATGAGCTACCCCACTATGCATTGAGAAGCTGATAATAATATTTTAGTGAAATATGATAATCATTGGTTTTCATCAGCTTACTGTCATTACTGTTAAAAAAAAGAAAAAACTCTTACTCTCATTGGTTTTCATTTCTCTGTTGTTTGCTTCTTTTATTTTCATCTCCATTTTTAAATCTAATTGGAAGCTTTTGATGCCTTGCTTTGAGTGCCTTCACTTCTAAACACTATTCTGTGTCGTGATTTTGATCTTAGGATGGAAACAAGATGGAAGAAGTGCCCGAAGTTACTCATAGAGTCTACTTGGATGTAGATATTGATGGCCAACACGCAGGTGTAGAACTTTGTCTGTAGATATAAATTTGTGCTATACCATTAAAAAAGGCATAAATAAGTGCTATTATGAGGAATTGCAAGAAAATTGCAAACAAGATGTGATTTGAGGTGAGTAAAACCCATTTTGCAGCAATTTCCTTGAAAGTTGGAACGCCCTGGGACAACGAGGGGAGAGTAAGTGATGTCTAAAAATACAAAAGCACTGCAATAAACTCTTGAAGGAAAACCTGTAGTTGGAGTCTCTTGTTGTTGCTTCTTTCTACTCTCTCATGATGCTTTTAGCTTGGTGTGGGTCTTGCTTCATATCAGTGAAGATATCGTTTGGGATGCCTTGGGATACGTTTTGGCAACATAGCTGTATCATATTTCATGATGTGTCAAATGATTACCATATCTAGTACAAAATGCGATTTTATTCTAGTGTTTTGAATTTATTCCTCACTTGTGATTTGCATTTGAATATTTGCAGGTAGAATTGTCATTGGATTGTATGGGCAGGTGCTACCAAAAACTGTTGGTATGCTCAGATCTTTGGTCCAGCTACTTGTAATGCTATTGGTTTATTACTAGCTAGTTTTAATACTATGATATTGATGCTATTCAGATATGGCAGTTTTCACCTCTCTCAAAGATGTCGATAACAATTGCTGTCCTTTGTTTTCATGCAACACAATTCCATTTCCTTACCATGTGACACTATAAGGGCTTCATAGTTTCGTAGTCAACCTGGTTACCCTTAAAACATGGCCTTCTTTATATAAAAGGGTGACTTGTGTAACTTGCAAATCAAGTGGATGACAACTTATATATATATTCTATGCTGTTTTTCTTATGTGTTGTTGTTTACCTGCAATTGTATTATTGGCTAATGCCTTAATATCTCTGGTTTTGCAGAAAACTTCAGAGCTCTTTGTACAGGTACTTCAAGGAATATTTTACTGGTTATTTAACTACTAGAACTCATCTCATTAGCAATGTATGATGACGCACATGAGTGGACGAATGATGGTCCACTCCATGCCATGGTCTCAGATGCTTTAACCCATTATTCCATTCACCTTGGCTTCCTTAGACACAGCCTCTCTTTGGATGGTCCTTTGTGCAAACATTGTGTGAGCATTCCATGGTGCTTCGTTGCCTTATCTTGGCCCATTTGATTATCTCTTGATGAAGTTCCGATCCTTTATATAGGTAGAGGATTGGCATCAAGTTCATAGATTGCTAAAAATACTTTGCATACCAAACTGGGCCTACTTTTGAGAGGTGGTACTCTACCTTCCTTGCATTGTCAGGAATTGGTAATCGAAAATGGTGATGATGTGTTTTAACTATTAGTTATGGGTTATATTTTTTGAAGCATGTCTGAGTGTCCGACATTATATGTTATTTTGGACCATCTTTTGTGCTTTTGCTAATATGCTCTATTTGTATGCGATCTTGAACTTTTGGCTATCCTTGACTACTACTGCAATCATAGTTGGAATTTAGATGACTGCTATGATAAAAGCACAATTGGAAGGTGCTCATTGTCCAAACAACTAGGCTGTGGATTCAATCCATATTACAAATAAAAGAAAAATGTCGGTTTTTATTTTTATTTTTTAATGAGGATGGTTTCCCTGTGGTATATAACCTGACAAAAAAATGTCAGATTTACCACCATCTAAATCGGGTTTTTGCAATTGCAGGGGAAATGGGCAAGGGAGTCAGTGGACAGAGTCTACACTATAAGGGAACACCATTTCATCGTATAATTTCTGGTTTCATGATCCAGGGTGGAGATACTGTTTATGGGGATGGGAGAGGAAGTGATTCCATTTATGGTGGCACCTTCCATGATGAGAATTTAAAGATAAAACATTCACATGCAGGTATTTTGATGTTGTTTTCCTTACAATTTTGTTCTTTTGTAACTGTAGTGTACTAAAGGTTGCATCTCACTTTTTCCTTTTCTTTTTTCTCTTTGCACACTAATTCACGAATTGTATATTTTTTTAGAGTGGTGTGCACCAAACACAAGCCTGCCTGATTTCAAGTTGCTTGGGTTTTTAGGCATTCGACTATGGTATTGAGTTACTTAAATCCATGCACTAACTGATCTCAATTTGTTGTAAACAAATGGGACTTTTGTTGTCCCCAAGCTGTAACTCAGCTGGTAAGGAAAGGGTGTGAGCGACAGTGCATGGGTTCGAGTTCCCTAAGCAGGAAAAAAAAAAAAAAAGGAAAAGAAAAGAAAAGAAATGTTTGTGAATTTTCCTCCATATACATGCCCAAACCATATCAAACAAGATTTTTTTTTTCCTTTTTTATTGGAGTTTTTTGACGTTGTGTCCTAAAACACAAAGTTGAGCATACCTGACCTAGCTTGGCTCGACATCATGTCAAGTTGGGTTTTTGGGTGTTCCAAAGGTTTTGAGCACTTACATCTTTGCACCATCTCATCCCCAATGAATGCTAAATAAATGGAACTGTTCGTGATGGTATCAGTCAAGGCCCAATATTTTGCAACATTGCAGCTTGAAATTGCATCCCTTTCGTTATATAAAAAAAAAAAAAAGAGGTAGTCCTCATGTCTCTCAGCTTGTTCGATGTCTCTGCTGCTGCATTCAGGTGTTGTTTCAATGGTAAACTCAGGACCCAATTCCAATGGTTCCCAATTTTTCATTACCACAGTCAAGGCTAGCTGGTAAGCCACAATTCAAACATAACAGCACCAAAATCATTTGAAATGCAACCTTCATCTTATGCATGTACATGTGAATTTTTAGGCTGGACGGAGAGCATGTTGTCTTTGGCAAAGTTATTCAAGGGATGGACACTGTCTATGCAATAGAAGGTGGAGCTGGGACTTACAATGGAAAACCCCGGAAAAAAGTCCTCATTGTGGAGTCAGGTGAGATACCGATGAGCAGCTGGAGCGAGGAGAGTCAACTCATTGCTGCAACTTTGAAATTGTAAATGCCGAAGTAGCGACATAAGGTAGCAGATGTGGCTGAGTTACAGACACATGAACTTGAAATTTGGCAATTTGCATTGTACACATTTTGAATGACATGGTTTTCAGGCAAGTTTTGTTTCAATTTCACCCTGGTTGAACAAAGGACTTGTATTTGTTCAGTTAACAACATGAATGTACTTGTTTGTTGCAACTAAGTGCGCAGTCGTAAAATCACCACTCTGGACTATTGAATAATTCATCTTGCCATCTTAAGTTGCTTGTTTACTTTAGCCACCCCAAAACTTGCTGTTACAAGTATTTGGATGTGCCTTGATCAGCAACAGAAACTCATACCGTAAAAATAAGTCTATAGCTTCTCTTTTCTAGCAAATTCATCAATAAACAGGATCGCGGGCCATTGAAGGGAGCATTCGAGAATCGTTTTATTTTGATTGTCTCTGATTAGTGATAAGGCTAGGCTATATACATCTGGGACTTCTAAGTCCATACTAAGTCCGAGACCCATTCCCCAGGCCTAAAAGCCAACCCTTACCAAAGGCAAAAATGTAGCAGTGCAACACTAGTTATGGGATATTATAATTTGGTCCAGATAGGATTTTATGCCCCAAATGTAGTTTTGTAATTAACTAACAAGTGGTAGCTCAGTTGGCCAAGAACTCTTACATGTAGTTTCGTGATTTTGTAACAAAACGACAGATAAGAGATGTACTTAATCTTAAGCTAAGGTAATCAATGCATATGAACTTTCTAAGAAATTTGGACTGCATGATCTCTGGTATCTATCCCAATCTATTCAGGTTAAGACGCAACATGGAAATTGCGTCAGTTGCTAGAATTTTACATTAGTTTAGTACGCAACCCTCACATCATTTGAAAATTTAAAAATTCTTTGGATGACGTGTAAAACCAACAATGTCTACGGAATGGATTTTCTTGTCGTGAACTTTTTTTTTTTTTTTAATACGGTAAAATTTATTGCTCAAAAATGAAAGAGAACAAAAGATTACAAGAAGAAACCCTCAACAAACCAAAAAAATCAACGACACATCGTAAAGATTAGAAGTACAGAACACTGGTGAAAAAAAGCACCCAAACGACTAGAGATATCTTGCACCTCCTCGACCCAATCCAACAACCTCCATGAAATAGAAGCTTCCCTAAAACCCCATTGAATAGCTAAATAAAAATCCCCTTCAATAACAGCATTGATGCTTTTCAAAGTTAACAACTCACGACAACTAATAAGAAAAGCTTAAACTTTTGCATCATTAGCACTTAAAAAATCAATAGGTCCCGAAAAATTTCTTAACACTGTACCTTTCCAATCTCTTATAACTCCTCCAATACTATCCCTTTGGGAAGAGTGAAGAAAACTGCCATCAAAGTTTAATTTTAAAACACAATTGGGAGTTGTCCAAAGATTATTCTTAAGCCAAGATCTAGAAAGATCTTCCAAATAGACTCCTAAGATATGTGGTGAACCTTTGGTTAGGGGTTTTCATGGATTGCAGTTGGGCCAGGGCCACCAGGCTCTAGAGAGGGTGAGAAACAAAGGTCCATTTTCAGCCCAAGCTCAACATGGCCTAAAGTACTAAGCCCAAGCCTGCCCATTTAGCCAACTGGGTCAAACCTGGTTTTTCCATCACTTGCTCAAGCTTTTATCAATTATTCCGCAAATAAGTCACTAAACTACAAGAACTACGTATTCGAACCAGGCCAGGCTTCAGACTTTCTATCACTTGATCTATAGTGAAGCAAAGATGATTTTAAGTCCCCCTCTAACCAACCAATCGCTTCCCATAAGATGCAAAAGGTGCTATGAGACGGTGATGATTTAATCATTTCTCATCAGCACTATTTAGTCATTCATATTGATCGAGGTCATATTTAGGCATGTATCTATTGAATGCGGTGTTACCCCATGTTGTGGGCATAATATTGAGTTTTTTTTTTTTTTTTTGCTATTGGAGGGTTCCTAACCCTTTGGGCTGGACTATTCTCTCCGGGCTAGAGGGAAGCCGGGTAAACTCCCATGTAGCCCCAGTGTGGTAATGCAGTTTCAAACCTACAACCTCCGGGTGCAAACCGTAGTCCTAGGACATCTAAGCTACCACTTAGGTTTAGGCATAGTATTGAGGTGGTAACTCATACTGCTTGAAATGGCAACAAGTCCACAAATCAGTTAAACCCAATGTTGGGTTTATTCATGGTAGGATTTTTTTCAGTTAGTATATTTCCATTCATACTTGTTGCAGTCTATTTTCCCCAGCTTGTGTAAAATAATCACACTGCACTTGATGTCCATGGAATAAAACCCCAACCTGGATATGGTGGATGAGGAAGAAAATAAATGCATGGTTCTCACATTAGCTGAGGCCCAATCTCAGTTATGCATTTATCCCACAAAAATATCAGATTTGCAATAAGGGTTGCACCCTAGCACATTATAGAAGAACAATAATACTAACCTAGATGAAATGAAAAAAGATGTATAGTCAAACACATCTAATTTCATTTAAGTTCAAAATGAATGGTTAAAAAATGTCCACAAAAAAATAAAAAAAGAATGTTACCTCACTTTTTTCTACAAAACCCTGGTTGAAACAATAAAAAAGAAGCTAGTCATCATATGCCGGCCCATCTGCAATATAAAATAACAAATCAGCACATACTGAAAGACATTTATTGAAATGATCAGAATCCAACAACATGAAAGTGGAAATGATGACAGAAGCAAAAGCATACCGTCCTCCTCTTCCATGTTCAAATCATCCTCGTCATCATCAAAATCCAAGTTCTGTACAAGTCATGAAAGAAACAGACCATATGAGAGAGAGAGAGAGAGAGAGAGAGAGAGATGATGATGCATAGCTGAATATGTAAGCCTCTACGAATATCACAAAATTAAAATTCTACTATATAATGGAAGAAAAAAGCAGAAAGTGCTCCTAAAAAAAATCATTCATAAAGCATAAGATAGCACTGAAGAGAAAACCAAAGGCTATGTCTTTATAAATGGTTGTTTCCAATCTTCACTGAGTCACTGGCTTTTAACCACCATCCAAGATTCTATGCCTGCTTGTATTCTCAGATAGTTGAAAGGATTACAGAAATGGATAGACTATCATATCTGCTATAGCCTTTCCAAGTTAAAAAGAAAAAGAAAAAGAAAAAGAAAAAAAAAGAAAAAAGGTAGGTAAAGTGTTACTTCGTAGGAAGTACACCCGAAAATTGGTTCGACGAATTTGTATGATGACTGCCGGTGTAATGCTGACCTACCACCTCTACTCTGGGTTTGGGAGTAGGACCAGCATATGATGAAGCATGAGATACCATTGAAGAATTATCCATGTGTCTGTATACAAGTCCATCAAGCGCCAAACATTTAATACAAACCTGATTGTAATCACCATCATCACTCTCTTCCTCTTCCTCTTCTTCCGATACAACTCCTTCATTTTCAGCTTCGTCTTCTTCTTTTTCCTTCTCTTCTTTCTTTTCTTGGCCCTGAAAATCAACGAGATTGAAGGTTCACCCTTGTAACAAGTAAAAGTGCAAGCGAAAACTGAAAAATATGAGGACAAATAACGCCAAAGATTTCATTTGATATGAAGCACAAAACTTGAAAAATTGTTGACAGCTGTAACATTTGTCACTAAAAGCCAAACAATATACAAATGAACACGTGGAAAACTTGTCAAGAAATAAAAAAAAGATATATATAATCGATAACAAGGTAAGAAGAGAACTATTAAGCGCGCACCTGACCCTTCCCTTCAAGCTTTTCATATTTATCTAGCTTTTGCAATTCTGGCATACAGAACAAGCCAGTCATTACATTGGAAATCTTGTTATTGCATTATGCAACTCAATTCCCTTCTTTCAAAGAAAAATATAATAATAATTACTTATTTGAGGACAATAGAAATGTGATTGCCAATGGTTGTCCTTGTAAGAAGAAATCATGTTCACATGTGAAGATTGTTTATGCATGAAATAAGGCAAACGTAGAAGAATTCACACAGCTATAAAATTCAAGTTTGATATTTGAGATATTAGAGTCTCCAAACTTAGTAAGTTAATAATGTCAGGAAAAATTCTTCTTGGGAAGATATTCTAGAAGTAGACACAATGCATTAAAATGTCTTGAAAGTTCATCATAGATGATCTACCTTCTTCTTTTCATACAACAAAACAATGAACTCATGAAGTATGAATTGTAAAGCCCATCATTAGTTCACTGGTAATAAATAGAACTTGATTGATGCACCACCAGGCCACAACTTGGTCTTCTTCTACACATGGTTCTAAAAATTCGCGAAGTCCGAGTCTACTTGGACTTAATACTCAATTATTCAAGCCGCAATCCGGTTCATACCTGCTTGATTCCAATGGGGAAATGAACCAAAATTACTTTTTGTCCTATTTTATTGTTGTCAGAAGACGTTGGAGGCTTTTGGGATCCTTGTGCACTGAAATTAAATGATCAAACCCACATTTTGCTGAAAATCTCTACATTCAAAGATCGGTTTAATGTTCCTTGATCTGAGCGAAATCCAAAGCACCACTTATTATTACTTAAAGGCTCATTCAGAATAGTTAAAACAAATGTGCCTCAATTCTAGATTTATAGGACATCAATTTCTATTTTTGATAGTCTTTTATAATTTTCACTATTTTTTGGTTTCTTAGGGCTCCAGGTACGACTTGGTCGAGTTGACTCAACTCAAGGGTCCGATTCACCTCCAGAGTCCAAGTTTTAAAACCTTGCTTCTGCATAGCATCCTCATGACTTCACATGAAAGGGGCAGTAATGACTTAACACCATCACCAAAGAATAATTGGAATAGCCATATTTCTGAAATAACAAAATTTGATAGTATTGCTCGGTTGTTTATACATGTAAACAAATAGGAGTCATTGCATGAAATTGGGATCAAAAACCTTTTCATCCAACAATGGGTCACTTGAAAGTTGAAACGCCATGCGTAGAATACTATTACAACTATTCACTTAAAGATAAGCTCAAGTTGGAACTAGGAGATATAAGGAGCACACTAGGACTCGAGAGCATGTGACTATAATATATCTTAGTAGCAAGTGCGCCATAATTCTCCAATGCCTATCAGAATTATAATGGGCTTCATCCATTAAAACAAACCTAATTTTGTGTTGATTGGTTTTCCCATAGAACAAGCCCGCCTCTAGATGGAGAAAAAACACAAATACAGACACACATTTTACTCCAAAGACAATAAAATGCTATATTATGAATTTCTCATATATGGCTTGAGACCTTCCAAACCACTGGATCTGCATCATTGATAAACCAAATAATAAAAGATGCACAATCCGATATATACACACATGGAGACAAAAAAAGAAAAAAAAAGAGGATATGTGATTTCCTGCATAAGGGCAAAAAGTAAAGTAGCAAGTCACCTCATCTAATAAATTATGAGGATAGCTAATCAAATCATCCATTAAAACAACCCTAAAAAAGAAATCATCAAATTATGAGGGAGGTACATTAGTGCAAGCATCAAACCAAAACGAAAACATTATTCAAGCTAAATTGAAAAAAAAAAAAATGTAACAATGCTAGCCCATCTCTGCTCTTGATTTATTATGGGCTTTGCAGAACAAGGATGCCAAACTCACAATACAGCAGTAACTTATACATTCAGGTAAATTTAGCATTTGCAAGATACTCCTCGGGATTGTTAACTATAGTAATCAACCAAATGTTGTCTAACTTTAAAATGGTCCTCTTCTATAGAAAATCAAGTGGCCTCCTTTAGACATGAATATCGCCAACAATCAGAAACCTCCAACTCATGCCACAAAATGATGCACATATACACAGAATATACAGTGATAGGGCAATCAACTTTCATCAAACCTGAATCTGGGTCCCATCGCACTTTCTTTTTAGGTTGACGCTCCATTTTTGTACCTAATGCAACACCTTAAAACATAAGAAATCTCTACAGATTGAAATATATACATTGACAATATATTCAAATTAAAATTAAGAAAAAAAAATTCTCTGTTATAGGCCAGCTATAATCAACCTAGGCTATTTAGACTGCACACCTTCAAATAGTTCAGGAGGTAAGTAAGAAGAAGAAAGCTTTACAAAATCTGAAAGAGAGTCACGATTTATTTGACCATCTGACTTGTTTCTGTCCGAATACCTCTCTATTTCTGCAACTTGGTTATCTAACACTGCAAAACCACAAGTTCAACCAATAACGTCATCTAATAACATCATGAATTTGGACAAACAAAACCAGAGCAAGTAAAAAATGAATAAGGATTCAACAGCGCAAACTGCCGTCGAATCAATATATAATCAGTTCCAACAAAAAAAAGAGGACTTACTGATGTCAATTTGGAGACTGGAATGATGCATTCAATGAATTTCAACAGACTTCTTTATTTATCATTGTGAGTTTCAGCATATTCACAGTCACTCAAAGGATTTTCATGTTCTAAGGAAGGGCGGCGAAGAAACTGTCAATCTCAATCTCTCTTCTCCACTATCCTTACCTCTGATTTTCCACATTCCTCATTATTCCATTATTCTTCATTCTATTAGAAAATGTTAAAAGTCTGCTAGAACTAACTTAAACACTTGGGGATAAAAGGGGTCAGATTTGGGTTGGTCTATATTGTACCCAGACACAAATCACTGAAGGGGGGCCCTCAGTCCAGGCTACAAAATTCATGCCCAACTGAATCCAACCAAAAGCTCCAGGTGCAGACCTGAACATGCATAGCGCGAATCAATACTCCGCCATATACTACAATTTTCAACTTGGTTTTTTTTTCAGGCTAGAAGAATTCTCATACATGATCATATCAATAATATCAATAACTGTAATTTCAGTTTCATGGAATGTTTAAACCCTAGAAACATACATGATACAACCCTTTCTGCATTCTGGTAGTACTTAAAACTCAATCTAACAAAAAAAAAAAAAAAAAATCCTTACTTGATTTGATATCTTTCCCTTTAATATGATAAACAGAAGCTCCATAAAATCTTTGCAATGCCAATTTCTTCGTAATCAACGGGTCGTCTGGCTTCACAGACCAATGCTCAGGCAGTGCTACATCTTCCTGAATCAAATTGAAGAGAGAAAAAAATCAGCAATCTCTCTTAAAAGTCAGCAATTGAAAGCATGATATCCTAATATAATCCAATTGAAAGCATGCCTAGCTCCAAACTTACTGGAAAGAGGACGAAGGGTTCTTGTTTGGCACGACGAAACCCAAATCCTCCAAACCCTCCAAACCCTCCAAATCCTCCGCGTCCTCGACCTCGACCTCTCCACGCCATCTCTGACTGCTATGAAAAAAACCCTAACGAGAAGAAAGGGAGGAATCAGATGATGGTGATGAAGAGAAACAATGCAACGTAAAACCCTAGAGATAATTTGAATCAAGAACAAAACCCTAAACAGATGAAACTCGTGGCGGGTCAACCAGTTTTTGCTTTGAGGAGAAAGAGTCCAGGTTGCTTTGGGTTGATCGGGTTTAGCGGATTAACCCACACCCAAACCCAAACCCTAACCCTAACCCTTAAATGAATAAATAAAGGGAAATTTTTCAATATGGCCTTAAGTTTTTGCCTTATTTCAAAAAATGATACAAGTTTTGAAACTTTTCAAATTAGTCCCTAAGCTTTCCAATAAATTTTTAATTGAGGACATCCGGCCATTTTAAGATATTTTCTGGTGACTTTTTCCCTCATTATTTTAAAAATACTCAAATTATCATTCATTTAAAGCCATGACGTGGTTTCGGCAGCCACTCTATGCAGTCAATCACTGTATCTTTAATCACCATGAGGACACTGGCAAGGGAAACAATGAGAATATAGAGGAAGTGAATGAGAGTTTTATTACAATGAAGGGTAATTTAGGTATTTAAAAACTAGGGAAAAGTTGCCGAGAAATGACTTTAAATAGATGGATGTCCTTAATTGAAAACTTTCTGAAAAACTTAGGGACTAATTTGAAAAGTTTTGAAACTCGTGTTATTTTTTAAAATAAGGACGAAACTAAAGGACTTTTTTGAAATTCTCCCATAAATAAAAGGCCTTGACTTTGACCTCCATCTGGACCCAAATTTAATAATATTTGAGTACTTTCATCCTCATGTATGAAATTCATGAACCCAAACCAAAAGCTCGCACCAGAATTTTTATTTTGGTTCATGCAGTGAGAGCAAACTAAGTTATAACAATTATACATGGGCCTATTTTTCATAGTGGTGGGGAAAAAGATTCTCGAATTGGTGAAGAGTGATCGAGGATATAACATGGGATATAAATATAACCTAACCATTTTTAAGATTTGATTTGCTAAAGTGGTGGCTTGGGAATTATTTTCCACCAAAGTAAAAATTATTTGTAGTTAGGTACATCTTCAAGTTTTCTTAACTCTTCAGGCATGCATGTTCATTTAACATGGATTCCATGTAAAAGCCATGAAAAATCCATTTTCCGTTGGAATCGATTTTCCACGAAACTGTAGAAACGAAGCCTTTGAAAAAACACATTTTTAGAAAGTTGCACAAAAGCTCCTTTTAAATTTGAGGATTTCAGCCACTATAAATACTTTGAAAGAAACTTGCAAAATCTATGAATATATCTAACAAGATCAAACATGCTATAGAGTTTTACAGTGGACAACTTTTCTTTCCTTTAAAGCGAAGAAGATCTTACAATATTTATATGACAGGACAACTTTTCCTCCCTTTACGATGGGGGAAATCTTGCAAAATCAAGTCTCCCACCAATATATATGGCTGTAATCTTGCTCAAAGCCTTCTTCCGCATTTTATGATAACCAACTTTATTTCATGGACATATTGTGAATTAAAATAAAATTAGGCACTAAATAATACTTAATGGCCCATATATTATATTATGGATAATTAATAGATTATAATTCTCCTTTTATTTTGCTTGTCTATTTCCATGAATAATAATCATTAACCATTATAATTGATTGGATTGTGAGAGATATAAGGATAAAAATCTAAAAAGAAGGCCCCATAAAAATTAATTATATTTAAAAAAATATTAAATTAATATAATACTTTAAACTTGAGAAAATAATACACTATTATTTTTTTTTAAAGAATTTTAGAATAAGATAAAATGAGAATGACAATTAAAAAGTCCATTACTTCTCTTCATGATCTCCTATTCTCTCAAAGAAGGAAACTAAGATTTGGAAAGATAGGAAGTAAAAGGAGGTGAGAGATGTGAGTATTTGGTATGTGTGTGTGTGTATATATATATATAACCGGAAGCCATAGGCAAGATACTTTCAAGATTTAAGAGAGAGATTTTAGGAGGTAAAAACCAATAGATAATTATGTCTAAAAATAAATTAAGAGTTTTTTTTCATATACACCCTAAAGCTTTCATGATTTTTAAATAGGCTCCTACCTTTTCATTTCAATACCTTGTATGTCCCCAAAATCAATATTCCTAATGAGATGAGTAAACACCATGAGATTTGTATTGAACTTTTATAAGAAATGACACTTTTTCCCTTACATCCATTAAACAAAAATATTACTATTTTATCCCAAGTCCCAAGAGTCTCTCTTAATTACTCTTTAATACATGTGAAGCCTAATCATGCATTTTAAAATTTTTATCCGTCTAACGGTGGGTCGTGCATGGACTGGATCAATTGTAACCAATTATAAGCTAGCAAATGCATTGATTGTCATTATGATCGATTTGGGTTTAATGAAATAGATCGTGTATTGATTAAAATAAATTTACGCACAGTTATTCTCTCCCACTAAATATAATTATCAAGGACAAGCTTTAGAGAGAAAAAAAAAGTCAAAGCTTTTGAATTTATGCATATAGGGATAAAGGGATAATGAAATGAACAAAAGTGTCATTCACTCTAAAAACTTTGGGTGGTCGGAAGGCTACTGACTTTGAGGACATGAAAGGTATTAAAATAAAAGGGCAGGGCCTATTTACAAATACTAAAATCATATGGTCCTATTTACAAATCCTAAAAACCTTAGGGGGGTATATGCAAAAATCTTATAAATTAAATCGATAGAGAGAGGAAAAAGGGAAGATTGGTTCTACGATTCAAGAGAGATTTTAGGAGTTAAATAGGATTTGGAATCATAAGAGATTATAAAAGGGGGTAAAAATATTTAGTTAGAGAAAACTCAAAATTGAATGGGAAAGATATTAGGGATTATAATTTGTAGAGATGGGATTATAAGAGTTGAGATAGGTGTGCCACCTGCCATTCTGAAAACTCAAAAGCGAGCTTAATGTGTTGCTCTCCCAAAAAAGGGTGGTTGTCATTATATATGTAATTGATAGGCAAATATCATAGGCCCACTAATCTACCAAATACAAAAGGGCCATTTTTTATTCACCTTTTTCGTCCATTGAATGTTTCCAACTCCATGAGACCACAAGTAGACTAGAAGTTTTTCTTTTCATCCACTTCAATCTGTCTGAATGTTTTTATTTCAGTGGTATCCTGTCGGGTAAGTTTGGATTTCATCCAGGTAGGGTTGGGGATTGGATTTACCTCCATACAATTGAAGTCAGATTTGGGTTGGGTCAATACTCAATACCCAACTCAGGCTGCCCAAATTTCATCACATGGAGACCTGGGCCTTTTTGGGGGTGAAGTTTCATTGCATTTTATCAAATTTTCACAGTAAAGTCTTCTTGACAAAAAGTTGGCATTTTGTACATACTAGCTCCCTTAATTTGACCAAGGTAATAGAGACTATCTCCACAAACAAGATTATTAGGAAGTACTTGACCATATTTTTCTCTATTGACATGTTTGTCAAGCAAATATGAAGATTTTTCTCAATGTTTTCATTCCTTTTAAAACTACAGGGTCAGATAACCGACAAGTTTTGCTTAATCTACAAACTACCAACCAACAATGTTTATCACACCTGTACTCCCACCCTCAAAGAAATAATAATAACAATATCAACAACAACAACAGATCGATCTACAAAATTACAAGCTCTTTGGCACAGGGAGGGGAGGCCTTATGCATGTATAACTACTTTTCTTGGATTGCAAACATGAGAGAGAACTCTTTGAAGCCTTCTTTGAAATGATCCTTGTACATGCTTTGGGAGTATATGATTTCTGGCAATCTGAAAAACCACCATAGCTCTTACATGGCTTCATCTTCTTACTATAAGGAGTCTCTTTCTTTGCAAGATCTTCTGTGCATCTCACATTGGATAGAGATGTAAAGGACTGAGACTTCCCTTGATAATGTATGGAAAGTCCTCTTCTACAAAAAAGAGAGAGAATTAAAAAAACAGGAACCCCCCAAATCAGAACAGCAAAATTTGATCATCAACAAATGATTGCGCCAGAAGAAACAGCTAAATACATCTATGGATATCTATTGAAGTGAATAGATAGAAATGCATATCTACAGATAAGGTACCAATGTTTCAAGCAATATTGCATTCTGATTTCATGAAAAGAAAACAAAATTGTGAATCTATCGATTCAAATGTAGAGATAGAAACTTGTCTTTGATTGAAGTTTGCAAAGAAAATGGATTTTGTACATGAAGAGGATTAGAGAATGGCAATGTTGGGGATTAATTTCCTGTAAAGATGGTAGAACTAAGGTGAAACACTAATCTTGTGGGGCACTTTGGTAGAAGATGTGTAAAAATGCATTAATGGTATTGCAACTTTGGAACATGGGTATTGTCAGAATGTGGTAAATTAACAATATACAATGACTTCATCCTATCTAAACTGTGATTTTTCTGTAACAGTTGAGCAAAGTATACTTACTTGATGGGCAAATGGGCCATGAGCTCAGACAATCCAAAAAGAGGCCCATCTGAAGAAAACTGGGGAGATGTCGACCGCAATGGCGATGGATGCAGAGAGGATTGCAGCGCCGAAGGCGACGTGCTATCGTCTGTGAAATCGGACGATGTCGATGCAAGGGAAGAAGAGCTGGAATAATCAGAGAAGGATATAGAGTCAGCCGGGTCATCATCGCAAACCATGAGCCCATGATCCTGATGCACCTCATGGGCTAACTTTTTATCCACACATCCACCCATCTGTAAATCAAACCTCAAAGGAGAATTGTTCCCACACAACAATATGAAGATGGATTGGTGAGTGTTCAAGACATGTATATATATAGAGAGAGAGCAGTTATAGTTTTAGATATGAATAGACCACATTTGGGAATATTATAGTTGAGAAAGGCAGGTTGTTTTGTGTAAATGTGCAATGTGTGGATGGAGTGTTGGGTGGAAAGATAAAAGAGATAACTACAAAGAAGTGTTAAAGAAAGAGAAGGAGGTTTTGTTTTTAGATACCCTTTGTTGTTTAACCCTATTTGGATATTCGGATTTCACGTCTTGTCTGTCAATGAGATTGGATGGCTTGGTACTAAGAAAAGGATGTGAAAAAGATAAAGCTTAGAAAAAATCCATATCCTACTCACCAGGCACTACCTTTTGTTCATAATAACCACTTATGACTTACCTATTACAAACCTAGTAGCAGACCCACAGACAGGAACTGCCTGTTGGTTTTTATCAAACCACCCACAGACTGAAGAAAGCTGTAATTTCTAATCTGGCCATCTGATGTGGTCAAAAGGGCCAGCTATATTGGGCTTTTAATGGGGCTCATTTGGTATAAGGGCCTGGACTTTGGGACTAGGATTATGGCCTTTTCCATAGTAGGCTGATTAGGTGTGTTCATTAGTTTGGTATATTTGATATTTATAAATATATTTTTTAATTGTCATCCATATGCTTGCAAATGGGCTGGTTATTTATTATATTAATTAATAAATTTATAATGGTAAATTCACCCTGCTTATTAGTGGGGCCTACTTCTTCGAAATCTAAATTGTTCAAAAATAATTGTCCCCATTTGGATGGTCCCCATTGTCAAATTGATCATGTAAAAATCAATGAGTTTTTATAATGTCTTATTTATGTATATTATATTTAACAAATCTTACAGTGAGCCAAAAACATATGAAATTGTAATCTTATCATATCCTACCCAAAATAGAGGCTCTTTTTATGAACAATTCAAATCTTGAGTAGGTGGGCCACAAAGCTTATGGCAATACCAAAATCCATTCTATATAAAATGAAGGCATTTATTTTAAGTGCTTCGTATCATAAAGTATGTTGCCCTTCTATAGGACCCCACGAGTGTGCTTGGGCTAATATTTTGGAATGAGTTGTCCAAATGAGGGAAATGAATTTTTAGATTTTACAAAGTTGTTTTCAATGTGGGTCTGAATTGCTCCTTTTTATATTAAAGAAAGGAAATAAAAGCAAGCCTCTAGCCTTCCTTTGTACCATCAAAGCACTCATCTGGATATGGCCAAAGACATCCCCTTCTTCTAGTGCCTCCTTCAATTTGTTTTTAACATTGAGGACCTTGCCTATTATTAAACAATTCCTTCATGTACACCTAACCCTTTAATATTACATCCATCCTAATTTAACACTGATCTAGAATTTGTCGCCGTGTTGATAATTTACAATCTACAATAGTAAGAATTTGAGGACCTAAAACTAAGGTGTGAGGATAATTTGATAGGCATAATGTTTGCTGTATTCCTAATAGACACCCAAATGGCCCCATCTCCTTCAACTGCCATGTAGTTTGGTGGACTCACAAAGAGGTGGTCATTTTTATAAGGAAATGCCCAGAAGCCATGTGGGCTCAAACCCTGCTCATAATAAGAAGTTATTCATTGGTGCTTCCGAAATAAAGCATAATAGGTTAGAGTGGATCATGTGAGTATGTGGCATTGATGCTTCTTGAGTTTAGAGAGTAGAACTTTGGGGTTCATCTATTGAAAATTTCATTATGCTGAAAATAAAAGCTTCCTCACCATGTGTATGAGTAACACGTCATTACTCAACATAATGTCGGCCAACTCTTATGATACTAAAATTTAGGAAATCCCACATAAGTCAGGGCCTTTATTTTGAGTGGCTAGTATTTTTAGGAAGTTGGCAGATTATAGAGCTTCACTCAACTGGGTATTCTCTAAGATGTGAGAGGATCTATACTTGTTAAGTTGTAGTTTGTTTGCACTCTTTTACACATGCAAATGATGCACGTGCGTAATCATTAGCATTATCACGTTTGTTTGTGTCCATTTGCATATGAAAATGATGCATGAATGAGATGTGAAAATGGCATATAAATGGGGCCATTGCACTGAAGAGTGTGAAACCATTAAACACCTTTTGGTCACAAGATGCACAATACAAGTTCCACCTTGAACAATTCTTCATTTTGAACCCCATAGATCTTACATACGCATAAACACGATTTTGTATATCACATGTATTAATGTATATAAGTTTTATATCTACAATATTTACATATATGTAAATGGCATTTCACATCAAATGTAAACAATACAGATAACTCCTGAGAATTTTTATTTTTTCAGTTTTAAACTGATTAGGTTAATAATACGTACCAAAGGTAGAGGAATAACACGTGTGCCTATTGCAGAGATAAAAAAAAAAAAATTCAAATAATTAACATAGATGTAATGGTTGAGATAAACTGTCAATGTCCAAACCTAAAGTTTTATATTTGCCCATTGAAACTTGGCTTGTGAACAACGGGCCCAGTGCCCAAGGCCACATGACTCGAGTGGAAAGCAAGCAAAGCAGCGACCCCATCACATCATGTAGATATGATATAAACCTGGAGGATATGGAGGCTGGACACGGAGCACAAATTATTTTCATATAATGACCATGTAAGCAGAGATGTTTAATATCTTAAAATTCACACGTTTATATATGCATACGTAAATAATAATTTTTCGATAGGTTTATTGTTATTATTTTGTTCAGTGGTGGGGAGGGGGGAATGAAAATGCGTTTTCAATTTTCCCTTAAAAGTTAATTTTTATGGTATAATAGAAAATTATTTTTCTTTGTAATTCTTCATGAAAAAACTATTTTGCATATATAAGTGCAAGAAATGACCATCGCATTTTTGTAAAAACGTTCGTATACAAATAAGCTCTCACGGTTGTTTGTCTTTTACACATGTGATATGAAAAAGTGTAAAATTTACACTTGTGAATCATATTATCATATTTTTTTTGGAAGTACCAACCTCACATGAGTAAAGTTTGAATGCTTACTTTCGTACACAAAGAGACCTTCTTTTTTTTTTTTGTATGTGTGTGTGTGTGTCGTGTGATTCAGTAAATAACACCTAGAGACATTTCCCATCTAAGAAGTCCCTTATCCATCCATGCTACAATGATTGATGGATTCTTGGTTGTTTCTGGCCAAGGAGGTGCCTCACCACTGAGCTAGTGGTGGATTGACAAAATCAATAAAAATTTAAAATATGAAACTAAATATTTGGGAAGTAGCTGCTGATATGGTCTAAGCCTGTGTAGTGGTATTGAGGTGAGCCTTTGCCCATGGAATAGCACGAACAATGATTAACTGGAAGAAAAGAATAATAACATTAAAAAAACTTAGCTCAAGATCTTTATTCTATTGAGTAAAGAAGATTGCTCTCCATTTGGCAATGATGCCCATGATCAATTTCATATTGATCCGTCACATTAGTCTATTAAAAGTTATGCAGAGTAGATTCGTGTCCATCTATTCACAAATCATGTTTTATTTATTTATTTATATATAATGGAGGGTGTCCACGCCCTTTGGACTGGACTAATCCCTACAGGCCGAGAGGAAGCTAGATAAATCTCCTACAGCACCAATGTGGTAGCGCAGTTTCAAACCCTCAACCTCCAGGAGCAAATTGTGGTCCTACGCTAGCTGAGCTACCCCTCGGGGTTCACACATTAGTTTTTTTTAAATGATAAGAATAAATTACATGCAGCCATCTAAAATAGGATCCAATGGCATCTACTATAGCAATTTCAGATGATGGCTCCCAAAGTGGGCCAATAATTGAAAGGTGTAGATTGATGGAAATATCCACCCAGTGACCTTGAAGATGATTTACAAACTCCTTTTTGCCCCCTTTTTAGCAGTATGGTTTCCAAACTATGTTTTGGTGTTAGTGTTAACATGATTTTAAAACACAGCTGCGAACATTATATCAGCTGAAGCCAAAACCTTTGCTTATTGACTGATGAATTGGTATTTCACTGATTGTCCATTTGTACCACAGCCCTTTTTTACTAAATTAAAAAAAATAAAATGTAGAAAATAAAATAATTACAAATCTTCTTTTAGTGATTCTTTGAGTGTTCTAGTTTTCAAATCAAATAACAATAAATAATATGAAGGTTATGTTTTAATTGTAGACTAAACACGGAAAATTGGAATTGGTCATGGTTGAGACCTTCAAGTATCAGGCCATAGGAATCAGTTTCCTGGGAGAATTTTTTTTTTCAAAGGGCCCATTTGTTTGCATAGAAATACGAAATTAAAGTGAAAGAAATTCACGAGGAAATGGGTTCAAACAAGGGAATATTAAAGAAGGGAATCATAGAGTTGTTGATGTGGATACAGCAGGCCCGCTCCCACAGCTCTCCTTAGGGATCGATCCTTGAGAGGGTAGCTTTACTTCATGTCTCCTAGCCACTAGGCCAACCAAGCTAAAATAAATAAGGAATATTAAAGAAGTGAATGTGAATAATAAATGTGAGTGAAACATGACTTCCGGGAGGATTTGATTTACTAAGGTGATAGCCGGGATTTTAACTTCCATAAAAGGGAAGACAACATGCCGGTTATTTGCGAATTTTTAATTTTCTTCAATTTTGGCCACTTTAGGAATTCAATTCTATGAAAAGAAAAAAAAAAAAAAAAAAAAACCCAAAAAAATAAGATTATAAAAAGAACATACATGAAATCACATGTTGTAACTAGAAAAACAGCACAAACCCATGTTATGAAACCCCGGACGCATCTAGATTCTAGAGATCGTGCCAAAACAAATTCCAAAACCCAATGATAATGTATTTGGCAATCACCAACCCTTCTCACCCAAAATCTGAATTCAAATAGAATACACAATGAAAACAACAAAACGAAAATCTAAACAGGAGGCATACCGTTGTATTGCGCTGGTCACACATGCAATGGAGGCCCATTTCAACCCTGCACGCACTCCCTCTCCAAACCAAAAAAATCCCACAAAACTTGAGTCAAAGAAAACAACCCATGATTGCAAATTCAATAATATTAAGGTCAAAATCCTCAGCTGAAACAAGCATGCATAAATTCCTCAATCTGCGGATTCCTCACATGTTACAAATCACGAGGAATCCTCAAATCCAGATTTCCCAAGGAAAAAGGTCATCTTCGTCATCGTCATCTTAATCTTATCAAATACAGCAAGACCACTGCTAATCAAAAGGGATGAAGGTATCCATTAAAAAAAGGGACTAATGACTGTACAATAGATCTTAAACCTGACAATTGATCCAAAACTATTGGAAAAGATATAATTACTGCATAATTGTTTATTCGGAGGACATATCACATTGCGATATCCTAGGGATATCGCAAGATTACCCCTTTCCTTCCAAACGCAAAGCACATTTCATTTTGCACTAACATATTGATACATCACATTTAATGTGTATCTAAAAAAAGAAAACAAGAAAAATCAGAAAAGAATCGGCCGAGTCAATCTGACTCGATTCAACTCAGTCCGACGCTGAGTCCGATTCCTGTATTTCAAGCACTGCATCACTGACCTTGCATATAACCTCGACATCCACCATTATCATTATTAAAATGAAGATCAAGCGAAAAACAAAGGAAGGAAGAAACAGGAAAAAGCAAAGGGAGCATTCCAAAAAACGCACGCAACGAAGCAAAAACGAATTCCTGCGTTTTTTTTTACCGTTGGGAGTCATGTCTGCGACTGTCGTGCAGGACAGACATCCTCCTCTGACGGAATCCATATCTTTCCCAAATCCCATTTCATAACCCCTTTCAAATCCGCTCTTCACTCCCGGCTTCTTTCATTTCACTCTCGCAGTCACAACTCACAAGAGAGAGAGAGAGAGAGTTGGAGCAGACCCAGATAAGATATAGAGATATGAAGCTGAATAGAGAGTGATAATAAAAAACCCAGAAAGATTTCTCCAAGAATCGAAGGAGGAGGAAGAGAGACAGAGAGAGGGAGAGAGCTACTCTTTTTGCAGTTCCTGTTGATGGCGGGGAGATTTCTTTCTTCGCTGCTGCTGCTGCTGCTTTTTCTATACTTGATCACAGGTCAGGTTCTATTCTCATTAGCATTGCTTCTTTTGTGTTTTGGGTCTGTATATATGGGGGTTTTTTTTGGATTATTAAGCTTTCGCTTCTTAATCTTGGACGAAGTTAGGAGAGATGGCTAAAAATGCTATCTTTTTAGCTTCCTCTTCTCGTTTTTGCAACGTTTTTTGAGATTTCTTAGCTTTAGTTTTGTTGTGCTCTGCATTGTTCAACACCGACTCTCTCTCTCTCTCTCTCTCTCACACCCACTGACCCACACCTTTTTTTTCTTTTTTTTTTTTCTGTTTTCATGGAAAGATTGTTATTTTCCTTCTACATTGTTCGATACCTGCATCTCCCAAAAGTTAGAAGATGGAATTTGGAATTAATGAAGTATCAATGAAAGATAATGGTACATTTGATGGAGTAAAGCTCTGATGGTCACCACCCATATGCCTTTCTTCTCAATAGGGAAGTAGCTACTTCCTTCTTTTTTTTTAAAGGAAGAAATGAGTAAGTTAGAAGCTTTAATGGAAGTTCGAGTGTAAATTTGTTAGGTCATTAACGACCATATGATGATTGCAGTGATCTTTTTAATGGCCCCATATTTTAAGGGTTTATAGGTGCCTATGTAACTCAAAGATTGTGACCATAAAACAAATGGGTTGCAAGATTGTAGTGGTGTTTGGCCTACTTCAAACTCGCACTGGGCTTTCTAAGTTGAAGGGTTTTGACGTTTTGTCAGAACAGCTGATTGGGTTGTTATATTGTTAGCAAGTGTATTATCATAGCTCTTTTCAACCAATGGTTTACACATTCTTTTACTATCATTACAAGCTCCAATCCCTCTCTTACTCTTGTGATTAGCATTGAGGTGGGCCTACCACAAGGATTTGCATTTACCACAAGGATTTGCATTTGCATTTGCATTTGCATTTTGTATCTTTCTTTGTGTTATCTGCAAACCTGCATTGACCTTGAATCATTTGATGAATTTCCCAGTACAAATTTGATGTGGGGATGCTTGATTGCTTGTTTTAAACATTCCAAGAGAGCAATATGGGAGTAAATGATTAGTATTAGCTATTTTATTTTTTTTTTCCTTTAGTAATATTCCTTGTCATTTCTAAATAAAACTTCTGTAACAGATTTCTGCAATGGAAGCAAAATTGGGGTCTGCTATGGTCGAAATGCTGATGACCTTCCAACCCCAGATAAAGTTTCTCAACTGGTTCAACTTCACTCCATCAAATATGTAAGAATCTATGACTCCAACATTGAGGTTATGAAGGCCTTTGCCAACACTGGTATAGAGCTCATGATAGGGGTTGCGAATTCTGATTTATTGCCCTTCTCCCAATACCAATCAAATGTTGATTCATGGATGAAGAACAACATACTCCCTTACTACCCTGCCACAAAGATCACGTACATAACTGTAGGTGCTGAAGTGACTGAAAGCCCCGCCAATGTTTCTTCTCTTGTTGTTCCTGCCATGCATAATGTCCAAGTGGCTCTGAGAAAAGTTGGGCTGCAGAAGAAGATCAAAGTATCTAGCACCCATTCTCTTGGTGTCCTGTCCCGATCCTTTCCACCATCTGCTGGGGCTTTTAACAGCCGTCATGCTTTCTTTTTAAAGCCAATGTTGGAATTTCTTGCAGAAAACAACTCCCCGTTCATGGTTGACATCTACCCTTACTATGCTTACAGAGACTCCACTACTAATGTTTCTCTAGACTATGCTTTATTGTCATCGGCCTCATCAGAAGTTATTGATCCAAATACTGGATTGGTCTACACAAACATGTTCGACGCTCAGATAGATGCAATCTATTTTGCACTCATGGCTCTAAATTTCAGAACTCTGAAAATCATGGTTACTGAGTCGGGCTGGCCTTCAAAAGGATCGCCCAAGGAGACATCTGCGAATCCTGATAACGCTCAGAAATATAACACAAATCTGATTCGTCACGTCCTGAATAATACTGGAACACCAGCAAAAGCTGGAGAAGAGATTGATGTATACATCTTTTCATTGTTCAATGAAAATAGAAAGCCTGGGTTGGAATCAGAGAGGAATTGGGGGTTGTTTTATCCTGATATGACCAGTGTGTATAATCTTGACATGACTGGGAGAGGGATTGTAGACACGACCTCTTCAGCAAATGTTACCAGTTCAAATGGGACATGGTGCATTGCTTCACCTAGTGCTTCAGATTTGGACTTGCAGAGTGCCTTGGATTGGGCTTGTGGCACTGGGAATGTTGATTGTTCAGCTATTCAGCCTAGTCAGGCTTGTTATCAGCCAGATACTTTGCAGTCACATGCTTCGTATGCATTCAACAGTTATTATCAGCAGAATGGAGCTTCTGATACTGCTTGCAGCTTTGGAGGTAAAGGTGTAAAAACTACCAAGGACCCAAGTAAGTTCCCTTGTCTTTGAGTTTGCACTACTTTTTTTGTGATCTTGTTGATTAATATATGGGGCCTATTACACACGCACACCAAAAAATGTAAAACCATATCCCAAAAATAGCCTACATATAGTTCCTCTTTATCTCTTGGTATCTCTTGGTTAGACATCTTGTTACATTCTTTGCTATTCTTTCTTCACTCCTGTGTTTAGGAGGATCATGAGTCTGCCTTTATATACTATCATGTTTTAATTAAAAGGCCAGCCAAACTTGTGATTGGTTTGAGGTGTTCACAGAGATTAAAAGCACAAAGAGTATTATTTTAATCCACCTGAATGCCTTTATAGACTATCATGTTTTAATTAAAAGGCCAGCCAAACTTGTGATTGGTTTGAGGTGTTCACAGAGATTAAAAGTACAAAGAGTATTATTTTAATCCACCTGAATGCTATAAAGTTGGGAGTAAAATCATTTCAGTCCAACTAGCCACTTGATCTTGTAAAATGCCTTGGGTTGTTATTGTATGTGATTTGCTCTGTAGTCTTTTTAATTGTTTGGCAACTTATGGAGTCATCTGGTTGCAGGCTATGATAACTGCCTCTATGCAACAACCGGGTATGTTTATTATCTGATTGACTGCGTTTTTCCGTTCTTTTAAGATCCTTATAGAATAAATGATCTTATGCTACATTAGGGTGCAAATACAGAGTTTTTTGTGGTATAATCTTTTGATATAGGTTTTAGTAATCATTATAGTTGTAGCATTTTTCTTTAAAATCTCTCCATTATCATTGACGGGGCTTTGGTATTTCTTCAGGAGTAAGTTGAGTGCGAATAGTTCAGTGGGACCTGCAAATTCAACTTCAACTTCAACTTCATCTTCATCTTCATCTGCCGTAGATTACGATATTTCCACCGGGATATTCTGGGTTATTTTTTTCTTCAATCTCTCCATTTTGATCCCACACAACTCCTGGCGAGCAAGTTTTTAAAGATATGGAAGGACTGAGGTTGAAAGAGAGAAATGTATTGTTGAAGACAAACGATAGTACTTGAAGAGTTGCAGATAGGAAATTCTGTAGAGGCATGGCATAGCCCCACATGTAATTTTGTTTTAGCTGTCTGTAGAGACTGCCTTTATTTTTATATCTATAGATAGCTGTATATAACTATGGATTTGTGATTCTTCCAGCATGCACTCCCATGATTGTAAGCTTTAAGCTTGTGATAAGCAATGCTCTTCAGTCTTTGTTTAATAGATGTATTCAGCCTTTATTTTTTATATCTATGGATAGGTACTCTGGTGTAGCATCTGTATGTGCAGTCAGATAAGAGGCTTTAATGTAACTGCGGATTTATGATTCTTCCAGCATGCAATCCCACGATTGTAAGCTCTTAAGCTTGTGATAGGCAATGGCTCTTCAGTCTTTGTTTTATAGACGTATTCCGCCATCTGCATTCATTGAAATGCTAAAACCTGACTTTCATTTTTTAGAGTAAATGTCTAATAATACCAATATTCCTGTGATGAACAAATTAGCAGAAAAAAGTGAGGTTGATCCATGGTCCGTTAAGCCTCATATTGTACACTTGGGGTCATAGTTAAGTGATATAGACAGCCTATGATGCACGGATACTTCAAAATGGGCAACGTATCGTGTCGTATCGTATCCGATGTTTCACTTTTTGTGTAAAATTTGTGTCCTGCCGTGTTTATGGCGTGTCATTGCTGTATCCATGCTAGTCCACCCCACAAAAGCAACCCAGATATGGAGATGCAAACCATCTCATATTTGGTCCCCTTCCCTTGGAATGTTTGCTTTGTTTCTGAGTTTATGTTTTCAGGGAATTGATCTTTGATAGAATCAGTCAGCCTATTCCCGATATATTTGTTGGTGTTTCACAAACTTGCAATTTGGCCTTGGTGCTCTTTCAACTTCATTTTGAAACTGCAAAGAGAAATCTTTATACCTTACAATAAGCTAAATTCACTAGTTGTATGACTAACATGCTTCATTCAATTATTCCAATGGGTGGACCAAAACTCTATTAGCAAGTGATGAATCTCTAAGATTGCCAATGTTTTGGGCCAGAATAATCCTGTCCGGTCCAGGTGTAGGTCAGGATCTGACTAAATTATTGGGCAATTAATATTTATTAATATGGATTGCAGCCTGGTATAAATTTAGGCAAGCAAGAATCACAAGTGATTTGGGTCAGTCCATAGGTCAACTGCAGCTACACACTTCTAAGCTTGGACTGAGCCTCCCCTACTAGGCATGGTTAGCGATTTCTCAAACCATGCTCACAGGGTGAAATGGAGTAAGGGTTGGGCCAAACTCACCCGATATAGGTGGCCCCAAGGTGATAGCACTAGTGGACTCAATCTTCGATTCTTGAAGAAGGGGGGAACCGGGAGTCGATACCAAGACCTCTAGCTCCGAAAGCAGGAGGAACCGTGGTACTACCACTAGGCCAACCCCTAGGATTTGATATAAGTTGGGTTGGACCTTATTTTGCTGGCATGATGGTTGAAATTTCAGGTTACGGTCCAGCTGTCTGACTACATTTTTGTGATGGCCTAGCTGGTATGTTAAACCGAGTCTCAAGTCTTTTTCAACCAAGGAGCGCAGCCGAGTTTTGCACAATCCACTGACTTTTCTTGTGTTGCTCCACTTTAATTTCACAGGTTTTGTTTTTGGTAAAGTCAATTTCACAGTGGTAAAAATAATATTCCCATACTCTATTGCCATTGCTCTGCCCGGATGATCAGATCCAAGCAGTTCAATCAACAAGGTGATTCAGTCTATTGCCATTTTTCTAGTCTGTTTTCACTGTGAAAATGCTTTTTTCCCCATGCTATTGTAAAATTTATGTTTAGTGTGGTGAAAAAGTATTTTTTATTTCAAAAAAGGAAAAAAATGAACTAAATTATCTAAGACTGTGCGGAAAATCTTTTTGTATTTAAGAGGCTTTTCTTTGATAAAAGTAATGCAGAAAATCACATTAGATGTTCGGTGCACCCAAAATGCCCTTATAGTTTCTCTACAACGTTAAAGGCGGTCACCCATTTTTTACTTTTGTTTGAATGGCGATAGTGTCGCTCTTTTGTTGCGGTTGATAGGGGCTCTTTTCAATTTTTCCTTTTTTAAGGTGCACCAAGCATCTAAGAGCTGAAAAAAGAATTAAAAAAAAGAACGTTTTCGGACAAAATGACTGATTTAGTGCAAGGTCAGTTAAAATCATCTTTTCGGTTTGCTAGTCACCTATTTTATTTATTTATTTTTGTAAAATCCCCCCTTTTTATTTTCTTCCTGCTTAAGTGCACACAAATTGCCATTAGCAAGGGGCCCACATCTAAGAGCTGAAAAAAAAAAAAAAAAACATTTTCGGGCAAAATAATTTTGTAAAATCCCCCCTTTTTATTTTCTTCCTGCATAAGTGCACAAAAATTGCCATTAGCCGTTTCCAAAACCGTATCGGATTATATTATAGGCCGATATTGTTCTGGCACGAGTTGAAAGAGTCTTGAAGCTTCTGGGTCTAGATTCAGGCTTCTTCTAGTTCTTTTTGCTCAAGTCACTTGCATGTTTCCATCTCTAACAGTCAAATAGATTCAAGTATTGAATCAAATTAGATTTCAAGCTCTCACTCATCTCTGAGCTTTTGGAATTTTGGTTTCCATTCATCATCAAGAAGAGACAAGATGTCTTCTCCTGCCGAGTAAGTCCGATCTCTGTCTCATCTGTTGTGGATCTTCTCGTCTTACCTTCTTTTTATCCAAATGGGTCTTTCAATTTCGAATCTGCCCCCAAAACCCTAGAAAGAGAGTCTTCTTCTTGGTGCTCGATTTAGGGTTTTATTGTCTTGTTATGGCTATTATTAGTATTTTGCTGTTTGTTTGGTTGTAGATTCGATTTATTTCATCTGGGGTTGTGTTTTTATTAGTGGGGAAGGGTTTGGCTTCTGGGTTTCTATTAATTCTTTGAATTGTTCATTTGAGCATTTGCTTTTCAGTTGTATATGCAAAGAAAAGGAGTTGAAGTTGTAAGATGACTGATTAGGGTTTTTTCTTTCTTGTTTGAGGAGGCTGCATATCGAGAACTTTATGGATTAGTAGATGATGTGATTTGTTGGTGCAGTTGGAAATAGTAGAGTTAGAGTTGGGTATAAGATGAAAATGTGTGTATTTTTCTGTTATGTTTCTGTTCTACTTCTGTAAAATGCCTTTTTATTTTGCTAGATGGATGAGTGGTACAAACTTGTGAGACAACCTAGGGCAGCTGTGTGAGATAAGACAACCTTGCATCTGGGGTGTCTCCTGTTTCTCATAAAATGCTTGTTTGGTTTCTTCAGTTTTGACTTAATTCCTCATCATAGGAACTGACATTTGATGGGCCATTCTTCAAAGATCCAAGCAAAATATTTGCTACACTATCAAATAATATTTAGATTGGTAAAGTACTGAAAGTAGTTTGATTGTTCAAGAACAAGACATTGTGTCATTTTGAATGAGGTTCAATATGTTATTCGGCAAGTGCAAACAAAGTTAAATATTTTGTAATAATATTAACACTTTCAAATGCCATCTCCTACCTGAATTTTATCCAGGTTAAGAAAATGTTTGATACTATTGTTGCTATCAACAGAGGTGCTTTCGAGGTGTAGTTTATACTTCTTTGTTTGCCCTGTGCTTTTTTGGGAAAGCTTCTTCCACGAATCCATTTTGATCTGATGGATGATGACGGCAATGCAGTTGCAATTGCAACATCATGAGAAAAGCCTGTAACTTTCGTGAACGCGTTGTATTGGTCATTATGGTTGCCTGAGAACGAAGTGGTTGTTTTTGGTTCCTCAGTGGCCAGAGTTAGCCGCCCATACATTGGTTACTGAAAAGATTAAAAAAAGCCAATTTAATATAGATTTATATAAAAGTGCTAGATGTAAAATTGTAGGCTATAGGTTTGTGTTCCTTTAGGTTCATCATTATTCTGTAGCTTGCATCTAAGACAGAATCCCTAGGTGGGGATGCCTCAGTAAAAGTTTATTGTGAAACTTGGCAAGAGTGTATATATACCATTTTTCAGATGGATGTGGTGCTTTCTACATTGTGCAGTCTTCTTTTGTTGCGTCAAAATGTCATGGGCAATGATCAGTATGGAGGGCAGGTTGATTTGGTGGAGGAGAGCATTGAGGAAGATCCTTCAACCCTGCAGTTGACTTTTTTATTGAATGGACCTGGGAAGAATCATTAAGGGGAGATGGAAAATTAATACACGGCCCTGAATGAATTTTATGAAATCACTAGTATTTTCGTCCTATGATTGTGAGGAGGAGATTAATGGCTCTTGATATTCCCACTTTCCAGGCTGTGATGGCCGAATGCATTGCTTAATATCTTATCTTCTGCCTTTCCGATTTACTTCTATTGCCATGAACTGTGGAGACCACCATCATTTTCAACTTTCCTCCCTTTTCTAATTGTCATGAGTGGCTGGAAGAAGTAATACAGGAGTAAAGTAGAGCTCAAAGGGAGTGATGCATTTATTAGGGGTGGGGTTATTGTGGCAGGTTTGGCCATGCTTGTGTGAGTGGGGACTCGAATGTTTCCAGCAGTGCACATGGTTGAATAGAAGGTAGGCAGGTGCGTTTAAGGTAAAACATTGGTGTTGGGCAGAATAGAGGCAGCCCAATCTGAGAAAGTGCTAGCTTTGACAACACTCAACGAGTCAAATTGATGGAAGAAGAGGATAGCTAACTGTTTGTATTAAACAAGTTGAAATACATTGGAACTGTATTAAATTACTATAAGTACAGGATTGTTAGATAACCTGAGATATTTTCCCCCTACGATAAGTGTTGACCTGCATCAGATTCTAAAGTCTGATCCTTTTGTTGTTCAACATTTGCATGGATGCAGTTTTTTTTTTGCCTCCTCACTTAACTATTTTATGTGATAAGCCTGTGAATTCTATGTTGTAGTAACTTAGATTATTTTATTTTCCAACAACATATTTTTTTTCCCTTGTGGATTTTGATAGAGCAACTCAGTTCTTGTATTCGCTGAGTTACTGTGGGCTGTATATACTCATATTTGCTTTACTTTTTTCTTTTTCTTTTTTAATATATGCAACAGAGTTTATATACTAAAGAGAATATATCACTATACATATATATATATATAGGGGAACATTCATGTGCATCTATCCCTAACCAAAAATGGTGAGGGACACCCCTTTTGGGGGTGTTTCAAGTACAAGAGTGGTACAAGAGGGGTACTTTGTACCTCCCTCTTGTACTTGAAACAACCCCAAAATGAGTGTCCCTCACCACTTTTGGTGAGGGATAGATGCATATGAAGATCCCCCATATATATATATATATATTATGGGATGTATCTTTCTCTTTTACTGTAATATTTTCAATGATGCTTATCTTTTCCTAATTGCCGGTTTCCAGTTACTACAAGTCGCTTCCTCCTGTGAGTAAAGCTTATGGGACCCTCTGCATGTTGACTACAACAGCATTTCACCTAGGACTGCTAAATCCTATCAGTATTGCATTGATATATGAATCAGTGCTTTTACGTTTTCAGGTATTGGCATCGTTGTCGTTTCTCTTTTGTAGATTTTCTGTTTCTTCTATTGAAATATTCTGTTAGCTAAATGGAAGCAAATACTTTGTCCTCTTCAAGACTTCCATTTATTCCAATGTATAATGCACCTTTTCATGTTACTAATTTCTATGATGTGGGGGTGTGAGCAAAAAACCAGTCACCTATCCAGTAGTTTGGCTTTAGTTTAGGACTAGGTGACATCATCATCATTTTTATTAAGTTATATGTTTATATGGATTAGGAACTAGAAAATGATAAATTAAGAAGTTCACTTGATTACATGTTTTGATAAATGCATGTGCACTTTTTACTGAAGTGTATTCTTCTATTGCATTTGTGTGTTATGATAGTACTTAGGTTTCTTTTATTAAATTATAGGTTATGGGAGTTGGGAGGAAATTAGGTCCCTTTGCATCAGCAAATATGCACTTTGCAGATGTTCTCTTATAAGCCAGACCTATGTTGTTGATATCATGGGCATACAGTGAATAGTTGTTCAAAAATTATCCCTTATAGGATATCCTGTTGATTAGTCAAAGAAAAAAGAAAAAGATGCATCCATGGTGCTCTTTAGTTAGGTCAAAGCATGCCACGTGGTCAGAAGTTAGATTCAATTGAGAAATTTGCTTTCACATGACAATCTCTTAAGACATGATGCGAGTATCGATTATAACTGGTGTTAACTTCTATTGTGATCAGATGGAATTCTAGAGAAAAAAGGGCAGATGTTTGTGGATACTTTGATTGAGCCAAACAGAATGGGGATTAATTCCTGTATTAATGTCTCTGACCCTGTATTCCAATTTGATTTGCATGTCCATAACCAGCGGCTTTTAGTCCAAGATAATTTAGTATCAAACTTGGATGGTATGGACTCTATGTATTGAAAGATGAAAAAAAGCTAATTAATCAATATCAGGCGGGGGCTGTGGTGGTGCTAATGGATTTCTGGATGGTCTTAAGTACCTTTTCCATTTTCTTTAAATGTAGTACATTTCGTTTGAAATACCAAAATGCATTTTAAATGGGAATAGATTTAAAAAAAAAAGTTTTTTGGCTAAACTAGTTTTTGTGTTTATACATAAAATTTTAGAATACCAGTGATTCTATCCTGTGCAAAACTGCTGCATTTTCAGCCTGTGTACGCTTGGCGTAAGCCAGTTGTACGAAACCCTTTCTTCAACTGAGAAAAGGAAACAATTGCAGCAAAGGTCCCTGGAATTGATGAATGCCAATACCAGTATTTGTGTTTATTGGTACCAAAAGGAATTTATTGGGAATGGGAAAAAGGAAGAGCGGCAACATGGGAAAGAAAGTTGTGAAGATGGGAGAGAAACAAGCCTCACCCACCTTTGGGCTGGACCGAAAGAGAAGATCGGTCTTGCACCCAATTTTTCACAAAGAGAACAATAACAACTAGTTTCCCAAATAAACATAGCAGTCAAATTCATGAGTTCTCCAATGATACCTGGAAGCAGGCCATTACGATGAAAATATATCATTTTTAATGCAGGGCACTCTAACCCCGATTTTGACCTTTGATTCATTCAATGAAGTTCTAATGAAATCCCATTATCTCTCAAAAAGTAATAAAAAAGGCCCACACTCATACTACCTTTCACAAAACTTAATAAATCAGTATACATCCTAACTAAATATGAAAAGACTTTTTTTCCCTGGGAGATAAAATAAGGTTTTTATTTGAAACAAGGAAAACAAGCAGATGTGAAACAATCTGCACTCATAAAATCCCTCCTTAGCTCCATTAAGGTGACCCGCTGAATAGAAAAGGCACTGTTGCATGGAGGGATTTGCATAAATCCCTTTGGGATTCTTAATTTGCAGAAATCATTGTTGGTTCCAAATGACCCCCCTTTCAGCCAACTGCTTCGGCATTACTTTGGATTGGATTGTGTTAGCAATTTCCATGTCAATCCAGTTTTTTAACTACATGCTATGAGTTGGTTTATTTATGCTTCAAGATCTTTAATAGTAGATGTTTAGTGCATGTTTCTATGTTGTCTGCTTTTTCTTTAACAATTAGTTCAATAGTGATGGTAGATAAATTATGCATAGCTGGGCTGGAGAGGTATCTAAACAATGCACGACTGCACGTTCCTTTCTGGTTATAATAGTTTGTGTGTTTGCATGACTCTTTGGAGCAAGTTCTAAATTAATGCATACTTTTATAGCACATGAAAATGGTTATCATTGTGGGTGCCTTAAGTCCTCCATTATTCATGTAACCCAATGGTTATCCTTTAACTTTCAATGATGACCTTTTTTCTTGTAATTTTCTTTTGAGTCTCTGTTCCATACATAAGTTCTAATTTCTAATAGCCATTTCTAGGTGTGGAGACTGATTACAAACTTTTTCTTCCTTGGTAAATTTTCGATTAATTTTGGAATTCGCCTCCTAATGATGTAAGTATTTTGGCATGTTTACTCTCTGATGTATTGGAATGTTCCAATTGTTACACTGTTTATTATTAATATTACTGCGGCTGCTTTTATTGTTACTATGGACCTGGTCTGCTGGTTAGATGTGAATAAATATAACTAAGACTTAGGATCCTGATCCAAACTGGATTGAATATAACTGGGGTTTGGTTCAGGTTCTCATAGGTCCAGCTGATCCAGTTACTGCCCTAAAAAAGGTCATCACCCAGTGCTGTCCTGCCGAAGCAGGGTACTGGGAGGGTCCAGACTGGAGACAGACCTAACCTTTGGCAATTTTGTATAAGTGGCTACTCGAAGGTCTCGAACCTGCGTTGTCACGCATGGCACCTAAGACTTTTACCATTGAACCAAAGCAATGACTTATTGCCCTATTTGTGCAAAATAATAATTCATCTTTAGCATTCTAAAGTGAAGGAACTTCAACTAATCTTCATCATGCATAATTCAAAGTCATCAGGGTCCCTTCTAAAAGCGTTGTCCCATACTATTAGACATCCTAACATTTTATTGGCTTTATCCACCTCTTTTTTTTAGAAATGCACTTTTTGCAGTTGAGACGGTACATGATGCAACATTAGTCTCTATGTTATTCAACCAAGTTTTATCCATCATTGTTTATGGTTGAAAGTCCATTAAATATCTTTGCTTCATCCACTTTGGACAATACTGCAATTGAAGTTTTTTTCTTCAGGTTATCTTTCCCCAAAGAAAAAAAAAAAAAGGAGAAAAGACATCTAATCTAGCCTCTCTCTTGAATTGAGTTCACTCGAGGAATCCATCATATATCCAGTTTATGCTGACGTGACATGGGTTGGAAGAGTCGCATTGTTACACTGACTGAGCCACTGGGGATACTGGCTCTGCCCATTTCAAGGATTTATTTTTACCAGTCCTTCATTTTTGCACCCAGAACGCCATTGGAAAAAATCAACGACACTTTCTGTTTGTGCCTTGATCTACCAAACACCTAACTCTATTTCTTACGAAGTTCTTTTTTTTTTTTTCTTCCTCCCATTAGAAACCCATGATGAGAAAGTTGTGTTTCAATTACTCTCCTTGAGTTATGATCTCTTGGCCTTCCAAATGTCTCCTCTCTCTGATTATCTTGGAGCCGCACTTATAAATCTAATCAACCTTTTCATTTTCTTAAATGTGGAAAAACATCCCCTCGTATGCAATTTGAATTTCCTCTTTGTTGATGGTTTGAAGGTGATTCCTGGGCATCCCAAATTTCTAATCCTACCAGGCGACAATTCTTTAAATTTTTTTTGCATTCCTTTGGGGTTCACGACTTCTTAAAAATTACAAAACTTGCCCTGCCATTGGCTTCCACATTCCTTCCCCAAGGGCCTGAGATTTTCCTTAATAGCTAATATTTTTAATCAATTGTTTGTTTTCAGCTTGTCTATTAGATTTTTGGTTTATAACAATCCTTTTAATATTGTGAGGTTTTGACATGTAGAGCAAGATATGGAGTCCAGCTAGAGCAAGGACCATTTGCAGGGCGTACTGCAGATTTCTTGTGGATGATAATATTCGGTGCCTTTTCATTGTTGGTGAGTCTGAGCTGCTTTCTTATGGGACTGGATTTATATATGAGTGATTTTTCTAAGTTAGCAATCTCTGTGCTAATGGACATATGTGTTCTAGACTTCAAATCCTGACATGTGCTTCTGTGCAATGTCCAAGCTACTTATCAGTGGCATCCACCATATCGATTCCCTAGCTAAAATTCTGTGGGGTCCTTAATGGGTGAGCCACATTTGTACTGAAGCAATATCAGTTAATGATCTAACAGTAAACATACTTTTAGTCCACCTGATTGGCACAATTTGGCACACCTACGCAATTTTTGCTTTACAAGCCTCATTTTGAAAGGCCAATTATTTTCTCAGAATGTGGCCTTTTGTTTTGTTTTAACATTTACATGTGTCCACCTCAATTCTGAGTGTTAGGTTCTCTCAGCCATTCCACTATTATGGTCTCCTTTCCTTGGAGTTTCGTTGGTATTCATGCTTCTATATGTTTGGAGTAGAGAGTTTCCAAATGCGCAGATCAACATATATGGACTCGTCACACTGAAGGTATTGTAACTTCTACTCTTTTGTTTGTTGGTTCTGTGAATTGCATATTTTGACTGACGGTAATTATTTTATTAATGAATTGTGCCCTTGCCTTTACCTGCCTCAGGCATTTTATCTACCTTGGGCAATGCTTGCTTTGGATGTTATTTTCGGTTCACCTCTTACACCAGATCTATTGGGAATTATAGCTGGGCATATGTATTACTTCATGACTGTGCTGCATCCCCTTGCTGGTGGAAGAAATATTCTGAAGACTCCTCTATGGGTGTATCCTTTTTATTATGATTATTTTTCTTGTTCCAGCTTGATATGCCTTTTCTGTTTCCAGGTTTTGATCCTCTGGAGAACATCTATGATGCCATTGAAATTAGGTACAGTTATACAAACATTGTTGCCCTCATCATTACCGCGTTGGTCGTCGTCGTCATCATCATGATGATTTTAGTGTTATCCTGTCTATCTAGCTATTGTTCCAACATCTAGTTGTACAAATCGTCTACTGAGGGTTACTGCTCTTGCTATGCTCCCAGCCATTTATGAGGGATATCTTTTGTTGGATTTTGCAATTTGGCCAAATGACAGATAGATGCCCGCTAAACAATTTAACAAGGGCACTCGATTTCCTAATTATGTATGGTCCCTTGTATCCATGTCGGATTGGTGGACACACCTACTTCTAATAAGAAGAGAAGCTTATCTTTTATTGTATTTTTTGCAACATTCTCATAGGTAGAATATTACATTCAAACAATCCCTAGATGCTATTTTTAATATTTTAATTTAGTCATGCTGATATTGGGCTTCTTGAATCCTCATGCTCTCACTCATGACATATTTGTTATGGTCATTCATATCAGTGTCAAAGATTTTGGGTTTTAGGCTATATCTAATCTGTGATGGCTTTGATTGCAGCTTACTGCTATTACCAAATGAAGGCATCAGCAATCTCTACTTGCTTTATAATGTCCCGGTTCTTGACATTAGTGTGTCCAGCCCATGGAAGTGTCAATTAGTCCTTTTTTTTTTTTCCTGCAGTGCCCTTAACTCCTGTATAGGCACAAGCTTGTTGCACGGTGGGGTGTTGGGATGCAGGCATATGCCCCAGTTCAGCCTGACAGGCGTGCTGGTGCAGCTTTCAGGGGGAGGGGCTATAGGCTCAATCAATGAGGCAAATCATATGTGCTCAAATGGTAGAGGTATGATTCTGTTATCATTACAAATCACTTGCCGCTTTTATAGATGAGGACACCAAATTGAGGAGAAGGTGGATATGGAGGCTTCCTAGAAGAGGGAAACAGTGCAAATTGTTTAAATTTTTACTTTTTAATGTAGGCTTTTTTAAAAAAAAAAATAATGGATTATGGGGGATAAGGAAGACATTGCCTAATCCCATGTTAATCTTGTGATTACTAGGTCTAGCCGAATGAAGGAAGAGGTGGATTTGGAGGCTTCCTAGAAGAGGGGAACCAGTGCAAATCGTTTAAAATTTTACTTTTTACCGTATGCAATTTTTATGGGGGATAAGGAAGACATTGTCTAATCCCATGTTAGACTTGTGATTTCTAGGTCTAACCGAATCACACATGTAATGGTTGAAAGAGAAACATTCATTTGGTTGTTTGATGTGTTCTGGTATGTTGCTGAACTATAATAGTCTTTGGGTGCTGATTGGTGGAAATGATGGGCTCACTTGGCCCCTCGTCTTCATTGGGATCATTCTGCTCCATTTCTTTTGACCAATATGTCTCTGGTCGTACTGATTTTGCGTGATCTGTCGCATGCAACTATGACTTAAAAGTAAACTTGCTTTAAATATGGAGCAGCTGCTGCTGCTATTTTATTACGGAGTCTGGATCCTTCGGCCTTGACTTGAGAAATACCGAGGCATAGGAGTGGCCCTCTAAAGTAGGGTCCACCTGTTGCAAAATCAGTTTCCCATAGTATTGGATATGCCTAAATTTTGATCCAGTATGAGTTGGAGTTGAGTTGGAGTATGAGTTGGACCCTCTGTAAGATTGACCATTTGATTGGGAAACATGAATAGATGATTGGCATCGTCACATATTTTGGGCTCGAGGTGGTTTAGTGTTTTAATGTTACGGAATTAAGAATAATTCTTAAGGGGGGAGAGACTTTTGTCTGGAGAAAACCCGGATCTTTGGATTTATAATTTTCCACTTAATTATTTTCGGCGATAAACAGGGGAAATGATTTTCTCCTTAAAAGAGATGGAGAGTAGGCGTTTTGCTGTTTTTTTGGGCATTTGAAAGATGGTTAAAAATGGTTCCTCCTGCATGACTTTCTCAATTCTAAACAAATGAAGTAAAGAATCACTACTAAAAAGGAAAAATGGTGAATCCTCACAGGAGATTCTCCACCCAATCTGTATTTTGACTTTGGTTTGGGCCCAATTTTAGAACCATGCTTTTGACCGCCTGCTATACCATATCTTGTGGTGCTAGAAATCAATATCAAGGGTGTGGACACTGGAGTTAATAGACTCTCCAATGATTCAATCTCCCTCCCAAGTTTTGGAAATAATCATTGATGTCAAGCAGACACTGAAATGGTTAACTTCCCTCCCCAGTTTGGGAAATAATCATCAGTCCTCCATGTTTGTGCTTGGACTTTTGAGTAACCTTTATGTTGGGGGCGTTTGCTTCTATATTACTCAGGGCCTGTTTGTTAACCAACCCACCAAGGCAGTTGTGCGAGAGCAAACATGGTCTCGTGTTTCATTTTCCCTGAATAGGTAGGAATTAATTACATAGGAATTCAATGTCAAAAAAGCTTTACCTAAGACATTTTTTTGGGGTTTGAGTTACTAAGGTGGTTGCCGGGTATTCATTTTCCACCTCCCCTTAATTAATTTTTAAAATTTTACTAAACTCATTAATTATGAATCAGAACTTTAAAAATGAAAGCTTTTGTTCAGACGTTAATCTAATTAGCTCTTATGATATTAGACTATAAGAATTGAGAATACAATATCAAAGGTTTACCAAACACTCTAATATGTAATGAAGTTCTAAATTAAAAAATAAGAGCTTATTTTTATAGTTACAAAATGCAGATTTTCCCAACCCCACCTTAAGCTTATGAAGGAAATATGACATGCTAATAGTTTATTTGTTGCATCTAATAGGGCCAGTGGCCCCACAATAAGCCACTCACTCAATCTGACTTCTTAATCTATTAGAGAGAAAAAGAACACATTAGAAGATCAAATCAGGCTTGTTGTTATGGTGGGCCACAAGATCACACCGGATGGATTGGCATTTACGGTGGAGATGAGCAGAAAACCTCATTCCCTAATTTATCGAATATGGGGGTTGAATATTCAGATTCAATTCAATAGGGTCGTGGTAAAACTCGTTAAATAACGGTTTCTTCCGAATCCTCCCGCGCTCTATTTATACTATCATCTCCTTTTCCTCTCATTCCTCCACATACAAATCCAACTCATCTGGTTTTTTTCTTTCTTCCTTCTGATGCTTCTTTCTCTTCCAAAACCATAACCAGAAGAAAGCGGAAAACAAGAAAACCCTAAACAACAACAAGAGAGAACGTGAGAGAGAGAGAGAGAAGATGTCTTGGCAGACGTACATCGATGAGCATTTGATGTGCGACATCGACGGAAATCATCTCACGGCTGCAGCGATCCTCGGACATGATGGAAGCGTTTGGGCGCAGAGCGCTTCTTTTCCTCAGGTGAGATTCTTCGATTTCTGTTTTTGTTTTTTGAATTCTGTAGGATTAAATCGGATCTGATTAGGTTCTTATGCGGCATTGTATTTGATTCCTCTCTTTTGTAAATTTCTTGTTTGGATTTTGGTTTGACATATGGCTTAGATCTCATTAAATGTATGAATTAGCTTCCTTTCCTCAGGTGAAATTCTACAATATCTGTTTTTTTTTTTTTTTTGCCTGTAGGGTTAAGTCGGATCTGATTCGGTTTTCAAGCGGCATTGTATTTGATTTTTGTCCTTTTGTTATATACTGTTTGGATTTTGGTTTGATATGGCTTAGATCTCATGGAATGTATGGATTAGCTTCCTTTCCTTTGGTGAAATGCTTTGATTTCTTTTTTCTTTTTGGATTCTGTAGGGTTAAATTGGATCTGATTTGGTTTTCATGGGACATTGTATTTGATATCTCTCTTTTGCTACGTTCTGTTTTGGATTTTGGTTTGATATGGCTTGATCTCAATTGAATGTATGAGCTAGAAGGAATTTTTTTTGTACTTTGATTTGTGCTATACTGGATGTATCTGGTGGTTTTGATGGTATCAATTAGATCAGGTTCAATGCTATCAGATTTGGTTAAAATGATTTTCTTGGAAAGGAATTAGATGTGTTTGATGTTCTGGTAGGGCATGATTGATATTTTTCTATATTGGTTTGATGCTGTATCTCATTGTTGTTTTACAATCTTTTTTTCTTTCTTTAGTTTTTTGAATTAAGAGGTAATTCTGTTAGACACATCATTTTCACAGTGAGATCACTTTCTGTTGGTTTGATTCTATTCGTTTGGATGATACTGTCGTAATTATGTAATGAATTTCTCAATCAGGTTAGGTTGCAGAGTGTGGATCAACCATTGTTCATTTTTAGTAATGCTATTCTAAACTGTTTGATTTTTTAGCGAACCGAATTTAACAGCAGCCATTGTTTATTGATCTGGCAAGTGTCAAGTTATACTAAATCTTACCTCATTTAGTCGTTGAGATGTTTATAATCCAAGGAAAACTTTCTCCTATGAGCGGCCGCATATTTACATGCAGTCCAGCTCGTGGGGCCCACTTGGAGGATGCCTATCAATGAGGGGAGAGGCTAGATGGAAATGTCATCTTATAGATAAGGGTCACCCTAAAAATCAGCCCCGTCTGATTATCCTAGCCCTAAATTTAACAGCTTTAAAACTTAATGGTGTTTCAACTATAGATTTTTTTTAGATTCAATCCAATGGTGAGTGAAGATTCAATGAGTGTAAAATTGGGCCTGGTGCCAGATCGTAGGATGAAAAGAGTGTGGAAGGGGCTGCACCGACTGCTTGTCTGAGAAAATCTTTCTATAATCCAAATGATTATCACTACAATTTTAGTTCTCGCCATGAATTTCTTAAATTCCCTTTGAGAAGGTATTTGAAATTTGAACATCTAAGGGGTTTACTCATCCAACTATTTCTTAGGAGTTCTTTTGCAAATAGTAAAAAGATAAGATGAATGCAAAAACCTTACATATCATGGTAGCTCAGTTGGTGAGGCACCTCAGATCTATCGCCTTATAAAAAAAAGATATTAAATCTAAATTTGTTACTCACTGTTGTAATTGTTGTTTGTTTAGAGGTCATTAATTTGTATAATTTGCTACAATGGCTGCCTGTTTGGTAATCATTAATTTGTATAATGTGTTGTATTGGCTATTTGTTTAGCTTTTTAGTAGTTTCTTTGACTTTTGAATTTCATTCTATGTAGTTTAAGCCTGAGGAGGTTCAAGGTATCATGAATGACTTCAATGAGCCAGGATTCCTAGCCCCAACTGGTTTATTCCTTGGGTCTACAAAGTATATGGTAATTCAAGGCGAGCCTGGAGCAGTGATTCGTGGAAAGAAGGTGACTTATTTGCATCTCAATATTTTGTGATTGTCTAGCTCCAACCATGACCATTTTTCATGTTTCAGAGAAATGTTTCTTGAAGCTACATGAAAATCATGGAAGGAAAAATGGCATACATGAGTGGCTTAATTTGGTAATTGTATAATTAACTTGCCATGCCATTTCTTTCTGTCCTCATCAATAGCTCCAGGAATCTAGTTTGTATTTTGGGAAGTTTGTTTATGCTGCTCTTATTGGTACTATTTTGCCACTTTTTTATTTACATATTCATATTTCACACTCCATATTAATTTTACTCTGCATAAGCTGGTGTGTCATACATCTATCTACTGATTTCTTTATTGCAAAACGTTTCCTACCTTCGTTACACAGATGCATAGGCGCCAAATATTCACAGGCTACTTATTTGGTGTCTCGGTTAAATGAAAACTAGTGCTCCTTGTGTGATTCCTATGTGTTGACCCTCAATTCCACAACAGGGTCTGATTGACCCAATGTAGAATGCTTATAATCTCTATGGACCAATTCTCACTAAACTTAGTTGCACAAGTGCCTTCAGAATGTTAAGTGGAGTGCTGCACTTACGTGCAGGAAAATTGCTATGTGAAGAAATGCACTTTTGTGCTTGAAAATTGCTATGTTAAGAAATGCACCAATGTGCAGGAAAATTCCTTGTGTGTAGGCCATACAAATTACCCTGTGAAGAAATTCTACTGTAAACAGTAGAGACAACTAAAAAGGACTGATAGTTTCTCTTTTACATAAAGGAGGAAGTCCTCAAAACTTTGCATGCCTTTTCGCATATGTTAGTCTGATTTCAAATTTTGCTTTCTTGGTGTGTTTTTTTTTTCTTTTTGCAATTGCCTCTCTCTCTCTCTCTCTCTCTAAACACACAATTTTAATTGATTTGATCAAGACCATACTTTTAATGTGTACAGTTGTAATGAAAATTGCTCTGAAATTTCTAGTGTCTGCATTTTCTTCTTTCATTTGCATGTGTGGTTGGCAGGGTTCAGGTGGCATCACCATAAAGAAGACCAACCAAGCTCTAATTTTTGGCATCTATGAGGAGCCCTTGACTCCAGGCCAGTGCAACATGGTCGTTGAGAGGTTGGGGGATTACCTCGTCGACCAGGGCATGTAGCTCCTCTTCCTAGTATTCTGCTTTGTCTGTCATTCCATTTCTTCTTTTCCCTGTCAAACTGTAATTTTGGTTTTCGGCATTTCGGTATTCTTTTTTCTATAGCCATGAACCGGCACTAGAGAGTTGTCTTTGCAGACAATAATAACCCTTTTGAGGAAGGACACTTGTTTTCTCGGGTCGTTGGATCTCCTCTCCTATTCATGTTCCATGCAATTTTATGTGGTGAATTCCCTTTGCCGATTACTGTTGGCAGAAAAGTCGGGTCTTAGATTCTTGATTTGATCTTGTGTTTCTTCATTTTTCTTTCCTCTCAAAACTCTTGTTTATGCATCTATCATCAGTTTGGCAGTGGAAGGGGTGAAAAGGCTTGGGGGCTCCTCTACTGGGTGGAGAAAGTAGCATAAATATTGATGTAGAAGTCACTAGAAGGTAGAGAAGCCCCTCTTTTCTCTTATATATGATGTAGTTCCGATAGAGGTGGGAAAGTACTCTGGTTAGAAGTGAAGGGAAAAAAAATCATGTTTGTCTTTCCACTTTCCCACCAAGGGGAAAAAACACTAACCAAGTAGCCCACTCTTTCCCTGGGAGAAGGAAAAAGACTCAGGGCCAACTGGGATTTTCCCATGGTCCTGTCCATTAATTTACCTAAAAATTTAGTTACCTGGCAAATGATTTGTCCACCATATGTGTTTTGATTATTAAAGGTACATAAAGGCCTGTTTGTTTCATGCAATTTAATTCCTAAGAATTATGAGACTTTACACCTTTAGAAGTAGTTATAATGGAAGAAGCAAAAGGTGAATGTCTAAAACTGATATCAAATAATCCTTCTTGTAGTGGAAAATGAATTGAGGGGACATGGGAAACAAATAGCCAGCCATCACTCTTGTAACTCAAATATATATAGGTAGAATGTTCGTTTACATCTCCACCTATATCTTTCACCCTTATTTCATTCATAAATCATAACCCTTCATTCGAGCCCCATTTGACCATGAATTCCTTCCATACAATCAAAGGGGTCCACAATTGAAAAATGAAGTCAATCCATTTGTAGCTCAAATGGTGAGGCTACTTCCCCTCCAGGGAAACAATTAGGACTGATCTTGGATTGTAGTGCTGATGGTATGGGATTTGTGCAATGTTTACTAGAGAGTGGAAAAATGTAAAATTCCTCAGCAACTATCAGTAACATCTGCAGTGTACAAGTGATCGTTATCTTCTCTAATTGTGGATCCCATAATTTACCTGCTTCACATTGAATTTCCTTGAAATTAGTAAAGATTGTAATCCAGGTTTATCAATGACGACTATTAAAGAATCAAGGAATGATGAGTCTAAGGTGGACGTCCCGTAAAGTTAGGGTCCATCACTTTGTTAGGATCTATATTTTAAAATGGCTTGGTTGGGTTGGTCAAAACGTAATATAACTGATGAAGACTTTTACCCCAAAAAAAAAAAACTGATCTGTTGGGATTGGTGGGCTCTACTGACATACTTATGTCAATGTTATCGTGGCAGTAAGTGGGTCGGGCAAAACTCACAAGCCACAAATCTAAAGTTGAAGTGGTCCTTGCAACAGTGAGCACCAATAGTTGCTCACGATATTTTCAAAATATCACCAGAAAATGAATATATTGTGGAAAACCTGTAAAAATAAAAGAAAAGAGAATTAAGAGAAATCCGTAAAAATATTTAAGAATAAAAGAAAAGAAAAGAGAATTAAGAGAAATCTGTAAAAATATTTTAAACAGTATCTTATTTGTTTAATTATCTAAAAATCATTATCTTTTGCAACACCTTCCAATAATAATATCTTAAGAAAAAGCACAACGTTCATGACATCCCACCATTTTTCTGAGACAATAACTTCTCGGAAATGGGACATCACACCTGATTAGGGCTTTAAAAGGGCCAGGTCGGAGTGGGCCCTCCACTACCCTCATATGAACAGGCCGGGCCCAGGCTGGGCCAAAGCCCTTGATAGATCTACACTAGCTAGTCCTTTACCTTGCCCTCAAGGGCCGCGGTCTGGATAGGCTTTTTAACACAATTGATTACCAACCTGCTACAAATGATTGTAGCTCATCTGTTTAGGGATATGAGTTTGTGAGTGACGGTGCATGCGTTTGCATCCCAATTTTAGCAAAATAAAAAGAAGTTCAGGCATGGTATAAAACTATTGATATGGATGAATGTCACACATGTATAACACTCATGTGCATGTTTTTCTGTACTAATTTACAAAAGTAAATGATTCACATCTCTTTGAGCGCCAAAGTGGTGTAGAGCACTTCTGTCTCCCATAGTATGTTTTCTTCTTTTTATTTATGTAATCAAACATGCCTATTTATTTGCATGGAATTGGATATGTGAGAATTTAATGTCAGGTGAGCATGTTTGTTTGTACGGAATTAAAATGCATTGCAATTTATTGTCAAGATTGGCCTATTTATTTGTATGAAATTGAAATGCATAAGAAGTAATTATTTTGGATGCGCCTATTTGTTTGCATGGAATTAGGATACATATAAATTCATTATCAGATGAGCCTATTTATTTGCCATATGTAAGAATTCATCAATGGAATGGATTTGTTTGTTGGCAGGGAATTGAGATATATAGGAACTAATTGATTAAAATTAGCCTCTTTTTTTGTATGGAATTAAAATACAAGGTATTCATTGTCAAATGGGCTTCACTGTTTGGGTGAAATGGAATAAGTCTATGGATAAAAAAATATCTATATTTATTTAATATAATTAAAAAATTAATTTGATATATTTACCCACAAACATGTATGTCATAAAAATAAAGGACAAATGGCATATACATACATACAGATTTATATATGAGTAATATTCAGGTAGGAACTGTTCTCACATATTATATGAGAACTTTTTTGTGAGGCCCAATTGTGGGCCCCATTTAGGGATGGGACCAGGGGAGATGAAAAGATTTAGGTGAAACCACCCCAAGTATCAAGTTTGACCCCAAACCTATATCCTTGACCCCTTCATCTATGGCCCACAAGTTTAATGGCTTCATATTCAAAAAAATACTCAACCCTCGATCCAATGGTTTGGTACATTCGGATGTGTGTCGATCATTGGGATTAATGACTATCAGGGGGTTTTGGATGGGTTGATAGTTGGGCCCCGCAAAAAAGTTTTCATATAATAGGTGAGAACTAGTTCTCACTTGAATATTTTCTTTTGTATAATACATATATTATATATCAATGGACAAAGGGCTAAGCTGAGTCTTGCTCTAGCCCGGCTCTCAGGGTAACAGACTTTTTAAGATGGGTCCCTATTCTATCCTTGGACTTTATGTTTGAGAAAAGAAGCCCTCGGGCTTTGATAGGCCGGGCAGGGAAGAATATTGATCGGCTTACTCCTATCTCCTTTTTTTGGGGTACCCAAGCCAAGGGGGCTGGGACCCAAGAGAGATACCGCATACACACGGAAAGGCTTAATCCAGTCTCCTATTGTAGATTGAATTTTAATGCCTCCATTAACTTCCAGCCTTGGTGCTCTATGATGCCATTAGGAGTTGCAGGGGAGATTGATCTTTGCATACTCTTCTTTGCTTTTGCTTAATGGCAAATTTCTAATCCCAAGGGGTTGGCTGAGTGGTCAGGATCACGGTTCATCCCTTTTCTGGAGCTAGTGGTCTTGGTATCGTTTTCTGTTCCCCACTCTTCAAGAACCGAATGTTGAATATACTTGTGCTATCCACCTAGGGACCACAGGGGTTTTACCCGGCTTCTCTCTGAGCCCGAAGGGAATAGTTCAGCCCAAAGAATTGGGAACCTTCCGTTAGCAAAAAATAAAGAATTAAAAAAGGCAGATTTCTATTAATTATCTCATAAAATCTTCTGAATCGTGGGATTTGTCGCCTATTATTTCAAGTGGGGGGCACATCTTTTAACTGACTGTCCTGTCCTTATCAATATAAAGTAATCCCAATATCAACTGCAGGCAAGATTAAGACATCCTCTTCTAGGGGAGAATGAACATGAGGACCTTTTCTTTGAAAAGAAAAGAAAAGAGAAAGTAGCCCAAGGACTGGACTACTTCATGTGCTTATGAGGTGTTCTTTCCTTTCTCAAATATGTAATTAAAAAAAGTAATGCTGCTTTATAGATTCTTTTGGTGGAGGTTGGTGGAAGGATATCTATCACCAAATCAGATGATTGTTATAGTTTAGCGAAGATAATAATGACACCATGATAAAAATAGACTAGAAAGGATCTATGACAAAATGAAAGGAAGAAAGGAGAAAGTAACAGAGCAAGGCAGATATATTCATAAGGGCTAATAGATTAAGGTAAATATTTATATATTACTTTAGTGAAAAAAAGATTCCACATTGGTGCCTATTTCAAGTTGTAATTGAGGACATGCTCAATTCTCTTTAGATAAAGGAGGCTTCTATTGGCACCGGATTTTCATCTTTCCACACCACATTGGAAAAAAAATCCTAAACTACCCCCCCCCCCCCCCCACTCTCCTCCCTCTCTCTCTCTCTCTCTCTCTCTCTCTCCCTCCCTCCACCCTCTTTTCTCATCCTCTCCCTCCCTCCACCCCACCCTCCCAGTCTCTGGCAGGGAGGGATCCCCAGTAGACAGCCCGCGGCGGCGGCTCCAGCCGGCCTCCCTCCCTCCTCCCCCTCTCTCCCTCTTTCTTCCTCCCTCCCCACAACAGGCTGGCAGCCCGATCTCCCTCCCTGCTGACGGCTGGGAGGGGGAGGGAGGGAGAAAGAGGGGGAGGGGGGAGGACCGGAGCTGTCGCCGCAAGCTTTCGGCCGGCGATCCCTCCCCGCTGGAGACGGGTGTGGGGGGGTGGGTGTGTGTGGAGGGTGGGCGTAGTTTAAGAAGACAAAAAAAAAATTTGTGCAATGTGGAGAGAAAAAAAATTCAGTGCCAATAGAAGCCCCCTTTTATAAATGATCAAATTGTTATTGTAAACCTGTTTATAGCTAAGAGCTAACCAATTTGTACAACAAATGTTCGATATGCTTTGTAAGTAGGATATCGTATAGTGCGACATCTCACTGGCCTAAAATATTGCGGGAACAACTCTATGGGAATTTACTAAATTGTAACCGTTGAAGGGCAAATGTTAGGTCATAAGGTAGTCGTAGGATCAAAATCCCTGGAAAAAGGTAGTGTTGTTATCATATGTTGTAAGGAGAATTGAATGCACTAGCAGCATAAAGGTGGGGCTCATTTGGACATATAAAAGTGGGAAAGTGGGTTTGTTATTTATAAAGAATTAACCTCATTAACAATTGAGGAATCTTTAATTATAGACATTAATTTTGAACTTTAATTAAAGACAATAATTTTTAAATCATTCAACAATATAAAAAAGGATGATGCATCAAAAGAGAAAAACCATGTATTAAAAGAGTGGGGAAAAAAAGGAAGGGCTGGTACAAGTATGAGACCACATCAAAGTGATCTTTTTTCAGCTGTGAGATCTGGAGAGAATGGTGGTGGACCATGAACCCTTGGCATGGATGGGTATTGTAACTACTGATTGCAAAAATCAACATGCAAAATCACAATTTCCTTTCCGGACGAAGATGGCCCTCACCTTTGTTCAAGAAAATGAAACATAAAAAAAGGAAGAGAGAGAGACACCTCTAGAAGAGGCGCTTATTCCACGAACTGGCTTTAGCTGACCAAAAATATTTCCAGAGAGGGGAAGGGTGGAATAATTGCCATGTGATTCAGAAAAATTAAGCGGTCGTCGGGGGTTTGGAAGCTACCAGAGCCCCACAAAGTACGGCTGTGGTGGTGCGTTTTCCTCGTTCGTGATCAACTCCTAACGGGGGCTTACCTTTAAAAAAAAAAAAAGCAAAAATATCTTTATGTACGGGGAAGTGATATGTACAACACTATATATAACAGGCACCAATTAACCTTACATACAAACAGCATAACCATAAAATTTTACTTATGGGAGCTATCATGTGAAACTAAGTTTTGATTGGGAGGCCAATATGTAGAAAAAACATGCATTTTTCATATCATTAGGGTTCTCTAAAAAATTTTGCGAGGGCCATGGCCCCCACTTTTCCCCCTAGTTCCGTCCCTGCATATAAATTAATGGGGATTTGATATATCAATCCCCTTTAAACCCTGCATCCCCAATTTCATGACTTAAAATCTAATAATATCACCAGAGTCGTTTGATTTTTATTATTTATTTTTTTATAACTTTTCTGCCCTAGATCCCATGATATCATGGGAGTTTAAAAACCCCTTATGTCATGGGATCCAAATGTTAAAAGTTGAAAAAGCCCGTACATTAAAAAGCCTATACAGTCTTCTTATCTAGGTTTAGATCCCATGATATCAAGGGTTTTTAAACTCCCATGATATCATGGAATTCAAGGAATAAAAGTAAAAAAGAAATTGTGAATCAGAGTCAAACGACTCCGCTGACATTTATAGGTTTTTAGTCATGAGATTGGGAGTAGGATTTAAGGGAAATTAATATATCAAATCCCCTAAATTAATTAAAGCCCACATTCCTAACCTTTTCTAAGGGAAGTAATCCTCAGCTTAGGATCATTAGTTAGCCAATGATTCGATGATTCCTCATTGGCAATACTCAGCGTCTTTCAAAATCACTCAGGGGAACATTTTTCCGTTTTTTATCTTTAGTAAAAACCGTCTTCATACTTAAAAACCATGGGTGACCATGAATCAAACTCTCACAAAAGCAGCTTCATCACATGAAGGACTAAATCTCTTTTGAAATGTGAGGCCTTGATGTGATTTCTTATCTAAAAAATGAAGGCTTTACATTACTTTCACATGAAAAATTAAAAAAAAGACCACTACCATAATCTCATAGTAACGAAGGCATTTGTAACATAATAGAGTTCAAATAAAAAAATAGGGCCTTTTGTAAAAAGTTACTTGATTATAAGTTTATAACCTCCAATCAAGAGTTTGGAGGAGCACATTTTAACATGCTCTCAAGGGGTATACTAATACTACTACTAGTAGGCCTTGTATATAAATACATCCATTCGAATCTTGGTTCTTCAACACTAGCTACCACACTCCCGCTTCCTTTCCAACCAAACAGAGAGTGAGAAGAAGAAGAAGAAAATGTCTTGGCAAACGTACGTGGATGATCATCTGATGTGTGAGATCGACGGTCACTATCTCACGGCCGCGGCGATCATCGGCCACGATGGAAGCCTCTGGGCTCAAAGCGCCACCTTTCCTCAGGTCTGCTTTTTATAGATTTGTAGAATGTGTTTAATTTTTTTTTTTTTTCTGTTAAATCTGATTATATTACTGGAGAGACCCATTTCTGCATTGGTTATTTGATTGCTTCATGGAATTGATGTGGGTTATTTGGCATTTGGATGATATGGGGGTATGTTTTAACTGATAAGGTTAAGCATAGACATTTGAAAAGAAAACAAGGTAAAACCATAGTGCCCCAGTTCTGGTTTCTATACAGAAACATTTGATTTTCTATAGAGAATCCACCAATCACTAACTAAATGCTAGACTATACCCTGTTCTGCTTTGGATAATCTTAATTATGAGAGGCTTGAAAATAGATGGTTAGACTTAGACCAAGTTCAATATCTACATAAATCTTGTAGGTCCATGATGGATTGCTGCCTGGTATCCTCATTCAAGGTGATGGAGAAGAAACTAAGAGATCCTACAGTCTTATATTTCTTATGTGGCCCTTGCTGTCAGTTGTAAACGCGTTCACTTGGTTAATGCAAAAATCCCTGGCTTAACCAGCTATCTTAGCTGCATATAATTTTCTTGCCATGGAACACGTTTGCCCATGAATTAGGATTTGACTGACATGGTTATATGTTCCATGTGTTGGGCATAGTGATAACCTGCAATCGACGCGCAAACGAAATGCGTACACAAATCTACTCAAGCATGCCAAAGGGAAAACACAATTAGCTTTCATGATTCGGCAACGTGCCTATATCCACGTTGTGAAAAGAACTTTCCTCTTTGTTGTTTGAAGAAAGCATTGTACAAATGGCCAAAATACCCATGAACCTTAAACTTGGAATCTGGATACAGGAATACAAGACATAACCCAACACCTTGGTTATGACTATAGACTAGCTTGTGAAGCAGAAGTGAAGCATGCCATGTGCCTTAGAAATTGTGATTTTAGAATCAATTGAGCTGTATTGTGAGTGCTCATCTTTTTTTTCTTTGCACAATGCATATATTTCACTTGATTTGCTCATGAGTTTTCATTATTTCTGTCAATGTGTAGCTCAAGATTGAGGAGGTAACTGGTATAATGAAGGACTTTGCTGATCCTGGATCGCTTGCACCGACTGGCTTATACCTTGGATCCACCAAGTATATGGTGATCCAAGGTGAGACAGGGGCAGTCATTCGAGGAAAGAAGGTAATGAGTGTTTTTTTTTAACTCTACCATAACCCTATAGATATACCATCTGACTATCAGTAGCTGTCATTGACCGAAGGTTCAATTAAAGAATGCATTGAGAATCCCAATTTATCAAGTATTTAAAATTTGTTTATTTGCATAGAATACATAGGAATTGAAAACATAGAAATTCATAGCCAGATGAGCACCCCGAAAGGATTATATTAAAGTGGTGAGGGTGAAGAATTATGAGGTGAAGGTTGAATGATACAAGTTAGCGATGGAGATAAGACCGGCCTTGAGTACTAAATTTCCTAGGATTTGGAATGCTAGGGTGATGGTTGATATTCATTTATAATCTTTCCTTTGATCAATTTCGATTATAGGAGAGGTTATTTGATGGTGATTTTTTTATAATCACCTTTAATTCTTCATTTTTAGCCAATAACAAAAATACAAAGCCTTCGAATTCCTAGGAACTCAATTACGTGAAAAGAGCAGGCCATAAGGAAGGGTGCTTATGATAAGTTGGATACAAAAAATTGACATACAATTGTTACTTCAGACTTTCGTGGACGTTCAAGATAATTTGCATAATTGATCCAGATATAGTGAAAGTTTTTTAAGTATACAAGCAAATGGAAAGAGTGATGACTGTTGGTTAATAATGTTTCTGTACAAAAGACACTGTGATCAAGTCCCAGAAAAATATTTTCATCTTGTGAGGAAAAACTTGATGATGAGAAATCTATGATGCTAGATCTTCATGTCAGGATTATTCCTACGCCTCTGGCTGGATTTTATTCCTCACAACATGAGTAATTTCTTTTTACAGTTGCAACATATTTGTATAGGATCTAAAGCCTCAATTCTGATTAAACTGATAATCTAATTAATGATGAAGCCATTTTTTTTCCTTTTTCTTTTAAAACAATCTACTTAATGAAGAAGCTAATCACAATAAATAGAAATCATCTGCTCCATAGATTAGGTAGCTACAAGTGGCAAAAAGTTGAAAGTTGGAACTAGCAATTACTTTGGGGCTTGACTTCTTGTACAATTGTAATCTAGGGGCTTGAATTCTTGTACAATTGTAATCTATGGACTTGACTTCTTGTACAATTGCATTCTATCTTCCTCATTAATTAATAGGCAGTCACTAAAAGAATTTAGGGCCCGTTTGGCACTTTATTAATACAATACGAGTAAAGTAAAATCTCAATTTTTCAGACAAGATATCACATCAAATACACTTTATTCAAAACTCCCCCCATCTTTTTCATACAAAAAGTCAAAAGTCAACTACCTTTATCCACTAAAATACAAAAAAACTCAACTTTTCCATACAAAAAGTCAAAAAGATTCCATAACAAACAATTAAAAATAAAATACCATCATAACTCACTTATATTTTATTTTTTCTTCAAAATCAACTTAACTTGATTTGACTATATTAGTAGAGTTACCAAACTGGCCAAGGGAATATGCTCCCATGAAAGATATCTCTCACCTAATATTAGAGAATATAAGATGAAAGATATCTCTCATAGGAGCATCTCCCATGGTTAATGATATCTAAATTTTAATTAGAAGTATTTAAGTTGGATTGTGCCATGTCAACTATACAACTCATCACTTGTTTCCAGGGCTCTGGGGGTGTTACCATCAAGAAAACAAATCAAGCTTTGGTCATTGGTATTTATGAAGAGCCCCTGACAGCGGGCCAGTGCAACATGATCGTCGAGAGGCTTGGTGATTATCTCATTGATCAGGGCATATAGCTTGCTTGAATGTATCTCTTTGGGGTGCTTTTTTTTCTTCTTTCTTTGGGTTGTTTTCTTTAAAATGAGCTTGCATCTATCTATACATGGTGTTGGTAAGGATTGCTGGGGGCAAAAGGATTTGTAAGGTTGTATGACCCCTTTTTCTATACAAAGGTTCTCATTTGTGCATTCTCCATGTGGATGGAGATTATGGTTTTTAAGTGAGTAAATTGTATTCATAAGGAGCTTGATAATTTTAATGGACATGTTTAATTTTGCATTGCCATGTTGATATTTAGATTCAATGATTCTAGTTGTTTCCAGGTAAAACTATTTTGACCTGTAATTTTGAGAAGGACTTGCACAGGCAATGTGCTTCCTTGATCTTTTTTAGTGTTATGCTTCGTTGGTTTCAAAATTTTGGTAAATGACCATCAAATAATCTCCATTTATAATGATTATGCAACAATCATCTGATAATGGCTATGGAAGTCAGGTTGATTGAAAGATGCAATAATTGAGCCATGTTTAAGACGTGAGAGAGATAGATCATCTGTTATCATTAAAGACGAAGGTAGGTAGCGAAATTGTATTTGAGAGAGAGAGAGAGAGAGTCATTAAAGAGGAAGGTAGGTAGAGAAATTGTAGTTGAGAGAGAGAGAGAGAGAGAGAGAGAGAGAAATGTTCACTAACCATGGGGCCATTGTTCTAAAAAAAAAAACATGGGGCCATTGGAATGGCGGGCAAGAAAAGTAATATACCGAATGGTACAACACACAAGTGAAGTAATATACTGGGTGGAAACTTATACCATACAAAGATGAGGCAAATATAAAGAGATTGGGTTAAATTTAGATTATGCAGATTATAATATGAAAAAAATATACGAATGGTTAAGTGGCGACATGCATCTCGCTTTTCACATGGGTGACCATGGATCAATACTTGGTTGTTGCCTTCTTCTCGTTGAGTGGTAATATCATGAGTTTACTTGAAACAGTATTTCCTAATAACATCATATATAAGATCTTTTCAACAAAATTTGAAAAAAGCAAAAAAAACCATTGAAAAATCTATTAAAAAATGAATTTTAACATTGATCCAGATCTATTTCGGAGTCATGTCATGTGACAATATTTTTCTAATAAAACACCATAAAAACTCAAAATTTGATATATATATCGACATTTTCAAGAGAAAAAAAATATCCCATAATGGTACAATTGTAGAAATGATTTAGGCTGACATCAAAAAATTGGGTGGAACAAGAGCCCAAATGGATCACCGGTTGTTCAAATTTTGGAGAAGATCTTGACATGATATGGTGGTAACCCACATTGACTTTCAAATGTGGGCTACAGTGTGTCCACCATCAGCACCATTCATATGCTATAGATGAGTGGGCCAACCTTTCAATTTGGCAGCCTGAATTCAACAACCAACTTTGTCTTTCACCTACTCACCAGAACAAGGTATAGTGGAGTTGCATTAAAAAAACAGTTTTTTTATAATAAAAAAAAGGGTCATTGTCTCCAAGGTTCATTATATTATATTTAACCACAAAGCTGATATGAATGAATTGAAGGGGGTGAGGAGCCATTTTAACAGCAGCAGGTGATTGTTGTGAGATGGAGAGCAGGAAAGCCCGGATTTTGATCATTGGAGCAACTGGGTACATTGGGAAGAGGCTAGTGAAGGCAAGCCTCGCACTTGGCCACCCAACTTTCCTGCTTTATCGTCCACAGATCGTGTCCGATCGGGACAAGGTTCAGATGATCATTGATTTCAAAATGCAAGGGGCCACCCTTCTTCAAGTAAGTCTACACTTGATAATGCCATTCTATTTCTGCTTCTGCTTCAATTATCATTTCCTTGGATTTTCATTCATATACATGTATTAGAGAGTCGAGAGCAATCACAAAACACAAAACACAACGTGAAAAAAAAATTAAAAAAATGAGCGTATTCGAGAGCATTTGAGGATAGCTAATCAATGGGTGAGAAGTTAAGACAAACTCATTTTAGATGTATCAATCTACACAAGTGAATTTATGTTCTTCCTTCCCAATGTTTTCATTTCATATTAATTTGAAGTTTGAACTGGCAGGGATCTTTTGATGACCATGAGAGTTTGGTTCGAGCACTGAAGCAAGTTGATATAGTGGTGTCGGCAGCTGCAGGCCCTGCCATCCTTGAACAGCTCAATCTCATTGATGCCATCAAACAAGTGGGGACGATCAAGGTTTGTCCTTTCATCTGGCTAAGGAGAGTGGAATTGGATCCTCTAACCCTATCCTCGTTATTTCATAAGTACTGCGGCGTGCATCAGTAATTCAAATTGATCAAAACTACCATCATCGATCTCTTGTTTTTGTGCTTGCTTAAATTTTAATTCAAATGAATGAACGTAATAGTTTTGAGCGGTTTGGATTTTAAGACGCTAAGCGCTCAAAGAAGTCACATGAAGAGTTTTGGATTCATTTGGTAAATTTTAATCAAAATGAATGAACGTAATAGTAATAGTTTTGAGCGATTTGGATTTTAAGACGCTAAGCGCTCAAAGAAGTCAAATGAAGAGTTTTGGATTCATATTGGTAAATAGAACCCAAGCTCCATTTTCTTTGATCTTCAGCTATAATGTCAAAAATGTGGATCCATTCAACAGCCTTGTTACAGAAAAAAGTCCAGATCCTGTGAAGCCGGCAGGCATGCACATGGGGCTGCTGACCTATTCTTGGGCAGGGGCTGCAGACACTGATGTGGTGGACCGTCCACTCACTATCACCGTGGAAAAAACGCTTACGATCCTGATGCAGAGAATAAAAATAACAAAGACTTCTTTACAAATTGATCTTGAGTGCTTTACTTTTAGGACTTTTGCAGCAAAGTTGGTTGTTTGGAAAGATATAGAATTCATTTAAAAACCAGGCTCACCTCTGAAAGTCTTCGGAGCATGATTGATGGACTGCAGACTTAGGGATGGCTACAGGTCACAGTCGGATTAGGTTTTAGGCTGATTCAAACCTAACCAATAAAAAACTCAATGTATTGTCTTTGAAGAAATAGACATAATATTATTGTATATCAAGTATTAAAACGTTTCAAATTCTTGATCATTTCTTATAAGATAGTTAGGAATACCCATAGTTTTAAAAATAAGAATCGCATCACATATTGTTCGTACACATGAATCAAATTGAATTGTAGATCATATCGCAAATTATAGGATTTTTTTTTATTTTTCTAATAAAATAAAAAAAATTAAAAATTATAAAAGTAAAGTAAATGGTATTTATTCATAATCCATTTATTTTCCCTTCATAGGGGTATAAATCCAATGACAAATAAGTTATCATAAAATCACATCAAGAACATGATTGCATATATTAATATATGATAAGCATAAATAGTTAAAAAGTTTATATTATTAATATGCATTTATTTTTTATAATCAAAATATAAAAATGAAAAAAATTAGACCATCAATCTTATAAAGTAGGGTATTTCTTAAAGTTAAGAAAGTATTCTTTAAGAAAAAACCCAAAAAAGATTTCAAAAAAAAAGTGAGAGAGAAAGAAGCCATAGACAAGTCTTATATGTTTAGTTGAGCATTTTAATCATATGCATGTTAGTTATTCATCTACCAATCCTCCTTGTGTGTCTATAATTTCATGCTTGGGAGAACATAATAGAAATCAAGGGCTTAAGGATTGACACACCCTCTTCTTCATATTCTTTTATTCATCCGTAAAACCTCCCTAAAGCCGGAAAAACTCTTAAAGACATTTTATTAACTACTAAATAACTTTTTTAAAAGTAAAAAATGCTAAAAGAAAGAAAAAAAGGCAAAAGATTATGAATATAAATTTATTGGTCGTAGCTATTCTCAATTAGCTAAATCGCTTATATCGTAAGATTCACACTTGAATCATAAGATTCCTCAATAAATGAAATTTGTCGTATATATTTGAAAAGGTTTTTTTTTTTATTCAAAATACGAATAGTAGGATTCTGATAACAATGATAATATCGAAAGTTTATTTTTCACTTGTATATTTAATCTAAAGACCATGTGTATTGTGATGGGGAATGCCAACACATGCAGCGTTTCCTACCGTCGGAGTTCGGGATGGACCCAGACCGGATGATGCATGCGATCCCTCCCGGAGATGAACTCTTCAAGCACAAACAGGCGGTCCGACGTGCCATCGAGAAGGCCCACATCCCCTACACCTACGTCTCAGCCAATTGCTTTGCAGGCATCTTCCTTGCAGGCCTCGCTCAGCTGGCCCACTTCATGCCACCTACTGATACTGATACTGATCATGTCATCATCTACGGCAACGGCGATAAGAAATGTGAGTAAAATCATGGTGGCCCATCGATCAAAGCCAATTGAACCTCTTTCACCATACATACATACATTGATTTTGATGGTGCAGGTATATGGATCAATGAAGATGACATGGCAAGGTACACCATCATGGCCGTTGAGGACCCAAGAACACTTAACAAGACACTTTATCTCCGTCCACCTGGCAACATCTTGACCCAGTTGAAGGTTGTGAGGATTTGGGAGAATATCTTGGGGAAAGAGCTCAAGAAGACATTTGTGTCAGAGGAGGATTGGCTTGCCACCTTAGATAGTAAGTATATGCTAAACACAAGACCCCTTCTCATTTGAATATTTGACCATCGGGAGTGATGAAAATTGAAATGGCATGATAAATGTCATAATCCATAAATCTAACCGTCAACAAAGCCAAAATGATAAATCTGATTTATACATTAGAATGGAAAGCGAAAATACTTTTCCGCGTTATAATAAAATCAGTGCGACCAGCAATTATGCCCCAGGCCACACACACACGTCCTAAGAATGTGTTTATGCAATTAGAGAATTCCGCTTTTTGCATATTTTCATTTCCTCAAAAGAGGTATCCTACATTCCTATCCCTTGTTTGGGGAAATGAAATTTCATCAATGGAGGAAAAATAGCTTATATTTTTTCTATTTTTATGAGGAAAATGGATCACACCAAACACATGAAAAAAGAATTGTACAGAAAAACAGAATAATTTTCCTCTCTACCATAGATTCTTCTGGTCGCACAAATACATCCTAAAATTAACTCCATCTACATTAACAAGTAATGAGCCAAACAATTTTTCTTAAGGCTGTCTTGACTCTCCAATGATGGATTTGAATCTCTCTTCATAATTGAGGTTCCCCTGAGACAAATCAATAGGCAGTTGGGTCCATCACATCGATCCAAATAATCAAGGACCTGATCAATTGCAAGATCCTTGAAATCTAAGCCTTCTTCTCTTTATATCACATTGGTCATCATTCAACATATATAAATGTCAGTTGCCTTCTTTTTATGCAGAGGTGGATCCTCCTGAACAAGTGGCAGTGACCCACTTGTACCAGATATTCCACCGTGGCGATTTGGACTTCAAAGTGGAGGGCCCACATGGGGTGGATAGCAATGACTTGTACCCGGACTACAAGTACATGACAGCTGAAGAATATCTCAAGCGCTTCGCTTAGAGCACAATTAAGCAATGATCCGGAACATCAAAGGTTGTTTATAAATCCATCAATAGGGCACACTTTCAAAATCCCCACCTCTCAAGTCACTGTCCCACACTGTTTTATCACCATGAAGATTCTCTCCAATCAAAATCATGGCCACTTTCAGATTGATCACAACGGGTGTATTATGATAGGACTGAAATTTTTATCCTGATAAACCAAGACAGACTGATTACGAGTGGTTTGGTTCCAACAATAGGTCCCACATATGAATTTATAGCATTGAATCCACATGATTCTCTTCCTCAAGCCCATTCAGAGGGTATCTGGACTTGTTATGGACATGGAATGTCTTGTTTTTCTTTGCAGTAAGGAAAATATTGTTGTTACTTTTTCATTACTATCAGTTACAGTTTTATCAAACCGAGTGCAAGGAGAATTCTCAGAAATTCATTCATTAAACGATTTCAGGATTCATAGCTCAACCAAATGTGAAAATACCCTGAATTCCTCACTTAAGTATTCAATTCAACCGATTTCCACTATCACAACCACATGAACTTTCCAGGTGATCTTATGCAAACAATATGAACACCCTGAAGACTACTTTCCTTTAGTCATATGTAGCATAATTTGCAAAAGAAGAAGAGTCTTACTCTGGCCGCAGATCTCCGAGTGGCAGGAGGGAAATTAGAGTCATCGCCAATGAAAGGGTGGCGCAAAAGGGTGCCTGCAATCACCGTTTTAGACATAAATGAGTCAGATGTGGAGCCCCTAAGCTGTAACATCAGGGTCTGTTAATGATCAATGGCAAACTTTCATTCCCAGCCAACTATCACCATAGTTGTTTTACAACTTTAAATAAATCGTTTTTCTAAGAATTATGACACATGATTTCCTAATCCAGACTAGTGATCTGATGGGACATCCCCATGGGTGACGGATCCCTCAAAACTTCTCAGATTCATAGATCCTAACCATCTTTGAGGAATTGGGGCGTACGTTGCTCTCAGGAAACTATATATTTACTGGTCCTCAATATCCTTACACGAGGCCCTTTATCATCAACCCATTATCATCGATCCGTCGAATATAACAAGCTTCAACATGGATGGAGACTCATCTCCTTGATCTCCCAATCAACAACAGCTTCCTGGCAGCTAAAGATGTCACCACACCTTCGCAAGAACACTTCAGCCCATATATAGTATGACCCTGGAAGGATGAACCATCAATCAAAACTGGAAGAGAATAATCTCTAGATAAACAGCTTCATCATGATTGAATTGCTTAATAACTCCAAAATTAATCTACCAAGTCAAAATGAACAATGTTTGTTTTTTTTTATTTATTTATCATAACTACTTTTTCTGATGGCTGAGAATTATCATTAACAGTTTTTGTAATACACAAATTTCAGTAAAGAATGAATGCAGAGAGTTAATTTCATAAACAAGGTAATTTACAATGCAAAGGCTCAAGTGAATTTGCCACCGAGAACCAGTGACGCATGTTTCACAGCTCTAGAGACCCTCCACACTTGGTGTTGTACTGCTTTCCATGACTCAATGGTGTTCGAGCTCTTTGCCTTGCCAATGGCGTCATCTACCCCTGGAAATGATTTAGATCCATAGCTGTTGTGCTTCAGTGGCCCATAAATCTGTTAAGTAACATATCACAAAAGATGACAATTAAAAAAAAAAAAAAAACTTGGCTTTAGAAATACAGCGTCAAGAGTACTATCCCATCGACCTAGGTTCCCATTAATGTATAAAGGTAGGTCATGAGAACACTTCTCAAAACCCCGACTCCCTATGATTGCCATGCTTCCAGATGGGACCCACCAGCCAGACTTCTGTGCTTAGGAATAACTTGGTTGTTACTGAAAATGACTAATGATATCATTAGTTGAGATGGATGTTAGAATTAGATTGATCATTGGACATCAATCCTCCAAAAACACCAACATGTCGGTGAGAGTCGGAGCTGAAGTTTGATGATCCTCTCAAACTATGGCCATTATAACATATGAGACTGGAGAATGAAGAGGAATGAACCTAGGCCTGCTTCAAGGCTCACAAGATAAACAGGCGATGTTTAGAACTTTTTCTATCAATGACCTGCAGGCACAGCAATCAGGCAGATGGGTCCTGGTCCTAATTTAGGTGCTGTCAATATTCATGCCCAATAAGAAATGAGATTGGCTTGAACAACACCACGCATTGGCTTCCTCTGTAGTACGCTTCATCATTCCTACACTTACTTTGTCTTTCACTCCATTCCTAATGCACAAAGGGAAAAGACTTACCAAATGCTTGTACCATGGCCTTTCAAAAAGCCCATCACTATCTGCAAATGCCCGTTCAGCCATCATTAATCTGTCATTCAGTTCTCTCACTTTTAGTGGGTCCTTCCACTCCTTTCCCCACATTGATGCCTTGCCACAGCTTTCTAATGCCTATAATAGCGGTGCCCCTTTATTACTTTTGAGTACCAAATGACAATACTTGCCCAAGTCCAATTTACCTAAATCAATAAACAGTACTTGCTGCAGAAAAACAACTGATACCTTTCTTCGTGAATTTATCTTGGTTGCTGCCTTCTTGAGCTCCTTTATGGACTTGTACAAGGGAGTTAGGTTAACAGACTTGCCCAAAATCGCTTCTTCTAATTCCTTTGTGCTACTCTGTTAGTCATTGACATCTCACTATGATAAAACTGCACATGAATGCTGTATAGGTATGTGTCTAGTACACATAAATGAATGTACACATGTATATGTGTGTGCAGGCACTTGCGTGTAAGCTGTGCATAAGAATGGATGGAAGTGCTTACTTGGAGGTCGAAAGCATAGGAGAGATAATCAAAAGGCAGGACCTCTTCATCAGCCAGCTTGAGTGCAAGTAGTCCCCAAATGCTTGCAGCTATTTGAAGAAAAAGAGCAAAAAAGAGCATATATAATTGAAATTGAAATTGAAATTTTGGTTCTCTCTATTTTGTATAGTAGTGGGACAATCTAACGGTTGAGATGACAAGTCATGTCAAAGGTGGACATCAGTATCCACGACAAAGGCAACAAGAACTCAAAACCTAAAAGAAGTTTTGTTTTTTTGTTAGTGTAGGGTAATGCAATGAAGCCTTTCAGTAACCACGTTGCATCATTAGGTGGAGCCCACTGAAGAAAGGTTTGTTTTGCTAGCTGTCTGATCAAAAGTGAGGGAAAAGTCAATATAGAAACAGTCAATAGATCCTAATCACTGCATTTCATCATACAACAGCAACATCTAATGAGATTTCACTTTTGATCAGACAACAGGCGACATTCGATGAGATTGATTTAAGCTAATCCTCTACAGCAACATACAAGCTTTAAAGACTCCTCATCCAAGGAGCTCAAGCAGCCAAAAGCTACCAAACAGGTCCTAACCATTGCTTTGACAAAAATTAGCCCCTTAGGATCATCCTAACCCCTCGATCTTTGGGCCTCATGGCTAAACACTTTATAAGAAGAACAAGACAAATACCTGCAACATGCCTTTGGAATATTGGATCCCCAAATTTCTGCATCCAGATGAAATCGTCATATAGAGAGTGGTAAACTGGGCATCCTGCAGCAGATAAAGATATTCAGATATTAACAAAAGGAATATCCAAAATATAAACATATTGTTGGTTAAAAAGGAAATTTTCCATCTTCATTAATGCATGAAGTATTCATCACCACCACCACCACCACCGTCATCATCCCAAATTGATTTATGTATGAAGTATTTGCTTTTTCATTAAACTACTAATTCATAAGGACGTGTATACATACTGTTAGAGTGTTTATTTTGTTGCAATTTGATAGGATGCATTCATCTTCGTAAGCTTGTCCTCTCATTCATTCATGTTCTCCTTTCTGGATCATCATGCATATTTCTCTTTCATGGTTTTTGTTTTTACAAAGTTATGCATGGTTTTTCAAAATATTCTTAAGTTCTCAAAGCTTTCAGTTCAGTCTTGGTATACTTCATTTTAAAAGCTTTGAATTTGTTCAGCTCTTTAAAATCCTTCAGATCTTAAGAAATTTCTGTGTTTGGCCTGTCGGTCACCTGTTGGTCAGGTGTCGGCTAACCGACAGTGAACCAAGTTTAACCAAGACAGTGTCAGTTAGAATTACAGAGAGCTTCATTTTCAAACATTTGCTGATACTCTCTGGTCGGTCAAGGTGTCAGTTAGGCCTCGATTAACCGACATTATAAAAAGAGCTAACCAATGGATTGTCGGTCAAGGTTCGGTTAACCGACCTTCATTCAGAACCTGACCGAAGTTCTCTCGGTTGGAAATCCAGAGAGCTGTTTTCTGAACTGATTTTATCTGTCGGTTAATGTGTCGGTCAGCCCTCGGTTAACCGAACCAACCGAACAAGTTCGGTCAACTGACCATGCTTTATGGTCAGCAAAAATTTGAAAATATGACCGTTGGCAAGTGATCGTTGGGGGTGCTGGTTAACCGACCCCTGTATGTCGGCTAACCGACACTTAGCCGTTAGAACAACTTTTTCTATAAAAAGTGGTTTTCTCTTTTAGAAAAGGGGTTGAACTTTGGGGGATTTTCAAAAGCAAGGAAGAGCAACTTTTCAAGCACCTTTGTGAAGGGATTATGAAGCCTCTCATTAGATTCAACCTTTGATCTTCAAAATGGGTGTGCTTCTCCTCTTTAAATTTCAAAAACATGCTCTTTTCTTAAACCTTTGTGTTTCTATTTAAGGCATGATCATAGAGTTGCTTGTGTCCTTGTGTAGTTGATTTTCATAACATGTTTCATCTTTTAAAGTCTATTTGATTTATGAAATCAACTTATGTTTTGCTTTCACATGAGTTTTTCAAAACCTAGTTTTCAAAATCAACTTGTTTATCTTGTGATTACATCTTTCAAAATACAAGTTGGATCTTTATGAAAACCATGTGTAAATCATTCTACTCTGTCTCACATATGATTAGCATCTTTGAATCATCTTGAATTTCCTTTTCTAAAAAGAGTTTGAATGTTTTTCTAGAACTTGCATCTACTACACTCTTTGTCATTCATTTGCATGCATCTAGAAGTTTACTTTTTCATTTTCATATCAGCCTATTTAGAGGCAAATCTTAGTGCTTGATTAGTTCACTTATCCATGCATGGTGAGGCATAATTCATAAGAGAAAAATCTAAGTTGTAAAGGTTAGTGCTTAGCCTTGAAAAGCATTTGTTGTGGTTGTAAAGGTTTATGCTTAGCCTTGAAAAGCATAGTGATGTATGTGTAAGGTTTGAGGTGATCCTAAACCTTAAATTGATTAGTGAAAATCCGGTAGGGTTACCGGGAGTGGATGTAGGCAATTTGGCCGAACCACTATAATTGATTGTGTTATGGTGGTTGATCTTTTACTTTTATTTCATGAATGGTATACTTATGCTTAAGTGGTCATTGAATAGAGAATGTGGTTATATGAATGCTTAGGATTGAATATCTAGGAGTCCTCTCACTTCATCAAAGCATAATGTATTTAAAAGTGAAAGAAATTTAAAAGTTGTATAAGTTCTTAGGAGTAATCCTATTCACACTCCCCCCCCCCCCCCCTCTAGGATTCGATCTTGGACTTTCAATTGGTATCAGAGCAAGGTTGCTCTTGATTAGGTCTTACCACCTAGAGTTAGAATCCTAGTGAGTGCTTTTATTTTGTTGCCACCATGCAATCTCATTTGGGTGAGGGAAATGCCACAAATAGACCACACTTGTTTAATGGAACACACTATCGGTATTGGAAAATTTGAATGCAAGTGTTCTTAGAATCCCAAAGCCTAAATGTTTGGAACATTATTGAAGAAGGCTACCATCGTCCCACTACCACAGAAAAGGATTCTAAAGGAAATGTCATTTCCATAAAACTCAAACCCAAGAGTGCTCGGACTCAAGAGGAAAATGATAGAGCCAACTTGAATGCTAAAGCAAAGAACTCTCTATATTGTGCTCTGTCACAAGAAGAATTTAATAGAGTAGTAAATTGCAATACTGCTAAAGAAGTTTGGGATACTCTAGAGACCACTCATGAAGGAACGGATCAAGTCAAGATAGCTAAAATTCAAATGTTGACCTCTAAATTAGAAGACATTACAATGCTTGAGGAAGAAACATTTGATGAGTTCTACACAAAGATAATGGAACTTGTCAACTCTCTCATAGGTCTAGGAGAAGTCATGGATGAAGCTAAAACTGTTAGAAAAATTTTGAGATATCTTCCTAAAAGATTCAAACCAAAAATTGTGGCCATAACTGAGAGTAAAGATGTTGACAAAATCAAAATTGAAGAACTAAGAGGAAATCTACTCACTTATGAATTAGATTTTGAAGTGCAAGACAAAAAGAAAGGAGCAACCTTCTCATCTCAATTTAAGGAAAATAAAAGTGAAAATGATAGTGATGAGGACAATGCTCTGTTTGTTAAAAAATTTAAGAAATTCTTTAGAACAAACAAAAACATTAGAAATTCCGATGAAAGCAAGTCTCCTAAATTTCAAAGAAGCTCTAAGGGATCATTTGTTAAAAAGGATGTGCAATGTTACAATTGCAAAGGGTTTGGACATATTGCACAAAATTGCTCCACTCCTAAAGAATTTGAAAGAGGAGATAAGAAAGGAAAGAAAGCCTTAAACATAACTTGGGATGATGAAGATGAAGAAAGTGATAAAAATGAATCCCAAAATGATGAAGATGAAAATTCCCTAATTGGCTTCTCATGACACATACTGAAGAAATTAATGAGCATAATTCATTAATAGATGAACTATTAGGGCAAGAAGAAACTAAAAATGAAAATGAAGATAATGAATTGCAACAAGCTTATGATGAACTCTATGAAAATTGGGAGATTGTGATTAAGAAAAACAAATCACTAAAAGAAGAGTCTAAAAAGCTTGTCAATAAATTAAGCATCTTGAAGGATGACTTGAAATTGAGAATTGTTGAGAAAGAGAGCATAGAACAAAAATTCACCACTCTAAATGAAGATCTAAAGCTTGCTCAAAACAAAATTCATAATTTACAATCCAAGTTAGAAACTAGTCAACTTGAAATCAACTCTCTACAATCAAAACTTAACAAAGAAAAATTCATTGTTGATAAATTCACCTTGGGAAGTGATAAAGCTTATCAAATGTTGGGCATGCATAAAATCTATAGTGATAAGAGTGGACTTGGGTTTGAAGGTTCCTCGAATAACATGAAGAATAACTTTCAAAACTTCACCAAAAATCTACACAAACCCTTAGTTGAAAGAAACTATCTCTCTAGATGGATTTGTCACTGTTGCAATCGTAGTGGACATTTAGTTCCTAATTGTCCCTACAAGATTAGGTTGTCACTCAAAAATCCCTCTAGGATCCCGTTCAAATTTGTCCCCAAGACCATTACTTCTAAACCCTTGTTAGGTAGTTGGGTTGTTAAAGAAACAAACCTTAAGAATCTCATAGTTCAAACTGCCTTGAAAGCTAAGGAAAACCCCACTTGGTTCTTAGATAGTGGGTGTTCTAAAGATATGACCGGAGACCGATCTAGGTTCAACTCCATAGTGGAATATGATGGTGGAAATGTTTCTTTTGAAGATAATAGCAAAGGTCAAATCATTGGCAAAGGAAGTGTGAAAGGAGATCAAATACCAACTCTAAATGATGTATTTCTAGTGAAAGGATTAAAACACAATCTTCTTAGCATAAGCCAATTGTGTGACAAGGGAAACAAGGTAGTCTTTGACAGTCTTTCATGCAAAGTGGTTAATGACAAAACCAAGCAAGTCATTCTTACTGGATCAAGGACAAAAGGAAACATTTACATTATTGAAGAATGTGATGACAATGAATCGAGGTGCTTGATAACCAGAGATCAAGAAAATTATTTATGGCATCAAAGGATGGGTCACATAAATTTCAAGTTGATGAAAATGTTGTCAAAAAATGAAATTGTGAAAGGTATACCCAAGTTAAGTGATGAAAGATCAGAAATATGCAAAGCTTGTCAGTTGGGTAAACAAATGAAGAAAAATTTCAAAGGTTTAAAGGATATATCGTCTTCTCGTCCTCTTGAACTAATCCACATGGACTTGATTGGACCTGCACCTGTGCAGAGTATTGGAGGAAAGAAGTTCATAATGGTTATGGTAGACGATTATTCTCGTTTTGGATGGGTTGCATTTCTTCATGCAAAATCTGATGCTGTAGACAATATTATAAGGATTTGCAGCAAGATTCAAATTGAAAAGGATTGTAAAATTCAGAAAATTAGAAGTGATCATGGAAATTTTGTGAGAATCATGGAATCAATCATCAATTTTCAGCTCCTAAGACTCCTCAACAAAATGGAGTGGCAGAAAGGAGAAATAGAGTGATTCAAGAAATGGCGAGGACCATGTTAAATGAAAAGAATCTTCCTCGAAATCTATGGGCTGAAGCTGTTAATACTGCTTGCTATCTTATAAACAGAGTTTTATCTCACCAAGAATACCAACAAAACCCCCTATGAACTTTACTTTGAAAGGAAACCTAATTTGGGGTATTTGAAAGTGTTTGGAAGCAAATGTTATATTCTAAGAGATAGGGAGCAGCTGGGGAAATTTGAGCCTAAATCCTATGAAGGAATTTTCTTAGGCTATTCTGAAAGAAGCAAAGCCTATAGAGCATTCAATCATAGAACCATGACTATTATGGAATCAGCTCGTGTGGTTATTGATGATATGAATCAAGTTGGAAGAACTCTACAAGAAGATGATGAAGTTGAGATTGATTGTGAACAAACATCTCCTAAAGATAAAAGTTATATCATTCCATCCAAAGCAATTGTACCAGTCAAACTAATGAAAGATCATACCTTGGATGATATCATTGGAAATATCAGCAGTGGGGTTATGAACCCGGAAACAAGTACAAAATCTTTGTGCTCATTATTCCTTTGTTTCTCAAATTGAGCCCAAAAATTTTTCTGAGGCTGAATCTAAATCAGAATGGATGGAAGCAATGCAAGAAGAATTAAATCAATTCAAGAAAAATGATGTTTGGGATCTTGTACCTTTACCTGCAGAGAAAAATCCCATAGGCACTAAGTGGATTTACAAGAATAAATCAGATGAGTCTGGTAATGTTGTGAGAAACAAGGCAAGATTTGTAGCAAAAGGATATGCTCAAATAGAAGGTATTGATTTTGAAGAAACCTTTGCTCCTGTAGCCAGACTGGAATCCATAAGAATCCTATTGAGCTATGCTAGTAGCATGAAAATCAAATTGTTTCAAATGGATGTCAAAAGTGCCTTCTTGAATGGAGAGATTGAGGAAGATGTATATGTTACTCAACCAGAAGGTTTTGAAAATCCCCATCATCCTGAATATGTTTATAAGCTCAAGAAAGCTCTTTATGGATTAAAACAAGCCCCTAGGGCTTGGTATGAGAAGCTTACAAATCATCTGATTGAAAATGAATTTGACTGTGGGAAGGTTGATAAGACACTGTTTATCAAGAAAATTGATCAAGATATTCTTGTTGCTCAAATCTATGTTGATGACATTGTATTTGGATCCACATCAGAGAAGCTTGCACAAGGATTTTCAGAGTTAATGAGTTCCACTTTTGAGATAAGTCTGGTCAGTCCCCTTCAATTCTTCCTTGGTCTTCAGGTTAATCAAACTGAGAAAGGGATTTTTCTTAGCCAGTCCAAATTTGCCTTAGATATCATTAAGAAATTTGGCCTAGAAAACTCTAAACCTAATGGCAACCCCATGGGATCCACTTCAAAACTTTCTAGTGATCCAAATGACATTAAAGTGGAGCAAAAACTTTACCGTAGTATGATAGGAAGTCTTCTCTACCTCACAGCTAGTAGACCGGATCTCTCCTTTAGTGTTGGGATCTGTGCTAGATATCAATCGGATCCTCGAGAGTCCCATCTCAAAGCAGTTAAACGTATTATCAAATATGTCAATGGTACATCTCATTATGGTATCTGGTATCCTTGTGACTCAACCTTACAATTAATTGGATACAGTGATGCTGATTGGGCCAGATCAATCGATGATAGGAAAAGCACCAGTGGATGTTGTTACTTCATAGGTAGTTGCTTAGTAGCTTGGCATAGCAAAAAGCAAAATTCTGTATCCCTCTCCACTGCAGAAGCTGAATACATTGCTGCAGGGAGCTGTTGTGCTCAATTATTGTGGATGAAACAAACCTTGTTGGATTATAATGTTCCACAACAATGTATGCCTATCATGTGTGATAACCCTAGTGCAATCAGCATTTCTAAAAATCCTATTCAGCATTCTCGCACTAAACATATTGACATTCGCTATCACTTTTTGCGTGATCGTGCTGATCAAGGATCTATTGAGTTACTATTTGTTCCGACAGATTCTCAATTGGCTGACCTATTTACAAAGCCCCTAGGAAATGAAAGGTTCATCAAATTGAGACATCAATTGGGAATTGGCCCTTGCCCTGAATTTTAAACCTCTTGTTGGCATATCACCTGTTATTTCATTTCATTTTCATTACAACTCTTATAAACAGGTGCTACTAACAAGGTTATGTGCTTTTCTTGTGGTTAAGCAGGCTCCTTTGCAATTAGGTGTCAAAGGGGGAGAGAGTGTCTCAACTCAAATCAAGTGGTCTCCAATTGAGGGGGAGAAGAATCAAGGTCTATCAAGTTGAGGGGGAGAAATTCTGGCCTATAGTTGCTCCTACAAGGAAAATCCAAAGCTCCAAAATATCCAAATGCTCCCAAGCATCCAAAGCTCCTTAATATCCAAAGAAGTTAGTTTTCAAGTTTCAAGGAGATTGAGAGAGAGAGTTCAAGCTTCTAGAGTTGCCATCAAATTGCAAAGGGGGAGATTGGGGGGCATTCCGAAATGCATGAAACCTTCCCACAGTCAAATTCATTTTCAATCAGATGATTTGTAAGCTTCTCATACCAAGCCCTAGGGGCTTGTTTTAATCCATAAAGAGCTTTCTTGAGCTTATAAACATATTCAGGATGATGGGGATCTTCAAAACCTTCTGGTTGAGTAACATATACATCTTCCTCAATCTCTCCATTCAAGAAGGCACTCTTGACATCCATTTGAAACAATTTGATTTTCATGCTACTAGCATAGCTCAATAGGATTCTTATGGATTCCAGTCTGGCTACAGGAGCAAAGGTTTCTTCAAAATCAATACCTTCTATTTGAGCATATCCTTTTGCTACAAATCTTGCCTTGTTTCTCACAACATTACCAGACTCATCTGATTTATTCTTGTAAATCCACTTAGTGCCTATGGGATTTTTCTCTGCAGGTAAAAGTACAAGATCCCAAACATCATTTTTCTTGAATTGATTTAATTCTTCTTGCATTGCTTCCATCCATTCTGATTTAGATTCAGCCTCAGAAAAATTTTTGGGCTCAATTTGAGAAACAAAGGAATAATGAGCACAAAGATTTTGTACTTGTTTCCGGGTTCATAACCCCACTGCTGATATTTCCAATGATATCATCCAAGGTATGATCTTTCATTAGTTTGACTGGTACAATTGCTTTGGATGGAATGATATAACTTTTATCTTTAGGAGATGTTTGTTCACAATCAATCTCAACTTCATCATCTTCTTGTAGAGTTCTTCCAACTTGATTCATATCATCAATAACCACACGAGCTGATTCCATAATAGTCATGGTTCTATGATTGAATGCTCTATAGGCTTTGCTTCTTTCAGAATAGCCTAAGAAAATTCCTTCATAGGATTTAGGCTCAAATTTCCCCAGCTGCTCCCTATCTCTTAGAATATAACATTTGCTTCCAAACACATTCAAATACCCCAAATTAGGTTTCCTTTCAAAGTAAAGTTCATAGGGGGTTTTGTTGGTATTCTTGGTGAGATAAAACTCTGTTTATAAGATAGCAAGCAGTATTAACAGCTTCAGCCCATAGATTTCGAGGAAGATTCTTTTCATTTAACATGGTCCTCGCCATTTCTTGAATCACTCTATTTCTCCTTTCTGCCACTCCATTTTGTTGAGGAGTCTTAGGAGCTGAAAATTGATGATTGATTCCATGATTCTCACAAAATTTCCATGATCACTTCTAATTTTCTGAATTTTACAATCCTTTTCAATTTGAATCTTGCTGCAAATCCTTATAATATTGTCTACAGCATCAGATTTTGCATGAAGAAATGCAACCAATCCAAAACGAGAATAATCGTCTACCATAACCATTATGAACTTCTTTCCTCCAATACTCTGCACAGGTGCAGGTCCAATCAAGTCCATGTGGATTAGTTCAAGAGGACGAGAAGACGATATATCGTTTAAACCTTTGAAATTTTTCTTCATTTGTTTACCCAACTGACAAGCTTTGCATATTTCTGATCTTTCATCACTTAACTTGGGTATACCTTTCACAATTTCATTTTTTGACAACATTTTCATCAACTTGAAATTTATGTGACCCATCCTTTGATGCCATAAATAATTTTCTTGATCTCTGGTTATCAAGCACCTCGATTCATTGTCATCACATTCTTCAATAATGTAAATGTTTCCTTTTGTCCTTGATCCAGTAAGAATGACTTGCTTGGTTTTGTCATTAACCACTTTGCATGAAAGACTGTCAAAGACTACCTTGTTTCCCTTGTCACACAATTGGCTTATGCTAAGAAGATTGTATTTTAATCCTTCCACTAGAAATACATCATTTAGAGTTGGTATTTGATCTTCTTTCACACTTCCTTTGCCAATGATTTGACCTTTGCTATTATCTCCAAAAGAAACATTTCCACCATCATATTCCACTATAGAGTTGAACCTAGATCGGTCTCCGGTCATATCTTTAGAACACCCACTATCTAAGAACCAAGTGGGGTTTTCCTTAGCTTTCAAGGCAGTTTGAACTATGAGATTCTTAAGGTTTGTTTCTTTAACAACCCAACTACCTAACAAGGGTTTAGAAGTAATGATCTTGGAGACAAATTTGAACGGGATCCTAGAGGGATTTTTTGAGTGACAACCTAATCTTGTAGGGACAATTAGGAACTAAATGTCCACTACAATTGCAACAGTGACAAATCCATCTGGAGAGATAGTTTCTTTCAACTAAGGGTTTGTGTAGATTTTTGGTGAAGTTTTGAAAGTTATTCTTCATGTTATTCGAGGAACCTTCAAACCCAAGTCCACTCTTATCACTATAGATTTTATGCATGCCCAACATTTGATAAGCTTTATCACTTCCCAAGGTGAATTTATCAACAATGAATTTTCCTTTGTTAAGTTTTGATTGCAGAGAGTTGATTTCAAGTTGACTAGTTTCTAACTTGGATTGTAAATTATGAATTTTGTTTTGAGCAAGCTTTAGATCTTCATTTAGAGTGGTGAATTTTTGTTCTATGCTCTCTTTCTCAACAATTCTCAATTTCAAGTCACCCTTCAAGATGCTTAATTCATTGACAAGCTTTTTAGACTCTTCTTTTAGTGATTTGTTTTTCTTAATCACAATCTCCCAATTTTCATAGAGTTCATCATAAGCTTGTTGCAATTCATTATCTTCATTTTCATTTTTAGTTTCTTCTTGCCCTAATAGTTCATCTATTAATGAATTATGCTCATTAATTTCTTCAGTATGTGTCATGAGAAGCCAATTAGGGAATTTTCATCTTCATCATTTTGGGATTCATTTTTATCACTTTCTTCATCTTCATCATCCTAAGTTATGTTTAAGGCTTTCTTTCCTTTCTTATCTCCTCTTTCAAATTCTTTAGGAGTGGAGCAATTTTGTGCAATATGTCCAAACCCTTTGCAATTGTAACATTGCACATCCTTTTTAACAAATGATCCCTTAGAGCTTCTTTGAAATTTAGGAGACTTGCTTTCATCGGAATTTCTAATGTTCTTGTTTGTTCTAAAGAATTTCTTAAATTTTTTAACAAACAGAGCATTTTCCTCATCACTATCATTTTCACTTTTATTTTCCTTAAATTGAGATGAGAAGGCTGCTCCTTTCTTTTTGTCTTGCACTTCAAAATCTAATTCATAAGTGAGTAGATTTCCTCTTAGTTCTTCAATTTTGATTTTGTCAACATCTTTACTCTCAGTTATGGCCACAATTTTTGGTTTGAATCTTTTAGGAAGATATCTCAAAATTTTTCTAACAGTTTTAGCTTCATCCATGACTTCTCCTAGACCTATGAGAGAGTTGACAAGTTCCATTATCTTTGTGTAGAACTCATCAAATGTTTCTTCCTCAAGCATTTTAATGTCTTCTAATTTAGAGGTCAACATTTGAATTTTAGCTATCTTGACTTGATCCGTTCATTCATGAGTGGTCTCTAGAGTATCCCAAACTTCTTTAGCAATATTGCAATTTACTACTCTATTAAATTCTTCTTGTGACAGAGCACAATATAAAGAGTTCTTTGCTTTAGCATTCAAGTTGGCTCTATCATTTTCCTCTTGAGTCCGAACACTCTTGGGTTTGAGTTTTATGGAAATGACATTTCCTTCAGAATCCTTTTCTGTGGTAGTGGGACGATGGTAGCCTTCTTCAATAATGTTCCAAACATTTAGGCTTTGGGATTCTAAGAACACTTGCATTCAAATTTTCCAATACCGATAGTGTGTTCCATTAAACAAGTGTGGTCTATTTGTGGCATTTCCCTCACCCAAATGAGATTGCATGGTGGCAACAAAATAAAAGCACTCACTAGGATTCTAACTCTAGGTGGTAAGACCAAATCAAGAGCAACCTTACTCTGATACCAATTGAAAGTCCAAGATCGAATCCTAGAGGGGGGGGGGGGTGAATAGGATTACTCCTAAGAACTTATACAACTTTTGATTGTGACGCCCCGGAGTCCCACATCGACTATAGAGAGGAAAGTGAATGTGGTTATATGTTGAGCTTACACCCTTACTTTGCATGAGGCCTTTTGATGGGTTGAGGCCCATCAGAATCAAAACCGTGAGGCAAGATTGGATGCGCTTAGACCAGGTCCTCTGGTCAAGTAGCCCATGAGCTAAAGCGGACAATATCATGCATGGGTATAGGGTGGGGCGTTACAAGTGGTATCAGAGCCTGGTAGGTCGGGTGTTCGAGTCACGGGATACACGTTTTGCAAGTTACGCAGCAGGAGTCGCGGCGGGTGTGCCGTTGAGGGAGGGATTGTTGAGGTCAACGTCCACCCTCGCTCCTGAGCGGTCATAATTGTGGTCGAGCCCTCGCCCTCACCATAAAACCATTGTTGTGCCGTTTCCTATCACCAATTAGTTTTGGGATAAGTGGTAGCTCAATGGGGTGTAAGATCCTACAAATGGTATCAGAGCCGACTCTCGACTAGTTCGAGTGTGGGTCCCTTGCTGTGGTCTGGTGCAAGTGGGCGGGTCTCCATGTGGGCGGGCCAAGAGGGCTGGCAGGCTACTGCACAGGGACGTGCAGCCTTAAGGGGGGTGGATTGTGACGCCCCGAAGTCCCACATCGACTATAGAGAGGAAAGTGAATGGGGTTATATGTTGAGCTTACACCCTTACTTTGCATGAGGCCTTTTGATGGGTTGAGGCCCATCAGAAGCAAAACCGTGAGGCAAGATTGGATGCGCTTGGGCCAGGTCCTCTGGTCAAGTAGCCCATGAGCTAAAGCGGACAATATCATGCATGGGTATAGGGTGGGGCGTTACACATACATCCATGAGTATGTTTAATCTAACGATGCACTTGATTCATCCACCAACACTATATTATCCACAAACGATATACACTAGGGTATCTCCTCTTGATAAGGAGCAATTAACTCGTCCATAATCAATGCAAAGATATAAGGGCTTAACCCTTGATTCAAACCTATGGTCACTAGAACCTCGCGTCTCTCTACAAGTAGTTCTCACACTCGTTACCGCTCCCTCATATATGTCTTTCATGATGTTAATATAACATCTCGGAACATTCCTTTTATCTAAAATCCACAAAATGAAATATTTAGGTAGGTACCTTATCGTAGGCTCTCTCTAAATTGATGAAGACCATAGGTAGATTTTTTTTCTCTAAAACAACATGCATTCCATATCGACCAATATTTTAAACCATGAGTAATATATGAGAGAGAGAGAGAGAGAGAGAGAGAGAGAGTCGTTTCCATTAGGCCCAGGTGGCCTACGTGGGTCTCATGTCTACCATCAACTGTTTCGCAGTATTCAATTCACACTGAACCCGAACTATTATCAAAATTGTAGGCTAACTATTCCTCAACCTAAAGTAACCACAGTAACACACCATCAATCCTTATATCGAAAGAGTTCAGAAAATAACCTCTTGTGCTCAAATCTTAGTTAACTAATATACTACTCCTGGGATTATATACAGAAGAAAGGTAGAAATACTTATAATACTTCATGAGGGAAAAATTTAACTTTCAAATAAAACAGGGAAACATTTTACATAGATACCTCCTCCAAAGAACATGTCAACTGCGGGAACTCCAACATGTTGGATGAAAGCGGCAAAATCCGACCCCCCACCTCCTAACCTCCCAATCTTCATGGACCAGAATAAACAGTGTCAATGCAATGAATACCATTAATATATTCACTACTACAGTTATTTAACAATGAAAACCCAACATCCATCTCCAGTCAAGTAGATAGACATATAGCTCGAGTAACTTTCGCATTTGAGAAATTTCTTAAATAGAACTTCAGCGTACATGGAGATTTACTAGAACTTGACTAAAACATGGTACACAGATCTGCTAAAAGTACCTACCATGGGGAAATCCTCAGACCTGGTCCATGATTCATAAACTGTTTGTGAGGAGTTATCTGGGTCCTGAACCTTCAAAGAAGGGAAATTGGAAAAGATTTTGCAGCCTAATAAGAGAAGAATTGTAATAAAAAGTGAATTACCAGAAATTAACAATAATAGTTAGAAACCTGTTGAGTGACATGTTCGAGTAGTTTGTCTATCTGAGGAGTGGAAGAGGCATGAAATCCAGGACCAGATACAGCAGAATCTACATTGAGATAAGCAACAGCCCTTGAGGACAACAGTTCTTTGTTCTCTTCGACCCATTCTGTTGATCCTATCTGAAAATTTCATATATGAAATAGATGCTTCCCAGAAAAGAAAAAAAAAGAAGGAATATAAATAAAGAGACAAATGGATAGAACCCTGAAGCGGTGTTCCACCATCAATTACATTGCAACTAATCGCAAATGATCTTTATCTGGACGTATAGATAGCCCACATCATCAATCATTGTCGTCCATTCAGTTCAAAGCACTATACTTTTCTTAATGTCACCTTATAGGCTTATAGCAATCAATAATGTGCAACTTGAGCAATCTAGATCACTTGTTCAGAGGAAGGAAAAAAAAAAGGCCATAGCCATCCATTTGATGATCCCTCTCACTACTGGATTTCTTGTAGCTTGATCAAATTATACTAATCATCCCAATCAATGGTTCAAGAAACAAACAATTAATGTATGGAAAATGTTAAGATGGTTAGATCATCTGATCGATGTATTAGAGAGAAAGAGAGAGAGAGAGAGAGAGACCAGTCCAAACTCCTCAGCATCCCAGTTGCACAACAAAATGGTTCGCCGAGGTCTCCATCCTCTTTTATGCAACTTCCCCAGCCTCCGTGCTACCTATAATAATCAAGTAATACAACATAACATAATAAAATAAATAAATGGATATGATAATGACAGCATGGAGACGATTGTTTGGACCTCCCATATACCAAAAGATGCATTAGGTGCTGTGATCAGGAATTGAGCCCCATCGATTGGCATAATGCAAATCAGCCAAACTAAACTGCTCATGGTGTAGGGAAATATATGTTTTGCAATTATTATCCAAAGATGTCCCTTCCGTGTATGGAACAGAACCACAGGGAAAGGAGTTGTTTTAGATATATTGTTATCTTTCCTCCAGATAGCCCTTCACTGTGGTAGAGGGCTAGCTCATAAAACTCAAATTTGAGATATAAAATGGCCAAGCTCAAGAACAGAGAACAATCTTAAAATGACACTACAAATTCTGAATGCATATGGCTTAAGTGCATGCATTAGTCACCTTAGAGTCTTCATTTCAGATGTGGTCGGATAGCCACTGTAAATTAACAAAGGCACTAGAAAAAAACCCTGCCTTTTTGTCATTGACTGTTCTTTCATCACACAGCTACAGATAAATTTAGTGGATGCACATATAAGCATGTGTGGGCATTGATAATAAATTCAAGGATGGCAAATTTAGATGATATTATATTATATCCATGTTGATTGTGAAAACTAGCACTACCCTTTTGAATTTTGATCTTCCATCTTTTGGAGGCATGTCTTCTAGTTTCATTTTTCCAAGCAGGAACTGATTATCTCTTTATAGGTATGGCGATGAATGCATTTTGCTTTATAACCAAAATAACAAGCCATACCTCAAGTAAAGCTGCAGTTCCACTGTTAGGATCAACCGCACCAAATGTCCATGCATCACGATGATTACCAAGAATGACATATCTGTAAATAGTAAAAACTTAGCTATAAAATTGATGATAATGTCCTTGATGTAGAACAGAGTCACAAACGCAGCCCCAAAGATATTGCTCAGCTGGAAGGGGATAATGATGCTTATCAGACCAATTATGTTGCTAAAAAAATTTCAATGGATGTCTGCAAACTGATGTAAGAAGAAAGGACTTAGGCAAGGAAGGAGAAGCCAAGGGGCTGAAGAAAGACTACGGCCATTTTTACTCTCATCTCTAACAATAGAATCACCAAGGAACACAAATTCTTTGATATTCATATTTCTTTGATATGAGTGTCAACTGACGAGGAATATCATTTATGCTGCTTGGTTTCCTGAACAGAACATAGTCCAGGGAATCCAGGTTGCAATCAGATATTGTTAGGTGATCCTTAGCATTGATGTGATAAGTAGAATCAGAAAAGAAGAGTGACAAGGAGGCTGCAACTGTTACTTTAGACCCTGCATCTCCTAAAAGTAAGAAGGAAAGCAACACTAGAAACTACTAGGATGAAACTGGCTTGGATGCTGCCTTGAACAATGAACCCCAAATTTACTCAAATCTCTGATTTGTTGAAACTATGCAAAATACTAAATACCAAAATATCCCTTGCTTACCACCAATTTGTAGGGCCTTATAAATCAAACATGACCTTTTTGGCCTGAAGACCGCAAGGAAAGAGAAAGGATGTACACATCTTATAAGGCTGCTGTGTCAGTAAAGATAGGTGCACTCCTCTCTCTTCCTCCACAAATTAGACAGTGATAAGAGGGACAGATTCCATCATTGCAGTATGCCCTTGGTTAGAATTTATTGATACCAGTGTCAGCCCTGGGCTCTAGTTATGTACAAATGCGACAGCCCTGCTGTCTAGTTATGTACAAATAAGGCTTTAGTGATCTAGATTATTCTTCTGAATGAACTATGGCTAAAAAACTTACAATTTGAGAAAATCCTAAGCATTCGGTATTTGATCTTCTTTTCATTGAATGCAAGACATTGTACTGAAACCATTGTTGTATTCTTGTTTCATCTTCTATTAGCAAGCTACTAAAAGAAGGGATAGAATTGTCATAGATCAAACATTTGGGGCCTATTTCTTTACATGAGGAGAGTAAAAGGAAAGTAGGGATCAACTCACGAATAAATGAAAGAGGAGGGATTGAAGTATAAAAACCACTAGAAGACAATTCAAAGTCTCCCCAAGTTATTAAACTCTGGAGATGGAGATAAAAAGGGACCACATAAAGCTTAATTCTTCCTACAAACAGACCACAATGTAAAATGCAACAAAGACCAAGACTACTAGGACACAACGAGACCATCACCACAATCATTCATTGTGACGTGACCATTCAACAAAAGTGGCATAGTCACCAAGCCAGCACATAGTGCAGTGGTAAGGCATCCTTCCGTCATAAGAAAGATGCATGGATCAAGTTTGTTAGGACCAGTTTACTGTTATTCTCCAATAAAGCAAAATAAAAGAAATAAGCTGGTTAGACAACAAAGTACCCCAATATTCAAAAACCCACAAGGAATTTACAATTAGTGAACTCCCCATGATGAACTGTATAGAGGGGGTGCGTTCAGCATTGGATAAAGCAGTACACATAAGCAATCCACAAATGCTGTGACCACATTTAGATCCACATACTGAACCAGTGAAGCAGAAGCGGATAAGGTTTTGCATTCGTTCAACCTTTCTAGCATTTACAATGGATAATATTGAAGGACTACAAGCCTTGTGCTAAACCCTCTTTTCACCTTACCCAACACAAGCTCTTGAGTAAATCCTCCACTTGTTAGCTGCCTGTTCCAAACAAGTCCCTATCCCACCAGGGGCTGGGACCCCAAGAGACTCACACATGCGAGGTAATGGGAACTCGTACATGTGAGGAGATGCAACTCACATATGTGAGGTAATAGCAATAGCAATAGCAACTCACATATGCAAGGAATGAGAACCGCCACTCCTGACCACTAGGGTAACCGATATCCAAACAAGTCCTATATGCTACCACTCAACTGCTAGGAAGACCTCTTCAATTAGACAAATGCCAGCACTAACAACAAACTTTAGACATTTCATAAGATAGCTAAGAAAGTAAATATTGTCTTAAGGTGCTAAGCTAAGTAACTGTTAGTGGAGTTACATAAAGTGAAGAAAGACTGACCTGTCTGGTTCTTCTACTCCTTGGATCACGCCAAAAACATTTTGGATTGTAGTTATGGTCTGAGTCCCCTGAAAGTTTCAGTCACAACCCCACCAATGTCATTTTAGTGAAACCAAAAGGCCCCCAAAAGGTTGCATTTTATAGACAAGATCCAAAAGAGAAGAAAAGAAAAGAAAAGTGCTTGACTGTATCTTTTGACATGAAAATAGTGCTGGCTACTACAAATGGGTCCCAAAATTTTCCAATTCACAGGACCACAACAAACCCAAGTCAGAAATTTTAGTGTACACACATCAAACAGCTGCAGAAAGAGAACAAAACCATTGTGGCCGATTGCATGCAAATCATTTCCCAAGCATGGATTATCTTACATTGTAGGTGAGGTTGAGAACTCCTGGACCTGGGCCAACCCTGTAGACTAGGTCATGGGCCCCACCCTGCCAATCGCCAGGAGCCACGTGTCCTCCGATCGTCCGTAGGATTGCCTCGCCGTCGGCCGATGACACTGGCAGGGACGGGATGGGTGGGGCCCACCCAGAGGACCCCACTCCTTCATCGGACGTCCTCTCACATGATCGAGTACTGGGCCACCCGGGTGTGGTCGGATCGCCGGAACCGGAATAAACGGTTCCCACCTGCACCCCACTTGGCGGCATCCACTCCTCGTCGGGGAACCACCTCCGGTCGCCTCCGTAGTCTTTGGAATCCGTATACAAGACCACCCCAATAGCGCCGGCGTCGTGGGCATTCCGGACAATATCTCCCCGGAAAACCTTGCCGTACCTGGCCAAGACGACGGTGCCGGAAAATTCGACACCCATCTCCGTCAACCTCTCGAAATCCTCCACGCGTCCATAGTTCACGTACGCCACGTGGCCGACGGCGGACCCCGACCTGGCGTAGGCGTGGAACGTGGGTATGGCCTGGCCGGCGACGTCGGCATAGGGGCCGCCGGCGTACGGCTCCTGGCGGAGGGAGAAGGTGGCTGGAGGGTGGGGAGGGAGAGTCAGAGAGAGGGAGCGAGATACGGGATACGGTAGGGATACGTCGTAGGATACTGTGCGTGTACTTATTCCGAATGAGGAAAGGGTAGAGATGACGTGTGCAGCGGCGGCAGCGTTGGCCGGAGATCCGGCGACATGGGGGTGGCGAGTAAGGGCGAGGAGGTGGTAGGGGATGGTGGCGTTCGAGGCGGAGGAGATGTAAAGGGAGTGGTAGGTTGATTTAGGAGTACTAGATAATAAAGAGATTGTGAAGATGATGGAGATGAACAAGGCAATAATGGCGGTATTTGTAGTTGAAAGTTTGAATATTGGTGGTTTTTCTCCTGCAAGGTGGTTTTCTTCGAATCTAGATGGTCTGAGGGAAGTCATTTATGAAGAAATATTAGTTTTCTCTTTGCAGACATGCACTCCACTATAAGAAGAGAGAGACAGTACTACATTGAGGGATATATATATATATAGAGAGAGGTAGTACAGAAGATGAAATTGGTGTGAGTTTGCTGCAGCATATAAACAGGATGAAGGAGAAGAAACACAAAATGAAACAAATGGATTCATTTTGGAAAAATCAGTATTTACAATTGCATAATGGTACGGTGGATTTGAGAGAGGACAAAATATTCTCCAACTCTTGGAGGAGAGAGGATGGAGCATGTGAGTGGGCTAATTGGATAAAAAGGGCTTCTTGTTGATTGGATGTTTACCTTAAATAAATTGAAATGACTCTGACAGGAATCAAAGTTTACTGGCATCTAATGAACGTTGGTTTTAAGACTTTTAGATTGGATGAACAGTAATATTGAGGTGGCTTACTTCTTTGATAGATGGCTAATTTAAAATTCTTCCTTGAAACTAGTGGAATTGATGGACGTTATGAGTATGGGAGGTTTTCATTTTGGGAAAAAATAGAAAGACTATAAGAACCCTGTGGAGGATTAGAGTACTCTTCCCAAGTTTATTTATATGCACTGTGAAAACAACAAGTGTAGAAGTTTCTTTGCTCCATAAAAGGCAAATTAGATGTCATGGTCACATAGACCAAAAATCCCATATAGCAGTCGCATTAAAGATTTATTCTCTCCTACATAATTGAAATATGTCCCCGACGGCACAGTTTTGTCCTCAACACAAAGCTCTAATATAGAGACATTTGATTCCAATGAGCTCGTAAGATTCTTCTCTACTCAAGATCTGGATGATAATGAAGCCATGTATTTTCTTCCTTCTTCGCCCTCTTTTATAGGTTCCAAGGAAGCCATCCTTGTACATGAAAAAAGCCTAGTTATTGGAGGCTACTTAGCTTACTTCACCTAATTACTAGAATTTGCACTGTTAAGGAAAATGTGAAACCCGATTCAGATCGGGAACTGTTTCAAAACCGGTTTCTTGGCTCCGGAACCAGAACCAGATATGGGATGGGTCTGGATCAAGGTCCGAATTTAGATAAAGTGATATTTTTAAAAAAATTGAGGTAATATATCAGATCTCGAACCCACAGATCCGAACGAAGGTAAAAGTAGACCCGATTTTTAATAGGTCGAAACTTTCAAATAACCGAAGAATCAATTACCTATTTACTTTCCTAAAAAATAAGCCAGCAGTCCCCCCATCCCCACCCGAAAAAAGAAATCTGGATGCGCTCCACGTCGCTTGATAGGCCTCCGTATCATCATGCTATTGCTGCCAAGTGCTCCGTCCCTAGAGCCACTCGTTCGGTAACTTGCCATTCTTGAAAATTCATTTGCTTGGCGAGAAAGCCCTTACCAGTTACGATCAGCCCACAAGAAAGGAGAAAAGAGAAGCAAAAACGTTAACGAGTTGCTCAAAGGGGTGATGACATCATCCTCATTTCTGTGATGCGGCATGGTCAAACTTGACCTCCCTGTGATCACTTCGGTGGGCCCACATGTCTACGTCGGTGGGCCCCATCATGCATCACCTGGCACTCCATGTGTGGGTGGGAACAAACGCGAGGAGTGCCTGCTCCATACTGTATATCGTATATATCATGTCCTTATGTTACCTTCTTCCTTTTTTCTTTAATATGGTGTGGGGGCGTGACGCGTGCCCCTTTATATTTTTCTCATCTATCTCTTTCTCCTCGCTCTTCTTTCTTGTATGAGTCCTTTTCAATTGTCTTTACAGTGAAAATGGAATCTCTCCTCTCCCTCTCTGGTGCATCTGCACAGGTGTAGGGAAAGGAATTTGCTCTCCACTCGTCCCTCTCTCAACCACAACACCATGGATAGATGTTTGGTGCTGCCACGAAAGGTGGACCAATTAACTTCCGCAGCATACCCATAATTTTTGTTCGAGAGATGCAGATTCTAATAGGTAGTTTGGTTTTGAGAAATAAATAAGAATTTTCACTTAGATGTTAAAAGTGGACTTACAATTTTTATTGAATTTTTGAAAGTGGATCTAGAGCTTTCATATACGTTTTAGAAGACACTTTATTTTGACAGGTGGGACAATACTCATGTGCATCTATTTGGGTCCACTCCCAGCGGCGGACTCAGGATTTTCGTTTGATGGTTGCGAACTTTAATAGGTCGTTCGGTTTTGGGGGCAAACCATGTATTTTTACGTGGGTTTTGAGGATGGACCCACAATTTTAATTGGAATTTTTTAAGCTCACTGTAGTTTAACGGGTGCGACCGCACCGGCGTGGCTGTGCCTAGGTCCGCCCCTGTCCACTCCTAACTCATGTTGTGGTGGAGCACTAATAAGAAGCACACAGAGGTGAGCTTGGATTCTGGACATGGTTTACCATTTTCTCCTTATGTGCAAGTGGAAAAGAATAAGTGATAAGGGGTGCTTTATATTGTAGATTCCTCTTGTCATGCACCCTAATACCACGCCTGATTTTACGTGAAAAATGATTTTTAGATGGTGGGTCCCACCCCCCTGCCTGGTTGGGAATTGGGGAATTTCCCACAATCCAAGGCCCCATATGCAAGATAAATGGATTGGCAAGGAAGATTGACAAGTAAAAAAAAATTACCCAAGTCAGTGCACTTATGGGGTTGTCCAGCTTGATGGGTGAACCATCTTGTCTGGGCCTCATAATTTAGATGGTGGGTCCCTCCTCATGCCTGGTTGGATGTACCATATCTTCTTTGTTTGGTAGAACATCTCCTCTTGACATGATTTTCACTGTTATAATATTTAGTATAGGAACTGTTATAAGAGTGATTACCTGTCGAAAAATAATGATAATAACAAAAGCAAAAACCAGAAACAAGAATAATGTAGTTATAGTTAATATGACAGTGACAGCCACAGCAATGGCATTAATGATGGTTATACCAGATAATAATGTTAAAAAATAGTCCTCTTCTAACTAATGTCTAAAAAGATTAAAGATTAGATACTCGGGCCCCTTTTTTTTATCAGAATTTCAAGAATTCATGTTCGGGAGAATTTCAATTTTTCCAAAAGTTATTCACTTTAGTGGAATTCCAAATTCCTCTTTTTTATGTAGGATTTGAAATTCCAACAAATGGTATAGAGAGTGGAATTCCAAGAATTCCAAACGACCTGTTTCTTTTACTAAAATTCTAGTGGTTTGGGTTTTTGAGACATGATGTTCCATTGGCATTTCCAAAGCCCTTGTTTCTTGACAAAAATTTATGAATTTCAGCACATGATAAGTCCCAATTGGCCTTTAGGGACTCAGGAATTCCACATTTTTTCGTATTTTTAATGGAATTCCAAAATGCTCATGCCCTTATAAGGATTTAAGAATTCCACCTTGTAGAAGAATTCAAGAATTCCCCAGACAAGAATTCCTGAAATTCTAGTAAATGAATAAACCCAAAACGGTCTTTTGGGTGGTTGAAATTTGAAACTCCAATAAAAAAAAAGGGCATTTGGGCGGAGGTCCCTCGTCATTTGCTTTTATAGCCTAAGGTCCACGATATGTTATCGTACCGACGGAAGTCCTCTTATAAAAATGAGGCAGTGAAAAAGATAAAAAAGCCCATGTACATGTCAACAAAAGCATACCTCAAACAAATTTATCTGAGTTTTGGCAAAACTTAGATAAAACTCAGATAAATTTGCCAAATGAGTTTTATCAGAAGTTAACATAAGTTTTCAGAAAACTTAGATAAATTTCCTACACATGGGCAAGAACTAGTTCTCCAAGTATCCGCACTGACCTCCATTTTCCGAGCACCTGCTGCAACTGGGTGAAGTCCAGTTAAGAAGAAAACCCCTATGTATCATCTCCAAGTAATTGTCCTGGGGCTTGGATTCCATTATAACAGGTACAGAGGCATAAGATTGGCATTTCTTTAGGAAATTCGAGGAAGTCATCAAGCTTCCAGTAAGACTCAACCTTGTAAAATCATGATGTGTTTGGTTGGAGATGCAAGGGATTGGCTGATATTGGGGTAATTGTTCTTGGGTGCAATTGTAAAAAACTAAGAGGTTGAGGTTGGATTCGTCAGTTGGGTTTTTTTTATGCATCAAACGCCACCTAAAGCAGCTGATTTTGTCAGGGAGATACCATTCTAGATCATACTAGCCCAGTCAAGTTTGCAAACTCTAGACTTGATGATATTTCAAGCTGCTTTCAAAGAGACCCGCCCATTTGGAGACACTCTCTAACTTACAGTATCTCTTTTTGATGGGTTTGGAGAGAGGTTAGAGGTAGCTGATAACCAAAAGTTGTTCGAAACTCAGATAAATTTGTCTGAATTTTGCCAGAAACTCAGATAAATTTATCTGAGTTTTACTGGAAACTCAGATAAATTTGCCAAAATTTATCTGAGTTTTGGCAAATTTATCTGAGTTATGGCAAATTTATCTGAGTTTCTGTCTAGTTTATCAAAGATTCTGAGAAATTTATCTGAGCTCGGCGACACCAAAAGTCACAATACGAAAAATCAGATTATAATAAAAATCAAAATCCACAACAAGAACACTTGATGATCACGGTCCAATCGAGAAAGGAGAGAGTGAAAACAAGAAAAAGAGCAAACTGCTCTTTCAAATCAATTGGAGAGAGAGATTTGGAAGAGACTTCAGATGAAATAGTAAGATAAAGTAAAACCATTTATCTTTAAAGAAATGAAAGAGAGAAAATCGGAAATCATGGTGGCGACAGAAGGTGCTCTGCAACGTTACTCCACAACCATGGAAAGGAACGGAAAATAGAAAATGAGAGAAGAAGGAATGAGTCCTCTGGCACAACAGAGAATAAGAGCTAACTTGGCATATGAATGAGGGTTGAAAGGGGCAAATTAGTCATGAAAATATATGATAGGGACCTCTCACCAAAATATCTCCAGCTGTCTGGATTGTGGACATTAGAGAAAAAGTAGCTGTCCTTGATGCCTTAGAAGACCATGCTGAAGGACTTTTGGCTAATTTACCCTAAAAAAAACACAGCATTTCAAATGTGAGGGACAAGATGTCACATCGTGTCCAAAAAAACCCCCAACCTCCCAAATTCTAGTCATAAAGGTAAGTCGGACCTTGATACAAACCATGTTACACATGATGTTATTCGCCATCTAAACTAGAAGATTATCTAAGTAGAAGAGGAATTTTTAGCATCAGCAATGTAGCCCACATTGCTCGCATGGCCATATTGGTGAGCCAACTTGGACGACCAACATAATTAAGGTTTTCATATTAGAGACTTCTCATAGCACTTATCATAGTGTATTTATAGTAATTTAGGAAAGTTATAGGACATAGAATTTCCAATTGCTAATATAAAAGGTTTTTGAAACTTATTGCAAGAAGGATTCCAAGATAGAATAGGAGTTGTGTAAAAAATGGTCTTCTGATTACCCTATCTTAAAAAATCTGTGATAAAATCTGATTGCGTAGAAGAAGATAGTGTCGTATATAAATATCCTCCAGATTAATACAGCTTTTTGATCAAGGTGTCTGCAGAGAATAAGTGTTTTGTCATTAAACCAGGTACACATCTATGATTCAATCTTATGTTTCATTGATCAAACCTATGCTATTTTATAAAAATTTTGTTCTATCTGAACCATCCTCTCTAGCTTTCTCCACTACTCTCTGCTCAAACCCTCATACCACTATGTAAACCCGATCTAATCGCAACCCTAATTCAAAACCCAAATCCCTAATCTCAAAAACCAAATCTCTATCTCTAATTACAATACCTAATCCCTAATCTCAATTCCGCATTTCGAAACCCTAATCCCTACTCCCTAATCTCTAATATCTAATCCTCCTTTTTAACACCTAGCTCATAGCTTCACTACACATTTCTAAAACCCTAATCACTAATCCCAAATTAAAAAACTAATCTCAAACTTTTAATTCCAAAACCCAAATCCCTAACTCCCTTTCTTTGATCCCTAATCTTTTAGCCTCTAATCCATATAAAAATAATAGCCTCTTGCTCAATTGAATCCACATAACAATAATAATACAAATAATTAAAAGTATCATATTTTATATACATAGTTGAACTCGAGCTAAGCATTTTGAAAGAAATGAAGCACCCTGGGGATGACCCCGGGCTTATTATTTAGGCTAGTTTAGGACTAGATTAATTTACAATTTTTCCTATCCAATAGCAAAAGATATGGACCTTACATGGATTGTCTTTGGTAATTTAGAAAAAATAGCATTCTTGAGTAGTTTTCTATTACAAATATAAATAGACACTTGAATGGAAAAGCTTATATGAAGAGGAAGAGGGCCCCTCCTGTAATTGTTTTTAAGATAAGGGACCTCCTGTAATTGTCCAAGACTTAGAGGGGCATTTTTCCTGTAAGCAGCTCAGGAGGGGCTTTTTTACAAAATCACAGAAACCCTAGAAATAGAATCCTCTCTCTCCCCAGAAACCCTCGTTTTCTCCTTCCTTCTTCTCCGATCGTTGAAGAAGCCCCGAATCTCAAGCACACGTCGTTATTCATTCGAGCGATCCTTCGATTCCCTCACGAAATCAGGTAAAACACGGTGTTTTCCAGATTTTCCCCCTCTCTTTCATGTAAATCCTTCGTATAGTTTGGGCTTTTTCTGGATTCGAAGCGGTCTGTATCTTTTGCATATCGTCCAATTCAATTAGCAGAAGAACAAAGGAATCGGAGATAAATTGTTGAAACTGTCTTTCTGATGTAAAAACTGTGTCTTTCTGATATAGTTAGGGCTTCCAATGGTTTAGATGTTGTTTTGCAGCACAAGAGTTGTAAAATCATGGAAATTCCTTGATCTAGGTTAGCTTTGCTGAGTTCTGAAACTATGATTTGGAATTCGAGTAGACATTTTTCAACCCAATTGATGAATGGGTTGGTTTTAGTTGAATCTGTTACCTCTGCTCATCAACCTGGCCTAGTAATTCAGGGTTTGAAGTTTGAACTGACATTTCTAATCTGATTACTAGTGAACAGTTTGAGTTTGGGGTAGGCCTATACTTGGTACCTAACCTACTGTATGACTTGGCCCGGCAATCTATTTTCATTTTTTCCTGCTTTATCCTAAGAACTTCAATTCAATAGCAGCTTTGAAAGTTTTAACTTCTTGAACTGATTAGTTTTCTTTGGGTTCTTTTCTTAGGCCATCAAGTTTAAGATCCAGATTTGGGTCTTTGTTTCCCACACTGATTTCATCATGGCAGCCCTGAAGGAACTTCTTCCACCTGCCAGGTCGTCGAGTTCTTCATTTTACGACCATTCCAAGGACCCATGGTTCCAAGACCGGTTCAATTCATCTGAAAGTGAGCGAGTGTCATTAGTCAAAGCCAAACCGATCCCTCCTTATGGGAAGCGGTCTGGTTATGTTCCCCGGAAACCTGAGGATTTTGGGGATGGTGGGGCATTCCCCGAGATCCATGTTGCCCAGTATCCACTCGGCATGGGCAGGAAAGATGAAAAAACGGGTTCGAAAATCCTTCCTCTGACTGTTGACTCCCATGGAAACCTGGCCTTTGATGCAATAGTAAAACAGAATGAGAATGCTTCAAAGATTGTGTATTCACAACACAAAGACCTCATCCCAAAAATCCTTACTGAAGAGGAGAATAAAACTGATGAGTGGGAGAAAGAAATTGAGGAGACAACAGAACGCACGAAGGCTGCATTAGAGAAGATTGTAAATGTCAGACTAAGTGCAGCACAGCCAAAGAATGTTCCAACTCAGTCATCTGACTCAAAGTTTATAAAGTATAAGCCATCACAGCAATCAGCAGCTTTTAATTCAGGTGCGAAGGAGAGGATCATACGGATGGTAGAGATGCCCGTGGACCCACTTGAACCACCAAAGTTCAAGCATAAGCGTGTTCCAAAGGCATCTGGGTCTCCTCCTGTGCCAGTTATGCACTCTCCTCCTCGCCCTGTGACAGTGAAAGATCAGCAAGACTGGAAAATACCTCCATGCATTTCAAATTGGAAGAATCAGAAAGGTTACACGATCCCTTTGGATAAACGTCTGGCTGCAGATGGAAGGGGTTTACAAGAGGTCCAGATCAATGACAATTTTGCGAAGCTTTCAGAGTCGCTGTATGTTGCAGAGCAGAAGGCTAGGGAAGCTGTTGCTATGAGGTCGAAGGTTCAGAAGGAATTATTGATGAAGGAGAAAGAGAGAAAGGAGCAGGAGTTGCGGGCATTGGCACAGAAGGCAAGGTCAGAGCGAACTGGTGGTGCACCGCCAGCTGCTGTTCCTTTACCAACTGAAAAGGCCATGACTGATGGTGGTGAGGTGAGAGGAGATTATGAAAGAGTGAAGGAGAAGGAGATGCCAAGGGAGACAAAGGAAGAAAGGGAAGAGCGGCTGCAGCGTGAGAAAATTCGCGAGGAACGACGACGGGAAAGGGAGAGGGAGAGAAGGTTGGAGGCCAAGGATGCTGCAATGGGAAAGAAGAGTAAGATCACGAGGGATAGAGATCGTGATATCAGTGAGAAGGTCGCGCTGGGGATGGCCAGTGCTGGAGCAGGTCGTACAGGTGAAGTCATGTATGATCAGAGGCTGTTTAATCAAGAGAAAGGAATGGAATCTGGGTTTACAACCGATGATCAGTACAACATATATGACAAGGGTCTATTTACAGCACAGTCTACATTATCTAGCTTGTACAGGCCCAAGAAAGATGCAGATGCTGATATGTATGGGGGTGCAGATGAGCAGCTCGAGAAGGTACTCAAGACCGACCGGTTCAAGCCTGATAAGGCGTTTTCTGGCGTTTCTGAAAGAGCTGGGCCAAGAGAAAGGCCAGTTGAGTTTGAGAAACAGGTGGAAGAAGCCGATCCTTTTGGATTGGACCTGTTCTTGACAGAGGTGAAGAAGGGAGGTAAGAAGGCAATGGAGAAAATAGGGGGTGGAGGGACCATGAAAGCGAGTGCAGGCTCTTCAATGAGAGATGGCTATGATGGTGGGTCTGGCAGAACCCGCATTGGTTTTGAACGGGGTCACTGAAGAGCATTCATATGGGTGTCAACCTTTGTTTTTTAAAAAATGGACCGTACATGCACTTGATGTCTCATCGAAGATTGGAGTGACTTCTTCAGGAAGGGATGTTTGTTTGCGCCAGGTCAGTTGGTCCATGTAATTACCAGGTGCCTTATGCTTAATGTGTCGACTTTCATGTAAAAGTTCTTGCTTGATAGCAGTCTCTATTTCATACTTGTCTTACACTATCTGAACTACATTGGACTTATTATGGAGTTGAGATGTTTACAGCTTAATTAATATCATGTTGAAGAACAGCTTGAAAAAACATGCACTTAATCCGGTTTGTATGTATTAGATGGAACTAGATATGCCACAGAGGGCAGAGACAGATCTGAGCCATCATCTCGGGGCACATAATGTAGATTGCTGCTCTGTGAACAAGTCTGGTCTCTCGTCTTTTCATCATTGGTTCCTTTTATGTCTACTTAGGGAGGACTTCTGGCTAAGTTCTTTCCTTTTAAACATCCATTTGATTGATGGTTGTAAAACTTTGGCCTACATGATAGGCAGACCCAGCTGACTTTTGAGATATTGCCTACAAATGGAACTTGGCTAGACTACAACCAAGAGTTGTAGTTCAGAGTACAAATGGAACTTGGCTAGACTACAACCAAGAGTTGTAGTTCAGAGTTGTTTATGAACAACGGTTTGGCCCCACCTGGAGGAGGTGGGCGCTGCTTAGTTGCATCCCTAACCATGTGATTCTCTCCGCATATTGTATTAATTCCCCCTCAAATTTTCCCCTGTAAAATGATCATCCAACTCAAATCAACGATGTTAGCAGAAAATAAGAGAACTACTGTGATGGGATTAATATGATTGTGTTTCTCGTGGTCATGTTTATTCGACTTCAGCAGCCCCCTCCATGACAGGCGAAACTCTCTCCTGTATCTTTCCTGTTAGTACTGAATTCCCGTCGTAGTCTGAAGAAAAGATCATGAAATAGCTATCTAATGTCAGATGCTGATGAATACATTATAGTGTGTTTATGAATCTGAAGCAAACGACTGTACGTGTTCTTTTCCTGGTTCTACATGCAGATAAACATGGCACTTTGAGGATAATATATGTTGTTTTCTATGGGAAGTTTCAGAACCGGAGGGGATTTTCATAATTTTTTAGCAGCTAATGTGTTCTTTGCCATGGTGTGTTTTTTTTTTTTTTTTTTCCTAAAATGAAACAACCCTTTCCAAATGCAGTGGAAAATCTTGTTGCAAATAGTGGAATGGATTATGGATGTATTATTGTGGAACATATGCAGGTAGAGGGTGCAACTTGGGCTGCATCGAGGCCATGCCCGCATGAAAACCCAATTCGGAATGGGCATACTCGGGCTCGAGCCTTGAGAATCTGAATTGGCCTTGGGTGCTTAAATTAGATCTACAGTATTCTTATATATATATGAATAATGCTCAAGTGTTTCAGAAGAAACGTTTTACATTGGTGGAAATGACCCGTGAATTTTAGGTACCAAGATCAAATCACAGGTGAGGGTCTTCCTCTGATCAATCAAGACATCAGCTTGAATTGGACCTAGGCAGCCATAATATATAGTGGGCCTCGTGTGTTTCAGAAGAAAATTTTCATGTGTTTTATGTATGATTGATCAAACAACGAGCCTCAGCTGTTTCATAGGTGATCAGTAGTAGCCCCAACTCATGTTTGTGTGAAATTTGGCCTAAAGACAATGAAAGGGTTAGTGTTTTTTTTTTTTTTTTTCCTTGAAAATTTTTAGGGCTCAGTATTTAAGAAGTCAGCACACTGATTTTTCTTTTATGGGCCTGGCCTTAGAATTTCAATGATTTCGGACATTAGTGAGTCCAGTGGTATAGTTAGCCGAACACCTCTATTTTCAAGACAATCCAATACAGTGGCCAGTTGCAATATTACTATAGCTGTGATGACCGAACAAATCAAACGGACCATAGGGTATACCCCAATTCGAGTCCAGGCCCAGGCAATCATGGACCCAAACCTGAGTCCAACCCTTATCCTACCAGCTTTCATCCCAGTAAATCTAGGAGACATATCTTAACCATGATCTAATAATTGCCACTGTATGCTTCATCCATTCATGCATAGTTGCCATCTTAATTAGCACCCACTACCACCCTCCAGTCCACACAACATGGCTAAGCCAGCCCCATAGTCTTCTTCTCCATCTTAATGGCTGCATCTCCCAAATTATATCCTGTTTTCAGTTCTTCACATGGTGTTCTACTCAGCGCCAGCAAGAAAACAAAATTGGAAGTAACTGCTAATTATGGTAATTAAAAGTAGTGCTAATCATGATTGGAAAATTCTCTGAGTTGACTCTTAATTCTTTAGAGTTATCTCATTTTGACAAGCGAGCAAGTCAGAAATAGGGGAGGCTCGGCCGAGTCATCTCATTTTAATAAGTTATTTGTATTCTGAACCATTTAATTGACATATTTAATTTTAAATAATTAAAGTTTATATATAACTAATTATGCATGAGGTTTGAAGCCAATCATTTTAAAAATGATGATTGGAATGTAATTTGAAACTTATATTTGGTTTTTTCCATTTGATAGTTGAACTAACAACTTATGTAATGTGAAATATTTTTCTTGCATATATAAATTTATTAATTTGAGTTCATTATTATAAATGCATGTAAATAAATATATTTTTCTATTTTATAAATACTGAATTCATTTTTAAATACTTTCAAAATTATTTTAAAAAATATGACTATCTCGAGTCTCCACGTTGACTCTATCTAAGTCAAAAAAAAATTTCAATGAACAAGTCGAGTTCGAGTTACAAGGTTTAATACAAGAGTCCGGATCCCTAAGTCTCTACCTCTATGCTTTCTATGGATAGAACCGGAAGTAGTGGAAGTCTATAGTAGGACCCATCTATTGAAACTCTGAGCCGCTTAAAGTAATTGCCCTTCATTTCCCGTGCACTTGCTGTCCTTGAATTTTACCCCATTAGGACAGTAGGAGTCAACCCTACCATAGGATTGGTCATATATTAAGAGCATTATTAACAGAATCTTAGACATTGTTATTGATCACATTCACTGATCATGTTCTCAATAATGAGGGAATGTGCATGTCATTCTCATGTACCCCACCCACACGGGTGCACTGCAGCAAATATCCGTGAATGAAGGAAATGTGATAGTGCATCTCGTACTCTCCTGGCCCATTCCCATTGACAGTCAAAAGCTAATAATTCAATCAGGTCACGTGGCCCACCTGAATCCCATGGTCTTGGGCACCACCAATCACAGATGGAAAGCCACCGAGTTGAGTCGCAACTCGGCCGTGTTATCCCCCTCCTGAGGTTGAGTCAGGTCAGACCTTTATTGCTCAGCCGAGTCATGTATGAGACTCGGTTGACTCAAATGGCTCTGCTGAGTCATGCTAATTTAGTGGTTGGATTCTGGTCGGATCAGATTCGGGCCATGTTGAGTTGTTGACCTCTTTGGATCCCAAAAAGGACCCAACTTGAATTTGAGTCTCCTATTAGTCAGGTTGACTTAAATTGAGCCTGTCATGCATTGCACGTGGGCACAAGTCGTACTTTGTAGCCCGATATAGCTCCATGTCCATGTGCCGATCATGGACCTAAACAAATACTCAAAAGGCCCAGGCCTGGGCCACCAATTTTGCACAGAGGACTATTTATAGTTTTGTAAATGGGCAGCCTTTGACCTTAAGCTTTGGACCAGCTCAACCCAGCCCATAAGGCCCACTAATTGGATTAGAGTCCGACCGAGGCTTGAATTTTATTTTTTTCCAACCCAACCAAGTGGGTATGGACTCAAGAAAGAGTCCACACACATGGAAAAATAGCCTACACAAGTAGGAAAAGAGCCAGCATAAGTAGGAAGAAGGCCGACACAAACGTGGGTGCTATAACTCGAAACATTTATTAATCAGGTTCAAAATATTAACCCAAACCCCATAGGTCAAGTTAGCGGGTCAGGTCAGGAATTGCCACCTCACACTCCTTAAAACTGAACTAATTAAAAGAAGAGGGAGAGCAGGGCAGATAAGCAGAGTATGACATGTACTCACGCCACACAGAAACATAGAGAGAGATACTCACGAGAATGAATAAGAACACAACAAGAACACAAGCAAAAGGAAACATGACACATACAATTTGGTAAAAAAAAAAGAGGTAATATTCAATCAATGGCACTATGGCAGTCTGTGGTGTAGATTGCTAGCTTGTGATCCTCCCTCACTCCACTTTTATTGTTAGGTGAAGAACCCGTGAACACTCTCTCTCTCTCTCTCTCTCAACCCCACCCAAAAGAAGAGAAGAGTATAAAAAAATTCCATAATGCAATCTCCCACCTTCACATGAACATTCACTCTCCACTTTTCTTTCTGCTTTTCTCAATCTCATTCCCAATGTCGAATTTTCCACGTACTTCTTGCATTATATTTCTTCTTCTTCTTCTTGTCCTGCTGCATTGTAACCAAGCTCTCTGCCACAAGAAGGGAATCAGGCCCAGTAAATCGTCGTGGAAGCATTTTCCTCCCAATTCAACACAGACCCAATTGGCAGAACAGCAATTCATGAAATGGGTCAGATTTGTTGGGCGCCTCCGACATTCCCTTTTCACCACAGCATTTAATAAGATCTTCCCTTCCTACACTCTCTCTGTCCATAGTAACCCTTCACATGGAGACTTCACATCGATTCAGGCCGCCATTGATTCACTTCCTTTTATTAACCTTGTGAGGGTTGTCATTAAGGTCCATGAAGGAGTTTATAAGTGAGTTTTGATTCCCTGTTTTTGATGATATCTGAGGTTTTTTTTTTTTTTTTTTTTTTTTTTTAAACTTCTTTCATCAGTGTGGGAAATTAGTTTTGTTTCATGCTGTCAAATTCTCATGTGGGAGAGGAGAGTTGCATTTATGTTCTGATTTTTAATAGTTTGGTTTTATATGACTGTAATTGACCATGCATTGTTGTAGATAGTGAACTATAATGTTATAAGTGTTTATCTTACATTCTGTTAATAATCTGCTCATTTCTTTTTTAATTTTTATGTTTGCATGTTGGCAAAATGAGTTTGATACAAGTAATGAATGTATGGAAAAAACTTATAAGCTTTCTTTTTTTTCTTTTTCTTTTGTCTAATTGTTTTTGCTTTCTAGTTTTTATTCTAAAATTTGAGATTTTGATGTTTGTCAGGGAGAAGGTGAATATTCCTCCATTAAAAGCTTTTATAACCATAGAAGGAGCAGGAGCAGATAAAACAATAGTTCAATGGGGAGACACTGCTCAAACATTAGGACCCAAAGGGCAGCCCATTGGGACCTTCAACTCTGCAACTTTTGCTGTGAATGCCCCTTATTTCATAGCCAAGAACATAACTTTCAAGGTAAAAAAGCTTTAATGATGTTGTACAGTTTGAATGCTTTTTTTGTCACTAAGCTATGCTGTTTTAGGCTTCAATGCTAAATTGCCAATGCTGCCATATTCTCTTAACCAAAAAGAAAAGGAAAGATATTCTCTCTTTGTGCCTAAACCCTTAACCTATTCAGTGTTCCCATGTGCAATTTCTATCAAATGAACACTTGTGATGCTTCTTTTGTCGTTTTGTGTATGCTCCATTCAACTATGCTCCAAACTCATTGTAATGTTCAATTTGTTTTTGATAAATAACATTCCCCATGGTAAATTTTATACTGCATTGGTTTTTGTCAATTCCACACTTTTGTTAGTACTGAACAGACTTCAACACAGTTTATATTTATTTCCTTGTTATAGCCCTTGGTTTTTGTTTAGAGCACTGATTCTAAGAATGGTCAATGTTTTTCTTTTTGGCAGAACACTACCCCAGTTCCACCACCAGGAGCTGCAGGAAAGCAAGCAGTTGCATTTAGAATCTCTGGAGATACAGCTGCCTTTCTAGGTTGCAAGTTCTTGGGTGGACAGGATACACTCTATGATCATGTCGGTAGGCACTATTACAAAGATTGTTATATTGAAGGCTCGGTGGATTTCATATTTGGAAATGGGCTTTCTTTGTATCAGGTGGGATTCTGTTTTTACTTTAATTAAAGATGTCTCTTCTTCCATAGTACTCTTGATTTTCTTTGCCTTTTGGGTCAACTAACTAGACAATTTTCTTTTGTTGCATTAGTTTAATCTTGGGACCACTCCCAATGTATTTGCTTTTTTCTTCCTTCTTTTTCTCTCTTTTTGGAACTTTGTGTAATTGGAACAACAGGATATAATGCAAGACCTAGTGTGAGGAGTAGAGATCACCCATTTTTGCAGAATTCGTACATTGGTGGACCTTCCTTTTTTTTTTTTTTTTTTTGAAGTAGAACACCTTTAGCAAACCCAAATGGATTCGGATATGACTATGATTAAGAAGGTGATGATGATGATGCAACAGATCCACCTTTATTAGAATCTACCCTCTTACAAAATCTGCCTCTAAAATGGCTTAAAACAGGCTCAATTTTCACTTTGATCGCAACCATATTGGCTGTTGGATTGGAGTTTGGACACATGAAGAAGTTTGATTAGCTCATGGCCATGGTAAATATGACTCTAATCCAAGTGATATGTTTTAAATGTCAAATTAGTGGAGATTGGACTTATTAGTCGATGGAGATTGGGGTTCAAAAGTTAGGACCAGGGGACGACTCGCCCCCTTCGAGCCGAGTTTCAGTGGCACCCTAGAGCCCTCACAAGCTTAAAAAAAGTGGGAAAAAAAAAAAAAAAAAAGATAACTTAATGTCTAATGCATTAAAGCCACAAATGATTTAGATCAAGTTAAAGTGGTGATGGGTGGTTGCATTTGGTTCTCATTGTCAAATGAACATTACCACTAATCTTTGAATGCATAAAGTCTTTTATAGAGAATGTGATTTTGATCTTCCAAGATTAGTGCAAAAACAGACTGGATGGTTGTTGAATTTTAGACACAGAACTTTCCCATATTGCTTTATTATTTTGGCATAAATTGAGAGTCAAGAGCATTTCCAAGGTTCTGATTTTTCCATTCCTGTATGTATTTATTGTGGTAGGGTTGCCATGTGCATGCAATAGCTCGGAACTATGGAGCCCTCACAGCCCAGAACAGGAATCACCTTTTAGAAGACACAGGGTTCTCATTTGTGAACTGCAAGGTGACTGGGTCAGGGGCCCTCTACTTGGGCAGGGCCTGGGGAACCTTTTCCAGGGTTGTCTTTGCATACACTTACATGGATAACATCATCATCCCTACCGGCTGGCACAACTGGGGGGACCCTAGCAGAGAAATGTAAGCTTCTTGCTATTCTTCTTCATATAGCTGCTCTTCATTAATTATTAGCATTGCCTGTTTTCTTTCTTTTGGTCTTTCTTTTATTCCCTCTTCTATACATTTTGGACTTCTTGATGATCAGTGTAACAAGTAGATGCCATGTCTGTTGGCATGGAACATAGTCAAAATCCCAGCCTCCACTCATCAGATGGGGCACTCTTTTCCATCACACCTTGTGTCAGTGGGTCACATTGGGTTGGAAGCAGCTGTGTTATTAGAAAGAATTTAAATCAAAGCAAAAGATTTGATGAACACAGTGGAGCAAAGCACCAGGAAGAGTAATGTAGGGCCTACCTGAGATGAGATGTGTCTACCTTACACTAACTGTATTGCAGAAATTTTACCCCCAAAAAAATCTATGCACCAGAAAATTCTGAAACAATGGGATTTTGATTCATTAAAGAATACTTATAGCTATTAGTTTTAACGTCAAATAAGTATTTTGATGATTTATGAAAGGGTAATTTTCTCCTACGGACATTCTCATGTTGGAACTCGTGGGCATCTTGCCCTCTTGGCTGGCCTCACACATCCTTGACTGTGGGATGGTGCATATGAATATTTCGGATGAATGAATTCATACTCTCAAAATTAAGATTAGTGTGTTCAAAATTTAGAAGTTCCTTTCCCATGATTTGTCAAACAAAGTACTTCTTAACCCTTTAATAATACTTTTATTTTTTGTATTTTTCATACGTCACAATAGCATATAGTATTTTTGGTTTTGGTACCTAGCCAATGAGACTGGGATCCAAAAGAGAGTCCACGCATATGGAAAGATAGCCCACTCATGTGGTAAAGGATCTTCCACACACGAATACCTAGGGTTCTAATCTTGATTGAGGATTGAAGATCATAAGAACCGGACACAAGAGGCATTTATGCCAAGTCCATGAAGAATTTGAATCCTATAACGGCACATGCTACTCCACTGTCTTTCAAAATAGGACAAATGGTGGGGTCTGGCGAGGTTTATGCCAAATTTCATAAAGAATTTGGCAGGATTTGTGCCTAGTGGGGTAACTAGGGAATTGTTCTTTGGAAGGCAAAATGTAAAAAAGTACTAAAAAAAGTTCTTAAACTTTTGGGCCTGTCTGGTAATTTTACATGTCATAAAGTGCAGTAAATCATCAAATCAAGATAGAAGCGTCAAATCAAGATAGAATAAAATATAATAGAGTTACAATGATATTTTATTTTTAGTTATTTAGTATGGAATTTTTTTTTTACTTTTTGTATGGATAAGTGGAGTTTTTTTTATTTTTTTTGGAAAAAGGATGGTGCTTTTTTTACTTTTTATTTAAAAAAAATAAAGGAAATTTTGAATTAAAATGCTATTAATGTAATCCCTTGTTTGAAAAAATGAAAGCTTTACTTAACTTTTACTAACCTAATAACGTAACAAACGGGCCCAAGGTTCTGGTTTGTGTGCCCACCCTAGGAAATACAAATACAAGACAGCTTGAAATCTAGCTAAATAAGAAAGAAAAATGTAAGTTAAAAAGTACAAGCCATTGGATATTGATATTGCATTGATTCACTGTGGTAAAATAGATAACAAGCACACAAAAGACGAAGTTTTTTCCTTGGACCGCATTTTGATGCCTTCTATGCCACCCATCAACATCCTTTTTTTATGTCCCTTGTGTTTCAAAATCCTCTTGTTTAATATATGACTTATTTCTTTCGTAGAATTTCTCATACGAATTTCGTGCGTTACGGAATACCTAACATGATGTGATAGCTTGTCTACATATATTTGCAAATGTCATGTTTCTTCACCGAATTCCAAAATTCTAGCCACCTAAAAGATTTCAAATGATCTCTATAATTTCGAATCCTAGTCGCTTTTCTCTTTTATAAAAATTTTTAATGTTCAAGTACAAATAAGAACTCTAAGGGGTTGGCTGAGTGGTCAAGACCATGGTTCCTTTTTCTTTCGGAGCTAGAGGTCTTGGGGTCGACTCCCTGCTCCCCTTCTTTGAGAATCAAAGGTTCGATAGCAAAAGTAAGAAGAATGATTTAAGAATCTGACTTTTATTCCAAAATATTTTAGAGATGGATCCTCTAAATTACCATCAAGAAAGGGCAAAAGGGGACCTGGCAAACTCCACACACGTTCTGTTTTTAAAAAGCGTCATTCTTCCATGAAACCAGACTGGCTGATTGGTCGTGCGTCTGTGCTCTGTTGTTGAGAACGAAGGGTGGCTTTTGTCTTGTACGTGGAGTGTCGAGCCCACCATCTCTCTCCATCCAGTACGGCTTTTGTCATTTTGCCTTTTTACTCTTTCGGCAGAGGATCACAACTCACAAGACGCGAATCTTTCTGACTCGTACCCGCGCCTACATTACATTAAATTACATTGATTACATACCCCATTACTGACCCATACCCATACCCATCCCTTACTTCAAATAGTCAACAGGAACAATCATCAGTGATGAAACTGACAGGGTCCTGCTACTGTCACTCATGATTCAATCATCCACAACTTGAAAATCTAGGACCCACTGTTTGATGGGGGCAGAATTCTTGCAAATGCATTACCTTTTTAGCTTGTAGATGTATAATTTATTCATGTGTTCACCTTTTATCATATTGCAGGACTGTGTTCTATGGGCAATACAAGTGCACAGGACCTGGAGCTAGCTATACAGGAAGAGTGTCATGGTCAAGAGAACTCACAGATGCGGAGGCCAAGCCATTCATCTCCCTAAACTACATTGATGGATCTGAGTGGATTAAATTTTAGTTCTATTAACTTTATTTGTGTCCCAACTCCCATTGCTTTATAAAAGTCTGTAAAAAAGAGGGACAAAATGCATGTGTGCAGTTTTTCATGTAATGAGAAAAAGGAGTGGGCTCTGAGAAAAACTGTGTGGCAAATCAAATCACCCTAGTCATCTGGCATATAAGCAATCCAGACCATGCCAATTGTGGGTCCTGTACGAATAGATGAAATCCCCAACATCACACTAATGAGACCATGATAGCCAACCAATTGGTGACCATCAACCCAAGGTTAAAACAGCCTACAACTTTGAATTCAGTTGCAGAAAGTACTTACTGTTCCATCAATGTGTTTCTTCTTGACTCTCTGTTTACATGTGGCCCAATAGGCAGTGAACAAAATATGATTGCCGAATTCATGATAGTTTCTATAAGTATGGCATACCCACATGAGGCCCATCTGGGTTATCGATATCAAGGGCCCCACTTGCTGATAATCAAGAACTAAAACCCGCACTGATCACATAAAAAGAGGATTCATGATTTTCTAGTCAATCTAATTTAGAACCTCGTGAGACAATAACTAGCCTTGGGCAATCTTACGCCCTTCCATATTTTGATTTCCGCTTGAAAGACAAGTACAAACAGATTCAAATCAGAGCCTCTTTAAGAAGTATCAGGCTTTTTGTGTTAATTCCCGTTTCTTGGACTGAAAAGATGAAAGAGAAGCTCTATATCCAACTACAACATCACCATCTCCTATGCAAATAATCACTATCTGCTTCTTTAATGAACTCAGTAGATCTATCATGCCTGCCCATTACAGCATTCTTAATATTAAAAGCTTTGTGAACCTGTGAACATGAGCACCGCATCTGAACCCCACTCAAGTGCACTATCGACTCCACCATTTCGTTCCACAAGAGCCCCTTCTTCGGACCCTGCATGGGCCTTTGCTTAGGAGCGCTATGGAACCGAACTTTCACCCTGAAAGACTGCATATTTTCCATGTAATTAGGAAAATTGGAGTACTGCTGGAAGAAGGTCTCTCCACACACACTCTTTGCAGGTGTCATGGGCATGCCACTAGAATTTGAAAACCACGGGGTGCTTTGGGCAGTGTTGAACCTGCATTCCTCCCCGGTAAGCACCCAATCGAAGTCACCAAAATTTCAGCAGCCCGGTGTCGAGAGATGAGTTGAGGACAACTGATATGGCAGTGGAGTGGAGAGTGTTTGGAAGAGTGAGCGGTCTTCACTGCAATCACACATGCAGGGGTTGGTTCGCCCAGATCTAGGATTGGACCTGCAAGTGTCGATTCCAACCGTCTTTGGGCTCTCAGCAAAAGTGTTGAAGCCCGTTTCAAGAGCCGATGACCTCCTGCTGTGAATACATGTACTGTGTTCACTTCTTGTGTCATCAAATCTCTCCTGAGAACATAGTGAAAAAGGATTGAGCTGAAATTACTATCAATGTGTGGATGTCCCACATAAACATGCTCTATTGGAAACAGAATAAACTCAATAAAGATCTGAAAATTTGAACAGTTGGTTGGTCTCCAATTTAAATTCATTTTGATACGAAATAGCAGCCCAAAGTTTACTAGGCAAAATAAACATCTATTATCTCCAACTTGCATCGTCATCACTCATCACATCTCAACTGCTACCTCATCTACCTAGGGTCGATATCTATCTAGAGTCTGGCTTGATGAGTACTACTATATAATTATAGAAAAACTACCTGCCAATCTTATATTCTAGTGTGGTAAAGTGAGGCTGTGTGTGTTTCTGTAAATGAATGCACAAGAGATTGATTTTGTGGTCACAAGGAAAATAATGAAAGTATTCCTCAAAATAGTCACTTCTCAATAGAAGAGATCATTAACTCCATCACTGTCAAATAAGATTTGTTTCACCTATTTAGGATCACCTTTATGAGTTATGCATCCGGTTTTAACTTAGCCTATTCAAAAGGTGGATGAAATGTGAATTGGTATGGCACATGGAGAAAAACACAGGTGAATAATGAGTCTGTATTCTGTTGAAAGGAGAGATAACTAGAATGGATCTTACAATGGAATTACACAGCTGAAACCTGCAGTCTTCATTTGGAAGTCGCCCTTTCTGCATTTGGACACTCTTATAAGAGCTCGCATGCTTTGAAGAGTTTGAGCAGCCCTTCTCCTCACAAGATAGCCTCGGACATGAGCCTGCAACTTCACCAGTCCCTTGAGAGCTTGAAGAGCTTTTCTAGCCTGTCCAAACCCAAACCAATATCAGTATAAAACAAAGTAAAGAACACACAAAACTACAAATAAAATCAGAAGGACTATGACATGAAGTAAAACCTACACAAAAACTAACCCAAAGAAGCCTTCAGTTACAGAGTTGAACAAATCAAATAGAAGTAAATGGAAACACACAAATATAATCAATCCATTCAGCTTGAAATAAAGGTATGAAGAACGAATAAATCTGGCCCATTAGAGGAACAGGAACAGATTCCTAAAAGAACTGTTGCACTAGATCTAAAAATGAACACTGAGATATTTAAGAATCAGAGAAATTAAAGACTGCCCAACCAAGAACTCCAGGACTACGAGAGGAACTGATTCAGAAAGGGGTGAAATAGTGAACAAGAGGTAGAGAACAATCAGGGACATGAACAAAAAGAACCCAAAAAATCAGCTGAACAAATGACATCAGAAAAATGTCTCATTCCAGAAAACAAATCCATGAATTCACCTTAGTAACTAGTTCAGTCAATGAAGAAAAAGGACAAAATAACAACCAGTTCAATAAACACCATCCACAAGCATTCAAGAAAAAAAATTAATGAAAAGGAAAAAAATCTACATAGCAAAAAAAAAAAAAAAAAAAACTGAGAAATTACCATACAAGAACGCCCATTAAACAACAACTATACATCAAAAGGAGAAGCAGTGATTCTTACTAAGTATCCCCGAAAAGCGGTCTGAATTTTCACAGCAGCACGCCGCTCCTGATCAGCACCGAACATGGTCCCTCTCCTATGGCTAGTTAGCCTCACCGCCGCAACGGCCGCCTGAGCAGCAGCAACCGCAGCATCAGCTGCCGCTGCTGTGGCTGCCACCACTGCAATTGCATGCTTGCTATGCTCCTTCTCTGTCTCACTGAAGTAGTTCCCCAGCCATGACGCCTCTGTTGCCACCGGAATCATCTGCTTTGCATGCGCCGGGATCTAACCCACATTGCAGGAACCGTCAAGATCCCACCTTTCCTTCTCCTCGCTAGAATTCAAGCACTCTTTCTCCTTTCCCACGCAGAACAAGTTCCTCAGGCACCTCGTCGCCCACCCCATTTGCCCAAAGAAGGAAATGACAAAAACAAAACAACAAAAATGAAATTTTAAAGAGAGGAAAAGAGGGGAAATTGAAACCCAATTGAAATCTTTGGAAAAGGAATCTACTTGTAGGGACTAGGAAGGAATGATGAGATCGTACAGAGGAAAAGAAAATTTTAAAAGGTGGGATTTTTTTAAAGAAATCTGTACATAAATATGAGAAGGATTCGACATGTGACGACTGACGACTGCTCATGAAGGAACTGCATTACATGACAAAAAGATAAGAAGATACAGCAGCTCCAGGATAAAATATAAGTTCCCACAAGACCCAATGAAACCTGCAAATTACAGGCAAAACAGAAGCCATTCAAAAAGCAGGAGAGACAGAGAGCGTGTGCTGAAAATTCAAAAAAAACTATGAGTGTCTTGATCCAATGGAAGTGCCTACAATATCTCTTTATCTCTCTCCCTCTCTCTCTCTCTTCATAAATTTTTCAGAGAGATTCGTCCAGAAGAAGAAAGATACCTCGGTTTTTCAGGGGCTGACAAGCTCGTGAATTTTTCATGTTGTTCTTTTTTTCTTCTCTGCTCTCTTCAACTGCTATCTTTCTTCCTCTCGTCCCTTTTTTACTATTTTGCTCTGCTCTGCTCTGCAGCTGCTGTATTATTGTTACCGATGGATAAAAACGAGATCTTGAAGCTCCTCTGTTGCAACTTGCAAGACCCTGAATTAAGAAAACATAAAAACATTTTCCAAGAAAAAACTGATAGAATTTTTTTAAGGGGATTTGAGAAAGATCTCTCTGCATGCCGCCCACCCCCACTCCCAGCCCCCCCACCCCACCCGCTCTCCCTCCCTCTCTCCATGTATCTCTCCCTCCCCCTCTCCGTGTCTCTCTCGCTCTCCCTCCCTATCTCTCTCCCCCTCCCTGTCTCTCTCCCTCTCCCTCCCTCTCTCTCGCGCTCCCTCACCCCCCGGCGGTGATGCCAAAGGGGGCGGTGGTGGCTAGGGGTGGGGGTGGGGGTGGGGGTGGTTGGGTGTAGAAAGAAGTTGGGGAGGAAAGATGTCCTTTTCGGTAATTTCAGGACTGGCCTCACATGGTTCCAAATCATGCAATAGGAGTGCTCACTATCCCCAAAAGTCAATTACACATCAAGCATTCAAGCATGAGAAAATGGGCCATAACCAAAGTTCGGAATTGAACCGGATATTAATGGGTCGGATTCAGGTCGGTCTATGGTAGCTTATCTTAGGTTTTCTAGATTGGATCCTTACGTTAATTGGGTAAACAGCCAATCCTCAGAGGTATGGATGCGGGGATCTTACATGGTCATCCTTTCTTTCTTTTCATTTTACCCCCTTTTTCTCGGATCCTTTCCTTGTAGTAATTGGGTCTAGAAACGAGCCCATATAAACACTATGATCTGCAATGTTATTCGAGCTATGGATCAGTCATGACTCATGATTGGGTATTGAAAAGGGGTCTATCACTATTCACTGGTATATGGTAAGTTTACCGTTTCAGATAGTGATGTCAATGGACTTAGATTGGACCAAATCTGATGGATCCGAATTAGGACTGTGGAACATGGGCGAAATGGGTCGCCATAAAATCCTCATATGTTGGATCTCAAATGCTAAATTCTGAAGTTCAAGCCTTCCAGACTCAAGTATTTATCAGTGCACTCCAGACTCCCACATAGGCTTGGATCTAATTCTAGCTCCTGCAAGGTCTATAATATCTGCATAAGTAATCGTAAATCATTCTGCTAAAATATTGGAAATACTTGTGGCTCGAGGTGTTTTCTAGTGATGCCATTGTTATTTCTCCATATTGTAACCAATTTTTTCATATTGGTGGAATAGAAGCAACTCCTGGTCAAGCTATTCACCCATCTCAGTTGCATGGACAGTTGATGTGCAGGGAGTTCATACTTTCTTTACGAATTGCTAGTGAAACCATGAAGACCCAGAATTTTCTATATATCCCCCACAAAAGTCCGTTAACAATGGGATCTGAAGGAGTGGATTTATTTTGAAAGAATACCACTCTCCTTTGTTGGTTTAGAAAAATAACTTTGTTGTTGGGTTCATAGACCAAATTTCCTATTCTGTGGTGAGAATTGTTTTAAGCATTCAACCCATTCTACAGCTTCGAGTGTTATATGTAAATGCAATCACAGAAAGGGGTACCTAGAGCTAGTTTGAACTTAGACTAGCCATTGTACTACTCAGATCATTCGTTTGCCTTCCTTTAAACCGATACAAATTAGGTACAATAATTTAGAATGTCAATTTGTTCTTTGTATTTGGATATGACAATTCTTTTATCAGTACCAATAAATCATATTGAAATGGAACAGATTACAACAAAGATAAAGCACCCTATCACAAATACGGGCAAACAATGGTATAAAAGATATATACCAACAGAAAACAAAAGTGATGTTAAAGGTAAACACAGCAATCCAACAGAAAATGATGTTAATTACCTTACAGCAGCAGGTGAAAAAAACCTTACAGCAGCAGGGGAAAAAATTGTTGACTCTCTAGGAATGCAATCTTCCCCGACTTGTTCAAAGTTTTGGCATGGCTGGTTGAATCAATCTACATTAATAATGAACTTTTGAACAAACTATCCATGCATGTACTCAGGTGCTGAAGAGAATCACCCACCATACACTCCTGGAGTGCCAGTCCTTCAAAAAATGACTGGTTCTTTGGAAAAGCGTTCTGCTTTATGAATATCCTCTTCTTTAAAATAAAAAATTGTCATTATCTCACAACAGTCGTCAATAATTTCCAAATTTTAAATACTTTCCTGAAGGACTCTTTGCAGCCCACAAGTTTATTCTTTTAGAGTGTTTGAAAACCCATTTGCTTGTGTCTCTCAATTGGGCTGCGTGCAAATGGTAGTATAAGCATGAAGCTCGGTTGCATATGGAGATCTCTTGAATCCCAATTTTTGTAAGGGACATGTCGCCAATGAGTTGATTGGAGCCAAGTTGCGAATACATGGAAAGTGGAAATGGCATCAGGCATGGGCAGGCTCACTTTCTCTAACTGAAATGGTTCTGGATGTAAAAGAATTCTGCCTCCTGCAACTTAAAGAAGCCCAAACACAGCCTTTGCAAATCAAACTGCTTCTGTTAGTAGGAGGATCACCAATAATCCCCACAAGAGCAAGATCCACCACTGAAATGGTGGAATCGATTTGAATCCCTCACGACAATATCTCTCTGCTCAATCTGCGATATCAGCTTTATAACAGCATGGCAATCACCGCATACCCGAAGGTTTTTCACAATCTGTAGAGGAATAGCAGAAGGCATGGAAATAAGTCCAAAAGCGATGGCCAGCCTCTCACTGTGCTGTGAAAGCATCTCTTCCTTGTTTTCCTCTTCTACATCATGTAGCACAAAATTTGTGTCTGGGTGGTACCCAGCATCCTTCAATTTGGAATTCAGTTCTTCAAGTTTGGCATATATCTGATCTGCCAACGGATGTGATCTATCACGGGCTACAAATGAATAGGTCTTGTTCTTCACCTCAATCCAGCTAGAACCTGCTTCCTTTTTCACTTTCCTCTCATCCATCAGCCTTCTCACCTTGGTTTTCTCTTCCCATTTTCCAGCTGCTGCATATATATTCGATAGTAGCACATATGCAGCTGAGTCTTGTGGCTCAAGAGATATGAGCTTGTCTGCCGCAAGCTTTCCTAGCTCTAGATTGCGGTGAATCCGACAAGCGCCCAAGAGCGTACGCCATACAGTTGCACCAGCTGGGAACGGCATCCCTTTAATGAGTTCAATAGCTTTTTCAAATTTGCCAGCCCGGCTATAAAGGTCAACCATACATGCATAGTGCTCCATGGTAGGATCAATGTGATGATCTCTAATCATCAAATTAAAGTATCTGCTGCCCTCTTCTACGAGGCCCGCATGAGTACAAGCAGAGATCACACCAATGAATGTGATGCCATCCATTTCCAAGCCCTGTCTTTCCATTTCTTCAAAGATTTCAAGTGCCTTCTTGCCATAACCATGTTGTGCGTAGCCTGAGATCATTGAATTCCATGAAACCAAGTCCCTCTCCTTCTGTCTCCTGAAGACTTTGCCTGCATTTTCAATGCTCCCCCTTTTCACATACATGGTCACGAGCGTGCTGCTTACACAGATAGCATTTTCATAGCCAAACTTGATTGAACACCCATGAAGTTGTTTGCCCTGTTCTACTGCTGCTGTGGGGCTGCTACAAGCATTAAGGAGACTAGACAAGGTGAACTCGTTTGGTTGAAGCCCATCTCTACACATTTGATGGAATAGCTGGATAGCACCCCCTGCATTTCCTATTTGGGCATACCCTGCAAGCATAGCAGACCATGCAACGATGTCCTTCTCGCCAATTAGTTTAAAGACAGCTGCGGCTTCATGGGTATTTCCAAGCTTAACGTAGGCAGAAAGTAGAGCTGTTCCTACTGATGATAACTTATCATAGTTGGTTTTAATGACTTGGGCATGGATTTGAAATGGAGAAATCACAGGAGATGCAGTAAGAATGGTCGAGTATGTGAAATCATTCGGCCAAACACCCTCCCTTCTCATCTCGCAAAATAGAACAGCCGCCCTCTCAGTTCCACTATTTTGTAAAAACCCACCGATCATTGCCGTCCACGAGACCACGTTCTGAAATGCCAACAATGTAGAGAACAGATTAAAGGCATCATCCATTTCACCACTCTTATTATAAGCTACCATGAGTGCTGTCCTTATATTGACATCATATTCAAACCCGTTTTTCATCACATTACAATGAAGCTGTCGGGCGAAATTCAACTCCTTTAAATTAGCACACAGCTTGACAATAGTTGCAAAAATCGACTGGGTGAGTTTTGTACCAGTGGCCCTCATCTTATGGAACAGTTCCAATGCTTTAAAATCAAAATTGTTCAGTACAAGGCCCGCGATCATAGCATTCCAAGAAACAGCATCTCTATGCTCCATATTCTCAAACACCGTGTTCGCCTCACTAATCAACCCTGACTTCGAGTACATGTTAATCAAAGAGTTGCACACAAACACAGTAGATGTGAACCCAAGTTTAATAACTTGGCCATGAACAACAATTCCATTCTCAACCGCACCCTGAACTGCCGAAGCTGCAAGAACACTCGCAAAAGTAAATGGGTTCGGCTTAACACCCTCCCCTTGCATCTGAATGAAGAGCTCCAACACAAGATTTGGCAGTCCATTATGCGAATAACCCGTCAGCACTGAAGTCCACGTTACAACATTTCTCTCAGGCATTTTATCAAACACTTTCGTTCCATCATCGACACTGCTGCATTTCATGTACATGTCAACGAGTGCAGTCCCGACGCTGATATCTGCATCGTACCCACATTTGATGGAGTAGCAATGTATCTGTTTGCCAATAATTTCATTGTGTAAGCAGCTGCACACCTTCAGAACGCATGAGAGAGTGGACCCATCACAGGAGATATCCGATTGACGACGGATTTCGGCGAAAAGATTGAGAGCTTCGCGGTTGAGATTGCTGCTGCAATAGTCGAAGAGAAGGTGGTTGTAATAGGAAATGTCACGCTCGGGAATTTCGTCGAGCACATGGCATGCCAGAGTAAGGCACCGTTTTTGACTTAGCGCTTTGTGTGCTTGTTGTTTTTGGGCTTGTTTGAGCTTTGAAACGGATCTTAGTAAAATCATCGTGTTTACTTGCTTGAAATCTCATGTCACTTCATCGGCTCTTGGTGGTTGGTGTTGAGGGGAAGATGCGACACGTACGCGTTTTAATACATGCGAAGCCGCTAGGAAGACTCTGCTAGTTTAAAAGGGACATCGTGTAATGTAGAGTCCGGATCCTCACATGTTTTTACATGTATGGTAAAGTGATGTAGAGGTAGATGTCACAGTGTGCAAAGCCGGATAGTGAGGTGGCACAAAGCATGTGGTGAAGTAAATTGAAAGAGAAATAATGGTAAAATAGTGATTTTTATATAAAATTAATTTTACTTTGCGTGTTTGGATGTAGGGTGAATTGAAGTAAAGCGAAGTGAACCATCGTAGAGAAAACAAAATATAAGAGATTATGATGATCTTTTGTTTTTAGTGGCTTGATATGGAATTTTATTGATTTTTTATGTAAATAGAAGATGTTTTTTGTCGTTTAGTGAATAAATGAGTTTTTTTTACCAAAAAAGAAGATTTTTTTTTGAAATTTTATACTTTTGATATAATTCCATGTTTTTTCTTGTATGGATAATGAAGGCTTTACCCCACCTCACTTAACTTCACCGTACTCTTATTTCCTTTGCCAAACATGTAGGAATGCATTTTTTAATAGTATATTTCATGTTGAAATATATGTTCTTTTTTAAGGATCTAAAATGCAAATGAAAATTTTGATATAAATCAAGTCTATTTTTGTCTACTTTTTATATCATTATAGTAGAATATATTTTAATTATTAATAAGTATCATTTACAAAATCATTTAATACATAAACATATATCATTGAAACAAACATAAAAAAATGAATCACATGTGTAAATGATGTGAAAATCATGTTATTAGACAAACGTTGTAAAAATAAACACATGTGTAAACATTACATCCTTAAAATTTGAATATTCATTTTTTACATGTGTAAATTATATTTATATATCCCACGCATAAAAGACAAACAACCCTTTTATTTGACCACTAGGCCTGGCTTGTACACCTTTCGGAATCTCCTGATTGTGGTCCCTTTGTATGCCCAAAATGTGGGCCTCGCTGAGCCTAGCAGTCTTTTTCTCCTTTGTGTTATTTTGTTGGCTTGGTTAGTGCAATGTAGGTTGTCAAGTATTGAACTTTTCCAAGTATCGAACTTTTCCACTTTGCTGCATGGATTGCTCCTTGTCTTTTTATCCAATACTAGTGGAGCCCTGCACGTGCAATGCACGTGCACCGAACACACAGTTTTACTAATAAAATCTTTAAAAAATAAAGTTCTTAAAAAATTCAACAGAAGCTTCAATACATTTAAAAAGAAATTTTCAACAAAAAATGAGTGATAGTAAATTGCAAGGCCCGTGCAATGTCAAAATACAACTGACACTACTTTTTTTCTATACATTTGAAAACAATAAAATAATGATATGGTAAGAAAAATGAGATCTCAAAAGACAATCAATATGGAATTTATATAACTTTTTGATGATATAAATCACATATTTCTATATATTTTATCATGAATGTATACAGAGAAATTTCAATTTACTTTATTTGACGCGTCAGGTAGACTTATTAGTTTCCTGGTGGACTTGACCTGCTAAAGTTGAAGTCCAGTTGAAAGCATAATCAAATTGATAGCCTGTAGTTTTATAAAAAATAAAAATAAAAACTAAGAACCAGATAAGCTTACTGTTCTAACCAATTATCATGAATATTATATGTTCACTACAAAATCAGATTCTATTAAGGAAAAAAATTCATTATATCTTACATAAGGACATCAGAATAATAAAACTAAGATGGTGATTTTAATATTAACTTACAAAGAAAAATAACATCTCATACCAACCGTCAAGAATAATGAAGTAATCCGGCTTGTCCTCAAGCGACAGGGATCAACAATGGTAGAACTATGATATGAACTCTGACGGATAAGATTTGCAGAGCACCTGCTGATCAATATTAGTATTTTAACATGTACTTTGTTTTAATTTATAAGACGAACCACGATCAGGTAAATAGAGGCAATACCTTTCCAATAGTCAGCATCTTTTTTTATTTGATACAAAGTGCTATATTTTATACCATGTAAGAAACAAATAATACATAGTAATCATAGAAGTTTGGTTAAATGGAAGCTCACAAATTGAGAAATCCATAGGGAAAAAATACCAAAAAATAAAAAACTACAAATACAAATCTGCTAATTAAAAGAATTGGACCTTCCTCTTAAGAAATACATAAGAATGTAACACATGTATTCTATATCAATTCTTCCGCTCTGTTCTATAAAGAAGATGGGAGTGCTAATCAAAGTAAGAAAAATTCGTAACGAACAAAAACAAACTAAATTTGTTACCGCTCAGCATCAAATACTTATTTTAATTGTTTACACTTAAAACGACCACTTTATGAGTAAGAGAAATAATAAATAAATATATTCATGCCCTTGAAATGCCCTGTTATAATAAAAAAAATCACAAAAGTTGTATATTAAGAAACTAAAAATTGTATTGATCGAACAACAATAATTTTATGATAATAATCTATAAGATCTACCACTAAATTGCATTTATGGAATTATCTTTAGCAATCACTAATATCAGAAATCCAACTTGTGATTACTCTTTCAACAGGAGTATAAATCAAGATCAATACAACTATTATGTCATATTGAAAACTCAATTATTCTAACTAAATAAAATACAAACACATGATCAAAAGCGAAAATAATATTTAAAATTTTTTTAATGGTAACTTTCATTAAAAGAGAGAAAAAAACAAGGCAGAGATAAAATGAGTTTAAGTTTGTACATTTCACTTTCTTATTTATGATATTTTTTTAGTTGCAGCTTTTTTCTAAAAGAAAAAACTAAACATAAAGCAATAATGCAAATGAAGTACCTATATATATAGGATGTGCTTATAAGCTTTGGAAGTCCATATACTTTTTTTAAATATGCCATAATAAATAATATACAACTGAAGGAACATCAAATTACAAATATTTGAGGTTAGTGTACAAAAGACTAAATGGTTAATATTTAAAAAATAATAACAAAGGGTTACATCCGTATAAAGAAAATAATCTCATATCTTCTGGAAACCTCCTAGAGCCCTCTGATGTTCTTAACTTTCAAATTTCAAATACAAATACCACTCAAGTATCTTTTAGTTCCACCAAAAAATAAAAATAAAAATAAATAAATAGAAACTATTTGCACAATTAGCATTATTTTAGGTAAAAAAAAAACAGAGAGAATGTTAATTCTCTCATGTGTAGTCAATTTGGTATTTGAATTATAAAACAACCACCACGGCCACCAGCAACAATAACAAAAGTAGCAAGCTAGCTAATGCCTTTTGTTGCGAGTTTTAAACTGATGGCGAAGTATTTAAAGTGCCCACAAAATTATAAATATTGAACACTAAAAGATAGTAACTAAAATACACTTGATTGCTTTTCTTTTGATCCATTATAAAATACACTATTCATTTTTTCTTTTAGTTTCATCCCGTCTTAGTTCAAGGTTTATCATTGAAAAAGCACATAGTATTTAAGTTTTCAGAGTTAAAAGGCAGTATATACACCATGAACCACATAATGGAGTAAATTGTGCATAGTTAAAATCTTTTGTTTTTCCCACCTTGCCTTAATTTATTAACCGGGGTGGACCAAATAGTGCCCAGAAAGACTAAAAAAACTTTCTGAATAATAAAATTTGAAATATTTTTTCCTTCGAAATGATTCTTTAATTGCACCATATCTCACAATTAATTTTACAAAAGGTAAAAAAAAAAAAAGAATAAAAATTTGAAAATTAGTGAACAAAATGGTTCAATGAGAACCACGAATGAATGCCTATTGGTCTGATCCCACTGTTGATGGGTTTGGAGGGTGACGATTAAAGAAGAATTTGTCTAGAACGTAAGAATTTAACTAACATAAACTAAAACAGGAAAAAGAAAAAAAATAAAATGTCAGATTCTTATACAAATATGGATTAAGTTTTTGGCCTTTTGAATATTAGCACATGTACTGCTTAAGAAAAAGACCTTCCTCTTCGACTCTATGGAGAACAAAAACAAATTCTGACAGATAATGGAAAGCCTTTTCATGCCTCACAGCATCATCCTTTTAGTTATTGTCTACTTTGCTTTTCTCAATCAGGACACTTTCTGTTTGAGTTTTCCATTTTCCTATCTCATATAACAAAATAGTATCAATTTTAGATTTTAAATGCTATAGACGAATTCATATTCCAAACATAGAGTGAGAACTAAATACAAAGTTCTACCATAAGGAAACATGAAATACACACAATTTGGAAGCCTGTAATTAAGATTCAAGAAATAAAACAGACATATAATTAAATCTATCAGAGCACGAAGGCTATCAATGGGCCTAACTTTGGCCCAAACAGGAATGAGAAACAAAAAACTAACTATTCATCATCATTTTCTTAACTCTGGTTGCACCCATTTTTCTTAGAATGAAGATTTTATTACAACATTAAAAAAAATTAAAGAATAAGACACAATTAAACAATAATAATTTCAATAGACAGTGCTCACTTACATGTATGAAAACTCCCTCCATGCCAAAAAAAGCTAAGAGTCATTGAAGAATCTGTTAAAATATCATGTTCTTCCTTACACAATTATTCAGAGAGGAAAAACCTCATACCCACAAAATTCCCTACATTGAAAATCTTGTAGTATCCGAATAAGAAGAATGTTAAAAGAAAATTGAAAAAAGAATAGGGAAAAAAACAACATTTGAGATATTGATTTGAGATAGATTCCAATCTTATCCACATTTTCCTTTTCTTTTCTCCACCACCTTAAAAACAAAGAAATCGAAAAAAAATTACTCGATTTATTGGAATGTATTAAAATAAAATTTTATTACATTTAAAATATCAACAGCTACTCAATATAAGAGATTAAAAAAATTATTAGGATCGTGTGTGCCAAGTTTGGTCTGTATCCGAGTTCATTTGGGTATAGTAGGGTGGTAGTTAGCAAATTTTCAGAGAATTTAGGGGTCTTTTTTGTAATTTTAGATTTTTGAAATTATGATACCGTTGGGTAGATATTTTTAATTCATAAACTTTAGTCTTCTAGATCATCTTGATCCGAATCCTTAAAACCCTTCTAAATCCAAGCCTGGCCTAAAGTCTATTTTAAATAAATTGGTAAATTTCCATTATGTCCCCATCTTTATCCATACATAAAATACATGTACATAATATATATATATATATATATATATATATATATATATATATAAGGGTGGACCCTACAACTTGCATTTTATTAGGCATGGAAAAAGTACATCATCTTTATCTTTTTGTAAGACATTTTATAAGAGTAGAAGTTGGGAAATTCCCATTATGTCCCCATCTATATCCATATATAAAATACATATACATAATAAATATATATAGGGTGGGCCCCACAACTTGCATTTGATTGGCTGTGTGTGTAGTGAAAAAAGGACATTATCTTTCTCTCTTTTATAAGAGTAGAGATAGAGATGACTGGTACTTTTGAGAAGGGGAAAAAAAATACTATGATGTATTGAGCATAATTGGTTTTGGCATCATGCAAGACTACAAAATTGTCCACAAAAATGAAAATGCCAAAAAACTCATATTGGGTAAAATGGTTTTAAGGTTAAACCAAATTTGTGCTTTAGCCAAGATGCTCATGGTTAAGTAATGTTGGCACTTAGTACCACACACATATCCAAGGATCAGACCCGGAGTCCCACAGTTGATAGAATCACTCCCTACCAATAATCCAACATAGCAAATAAATAAATATATATATATATATAAATACAGTATGCTTTCTGCATCATGTGGAGTAATTCTCTCCTGCTAAACTTTGCAGCCCGCCCTTCATGCATTTCAATTGAATTGAGAGGAGGGATGCAGTAGGGTTGGACTTAGGTACAAGGGTATGGCCTGAAACCCCCTCGTACGGTCGTACCTGAAAAAAGTTAAAAAAATTTTAAGAACCCCCTTCAAATTATGATAATCAATATATACTTTTTAACATTTACCTTTCCTCCAATATTTATTTCACATAAAGCCCCCAAGTTGAATTTCTTGGTCCACCCTTGGCAGGCAGGATGCTTTGGTAAGGTACAAACCACAATTCAAACAACAACAAAAAAAGAAAAGAAAAGAAATGATATTGTTGCATGGACCAACATATTTCATGAGAATGTATGCCTTTTGTATCTTTTTCATGCTTGCATTTGGCTATCTATATTTTCATGGAAATGTGCTATATTTTTTGGAAAAAAAAAAAAAAAAACACTTTTGGATGGTGCTATTTATGTTTCTCTCTTGTTTCTCCAATAGAAATCAGAATTCGGAGAAATTAGGTGAAATGTACTTTTATCTCATTTTTACTTTAATTTTTTTTTTCTTACAAAATATATACATTTCCTAATCCCTTCTTGAAACGTAGTCCTGTTCTCCTGAAAAAATAAGACAATCTTGAAATGATTTATTTAGAGAAGAATATATCCAGAACCTACCTGGGATTTCTGACATTTTAGAGAAACTTGCAAAGGTAATGAAACTAAATTATTTGACAAGAAGAATCTATAACACCAAATATTATATTGTCAATGATGGTAATATATCGAGAATTTCAGAAAATAACAACTCAGAAATACATTAAAATACGGCGACAGAAATATGAGAAACTCTAAATAATTTCCCTTTATTTGAGCTAGTTTGTTTAAGGCCATGTGAAGTAAAAGAAGGTTGAAAGCATATCCAGCGGCATACTTTCTCTTCTTTTTTTTTTTTTTTTTTTTCCAATAACCTAGCCAAGGGGCTAGAATCCAAGTGAGAACCCACTTACACACGAAAAGACAATCCACACAAGCGGCAAAAGAGTCCACTTACACACAAAAAGACAATCCACATGAGTAGGAAAAGAGCCTGAATACGTGGTAAGAGGTGGTGGCGTATCCAAGGTTCGAATACTAATCAATTAGGTGAGAACTGTCACTCCTTACCACTCAATTCTATATACTCTCTCCTCTTCGGAGCATTGGAATGGTTAGATTCGATAAAAAACACAAAGAAAAAGTAAATATGTCGGCCGATATGGCATGTGAATTTACTAATATTACATCTTAAACTCTTTTAAAAGTTACCCCTACCAATCCAAAGAGCATTCATAATCAATGCCCTTTTTTAATTTTGAGGTAGATACAATGAAAAAATAAAAATAATATAAAATCCAGAGCCTAAGGGCCTGTTTGAATAAATGAGGATTGGAGAAAAATGAAGTGGATTTCACATGTGAAGTGGAGTGAAGAGAAGTAGGTTAAGATTAAAGTAGAGTACTTTTTTTTTTTTTATAACGCAGGGTTTCCAGCCCTTTGGGCCAGAATAATCCCTACGGGCCCAGGAGAGAAAGCCGGGTAAAATTCCCCTGTAGCCCCAGTGTGGTATTGCAGTTTCGAACTCACAACCTCCGGGTGCAAACCGTGGTCCTAGACCAACTGAGCTCTTCACTTCACTCCATTTGGATGCTTATTTTGAAGTTAAGGGGTCGTTTGTTTCATGTGAAAGTGATTCACATGTGTAAATGACCCACATGTGAGTCATTTGCATATGTAAATGACTCACATGTGCATCAAATTCCACTGTTTGTTATTAGCATAACATTTCACATGTGAATCTATGAATAAGTTGTATATTGTTTGATGATATCTCAACATTCAAGCAACATCAATGGTTGAAAATTGGACACATGACCGTGTTTGAGCTTCTGAAGAATATGAACGGTCTTGATTTTACAGGTGGGTCCCAGAACATTAAAAAAATCATAAAAAGCGAATTGGGTATGTTTGTAACAATAGGTTGTACATTGTTTGATGATATCTCAACCTCCATGCATCATCAACGGTTGAAAATTAGAAACATGGCCGTGTTTGAGCTTCTGAAGAATATGAACGGTCCTGATTTTACAGGTGGGGCCCAGAACAATAAAAAAAATCATAAAAGGCGGACTGCTTATGTTAGTAACAATAGATTAATCTGACGGCTGTTATTATGTTGATGATATCTCAACCTCCATGCATCATCAACGGTTGAAAATTGGACACATGGCCGTGTTTGAGCTTCTTAAGAAAATGAACAGTCCGGATGTTACAAGTGGGGCCCAGAAAAATTAAAAATAAATAAAAGGCGGACTGCTCACAGTGGCACTGTAACAGTCCGCCTTGTAACAGTGATATGTGAAAGAGTTTCACACCTCTTGAGGTGTGAAAATTCAAGGCAACTTTTGACATGGTTTTCATACCATTTACACATGAGATTTACACATGTGAATAAAATTCACACAAAACAAACGTGATATATGCGTAACGGAAACGCATGTGATTTAATTATATATGTAAATGGTGACAAACAAACGTCCCCTTAAGGTTTGGAGTAGAATCCACTTTTACTCAAGGAAATTAAAGTATTTTGAGTTGAAGTGAAATGAAGTACGTGTGGCTCACAATATTACTTCATCTATTGGGCCAGACTCATCCAAACAAGGTAGAGTTGTAATTTTAGACTGTTAGGGCCCATTTAACTTCACTCTACTCTATTTTTTGACTATCCAAACAGGCCCTAAGGGTTTTTTTTTTTTTTTTTTCCGGCTGCCGCCGCCGCGGTCGTCGTCTTCTTTTTGCCACTCCCTGTCCCTTGGCCCTTGGGTCTACCCTGGTCACCGTTCCTGGTTGATATAGCAGAGGATTGGACCGCGAGAATTATACGCCAGACATCAGATGAATGCGTATACAGCGGCTTTTACACATCAATGATTCCTTTCACAGACAAAAGGTCTTGAGTCAATAAGAAGGGACGGTGCAAATACAAAATATAGATTCCAGATTCTTCCTTCTTTGCCATGTATACTCTAAAAAAATCTAGTCCAAGTCCAATGGATATTTTTCCACATGCAGCCTGTCAACTGATAATGCATGCCACACGGAATACAAGACAAAACCCATTGCCAAGATGTTTTCATCTAGTGGGTTAGTGGGTCTCCTTAGACCATAGGCTGCAAGTTGCACCTATTCCAATTGAGGCTTAAGTTGGTTGAGATTGTTGCTCCAATCAAAATATTCTTCATGAGATAGACCCACAACAGGACCTACTTCAGTCATCCTTCTAATCATGTCCCATCCAAGAGACAGAGATAATTTTAGTTGGGTGCATTGACTGGACCTTTTAATGAAGTCTCTTTAGCTTTGGCCAACCATGTTTTCATGAACTTTCCGAGTAAACTTCCTCCAATCAGGGTGGGAATCCGACCTGGATGTGTGGATATGGACCACTCAGCATATGGATTTCAAAAATTACGATCATTTAATCCAGAGTGTGAATTATATAAGGTAGGTATTTTCTGATGACATTGATTAGAAAGTCATCGAACACTGGGCTTTAAAGTGAAAAAATTAAACCCACTATTGACTTTACAAAAGAAAAAAAAAAAAAAATTCCATACCATCAGCTCTACTTCTTGTTGATACGAAATAAAGGTGCCTCACCAACAAATGTAGCAGTGGTTTGGTGATAACTCACAAAGTTAAATCAGATAAAATAAACCATGTTAGGATGGTGTGAAAATGTTATTCTATGTGGAAAATGATGAGCTGTTAATTTTTTTTTTTTTTTTTTTTTATGGAGTAATATAATCAGGTAAAATTAAATCAAATGCCTGCAAATAATATATATATATGTATGCGTCCGCTCTCATAAGCTGAAGCTTAGGATAAAGTAAGCTCAAGTGTATTGTGGGACCCACCTGTTGACCCACATGAGTGTAGGGGTTGGGGGATTTCAAGAACTCCTTGGGACCTCCTTCTTTGAAAAAAATCAACGTGGTTTCTATCATCTCCACCTGAGTTCTAAAAATTTAATGGTCAACATTCCATTTGAATCGGTACAGAGTCGGTTAAACGGTCTAGTAAATTTGAATTTGATTAAAAGTTGATGGACACGTGTAATTTACGAGGATCGTGTGTTTGGTTTATTTAGATGGATAAAGGACGTGCCCCACCAACGGGACCTTACGGAATTTTATCTTAAACTCACGGAGGCTTCAGATTCTAAATACACGTAAATTGAGTGATACACCATGATTCCACAATGAAAGTGGATGGGCCAATATCACTTTGCTATAAATTGTTGGATTAATTTGATTACACTTGAATTGGTGAATAATCCCATCAAGTATTTTATGGAATTCACCATAATTTCATAAATTTTAAAAGTCTTTCTTGCGAAAAGTCCAGCCACGAGATGCCGTAACAAACTGATCTCCCAATAAAATATCCGCATGAACGCGGCCGACGACTCTTCCAGAAGTCATTTTAAAAACATGGTCTTTGATTCCTGTGTGAGTCGTCTTCTATCAGGAAAACCATGTGGTGAATATAGTAAAGCCACCTTTTCAGTCACAATTCCCTGCCGACATCTAAATTCATAGGTTGGTTGGTGGACAATATAATGTATTTCACCTAGAGTTTTTTTTTTTTTTTTTTACTACCATTGGTAGAATTATTTTACCCTGAATTGTAAAGTATTCAATTATCATGGTTGAATTTCTAAGTCACAACGGGTCATTTGCCTTTTACTCGTTAGATGTATAGCTCAATTTGCATATGTCACATTTATATATATATATATATATGCAATCTTTACACGTGCGTTTTAGTTTACATCAATTGTCTACTAACACTATTCTCACATTATTTATACAAGAAATTAATTTTTACCTTCTTTATTTGAACCATGTGCTAATCACTGGTATATGCATGAGAAGTATAATTTTATGTACGTTAGATATGGGAAAGAGGAGAGTCCATAAGTAGGGGGAGTATATTAGCAGAAAGCGGAGTGAGAGTATGTTAGCAATTGTAGAAACCGAAAATAACTTGCTAGTAATTATAGAAACTAAAAATAACTGTTGGTCAAAATTAAAAAGTAAAGTAAAAGTGAGATCCAAAACCTTTCAACTTAATATATTATCAAATGACTATCAATCCCTAATCTCATAGAAAGCAAGTATAAAACCCATTGTTTGAATGAAAAAGAAATCTGGGTTCAAATCCAAACCGAAATGCAAACATTATTTTTAAATCTAAATTAGGATCCCCATATATATTAGAGGATTTTACCAAAAAAATAACATTAAGTGGCCACTGCACAAAACATGGCACTTTAGCCAGTAGCGCACAAAACAAGGAATCCGTACAGGAAAAAATAACTTTTTTCACCATTTTCTTTTGTGGCTACATTCAACCTTCATTTTTTGTATTGTCGACTCTCGCTATAACAAGTAATGGTTATATTCGACCCTGAGCAGGCATAACCTCTTTATCTTTTTACCTTTTCCTCGAGTGTTTAAGTTTTCGATTGAATGAAGAGATGATTGGAATATCTAACTTAGTAAATTGCCAATCAGCCCTAAAAATGTTGTTGGTGGTTTGGTCAATTTAAGAAATGTTCAGTCCCTAATAAATGTTGTCAGTTGGTTGTGCATCATGTGAAATGCTGGTGCCTCATTCTCTTCCTCATCTCTGGTTTTCTTGTTGACAGCATCTTTTATTTTAGGCAATTGGTATCTTCTTGTATGGGCATAATTTTTCTAGCCCAAAGCACAAATGAGCGTGAATCTTAGCTTTTGAATTCTCACAAATCCATTTTTCCATTTTAGCAAAATACGTTTCACGTGATGTTGCACAAAATCATAGTTGTTAGAAATTTAGGTTTGAAATTGTAAAAGCTTTTTTCTGGAATGATCCTATATGAGAAATTTATGAAAAAAGTAACTTTAAGTAGCAAATATTCTAGTACGCTCTTCCTTTAATCGAAAACTCAAACACCCAATAAAGAATGAAGAAGATGAAGAGGTTGTGTTTGCTCAGGGTAGAATGCGGCTCTCACTTGTTATAGCGAGGGTCGCAGTCAACCGTCAACACATAAAATAAATGTCAAATGCAACCACAAAAAAATGGTAAAAAAAAGTTACTTTTTCTGTACGGAATCCCTGTTTTGGGCACTACTGGCTAAAGTTCCCAGTTTGGTGCAGTGGCTACTTAAATTTTTTATTTTTTTTGTAAAATCCTCTTTATATTATGATCTATGATTCAAATTTTGAACAACAATCTCTACATATTAAAAATATTCAACTTTTCAAAACCTCCAAGTGATATTGATATTTGAAAAATATCTATTTAATGTCCTATTAGTATTACAAAAAACACTTTAAAACACTTTTTATCTAATTATATAAATGTATTTCCCATCTTATTTCATATCTGAATTAAAAATTAAAATATATATTTTTTTAATTGACATTGGATTTGATTACAGCGCATAGGTTTCACATTAGATTTGAATTGTGATCCCATCTTATCCCATATGTATCTAGACTAAAATGCACATTCCATCACATGAAGGCCCTATCTTAAGAGCACGGTTTACATCCAGAGGTTAAATATTTAAAATTGCACCATCACACTATGGTTATGGAGAGAATGAATTAGTCCAGCCTAAAAAAAAAAAAAAAAAAGCTTGTGAGCTGTGCCATCTAAAAAACTGATATCAGACATTGTCATAAAAAGAACTTTCTTAGAAATTTTCCTTTTTCTCCTTACGCGCCACAAACACAGAGTGTCCTTGCCTTTTCCCACAATCTCCTTCCACAAAACCACTAATCTGATCCAAAACCACTTCCAAAACCGTGTGGAAAACGCAAACCCTGTTTTCTTCGAGACACCCATTCGCTTCGAGACTCACCTTTTCGCCTTTCCAACTATTCTCTCTCTCTCTCTCTCTCAATTCATGTTCTCTGCTTCACCTACCGGAAGGAACCCCCGAAACCGCTTTCCAGGCCGGTTTTAGGGTTTCTGTACTTCCTTCTCTCAGATCTGACCAATCTCTCTTCCCGGATTCTTTAGAATCTCTTTTTGTCTTGATTTTAGGGTTCTTTCATCTGATTTCCCTCTTTCTATCTATCTGTTCTTTCCTCCTTGTTGATTTTTGCTCCAGAAATCAGTCTTCCATCGCTTCTGGCTGCAACTCCTTTACGAATCTTTGTTTTCTTTTCCGAATCCTTTGAAAACGGCTCGTGTTTTTGATGATTTAGGGTTTTGATTTCCGTTTCCTTGGAATCTTCCTCGAGAGCTGCGGCTTAGATGATCTTAGGGTTTCAGTCTTCGATTTTTTCGTTGCTGGTGTTCCAGCGGCACCGATCTGATACGGGGACGATCTTTTATGTGAAATTGTTCGATCTTTCTTCGGATCTGTTCGGTTTCGTAAGGATCTGAGATTTAGAGTTTTCCCCCCTGTTTGTTTGTGCTTTCTAGGGTTTTGTTTCTTTTTTTAGGTTTGTTTTGGTACTGAGATGGTGAGTGGTGAGGGTTCGAGCGATTCTTCGTCACCTCCTGCTGCTGCGAAGCAGTATGGCGTGACAAAACCGATTTCTGTTGCCGGACCGACCGAGGCGGATATCCAGAGAAGTGCGGAATTGGAAAAGGTATTTTTTTTTTTGGGTTGTTAAAAACTTTCTTTGTATTTTTGTTTCCGGCCTTTTCGATTGTTATCTGATTTTGTTGAATTGTGATGGAAGTTCTTGTTGGCATCCGGCCTTTACGAGAGCAAGGAGGAGGCGATAAAGAGAGAAGAGGTTCTTGGTCAGATTGATCAGGTAAACATGGTCTGATTAAACAATGAATCGAACGGAAAGATGTGGAATTGCTATTAGATCTTTGTTTATTTTCTAGACCTAAAGTCTGTTAATTTTTTTTTTTTTTTTGGGAAGACTGGGAAGGATTCATGGAATCCCATGGTTTATGGGAGGGGTTTCAATAGAAGTTGCAATCTTTTTTTCTTGTGAATAAGGAAGATGATTTGATTGGATTTTGCTAACATGGGTTGATATTTTTCATTGCCTGCCTCTCCTGTCCATGAATTTGTATGACTATTTTCTGTTTTCTCTGCCTTCACATGTTTTGTGGCTGTAGTTATTTAATTATGCACGCTAGAAAAAAAAATTGTGCGTTTTCCCTTTTGACCAATCGTATGTTTATCTTTTGCATTTTATTTATTTTATCTGTATTTTGAGAGAAAACGCCATAACTTTGAAGTAATTCCGTGTTTGTTTTGTGTCAGATTGTAAAAGCTTGGGTGAAGCAGCTTACCCGTCAAAGAGGATACACTGATCAAATGGTTGAAGATGCAAATGCTGTCATTTTTACTTTTGGATCATATCGCTTAGGGGTAAGATATGAGGTTGAAGTATTTTTTTTTTTTTTTAAGTAATCTTTTTCATTGAAGTGTCATTGTGCTACTTCTTTATGAAATGTATCGTATAACAGCTTGTCGGAGGATTTGGTACCATGAATGCTATTCAAATCAGCAGGTTTTATTTGAAGGTGGTGGGCTTTGTATTTTGAGAGTTGCATTTTCATCTTATAGTGCATTGTTTGGACTGTTTGTTCAAGGTTGATCCATGCTCTGACGAAGCAGTTCCAGGTTTATGTTGTAAATACCAAAATGGGAAGAAAATTTCACCATTGCATCAGTTGTTATTCTATATTTTTCAGCAATGATGTGATAGGGAACAGTGGGAGGAAATTTCTGGTAGTGAAGTGTGCTGTGTACTCATCATGTCGAAGAATGTGAACGGAATGGGATGTCATGTACATATGAAGCACTAAAAAGTGCATTGGAAGCAAGTCAATGATAGGGTCAGAATTGTTGGGCATTTGTTGTAGAAGAGTGTTTCAAACTAATCAGCAGTCTGTAAAGTGTGGCGATTTTATCAAATATTCAGCTAAAAAAGTTTATGCATTCAGTATTTGCAAAGTTTTTCTTCTTTTTCATGAGTGTTTCAGCTACTATTCTTTCGTTTATGTTTTGGTGAAGCAATGTATGAAATAATATGAGAGTTTTCCTAATACTTTAGCGGGAGCGAAAAGAGCCCCTGCGGAATTTATGATTCATGATGGGCAATTATTTGTCATGTGTGGTACTATTGGAAAACTAGAGGACCCTTTATTGGTTTCTTTAAATGTCTTCATCGTGGTCGGGCATCGTGATTTCTATCTAAAACTATCTAACTGGCTTGTCTCTTTTGGCAAATTTGACAATTATTCTTAGTAGCTTATCTCAAACTCTATTAATAATGTATGAATGTTTCCTGAAAACCACAGTATTTCTTAATATTTTCACGTTCATAACTTTTGAGAGGCTAACCAATACTAGGCAGAATGGGTGTGGTTCAACTTGACCGAGCATTACCCAACCCAACCAAACCACAAGTTTGGACTCTGCTTTTAGGGACAGTTGGGTTCATGCTTAAAAATCCAAATCATTATTTGATTTGGATTGGGCTTATGTTTGGGCCTCAAGGAGCTATAGATATCTGTATTCCTATTATATTTTTACATCTGGTTCTGCATTTTGATATTTTGTGTTTTTGTCAGCCAGTCATCTTCTCACTTCTCAGTTTATTGCGCAGAAAACAGTGGAACCTTAAGTTGAATTCAATTTTTCCCGAACTATTGTTTTTAATTTTTTATGGGTAATGGTAAATTATCATTAAGACTGAGAATAGTGCACGAGGATAACTGTTGTAGGTGCACTACATTGGATGGAGAAGAATCAAAATAAACACATGGTGAACCTATTGCTCCATTCTTTGCTGAAGAAATCACAATGTCGGGCTTTTAAAAATGTGATGAAACATCACTTTGAATATACTTAAGCAAATCTTATGTATCAAGCAGGATAAAGTTGAACTTGCATGGGCATTTACTGTTAGATGTGTCATTACTGGAACTGTCTTTAACTATCAACCTATACAAGAAAGACTTTTGGAAGACCCTTGGCTCTCAAAATGAATAAAACTTCAGTTGGGTCTACTTACTCTTTCACCTCTCAATTTGACTAGAGAACTCCATAAACAAAAAAAATGTCACACCAACTGGACATGATTTTTCTTTTTCTCATTTTGCATTATTCTTTCTTTAGTGAAACCTTAAGCCTTAATACACAGCCACCTCAGAAGTCTTTTACCTCTCCTTCTCCGTTGCTATTCATGGTTGTTGATTTAATTGGATAATTCCATCCACGGATAATTTTCATACTAATTACACCGGATTTTTCTCTGTGCTATTTTGCTTTATCCTTTCTTTCTTTAATGGAGTCCTAATCCTTAAAACACCTTTCCTTGTTTCCCTCCCTAGCATACATTTGATGGAACTGCTCTCTCTCTCTCTCTCTCTCTCTCTCTAGACGCACACACTCTCAAAACTCTCCATCGGTGAACAGCCCGTATTCACAGCACATTCCTACTCTCTCACTCAAAGCTCTCCATCGGTGAACAACCCAGATTCACAGCACAACATGCAGAGTGGATGTGAAAGAGCCGTTCTTATGCAATCTCCATTTCCTCACCTCACCAAAGCCCTTCCTCAGGTGCTAAACTCCCACTCTTTCTGTAGGTCTTTTTAGCAAGTTTTTTGGTTCCCCCCCTTTCCTTTTGATTTTTTTGGGTCAAATTGTCCTTTTTTGGGCTTTTGTGACCTCTCTCCTTTGTTTGATTTCAAATGAGCTAGGACTCGAGCCAAATTTGCTAGATGCCTATGAGAAATACGAGAGATTTCCCCCTTTACACGTAGATAGTCTTGAATGCTCTCCATTTTCTATTTTGTAGTAATGTATGTTTCTTAAATGAATATCCTTTTTTCTTTTTTGGTGACCCCCCCTCCTCCGTTGTTATTCATGGTTGTGACTTGATGTCATCCAGTTGATTCACATCCCAACTGAATCGGAAACTGACACTTTGCTGTGCTTGTATTGTATGCAGTCTTGGTGGCAGATGGCGTGGCACTGTTGGGTGGAATGTGTGGAATTGATGATAAAGTGCACTACCAAGCATAGTTATTTGGTTCGAAATGTAGCACCAAGCCTGTTTGTGTGTGGAAATGGGGAGTGGTATCCATATGCATGCTATAACAAAAGGAATGCTATCCACCTTAACAGGGAAAAATGATAATCTTGTGTAGCAGGGGAAAGGTCTGGGTTTTTTCCTTGCTATGAGCGATGTATTGCATCGATGCCTGCTCGCAGTGGAAAGTAGGCAAGGGTTCTTGCGCTAGATGAGCGTGTAAAGAAATTCAGAAGAACAAGAGGCTTCAACCTGCCAATTGGAATATAGGAACTTTGACAGTTAAGAGCATGGAGTTGGTGATACAAAACAAGAGTTAATATAGCTTGTCTACAAGAAACAAAGTCGAAAGGGGATAAAGTAAACGGGCTCACCGATGGCTACATACTCTACTACATAGGAAAGAATAATGCTAAACAAGGGTTTGAAAGAAATATTGTGGGGGCAAAGAGATCGGGTGAGAAGACTTATAACAATTAAACTAGTATTCGAGGAAGATATAATTTATATCATTAGTGCTTGTGTGCCCCAAGTAGGATTGGATGAAATCGCTTATAGATGATTTTGGGAGGGCATGGATGCTAAAGGATTTAGTGTCTTCATTCTATTTTTGTTATCTCGTGCTTTTTGGAGTTTTGATATTAGTATGGCTTTTTTTGTTGTATTCTGTGTTGGTTGTGAATTGTGATCTTATTGCTGTATGGTAATCCTGCAGCTAACCACACATATGTTGACAGGTTCATGGTCCTAGTGCTGACATTGATACTCTTTGTGTTGGGCCATCCTATGTAAGCAGAGAGGTAAGCAGTTCATATCATTCATTCTTGACATGTAAATCTTAATTGTGTGTTTTCCTCTGAATATTGACGCTTCTTGATGTGATTAACGACCCACGTGTTTCTATTCTGCAGGAAGATTTTTTTATTATTTTGCATGACATTCTGGCTGACATGGAAGAGGTGACGGAGCTACAACCAGTTCCAGATGCTCATGTTCCAGTAATGAAATTCAAGTTTTGTGGGACATCTATTGATCTACTTTATGCCAGCGTCTCCCTGTTGGTTGTTCCAGAAGTAAGTTGGTTGTCCAAAAAAATTGAAAAATAAAAGGAAGAATGTGTGAAAATTCTTTTAAGTTTCTCAAGGCTGTACTTTGTTTGCTCTACTATCATTCCATCAAATCATTTTATCTATGCAAGTTCTGGTTTTTTCCTTCACTAAGCTGGACATTCATTATTATTATTCCTTTTTTTTTCTTTGACTTCTGTAATTTCTATTTATATTTTAGTTTATCTTGGGCATGCCTTTCCATTCAAGTCTCAAATGATATTTTGGTTGGTTTAACTGGTTGAACACTATATGTATGCACGTGTTTTCATGTGTTGACTCATTACCATTGCTGTAACTGTTTGTAGGACTTGGATATCTCTCATGGATCTGTATTATACAATGTTGATGAGCCGACTGTTCGAAGTCTAAATGGCTGCAGAGTTGCAGATCAAATTCTTCGTCTTGTTCCAAATGTTGAGGTGAACATTTAGTTACTTAGCTGTGTTTTATATTTTGGTCTATGTTCACTTTTTTTTTTTTTTTTAATAAAAAAACTTGTGACATCTGAACTCTTATGCAATTTTGTAGCATTTCCGGACGACGCTTAGGTGCTTAAAATTCTGGGCTAAAAGACGTGGTGTTTATTCAAATGTAAGATAGATTCCTTTGGTCTTTTCCCCATATCCTTTTCCCCACATTTTAACACTCTCTCTCTCTCTCTCTCTCTCTCTCTCTCTCTCTCTCTCTCATATTTCAGGTCACTGGATTTCTTGGTGGTGTGAATTGGGCTCTCTTAGTTGCTCGTGTCTGCCAGCTTTATCCTAATGCAGTTCCCAGCATGCTGGTTTCCCGCTTTTTCAGAGTTTATACACAGTGGCGTTGGCCAAACCCTGTGATGCTTTGTGCAATAGAAGAGGATGAACTTGGCTTTCCCGTATGGGACCCACGTATAAACCCTCGAGATCGAACTCATCATATGCCGATCATTACACCTGCATATCCATGCATGAACTCTAGTTACAATGTTTCAACGAGTACCCTTCGTGTTATGATGGAGCAATTTCAGATTGGTAACAAAATCTGTGAGGTATGTATAGAATTTAGTGTTCCTTTTAATTTATCACCATTAGATTCTGATTGCCTCTCTGTTGGTTATTCATGCAGGAGATTGAACTTAATAAAGCCCATTGGAATTCTCTGTTCGAGCCGTACCATTTCTTTGAGACATATAAGAACTATCTGCAGGTTGATATTGTTGCCACTGATGCTGATGATTTGCGTTCTTGGAAGGGCTGGGTAGAATCCCGGTTGAGGCAGCTGACTCTTAAGGTAAATTCTATGCTTTCGGGGATGGTGTCAGAGAATGAGAAATTTAAAATTGTTATTATTTTTTTGGGACTAAGTTTTGTGTACTCTTTATTATGAGTTCTACCAAAAAAAAAAAAAGACTTAGCTGCTCTTCTTTTTTGATTCTACAGATTGAACGGGACACATACGGGATGTTGCAGTGCCATCCATACCCGAATGAGTATATTGACACTTCCAAGCAATGTTCACATTGTGCTTTCTTCATGGGCTTGCAGAGGAAACAAGGAGTGCAAATCCAAGAAGGCCAGCAGTTTGATATACGGGGAACGGTAGACGAATTCAGGCATTCAGTTAACATGTACTTGTTTTGGAAACCAGGAATGGAAATTTATGTCTCTCATGTGCGTAGGAAGCAGATTCCTTCTTATGTATTTCCTGAAGGATACAGGCGACCAAGGCTGTCGAGGCACACAACTCAGCAACATACTAAGGCTTCTGGTGAGGATGGTGGGGTTGATGATTGTGGGTCTGGGTCTCCTGAGAAACAGCTTAAGAGGAAAGCTGACTACCATGAATCAAGTCCTGATAAAGCAGCGAAACGGGCTTCTCTTAGCCCAAACAGGGGTAGTTCTCCATCTGAAGTGAGCAGCAGGTCAGGTGGAGCATGTCAAGTTGGGTCTTATGATAATAGGGGGGAGCATGTAGCAGCAGGCAAAGTGGGGTGTGTCGATGCTGTTTCAGTGGAGAAACATCTGAGGAAGGAAAAGGTTTGTGAGAATGGTGGGGTTGATGATTGTGGGTCTGGTTCTCTTGAGAAACAGCTCAAGAGGAAAACTGATGTTGAATATCATGAATCTAGTCCTGATAAACGAGCAAAACAGGCTCCTCTTAGCCCAAATAGGGGTAGTTCTCCATCTGAAGTGAGCAGCAGGTCAGGTGGAGCATGTCCAGTTAGCTCCATTGAGACTAGAAAGGAACATGTATCAGCAGGCAAAATGGGGAGTGTCGATGCTCTTTCAGTGGAGAAACATCCAAGGAAGGAAAAAGATTGCGAGGATGATGATGCCAGTCAGGATGAACAAGTGAAACAGAATCTGTATGGCCCTAGTGGGAAGATATTCCTTTCTCCATCTAAAGTTTCTAGCAGCAGGTTTGATAAGGTGTGTCGGGCTAGCGTGGTCGAGGAGGCTAAAGTAGAGTACTTCGCAGCAGGAAAGATGACAGGTACTGAGTTTGTTGGTGGATCTGTTGAGCAACTAGTCAGCTCGAGGAATGGAGACCAATTGAAGATGGCAAAGCATGCACATAAGACACAGATTACTGATTTTCGATTGGAAGTTTGCAGCAATACTTCGGATGCTGCAAGTCAGGTTAGTTCGTGTGACGGGGTTGGATTGGAATCTTCTGTAGCCAGTAGCGGTGAGGAGCTTATTGAGGGCATTGGAGAGAGTGACAATCACGATTTGTTGCAGGCCGATGTACTTGAAGCAGATATGGAGCAAGTTTTGGAGAATCAGTGCAATAAGGGAAATGGGGAAGTCCAAAATGGAGTAACGGATGAGTTAGAGGTAGATCTTTTTGCATTTATGGGAATTGTTATGTATATTTGTGAATGTGATTGTATATCTGGTCTAATCATCACAGCTGCTCTCAACATGAAAATTCCGGGGCCCAAAAGTGAGGCTGGTTCTCTTGCAAGGTGGGGCATGTGTATGAGAAAAATAAGCTGTTAGAAATTGACTGGTGTTTCTATATTGAATGTAAACATGTGCCCACTACCTGATGTGTGAAGTGTGGACCATTTTTGGGCCAGGAGGAGTTCATGGTGGTCCCTGCTCTGATGAGTGATCCTTATCTCATGTGCCTTGCAGGTACATCTATTTGAAGATTTTCTTCAGGAAAATATGCTTAGAAAGCCCTCTATTGCTCACTTCTTCGTATCATTTGATAATTTTTAGTAATCTTGGTTAAAGCAATTTTGTGCTTGATCTTGTCTTTGTTATATGAAGCCAAATGCTGCACTTGGGATGGTCCTAAAAGTTCGTGGTGGGGTTAATTCTGAATCCAACCAGAAACCAGTAATAAGGCACGTTTTTCTAAACCCTACTTTTGAAGCTGGAAATGTTCATTATCTTTATACTGTCCTGTTTGGTGGTTTTCTTTGGCCATGTCATTGTGGCAGGTTGAGTCTGACATCAACTGCGTGAAGATTTGATGTGGCAGCTGATTCATATCGAGGCAAGAGCCAAAGACAGACGGAAGGAGAAAAGAGCAGCCCTTTCAAGAGGGTAAGTTTACTTTAAATTGCTGGTTTTCGATTTGGTTTTCCAGCATGATTGTTTCCATGCATATGTATGTGTTATATCATGTGATTTGGAACTGAGTCGACTAACAGCAAATCTGGGAGGTGTGGTGAGGTTGCCGGCTGTGTACAGTAGTTCTGTATTATGATTGTGCTGCAGAAGCTGCAAGAGCGTCTGTCTTAAAACTCTAGATCAGGAGAAATGTGGGGTGCTGTCTTTCAGTATTTTTTAAGCAGTTGGATCTTGTCAGCTCTTTCTTTTTCATTTTTTTTTTCTTTTTTGAACTGTTTGGGGTTGGTTTTGTTTTGGCTATGGGTTTGGGGGGATCTGATATGGTGAACTGCTCTTCTTTAAAAGAGTTGCATCCGGAATTGAGACAGTTTGATACAAGTTGAAGGTCGGGTGTGGAGAGTGGACAATTAGCATCCTTTTCTGTTTTTTTGCTCAAACCTTGTAACATTCATGCTTTGTAATACAACATTATTAAAGTCCCTCTCTCTCTCTCTCTCCCCCCCTCTCTATGTGTGTGTGCAATGAACAGTGGTCCCTAGGACTGGCTGAAATGATGGATGTTAGTCATTGTATGTACAGCCATTGATAGTGGGATGATTGTGCATGGCGCCCTGGCCTCTTTTATCTATATTCTCATGATCATATGAAAGGAAATGGCTCTGCATAAACCAGCGCATGAAGCTATTTGTTGATCAGTGAGGGTCCTCCAACAAGCTAAATGGCCATGGTTTTTTTTTTTTGCCTTTTTCCTAGAACTTGTCTGGATGATGAGGAAGCTGTTTGGAAAAGCATGTATTTTCTGGGGAACCAGTATCCTGTTTGAATCTTTATTTAAGAGGCGATTTTAGGTGCTGGAGAAGGTGCTCACTGTTGCAGCCTAGATGTTGTGGTTTAAAGTCAAATTTGTTACCAATAATGATATATAAAAAAAGAACATGTAGTCTTTCATTTGTATTATTTTCCCCATCCATTGATTCCTTGCCTTCACTCTTTGTTCAAAAGCTTCTCTATTTTCACTAAAGTTGCCGTCACTGCTGCATTCCACTTTTGCTGTATTTGGCGTGGTAGATTGTAATTAAGATTCAAAGAGTTCTCAGATGGGAAATCAATCCGTCCATCTATATTTACCCGCTGAGACTGCTCTCGCATTTGGGAAAGATGATTTTCGTTTTGGCTCTTGCTTTTTAGCAAATCTTTGAAAAATATTAGAATCTCACCATCAATCCACATGACCGCGTCTCATGAAAAGTCATTCCAATAATTTTTTTAAAGATGTTGGTTTAATGAAAAAAACGAAAGATGGTGATATTTGCTACGTGGGAATGTGACTAGAGTTGTTCATGGGCCAGTTGGCATTGGGCAACCTGAACTTTGAATGGGCCAAATAATCATTTGAAACCTAGGTACGCCAGGCCATACTTATCCTCTTAATGGGTACCAACATCATCATCTCTCTAGCCCCATTTGATAATAGCGCGGCCCTATTTGCATATACGGTCCCACGTGCATTCATTCACAGGAAGGATATGGATGCGCATTGATGTCATCGAAACTCAAACCTGAACAGCGGTGGAGCAATGCCTACCAAATATATCATTCGATGATGGAACAACGGTTCTTGTAAAAAGAGGGTGAAAGGTGGAAATGCATATTTGCACTTGAAAATAAAAAAGAGAGTTTTACATGCAAGTGTGACTGCTTTTCATGTAAAAAAAAAAAAAACTAAATTAAATTATTGTGATTCCAGGGAAAAACGTTTTCAATGGGGGAGATTGTCCGTAGAATCCATTTTACGCAGCGCTTGCACAAACTAGTGTACACGTCCAAACTCAAATGATGTTGATAACCATTTATTTAACTCAGATAGATGGTTGAAATATATTAATTTTTAACTTTTGTGTCTTGAGTGATAAGAACATCATCATCGTCAATGGCTACAGCCATGTGGGCCAATACAGGAGAATTTGGATTCTGGATCCATGGGTAACTGTGTTTAGTTTTCACACGAAAGGGAAAAGGAGAAGGAAAAATGTAAACGCGAAGAGGAATTCCAAGTTCCATCTCCTTTCCCCGATCCGAAGCAATTCACCTTTCTAATTCTGCACCTCTTTTCTTGAATTCTTGGCGAGGAATTTCTCTTTCCCAAAATTCTCAAATCCCATCATCTCTTTCGTCTCCATCTATCGACTCTAGCAGAACCCAACCTCTAATTCAAGGACCATGGTTTCCTCGTTTTCGATTTCGGTTACCGATTCTGGTTCTCCCCATTGGGGCAAAAGGGTTCGTCATTTGGAACAAGAAACAGACAGAGCAGAAGAGAATCCATACATGGATGAGAGAATCTGGGGCAAACTCCCTGAAGATCTGATGGCGAAAGTAGTCTCCTTTCTACCCATTTCAATGATTTTGAGATCTACCCTCATCTGCAAATCATGGAATTCCATCATCTCTTCCCCATTGTTTCTCAAACTCAATTCAGAAATCCCACCCAATTCCCGTCACCCCTGGTTCTTGATTTTCCTCAGAAAGTCGTCAGATTACTGTTTGGCTTATGACCCATCTCTCAACAGGTGGATTGATCTTCCATTTCCCTTTTTTACTTCTCCGTTTAGACCTATTGCTGCCGGCGATGGGCTTGTCTGTTTGATCTCTAACACCCCTTCAGGACTCAGCGCCTCAGTCTGTAATCCGGTTTCCAAGTTTCAGTACAAGATACCCACACCCACTAGTCTTCTCCGGTACTTCTTCCTTGTTTCAGGATTGTTTTTGGATAAAAATACTGGTTTCTTTCGATTGGTTCTGGTTGGATCAGAACGAATGTCAAATGGGTCGGATCAATTTGTTTTAAGGGCAGAGATTTACTATTCCGAGATGGAATTGTGGTTCCTGGCGATAAGTTTCCCAGTCAATTGCCCTGTGTCTCCATATAGAGCAATCAGCAATGGCGTTTTGTACTGCCTTTTGGGCAATTTCCCAATGTCGATTGTAGCCTTGGATGTTGAGAGCAGGGTCTGGTTTATGATGAAGGCTCAGCTTCCTCCTTTTTTAACTGTTGTCAGGCTTATGGATTATAATGACAAGTTGGTGATGATTGGTGGTGTGGGTGTGAAGGGAATTACTGAAGAGATTGGGATTTGGCAGCTTGATGATTCAGGTAGGGAGTGGAAGATGATAAGGTGGATAGGAAATGAGATTTGCAATCTCTTTCTCAGATCACTGACTAGGAAGTTTTCATGCGTTGGTCATGGAGATTTGATCTATCTCACCTGCAAAAGATGTCCTTTTGTGGTGATGTATGTTATATCAAGGAGTCGTGTCAAGTTCTTAGATCTTTCACCTAGACTCTTGGATCCTCACTATGATGTTACTGGTGAATTTTGCTTTGAACCTCGACTGTAATTTTGTTTATCCTGTTCCATCTGTTGTAAGAATTGGGATTCTTTTCCAGTAAATTGTATCTGTCAATGAAGATTTTCTGTATTTTTTTGTCATTCAAGATTGTTTTTTGGAGATCTTATCACACTTGAATGAATAAATCAAGTTTCTAGCTGTTGCAGTTATGGGCTTGTCCCACTTCATTAAATGAAGATTCTTTTGAGTCTGTCTCGCTTCTCATTGAATCAAACCCTTTTCTTTTCATGTTACAATATCTCATTCCTGGTGGATTTCAGTATAATCTGATTAATTGTGTATTTAGATTAACCCAAGTTGCAAGCAATGAACCATAAGGCTGTGTATTTTCTTTTTCTCCAGTGACATCCGCACCAGTGTCAATATAGATTTGGGAAGAGAAGGCAATAACACAGTACCTCATCCAATGCAGTTTTGGATTCTCTTAGCACCCCATAAACTGGTAATTTGCGTTTGGTTTGGTTTGATTGGGCTCTTTGGGTAACACAAATAAGCTCATGAGAATTCGAGATATTTATTAATTGGATTGAAAATGTTAATGAAACCTAATATTAGGAAGGATCTAGTCGAGTTTGCTGATTGACCAGTAAGAATGAGCTCAATCCAAACTCTGCCCATTTATTAATTGGGTCAGACCTTAACTTAGAACCCCGAATACCTGCCTGGCTAATGGGTTGGGTCAGGAATTGCCATGCTTAAAAGTTTCAAAAATAATTATAATTCCTCTGTAGGGGTGATCTTGCGACTGGTAGGGATTGACAAAAGTTTGAGCTCAGCCCAATTGGAAAATACATTTGTCACCTTATGCTAAAAATGTCCAAGCCCATACATTTGAGTAGGCTCGGTCCATTTAATTTTTGGGCCGAAAATTATGGCCCAATGGCTGGATACTCAGGTCCATAAAATCCCCAAGGCTCCAGAGAGCAGACTTTCACATGGCTTCGACATCGAAGAAGAGAAGAATTGAAAAGAAACGAAACCTAGAATCTCTCCAACTGCTGGGGTACGATTCTTCACTTGTTAGAATCTCATCCTTTCTTTCAGCGATTTACTTCTTTCATCTCCTTTAAGAACATTCTGTTTCCTTTTTCAATCTATTTCATGAATGGAGTGAATGTTTGACTTGCATGTAATCTAATGAGATTTAAGAGAAGCATCTTTTGGGAGGGCTTTAAAAACTCGATCTTTGAGATCTCGATGATGGGTTTTTTTTCCTAAAGGAAGAATTTCATGTGTGGTTGGTTCATTAGGCTGAATAGGTGATGCTTTTGTACTTCATAATGTTTTTTTTTCTAATGAAAGAAGTAAATAAAGGAAGCAAGGAAGATGCAACACTGTAATAAAGAGAGAGGTGACTTTCGATTCATATTCGTCCTTTTATTGGTTAGAAGAAGAAATAAATGGATCTTGTATCTTTAAAACTCACCCCAAAACCTCTCGTCAGAGACCTCCTACACCCTATTAAAATGGGGGAAGGAGGTGGGGTGTGTTTTTTGGTGAATAAGAAACCCCACAGATAGAAGGCTTGGTGATGCAGTCTGATCCCTATCCAAGACAGGGACCTGCAAGCATTGATGGACCCAGTTGATGGGGTCCACATGTGCCACACGTTTTCTGATTTTCTAGATTAGTTATATTCCTTAGTTTGCTTGCTTTCTAATTTTAGATTAGTAATTGTTAAATAGGATTAGTAGCTTTCCTTTTTAGCAAACAGGGTGATATATATATATATATATATATATATGGAAATATTCATATGCATCTATCCCTCACCATTTTTGGTGAGGGACACCCCTTTTGGGGGTGTTTCAAGTACATGGATTGTTTTATATAAGAGCCATATTGTTATTTTTCATGCTTATTTTTAATGAACTAATTGCTCTGAGAATTACTCACGTGAGTTATGGATTGTTTCATAGTTTGTGCCCTCGTGGCTGGAATCCATTCTTGATTCGATTAATCTTTGGGGAGATGGATCTATCAACCAATCGCGGATCATTGGCTGCGTCACTTGGCCACATAAATTTATTTGGGTTTCCTCTGGTTAGAGTAAGAATATCAGTAGGAACTATACAGTAAGCATATGGACACAATGGTTAAATTAGTGTCATAGATTTTATGAGAAAAAAAAAACCCAATGAAATTATCATATACAGTTTAATAGACTTACATTGCCTATTTTAGAGAATTCAGGTGTTATTGTTTTAGGAAAGAGCCATGCTACTTGTCCCGGATGAAATCCCGGGACAAGTCCCGATTCCACATGGGAGGGGCACCATCAAATGACCTTTTTGCCCCTCCCATGTGGAAATCGGGATTTGTCCCGGGATTTCATCCGGGACAAATAGACAAAATCTTTAGGAAAATATGTAGGAACTTGGTTCTGATATTGAAGCCCTAAATGAGTTTAGAAGATGAAGACTAGAAAAAAAGTTTGGATCAATCATTGAGCATGGCATTCTGAATGTATGTGTTAACATATTGAGTCAAAATAGTGTACCCTATTGGTTGATGGGCGATTGGCAGAAAAGATTTAAGTAAACTTTGAGACACTCTTGGTGCAATCAATGTGAAGGGAGACGACAATGAAAAGTGGAGCTGAAGGTTGGTATGGGATGTGATAATTGATCGTTCGGACGGTAATCCCAATTTGCTAGGATAATGAAAAGAAAATAAAGGGGTTTTTACTAATAAGAGCTGATGATTCTTGTCAAGTCATGGCTGAGGATTTGAAAACCTCACTGCAATGGACAACACGCTCTGTTGAGTTTATCCTTTTTGGTGATTGAATTAAGGAATGTGTTATCTTCCATTCAAGCTTAATCATTGGCCTTCTCCAGCTCCCAACTGTCTCTGATAATCACTTTTTACCTTCTCTTCAATAAAATAAGGGACTTGAGATGCATACAGTACAGTTTTGTGAACACACTTAAGGCTGTCGTCCTCCTTTCTCCTGTACTTAACAGACGATTAAGCTCACTTTTAATCATCACTTATTTTTTCTTCTTCTTGCTCAATGGGGAGTTGATGCAACCTCAGTTTCAGAGTGGTTTTTTCCCTCATAACACTATCATGTGTCAAAGAGGTGCAAGTTTCTAGCCTTGGAGCAGTGAAGAGATCAAGTGATTAGCAATCATCGATTTTGTTTTCCTTGTAACTTATTATATTGTTTATCTCTATGTGTGGTTCTTTGTCCATATTATACAGGAATATCCCTTCATTGACAGAGCGGAAAGACAAAACTGCGAGCATTGCAACTCTAATCCATTCGGCGGTATATCCTCTTTACCTACTCAATTTTACTATTTCCAATGAATTGTGAGGTTTTATTCGGATGTGCCCAGATTGCAGTTGTTTAAATTCCTCTTTTTTCTTTTTTTTTTTTTTTGTGAATGCATGTTTATCCTTATTAGTTTTTCTGATTGCTTGGCATGAAACTTTTCCTCTATTAGTGGGAAAGCCTTTTCTTCCATTGCCAGGGATCAAATCCTTCTTTCCCAGTAACGGGGCAGGTGTTTAGCCACTAACCTAACAATGGGTTGGCAAATGCACGCTTATCCATCTGACCCTTTGTGGGACAGCTGAAAATGGTATTTTTCGAATTCCCAAATCAATATAGGCAATTGGCGATGGTAATGATCTGTGGTCAGCAAGGAAATAGTATCCTGCTATAAATTATGATTTGCTTGCTGCCCTAAATGTATACTGCGTCGGCAACTGATCTCTCAAGAGTCAAGACAGTAGAACAGCTTGTAGATTGAGTACATCAATGCCTCCTTAACAAGTAGATTCTCATGAAGAACTTGTGTGTGCAGGTTCAGGTGATCCATGCGGGCAGAACTGATCTCAATGTTCAACAGGCCAAGAATTTAGCAGTGGCACAGGCACAACAAGAAGGATGTACTGGGAATTTTAGAAGCTTTGATTCTCAATTTGGTAACTTTCTTGTGCCTGTAATCCCGACAGAGGCAGATTTAATTGGTTAATGATGTCTATTTACTAGTTTTAATTTGTTTCCAATTGTAATTGAGGCCCGTATAATTTGATGGTATTGATTGAGAGTAGAAATGTAGATAATTGGGATGGTTAACCAAACTATTTGACTAAATTTTTAGTGCTGAATAGTGCCTGAAAATCAAAGAAAGAGCACGATTGTAATGAAGTAGATTTTCAATATTCAAAATTTTGCAAACTTTTGAACCATCAAAGATATGTACACAATGAAACATTTTAGGAGACAGTAATAGTGCAATGTCTAATATAAGGATCTAATATTTCTGAGAACTGAGATGAGTTTTACCAGGTGGATTCTCAAGAAAAGCAAAAAAGAAAAAAAGAAAAAAAGAAAAAAGAAAAAAGAAAGCAATATCCAATTAAGAAAACTCATGAAAAACTTTATAGAGAAGATGAAAATTTAAAGAAATTTTTTTTATTATGTAAAAGGCTTGCAACACGGTCCGGAGCTAGTTAATTTGGTATACATTTAATAAAGAATAGTTATATTATGATTGTAATAGGGCAGAGTAAGTTCTAGAATTATGGTGAGCCCAGTTGAGTTCCCAATTGGAGTTAGATTGCATCAAGATCCGCCTTGAGATCTTTTTAGCATGTTTACCTTGTTTCTGGACAACTTGATGATAGATATCTAAGATGGTTTTCCTTGGTGTATTTTGGTTGCAAATGATGTGTATTTGATTTACCAGACAAGAAAGCAAGTAAACGATAAGAAAAAACTTTGTAGAAAGGCATTTGTGTCAAATAGTTGAAAATTAGTAGAATAAAGGCAGGATATATGACATTGTAAGTTTAACATTGTTGAGAGGAGGATTGGGTCAAGATTGAACACCACTTAGTGCTACAGTGCATTAGGTTTTGATGCCTAAGATCAACTTTAGAACAAAATGGAGGGGTTGACAAGGATGTTGGAAATAGGATTAGTGTAACGCGGATGAAGTGAAGATAATCTAGTGGAGTATCATGTGACTATAGGGTGCTGCTTTATATAAAGGGACATTTTCATGAGATGACACTAGACCTACGTTGTCATATGAAGATAATTATCAGGCCAATAAGAAACCACTCAGCCAGGGTTTTTGGAGGCGGCTTATATTGTGTAAATATAAGTTCGGTGTATTTCGAACCAGGATTACAAGGCTTCAGGTTTATGGAAGTCTATTGTTTCTGTTCAAGAGGATTTTGCATCTTGGATTTGCTACAGGTTTCATAACAGTCATCGTGTTAAATTTTGGCATGATGAGTGGTGTGGACAGATTGTATTGAAAAATCAATTTCCAAACTCGTTTTTGGTGGATCGGAGGCAAGATGCTTTTGTTGCTGGAAATTTTTGTGGTTCTGGTGGAGGTGTAGTTTGAAAATTTTCATTTCGAAGAAACCTGAATGACATCGAAATTTCTGACTTTGCTGCTTTGCTTGGCATTCTTGATAAGGTCTATGTGTCAGTTGGTAGAGATGATGAAAGGATTTGGAAACTTGCTGTAAAATATCAGTTTTCAGTCAACACTTTTTATAACGTTTTGGGTGACAACTCAGGTAGAGGGAAAGGTTGGCAATCTTTTTGGGATCCCTATGTTCTGCCAAGAGTTTTGGTTTTTTGTTGGGTGGCAAGAAAGCATAAAATTCTTACTATAGACAAGTTGCAAAGAAGGAAGCATTTGGTAGAGATGATGAAAGGATTTGGAAACTTGCTGTAAAATATCAGTTTTCAGTCAACACTTTTTATAACGTTTTGGGTGACAACTCAGGTAGAGGGAAAGGTTGGCAATCTTTTTGGGATCCCTATGTTCTGCCAAGAGTTTTGGTTTTTTGTTGGGTGGCAAGAAAGCATAAAATTCTTACTATAGACAAGTTGCAAAGAAGGAAGCATTTTTTAATAAATGGGTGTCCTATGTGTTTAAAGGTCAAGGAAACAGTGCATCATTTATTAATTCATTGCCAGTTTTCTTATAAAGTTGGGATGACTGTTAAATTTCTTTGAAATGAGCTGGGTGATGCCTAAGAATGTGGAAGATCTTTTTCTTCAATGGCGTTTACGAAGTAAGTTTGTTCGTAGCAATATTTTGTGGAAGTTAGCTGCTTATGCTACATTGTGGAAACTGTGGTTGGAAAGGAACATAAGAGTGTTTACAAACAAGAACAAATCTGCTGAGGAAGTTGTTGAATCCATCGTTTGGACTGTGTCGGAATGGGTATGTAATGCTGAGGACTTTGTCAGTATCTCTTTGGAAGATCTTAATCGGTCTTAGGCGGCTGTTTTAAAAAGAGGTTGACGGTCTAGAATTATGCAAAGACCAGTTTGGAACCATCCCCCTTTTGGTATTTTTAAGTTGAATTTTGATGTTAGTTTTGTACAAAGTGTTCAACGAGGAGGTATTGGTGGCGTCATCAGAGATTGGAATGGAATAATTATTAGGAACTTTTCTGGGCCAGTGGATTGTTTTGATGCAAATGAAGCTGAGTTGTTTGCTCTTCTAATTGGGTGTTGTGAGCTGTTTAGAATTGGAGATCTTAATCCTATACTTGAAGGTGATTTTTTTCCTTCTATCCAATGGGGTTTTGGAAAAGCTAATCATCCTTGGAGGCTAGCGGACTGGGGGGAGGAGGTGCAAGATATTTCAAGTCTCTTGGGTGCTTCTTTCCTTAATATTTTAAGAGAGGCTAATGGGGATGGCCTGGCCAGGGAAGGAGTTTTTCGCACTTCTATTTCTTTTGATGTATAAGTTTTTTTATGTGTTTTCTCTTGTTCGTTGTATTTTTCATTGGGTCTTGTTTTTTCTGTTTGTTTGGTGAAATAAAATTTTATCCTTCATATGAAAAAAGAAAAAAAAAAGAAAAAAGAAAAAAAGATTATACTCAAAAAGAAGAAAAAAGAAGAAGACGAAGTACATGTGACCAAGGTGTGGATGCTAACATGAATATGTGGAGCAACAAGGATAGAAACAATGAGTACATAAGAGGAAATCTGCAGTTGGCTCCAATACAACCAAAGATGAAGGAATGTTGTTTGTCATGGCTTTGTCATGTGCCAGCAAGATAGAAACACACTGTAAGAACTCTGGTGCTACAAAAGCCAAAAGAGGAGAGGAGAGGAGAGGAGGGAGGGAGGGGTGGCTAATAGAGGTCTTGGAAGTAGTTAGAAGCAACATTAGGTTGTGGGTTGATAGAGAACTTGGTGCTAAGAAGGGATGATTGGCGAAGTAGAACTCACAAAGCCAACCTTAAATGAGTAAGGCTTTCTTGTTGTTGATGGTGATGATCTATTGTGAAAAGCTAGCGACTGAAATCTCTTTGGTGGAAAGAGATTCTAAGTTTTGGTTTGATGCCTATAATTTGCCAAGAGCGTGCTGAAATTGGATCTCCCAACCAATGTTTTGGTCAACAAGATTATTGGAGAGTCCATATATTTGAGAAAGGAACTATAATTGTCAGGAAAAATGCATCCCTTTGATGTTTGAAAAATGTAAAAGTTAGCTTTAACTGATGAAGGTAGAAATCATATTGACTCTCAAGTCTCAGATGTGAACTCAATGAAGACCCTATTATTCTTCTAGTTGCTAGCTTAATAAGAGTCGAGAAACCCATATGATATCTTTCCCTGTTGCTTGCCTCACAAGATTCATGAGTACTGCATCTAATTTATATTTGTTGGTGGCTCTGGCCTTCAGATAAGCGTTTCATGTGAAGACAGGCACCTCCTGAGTTGGTGAACCCTATACCTGATTCGTATTGTGTGGTTCTTGATTTGAAGCACTGAACTCAAAGTTAATAAATGTGCAATGCCTGTAATACAAAAGTAATTGAATGCAATTAACATGTTGTATCTCTAGGCCCTTTTGAAATAGGAAGTAAAGGCATTGCAATTTGAATGATTCTTGTGAAAAATAGAAATCATACATTATTTAAAGAATAATCATAGTAGTATCCTTTTCTAATGCTGGACTCAAGCGATATCTACCACTGGATCCACCCTTGGGCCATTATTTTAGGGAGGATATATTTCAGTGAAGAGCTTCCAAATGGAGAAGGCTGCTGGATCTTTCTACCAGAACTGGTCGGTGAACTGCTGTTTTATTTTAATTTTTAGTTTTTTTTGGGAAGGCTTTCTTAATTTTCAAGAACAGCCAAGAAATAAGAAAGGCACCTTACCAAGATTTTTGAAGTGATGGACTTTCAAGAACAAGAAGAGAGTTTTTGTAAGATTTGAACTATGCTATTTATACTCAGTGGAATCTGTGGGGGACCTACACTTCAGGTCTACACTACATTCTTGTTTGTGCATTGGGTTATTACTTATTAGATTGTTAAACGTGATATATGAGGCAAGAGCAATCATATGATCCTCTCTGTAAAAGTGAAAGCTTTTACATGTCGGTCCCAAAGGTTTTGTGGTCTAGACCAAATGACCCGATTGGAGAGCTTACCTTGTGTAAGCACCACCTAGAAAGTAACATAGGTTGAAATTGAATATTATTCATCAGTACCTTTCTTAAAAATAAAAGTGAATAAGTAGCATATGTTGTAATATTTTAGTTGTCTGGTTGCTGATTATGAATGGAAATTTAGAAGCCAGCCTTTGTGGATAGTTTCTTTTACATATGGTGGGATACCTTAGGTTTAGACCGTATAATGGCTTACTAGCCTGTATGTAACCACAGAGAAAACAGCAATTCAGACCATTGTTCCCACATATGTTTTTTCTTATTCACTTATAATTCAATAGAGGTAGCGTTTATTAAAATGGAGAGAGAGAGAGAGAGAGAGAGAGAGAGAGAGAGAGAGAGAGAGAGGCGCAATTGATCCCAATGTTGGGACGGGGTCAAGAGGCTCGAACTCGTGCACTCTCGCCCTAATGTAGGCATTTATATCCCTAACATATTAAGGTGCAACCCACGCCACCTTTGAGCCTTTAATATATAAGGTGTTAATTCACATTTGACATGTCACAAGTGCTCTGCTGGTGGAACAACACAGTAGAGTCGATTGCACTGAACACTACCCACCAAACTCCTGCCAAACATGTAGGATTAGGACATCCAACAATTCCCAACTTCCCAGGAAAGTAAAAAGAGAGAGAAAAAAAAAAAACTTTTAAAACTAAAATGAACACATTAGGCTTCTAATTGTCTTGTGAATCTATCTCTCCAAATCAGCAACTCACTTTTCTGTTTGCAACAAATAAAGACAGAGTGCTGGGTCCACCTCCTAAAATGCCTATTCTTATTCTCTTTTCTTGATAAGAAAAAAAATGATATCTCTTGTTATCTGATGTTGCATGTCAATCCTTTTGGTCATATTCTATTGATAATTAATAAGCTGAATTGCCAAAATTATGGGCATTAGGTTAGGTCATGTCTGGACATGTTGGTTGCTAATTTGGTGGAGAAAAGTGGAGACCTCTTGACAGAAAAATTATTTTATTTGATGAGTTAACCTAAAAACCAACCACAGGGTAGTAACTAGAATCATTTTATCATTTGCTTTCTGTAAGACCTGTCAAACATGAAATTAATTTTAGATCTGCTTGTTAATTAGGTATTTTATTTGTTTTCAATAAGTGTTTTGCATTTTATTAGAAACAAAAAATATATTTATATTAGATAAAAATATTTTAATTCAAGCGAAAGAACTTTTTTTATTGAAACAAATACATTATTTTTTTCTCATTTATTTTTCCAAAAGCAACTTTCTTATCAAATCTCTCCACTCCCCACTTCTAAACACCATCTTAGGGAAGATGAAATGACACAATCAGATGATTTAGAGAACATATTGGTGTTTAGGTAAATATCCAATGAATCCATTGATCATGCCCTAGGCAGAAGTAAATTGTTAGATACCTCTGTAAATTTCAGAAAAAAACATGGGAGTAAGGCATTGCATATGAGATCTTTGTGTGTGTTTTTATTTTCCTACAGCATGTTTGTTTTATGTAATTGAATTCCTACGAATTCTAATACTTTGTATTTCTTTAAGTGGTTGAAAATGAATAATAAAAAATTAATATCTAAAAATGACCATCAAATAATCTCCTCTTTAATAGAAATCAAATCAAGGAAAGATGTAAAATGAATACAGGGCTATCACCCTAGCAATTCAAATCCTATCAAAGTTAACGTGGTATCTATCAATACCTTGTATTTTTCATACTTCACCTCTTTAATAATCCTTACTCGATTATCCAGGTTGTGGTGGGTATTCTTGAAAATTGGTTTTCTTTCATTCTTTTTTCTAAGATAACCAATTACCCCATCCAACATCTAGCTGATAGGCTCTGATAGCTACTAAAAAGAGGAAAAAAAAAAAAAAAAAAAACTCAGCTGATATTTTTTCACAAGGTATCAATAAACACATTGCTAAAGCTCAAAACTTTTGTGAGGGTATCTTGTTTCTTGTCCAAATATGATAAGGAATCAGGTCTTTTTCACATTCTGCTGCTTAGCTTTCGTGTTGTTCCAATACAAGACAGAATCCGAACAACAGCTGATGGCGAATCGCAAAGGCTAAGGTGGAAGTGGAACTCTTTTTAATTAATGGGAGGCCCTTTTATTTTAGTGGAATGGTTCTTGTTTTTCCTGATTGATGTGCATGACATCTGAGCTGTTATGTTAAGAGAGGTGGATAGTGACAATTGTCATCTAATAAGCTTTAAACTATGCAATGCATGTGGGAGAGAATATGGACTACACTCTACAGACCCTTCCACTCCAAGCTGGCTCTTACCAATAGGTATCTTCTAGCAGGAGAGAGAGAGAGAGAGAGAGAGAGAGAGAGAGAGAGAGAGAGAGAGAGAGAGAGGTCCAAAATTCAATAATAGAGGTTAACCAACTTGTGCTCCAGTGCCTAATTTTAGGCTAAGATACATGCAGGTAGGGCCTACTGCGATTTGTCATCTAATGAGAATCAGATCCCATAAAATCCAAGTTTGCTAGCCATTTTAGGTAAGATGATTGGTAAAATGCCATCAAAATAACATTTCCTTTTTTGGTTCTTTTCTCTAATAAATGCTCACATGCTCACCGAAGAACCTCACCATCTACAGCCAAGAACTGAACCTGGATTATTACTCTGAAAGGTGAGAAATGACCGTGATGAGCACATCACCCTAATAATTCAATACTCCACCCTCTGTTTTTTCAAGGCCATGTTTTCGTTGGCTTTTCTAATAAGAATTTGTCATGTTGGGATTTTTGACACTTTTGTAAAAGCATCCACTGAAAATTTCAAAATGCAATATTTCATTGTTGGATTTTTGAATGCCAACCCAAGTGACTTTTATTATTAACCTTTAGAATTTTCAAAAATTCCATCCCCCTTATCCATTTGAAAATGTAGGATGGCCATGGGGATTTTGAGATTCCATATAAGGGACAAAATTCTCCAAAGAAGAATTCTCAGAATTCTTGCAAAAGAATAAGACCTAATTAGAGGTATTTTAGACATGAAATTATCGTATTGGGAATTTCTTATATTGATAAGATATCTGTGTTTAACATTTCAAAAATGTTATGTCTTATATCCAAATGCTTGAATTGCAACCCACTTGAAAAGATACAAATAACCTCTCGGCATGTTTGTTTAGAAGAATTGTGAGAATTATTGTCTGGAAAAACTTCTAATGCCGCCTCTTAAAAGTAGAATTCCAAATCCTCAACCCCCATTTAGCATCCAATTTTAAATTTTCATAAGATTAAAAGTGTCTTTTCATGTAAATTTGAATTTTGAATTATTACATCAAATCAAACAGATCATTCTGAATGCATGAAAATAAAATGTCACATCGTATTATAAATCTATTACAAATTTAATTTATTGTCGGAAACTCCTTTAACCTAACTGTGCCAAGGTAGTTTTAGAGGTGGACCCCACCTGCACTACTATAATAGGAACCGGATCTCCATGTTGAAACCTGTTTGGCCCAATCAAGGGATGACAAATTGTTTTGTACTTAAAAGACAAACTATTTTTTTAGAGACTACACCGTTTTTCAAACTTAACAAAGCTCGCGTGTCGCCCTGATTGGTCCAAACAGTGGGTCCGGTTCCACTAGAATCCAGCTGGAAATGAGGTGTGGGCCCCATCTGCTAAAAGTTTACTCCCATCATTTTCCTCGCGAGACAAAACAAGAGTTGAAGATACCAATTCCAGTCATCCCTCGTTCGTTCGTTGAAAGTACTCTCTCTTTTATTTACTTACTCCCGCGGCTTTCAATGTTCAAATATTTGCAGCCACGTGGGATTCTAAGAATCTTTTCATGCCACGTGGCGCCAGGAGATGCTTACGTGTTAGGAGGAGATGATCTTAGCCCTGGGTGGGGACAGGAATCTGTTAAGCTGGTGTTGTCGCAGTCTCTAGGGGTCACGTGAAGCCCTCGTTCATGCATTTTTGTCGTTTTCGAAATGGGGAACTGTCCCTTCCTCATGAAGATACTACCGAAATGCCCTAAAAATAAAATCATCAAAACTACCCTTGAGAAATAAGGTTAAGAAAGGAAAACTCACTTTAATTAGCTGATTAGTTCTATGCCCTTTAGAGTTCGAATCACACCTGCCCGGAAAACTGTATCATGGGTCCCACATAGTTATAATCCGGATCGTTCAAAATGAATATCATCTCCATCAACTGTATATTCATGAATCTCGATTTGATGGGGGCAGGTCCCACCGTCCGATTTAGCACTTGATGAAAATGTGATTAATTCCACATTAGCAATGATGACATGTCGACACTTAGTCACATCTTCGCTCATGTGTTTAGTCCTATGATGGGGCCCGTTCCTATTAAGGTGAAATTTAAGATATATATGTCATTAGATCGAATGCGATTCATCTTGAATCGTCTAAATTATTTTTGTATGGACTCCATGATGGAGTTGCCGGCATATGTTACATGATTTTCCGTGTAATAGGTGTTACATGGTTTTCTTATGAAAATATATTGCGATATTTTGCCTTAGTTAATGGTAATTAACATGAGAAATTGTCATACGTTCATGTTCGCATGGGAGCTTTGATGTGAATTATGTAATTTGACCAAAGTGTTCTCTATAGTTGCTTGATGCGAGCCATTCAAACCCCATGCCTTCCCCTGTATGTGCACTCAGCCAAATTCCACTTTATTTAAAGTGGTTAAGCTTTTGGATCAATGTGTGTTAAAAGAATTAAAAGAGAAATTTGTATCAACATTACATTTCATTTTCATATATTCATCAATCCAACTACTAATTTTATTTCAAATGAAGTGAAATTTGAGCTATTGTTGATTAATCGGAAATTGTGTAATATAAATGGCTTAGGTCGAGAGAAAGTAGGACCCATATAGTAAATCCCTTGCAAGGGAGTGCCATGCTCTACGATTAAAGCTCAAAATGATATGATTATGGTTATAATTGACTATCCTTTAGTCACCTCTCTTCCTCTCTACATTAGAGATTCGAACTCACGCACTTTACACACTCCTGTTCATCCTCTACTCACTTAGGTCCCTTATTAGCTGGGCTACAACCGAAGTGGATTGTGCTTATTTTCCGTGCAGGGAGTTGATTACGGGATCCCAGCTTGAAAGTCGGAAACGTAAAGAGGAAATGGCGCTTTTCTCTTCCGCAGATGCGCACAAACAGTCCTTCAGTCTGCTCTTATTTCACCTTTTAGCACTATGAATTTCATGCATTAAGGTGTCCTTTATATGCTTTTGAAACTGCAAACTTATAGATCTATAAGTTTCTTGCTAAGTTAGGTCAGTGGCCTAGCACAAGTGGGGCAACCTGCCCACAACTTTTATCTATAAGTTTCTTCCTCTGGTCAGAATTAGAAGACTGGAAAACTCTCCATTCAGAAGAACTCTGGTATGGCTGGAAACCTCCCTTATTGGATAAAACCAGAGTGGTAAGAATTAGAAGAGCACAAAAAGGGAATAATTTGCCAATGCAGTCTCCACGTCTTCCACCATAGCAAGCAAAGAGGCAAAACTTATTCCACGGAAAATGGTTTTCCACCTTTCGGTACTTTCCCCCACATCCCAGTGACCCTCAAGGAATCTAGCCATACTGTCCATGTTCTCCTTCCACTCTAATCTTGAATAACATGAGGGTTTTTGCATATTCATATAAAAATCACATGGGTTCCTTGAAGCAAAGGAAATCGGATGATGAGTAAAGGCATTGTATGCCAGTGCAATTGATTTGTGTAATGCTATAAAGAATCAACTAAATAAGCATCATATCTTGATCTCTCTTATTTTAAGATTGTCTTTCCTTCCCTTGCTATATTAAAAAATTCAGAAAGCTTTCCTTTGTAGACGTAGGAACTCAACTAAAATTAGTTGTCACTAACTTGTATAACAGTTTTAGAGGATTTTCTACTACTCCAAGGGGCCTACCTTTTGTCAGTATAACCCTTTTCACACTCTTATCCCATCGTGATCTAATATTATACTCTTGTTTTTTTTATGTGCGACGTACCTTTACTTACCATCAAATTGAGTCTAAAAACATTTATTGTTAATAGACCATTAAACTTTTAAATTTATTAAATCAAGAGCTTGGATAATTTGATGCGCTTGGTTTTTTGCATGAACGCTATCTGGGATCTTCCATCAATCCTACCCTCGATGATAAGAATGCATCTAAATGGAGCCCACCAGCTGGATCATATATGTACAATATATAGTCTGCTAGTAGGAGAATATTTCCCAATCTTACATCTTCCATTAATGAAGAGTAGAACTAAAACAAGTACCACATGTCTATAATGCAGTCCTTTTCCACTTTAACAAACAACCACCCCCCACTAAATTTATGATTGTCATTCCTTTGATTATCAGCTATAACAGTTGATCAGGTGACAGGCATGGATTCAAGCCATTTTTCATTGACCTAGAAACTCAATCCCCTTGCTAGGGGTATTGGAAAAATAAAAATAAATTACTTTCAATCACAGCTGACTTAAGAACTGCCTTTTATCTTAGTGGTAAGAGATGTGAGTTCTTACTTGCCTATCCTAAGTTCGAACCTGGACAGGCACCTTCTTTCACCTGAGGACCGTGCTACTTCACTCCAGGTCTTCTTCCAAGGGCTCCCTCACCTCACCCGAGGCCTACTCCCTCACATGATGTGTGATTCAAAATGAGTATTAAAATTATGATGAAAAGCTAAGATAAATCCCAATCCCTGTCGTGCTTCCGTTTTAATCGATCAACCTATTTTATCAAGTCCGATAAATAAAGCTACAATCATTTTTCAAACTATCTATTGATGGTTGGATGATAAGGGCTGTACATAGATTATTTGTTGCTCAAGATCATCTTCAGCTGATGCTCACAAGCCACAACCATCTCAAGTGGGGCCTCCAAAATATACAGCTTGAACAATTGGTCCAATCATTTAATGTGCGTGTGCTCTTGACTCAGACTTCTAATCATCAAATCCAATTTTATATAATCAACAAAATATCATCCATATCCAACCATTTAATCCAAGTAGGTAAAATTCATTGTCTTATCAATGGTCTGGATTTAGCTCCAATCTTTGTAGTGCTTGGCATTCGGCCTATTGGGAACATTAATTTTTAATGGTTTAGAGTAAGTCTTTTTGTGTCGAATTAAATACATAAGAATTTATGGTCAAACGGGATTCAACCAAAGTTACTAAAGAGGTAATAAAAGAAGAATACAAGGTGGAGATGTAACCCTGATTTTTCTGAAATTTGAATTACCAGAGGATGGCTTGGTATTTATTTTTAATCTCCCTCAATTCATTATAGAATTTTCACCAGGGCTATGGCAACCTGCATCAGAAAACATTCCATATTCATTATTCACCCTTTTTTTTTTTTAATTTTAAACACTTTTAGAAATACATGTCTCAATAAACCTAGAAATGCAATTACATAAAAATATGGACCCTTCGGGCCTGTTTGTTTGCATAGAATACATATGCATTATTTACTCCAGCTCATGGGGCCTACTTGGATGCAAGTTTATGAATAGAAGGAGAGCTTATGGAAAAGTCTTATTCCAAAAGGGGATCAAAAAAAAAAAAAAAAAGGGGATCCAAAATATAAGTCCCCACCTTATTATCCTAGCTCTTGATTTAATAATTTTAAGTTTAATCGCATTTTAACCATAAGTTTTTCTTGAGATTCAATCCAACAGGAAGTAGAAGTCCCGTAAAGTTAGGCTTCATGCCATATCAAGGGGTGAAATTGATATCTACTTAGTTGCACTGATGAAAGGTGGCCCCAGGTGGACTCCACAGCCAACAGTGTTGGACTGCACTCCCAGTTGCTCCTAAGAGAACATTTCCCACATATATGCTGTTGATTTGAGCAAACCCTAATATTATAAAAAAAAAAGACACATTCCCACTATTAATTAAAATGCATCAATTAACCTTTGTATTGCATGTGCAATTATTTTGTCAAGTTTTAATTCTCCCCCTATATCCATTTCTCCATTGATTATGTGTCAAAGGACAATAATTCATTATTTGATTGATCACATATTTAACCTATTCTGTTTTAATCCAGAGGGGGTAGCTCAATTGGCCTAGGACCACGGTTTGCACCCGGAAGTTGTGGATTCAAGAATGCACTACAACAACGGAGCCACAGGGAAAATTTTATCCGGCTTTCTTTTCTGGGCCCGTAAGAATTATTTTGGCCCAAACTGCTAGGAACCCTACATTTAAAAAAAAAATATTATGATTTCTTGCACCCAACTTCAACCGGATAAGATTTAACACAACAAATAAACTTGTAATACAAGACAAAAACTTGTAAGTGGATTAAATTTTTAACAAGTGGCTCAACCGTAACACTTACTAACTTATCATGATTCTCAAAATCCAAACTAGATTAGGACTCATCCAAACAAAAATAGTAAGAGAAGAAAGTTTTCCTGATAGAGGTCTAATTAGTTCTTTTACTTATAAAAAGGACCGTATCCAGTCCTATCCAAGATGCCACATTAGTTAATTATAATCAAGGATACTATCGTAATTTCACACCACAATCACACATTTATCCTCTGCTTCCCTCTTCTCAAGACGACCAAAACAGAAACGAGAAGAACTTACGCTCCCTCTCTCTCTCTCTGTTCCAACGTCTCAGGAAGAAGAAGGAAAAGGCCCCTAATCTCATAGATTTCTCGTTTCAAACCACTTCGATCCACGATTTCCAACTCGATCAAGGGTTTCTGTTACCCTTTTTCGATCCAATGAGCTTTTGAAACCATCCAAACAGTAATCTGCGAAATACCGATTTTCAGAGGCGAAAGATCTTTCAAGATTGGATTTTTATAGTTTTTCTGAGAGGCTCGTGCAAATCTAGGGTTTTTTTCTGGGTGTTTGGTGTGAATCTGTGGTGTATTGAAGGGGATGGGGAAGGTGGCGGTGGGAGCGGCAATGGTATGCGCAGCGACGGCAGTTGCCGTGGCGGCGCTCGTCGTCCGGCACCGGATGCGGAGCTCTGGGAGGTGGGCCCGGGCGATGGGGATCCTGAAGGAATTCGATGAGAAGTGTGCGGCTCCCATCGGGAAGCTGCGACAGGTGGCGGATGCGATGACGGTGGAGATGCACGCCGGACTCGCATCCGAGGGCGGGAGCAAGCTCAAGATGATAATCACATTCGTTGATACTCTTCCCACCGGGTATGAACGGCCTAGATCTTCTCTCTTTCTCTCTATCTTTTTTTTTTTTTTACTATTATTGTTCTTGTACCTGTTAATTCGATATCTTTTTTAGTTTGATTATATGTCATTTATAGTAATATTTTTGTTATTAGTGGATTTGTGATCTTTTGTTTATATGCATTGTTTCTTATATTGGGAGAGATCTTGATCATGCATGTAGCTTTCTAATTATTGTAGATTTGACAAAAAAACACAAAAAAGTATTAAAAAAACCATTTTTAAAATTTTTTTTTTTTAGAATGAGATCTATCTTTTTCTGGGGAAGTTGTATTTACAGAATTAGAACTAATTAGTTGAATTCGATGGCTCTTTTTTTCTCAGGAAAATTGAAACCGTGGGCATTTGCAATGTGAAATGGATGTTTTTTTTTTTTTTTTTTTTTATTGTTAATTACGTCTGTTGTGGTTTGTTAAGAAATTTCTTTCTTTGGTGGATTTGGATCCAAAAGAATGGAGATTTTGCATGTGCCATTTGTTGGTAATTTGCTAATTGAGATTTAGTGGTATGATGAGGTTGTGGGTTAGAGTCATGTTTACTTTGATGGTCAATTTACTAATTGAGATTTTCAATGTTGAATGTGGTGGTCAATTTTACTTGCCTGTTATGCCTTCAGTTTAGAGCTTTGTATTGTAAAAGAGATGCATTTTTTTTTAACAAGTCTTGTCCGATATTCTGATCTCTGCTAATTAAAAGAATCATATCCGTTTATTATTCTTCTATGACTTTTTCTTTATAGAAACTTGTATTTTTGTTTTAATTCCTCTTTGGTGGATTTTGGATCCAGAAATTGAGAACATGTAGAATTTGATGGTTAATGTACTAAAGTGGCTGAACTTGTGTTTTGATTTTCTCTAGTCTTTTTGTTTAACTGTTTTGTGTGCTTTGGTTTCTTAGTTGGTTTGATTTTCCATCAGTTTTAGGGGTTTGCATCCTTCTCTTTTCCTCTCTTGATATAGCATGATTCTCCCTTTCTCTACGTTTCGTGAGGCATGAGGTTCATCTCTAGAGCATGACCAGAGTGATTGGGCTCTAAGTCTGTGAAAGTGGGGACCACTGTTTACTAGTCCGAATGATGTGATCTGATGTAGATGTCCAAATTTCTAGTAACAAGGAAACCTCCTAGACTAGAAGGTAATATTTAGCATATTTATTTATTTTTCTTTTTTCTCTGGCCCATCGGTGGCCGCCAATTGGAGGGCTATGATTCTCCACCTTTATTCATGGTGATGGTTGACCAATTTCATTAAATGTAAGAGTCAATGAGTAAAGGCACACTATATGATATGGAGATAGTATATGGCAAGTCATCATCTAATAAAAGCCTTTTAAAACAAAAATTGGTAGAGGGTAACGTGATTTGAACCCACAACCTCAAGGTTGCAATAGTGAGCACCTTTCGCTGCTGTACGAGTTCTTGTCTCATCATGATAAGGGCCTTATCCCATCAATTTGTGTGTGGTGTACACGTGCATGCACATCTTGTAATTTTAGATCCTATAGCATGCATACTTTAGAAAGAACAAGATATATTGTTTCCTCCGTAATCAATTTACATTAAGCATTAGTTATGTTACCTTCAGACTTGTCAAATCTCTATCATGAGATCAAAAACTCCATTGTTGTCATAACCTGATGAAGATCTACACCACCAACGGTGAGATCAAGCCCTAAAACTCAAGCCTTAAGATCACTTAGGGAAGAATACCCAAAGATAACTCACGAAAACTTCTCTGAACTTTATTAAGACTATAGCATGACGATTACAATAGGGGACTCCTCTATATTTATAGAGTAATAATACTGTTTCTTAATAACCAAGACATTCTAAAATAACTCTCTAATTTCTCTAAGTAAATTAAATCCTAAAATCTCAAATTACTAAAATTACTAAACTATTTAAAGAAAGCAAAATATCCTTGGTGGGGTCCATTAGGGGCCTACTTCTTTTTGGATCTCACTGCATCATAGCCTTTCCCATCTATTTAGGGTCTCTTTGTGAGTTCTTTACCACTTGATCCTATTTAAAGCCACTCCTTTTCTTTCTCCATAGTCTTATGTCTCTTTCTTTAATATTTTGCTTGAGGTCTTTATTGGTCTCTCCCTTCTCTTGTTTCCTTTAAGTTACCACCTTCCTTGAAGCATGACTGTTGCATGTTGTGCACGTACATGGCCAAACTACCTTAAACAAACTACCTAAATTAAGCTGGTAATTTTACATCTGTATTAATTATTGGCTGGAGAGGAAGGGGGAAAACACAATTTGGAATTGTAATAAGTCTACGAGGAACTGAAAAGTTCCCTTTTTTATATGCTCATCAAACAACTTTAAGTCTTTTATTTTATTTTATTGGGAACTACTAAAAGTCTATTGTTAACATGTTTCCTCGTTCTGTATTTCTTTTATTTAGAGATGAGAAAGGACTATTTTATGCGCTGGATCTTGGCGGCACAAACTTCCGCGTGCTGCGTGTACAGCTGGGTGGAAAGGAAGGACGTGTTGGTAAGCAAGAGTTTACAGAGGTGTCCATTCCTTCACGTTTGATGACTGGAACTTCAGATGTAAGTTGAAAGAGCCTGCTAGCCTCCCTCCAAGTTACTAGCAAGTGTCAAACCTGATTAAGGAAGCAAATATCTAATTGTTTAAATTTCGTTATGATTACAGGAACTATTTGATTACATTGCTACAGAACTAGCGAAATTTGTCGGAACAGAGGGTGAAGATTTTCATGTTTCTGTTGGTAGACAAAGGGAACTTGGTTTTACCTTTTCTTTCCCTGTGAAACAAACTTCCATTTCTTCAGGAACTTTAATAAAGTGGACAAAAGGCTTCTCCATTGATGATGCAGTTAAGTCCGACTACTCATATCCCATTCTGATATCCTATTAATATTTATCCATCCTTAAAATGAGTACTAATATCTTGTATTTTGCATGAAACTCGTTAGATTGCATTTCTTTTTATTTTACCAATCTAAGTGCAGAGCAACTTTTGAAAGGGAAAGCACCATCTTCATGGAATCATACTTCACATAAAAGAAAAAGCGCTTAATGTGGATTTGTTTGTGGCTAGAAGGATTTTTTTTTTCCGAGTGTTTGTGAAAATTTTCATTAATGAACTAAAGAGATGTGAAAGGAGAAACAGTGAACAGCAAGAAAACACAAGAATACAACCCAAAACCAGCTTAAAGATTCTTAATTTCGTTTCTTCCACTTTCACTTTGAGTTTTTCTTCCTTTTCTTCTTTCTTCCACATAAATTAGGGTTTTTCTTCAACTTTACTAACTTCAACTTGGTATAAATAGTCTGCTGTCTCGGTTACATAGGCAGGTAACCACAGGACTGGGCAGATCCTGCACGATCAGTAACTGCAGGCATTTCATTAGTTGCTCAAATTGATGTGTAATAACTAAAATTTCATAAAGCTATGCCTATGAGTAAAATTGAAGAAATTTTGCTCTGCCATTGTTCAGCTAACAAGGTTGCAGACAGCTTATCCAAGCTTGATTTTCCAGTCATCACTTTGTTCAGAGATTGCCCGCCTCAATCTTCACATGAACTCTACTTTGAAGATTTGAGATAGGCAAAAAATTACAGGCTGAGATTTTTTGGGAATAGGAGTCACTTTCATGGATCTGAATCCGGGCACTCCCCTTATCTATCTTTGCATCAGTTTCGTCAATTAAATATATCCAGGGATCCAGCGTCTGGGAGCAAGTCTAAGGAGCTAGATGTTTAAGACTCCTTAGTCCTGGATGTTTGTTTTGGGCTTAGTCTTTGGTTGTGGCAGTGTGTTGTTTTGGTTAGTTGTTTTCTGTGTTCTGGTTATGAACCTCTTCCTTTTTACCAAAAAAAAAAGAATAAATATTAAAATTTGGAGTTTTCTTAGCCTTTTCTGTGTACTACAGCTGGCAGAGACGATTACAATATCTTGGATATTATTTTGGAATTTTTAGCAGTCCTTGTTCTTAATAAGAGAATGCTGACTGAGTGACTGCTACAATATTTTCATTGCATATGAATTCCTGTATAAATGAGATGTTGCCCAACTGGCATGCCTTCCTTGATAAGAGTTGCAAATTGATTCTGCTGTATTGAGCATTGGATCTTCCCTGGAGTGTGCTTGTAAAGCAGTAGAACCTAGACATTTCCACCTGTTAGAGGAGTTTGTAACCTGAGTAGAAATGTCTATCTATCAAATAAAGCTGCAGCATGATGGGAAATGTTATGCGTCCAGGTGCAGCATAAAGCAACATTCAAGAGAAGTTTTATTTATTTATTTATTTTTTTAATTTTTTTAAGTACCTCCATTTAAGTCTATAATAGTGAAGGTCTCTGTTAACCTACACACACCAAAAAACCAAAAAAAAAAAGGGGAAACTATCTCCAGGAAAAGGTCTATCATAAGAAAACATGTTTATATGGTTGCGCTGTATGGTAAATTCTCCATCATTTTATGTTTCTAAATTGACCTTTTTTCGCCTATTTTTATCTTCAATTTAAAAAAAATTTCTTATTATTATTTTCTTTTGAAGTTAGATTGGGGAAGACGTGGTGGCTGAGTTGACGAAAGCTATGGAAAGAAAAGGTCTTGATATGCGTGTGGCAGCACTTGTAAGTTTTAATTTAGAAGCTTTCTTGGCTTTAGTCCTATAGGAATTTAACTTAGTTTTAAGAGGAGATGACTAATACGGTAATACCTAATGTTAGCATTTCTTGTTCCTTATTCAGGATATGTTTTCACTTTTGAACTTTGATTCTTAAGTTCTGTTCAAGTATAACATCTTCAATTTGGATTAATACTTTCTGACCACTTTCCTTAAATATGCAGGTCATTAATACTGTTGGAACAAAAAAAAAGACTAATATTTTTTTATCACTTTCCTTGTATATGCAGGTCAATGATACTATTGGAACACTGGCGGGAGGAAGATATTACGACAATGATGTAACTATTGCTGTTATTTTGGGCACTGGAACAAATGCTGCATATATAGAGCGTGCTCATGCAATCCCCAAGTGGCATGGTCTTCTACCGAAATCAGGAGAGATGGTTAGTAGCGTTATATTGGCTATTATGAATTTCATTTATTTTTGTTTACTTATCAATTCAGAACATTGAATTTCATTTATTTTTATAGTCTAAAGTCCTAGATTACTTTGGATTCTTTTATTTTGTGTTTAGTTGACTAAGTCACACTCGTGTAAAAACCCATAAATGTGGTTTTGTACTCTATTGCTCTAGAAACCCTTTAGTCGAATTGTTTGTGTAATCTTTTTATCCGAGAACCCAGTTTTATTAGGAAACTGTTCCCTACGCGCACTAATTGGCTTGCATCTGGGCGGGCTCCATGAGCTGGGTCACATATGAATATATAATCGTATGTGGTCTGCTCATGGGGGAGGATCCAGGTGGGCCCCAAGCTTGGTCTTGCACTTCAGTTTGCCCAAGTTTCACCTAAGTCCATTCAATCTTGTACGTGTGACTTCTAGGCTTATCTAAATGCAGGCCTGCATGGATACATGAGGAGTGGAGTAAAGTGAAGTAGATTTCACATGAGGAGTGAAGTTGGTTGAAGTTAAAGTAGGTCACTTCACTTCATTCTGTTTGAATGCTTGGTGTGAAGTTAAGGTGGTGTGAAGTTAAGGTTTGGAGTATAATCCATTGTTACTCAGGGTAGTGGCTGACAACAATACTTCATCTGTCAGGCCATACTCATCCAAACCGGGTAGAAATTTTAAACTGTTAGGGACCTTAGGGGCCATTTAACTTCACTTTACTCTATTGTATTCCCATCTAAACAGGCCCAGGCCTCAATTGCATTGGTGCATGTTATAGTAATAAAAAAAAGGCAGGTCATAAGAAAATGAAGATATTGAAATTAGAAGGCATTTGCTGGTATGCTTGTCATGTTATAGGTTATCAACATGGAGTGGGGAAACTTCCGCTCATCTCATCTTCCAATAACAGAATATGATCAAGCGTTAGATGTTGAGAGCTTGAACCCTGGTGAACAGGTAATTTCTCAGTTGGGGGTTTCTTGTCATGTATTTTTTGATCTGCATAATTGCATAGATTATACTCATTGATTAACTATTGAATCTCGACAGATTTTCGAGAAGATGATTTCGGGAATGTATTTGGGAGATATTTTACGCAGGGTGCTACATCGGATGGCTGAAGAAGCTGCCTTTTTTGTTGATACTGTTCCTCCCAATCTTAAAGTTCCATTCATATTAAGGTATACTGTTATTTCTATGGCTTGTTTTGGATGAACCTGCTTATCTATCCTTGTTTTGTTTTTTTGTATGATAACTATTCTTTTCATAGGTCATAGTTGATCATATCATACTGCTTCATCACATGAAACCTTTTTGAAAAGATTATATGGTAAGAGTGAACTTTTTCAACTGCATAAAATATTAAAATAATGGTTATCAAGGCCCCCCTCTCTCTCTAAATAAGAATAATAAGAATATACTTCATTGATTGCACCAATCCTCTTATTGGTTCACTGGAAAGGATATTGTGAGAGTGCACAGTTCTTTTGATTTGATCAGTACTTAATAGTATTCTTTGGTGTAATCTTGTCCATATGGATCGATCTGATACCAATATAGGTTATGGAATTTATTGAGTACTGTAACCAGTCATCCTTCTGTTGGGTGATATTCTGGTCAAAGTTTTTGGTGAACAAACATTTTATTAAAACCAAATTGAGGGAAAAAATTCCAAAGAACCAAATCAAATGACAGCCCACAGGCACATAAAAAAAGAAAAAAAAAAGAAAAAAGAAAAGAAAAGCACAAATAACTAGAGCAGACCCATAAGTAGGCAAAGAAGTGTGCAGGTACAGAATCAAAGAGCCCACAGACAAGCACGAGAGTATGCATTCTCAAAAAGCAACCACCTCAGGATGCCTTGCAAGAATGAAGAGCTATCACTCGGCAAAAGCTGAAGTTCAGGCTTGATGAAAACGCGCCAAGTATTTTTAATCACAAACATTTAAACCTACTTTGGTGTCCATAATTAAGTTGGAGAGCACACATGTTACTGTGAAGTCTATTTCAAAAGTTCGCATCTGTCTCCATCGCTTTGAAAACCACCTCAAACATTGGTGGGCTGCAGTTGTTGATGTACTGGATCTTTGTATCATGGTTTGGCATTTACTTATAAGTTGCTGTTTGGAAAGTTCAAATCTATCTTCAAATGCATGTTAGTCATTGGTTGTGTTTACATTTTAAGTAATTAGTTAATCTCTTTAACTTCTCTGGCTTATAATGACTAGGGATTTCAGTTTCATTTCTTTTTTGATTATTGACTGTTATGATACGACATTGTGGATTTTGTTAGTTTTGTAATTGACTATATAGACTATGGCCAACATGACGACATATCAATTCTAAGTTGTTTTAACATGGCATTTTTGTTGCATGCCCCTTTACTTGAAACAGTTTGTTCCCAAAGTCCAGCAGCTGAAATTTGTATTTGCTAAAGTTTCATGTCTACCCGTTGTGTTTATGATTCTGAAATCGATGAACCTTTCTGTTTGTTTAGATTGTTAGAAAGGAATTGAAGTTTGTGATGCAATAACTAGGTTGTGTGTTGGAATGATTATGCAGGACTCCTGATGTGTCTGCCATGCATCATGACACCTCCCCTGATCTTCGAGTGGTTGGGAGCAAGTTGAAGGATATTTTGGGGGTATGATTTTCTTGCTGAACCTTGCCTAAATTTCCAACCTCTACAAAACTTTGGCTAACTTAATGGGTCCCCATGCATATGGCCAGCTAAATATGACTTAAAACCGTTACTTATCTTTTGGATATGCAACTGTTAGAAGTTACTCATATTCAATGACCCAAAACCATTACATATCACTGGGATATGCATTCATCGCCATTCACAGGCCGTTCATATTCAAAGTTGGATGGCGTAATGGATGTGGAAGGGTGATAACCTGAAAGAAATGCCATTTGTTAAATGGAGATTTGGAATTCATGGAGAATTTTGAGCAACCATCATGTTTTTCCCCAAAGTATGTATACTGATGGGTGTCAGGATGCACTTGAAGCTCCTCATCAGATGGGTTTTGGGCCGTAAAGTTTGAAAAGTCAGCAACCTGCTCAACGTGCTTTTGCTTTTCTTTCCATTTTTTTTTCCTTTTTTTTTCTTTTTCCAAATTGCCAATGTGACTTGAATGCACAACCCCATGGTTGTAATAATAATCACCTTCCAACTCTTCAAACCGCTCTTATCCATATACCAAATGCTTATTGGAAGTGGTGGCTATCAGGTTTGCCATAATATCTGATGCATTTAGATTGGTTAATTTATTGAGGGTTCCAAACACACACAGCGTTAATATATGATGGTTCTTACTTCTTAGCTTCTCTTATGTTTCCTAATCTCAGATTTCCAACACCTCCCTGAAAATACGCAAAGTGGTTGTAAAGCTCTGTGACATTATCGCTACACGTGGGGCCCGTCTAGCGGCTGCTGGAATCTTGGGAATCATGAAGAAACAGGGAAGAGACACCATAAGAGATGGTGAGAAGCAGAGGACAGTGATAGCCATGGACGGAGGCCTATTTGAGCACTACACCAAATTCAGCCAGTGTTTGGAGATCACCCTCAAAGAGTTGCTTGGAGAAGAGGTTGCGGGGACCATTGTAATTAAGCATGCTAATGATGGTTCAGGCATCGGAGCTGCCCTCCTCGCTGCATCTCACTCTCAGTATCTTGAGTATGAATCTTGAGTAGGGTTGGCATTTAGCCGAAACTACTTTGTCAACGTAAGAGTAAAAGAAGCGGGGAAAAAGGAAAATGAAAAAAAAGAGGAGAAAACTGCTGTTTCAATGCCGTTCTAGTTTTGAGATCGGTGTTGTTGAATTCTTAAGTTATTTCAATCCAACACACACTCCCAACTGAGCATTGGGTGTAGAAATTGCAGGACCTGGAGGTGGGCATGATCTTCCCACTCAGGCTTGCCATTCTTTTTCTCTTTACTTAATCTGCTAGGTTTTGGTGTTTCATTTTAGGAAGGGTTCCTAACATTTTGGGTATATTCTGAATCGCCCTACTTGAGAATAAAATGAGGAAAGCATTTCAAGGACCTGCATGTTTAGGTGGATTGTTTTCTTTATAGCAATAAAAGCAGGATTATCGGAAACGCTATCATGGGCTTAGCTGTGTTTCTTATTGTCTTGTGATTAATGTTCTTATGCAAGGACTTTAGCATCTTTTTGGAGAGTTAATGCCGGAGAAGATGCAACTGTAGAAATGTTGAGATCCTATTCAGCAATTCAGCATCTTCTTTAGAGAAGCACACTGCTCTCTTTCTCCGTTGTTCATGGTTTGAGGTATTAGGGGATAGATAGACCCTGTGGCTTTCATGGTATCGTGTCTTGCTCTCGATTCTTTTATCAATTAAAGGGCCTTACAGGTGAGAGCTTTATACTCTGTTTTTATAATGTTGGCTTAGGGGGGGAAAAAAACTTCGTGAATTAATTGCAACAAAGCGTCAATCTAAACGCATTAGAATAGAACTGTGTTTTTTTTTTTTTTTTTTAACGGTAACTGAAACTTAATTAATAAAAAGAAGATTACAGAAAAGGAAAACAAAAGAGGAGACAAGAAGAAAGAAAAACACAAAAAGAGAAAAGAACGACCAGGTAAATGAGCATTGTACCCCAACAGAAGCAAACTACAAGAATACCCTCTCAAGGAGACATCCTCTCAACCCTTCGTTTAACTAAAGCATCGGTTAAGTAGTTAGCCGATTTAGGCTAATGGTGGAAATGAATTGAGGAAGATAAACCCCAAATTCCATTAGGAGGAATTGAGATTTCCAGGTGTAGCTCTTCGATTAGTCACCCAAGCGGTAGCATTAGAGGAGTCCCTCTCCACAATAAGAAACCATGGAAGTTTCTAGAGAAACAATGAAGACCTACCAAAATGGTTAATACCTCTCCTTACCAAAATGGTTAATACCTCTCCTTCATTAGAATCACAAACCCTGCATACCTGGAGAACTTAAATAAAACCCCTCTTACTATTTTGAAGGACCCCACCAATTCTTGTTAGCCCCGTTGACCTTGAACTTAAGAAGACTAATAGGGGGAGGAGACCAATGACCGGACTTCGTCACAGCCACACTGCATACAAGCTTTCCAATTAATTAATATGTCATTGAGACTAAAATTAAAGAACTCCTTTCTAAGGAAAGTCCAATAGCAACCATCAAAGAGATGGAACTGTTAAAACCAACTAGAAGGAAATTGTTGGTCCACTGTTCGCTCCCGAAGGTTGAGGGTTCAAAACCACGCTACTACACTGGGGCCACAGGGGTTTTACCTGGCTCCCCTTGGGCCTATAGGGATTAGTCTTGCTCGAAGTTCTGGGACAGCCTCCATTATCAGAAAAAAAAAAAAAGAAAAGAAAAGAAAAGAAAAGAAAACTAGAAGGAAATTGTCCAAGAACTTGGAAGGTGTCCAGTAAACCCGTATGAATGTTACACTAAACTACTGCCCTCATACTCGCTGTTGCCAAAGAGGGACTAGAAGCAAGGAGAGGTGGGCCCATATCATACCCGCTCCTGGCTAAATTGGATGCAGAATTCTCTGGTGTGACACACCGCTGCAAGATGTGCAACACCTGTTTCATGGAAGGCCTATGAGAAGGCACTGTCACAGTGCAGTTGAGCCCCAGGTTGAAGACCAGAGTCATCCCATTCAAGTAAGAAGGTTCTTCTCTAAGTTCCTCATCAAGTGCTTCAACCAAGTCCTTCCCCTCCAGCAGATGATGCCACGCCCATTCCACTAGGCCGTTGCACCCATCGCACGTGCTGCAGGCTTTCTTTCCGGTCGTCAGCTCCAGAAGCACCACCCCAAAGCTATACACATCGCACTTCTCGTTAGCTCGTGTCCAGACCGCATACTCTGGAGCAATGTACCCGATAGTGCCAGCTACCGCAGACATGGACTCGGGCTCCCCCTGCCTATGCTTGATCAGGATCCTGGCGAGCCCGAAATCAGCAATCCGGGCCTTTAATTCAGAGTCGAGAAGGATGTTGCTGGACTTCACATCTCTATGGATTATGGGAGGTGAGCAGGAGTGGTGCATGTAGCAGAGCCCTTGGGCTGCATCCACTGCGATCCGTAACCGAATCGGCCAATCCAACAGTTTGGACTCGACCGTTGTACTGTTTCTCTTCTGATACGGCCAGCGGTCCAAGCTCCCGTTCTCCATGTACTCGTACACGAGAAGCTTTGAATCTTGACTCGAGATGCAGCAGAGCAACTTGACAATGTTGGCGTGTCGGATCCGGCCCAGTATTTCAATCTCCGCTTGGAATTCCTTCTCCAACTTGGCATCCGACTTGTTGGTGTTACAAATCTTCTTCGCGGCCACCACCAAGGCGTCTGTTTGGTTCCCCACGAAGATCCGATAAACTTTCCCGCATCCTCCGCTCCCAATAAGATTGCTTTCGACGAGCCCGTTTAAGATGTCGCCCTCCATGAAATCCAGCCGTTGGAACGAGATAAACTTCCACTTGCCGATGATATCTACTTCCTGTCTCTGCTTTTGCTTCATATTCTTGTGATCTCGTGTAACAAAGAACCACACAAGGAAAGCGAGAATGAGGAGGATTAAGAAGCCCGAGATGGCCAAGATGGGAATGAGAACTCGAGGCGATATTTTGGAGGAGTCGCAGGAACGGATGTTGAAGGTGGTGGAGTGATTATGGTTGGACTTGGATGCACACAATCCCGAATTGTTGAGGAAGCTCTTCTCAAACTCCGGCTTGTCTAACTCGTCAGGTATCTTTCCAATGAGTCGGTTGGAAGAGAGGTCAAGGTTGTATAAGTGAAGGTATCTGAGTTCCGGCGGGAACTCACCGGAGAGTTGGTTTCCAGATAGGTCAAGAGAGTCGAGCACGCGCATAAACCCGATTGTAGGAGGAATCCTGCCGAAGAGCTGATTTTTACTGAGATTGAGAGTGTTGAGAGATTCCCACAAGTTGATATTGGACGGTATCTCTCCGGAGATTATATTTTCCTGTAACTCAAGAGTCTGTATCAAAGGGAGTGCACTTAGAAATGGTGAGATTTCTCCAGTAAATCTGTTGCAGTGTAGCCGTACGATTCGTAAGCTGGTGCAGTTGTCGAGGGGGACAAGGTTCCACTGAGATTGTTAGAGAAAGCCTCGAGCTGACGGAGTACGCCGCTGTGGCACAGGTTCTGCGGCAGCTTGCCCGAGAGTCTGTTCATGGAGACATTAAAATAAACAAGATTGGAATGAAGTCCTAATTCCGGAGGCAGAGCCCCCGTCAAGTTGTTGTTGACAAGCTGGAGTTGGGACAAATTAGGCAGCTGGCTAATGCCTACCGGAATTTCTCCGGAAACTCGGTTATTGGACAGATGAAGATAGTTCAGATTCACCAGCTTGCCAAAATCTTCTGGAATCGTTCCTGTTAGTTGATTCATGGAGAGATGTAAGTATTTCAGATTCACCAGCTTGCCAAAATCTTCTGGAATTGTTCCTGTTAGTTGATTCATGTTGAGATCTAAGAATTTCAGGCCAAGACCATCAATCGGTCTCGGGATTTCACCGGAGAAGCAATTGTTGTCAAGAAAAACTAGACTCAAATTCCTCAATTTGAACAAATCTTTTGGAATTTCGCCGCTCAGTTTGTTCCCTGAGAGACCGAGCATAGATAGATGTGTGAGGTTCGTGAGAGATCCAGGAATCTCACCTATCAGATTCGAGCTTCTAATCTGGAGGTTCTTGAGATTCTTCAAGCGGCCGAATTCAGGTGGGATTGTCCATTGCGGCATCATCGAAAGTTCCTTGAGACCCAGGATTTCAAGATTCTCCAGATCGCCGACCTCCGAAGGGATAGATCCGTTGAAGAGGTTTTTACCGAGCCGGAGATGTTTGAGATTCGACATACGACCGATAGCCGACGGGATCTTGCCGATGAAGTTGTTGCCGTAGAGGTGGAAGTAGCGGAGGGAGGAGAGGCGGTCGATGTCGGTAGGCAGGCGACCGTGGAATTGATTCCACGAGATGTTGAGGCATTGAAGATTGGAGCAGTTGGAGAGATGGATGGGGAAAGGGCCGGGGATGTTGTTCCCGAAGAGATCCATTTTGGTGAGATTGGTGAGGTCGCAGATGTAGGGCGGGATTGGGAAGGAGAGGTCCATGCTTGGAAGATCGATTTCAGTGATGGTGCCATCGGTGGCGCATTTGATTCCACGCCAGGAGCAGTGGTCTCCATTCGACTCCGTCGTCCAGTCGGAGAGGGAAGGTGGGTTTCTCCATTCTATTTTGAGATTTAGGAGGATTCGCCGCTCTTTTTGCTGTTGAGTTTGAGGTAGAGATTTCGACTGAAAGGAAAATGAGTGGAGAACCAGAAGAAAAAGCATGATGGGCGAAAAAGAAAGGAAGAGTACTTTTGTCATTGCTGGCTGGTAACGAAAGAGATGTTGTTCGGTTTTTGCCTTTTCCCTTCCCAGTTGAGAGGAAACGGAGGGAAGGCAAAGGCTACTTGAGCGCGAAAAAGGCACCTTGAATTGCCAGTTTATTCTGGGAAAAACGTAATAATAATACGAAAATTTTATATGCACCCATCCATTTTGCTGAGCACCCCCACGTTCTATTATGTACATTGATTTTTTTTTTTTTAAAAGTGGGTGTGCTCAGTAATAAAATAAGTGCATGTAGAATTTCTCCAAAATACGTGTGGAAAAAGTTGGGTCATGGAGGAAATTCTTGTCCCGAGTTATGGGTCCGGATCCTCTGTCACATCAATTACACTCATCAAATTTCATAGACCATGATCTAATCCCATCTAGGGCATTCATCTTGGACTGTCGGGATCATCATTATATAGGCCCTACAGAGGAGTTCTTTGAAACCTTGTCACAGGAGGGGCATAATATGCAGTGGTGTACTCAAGTTTTTTATTCGAGGGGTGCGGACCCAATCAGGTATTGGAGACTCTACTCCTTCCAAGCCCCTGCAGTCGGATTAGACTAGTTCCATGAAATGCCCTTTTTTTCTATGGAAATCCATTTTTTGTATGATTTTTAGGCGGTTTTTGGTTTTTTTTTTTTTTTTTGTGTTCATTTAGTATCGGATTTTCAGTTCTTTATATAGAATGTTTCTGAAAGTCTGGAATCATAAATCTTCAAAAGCTCTGCTTCAGACCAGTTCGCATGAATGCTGCTGTTGTTTTTGCTTCAGTTCAAGATGGCTAGCATGTATTTCCTTTGAAGAAACAGAGTTTCTTCTCTTGATGAAACAATCTCTTTGGATTCCCCCCACCTCACCATTTTTGGCTTGAAATGGCGTTTATCTTGACCGTATCCCACGAAATGTAATGCTTTTGATCAATTGAAATTGAGATTTAATGAAGATAATCTAAAATTGGAAACCCTCTGCTCATTGCACATGAACTGATATCATCAATCATCTTTTTGCTTTTAAAGAGCAGATTCAATCGAAAAACTGAAAACGGATATAGTCTGATTTATTTGGATCTCAGTCAGCTCTGTTCAGGCTCTATCAAATTCTAAACAATCGAGTCATTCAACTGTTCGTGCACATCTATACTTTTCTCGTTCAAATCTGGTTGCTTGTTTTAAATTCTAGAGAATATTGCGATATTTTATGAGGAAGTCGAGATATCTTTGAATCCTCTGTATTTTGGGCTGTGGATTTTAGTTTAGGGACTTTCTATGTATTGATTTTTCTTTTGATTTCTTTTATTTGTAGAGTGCGGATTTGGGTCCGTTCGGTAATTTTACTTTTAAAATTAAGTGAAGTAAAGAGAGGGAATAAAATATAATTGGATTATGATGGTATTTTATTTTTAATTTTTTATGGGAAAATGAATTTTTCTTTGTCTTTTGGGGGATAAATGTGGTTGCTTTTTTATTTTTTTTTAAAAGGACATATGAAAATTTGAATTAAAATATTTTTGATGTCACGTCTTGTATGAAGGACGGAGAATTTACTTAACTTTTATTTTACCATAAAATTACCAATGGGGCCCGGAAATGTTTTAATCTTCCGGCTGTTTAGTCAAATACATTGACTGTGACTGCGTATTGACTACGCTCTCTTCTATGTCATTGGGGAAAAAAAACTTGAAATGGAAATGAATAGCCGTTCTAGGACAGGGAACTGTCGGCAGGGGGCCATGCCCAACTTGGTAGCTAGGTTTACATTGTAAATTGTAGATGAGCCCTACTTGAGAAACATTTTAGATGGTTTGATGGTTGATGATTTTTCTTTTTTCTCTCTCTGTTTTTTAGAATTGTTAAAAACAACATTCGAGAAATATAATAGCACTCCACTGAATGTGGATTCAAGCTCCTACTATAAAACCCTTCTATTACACTATTTATGATGGTATTTATGATAGGCAAAAGTGAAGTAAAGCATCCATTATATAGACAAGAAAAGATAAGGGTTATATTAAAAGTACACACATTCAAAATTTCCTCTTTCTTAAAAAAAAAAAAAAAGGCAACCTCCTTTATCCAGTAAATGACAAAATTATATTTTCTTTTTACACAAAAAGTAAATATATTCCATATCAAACAAGTAAAAACAAAAAGAGTGGACCAATAAATGGTGAAGCTCACCATATAAGTATATAACAATGCTAGATACGCTTGTTTTCAATGTTGCCACATGTACAGTTTTGTCTACTCTTTCTTTTTTTTTTTTTCAGTGGGGGCCACCTGTAATCTAATCCCCGCTAGGAAAGTGGGCCCCATAGCTGAAAATATTAGGTTTATTCCTCAGAAATAATAGGTCGGCATGGGTTGGCTATAGCTCAATCTACTCATCCACGTCTCCATTAGGTCTCTTTATTTTTTTGTTAGAATTATACTGACAAAATTGTCATTTTTACTTTAATATCAAGGGATAGCTTATTAAGCTTTGAAAGAGGCTAAATAAAACAAAAAAATCCCTGCATACTTTTGACAGTTATGCTAGCTTTTTCTGCTATCCAATCACCCCCATCAAATAATAAAATCCAATCAAATCCAATGACACCCTATTCTCAGAATTCAAACCAAATCATTAAACAGGCTACATGAGGAAGAGGAAGAGGTGAGGCGCTCCTTTTTTTTCTCTTAGGCCCATTTGGTTGCAAGAATTTGGAAATAATGCGACGTTTATTATGGAAAAAAGTAAAAAATAAAAACAAAAATAATAAAGGGTTTGAGGTGAAAATGACATTCACTCTAACTTATGGAACAAGTTGTTTGTCCCTCGGCAAATGGAGGAAACATGAACATGACAATCAATCTGCTGTGCTCTTCAACACAGGTGTACTAGAGCCAATGACTTCTAAGTTGGACTGTCGCATGTCTGTCATCTATCCACTTCTTCTGCGGTCTAGATGTACATCTTATCCAAAGCGAGCAAGGATCTTCTGCGTTCATTATAGCAAAAGGTATTCCTTGGCACCTATGGGCCATGCATGGCTGCTACTTGACTGTTTTACTAATTTGAGTCCTACTTATTCTACAAGACTTGAGGCACAAATCAAAGCTTGGTTGTTCACTATTTTCTCTCACTATTCTAAACTACTTCTCTCCCATCCTAAACCCTAGAGAAGATTATTGAGAGATCCATCATCTTCCAGAGCACATGTCTGCTATGCTGAAGATCAAGCTTTAGAGTTTTCTTCCATCTAGTCGCCCAAAGAAATCCACCTTGAAGACGTGTTCAAGGTGTTGTTGTCAAGCATGGTGAAGGTTCACGACGAGGGGTGGGCAAGATCACGCAGTCCTTAGGTTGAGTTGCAATTGAGAAATGGTTGTGAGTTTTCTTATAACTTTCAATTTTAACCCATGGTTTTTTCCCGAGTATAGTTCTCTATGTATAAACCTTGTGTCTCTTTCTCTATGTGGTTGTTCGTTTTTAAATGGACTTAGGTTAACTAACTAGTTTAATCACTTACATTGAAATCTAATAGAGATACTATTTATTGGACCTTACCCTGCGTTAAGGCTGTTCTTTCAAAGTCATACATAATTAGGCCATGGAGATAATCAGAGTCACCCACAGCCCCAGTCGAGCAAATCAAGCACTACAAAACCCAAACAAATGACACTCATTACCACCCCTCCATCCTACTATCAAACCTCTGTTAAAGAAGTAACCGAGGACTCTGTTTCAGAATCATAGAGTCAGATGTGGATTGAAATATCCCAATGAAGGAAATCATCACACACTTGGCTAGATTATGTTAGAGCAGCAGTAGATCTATGTGATTTCTGGTGTAATAATTACAGGCCCTGGTGCATGTACATAGCACCGATGCATCATGTCTAGAACTTCTTCAACATGTCATGGTGATCATTCCGTTTTTTCCTTCATATCTTTCTCATTCACAGCAATGAGCTGAGAGGGTAATGAAAAGCGCATGTGATATTTCTATAAACACTCTCTTTCATTAAGTGCCCAGCATCCAACTCCCTTGATTACGGCCCACCTGGTTCCGAATCCCACCATCACCAGCATCTCCTTGAGGTTCATCAGCTGGCCACAAGTGAGGGAGGAGGGTGCAGGTATAGAAGTCTGTATCAAAGTGAATCTGTATAGAAATATCATACATAATTATGCCATGGAGATTTTTAGAATCACCCACAATCCCAGTTGAGTACATCAATCAGTACAAAAACCCAGCAAATGATACTCATCACCACCCCTCCATACTACTGTCAAATTCAGAGTACTAGAATCATAGACACGGATTGAAATATTCCAATGAATGAAGGAAATCATCACACACTTGGTTAGAATTTTCTAGAGCAGCAGTATATCTGTGTGATTTTGGGTGTACACTACAGATAATGCAAGGGCATTGTAATGAGAAGCCGCCAGACCCGGTGGTGCCTGTAGCCTATTGGACTTCTTTATAATCTGTAATCTGTTCACTGATATAATTTACTATGAATAATAGCTACAAAATGGATATTTTTATTCTCTTCATAGTGTGTGTGTATAACTACACCAAAAACAGAGTAAAACGACGGGGAAAACGACGACCTGAATTGTCGAATGGCCATCTTTAATATTGCAGTAGTATTCGATAAATGACAGCCTGTTAGTCATTGGTTGTGGTTACGTTTCAAGTAATTGACTAATCTTTGCAACTTCTTTAGCTTATGATGATTAGGGATTTCAGTTTCATTTCTTATTTGAGCATTAACTGCTATGATATAACATTTTGGATTTTGTTAAGTCTTGCAATTTCCTATTTTATGGAACCTGTGGCCAACATTACTATATATCAGTTCTAATTAAGCTGTCATATGGCATTTTTCTTGCATGCCTTCACTTGCAGTAGTTTGTTCCTAAAGTCTGGTGGCTAAAATTTATATTTGCTAAAATTTCATGTCCACACTCTTGTTTATGATTCTGCAATCAATGAATCTTTCTCTTTGTTCATACTTCATACATGTGGAAAGGAATTGAGAATTGTGATTCAATAACCAAGTTTTGTAGTTGAATGATTATGCAGGACACCATGATTATGCAGATCTGCCATGCATCATGGCACTTCCGCTGCTCTTTGAGTGGTTGGGAGCGAGTTGAAGGATATATTGGGGGTATGATTTTCCCACTGAACTTTGCCTGAATTTCCAATCTCTTCAAAATAAATGCTTTGGCCAATTTGATGGGTCCTCTCATGCATAATGTTATCATTTGGATATGCTACGGTTAGAAGTTATTCATTTTTATGACTCAAGGCATTACATATCGCTGGGATTTGCAATCATCGAAGGCTGTTCAAATTCAAAATTGGATGACATAATGGATTGGAGGGGTCATAACCTGAAAGAAATGTCTTTTGTTAATGGAGATCTGGGATTCATCGATAATTTTGAGAAACCATCATATTCCCCCCACCCCCCAACAAAATAAAAGTATGCTGATTAGTGCCAAGCTCATCAGATGGGTTTTGTGTTGTAAGTAAAGGTTAAAAAGCCATCAACCTCCTCAATGTGCTATTGTTTTTGTTTCCATTTTCTTTTTTATTTAAATTGTATTGTGACTCAAATGCACAACCCCATGGTTGTGAGTATGAGCACCTTCCAACTCTACAAACGGCCTCTTTCAAATACCAAATGTTTATTGGAAACTGTGGCAATCTGTTTTGCAGTAATATCTAATGCATTTTGAATTGGTTAATTCATTCAAAGTTCCAAAGGTGCGCTAGACCCTTAATATATATGATGACTCTTAGCTCTCTCCTACGTTTCCTTGTCCCACATTTCCGACACCTTTCTTAAAATACAGAAAGTGGTTGTCAAGGTCCCGTCTGGAAGCTGCTGTAATCCTGGTAATCCTGAAGAAACAGGGAAGAGACACCATAAGAGACAGTGAGAAGCAGAGGGCAGTGATAGGTGTTGGTGAATCGTCAAGTTATGTCCATCCAATATATACAGTCCCAGCTCCCTTAACTGAGTGTGGCGTGTAGAAATTGCAGAACCTGAAGTGGACATGATCTTCTCAATCAGGCTTGCCATTCTGTGTCTGTTTCTTTACTGAATCTGCCAGGTTTTTCTTTACTGAATGTGCTAGGTTTTAATGTTTTTATACTAGGACTTAGATTGAGCTTTTATTGGAGAGTTACGCTCGAGAAATTGCTTTGGACGAAATGTTAAAGAGAATATTCCCTAGTGAATCAATTCAGCAATCGCGTGTCATTTGTATGAGGATGGTCCAATCACACTGCTCTATTTCTCTGTTGTCCATGGTTTAAGGTATTGGGGGATAGACCCTGGAGCTTTCATGGTATTGTTAGAGATTATTATCTAAGGATAAGATAGGATTAGGTTGGTTTTGATTATGAGAGATAAAAGAGATTGAACTTGAAAACTTGATAGGATTATGAGATTTTAGGATGGACTTTGAACTTAAAAACTCGTTACTGCCTAGTATAAATTGAGAGGATTTCATCTCCTTGGGTTTAAGGTGATTTTATGATAGCTTTATGAAATTCTTTCGGTATCGTATCTTGCTCTTGTTTTGTTTTTTTTTTTTTGTTTTAATCAACTAAAGACCCTTCCTAGTAGGATCTGTATACTCTATTCCTATAGTGCTGGCTAATAGCCTAAAAAACTGTGTGAATCAGCTGCAACAAAGTGGCAATATAAAAGCATTAGAATAATACTATATACATGCTAACAACTACAGATGCAGAGAATGGTGGAGAATAATCTACTGGTAGGAAATTATCCAAGAACTAGCAGGGTTTGATTCCTCTATTATCGGACAGTTGAATACAATGAGATTTATTTGTTCCCTTAACTGAAGTGTTAACAATCACAATTATTGGTAATTGTAGGAAACACAATGGTTAGGGACTCCTACCCTTGTGTTTCTGGAAGTGATTTGAGTCGGTTGCCGCTGATGGATTGTTTGACATCTCTGCAACTGAATTTCCATCCTTCATGGAGATCATTTGATATTATGTAGATCCCCATTTTTAGTGTGGCACGTGTGATGAATTGGCAGTTTAGCACTACGCAAATCTCGGGTCCTGCCAAGAAATGGGATGAGTGCAAAATCGATCTGTAACAGCTCGAGCAACCAAGATAAAGGAAAAAAGAATAGGAAGATGTGGAGTGTTGGTTTGTGTAGATTATTTTAATGGTTCGCCATCCGATCCAAAGCTACAAAATGGCCAAGCTATATAAAGACAATTGGACAGCTCTGCAACCACGGAATATTGGAGAGCGTAGACTCGGCCCACAGGCTACATGTTTCAGATATCATGGGCATTTAATCAAGTAGAAGAGGTCTTGTAAACTTTATTTCTGCGATCTAATATACATAAGGAGGGGCATATGAGAGTTCCCTGGCATACTATTTTTTATTACGAGAGCTTCTAAATGCAACCTTCATTTCTCATTATACACGCTCTTTTTCTCTACTGGAGTGCTGCTGCCTTAAAATGGTGGGTGTGCGAAAGAGAAATAGGGGTTGCATTTAGAAGCTCTCTTTTATTACAGGAAGAAGTTTGTCATATATAACCCTTAAAACAGACACTGAAAATGCTAATCCCTCTCCTCCAATGAACAAACCGATCCTCTTCAAAACTACAACTCCCGTTTCAAATTAAACTGGGTTATAAGAAAATAGAAGTATGCCTTCTAAGAGCTAGATTCGATAGTACAGTTGCCACTGCTGTTACAGGATAAAAGACTGGGGAAAAGGAAACTAGATAATTACAGGAAAGAGGTATCCGTGTTGTGGATGTTGTGATCTATGAGACGATCAATCCACGAGACACAAATTTACATGGTTTGACATGATTACCTATGTCCACGGGAGATTCACGCCGTTTACTTTTATTAGAGATTCCCATAAGAGCACAAGCGCTTACTGTCTCTCTTGTTCTCTCTCAATTTCACATTAGTACAATGCTCTCACCACCCAGTATAAATACATGAAGCCTTAAATATTTAGACACCCATAACCGTCAGATCTGGCCTTATAATTAGGCTTCACCAACCCATCTGATGTTGGTTTATAACCAGCATTAATGTTACACCAAGCAACCGTCCTCTTCAAGTGAGGATATTTTATTCCCAACTCCTGTGCTGCCAAAGAGGGGACTAGAAGCCTGGAAGAGCGGTGCCACATCATACTCACTCTGGCTTTCTTACTTCCAAAATTCTGAGATGGGCCACGTTTGAGCAATACTCTCAGCACATCCTTCATTGAAGGCCTAGTTGAAGGTTGTTTCCCAGTACATATCAACCCCAACTTAAACACCACACCCACCTCGTTCAAGTAAGCAGGCTCCCTAACCTCCTCAGCAAGTGCTTCGTCCAATTCCTTCCCCTCATGCAAGTGATGCCATGCCCACTCCGCCAGGCTACCATACCCATCGCACGTGCTACACGCTTCCCGTCTTGTCACCAGCTCCAAAAGCACCACTCCAAAGCTATACACATCACACTTCTCATTCACTCGGGTCGTGTAGGCATACTCAGGCGCAATGTACCTGAACGAGCCCGCGACAGCAGACACAGACTCGGGCTCTCCCTGCCCGGCTAGCATCCGGGCCAACCCGAAATCAGCGATCCGGGCCTTAAATTTGGAGTCGAGAAGGATGTTGCTGGACTTCACATCTCGATGGATGGTGGGAGGGGAGCATGAGTGGTGCATGTAGTAGAGCCCCTGGGCCGCACCCACTGTGAGCCGGTGAGCTGATTTTTTCTCAGATTGAGAACGTTAAGAGCTCTACATGAGATGATCTTCGGCGGTAACTCGCCGGAGATCCGATTTCCGTCGAGCTCAAGCGTCTGGAGTTGAGAGAGCTCGGTCAAACTTTCCGGAATCTCGCCGGAAAATTGGTTGTTGCTCGCCTTGAAGACTGTCAGAATCTTCGAATACGAGATTCTCGCCGGAATTGGCCCCGAGAAATTGTTGTTGCTGATATCGACTCGCGATAAATTCCACGCCATTAATTTCATCATTTGAGGGAATGCACGACTTAGCTTTAACATCGCATTTCAATCAATCTGGAAAGGATATTGTGAGAGTGCACACTTCTTTTGATTTGATCAGTACTTAATAGTATTCTTTGGTGCAATCTTGACATCTTGTCCATATTTATTGAGTACTGTAACCAGTCATCCCTCTGTTGGGTGATATTTTGGTCAAAGTTTTTGGTGAACAAACATTTTATTACAACCAAATTGAGGGAAAAAATTCCAAAGAACCAAATCAAATGACAGCCCACAGGCACCTACAAAAAGAGAAAAAAAAAAAAGAAAAAAGAAAAGAAAAGCACAAAACAACTAGAGCAGACCCATAAGTAGGCAAAAAAGTGTGCAGATACAGAATCAAAGAGCCCACAGACTAGCACGAGAGTATGCATTCTCAAAAAGCAACCACCTCAGGATGCCTAGCAAGAATGAAGAGCTATCACTCGGCAAAAGCTGAAGTTCAGGCTTGGTGAAAACGCGCCGAGTATTTTTAATCAAAAACATTTAAACCTACTTTGGTGTCCATAATTAAGTTGGAGAGCACACATGTTACTGTGAAGTCTATTTCAAAAGTTCGCATCTGTCTCCACCGCTTTGAAAACCATCTCAAACATTGGTGGGCTGCAGTTGTTGATGTACTGGATCTTTGTATCATGGTTTGGCATTTACTTATAAGTTGCTGTTTGGAAAGTTCAAATCTATCTTCAAATGCATGTTAGTCATTGGTTGTGTTTACATTTTAAGTAATTAGTTAATCTCTTTAACTTCTCTGGCTTATAATGACTAGGGATTTCAGTTTCATTTCTTTTTTGATTATTGACTGTTATGATACGACATTTTGGATTTTGTTAGTTTGGTAATTGACTATATAGACTATGGCCAACATGACGACATATCAATTCTAAGTAAGTTGTTTTAACATGGCATTTTTGTTGCATGCCTTTACTTGAAACAGTTTGTTCCCAGAGTCCAGTAGCTGAAATTTGTATTTGCTAAAGTTTCATGTCTACCTGTTGTGTTTATGATTCTGAAATCGATGAACCTTTCTGTTTGTTTAGATTGTTAGAAAGGAATTGAAGTTTGTGATGCAATAACTAAGTTGTGTGTTGGAATGATTATGCAGGACTCCTGATGTGTCTGCCATGCATCATGACACCTCCCCTGATCTTCGTGTGGTTGGGAGCAAGTTGAAGGATATTTTGGGGGTATGATTTTCTTGCTGAACCTTGCCTAAATTTCCAACCTCTACAAAATAAATGCTTTGGCTAATTTGATGGGTCCCCATGCATATGACCAGCTAAATATGACTTAAAACCGTTACGTACCTTTTGGATATGCAACCATTAGAAGTTACTCATATTCTATGACCCAAAACCATTACATATCACTGGGATATGCATTCATCGCCATTCACAGGTCGTTCATATTCAAAGTTGGATGACATAATGGATGTGGAAGGGTGATAACCTGAAAGAAATGCCATTTGTTAAATGGAGATTTGGAACTCATGGAGAATTTTGAGCAACCATCATGTTTTTCCCCGAAGTATGTATAGTGATGGGTGTCAGGATGTACTTGAAGCTCCTCATCAGATGGGTTTTGGGCCGTAAAGATTGAAAAGTCATCAACCTGCTCAACGTGCTTTTGCTTATCTTCCCATTTTTTTTTTTTTTCAAATTGCCAATGTGACTTGAATGCACAACCCCATGGTTGTGATAATGATCACCTTCCAACTCTACAAACCGCTCTTATCCATATACCAAATGCTTATTGGAAGTGGTGGCTATCTGGTTTGCCATAATATCTGATGCATTTTAGATTGGTTAATTTATCGAGAGTTCCAAACACACATAGAGAGTTAATATATGATGGTTCTTAGCTTCTCTTATGTTTCCTAATCTCAGATTTCCAACACCTCCCTGAAAATACGCGAAGTGGTTGTAAAGCTCTGTGACATTATCGCTACACGTGGGGCCCGTCTAGCGGCTGCTGGAATCTTGGGAATCATGAAGAAACAGGGAGGAGACACCATAAGAGATGATGAGAAACAGAGGACAGTGATAGCCATGGACGGAGGCCTATTTGAGCACCACACCAAATTCAGCCAGTGTTTGGAGATCTCCCTCAAAGAGTTGCTTGGAGAAGAGGTTGCGGGCACCATTGTAAGTGAGCATGCTAATGATGGTTCAGGCATCGGAGCTGCCCTCCTCGCTGCATCCCACTCACAGTATCTTGAGTAGGGTTGGCATTTAGCCCAAACTACTTTGTCAACATAAGAGTAAAAGAAGCGGGGAAAAAAGAAAATGAAAAAAAAAGAGGAGAAAACTGCTGTTTCAATGCCGTTCTAGTTTTGAGATCGGTATAGTTGAATTCTTAAGTTATTTCAATCAAACACACACTCCCAACTGAGCATTGGGTGTAGAAATTGCAGGACCTGGAAGTGGGCATGATCTTCCCACTCAGGCTTGCCATTCTTTTTCTCTTTACTTAATCTGCTAGGTTTCGGTGTTTCATTTTAGGCAGGGTTCCTAACATTTTTGGGTATATTCTGAATCGCCCTACTTGAGAATAAAATGAGGAAAGCATTTCAAGGACCTGCATGTTTAGGTGGATTGTTTTCTTTATAGCAATAAAAGCAGGATTTTCGGAAACGCTATCATGGGCTTCGGTGTGTTTCTTATTGTCTTGTGATTAATGTTCTTATGCAAGGACTTTAGCTTCTTTTTGGAGAGTTAATGCCGGAGAAGATGCAACTGACGAAATGTTGAGATCCTATTCAGCAATTCAGCATCTTCTTTAGAGAAGCACACTGCTCTCTTTCTCCGTTGTTCATGGTTTGAGGTATTAGGGGATAGATAGACCCTGTGGCTTTCATGGTATCGTGTCTTGCTCTCGATTCTTTTATCAATTAAAGGGCCTTACGGGTGAGAGCTTTATACTCTGTTTTTATAATGCTGGCTTATGGGGAAAAAAAAAAAAAACTTCGTGAATTAATTGCGACAAAGCGTCAATCTAAACGCATTAGAATAGAACTGTGTTTTTTTTTTTTTTATAACGGTAACTGAAACTTAATTAATAAAAAGAAAACAAAAGACGAGATAAGAAGAAAGAAAAACACAAAAAGAGAAAAGAACGACCAGGTAAATGAGCATTGGACCCCAGTAGAAGCAAACTACAAGAATACCCTCTCAAGGAGACATCCTCTCAACCGCTGCAAGATGTGCAACTAGCTAAATTGGATGCAGAATTCTCTGGTGTGACACACCGCTGCAAGATGTGCAACACCTGTTTCATGGAAGGCCTACGAGAAGGCACTGTTACAGTGCAGTTGAGCCCCAGGTTGAAGACCAGTCTCATTTCATTCAAGTAAGAAGGTTCTTCTCTAAGTTCCTCATCAAGTGCTTCAACCAAGTCCTTCCCCTCCAGCAAATGATGCCACGCCCATTCCACTAGGCCGTTGCACCCATCGCACGTGCTGCAGGCTTTCTTTCCGGTCGTCAGCTCCAGAAGTACCACCCCAAAACTATACACATCGCACTTCTCGTTAGCTCGTGTCCAGACCGCATACTCTGGAGCAATGTACCCGATAGTGCCGGCTATCGCAGACATGGACTCGGGCTCTCCCTGCATATGCCTGATCAGGATCCTGGCAAGCCCGAAATCAGCAATCCGGGCCTTGAATTCGGAGTCGAGAAGAATGTTGCTGCACTTCACATCTCTATGGATTATGGGAGGTGAGCAGGAGTGGTGCATGTAGCAGAGCCCCTGGGCTGCATCCACTGCGATCCGCAACCGAATTGGCCAATCCAACGGTTTCGACTCGACTGTTGTACTGTTTCTCTTCTGATACAGCCAGCGGTCCAAGCTCCCGTTCTCCATGTACTCGTACACGAGAAGCTTTGAATCTTGGCTCGAGATGCAGCAGAGCAACTTGACAATGTTGGCGTGTCGGATCCGTCCCAGTATTTCAATCTCCGCTTGGAATTCCTTCTCCAACTTGGAGTCCGACTTGTTGCTGTTACAAATCTTCTTCACGGCCACCACCAAGTCGTCCCTTTGGTTCCCCACAGAGATCCGATAAACTTCCCCGCATCCTCCGCTCCCAATAAGGTTGCTTTCGACCAGCCCGTTTAAGATGTTGTCCTCCGTGAAATCCAGCCGTTGGAACGAGATAAACTTCCACATGGTGATGATATCCTTCTCCTGTTTCTGATCTCGCTTCCTGACGAACCACGCGAGGAAAGCGAGGATGAGGATGGCAATCGTGGTCAAGATCAAGGCGAGAACTCGGGGCGATATTTTGAAGGACTCGTGAGATTGCGAAGCGCAGGCACGGCGGTAAAAGGAGGGGTTTGACGCGCAGAGACCAGAATTGTTGAGGAAGCTGTTGTCGAATGCCGGGTTGTCTAACCCGTCCGGAATCTTGCCGCTGAGTTGGTTCGAGGAAAGGTCGAGTTGGCTGAATTTAAGGTTTCCGAGTTCCGGTGGGATCTCGCCGGATAGTTGGTTTTCGGAGAGGTCGAGATAGTCGAGCCTGAGAAGCAATCCAATTGCTGGAGGAATTCTGCCGGTGAGATGATTCTTAGCGAGAGTGAGAGTGTCGAGATTTTTCCACGAGATTATATTCCACGGCATCTCGCCGGAGATTTGATTTTCTTCTAACTCAAGCGTATGTAGCAGAGATAGTGCCGTCAGGGTTGCCGGAATCTCTCCGGAAATTCGGTTAGATTGCAGAGAGAGAGACTCCAGATTCACCAGTTTGCCAAAATCTTCTGGAATCGTTCCTGTCAGTTGATTCATGGAGAGATCCAAGTATTTTAGATTCACCAGCTTGCCAAAATCTTCTGGAATCGTTCCTGTCAGTTGATTCCTGGAGAGATATAAGTCTTCCAGGCCAAGACCATCAATCGGTCTCGGGATTTCACCAGACAGGTTATTGTTGAAGAGAGAAAGTAGCTTCAAATTCTTCAGTCTGAACAGATCTCTCGGAATCCCTCCGCTCAGTTTGTTCACTGAGAGATCGAGCTGCTCGAGATCGGTCAGATTTGTAATAGATCCAGGAATCTCCCCTATCAGATTCGAGTGACTAAGACAGAGGTTCTTGAGACTCTTCAACCGGCCGAATTCAGGCGGGATTCTCCACTGCGGCATGTTAAAATAGGAATCGAGAACCAAGCGCTCGAGATTTTCCAGATTGCCAATCTCGGAGGGGACAGAGCCATTGAAAGAGTTGTGATCAAGCTGGAGATCGATAAGATTGGACATGTGGCCGATCGCCGGCGGGATGTCGCCGTCGAAGCTGTTGGAGGAGAGGTAGAAGTAGCGGAGGGAGGAGAGGCGGTTGATGTCGGAAGGAAGTCGACCGGTGAAGCGATTCCACGAGATGTCCAGGTACTGGAGATTGGAGCAGTTGGAGAGATGGTTGATTGGGAAAGCGCCGGGGATGTTGTTCCAGGAGAGGTCCATTTTGGTGAGGTTTGTGAGGTCGCAGATGGAGGACGGGATTGGGTGGGAGAGACCCATTCCTGAAAGATCGATTTCAGTGATGGGGCCACTGGTGGTGCATTTGATTCCAGGCCAGGAGCAGTGGTCTCCATTCGACTCCGTCGTCCAATTGGAGAGCGAAGGTGGGTTTCTCCATTCTGTTTTGAGTTTTAGGAGGATTCGCTGCTCTTTTTGCTGTTGAGTTTGAGGTTGGCATTTTGACTGAATGGGAAATGAGTGGAGGAAGAGTAGGAGTAGAAAAATGAGAGGAGAAACCAGGTGTGTTTTTGCCGTCGCCATTCTCTGCTTCCGTTTGCTTTGCGTTTCTCTAATCCTGGTTAAGAGGAAGCGGAAGGACGCGTGGGCCCGAGTGAGTGCTTTTTTGGTCTTCAGTTGCGGTGTGAAAACTAGGAATCCTTTACTTTGACTTAAACTCAGAAGTCGACATTATGATTAGATTTTTTTTTTTGGGCACTGTTCATTGCATCACGTGAACTGATATCCACACTCATCTTTTCGCTACAAGTGAATTCGTTTCCTTTCTATAGAAATGTCTCATTTTTAAAGAGCAGATTCAATCGATAAACTGAAAACGTATATATAGAGTTTGATTTATTTGGTTCTCAGCTCTCTTTCAGGCTCTATCAGATTCTAATCCAGTGAGTCGTTCAAATTGTTTATGCACATCTACACTTTTCTCGTTCAAATCTGGTTGCTTGTTTTAAATTCTAGAGAATATTGCCATATTTTATCAGGAAGTTGAGATATTTTTGAATCCTCTGTATTTTGGGCTGTGGGTTTTTGTTTTTGGACTTTCTATGTATTGATTTTCTTCTGATTTCTTTTATTTGTAGAGTGCAGAGCTTTAGATATAGATGGAAATATTTTAATTTTCTGGCTGTTTACTCAAATTCGTTGACTGTGACGGCCTATTGACTATACTATCTTCCATGCCATTGGGATTTTATATTACATATTTAAATGTCTCTGGCACAGGCGAATTAAGAATTTGGGATTACAATCGGATTAGACAGGGCCCTCGTAATTTTATTTTTTTTATTACAAAAGAAAAAAAAAAACTTGAAATGGAAATGAAGAGCCATTCTAGCAAGGGAACTGTTGTCAGGGGGCAATAGTTGATAGCACCCAACTTGGCAGCCAACTATAGAGGTTTACATTGTAAATTGTAGTTGAGCCCTACTTGAGAAACATTATAGATGGTTGATGATTTTTTTCTCTCTCTCTTTTTTAAGAATGGTTAAAAGCAACATTTGAGAAATATAATAGCACTCCACTGAATGTGGATTCAAGTTCCTACCATAAAACCCTTCTAGTACACTATTTATGATGGTTCAATCACAGATGCACCATGTCTGATAGTCCATATAGGCACGTTTTTTTTTTCTTTTTTTTTTTTTTTTTTTGGTCGCCTATCTTAGTGCATGTTTGGCAATTAATTATTAAAGTTAAAGTGAAATAAAGCCTCTATTATCTAGACAAAAAAAAAAAAAAAGATTCCAAAAGCCTACCTTAATAGTCATTGCAGCAAATCACAAATATTTGACCACATGATTAATCCTATGAGAAATGCTGATGCATTAAATTTTTTTCTAAAATATACACACATTACAAACCCATTTGATAACCTATCTAGGTTGACCAGCCACACACCCCGGATAATCACTGGATCGTTGGATTTACATTGATCTAAATGGATTAGATTGTTAATTTGACGGACACTTTCTTTTTTGAAATATAAAATTATTAAATTTGTGGGACATAGATTAAAGAGCTTGATGATGTGGTGAACTTACCCGTCACAGTGGAGTGATCCTTCGCTCTATCATTAACGACACTCTCCGACTGTACCCTGCCGCTCCATTTCCACTACCCCACGAGTCATCTGAGGAGTGCACCCTGAGAGGTTTTCATGTTCCACCATGTGTCCGTCAGCACAAACACACAAAATATTTATCCCTCTCCTTCAATCGAGAAGCCGTTCACAACACCTTATTAACACCTGCCTTCAGTGTTTCCCCTCTTTTTTTAAGACCTGTGTCCAGTTTGAAGAAAAAATAATAAAAATGGAAAACCAGGTCCAGAAGTAAGATTTCATTTAAAGCAATTTGGATTCTCATTGGGTGGGTTCCACAGCAGAGTAAGAGCACCGCACATTACACAACCCACCCATTTGGCCCTAAAACAGTTTGGTAACTCTACTGATTGAGTCAAGTGAAGTAAAGTTGATTTTGAAGAATGAATAAAATATAAGTGGGTTATGATGGTATTTTGTTTTAGTTATTTGTTATGGAATCTTTTTGACTTTTTATATGGAAAAGTGGAGTATTTTTGTCTTTTAGTGAGTAAAGATAGTTGCTTTTTGACTTTTTTGGAAAAAGATATAGGGAATTTTGGTAAAAGATGCTTTTGATTGAATGTTTAAATTGACTTAACTTTACTTGACTTTATAAGTAAAATTACCAAACGGGCACACGAGCGTGTGGGGCTCAGATTGTTAAATCAGGTTTAAAACAAGAGAGTATCCATAGCAAAAGTTTTTGAGTGGAGGTGGGTCCGTCACCACTCACCAGTGAATGGGAGGTCCACCGACATCCCCATGTGGGAGTCAGGAGGGGTAAAGTAGTTCCGGACTCGCCCTTTACACGTGTGATCTTTATTGCGTCGTATCACAAATGCATGCATTATTGGGATATTGTGATATCTCATTCCCACCCACGTTTAATGGTCATCAATCATTCTGGCGAAAAAGCAGCTTGCTCTTTCTTTTTATATAGTTTCACGTACTCCACATTTTCTGTCAACTCTGTCGATCCAGACAATGCGACACATACATCACGTGGTCTTCCTCCATGTGTATGCATTTAAACTGTGGTTAGCTAATTAGATCCATAAACTGGTTTATCGATGTTTAACAATCGAGACTGAACGACTGATACTGTCCAATCTATATGTGAACGGGTGACCTGCATGCATGTTCATGTTTGTAGAGACTTGGACCACCAAAACAAGAGAAAAAAAATGAAAATAGAGTCAACTTTAAATTTCCCGCAGGCGGGCGAGGATACGACTGGGAGTTTGGACCCTATGAGAATTTCTCCCACTCTGATCCTGAGAGGGCTGCAGAGCTTTTAGATATGTAACTGCGATATTAAAGGGGTACAGGATATTTCATAATCAAAAGCGAAAAGACTTAAAATAGTCTTTTTTTTTATTTTTATTTTTTTTTCTTGACTATGGGACCACTAAACTATCATCTAAATCGGTGGATAGCTGTATAAGTGTAAGAACTAACTTCGCATCAAATTTGAACCGTTGATTTATCACGGTTATCTTGAAATTTGCAAGAAAAAAAAAAACGTGGCTTATAATTTGCAAAACAACATAACTATTTTGCAAATTTCTCGATAACCATGATAGATCAACGGTTCAAATTTGGTGGGATGTTAGTTTTTACACTCATACAGCTATCCAACGGTTTGGATGGTAGTTTGGTGGTCCCACAGTCAAGGAAAAAAAAACAGGCTGTTTAAGTCTTCTCGCTTATGATTATGAGATATCCTATACCCCTGCGATATCCTACGGATCGAACAGCTTTACGGTAAATATACACTTTTCGGCTGTTTTGAAGCTGTTTTCAGCTTTAACACCTTCCGTGCGGTAATTGTCTCCCGTTTGAATGAGGAAAAAGTGAGAAAGAATAATAATGGAAAACCAGAAGTAAGATTTCATTTAAAGCAATTTGGATTCTCATTGGGTGGGTTCCACAGCAGACTAGGAGTTCCACACATTACACGACCCACCCATTACAAGCGTGTGGGACTTAGATCGTTAAATCAGGTTAAAAAACAAAAAATAAAAGAGTATCCATAACAAAAGCTTGTGTGTGGGGGTGTGTCACCAAAGAATGGGAGGTCCATCGACATCCCCATGTGGGAGTCAGGAGGACTGGAGGAGTAACGTAGTTCGGACTCTCCCTTTACACGTGTGATCTTTATTGGGTAATATCACAAATGCATGCATTATTGGGATATTGTGATATCTCATTCTCACCCACGTTGAATAGGCAAATCATTCTAGCGAAAAAGCAGCTCACTCATTCTTTTTAGAGGATTTTACGGGAAAAATTCCGAAATATAGCCATATGTCCGGAAGGGTCCTGGCAAAATATGTAGCACTGATTAGGTCCTTCAGTACTAATTTGGTTTTTTTTCAACTTTGATAGGAGCGACGCTAGCGTCGCCCTAGCGTCACTCGTGTCTGACGAGGGCGACGCTAGCGTCGTTCGTCAGCGCATCTTTTAATACAGAACTTTTAATGAAGACATCACTATGTATAGGCAGAACTTTGAATCAATTCCAATCTGGGTTCAACTACCTAACTTGAATTTCTGTTTTAGATCAAACTATGCTCTTAGCAAAATTGCTTGTGTCCTTGGCAACCCAATATGTATGGGCCATGCTACAGCTGCGGGAACTAGATATGCATTTGCTCGAATTTGTGTTGAAATAGATGTTGATGCTGAACTCCCATCTGAATTGCGTATGAAATACAAAGAGAAAACAATCATTCAAAAGGTAGAGTATGCTTGGAAACCAAACCCTTGCAAAACATGCAGAACATTCAACCATGGGGATAAATCTTGTCCACTAAAGGTTGATACAAATAAACCAAAGAAAGTGTGGATACCTAAAAAAGTTGCTGCAACTCCTATGGATCTAAACCAAGTGACTGAATACCCTCAAGGTCATGAAGAGGAACATAATACGAAGGAAAATGAGGCAGAATGGAACATAGTCAAAGGGAAAAAAAGCTCAGAAAGGCCAACATCTCCTGCAAAAGAAAATTCATCCAGCCCTAAACAAATTTCACCTTCAGGTACTCCTCTAGTTCAAGCCACCTCCAACAGATTTATGAGCCTCTCAAATCTAGATGGTGACACTAATGCCTCTGCGGAAGATATATCTGCCACTACTTCCTTGGTTTTGGGAGACACTATACCAAGACTAAGTCATTCAATTTCAGATATGCCAGCATCTCAACATAAACATTTATCTTCCATCCATCAATTAGATAAAAGTTTACTTGCAAGATTAAAGAGTAAAAGCGTAAAGCAAAAGACAGGGTCTTTTGGGGTCATCATTAAGGAGAGGCCTGCCAATAAAATTCATTCCTCATGACAATCCTCCTTTGGAATGTGAGAGGTCTGAATAGACCCTCAATGCAATTAGAGATTAGAAATAAAATTTAGAAATTGAAACTTGATCTGGTTATCTTACTGGAGACTAGAGTTAAATAAGCTTCCTACCATATTGTTGCAAGCTCAATTCTTCCAAATGGATGGATGGAGTCATCAAATATGAATGATGGTTCTTCTGCTAGAATATGGGTTCTTTGGAATCCTAGAATGACTCAAGTCACTGTCACTTCTAAAACAGCCCAATGTATGCATTGTGACGTAAAGTATAAAGATATGGCCTTTTTTCTATCTGCTTGTTATGGGTTTAACAACTACATCCAACGGAAGGAATTTTGGAACACCATTATTCAGAAATCCAAGAGTATTACTACTCCATGGATTGTGGCTGATGACTTTAACACCATTCGATGGCCTCATGAGAAGTCTGGGGGTGCTACTCGAAGAGCTAATGGCCTTATTGATTTCAATGATTGTATTCAAAAAGCAGGATTGATGGACCTACAGTTAAAAGGGCCTCCCTTTACTTGGTCGAACTACAGCATTGGAGAATCTTGAATTGAAAGCAAACTTGATAGAGTTCTGGCTAATGCAGAATTTCTTCAATGCAGCCCACTCAAAGGAGATATCATGTTGCCAAGTATCTCAAATCATGCTCCACTTCTGTTATACCCTTATGAGAAGCATCATGTTAAAGCACTATGGTTGATGAGCTGACGAGCGACGCTAGACATTGAAAGATACGCTGACGAGCGACGCTAGCGTCGCCCTCGTCAGACACGAGCGACGCTAGCGTCGCTCCTATCAAAGTTGAAAAAAAAAATCAAATTAGTACTGAAGGACCTAATCAGTGCTACATATTTTGCCAGGACCCTTCGGGACATATGGCTATAATTCGGGATTTTTCCCGTAAAATCCTCTTCTTTTTATATAGTTTCACGTACGCCACGTTTTCTGTCAACTTTGTCGATCCAGTGATAATGCTACGCGTACATCACGTTGTCTTCCTTTCTCCATATGCACGCATTTAGACTACGATAGCTAATTAGCTCCATAAACTGGTTTATCAATGTTTAACAACGAGACTGAACGAGTGGTACTGTCCAATCTATATGTGAACGGGGGACCTACATGCATGTTCGTGTTTGTAGAAACTTGGACCACCAAAACAAGAGAAAAAAAATGAAAATAGAGTCAACTTTAAAGTCCCTGTAGGTGGGCAAGGATACGACTGAGAGTCTAGACCCTATGAGAATTTTTCTCACTGCGATTTTGAGTGGACCAATCAAGATGTGCTATCTCACCGTGGACAGCTTGCTATCCATTCAAGCAGGGGCTGTCCACGATGACGTGGCGGACCGTGATTGGTCCACTCACAATCACCGTGGGGAAATCTTCAGATGATCCAAATTCTAAGACTAGGGGATACAGATGTCAAACATCCGAGCTAGTTAATTTAGGAGGTGTTTGGATAAATGCATAATATAATATCAACAAGTTTAAATATAGTGAGATTTCATTATCATAGAATAAAACAGCATCAAATTATTATATTGTGTCACTTTTGGTGTTTGACAATTTTAACAAATCTCAATATACTTTTAAGTGCATGGCAATTTATATATATATATATATATATATATATATAAAACGTCACAAGATAATATACTAAATAAGAAGTGAAATGAAAGTAATCAATTGACCCAATGCAGGATCCACTAATTTGTGTAATCACATGTGTTGATAATCATGGTAGGACTCACTATTGTTAAAAAAATCACAGAATTAAATGTTAAAACCTTGAGATCTAAGTAATACTGTTTAATCAAGGTAGGTCCACCAAATGTTGATAGCCATATTGTAATACGTCTAATGCTGATTATTACAAATGGGCCTATCTGTTTTTTCCCCCATAAAACTTTATCTAATGTCAGACATCATTGATGAATCCTTTTATGAGAAATCATTGCTTGACCCACTTAATGATGACAAATTGATAATTGCAATCACACAATTCAATCATGATAATTAATAAAAAAAACCCAACTAGTTTTGGTAATATGAGACCCACCTAATATTGGTAATCACAATGAAGGCTCCCTAGTGTGACATTAGTAAGTCCCACCTAATATTTATAATTAACAAGGGCTATGTAATTGTGATATATGCATGATTGTAAGACCCCCACATTAAGTCTTTGCATTGGGAATGTAACTTTTGGGTCCCATAATCAAGATCCACACCGTTAGTCACCTTTAAGAACTCCAAAACGGAAATCTTACCAAATTTCAACCGTTGATTCCTCTTATATCACGAGATATGTGCCAAAACGTCCTAACCATTTACACTATATGTAAAATGGGAATTAAAACAGTCTGTTTTTACCAATTTTATGGTTTATGTGGGTTCCCCAATCAAGATCGGAACTATTCATTAGTTCAGGAAGGTCAAATACAACAAGGTGACCAAATATCAGCCGTTGATTCCTCTTCTGTTTCGAGATATGTGTCAACACGTCTTGACTGTTTACACTATGTAAAATGAAAAAAAAAAACCTGTTTTTCCCAATTTTCTGGTTTATGTGGGGTCCACAATCAAGATCAGAACCAGTCAATAGTTCAGAAAGTCAACCACGGAAAGGTGATTAAATTTCACACGTTGATCCTTAATATATCTTGAGATATTTCTAAAAACATCCATACATTAAAATATTGTGTTGATATTTATGTGGGCTCCTTTTGGACGGTTGGAACGGTTCAAAGTCTTTAGATGACAATAGTTAACTTTGAGATGAATGTTGAGGTCTTGATTTTTAATGGATTATGAGAAATTTTAAAACAAACGTTTATAATCATCGGATTATACATTCTACAAATGGTAGGGAATCCTCCTTCCATCCAAACCTAGAACTCTCATTGGAAATCCTACCTGAGGAGGTGTTGTTTCTTATGAAAAGAATCCTCTAAGCATGAGATTCCTTCCTCTTGCATGGACTGTTGCTAAACGTGCCTTAATTTTCATACTCATTTCCAAAGGGTCTCGGCGTAGACCTCCCCCGTCAGACAACGCAAATCAGCGCATTTGTGAAAAGCGGAACAACAGTGGCTATGGGCGTCCTTTTTGCATCACCGTTCATTTGGATTTTTGCTTTTTCTAGACCCCATGATCAAGATCTGATCCGGAAATCATGTTTAAATAGCCGAAAGTGGCAGATTGATCAATGATCAGTCGTTGATTCTTCACAAATCTTGAGATATTTGCGATAATGTCCCAAACATTGGATCCTGATTCCTGAGTTTTTGAGGGCCCCATTTGAATAATCCGAAAACGTTCAAACTCATCAGGAGGTCCAATAAGGTTAGTGGTTCGATTTTGTCATTCAGATTCATCATGAATCATTTGAAAAGGGCAAAAAACTACAGACTGTTGATATGCCACAATGCAAAAATGGGGATTACATGGGCAGTTTGTTTTTTTTTTTTTTTTTTTTTTTTTTTGTGGGATCCAAAATGATGATCCAAGCCGTGCATCATTTTCAGAATACCAGAATCGTGTAGGAGATCACATTTCAACCATAGATCCATCGTGGATCTTGATAGATTTGAAAAAAAAATGTCTACATTTTAAAATATTATTTTTTAATTTTTATGGGCCGCATTTGAAAGATCTGCCCCGTTCAAATTCTCTAGAGTACCGAGTAAGGTTTTATAGGGTGAAAACTCAGCCCATGACTTCTCATGGATTTTGAGAAAATCTCAAAAAATCTATAACCATTGGATCACATAGAGTGTAGATTATAAGATTCTTCTCTATTGCCAGACTTGGGACTCTCTAAAAATCTGCTTTAAGAATGGCTTGATTCTAGTTGAACAAAGGAATTTTCTAAAGGGAGAATTCCTCTTTATTTGTCAAACATGCCCAAAGAGAGCCGCTAATGCTACACCCAAAACTTCTCTGAGCACATCTCTTTTTTATTACCAATATATCCTTGTGAGAGACTACCTAAAAGGATATCTTTCAAAAGTCTCTCCCTCCACAACTTCTTTCTACACTCACCCACCCTCACACTAGCCCAACCATCGCCGCCGGAGGGGTGACGGTGGCGGGCAGAGTTGGTTGGGATAGGGAGAGAGAGGGAGGGAGAGGGAGAGAGACGGGAAAAGGAGAGGGAGAGAGGGAAAGAGTGAGGGGGAAGAATGGGAGTGTAGAGAGAAGGTGAGGGAGAGAGGCTAGGGTATTCTGGGAAAGAAGGGGTGTATAGAGAGAAGTTTTTGAATTTCTTTTACTTATTTGGAGTGAGCAGTGACAAAGGATATGCTCAAAGAAGTTTTGGGGTGTGGCATTTTCAGCTCTCAAACATAAAATGGAGAGGCCTTTTGAGGTTTCATAAAAAAAAATTTATAGGGGCATTTTGTAAAACACCCTTATTTGGACATTAACTTCACCTTTCGCCCAGTTTTCATGTTCTCAAAAGTATCCTTTCAATTCTGTCCATGATAAATTCTTGAGCAGCTAGTAAATGATGGGTCTGATAGATTGATAACCATTAAGACTCTTTAATTGAAAATTTGGTGCAAGAGCTGTGTCTGTGTCACAGAAAGATAAAAGTCACTGCATAGGGTGTCATTTTCATAAAAGAATGGGTACATTTGTTGTCAGTGGCAACGGGTGGTCATACATTTGTTGTCACTGCTATAAATCTTCCTAGGGACCATGACATTTTTCCCAAAATAGAATAAAAAGATCTCCTAGCATAAATATTTTATAAGTGTGGGGCACTATTAGATTGTTTAAAATTTTTTAAATTATCTAATATTAATATTATAAATTATCATTTTCCTGAAATTTTACCTATTTAAAGTGAGATTTATTCTTATAAAATTTTCTCTAAACCCTTGAAGGCCACTAACATACACTTGAAAATATCATATATGCTTTGAGACATTTTTTTATAAAAAAGACAATATCTCTCAAAAATATCATGAACTCCATCAATACATGGTTTCACTTCATTTCTGGTATTGAACTCCACTCACTAATAAAGAGGTTAATTACACATATAATTAAAATTAGTATAATGTATAGTGTTGTTAGTATGATTAGAATCATATTAAGTTACTAACTATAATTTACCTTGCTATTTCTAATCGTATGAGTTATTATAAGCGTATAGCATGATATATCTTGTAATGCTATATCAAATTAGTATAATTTATATTGTTATAAGTATATGATTAGAATCATACCAATTATAATTTACCTTGCTATCTCTAATCATATATGTTATTATAAGTTTAGAGCATGATCTATCATTCTATTATATTCGTTTTATTTAATATGATTTATCATGTCGCAATTTAACATTATATATGATTAAAGTCAAATAAGCTTAGATAGATTTGTAACAACTTTAATTTCATTAAATTTGAATTAGAGGGAATGTGATCATATTATATGTGATCATATTATATGCTTTTATAATATCTAGGGTTCAATCAATTACATGTTTAACTTTAAAAAAAGTCTTCAATCAATCTACTTAACCCTTAATAACAACATAAAATCAATATATACATTTACATATAAATATGTTTATTTATTATAAAAGAAATCTAAAAAATATATATTTTTTAGATGATTATTAATTTCGGGGCGGGTTACGGGGCGGGGCATGGGGCGGGGCAACGAGGCGGATCAACGGGGCGGGGTAACGGGGCAGGGCATGGGGCGGGGTAACGGGGCGGGGCGGGGCATAGGGCAGACCCATCCCCGCCCCGCCCCGGCTTCGGGGTATGTTTTTTTGCCCTGTCCCCGCCCCGTCTAAGATTCGGGGCGGGGAAAACCCGTACGGGGCGGGGCGGGCACTCCGGTTGGGACGAGGCGGGTCAAAAATGCCATCCCTAGACCAATTGTTTCATTTGAGTAGGGTGGGGCCAATTAGGTGTTGGATTTTGTGTGAAAACCAACAATTTTCAAATGGATTTTGGGTAGATCCAGAATCTCATGTGGATTTTGGAGGTCGACAAAAGATCTTTATGGGAGTTTCGAACTTTTATGAGATTGAAAATCATAATGTGCCTCACATACACATGATAAATCAAATTTGCGCTTACATTAATTTCATCATTTGAGGGAATGCGCGACTTAGCTTTAACATCGATTACCTCCAACATAAGAGAATTTTTAATTAAGCCCACTATGAAATTGTTGGGTGAGGGCCTTTTGATATGCCATCATTCGTGCATGGGGAATGAGACCATTAGGTTGGTGAGGTCCTCCTAGGTTCATAGCTAGGCTAGACAAGCTAAGCCAGTCTAGACTAGCTTCTTTCAGATCTGGGTGGGGCGTCCAAACCCGTCCATATTATGTGGGCCCATCCCTGGGTGATGTACCACCATTCAGCAATTAGATTTTGGAACGCTTCCAATTTCATACTTGATGATGTCAAACTCTGGTTCGGACACCACCGGTCAAGTAATAATGGTAATAAATGCAATAATTGAGATGAGAGAGGGATTTATAGTGGTTCGGTCAGTGTGACCTACGTCCACTTTCGGAAAGGCTGCGGTTGCCGGATGTATTAATATTCAAGGGTTACAACTTAGGAGAGAGAGAGAGCTTTGCTAGTAAATAATAATTGCCTGCCCCTCAAGTACCGAGGGGCTTTAGTATTTATAAGCTTCCCCTAACAGATGGGGAGACTTCTCAGCACGGTTCACGAGGAGCGTTCGAGGTGTCCTCGACTGGCGAGACAGTTGCGATATTCTCCGCTGGACCTGGTAAGAGCGGGACGTGGCCTGACTGCTTCCGAAGCGCTCCGGACTGCCATGACGTGGCCGGGCATCGTGGATACGGGCCCGGACTGCAAACGGATCTCCATTAACTTTGGGCTTTGGCTCATGACAGATCGGGCCAAGTTGGGCCGGACTCATCATTTGCCCCTCAATGCCCCGCGCCCAAAGAAGTTTTGAAAGGGGGGCATTTTGCATATCTGGCTTCTCTTTCGTTAAAATAACTGTTGCCGCGTTCCTCTCCCTGCAAGCTTCTTGTGCTCTTCCCCGGCCCTGAGGAGAAGGATTTTTGGGAGAGTCCTGTCAGTATGAGACTCCTCTTATGTTTGGGGTTTCTTGAAACCCTAGGCTATAAAAGCCCTCTGAAAGAGAGGAAAACCACTCCACCTTCTTCATCTTCTCCTCTTTCCAGAGATCTTCAACCTTGGGTTCTTATTTCAAAAACCCACCATGGCTGAGCAATCCGAGGAAGAAGTGCACAGCAGGCAGGCACCTGGTGTCCGGGGCGCCGGCAACATGGGGACGCCCGGCGTGGGCGCCACTAGCCCGGCAAGCGGCGGCGGCAGCGCGGGGGTGCCCGGCGTGGGCGTCCGCACCCCAGCAGGCGGCGGCGGTGTGGCAGCAGCGCCTTGCGCAGGCGGTCGTGTGGCGGCAGCGCCCGGCCTGGGCGGCGGCAGCAGGGCGGCGCCCGGCCTGGGCGACGGCGTGGCAGCGCCCGGCCTGGGCGGCAGCGTGGCAGCAGCGCCCTGCGCAGGCGGCCGTGTGGCGGCAGCGCCCGGCCTGGGCGGCGGCGTGGCAGCGCCCGGCCTGGGCGGCGGCAGCATGGCGGCGCCCGGCCTGGGTGGCGGCAGCAGGGCGGCGCCCGTCCTGGGCGGCGGCGGCGTGGCAGCAGCGCCCTGCGCAGGCGGCCGTGTGGCGGCAGCGCCCGGCCTGGGCGGCGGCAGCAGGGCGGCGCCCGGCCTGGGCGACGGCGTGGCAGCGCCCGGCCTGGGCGGCAGCGTGGTGTCTGCTCCGGGTGGCAGCGTGGCGAGCGTGGCTCGGCCCGGCGTCGGCGCACGCGTGGCTGCTGGCGCGGAGGACGACGGTGCGGCAAGCGCGGGCGTCCAGGCAGGCTTGAGGCTGGGCGCCAAGGCGGTTGTGAGTACCGCGGGGCCCACTGGTACTGGCGTGGTGCGCACGGAGGCACCCAAGGGCATTGGCGCCCAGACAGGCTTGAAGTCGAAGTGTTCGGTGGTGGCGGCGTGCGAGCGGGGCCCTGCGGGCGAGGGCGCAAGTCCTAGTAATGTATCTACCAGAATTCTGCGTCGTCGCAAAAAGTATCAAGGGAAAGTCGTAGTTGCGGAGGCCGGATCCAAAGTGAGTACTACTTTTAGTGTGCTCAAAACTGATGGTGACCTTACGAGGGTTGCTGTATGTATCCCACCCACCGTACTGTGCCGCCGGGCCGAACCAGACGAGCCAGCATGCGATGACTCTTCTGGTGATATCGTGATATACGAAGAGATGATCGAGGCCGGGTTAAGATTTCCAATACCTTCCCCCATTTGTCGTGCTCTTCACTATTTTTCCTTAACTCCGGGGCGATTAGCACCCAACGGGTGGAGAGTTATGCTCGGATTCCTTGAGCTGTGGAGGAGAGTACATCAAGAGGACGCTTCTCCTCTCGAGTTTCATGCTGCTTACAGTTTGATCGAGTCCCCAGCCCCTCACAGGGGGTGGTACTATTTTACCCCTAGGGGCGGAAAATTGCTCACGGGATTACGTTCAAACTGCCACGATTGGAAATCTCGCTTCTTCTTTATTGGTGGAGAGTGGGTTGCAGAGTCAGATCGACCTTTGGTACCCACCCAATGGATTGACGCTAAGAGACTAGGTACATTTTCTGATTGCTTTCTTTCTGATCGCTTCCTTGTTTTTATGCATGTGCTCACTGTCAAGTCCTCATTTGCAGATCCTCCCCTTCTGTCCACGGAGCAGGAGCGCAAGCTGCAAGCGGTGAGAGATCACCCTGACAAGGACTTAGGAGTCCTTCTTCCCAAGGAGAGAGGCAAGACCAGTGGACCTCCTACGGACTCTTCGTCTTTGGGTAGTACCGGCGTACTGCATCCGGGATCGGCTTCAAAGAGAAAAGGTAAGTCATTTCAACTTTAGCAATGTTTTGTGTGTTTACCTGATATGCCGTACTCCAATAACACTCTTCTTTAATAGGCATAGAGGTAAGCAGAGAGATGATTGGAGCCCGCTTTTTGAACCGCTTCTCGGGTAGGGGTACCCCTTCCCCCAAGGCGGCGAGGACGAAGGACGTTTCTCCAAGAGCCTCTCCGCCAGCGACTCGCGTCAAGCCCCGGGTGCCTCCTCCTCGAGTGGCTTCACCCATGGTGTCTCCTCAGGCAGGGATTTCTTCCGCCAAGACTGCTTTCCCGCAGTCTTCCTCTTCAGCTACACCTCCTGCCCCTCCACTGTGTCCTCCACAACCGGACCTTTCTACAGGGGTATCGGCTAGGACTGGTTCCATGCTGGGTCATTCGTGGGAGATGCGGGAAAGGCTAGGGAGATATGTGCTACCGCATGAGGCTTCTCGGGTTAATGCCCTGGGCACCGAGGGGGTTATTGACTCATTTGTAGAGGGCCTGGCTCAGGTAAAGATTCCCTATTCTTTATTCCTTTTTCTCCAGGCCGTTACCCCTTTATTTCTTTTTAACCGTCTCATTCCTCGTCCCTTATCTCTTCAGGTCTCTACTGCTTCCATCTGCTTGCTGTCGAGAGCCCAATCTTATGGTCAGATGAGACGAGAGAAGGAGGCTATGCAGCTAGAGCTCTGCACTGCTCAAGAGAGGATTACTGCTTTGGAAGCCGCTGGTAGGGCTTCGGGGATTGATCTTGCTGCGGCCCGTGAGAGGGTGAGCGAGCTTGAGATCGGACTTTCAGCAGCCACTAAGAGGGCGGCCGAGGCAGAAGTTGAACTTTCGAAGACCTGTGAGAAGGCTTCGCTCAATGAGGCTGAGCTTACGAAGGCCCGTGAGAGGGCTTCGCTCAGTGAGGCTGAGCTTATGAAGGCCCGTGAGAGGGCTTCGCTCAGTGAGGCTGAGCTTGCTCGGACCCTTGAGAAGGCGAGGCTCAGAGAAGTTGCTATGGAGGCAGAGATGAAGGCAGCGAACGAGAGAGCTTCTCAAGCTGAGAGGGACCTACACATTGGCCTTCAGAGTTCTGGATTCTGTAGGTGCCCGGTCTCACCACTTCTATTATGAGACAGGGACCTTCCCAATTTGGTCCCAACTTTCCTTCCCGAGAGTCCTTTGTGGCGAGGATCACCTTTTTGAGGACCAGGTCTCCTGGTTGGAAGGAACGAGGCTTCACCCTCGAATTGTAGTACTTGGCCATGCGTCGCTTGTACTCCGCATTACGGACCACAGACATTTCTCTTGCCTCCTCTAGCAAATCGAGGTTGAGGCGGAGTCCTTCCTCATTGGTGGTAGGGTCGTAGTGGTGGACCCTTAGGGAATGTACCCCTATTTCGACAGGAATGACCGCCTCAGTCCCAAAAGCAAGAGAGAAAGGGGTTTCCCCGGTAGGCGTCCGTGGCGTAGTTCGATAGGCCCATAATACCCCCGGAAGCTCGTCGACCCACAGACCTTTTGCTCTTTCGAGCCTTGTTTTGAGGTTGCGCAGGACTGTTCTCACCATCACCTCTGCCTGCCCATTTGCCTGGGGGTGTGCCGGGCTAGAGTGAGGCTGCTTTATTTGAAGGTCGGCGCAGAAGGAATTGAGTAGCCTGTTGTCGAACTGTTTGCCATTGTCACTGACAATGGCGTGAGGTATCCCAAAGCGACAGACCAGGTTTTTCCAGATGAAATCCTTCACCTTCGAGTCTGTTATCTTTGCTAGGGGTTCTGCCTCCGCCCATTTTGTGAAATAGTCTATGGCGACGACTATGAATTTGCACTGGCCTCTACTCAAAGGCAGGGGGCCCAAGATGTCCATGCCCCACTTGGAGAAAGGCCATGGGCTGAGGATGGTAGTCAGCTCCTCTGGTGGCTGCCTTGACACAGTGGCGAAGCGTTGGCACTTGTCACATTTCTTGGTGAATTCTTTGGCGTCTTTTACCATGCTTGGCCAAAAGTACCCTTGCCTAAGCGCTTTATGCGCGAGGCAGCGTCCTCCAGAGTGATTTCCACAAATCCCTTCGTGAATCTCTCTGAGGGCGTATTCAGCTTCTTCTGGGGAAAGGCAGCGCAGCAACGGCAGGTTGTAACCCTTTTTGTAGAGTACCTCTTGTAGGATGGTGAACTTAGAAGCTCTCATCCTGAGTTTTTTGGCTTCCAGGGGATCATCTGGGACTGTTTCTTCTTGGAGGTACGCCTTGATGGGGGTCATCCAGTTCAATTCGGCCGTGGTGCAGTTGACGCTAGTGGTGTCTGTATCCAACTTACTTGGCTCGAACTGGTGCCCCATGAAAGTTGGTTCCGCATATGAGGCCTCTAAGGATGAGGCGAGCCTGGCGAGTGCATCGGCTGCCATGTTGTCCCCTCTTGGGATGTGACAAATCTTAAAGTGCTTGAACTGCTGGATTAGTCTCTTTGCCATGGCAAGATACTCCTGCATCCTTGCCTCCTTTGCTTCGAACTGCCCATTTACCTGATTCACTATCAATTGTGAATCACTGTGGGCGACGAGGTACTGGGCGTCCATCTCAATCGCCAACCTCAAGCCAGAGAGGAGGGCCTCATATTCGGCTTCATTGTTCGATGTATTGAAGTGGAGTTTTACCGCATACTTGATGGGTGTACCATCTGGGCTGCTCAGAAGGAGTCCTGCGCCACCTCCTTCACTTGTTGCGGAGCCATCAACATACAGCTCCCAATGAGGCACAGAAGAAAAGTCTGATGTCTTGGTAAGCATCTGGTCGCCAGGCGAAGAATCAGAGGTTCCCGGGGCGTCGGGAGCAGAATTCCCCACATGTGTCGGGGCGTCGAGAGAGGATTGGGCGCCAGAAGAAGTCTGGGCGCCGAGAGAGGAGCTCTGGGCGCCCACTTCAGTTTGGACGCCCAGAGGTGTCTGGGCGCCTACTTCAGTCTGGGCGCCCAGAGGTGTCTGGGCGCCCACTTCAGAGTCCTGGGCGCCCACTTCAGAGTCCTGGGCGCCCAGTGATGCTTGGGCGCCCGGGGGAGAGGTTGGGTCTGCCGGCAGCAACATGGTGGGGTCCTCTACATGTGTAAAGTCAGCAACAAAATCAGCCAGTGCTTGTGCCTTGATGGCGACCCTTGGTTGGTACTGAATATCAAATTCTCCCAATTCTACTGCCCACTTGAGGAGTCTCCCCGATACGTCAGGTTTTGCCGAAACTCTCTTCAGAGGTTGATCAGTGACGACGATGATTTTGTGGCCCTGGAAGTAATGACGTAGACGCCTTGCAGTAGAAATGAGGGCGAGCGCCAGCTTTTCCAACTCTGAATATCTGACCTCTGCCCCTCGGTATGCTCTGCTCACATAATAGATGGGTTTTTGCACCCCACTATGGTTCGTAATGAGAACAGAGCTTACCGCCGAGGGAGAAGCAGAGAGGTACAAATACAGCACTTCCTCAGGCGAAGCATGTGAAAGGAGAGGAGGTGTGGCCAGGTAGGCCTTGAGCTTCTGGAAGGCATCCTCAGCCTCAGATCCCCATTCAAAAGCTTTTCGAAGAATTCTGAAGAAAGGCAAACACTTATCTGCAGATTTTGAGACGAATCTGTTTAGTGCTGCAATTCTTCCATTGAGGCGCTGCAGCTCCTTAGTCGATGATGGCGACCTCATGTCCAGTATAGCCTTGATTTTATCGGGGTTTGCCTCAATCCCCCTCTGATTAACCATGAAGCCCAAGAACTTTCCTGATCCCACGCCGAAGGCGCACTTCTCGGGGTTCAGCTTCATGTTATAGGTCCTAATAACATCAAAGGTCTCTTGAAGATGACCGATGTGATCTGCTGCAGCCAAACTTTTCACCAGCATGTCGTCCACATACACCTCCATCGTTCGCCCGATCTGGGAGTGGAACATCCTGTTCACCAGGCGTTGGTAGGTTGCTCCAGCGTTCTTTAGTCCGAAGGGCATAACCCTGTAGCAGTAGGTGCCCTTCGGAGTGATGAAGGATGTTTTTTCCTGGTCTTGAGGGTGCATGCTAATCTGGTTATATCCAGAATAAGCATCCAGGAAGGAGAGAAGCTCGTGTCCCGCTGTGGCGTCGATGAGGAGGTCAATCCTGGGCAGCGGGTAGCTGTCTTTTGGGCATGCCTTGTTGAGTTCGCTGAAGTCTACGCAGAGGCGCCACTTCCCGTTCGCCTTGGCCACCATCACCACATTGGAGAGCCATTCAGGATACGCCACTTCCCTGACCGCCCCGTTCTCAATCAGCTTTCCGACCTCCTTGTCTATTGCCTGGGCCCTTTCAGTGGAGGCGCCCCTTAGCTTTTGCCGAACAGGTTTGTGGAGAGGGTTAACATTGAGGCGATGGGTGGCGACCGCTGGGTCGATTCCTTCAAGATCCGCATGTGACCATGCGAATATGCCCATGTTATCCCTCAAAAAATCTGTCAATTGGCCAACCAGATCTTCCGGGAGTGAAGAGCCAACATATACTTTTCTCTCTGGATGCTCTTCATTCAAGATTATAGGGGTAAGTTTTTCAACAGGTTCCCCTCTTTCTGTGGTGGCATCATCTCTTGGGTCCAAGACTTCAACCTGCATCGCCTCCTGTGTTATCTTGGCCTTCATCGAGGTGACGTAGCATTCTCTTGCTGCTACTTGGTCTCCTCTAACCTCCCCCACTCCATTCGGGGTTGGGAAGCGGAGGATAAGATGATAGGTGGAAGGGACTGCTCTTAAGGAGTTAAGAGTAGGTCGTCCCAGAATGATGTTGTAAGCTGATGGACAATCTATCACCAGGAAATTGACCATTGTGGTGGAGGTTCGGGGGGCTGTCCCGGCTGTAACCGGCAATGTGATTGCCCCTAAGGGATACACCTTCTCCCCCGAAAAACCAATGAGAGGAAATTTGACAGGCTGTAACCTCTCTCGGCCCAGCCTCAACTTGTCATAAGCCTCTACAAACAAGATATCTGCAGAGCTTCCACTATCCACCAAGATCCTATGTACCTGGAAATTAGCGATGGTCATCGAGAGCACCAGAGGGTCGTCATGAGGGTGCTGGATCCCTTCTAGATCTTTATCCGAGAAGGATATAGTTTCGTCGGCGCTGTGCCTCGGTGCTTTTGACGGGCGTGGCTCCTCAGGATGCCTCGCCTTCCTGGCATAGGCTTTCATGGCGGAGAAAGACTCCGCTAACCCTCCAGAGATGGTTCGGATTTCTCCAATAGGGTGCTGGTTTTCGGCATTGTGAGGTGGCGGTGGCGCCTGCCCCCTACCAGCAACATATTGGCGCAGGTGTCCACGCTGGATGAGATCCTCAATCTGCCTTTTGAGGTCGAAACAATCATCAGTGTCATGACCGTGGTCGCGATGGAAGCGACAATATTTGGTCATGTTCCTGCGGTTTGGTGGAGATTTCATTTTCCCCGGCCATTTTACTGCAGGATCATCTTGTATTTCCAGCAGAATGTGCCCAACGGCAGCATTGAGAGCCGTAAAAGTTTGTTGGGTTCTCGGCGGAACAGGGCCGAGTCGGTCTCTCTGGGGAGCGGGACCGAGTCGGTCTCTGACAGGTATCCTCTCGGTTCTACTCCGCTTATTGCTTGGCTCCCTCTTGTCGTCTCTATCGTGCTTTCCTTTGTCCGCCGCCCTGGAGGACTCGCCTCTGGAGGACTCGCCTCGCCTGGCCCTAGTAGCGTCCTCAGCATTCATATATTTCTGGGCCTTCGCCAGTAGCTCCGTCATGCTCTTTGGCGGGCGCTTCATTACTGAGAAGTAGAAACTGGAAGGACGGAGGCCTCCCAAGAAGGCTGTCATGGTTACCTTGTCATCGGCTTCCTCAATCTGAAGTACCTCCTCGTTAAAACGAGTGAGGTATGCCCGGAGACTCTCATTACCATCCTGCTTTACACTCAGCAGGTGTGTGGCTGGCTTTTGGTGGCGGCGTCCTCCAATGAAATGTGATACGAAGGACCTGCTTAGCTCCTCGAATGTGGAGATGGAAGTTGGGGCGAGATTGGAAAACCACTGTCGGGCGGAACCCTTCAACGTGGTTGGAAACGCCCTGCACATAATCTCCTCCGGGATACTGTGCAGCTGCATTATTGTTTTGTAAGTCTCTAGGTGATCCAGCGGATCCTTCGCTCCATCAAAGGTTTCCACGGATGGCATCTTGAACTTACAAGGGAGTGGATAGTTCACCACGTCAGGCTTGAACGGTGTGTCCGTTCGCCTGACCAGGTAATCCACTGTCTCTGGTGCATGTGCCTTCATGGCGTTGAAAACATCTCCCAGTTGATCTTGCATCTCTCTGAGCTTCTCGTCCCATCGGTTGGGGGCTGCTCTGCTTGAATCATAGAAGTAGCTCGCGCCTTCCAGCTCCTGATTCTCACTCTCCGCTTCTCGGAAATGAGGATCCTCCCCATCAGAAGCGGAGGGAGGACGTGAAAATTCTCCGTGATTTGACCCTCCCGGAGGTGGGGGTCCTCCCGGAGGTGGGAGTCCTCCCAACTGGGCCCCACGGGGGGCGCCCTGGGAATGGGCGCCAGGGTGTACACCATGGGCGCCGCCAGGGTGTACACCATGGGCGTCCTGTGCATGGGCGCCCGGGGCATGGGCGCCTGGAGCATGGGCGCCCGGGGCCTGGGCGCCTAGGTGGGGAGCTCTTTGATGCCCCGGGCGTGTTCCTCCTGGCGGTACTCCTCCGACCCCTCCTTGCCCCGCGAGCATGAGTTGTAGTATTTGATGGTTTTGGGCTACCATCTGTTGCATAGTCTCCAACATTAGTTGAGGAGTGGGAGCAGGAGCATTCGGGCCAGGATTAGTCAGTGGAGGACCATCCTCGCCCTCCTCGCGTCTTGTCGATCTGGTGGTCACCATAATTGGAATGAGGGTGAAAACTTTTTGTATGTTCCCACAGACGGCGCCAAACTGATGATGTCAAACTCTGGTTCGGACACCACCGGTCAAGTAATAATGGTAATAAATGCAATAATTGAGATGAGAGAGGGATTTATAGTGGTTCGGTCAGTGTGACCTACGTCCACTTTCGGAAAGGCTGCGGTTGCCGGATGTATTAATATTCAAGGGTTACAACTTAGGAGAGAGAGAGAGCTTTGCTAGTAAATAATAATTGCCTGCCCCTCAAGTACCGAGGGGCTTTAGTATTTATAAGCTTCCCCTAACAGATGGGGAGACTTCTCAGCACGGTTCACGAGGAGCGTTCGAGGTGTCCTCGACTGGCGAGACAGTTGCGATATTCTCCGCTGGACCTGGTAAGAGCGGGACGTGGCCTGACTGCTTCCGAAGCGCTCCGGACTGCCATGACGTGGCCGGGCATCGTGGATACGGGACCGGACTGCAAACGGATCTCCATTAACTTTGGGCTTTGGCTCATGACAGATCGGGCCAAGTTGGGCCGGACTCATCAATACTCAGCAAAAACTGAAAGTTCAGTCTTGGTGAAAACTCTGTTAAGTGCTTTTAATCCCAAATATTTAGCTCTTGCTTTGGTATCCATGCTTTGGTTCGAGAGCACATATGTTACTGTCAAGTCTACTTGAAAACGCATCCGTCTCCACCGCTTTGAAAGCCACCTAATACATTGGAGGGTTGCCGTAGTTGATGTACTGGATCTTTTTAACTTCTCTAAATTCTTATGGTTTGACATTTACTTTTGAGTTGCTGTTTGCAAAGTTCAAATCTATCTTCAAATGCATGTTAGTCATTGCTTGTGGTTACATTTCAAGTAATTGACTAATCTCTGCAACTTCTTAGCTTATGATGATCAGGGATTTCAGTTTCATTTCTTATTTGAGCGTTGACAGCTATGATATAACATTTTGGATTTTGTTGAGTCTTGTAATTTCCTATTTTATGGAACCTGTGGGCCAATATGACTAAACCTGTGGCCAACATGACTATGTATCAGTTCTAAGTAACCTGTTATATGGCATTTTTGTTGCATGCCTTCACTTGCAGTAATTTTGTTGCTTTGCTAAAATCTCATGTCTACACTCGTGTTTATGATTCTGCAATCAATGAATCTGTCTGTTTGTTCATACTTCAAACTCGTAGAAAGGGATTGAGATTTGTTTGCAATAACCAAGTTTTATAGTTGAATGATTACCAATTTGTTGAAAGGGATTTTCGAGTGGTCGGGAGCAAGTTGAAGGATATCTTGAGGGTGTGTTTTTCTCTCTGAACTATGCCTAAATTTCCAATCTCTGCAAAATAAAAGCTTTGGCCAATTTGATGGATCCTCATAAATAATGTTACCATTTGGATATGCTACCGTCAGAAGTCATTCATTTCTATGACTCAAGACCATTACATATCACTGGGATTTGCAATCATCACACAGGCAGTTCAAATTCAAAATTGGATGACACAATGGATTAGAGGGGTGATAACCTGAAAGAAATATCATTTGTTAATGGAGATATGGAATTCATGGAGGATTTTGAGAAACCATCATGTTTTCCCCCATGTAAGTATGCAGAATAGTGCCAAGCTCATCAGATGGGTTTTGTGTTGTAAGTAAAGATTGAAAAGCCATCAACCTCCTCAATGTGCTATTGCTTTTCTTTCCACTTTCTTTTTCATTTAAATTGTATTGTGACTCAAACGCACAACCCCATGGTTGTGAGTGCGCAATAACTAAGCTGTGTGTTGGAATGATTATGCAGGACTCCTGATGTGTCTGCCATGCATCATGACACCTCCCTTGATCTTCGAGTGGTTGGGAGCAAGTTGAAGGATATTTTGGGGGTATGATTTTCTTGCTGAACCTTGCCTAAATTTCCAACCTCTATAAAATAAATGCTTTGGCTAACTTGATGGGTCCCCATGCATATGGCCAGCTAAATATGACTCAAAACCGTTACGTGTCTTTTGGATATGCAACCATTAGAAGTTATTCATATTCTATGACCCAAAACCATTACATATCACTGAGATATGCGTTCATCGCCATTCACAGGTCGTTCATATTCGAAGTTGGATGACGTAATGGATGTGGAAGGGTGATAACCTGAAAGAAATGCCATTTGTTAAATGGAGATTTGGAACTCATGGAGAATTTTGAGCAACCATCTTGTTTTTCTCCGAAGTATGTATACTGATGGGTGTCAGGATGCACGTGAAGCTCCTGATCGGATGGGTTTTGGGCCGCAAAGTTTGAAAAGTCTATCAACCTGCTTAACGTGCTTTTGCTTTTGGTTCCTTTTTTTTTCCCAAATTGCCAATGTGACTTGAATGCACAACCCCATTGTTGTGATGATGATCACCTTCCAACTCTACAAACCGGCTCATATTCATATACCAAATGCTTATGGTAAGTGGTGGCTATTTGGTTTGCCATAATATCTGATGCATTTTTGATTGGTTAATTTATCGAGAGTTCCAAACACACATAGAGCACTAATATATGATAGTTTTGTTGAGATCAACGCCCACCCTCGCTCCTGAGTGGTCATAATTGTGGTCGAGTCCCCGCCCTCACCGTAAAACCATTGTGCTGCCGTTTCCTACCACCTATTGGTTTTGAGATAAGTGGTAATTTAATGGGGTGTAAGATCCTACAAGTGGTATCAGAGTCTGGTAGGTCCGATGTTCGAGTCACGGGATATCCATTTTGTGAGTTGCGCAGCAGGAGTCGCGGCGGGTGTGCCGTTGAAGAATGGATTGTTGAGGTCAACGTCTTGAGTGAGTGGTCATAATTGTGGTTGAGCCCTCGCCCTCATCATAATTGTATGCCGTTTCCTACCACCAGCTCAATGGAGTGTAAGATCTTACAGGTTCTTAGCTTCTTTTATGTTTCCTAATCTCAGATTTCCAACACCTCCCTGAAAGTACGCGAAGAAACAGGGAAGAGACACCATAAGAGATGGTGAGAAGCAGAGGACAGTGATAGCCATGGACGGAGGCCTATTTGAGCACTACACCAAATTCAGCCAGTGTTTGGAGATCACCCTCAAGAGTTGCTTGGAGAAGAGGTTGCAGGGACCATTGTAATTAGCATGCTAATGATGATTCAGGCATCGGAGCTGCCATCCTCGCTATGTCTCACTCTTAGTATCTTGAGTATGAATCTTGAGTGGGGTTGGCCTTTAGCCCTAACTACTTTGTCAACATAAGAGTAAAAGGTAGCGTTTGGATCCTATTCTTGCGTTTGGTATACTGAAATGATGTCCAGAATAGAATAAAATTTACATAAAACTGACCAAAATACCTTTGTTAGAATTTTGGAATGGAATGACCTTGTTAATATTAAAATTAATTATATTAATAATATGCATTAATATAATATCAATAAATATATATTATTATTAATTTAAGAATAATATTAATAAATATTATTAAAAATATTTGTATACATTATATTAATAATATTATTATATTAATTATTATAATATCAGTTGGAGAGATGGTTGATTGGGAAAGGGCCGGAGATGAAGTTGAACTTGAGGTCGATTTTAGTGAGATTGGTGAGATCACAGATGGAGGATGGGATTGGGAAGTCGAGTTCCATGTCTTGAAGATCGAATTCAGTGATGGTGCCATCGGTGGTGCATTTGATCCCAGGCCAGGAGCAGTGGTCTCCATTCGACTCCGTCGTCCAGCGGGAGAGGGAAGGTGGGTTTCTCCATTCTGTTTTGAGTTTGAGGTTGGGATCTTGACTGAATGGGAAATGAGGGGAGGAATAGTAGAAGTATAATAATGAGAGAAAGAGAAACCAAGTGTGTGTTTGCCGTCGCCATTCTCTACAATTCCTTTTGCTTTGCGTTTCTCTAATCCCGGTTAAGAGGAAGCGGAAGGACACGTGGGCCTGAGTGAGTGTTTTTTTGGTCTTCAGTCGTGGTATGAAAACTAAGAATCCTCTACTTTGGCTTAAAACTCAGAAGTCGAAATTATGTACACCAAAAATGGCAATTAGGAACGGCCTTGAACAGTTTTTAACATGAATTGAAACGGTTTTAAACTGTTTCAAAAAATGGTGTGCCTAAAATATCGGAACGGACTATATCCGTTCCAAAATAATAAATTTGGAACAGATAAAAACCGTTCCAACGTGTGAATTTAGGAACGGTTTTAAACCGTTTCAATACTGTGCTACGACCGTTCCTGTTATTTTTCTTGGAACAGTTATAAAAACCGTTCCAAAAGCGTGTCAAACTGTTCCTATTCTAGAACTTTTTAGAACCGTTCCAAATTTGGTGAGAACGGTTTATAACCATTCCTAATGATAAAAAAATATTTTTTTAAAAAATACTGTAATTGCAAAATTTTAATATGCCACCAAAATAAATGCATTTTAAAAAAGTTTTAATAAACTGTAGTATTCAGACCTATACACATTCATAGAAAACAATCACCAAATGGTTCACAAAATCTAAAATTGAAATCAAAAGACTAACTTGAACTCAAATATTAAATTTATAATATTTGAATATCCATACATCACACATCCACCTCATATAACCTTCTAACTACTTTCATCCACTCCAATTATGAAAAAAAAAATAATAATAATAACAACCAACACATTTGTTGTGGCTTTAACTTTCTCCAATTAACTTGTAGTATTCTTTGCAACGAATTGCTTTTCTTGCACAAGTATATTCTTTTTAGCATCCTCCTGAAAAAAAACAAGAATATGGTCTGATCACAAAAATGTTAAATACTTAAATGCCAACGAAACTACACTGCCAATACTCTTTTAAATCACAAAACTCACAAAATGGTGCATTAAGAAAGTACTGATCTCTGTAAGTTATATCAAACAACTCAAGTGTAGGAATATTCTACTAATCAATGCATAAAGGGCGAAAAACAGCCTCAAAGTGGAGAAAGGCTTGGCTCACTTGAAACACTTAGCATCCAGTAGGGCCTCACCCTCAAAAGGCTCTTGATCTTCAATCATGGCATTAACACGCTCCTTCTGAGCTTCATCACCCTGCGCCACAGAGCTGTCAGATTCGTATGCAGTAATAACATCATCCTGCAATACCAAAAAAGGATAAATAAGAAGCATAAACACATTTTGGCAAATATTAACGTAAACTTCATAAAAATGTTCCTAAGAAAAATTTCGAATGTAAAAGATTTCTCGAAATTTCGACAGAATCTCCCTTATACATGCGACATTAAATTTTTTTTTTTTTACAACCTGTTAAGTACCTGTACATAACGAAAAAAAAAAAAAAAAAAACCTTCATATAAACATCTTAATGCCCCAACACACCACAAGGTCATTCACCACTACGTCATTAGTCATTCACCATTCAACCATAGCACTTCAATATATGGGCCCCACCTTGGCATAACATGATTTGCCATGTGAATAAGTTACATATTAATTTTAAACAGTATCAATAGCATAACATGATTTGCCATGTGAATACAAGAACTTTAGCTCAAATGTTCATGTTACAAATCTAGTGACGAAAAATATCTTTGTAAAACTTACAAGCTGAAAAAATTTAGATCCTAGAAACTAACAATAAAAAAAAATAAACATAAACAATACAGGAATTCAAACTTGTAAATCCTAGAAAGATAAGAGGGCAAACTTGTGGATCTCTGATAGAGGATTGTCATCCATCCAGTTGGACTACAAAGGGAGGTGCTTACCCAGCTAAGTTCAGTGCCTACCTGATATCACCTCAAAATAGATTACTTATAAATAAAGAAAATCAGACATCAAACAGAGAAGAATAATATTGGGAAGAAGGAGATTTTGCATATGACAGTGTTATGTTTAAAAAAAAAAATCGTAATCACAGTTCCTAGATAATCGTAATCACAGTTCCTAGAAAATCATTGTGCAATTATATTTGTGCCATATGTGATGAGCATGTAAACTCTAGATCCCAAGACTCTGTTTTTACAAGATTATGATTTTGATAACCAATAAAGAAATGTATCATTGGATTAAACACATGACCATTCAAGCCCTAACTCAATTGATCAGTTCATGACCTATGTATGCTAAAATTAGTTTAATTTACATAGAAAATAAGAAATTATTAATTAAAGTTAACTTGGGTTACCTTCAAGGATAACTCAAGTTGGGTTAGATCATTTGTAAGTGTATGATGCAGATAAGAAGGAATTTTTTTTTTATTGAGATTCTCAAAAATAAAGCATCTCAATTCTCAATCATTCTAAAAGGGAGTATATGAGTCTTATAAAAGAACATAACTACTTCTGTCACTTGTTCATTATAATCACATATCCAAAATTAGAAAGTAAACCTCCTTGAGTGCAATCAATACCTTCTTTCCTGTTTCCTTGTCAATAATATCTGCTTTGAACTTCAGAAAACCAACTCTTCCACCAAACATATCCAGTCCCTGTTCATCAAACAAAAGGATCCCATTACTCATGAAAGTTCATGAAAGTTCATAAAAGTGAAGTTGTTAGGAAGTACTTTCTTAGTTGGAAAATAAAGAACAGTACATTGCAACAATACATTCTCCAGACATCCAGCAAACTCTGTCATTTTGTACTCCTCTACAATCACTACCTGAATCAACACTTGTCTCAATGACATACTTCCATTGGCTAAAATCCCTGTTTCACTCTACATGTTCTTTAACCAAAACAGAAACCCACTTCTAGTTTTCACTTTGTGCTACTAAGATTCATATCCTTTTACCTAAAAACATGATTAGAACTAAGAACTTTTTTACCCTTTTGAGAGAAACATGAAAAATGAATATACTATCCAATTCTTCATCTTGCTGTTAAATCCATTATCAGCAGTGCAATGCATCTTCAATCCAATAATGAAACTCTCTTACCACAAAAATAAATAAATAAATAAATCCAATACTAAAGTAAACAGTGGCAAATTTAACAAGAAACGGCCAATTCGAAAAAGACAGTGCCATCACCACCCAGCTTGCATAGCCACTGTTCCAGCCCCCTGAACCCCACCTGCGCTTCATCTCCCTACCAAATCCCCTTGCACGCCTTCCCTGCATGCACCCACCTGCACAGCCCACCTGCTGCACTACTCTGCACACACCACCTGCTGCACCACCCTGCACACACCCACTTGCACAGCCCACATAAATCACATAAATCTTTATCACAACATATCAAATAATCTAATAAAGTTGTTCGTAAAACTCTTTTTGAGTTATGGACAGGTGGGAAACATTGTGTGTAGGACATTTATACATTTAGGCCTATCCATATCAAATCATACTTTATGACCAACAAGAAAAGAAATTGGATCCTAAAAATGTTAGTGAACATTTTATTAGAACATACTTAGAACTGCAAAACCATGTATTGTTTCACTTCTACTTTCAAATTACTATGGTGGTGGCTGATATTAATTTTTCAATGGAAAAGCGGTTGACCAAATGATTAGAAATTCTCTATGTGGAAAAGCGTTACACTTTTAATCACCTTCTTGGTCGAAATAAGGGTAGTGTGGGCCTCCTTTTATAAAAGATGGAGAATTATTTTCATCCAAGATAACCCCTGTGAACATCTGTAGGGAGAACCTCGCTTGCATGCATTATGTTTCTCAAGCACTGGTCGTGTCGGTTAATGGGCTTATGAGTAATTAGTAAAGAAGAGCAATGTTTTCATTTTACTCTTGACATGGACTAGTGGCCTAGAGAGACTATCTAAAACTGTTTTCCCTCTATCCTAGCAGTATGGTGAGAGCAGAGTTTTGTGTCCACAGAGAAGTCCCTGTATTCTCAAGAGAAGAAGTTTTATCCAATCCTTGGTTCTCACACACTAAGCTGCATTTGCCACTAAAGGGTTTAACTATTTTAGAGATTTTCTAACTCCAAATTCAATGAGGCGACGGGCTGGAGATTCTCTGAGCACGTTGTTATAAATCCATCAATCTGGCTCATATGGTTTTTTATTTTTATTTTTTATTATTATTATTTTTTTGATAACTCAAGTTATCTCTTAGCCCAGCCCAGCCCAAGTGCCTTTGGCCCTGAGCTGGCTCATATGCAAGTCTCATCACACAAAGAGACACAAAGCACTACTTATCTCCACCTTCACCATCACTATCATCATCATCAATGAAAAAAGTGTTAATCTAATAACATCATCACAAGTTATTAAACTAAGACATTATGAAAAATAACAATGACTTGGAAAGAAATAAAGCCATTGAGTAGCTACCTGCATTTCTACATCGAAACATATTAATATTGACCATTTGTTGTATAGTTGATGCATAGCCAACAATTTAATACAGGATATCATACTGACTACAGATTTCCTTGATCTAATTTCAAGCAAAGTTAATGTTTCTTACAAGCATTATAACATACATTTGAAATGCAAATTTAAGTTCCATGTTACAGACAACTTACACAAACAAATTGAAATCATTCAAATGAAGATTGATGTGGAATTTACAGAGACAGAAGAGTTGTATGAAGTACCCACCAAACGAAACCCAAATCTGAAATCATTCAAATGAAGATTGATGTGGTATTTGCAGAGACAAAACTCCTTTCATCCAAGACAACCACCAGGCTCTCAGATCTTACAAACTAGATTATATATACAACTAAAAAACCAAAAGAAGAAGCAACAATCTCCAACAATTAGAATTTTCTAAGCATAGCTCAGAACAGTGTTAGCACAATCTTAATGCAATAAATAGTAATTGGCATATGTGAATTTCAGGGAATAACTCATGTTCAACAAAACTCATGTTCAACTACTACTAATTGTCAGTGATGTACAATCAAGAATGACAACAAAAAATTTATGATTAGTGAGTAATGATCAAGTACAACCCTGTTAAAATATTGTTGCACTTATGCCCACAGATGGACACATGAATACAGCTAAATAAAGGGCAACATGGAATTGACTACGGACCAAACTTCTGCCTATGATTCAGTGTTTGTGACAAATGTTGGCCACGTCAAGGAAAAGAACTGAATTACAAGTGAGAAGGTTAGAAGGGTATGCTAAGATGGATGTACAGAGGAATTGGACAGGGTAGAATTAAAATTGAGTACAGAAACAGAAATATTAGGAGTTTTTTAATTTTACTTTTTTTATATAGAAGAGAAAATAAGGAAAGTCATTTTAATGATTTCGACATAAAAAAGATCATAAACAAACCCTCTACAAAGGATTGAAGTGCTTTAATAAGAGACCATCAAAATGCTTAAATGAAGCAGTAAGGATTGAGGGAAGACAAATACATGGTGGACTAAAAGATAAACATGGCCTTGAAAGGATCGATCATGGTTCAATAGTTATGAGCATCTAATTTGATTTAAATTGGTACATACACAATGCAAGGTGACCCTTACAAGAATCCAATTCATGAGCGACACTGTGATGTAATGCAAATGGGTCACACTTGATCCTCCCTCACAACATCAATGACACAATGACGCCAAGTGTATGTGCAGTTCACTTACCCAGGGCTTGTTGCCATCGTCGCCCTCCATCATCAGAATATCTGCTTGGAGGGACCACATCTGCAGGCCCACAAGTGTAGCCGGGTACGCCAAGGGTGAAATTCTCTGGAGGTATGAGAGAAATATAGAAAAAAAAATGTTTATCCAAATCGGAAAAATGAAAAGATAGAAAAACAAGTAAAGATGTATATTCGTAGGCACCTTTTCCTTTTTTTCTCTCATGTGCTTCAATTAAAACTGTATGTTCCTTGGCATCCATTTTTTGTCTCACTACTTCCTTTTCTTCTTCTTCTCTCTTTCTCTGTGTTTGGGTTTTTTTTTGTTGAGATGGCCGTCTTTCACATGCACTACCCCTTGACCCTTGATGTCTTAGGTATGAAGCAAGGGCAGAAAGTAGAAGGAGATATTAAAAATACAGAGAGACACTGAATCCCCAAAATTTCTAATTTAAAGAAACCCTAAATCCCCAAAATCAAAATCCACAAAATCCAGCCCTAATTTCCATCTCCATCCATATATTTGAGAATGCCCAAAAGCATGAAAATGGAACAAGAAGATGAAAGCCAGAGAAATGAAAGTTGAACCTTGATCTGCCTCAAATAAGAACCGTCCCTGTTTGTTAGTAATGGCGGTGCGGATCATCTTCATTGGTGGTGGAGCTAGCCCAGGTAGAGGGAGTTCTGGCAAAGTTCGTCTTCGAGCCATCTCTCCTGTCCGATGGGAATGAGATGGGCTTGTTGAAAATAGGGGGAGAACAGAAGGGAAGGAACGCAATGAAACTCGTTGAAAATAACGGAGGGACATTTTATGTTTTTGGCGGAACGGACCAACAGGACTTCAAAAAGTCTAAATGGACAAAAACTCCCATGTGACACAATTCTAGAGGTGCAATTTTTGAGAGAGGGGAAAAAAGCACCTCTAGGATTGTGCCACATAGGAGTTTATCCCAAATTCTGGCCAAAAAATTTGTCCAAATAGAAGGGTTGAAAGGACTTTAATATTGTTGAAGGGCTGCTTTTTTAGATTTGGAACGGAATTTTAGATTGGAATGGGTTGAAGCCGTTTCAAAATTTGCACGGTCCAAAACCGTTTCAAATCAACGTTCCTAATCATTAAATTTGGTGTTTAGATTTTTTTTTTTTTGCACTGTTCATTGCATCACGTGAACTGATATCCTCACTCATCTTTTCGCTACAAGTGAAATGCTTGTTTTAAATTCTAGAGAATATTGTCATATTTTATCAGGAAGTTGAGATATTTTTGAATCCCCTGTAGTGTGGGCTGTGGGTTTTTGTTTTTGGACTTTCTATGTATTGATTTTATTCTGATTTCTTTTATTTGTAGAGTGCAGAGCTCTAGATATAGATGGAAAATCTTAATTTTCTGGCTGTTTAGTCAAATACGTTGACTGTGACTGCCTGTTGACTACACTATCTTCTATGTCATTGGGATATTATATTACATATTTAAATGTCTCTGGCACAGAGGAATTAAGAATTTGGCATTACAGTCGGATTAGACAGGGCCCTCGTAATTTTAATTCTTTTATTACAAAAAAAAAAAAAAAAAAAACCTTGAAATGGAAATGAAGAGCCATTCTAGCAAGGGAACTGTCGTTAGGGGGCCATAGCACCCAACTTGGTAGCCAACTATAGGGGTTTACATTGTAAATTGTAGTTGAGCCCTACTTGAGAAACATTATAGATGGTTGATGATTTTTTTCTCTCTCTCTTTTTTAAGAATGGTTAAAAGCAACATTTGAGAAATATAATAGCACTCCACTGAATGTGGATTCAAGTTCCTACCATAAAACTTTTCTATTACACTATTTATGATGGTTCAATCATAGAAGCACCATGTCCGATAGTCCATATAGGCACTTTTTTTTTTCATTTTTTTTTTTTTTTTGTTTTTTGTCAACCTACCTTAGGGCGTGTTTGATAATTAATTAATAAAGTTAAAATGAAGTAAAGCCTCAATTATATAGACAAGAAAAGATAAGGGGTCATATCAAAAGCACTCACATTCAGAATTCCCTTTTTCTTAAATAAAATAAAAAAAAAAAAGCAACATCCTTTCTCTACTAAATGACAAAAATATATATTTTTTTTTCCAGAAAAAGTAAAAAAGAGTCCATATCAAATAACTTAGAAGAAAAGGAGTGGACCAAAAAAAGGGGAAGCTCACCATATAACAATGCCTGATACACTTGTTTTCAATGTTGCCACGTGCACAATTTTGCCTACTCTTTTTTCTTCCGGTAGGAGCCACCCGTAATCTAATCCCCACTAGGGAAGTGGGCCCCATAGCTGAAAAATATTAGATTTGTTCCTCAGAAATAATAGGTTGGCATGGGTTGGCTATAGCCCAATCTAACCATCCATGTCTCCAATAGGTCTCTTTTTTATTATTATTTCTTTGTTAGATTTATACTGACAAAATTGTCAGTTTTACTTTAATATCAAGGGATAGCTTATAAAGTTTGGAAAGAGGCTAAATACACAAAAAATCCATGCATACTTATGACACTTATGTTAGCCTTTTACACTATCCAATCACCGCCATCCAATAAATAAAATCCAATCAAATCCATTGATACCCTATTTTTAGAATCCAAACCAAATCATTAAGCAAGGCTACATGAGGAAGAGGAAGAGGAAGAGGTGAGGCTCTCCTTTTTTTTTTCTCTTAGGTCCATTTGGTTGCAAGAATTTGGAAATAGTGCGACGTTTTTTCTGGAAAAAAAGTAAAAAATAAATAGAAAAATAATAAAGGGTTTGAGGTGAAAATAACAATCACTCTAACTTATGGAACAAGTTGTTTGTCCCTTGGTAAACGGAGGAAACATGAAAATGACAATCAATCTGCTGTGCTCTACAACACAAGTGGACTAGAGGCCAATGACTTCTAAGTTGGACTGTTGCATGTCTCTCATCTATCCACTTCTTCTGCGGTCTAGATATACATCTCTTCCAAAGCGCGTAAGGATCTTCTGTGTTCATTATACCACAAGTTATTCCTTGGCACCTATGGGCCATGGATGGCTGTTACTTGACTGTTGACTGGGCTTTTGAACACCTTCGTCGAGCTCCCACTGGGCCCCACTATGAAAAAAAGAATTCCCCGAAATACGTGTGGAAAAAGCTGGGTCATCGTGGAAATTCTTGTCCCAAGTTTTGGAGTCGGGATCCGTTGTCACATCTATTAGACTATTACACGCACATCATGTTTCATAGACCCATGACCGAATATCGTTGAGGTCATTCATCTTGGACCATCCGCATCATCACTATATAAGCCCTACAGAGGAGTTTTTTGAAACAGGAAAAGCATAATATGTAGTGGCTGATTCAAAATTTTCATTCGAAGGGTGCGGAGATGGACAATTGGTGGTCCACATAGATATTTCCCATTAGCAGTCTTTTTGTTTGGCTCTTTATTTATTTTTTGCTAAGTACTTCTTTCTACGACCTTATGAGTAGACCAAGCTATTATGTCTCACACATTGAAGCCTGTCCACCCATTTTTTGGTGGACTCAATGGCAGACCCACAATTTCTATCTTGAGGGGGACAGCACACCCAACCCACATAAGTAGGTACGCCCACAGTGGAATCCACCTTTGAAAAATATTTAGCTTATTCCTCTTAAAAAATAGGCTGGGCATTGGTTGGCGGTTGGCCACAACCCAATTTGCCCATCTAAGTCTCCTTATTTTTTGGGTTAGATTTATACATGTAAAAATGTCTCTCTCCTTTGTCTCAAGGGATAGCTTATTAAGTCTTTCTCAAAGATAAATTGTTTCAAAGAAAAATAAAAAGTGGGAGAAAGGATAAGTTACTGTAATGGAGGTTCATAAACCACCTCAATGTGCTATTGTTTTTTTTTTTTTTCCATTTTCTTTTTTATTTAAATTGTATTGTGACTCAAACGCACAACCCCATGGTTGTGAGTATGAGCACCTTCCAACTCTACAAACGGCCTCTTTCAATTACCAAATGTTTATTGGAACCTGTGGCAATCTGTTTTGCAGTAATATCTGATGCATTTTGAATTGTCTTAATTTATTCAAAGTTCCAAACATGCTCTAGACCCTTAATATATATGATGCCTCTTAGCTCTCTCCTATGTTTCTTTGTCTCACATTGGTAACACCTTTCTGAAAATATAGAAAGTGGTTGTCAAGGTCTGCGACATGCCCGTCTGGAAGTTGCTGTAATCCTGAAGAAACAGGGAAGAGACACCATAAGAGATAGTGAGAAGCAGAGGGCAGTGATAGTTGTTGGTGAATCCTCAAGTTATGTCCATCCAATATATACAGTCCCAACTCCCTTAACTGAGTGTGGGGTGTAGAAATTGCAGAACCTGAAGTGGACATGATCTTCCCACTCAGGCTTGCCATTCTGTGTCTGTTTCTTTATTGAATCTGCCAGGTTTTTCTTTACTGAATGTGCTAGGTTTTAATGTTTTTATACTAGGACTTGGATTGAGCTTTTATTAAAGAGTTACGCTCGAGAAATTGCTTTGGACGAAATGTTAAAAGAGAATATTCCCTAGTGAAGCAATTCAGCAATTGCGTGTCTTTTGTATGAGGATGGTTCAATCACACTGCCCCTGGAGCTTTCATGGTATTGTTAGTGATTATTATCTAAGGATAAGATAGGATTAGGTTGGTTTTGATTATGAGATAAAAGAGATTGAACTTGAAAATTTGATAGGATTATGAGATTTTAGGATGGAATTTGAACTTAAAAACTGGTTACTGCCTCGTATAAATTGAGAGGATTTCCTCTCCTCAAGTTTATGGTGATTTTATGAAAGTCTTTAGGTATCGTATCTTGCTTTTATTATTATTTTTTATCAACTAAAGACCCTTTCTAGTAGGACCTGTACAGTGGCGGACCCGGGATTTTCATATGAGTGGGGCTAAAATTTTACTAGACTTGACATTTGAGAAAAAAAATTTCTTGACTTTGCTAGACTTGACATTTGAGAAAAAATTATATTTTTTCTTGACTTTGCTAGACTTTTTCACATTATTAAATAACACTTATACGTTTTTCTTTAGAAAATATCCAACTCGTGCAACTCAAATAGATGCACGAAGTTATTGAAAATTGGGCAATGAAGAGGTTAGAATGTTAATCAGAAGTACCAATAATCATTAGATTGATAAAAATAAAAAAAGACTCTTACCTTGATTTAATTAGATACTCAAACTCACATTTTCATGTTTCACTAAATTTATATGTTAAAATCAATGCCCAACTACAAACTCAAGGTGAGTGGGGGTGTGTGAGAAAAACTGAATACAAGAACATTTTAAGGACAAACATCATAGCTTCCAACATTTAGATAATGAGAGTAGAATTCCATCTTTGAATCATAGTGGGGTAAAAAGATATGATAAAAGGAATTGATATAGTTTTCTTTAAATTTTTGTAGTTACCCTCGGATTTGGTGATTTAGGGCTTAGGGTATGGATTAGGATTTTGGGATTCAGTTTTTGAAATTAGGATTTAGAAATCAAGCATTTAGGTATAGGTAGAGAGTGATTAAGTAGGATTATACTAGATATATTTGGTAGATAAAGATGCAGTAGTCTACACAGTACATAGAGACCAGAGACAAGGAGCTTGATAGACAATCGGTGCGAAGAGGTCGAAGAAAAGGGAGAGAGTGTTATAGCATCATTTTCTTTTTTTTTCTTTTTACCAATGATGCTTTACATATGTGGGACTATCTTTAGACATATGTGAAGCAACAAGTTTAGACAAGAGGGGCATATTTCAAGGCCCCGTTCAACTCTATGAGGATTTTAATTTTGACGTAGGGCAACTGCCCTGATCACGCCAACATAAGTCCGCCCTGCACCAAGATGCCATTAAACTTTATACCAATTCAAATTCCGACGTGGGGCGGTAAACCTAGGTCCGCCTCTGGACCTGTATATTTCTATAATGCTGGCTAATGGCCCAAAAAACTGTGTGAATCAGCTGCAACAAAGTGGCGATATAAAAGCATTAGAATAATACTATTTACATGCTAACAACTACAGATGCAGAGAATGGTGGAGAATAATCTACTGGTGGGAAATTATCCAAGAACTAGCAGGGTTTGATTCCCCTGTGATCGGACAGTTGAATACAATGAGATTTATTTGTTCCCTTAACCGGAGTGTTAACAATCACAATTATTGGTAATTGTAGGAAACGCAATGGTTAGGGACTCCTACACTTGTGTTTCTGGAAGTGATTTGAGTTGGTTGCCGCTGATGTATTGTTTGACATCACTGCAACCGAATTTCGCTCCTAAATAGAGATCATTTGATATTCTGTAGGTCCCCAGTTTTAGTGTGGCACATGTGATGAATTGGCAGTTTAGCACTACCCAGATCTCGGGTCCTGCCATGAAGTGGGATCAGTCCAAAATCTATCTGTAACAACCGGGACGACCTAAGAATGGCTCCTTACCCGAGTGGTAAGGAGCGTCAGTTCTTACCCGGCTGCCCGGGTCCGAACCTTAGTATGTACACTCTTTCCGCTTGTTGTGCTCTTTCTCCCAATGGTACAAAAAAAAAAAAAAACTGGGATGACCAAGATTATGGGAAAAAAGAATAGGAAGATGTGGAGTGTTGGTTACATGTTTCAGTTATCAAGGGCATTTGATCTAGTGACAGAGGTCATGTAAAACTTTATTTCTGATCTAATATACATACGGTGGGGCTATCAGAGTCCCGTAACTTATTATTTTTATTACAGGAAGCACTCAAAATGTTAATCCTCTCCACTGATCCACTTCAAAACTACAACCCCTAGTTCATTTTTTTTTCCCTACTTCCTACTCTGCCGAATTCAAACCAGCATTAATGTTACACTAAGCTACCGCCCTCATCTTCAAGTAAGGATATTTTATTCCCACCTCCTGTGTTGCCAAAGACGGGACTGGAAGCCTGGAGGAGTGGTGCCACATCATACTCCCTAACGGATTTGTTACTACAAAAATTTTGAGATGGGCCACATTTGAGCAAGACCTGCAGCACATCCTTCATTGAAGGCCTAGTTGAAGGTTGTTTCCCAGTACACATCAACCCCAACCGAAACACCACACCCATCTCATTCAAGTAAGCAGGCTCCCTAACCTCCTCATCAAGTGCTTCCTCCAATTCCTTCCCCTCCTGCAAGTGATGCCATGCCCACTCCGCCAGGCTACCATACCCATCGCATGTGCTGCACGCTCCCCGTCCTGTCGCCAGTTCTAGAAGCACCACTCCAAAGCTATACACATCACACTTCTCATTCACTCGGGTCGTGTAGGCATACTCGGGCGCAATGTACCCGAACGAGCCCGCGACAACGGACACAGACTCGGGCTCTCCCTGCCCGGCCAGCATCCGGGCCAACCCAAAATCAGCAATCCGGGCCTTGAATTCGGAGTCGAGAAGGATGTTGCTGGACTTCACATCTCGATGGATGATGGGAGGGGAGCAGGAGTGGTGCATGTAGCAGAGCCCCTGGGCCGCACCCACTGCTACCTGGTACCGGCTCGGCCAATCCAGCAGTCCTGATTCAATTGTTGCACCATTTCTCTTTTTATACAGCCATCGGTCCAAGCTCCCATTCTCCATGTACTGGTACACGAGAAGCTTCGAATCCTCGCTCGAGATGCAACACAGCAGTTTCACAATGTTAGAGTGTCGGATCCGGCCCAGTATTTCAATCTCGGCTTGAAATTCCTTCTCCAACTTTGCATCCAAGCTCTTGCTCTTCCAAATCTTTTTCACTGCAACCACTTCACCCGCTCGATTTCCCACGGAGATCCGATAAACCTTTCCCGATCCTCCGCTTCCAATCAGGTTGCTTTCGACCAGCCCGCGTACGATGTTAGCCTCTGTGAAATCCAGCCGTTGGAATGAGGTTAACTTCCACGTGGCGAGATTCTGTCTCTGCTTTCGCTTACTGTCATTTAGTAGGACGAACCAAGCGAGGAAAGCAAGTACGAGGGTTAAGAAGCCCGCGATGGCCAAGATCGGGGCGAGAACGCGGGGCGATATTTTGGACGACTCGCGAGATTGTGAAGCGCAGGAGCGGAGGTTGATTAAGCGGTTTGACGCGCAGAGACCTGGATTGTGGAGGAAGCTGTTGTCGAATCCCGGGTTGTCTAACCCGTCCGGGATCTTGCCGCTGAGTTGGTTCGAGGAAAGGTCGAGTTGGCTGAGTTTAAGGTTCCCGAGTTCCGGTGGGATCTTGCCGGATAGCTGGTTTCCAGACAGGTCGAGCGAGTTGAGCCCCGATAGCGATCCGACTGCCGCAGGAATTCTTCCGGTGAGCTGATTTTTGCTCAGATTGAGAACGTTAAGAGCTCTCCATGAGATGATCTTCGGCGGTAACTCGCCGGAGATCCGATTTCCGTCGAGCTCAAGCCTCTCGAGTTGAGTGAGCTCGGTCAAACTTTCCGGAATCTCGCCGGAAAATTGGTTGTTGCTCGCCTTGAAGACCGTCAGAATCTTCGAAAACGAGATTCTGGCCGGAATTGGCCCCGAGAACTTGTTGTTGCTGATTTCGAGTCGCGATAAATTCCACGCCAGCTTCTCCGGAAGCGGGCCGGTGAACTGATTATCGTAAATCAAAATCGAGGTCAGATTTTCCGCCGACCAGAGTCCGACCGGCATATTACCGGAAAATCCGTTGTTGTATAACTGCGCGGTCGTCAAGCTGTTGCAATTTCCGAGGGATTCCGGCACGGATCCGCTCATTTTGTTGGAGAAGACCGCCAGGCCGCGGAGCACGCCGCCGTGGCAGAGATACTCCGGCAGAGTTCCGGAGAGTCTGTTGACAGAGACCTCAAAATTCTCCAGCTTCGTATGAAGTCCCAATTCCGGAGGCAGAGGCCCCGTCAAGTTGTTGTTGAAGAGACGGATGTCGATCAGAAGAGGCAGCCGGCCCAAACCGGCCGGGATCTCTCCGGAAATCCGGTTATAGTATAGAAACAGATAGGACAGATCCTGCAGTTGTCCGAAATCTTCCGGAATCGTTCCTGTGAGCTGATTCATTGACAGATCTACGTCTACCAGGCCGAGAGCATGAACCGGTCTCGGAATTTCACCAGACAAGCTGTTGGAGAAGAGATAAACTCTTTTCAAATTCTTCAATCTGAACAGATCTCTCGGAATGTCGCCGCTCAGTTTGTTACTTGCGAGATCGAGGAACTCGAGATCAGTGATGTCCGTGAGAGATGCAGGAATCTCACCGGTCAGATTCGAGTTTCTAATCCAGAGGTTCTTGAGCTTCTTCAACCGGCCGAACTCAGGCGGGATACTCCACCCCGGCATGATCGAAAGGTCACTGAGAACGAGGGTATCAAGATTTGCCAGATTTCCGATCTCCGAGGGAACAGAGCCATTGAAGAGATTCTGTTGTAGCTCGAGATGGATGAGATTCGACATGCGGCCGATCTCCGGCGGGATGTCGCCGACGAATTGATTATGCGAGATGTCGAGGTACTGGAGATTGGCGCAGTTGGAGAGATAAATGGGGAAAGGGCCGGTGATGTTGTTCCAGGAGAGGTCGATTTTGGTGAGGTTTGTGAGGTCGCAGATGGAGGACGGGATTGGGTAGGAGAGGTTCTTGTATTGAAGAACGATTGCAGCGATGGTGCCATCTGCGGTGCAATTGATCCCAGGCCAGGAGCAGTGGTTGTCATTGGAGGAAGTCCAGTTGGAGAGGGAAGGAGGGTTTTGCCAGTCTGATTTGATTTTGAAGAGGATTTGGAGCTGTTGCTGTGCGGTTTGGGGTTGGGATTGGGATTTTGACTGGAAGGGCAGAGAGAGGAGGATGAGAAAGAGCAGGGCCAGTAGGGGAGAATGCGAATGTAACATTAATTTCGCCATTCTTTATAAAGTAAAAGAGTCTGGTTCCGGTTCTGCTGCTTCTGCCCTTTTTCTCTGCTTTCGGTTCTCAGTTCCTTTTTCTCTGCTTTCGGTTTTCAGTTGAGAGGAAGTAGGCCGCCGCTAGAAGGGCAGAGAGAGGAGGATGAGACAGAGCAGGGGAGAGAGAAAGACAAAGGGAGTGTGACTGTGATTTCTTCATGCTGCCCCCCTTTTCTCTGCTTCAATCATCATCGGAGCAGGAGGTCGCATTGATGGATAGATGGATATCTACTGACAAACTCCGGCTTGCAGAGAGTGTGTTTTTAATCCAATTCAAACTCAGCTGGCCGTGTAGAGGTGCTTCCTGCGAGGTTCGCACTTTTTATAGAAAAGAAAACTTGAGTCCAGTCAATGGTTAATGATTCTTTTTAGAAAAAAAATATATATATAGCGAGACGTCCCTTCGAAAAGTAAGTCTTCGGTTAAAGTCCCTGGTTCATGCACATAGACTTATTACATGCGGGGTCTTTAAGTATTTGCAAGGTCCACCTAACCATTTGAATCTATTTCACAAATTTAATTTCTAGTTTTAATTATTGATTTACCCCTTATAAAAGCTGTTTAAAAGATTTTATTTTCTAGTTTTAAATCAAGTTTCGACATTCAAATAATAGGAATGTATCAAGTTTCGAAATTTAAATGGGAGGAAACTATTCAAATTAAAAAGTGTCATGTGTATATTTTTTAGATGTTTTCTTTTTTAGATAACTCCATTTGAGTCTTGCCTGACCCGGCGTGTAGATTTTTTGGATGATTTCTCCTTCTTTGAATCCATTTTTCCCTTTTTTTTTTTATCTTATCTATTGTAATCTTGATTGGTATAGTCAAATCATTTTCACGAAATTGAGTGTATTCAGAGAGGCATTTTGGACTTTTTAACTGATTAAAATTTGAAAAAAGACCTTCGTCTCTATGGAAAAAAAAAAAAAAAACTTGAACTGTTTGCAATTAAAAACAAAGTTGAGGACCTCTCGCCAAACGCCCAAAAAAAAAAAGTTGGGGTGAGATCCTCAAGTGAAAATGAGATTAAACCTACTGTTTTTCTCGAAACGTGGGGGTCAATATTATGATTAAAGCTTCAGTGGGGTGGTTAGGGTCACTAAATGGTTTTGTGCCGAATGTGCAGGCCCAAATCTATCATTGGTTTAATGCTCTAATATGCACTACCTGGCACGACTAGAAACTAATATAGAATACGATTAAAGGAAAGGGTCGAGCTAATTAAAAAAATAAGCCTGGATTACATGGGTTTATTGAGGTAACGATTAAAACAAGTACATATTGTGAAGAAATACATTTTAGGTTTTAATTTCATAAACGTAGCAACTGTCTCAATCCCAACTGTAGCTTAGTTGGTTGAGTCATAGGTGTAATCCCAACTGTAGCTTAGTTGGTTGAGTCATAGGTGTTTCTTACTCTCCCTTGTAACAAAAAAAATAAATTTTCAAAATATCAAATTTCACTTTAGGTTTTACTTTCATAAACGTGGCAAGTGTCTTGATCCCAACTGTAGCTTAGTTGGTTGAGTCATAAGCGTTTCTTACTCCCCTGTGTAACCCAAAAAAAAAAAAAAATCAAAATATCAAATTTCACTTCAATCAATAAATTTATAACATGCGAGAGATATGATCAACTTTCAAAATTGATTGGGAAAGAATGGATTGTCTCCCATGCGATCATCTCAAAATTAGCACATTTAGAACAAATCAGAGTCTTGAAAGTCAACTGTTCCAACAAAGTAGGGATGATTCTACCATTAGTCACAAATAACATTAATGCCTTTTTTTTTTTTTTGATAAACTATAGCAGAGTTATAAATGAGGCATTTTTAAAATTTTGTTCTTTCCCAGGTCATAAGCAGAAAGAATTTGAAAAAAAAAACGTTTTTTTCCTTTTGGCAGACGAGAGTATCCTGCGGTATTTGAAAATACATATCGAATGATTTAAACACTAAAATGTATATTTTTTTTTCTTGAACGTAGAGCTTTTAGGATAATATTGGATCATTCTCTTTTTTCTTACAATACTTTTAAGTTCTTCTAATATTAAAGGGTTGCTAACTTTTCATGACTGAGTTGAGAGATTGACTGGAGAGCTCTATATGATAATCTTAAATCTCAAGTGTAATCAATTTTTGGCCAGAGACAAGGAACTGAGAACGATAGCATTAGTATGAGAAATATCGTACGTTCATTAGTGAGTGGTTGGATACGATGTTTCTGAGGTTCTCAGTGCCTATGTGATGATAAAGAAGATGAAGACTAGAAATAGGATAAGTCGTTCACAAGAAGATGGAGGTCATGTGGCCATTATTACAATGTAGCTGTATCCCTCAAGCGTCTCAAGGAATATTGACTACACAATGGAATGGCCATAATATAGGAAATTCTATATGCATCCACTTATTTTGTTGAGCACACTCACATTTCTTCTTCATGTGTAAATTATTTTTTTTTAAGTGGGTGTGCTCAACAAAAATAGGGATGCATATAGAATTTCCCAATGGCCATATCTCGAGAGGAACACATACCTGGATTCCAGAGTGCGGATCCTTGAGTCATGAGTTCGAGAATTCCTAGTCTCTAGTGGAGGTAAACTCATTTGCTCGCTTAAAATGAAGGTGGAATATTGACATCACCAAATTTTACTTTGATAAGAGTTAGCCCTCTCGTAAGATTGAATATATGACTAGAGTATTGGCATCTCCAAATTTTAGCCCAATGAGAGTTGGCCCCATCGCAAGAATAACTATATGATGAATGAAAAAAAAAATTGAGTGTGTTACTCGAACTCGGGGGAGGAGAGTGGAACACTATGATGGATCCCTTCTATTGGAAATACAGATCACTCAAAAATTTAGTTCCTCCAAATTAATTGGCTATCCAATTTTTACTTAAATAGGAGTTTGTCCCATCGTAAGATTAAGCATATGATATTTTTAATCATAGACACAATCATAGGAAGGGACTACCTCTTATTGGAGTGTCCATTGCATGTGAGGGATTTTATAATGATCAAGTTTGGATATTAGGCTGGCCCCACATGAAAATTTCAATCGACCAACTCACAAAAAGCATGAATAAAACACTCAAAAATCTAGATTTTGCAACGTTGTGTTGTCATATTATTTACACCTTCACCATTCATCTTATCATGATTTAGTGAATGACTAATTTCAATATTATCTTATCAGCCATCCAAACCAACAAATTATTACATTTAACCAATCAAGGACTTTTCATTAATTAGTTGTAGTGGATCGCTTCATAAATGATCAATGTAATATAAGTGTTACTTTGTTTGAAGATAGACATAAATCTCCTTGTTAAAACAAAGAAAAGATGATTATTTTGAGCAGTTTTGATTTATTAATGGGAGCCCTCTAATTTCTTTAATCTTAATGCTCACAAAACTTTGGAAGTCTAAGCCTTGTAAAATGATTGGGCATATTCCAATTGAGGTTTTGTATTAGATATTATTGAAAATTTTACGAAAAAAATAACACCTTAGTTTGTAAACAATTAAAATTAATTCGATACACATAAAATATTATGGCTCACCATCGCAAGTTGCTATGATAAGTCTCAACTCTGCCACTAACATTCGTCATATCATATGATCAATCTTATTGTGAAGTCAGTTTTGATTTGCCAACTCCTACTAAAGTAAAATTTTGAGAGCCATCGTGGCCGAGAGATTTTCATTAAATGGGACCCAACCCCACTGTAAGCTTTAGCACTCCTCATCACAGGAATTCTCACAATAGTGAAAGAGTGGGAAGGATCCGTGCTGTCTCCAAAAAGTGAGGGGGAGACTGAGGTCTCATGTAGGCCTCCGATGAGACTCACGCCTTATCACAATGCAGAAGGAGCCGTAGAACACCTTTGCTCTTTCTACTATAATATGAAGCGTAATCCACGTTTTAGCCTTTAATAAGGGTCTGTACAAATGCAGATGAGGCCATACAATGCCTTTCTACAACGAACTCTTCTTGTCACTGAAACTCCATCAAAGTATCTAAAACATGTTTGAATTTAGGTAGAATCCAACAGTCTTACTCTAAAAATGATGCTTTATTGGTCTTTTCCCGCCAAATATATTATAAGGATTGCAAACTGTCCACTTCAATGGTATTAAACTTATCATTTGCTTTTAGTTTTACTCTCCATTACATCCAACCCGCCAATGAGACTCGAATTGGGAGTAGCACATGTGTATTTCACTCTGCTCTGGTGTTGCGAGTTGCAATGGGTTTGGACCAGGTCGAGTTAAAATGCAACCTAATATGAGTCCTCATAAATTTTCAATGTTTATTAATTAGATTAAAAAAATACACAGAAATTTGGTTAGTGTGGCAGGTTGAAGTATGTTTTCAATGATTTTTCATTATTTGGTGCAGCACTTTCCGGTAAGGAAAAAATTGAACTAACATTCATCTATTTTGCAATAGAACCTATTTTTTTTTTTTTTTCCCTTCTTCTGTTTATGTGAGAGTTTACCATCCAAAGCTACAAAATTGCCAAGCTATATAAAGACAATTGAACAGCTCTGCAACCATGGAATATTGGAGAGCGTAGACTCGGCCCACATGCTACATGTTTCAGTTATCATGGGCATTTAATCAAGTAGAAGAGGTCCTGTAAACTTTATTTCTGCCATCAAATATACATAAGGATGGGCATATGAGAGTTCCCTGGCATACTACTTTTTATTACGAGAGCTTCTAAATGCAACCTTCATTTCTCACTATACACCCTCTGTTTTCTCTACTGGAGTGCTGCTGCCTTAAAATGGTGGGTGTGCGAAAGAGAAATAGGGGTGCATTTAGAAGCTCTCTTTTATAACAGGAAGAAGTTTGTCATATATAACCCTTAAAAATAGACACCGAAAATGCTAATCCCTCTCCTCCGATGAACAAACCTATCCTCTTCAAAACTACAACTCCCATTTCAAAACTGGGTTATAAGAAAATAGAAGTATGCCTTCTAAGAGCTAGATTCAATAGTCCAGTTGCCACTACTGTTACAAGACAAAAGACCGGGGACAAGGAAACTAGATAACTACAGGAAAGAGGTATTCATGTTGTGGACGTTGCGATTTATAAGACAATCAATCCACGAGATACAGATTTACGTGGTTTGGCAAAATTACCTGCTCGGGTTCACTAACTCATCCGCTGTTGGTTTAAAACCAGCATTAATGTTACTTACACCAAGCTAACGACCTCATCTTCAAGTGAGGATTTTTTATTCCCTCCTCCTGTGTTGCCATAGAGGGGACTAGAAGCCTGGAGGAAGAGGGGACTAGAAGCCTGGAGGAGCGGTGCCACATCATACTCACTACTGGCTTTCTTACTCCCAAAATTCTGAGATGGGCCACATTTGAGCAGGACCTGCAGCACATCCTTCATCGAAGGCCTAGTTGAAGGTTGTTTAGCGGTACATATCAACCCCAACTTAAACACCACACCCATCTCATTCAAGTAAGCAGGCTCCCTAACCTCCTCATCGAGTGCTTCCTCTAATTCCTTCCCCTCCTGCAAGTGATGCCATGCCCACTCCGCCAGGCTACCATACCCATCCCAAGTGCTGCACGCTTCCCGTCCTGTTGCCAGCTCCAAAAGCACCACTCCAAAGCTATACACATCACACTTCTCATTCACTCGGTTCGTGTAAGCATATTCAGGCGCAATGTACCCAAACGAGCCCGCGACAGCGGACACAGACTCGGGCTCTCCCTGCCCGGCCAGCATCCGGGCCAACCCAAAATCAGCGATCCGGGCCTTGAATTCGGAGTCGAGAAGGATGTTGCTGGACTTCACATCTCGATGGATGATGGGAGGGGAGCATGAGTGGTGCATGTAGCAGAGCCCCTGGGCCGCACCCACTGCGATCCGGTACCGGCTCGGCCAATCCAGCAGTCCCGATTCGATTGTTGCACCATTTCTCTTTTTAAACAACCATCGGTCCAAGCTCCCATTCTCCATGTATTCGTACACGAGAAGCTTCGAATCCTCGCTCGAGATGCAACACAGCAGTTTCACAATGTTAGAGTGCCGGATCCGGCCCAGTATCTTAATCTCGGCTTGAAATTCATTCTCCAACTTTGCGTCCAAGCTCTTGCTCTTCCAAATCTTTTTCACTGCAACCACTTCACCGGCTCGATTGCCCACGGAGATCCGATAAACATTTCCGGATCCTCCGCTCCCAATCAGGTTGCTTTCGACCAGCTCGCGTACGATGTTGGCCTCTGTGAAATCCAGCCGTTGGAATGAGGTGAGCTTCCACGTGGCGAGATCCTGTCTCGGCTTTCGCTTCCTGTAATCTAGCAGGACGAACCAAGCGAGGAAAGCGAGGACGAGGAATAAGAAGCCCGCGATGGCCAAGATCGAGGCGAGAACTCGGGGCGATATTTTGGACGACTCGCGAGATTGTGAAGCGCAGGAGCGGAGGTTGATGAAGGGGTTTGACGCGCAGAGACCTGGATTGTTGAGGAAGCTGTTGTCGAATCCCGGGTTGTCTAACCCGTCCGGGATCTTGCCGCTGAGTTGGTTCGAGGAAAGGTCGAGGTGGCTGAGTTTAAGGTTCCCGAGTTCCGGTGGGATTTCGCCGGATAGCTGGTTTCCAGACAGGTCGAGCGAGTTGAGCCCCAATAGCGATCCGACTGCCGCAGGAATTCTTCTGGTGAGCTGATTTTTGCTCAGATTGAGAACGTTAAGAGCTCTCCATGAGATGATATTCGGCGGTAACTCGCCGGAGATCCCATTTCCGTCGAGCTCAAGCCTCTCGAGTTGAGAGAGCTCGGTCAAACTTTCCGGAATCTCGCCGGAAAATTGGTTGTTGCTCGCCTTGAAGACCGTCAGAATCTTCGAAAACGAGATTCTGGCCGGAATTGGCCCCGAGAACTTGTTGTTGCTGATATCGAGTCGCGATAAATTCCACGCCAGCTTCTCCGGAAGCTGGCCGGTGAACTGATTATCGGAAATCATAATCGAGGTCAGATTCTCCGCCGACCAGAGTCCGACCGGGATATCACCGGAAAATCTGTTGTTGTATAACTGCGCGGTCGTCAAGCTGTTGCAATTTCCGAGGGATTCCGGCACGGATCCTCTCATATTGTTGGAGAAGACCACCAGGCCGCGGAGCACGCCGCCGTGGCAGAGAAACTCCGGCAGAGTTCCGGAGAGTCTGTTGATGGAGACCTCAAAATTCTCCAGCTTCGTATGAAGTCCCAATTCCGGAGGCAGAGACCCCGTCAAGCTGTTGTTGAAGAGACGGACGTCGATCAGAAGAGGCAGCCGGCCCAAACCGGCCGGGATCTCTCCGGAAATCCGGTTATAGTATAGAAACAGCCAGGACAGATTCTGCAGTTTTCCGATATCTTCCGGAATCGTTCCTGTGAGCTGATTCATTGACATATCTACGTCTTCCAGGCCGAGAGCATCAATCGGTCTCGGAATTTCACCAGACAAGCTGTTGGAGAAGAGATAAACTACCTTCAACTTCTTCAATCTGAACAGATCTCTCGGAATGTCGCCGCTCAGTTTGTTCATTGCGAGATCGAGGAACACGAGATCAGTGAGTTTCGTGAGAGATGCAGGAATCTCACCGGTCAGATTCGAGTTTCTAATCCAGAGGTTCTTGAGCTTCTTCAACCGGCCGAACTCAGGCGGGATACTCCACCCCGGCATGATCGAAAGGTAACTGAGAACGAGGGTTTCAAGATTTGCCAGATTTCCGATCTCCGAGGGAACAGAGCCATTGAAGAGATTCAGATGTAGCTTGAGATCGATGAGATTCGACATGCGGCCAATCTCCGGCGGGATGTCGCCGGTGAAGTTGTTTCCGTAGAGGTACAAGTACTGGACGGAGGAGAGGCGGTCGATGTTGGAGGGGAGGCGGCCGACGAAGTAATTCTGCGAGATGTCGAGGTACTGGAGATTGGTGCAGCTGGAGAGATAGCTGGGGAAAGGGCCGGGGATGTTGTTCCAGTAGAGGTCGATTTTGGTGAGGCTTGTGAGGTTGCAGATGGAGGATGGGATTGGGTAGGAGAGGCTCTTGTTTGGAAGAATGATTTCAGTGATGGTGCCATCTGCGGTGCAATTGATCTCAGGCCAGGAGCAGTGGTTGCCATTGTTGGAAGTCCAGTTGGAGAGGGAAGGAGGGTTTTGCCAGTCTGATTTGATTTTGAGGAGGATTTCGAGCTGTTGCTGTGCGGTTTGGGGTTGGGATTGGGATTTTGACTGGAAGGGGAGAGAGAGGAGGATGAGAAAGAGCAGGGCCAGCAGGGGAGAAAGTGAAAGGAAGATTAATTTCGCCATTCTTTATAAAGAGTCTGGTTCCGGTTCCGCTGCTTCTATGTCTTTTTTTCTCTGCTTTCGGTTCTCAGTTGAGATGGAGGAGGCCGGTAGAATGGATAGATTGATGCATGGCGACAAATTCGGGCTTTCAGAGATGATGTTTAACGGAGTTTCTAGTTTTTAGTTGGCGTGTCAGAAGTGGTGCGTGTTCTCACCACTTATAATGTATCCTACTATCGCTTTGGTCAATTGTCAATGATTCTGGGTGAGATCCTCATGCGAAAATCTGATTAATCCTATTTTTTTTCGACTGTGGGGGTCGATACTATGATTAACGCTTCGGTGCTGTGGTCCTCGAGTCCCCCTCATGGTTTTGTACCGAATGTGGGGGCCCCAATCTCATTGGTCTAATACTGTAATATGCACTACCAGGCACGACTAGAAACTAGTATAGAATACGATTAAAGGAAAGGGTCGAGCTAATTAAAAAATAAGCCTGGATTAAGTGGGCTTATTGAGGTTTTGATTGATTAAAAAAAGTACATATTGTGATGAAAAACGTATTAGATCTTAATAGTGATGAAAAGCATTTTAGGTTTTACTATCATAAATGTTAATTGTTGCAACTATCTCGATCCCAAGTGTATCTTAGTTGGTTGGGACTTGGGTGTTTTTTACTTGCCTATGTAACAAAAGAAAATATATTTCAAAATATCAAATTTCACTACAATCAATAAATTTATGACATGCGACAGATATGATCGACTTTCAAAATTGACTGGGAAAGAATGAATTGTCTCCCATACGATCATCTCAAAATTAGCAAATTTAGAACGAACCAGAGCACCGAAGGTCTTCCGTTCCAACAAAGTATGGATGATTCCACCATTTGTCACAAATAACATTAATGCCTTATCTATAGTGAAATTTTTTTTTTTCATTAACTATAGCAGAGTTACAAATGTGGCATTTTTAAAATTTTGTTCTTTCCCAGGCCATAAGCAGAAAGATTTTTTTTTTCTTTTGGCTGACGAGAGTATCATGTGGTATTTGAAAATACATATTGAATGATTTAAACACTAAAATGTATATTTTTTTCTTGAACGTAGAGCTTTTAGGATAATATTGGATCATTCTCTTTTTTCTTACAATACTTTTAATTTCTTCTAATATTAAACGGTTGCTAACTTTGCATGGCTAAATTGAGAGATTGACTGGAGAGCTCCATTATCACTGGAGAGCTCCATTATCTGATAATCTTGAATCCCATGCCCTGCCTGACTAGTGTAGTCAGTTTTTGGCCAAGGACAAGGAACTGAGAAAGATAGCATTAGTATTAGAAATATCGTACGCCCATTAGTGGGTGGTTGGATTGGATGAAACATGCAAAAGCCAATGGCGATGTTTCTGAGAATCTCAGCGCCTGTGTGATGATAAAGAAGATGAAGACTAGAAATAGGACTAGTGGTGTCACGACCCGGGCCCGAGATCTGACTACTTCGGACGGACCCCCGAGTCGCGGAACCATACTTACTCCCGTAAATCCGGAATTAACCGAAGTTAAGACAAGACTCACAAGGGATATCAAATCACAATACCTGTCAATGTACAATGTGCGGAAAACATGTATATATACATTGACTACAATTAACTTTACACAAAAGTAAAGTTCCCTTATACAAATTTACAGCCCACTAAAACCAACACTGCACGCTTAAAATACAATACAGTTGGTATTTAATCACAATCCAAAATTCTCTATTACAGAATATTCATTCTACAATCGCCCTCCGACTACGCCCACTCCGCTAAACCTCCTGGAGGTAATGGACGGGCCTCCTCCGCAGGCGGCGCGGCCTCGGCAGGACCGGCACGGGCATCTGGGTCTGTGATATCATCAATAACACGTGAACACGAAGGTTCAACAAGATACATGCATTTTCATGATTCTTCATGTTATTTAACAATTCTTTAACAATTCTATACAAGAATTCAATAAGGTAAGAACTTAAACAGTTCTACAATAAATAACTATGTCAATCATATCCTTTCATTTCATTTATTTCGTTCATTTCGTTCATTTCGTTCATTTCGTGTCTTCCAACGGAAGCAGTGTAAGCACAAGGCGGAAGGGCAAACCATTCATGGCCTAGGCTTCAAGATTATTCAATTTTCATTTAGTCACATTAATTAAGCACAAGGCGGAAGGGCAAACCATTCATGGCCGAGGCTTCAAGATTGTTTCACTTTTCATTACATGACTTTTCACAAATGGTGGAAATTTTCCAGTGTCTTGATCAGAGAGCACTGGCATTCCACGAGGCTCCGGAACGCCCCTCACATCTACTGCAGCAGGAATTATTCATTCATTCAAGTTACTGTCACCTTTAGTGACTATTCATTTCATTTCATTTCATTAATTCAATTCATGTATTCTGTCATTTCGTGCATTATGTCAATGACGTTCACTATGTCAATGAAGTTCACCTCTGTGTCACTTCATGGATTCTATTCATTTCTTATCAATTCTATTCATACTTCTAAGCCAGACAAACGAGTGAAGCGTTAGTTATCCAATGTACATGTTATTTTTGATGAATATCACTTTATGTATTTGATTTGTACATTGAGACGACCTTCGCTAACACCTATGTAGGCTTAGACATCAGCATGGAATAGCCTGTACAAATTAGGCTTCATTTCCATAATCTTTTCTGAGTTCATCTCAGCTGTCGGTTGGCCTGTCGGCTGACCGACCATACAACGTCGGTTGACCTATCGGTTAACCGACACTTTGTCGGTTCAAGTTCCAGAAGCTGGATTCTTCAGTCCACTTCCTGATACATTCGTCGGTCAGGCTTCGGTCATGTGTCGGCTGACCGAAGATACCATGTCGGTTGACCGACCTATTGTCGGTTCGAATTCCAGAGAGCTGGAATTCACTGAGACAGATTTCAGATCTGTCGGTTAGTCCGTCGGTTGACCTGTCGGTCGACCGACACTACCATGTAGGCTGACCGACACAATGTCGGTCAGAATTCCAGAGAACTGAAACTCTCCGAGACAACTCCCAGAGCTGTCGGTTAGCTTGTCGGTCAGGTGTCGGCTAACCGACACATGCTCAGAAGTTCAGTTCTGAACTTCGGATTTTCTGAAGCAAAACTTCCCGAAATTGAGTCAAATAGACTCCAACATCTCTAAAACACTATAAATCATAAGAATGCATAAGTACTTGCCTTTTGCGAAGGTTGAATGGATAAAAACCTCCTTCTAGAGCTTGATTCCAAGAGAAAACCTTGACTCCAAGCTTGACACTTTCACAATTTGAAAACAAAGTTGGGGAAGATGAAGTGAAGGATGAAAACTCCTTGAAAACACTTACAAATCCCTTGTTTGCCTCTTGATTGAGTAAGATTGGAAGGAAAGAAGAGAAAAGCAAGAGAAAATAGTTGCCTAGGGTTTGGAAGAAGATGGAAATGAGATGAATGATCTCATTTAGGTTGTTTTAGCTTATATAAGCTATGAAAGTGCACTTAAGTCCATCCATTCCACTAATTTACAATTTAAGTCAAATGAAGGGTCATTTGACCAGATTCTCGTCAAACGACTTCGAACCTATTATGAAAGTTGACGTACTCGTCGAGATACACGCGTTGGTATCAAGAGTTTCCGTATTCGACGAAATACGCGAAATTTCGTATTTACATAAAAGTCCTTCATTTCTACGTTTGAGTCTAAAACTCCATTTAAACCATGCAAATCCATTCTTTACCATTCCATTAAGCCCAATTCATTCATTTGAGGCTTATTCCATATTATTTGGTCATTGACCATCATTAGCTCAATTAACCGCAGTTAATTAGCCTTAAGCATAACCAATCCACTTAATCTTTTCATTATCCGTTCATTCTATTCATTTGGGACTAACTCATCGAGCTTAGTCATTAATTACCATTAAACTAGTTAAACCTGGTTAACTAGCACTAATTTCAATTAACTAGAGTTAATCTTGATTAACTCGGGACGAGACCTGACAACTATCACAACTTTTTGAACCATTCGGTCCTCCGAATGCAATTCAAATCAATGCAATCCAATTACAAGGAAAATAAACAATTCAATTCAAAATTACCTGAACAAATAGCTCGGGATACTTCTGAGTCATTTGCTCCTCAAGTTCCCATGTAGCTTCATTAGGTTCATGATGATCCCAAAGGACCTTGACCCACTTGATCGTTCTAGTACGCAGAACTGCCTCCTTTGTATCTATGATCTGAACTGACTTCTCAACATATGTGGTGTTTGGTAACACTTCGATCTCTTCATGATGAATGACATGTGAAGGATCATGCACATACTTCCGAAGCATAGAAACATGAAATACATTATGAATACCGGAGAGTTCTGATGGGAGGTCTAGGCGATAAGCCACATTTCCAATTCGACTCGTGACCTTGAAAGGTCCAATAAATCTCGGGGAAAGCTTCCCTTTCTGTCCGAATCGAACAGTACCTTTCATTGGAGAAGTCTTCAAAAAGACTAAATCATTAACTGCAAACTCTAGATCACGCCGACGATTGTCAGCATAGCTCTTTTGCCGTGACCTAGCAACTTTTAGCCTTTCCTGTATCCTCTGGACTTTCTCTGCTGTTTCTGCAATAATCGTAGGACCATGGAAACTCCGAGTTCCAACTTCTTCCCAGCTAACTGGGGTCCTACACTTCCGACCATACAATGCCTCAAATGGTGCCATCTCAATGCTGGAGTGATAGCTATTGTTGTACGCAAATTCGCACAAAGCTAAATGGTCATCCCAATCACTCCCGAAATCAATCACACTAGCACGGAGCAAATCTTCCAGAGTTTGTATAGTCCTTTCTGACTGCCCATCTGTCTGTGGATGGTAAGCAGTACTAAACTGTAGTCTAGTGCCAAACGAACTCTGAAATGACTTCCAGAATGTGGACACAAACCTGCTATCCCGATCGGAGACAATCGAGACCGGTGTTCCATGCAATCGAGTCACTTCTTTGACAAACAGTTTAGACATCTCACTGAATCCTATATCCTTTCTGATGGGAATGAAGTGTGCAGACTTTGTAAGACGATCAACGATCACCCATACGGCATCGTGCTGCTTCCTCGTCCTCGGTAAACCCGATACAAAGTCCATCGTAATGTTCTCCCACTTCCATTTAGGAATTTTCAGTGGATGAAGCAATCCCGGTGGTTTCCGGTGCTCAACTTTTACACGCTGGCAAGTTAAGCAGGATGATACATAACCTGCTATCTCTCGTTTCATGTTATTCCACCAGAATCTATCCTTCAGATTTCTGTACATCTTCGTACTTCCAGGATGCATAGAATACCTGGTGTGATGAGCTTCAAACATGATAGCTTGTTTAAGATCTTCTTGAGCTGGGACACATAATCTGTCTCTAAAATACAGAACTCCTTCTACTAACACGAAATCTGGCTTCGTGGCAAGGTTATCTCTAATCCTTACCAAATCAAGGTCTTGAAATTGCCTAGCCTTGATCTCCGTGATAAGCATTGGTTCAAAGACAGACATTGCTGCAAGCATTACTTTACTGTCTATCATTTCAATAGCCACATCCAGATCTCTGAATTCTTCGATCATGTCCCACTCACCAACTAACGATGCCAAGTCAGCTGATTTCCGACTCAAAGCATCAGCCACCACATTACCCTTTCCAGGTACATATTTGAATGGAAATTCGTAGTCCTTGATTAGCTCTAACCAACGACGTTGCCTTGAATTAATATCTTTCTGAGTGAATAGATACTGAAGGCTCCTGTGATCGCAATGAACTTCAAAAGTCTCTCCATACAGATAATGTCTCCATTGCTTCAATGCAAACACAACCGCCGCGAGCTCTAAATCATGTGTGGCATAATTCTTTTCATGTTCCTTTAACTGACGCGAACCGTAGGCAATCACCCTACCCTTCTGCATCAATACACATCCCAAGCCAATACCCGAGGCATCTGAGTATATCTCAAATCCTCCTCTTCCGTCGGGTAAAGACAAGATTGGGGCTGAAATCAACTTTTGCTTCAAGGTTCGAAAACTAGACTCACATGCATCATTCCATTCAAAGGAAGAGCTCTTGCGAGTCAGTTTCGTTAATGGCGATGCTATCCTTGCGAAGTCCTTGACGAACCTCCTATAATAGCCTGCCAATCCAAAGAAACTTCTTACTTCTGGCACATTCTTCGGGCTCTGCCAATTGGTAACTGCTTCAATCTTAGCTGGGTCAACTGCTAATCCATCTCCGGAAATGATATGACCCAGAAATGCAACCTGCTGCAACCAAAAGTCGCACTTTTCGAGTTTTGCATACAACTGATTCTCTCTCAGTATCTGCAAGGCGGTCCTCAAATGACGTGAATGCTCGACCTCTGACTCTGAATAGACCAGGATGTCATCAATGAAGATTACCACAAACTGGTCTAGGAAGGGAGCAAACACCCTATTCATTAAAGCCATAAACACTGCAGGTGCATTGGTTAGACCAAAAGGCATAACTAAAAACTCGTAGTGACCGTAACGAGTCCTGAATGCAGTCTTCTGCACATCTTGATCCTTAACCCGAATCTGATGATAACCAGATCGGAGATCAATCTTGGAGAAATACGATGCACCCACGAGTTGATCAAACAACTCGTCAATTCTAGGCAGAGGATACTTGTTCTTGATTGTCATCTGATTTATCTGCCTATAATCGATACACATTCGCAGGGTACCATCTTTCTTCTTCACAAACAATACAGGTGCTCCCCACGGTGAGACACTAGGTCTGATAAAACCTTTGTCCAGCAAATCCTGTATCTGCTTCTTCAACTCACACAACTCTGATGGTGCCATTCGATACGGTGCCTTCGATATTGGTGCAGTACCGGGCACAAGTTCAATTGTAAAGTCCACTTCCCTAGCTGGAGGTAGACCTGGCACTTCATCCGGAAACACGTCTGGAAATTCACAGACTACAGGAATGTTTCGCAATTCCTGTACAGGCTTCTTCTCTGAAACGAATGCGATGTAGCCTTCACAACCACTACGCATCATACGTTCAGCCTTAAGTGCTGAAACGAGCCTGGTGTCATACTTCTTCTGCACTCCTTCAAACAATACACTGGCATTGGCTTCATTAACCCTGAAGGTAATGACTTTGCGAAAACAGTCTAGACAAGCCCTGTACTTCGCAAGCCAATCCATGCCGAAGATCACATCGAAATCATTCATAGGTAGTATCACCAGATCAGCTGGCATTGATACATCTCCAATTCTAATAGTGCATTGTGGAATATATAATTCACACACTACTTTACTCCCTAAAGGAGTAGATACAGTAAAATCATAAGACAATTGCATGATCCGGTCTTGCATGCCACCAGCAAATGCGGGTGCTACAAATGAGTGTGTGGAACCGGGATCAAACAATGCAATTGCAAGTCTATTATCTACAAAAATTGTACCTTCAACCACATTTGTGGCAACATCAGCTTGTTCCCTGTTGACAGCATAAGCCATCCCAGCCATCTGTGGCCTGTTTGGCTGCTGCTGCTGTCTCGGTTGTTGTCTCTGCCACTGACGCTGCTGGCCCTGACGTTGTGGCTGTGGTTGCTGTTGTTGCTGTGGTCTAGGAGGAGGAGCTGGTAAAGCTAATCTCTGCGGGGGAGCAGGAAGTGCTGCTTGACCCTGCGCAGGATACTGGTACGAAGCTCTAGCATCTCTCCTAGCTCTTGGACACTGTGCCATTCTGTGTTCCAAAGAACCACAGACGAAGCAGGCTCCAGTATTCCTCCAACATAGCTCAGTCCGGTGACTCTTGCCACAAGTCTCACAGACTGGCAGATTCTCTCTTCTCTCATTCCTAGGAATGAATCTCTGCTTTTGTTTCTTATTTCTAGACTGCCCTCCTTTCTTAAACCAGGAGTCACCACTTCTCTTGATGTTTACAGTCTCTCTATCTCTCTCTCTCTGAATTTCCTCAGCGGTATATGCCCTGTCTACGGCATCATCAAACGTCGTAGGCTTCTGTCCAGCCATTACGATCGCTTTGTAATCGGGGTTCAACCCAATGAGGAATCTCTTAACCTTCTTCTCCTCAGTATCCACCAAGTCTATAGCATACTTGGACAACTGTAAGAAGGTATGAACATAGGCAGCTACGGTCATTTGACCTTGCTTCAAGTGTAGGAATTCCGATTCCTTTTGCTGCTGCACATGCTCGGGAATAAACTTTCTTTGGAACTGTTTCTTGAAAGTCTCCCAAACGTCCGGTGCGGTCATGACTTTAAATGTGTCCTTGACACTCTTCCACCAAGTATTTGCTCCCCCTCTAAACATCGTAGAGGTGAGCAACACTCTCTGCCTGCGAGTGCAAACGACCGTTTCTAACACATCTTCAATGTGTTCCATCCACTCATCAGCTTGTATGACATTCTCAGTACCATGGAACTCTGTAGCTCCTCTTTTACGAAACCGCTCATAAACAGCATGAGGGTCCGTCTCCTTGTGCTGTAATACTAGCTGAGTCTCAACATGAGGCTGTAGTGGAACAGACGGGGCTTGCATGACTTGTAACATCGAAGTCATTTGGGTTTGCAAACCTAACTGAGCTTCATGACTTTTCGCAATCTGCTCGTTAGTTCTGGCTAACTGTTCCAGAATAGCAGTAAACCGAGCATCATTATCCGATGCTGGGGGAGGTGGTGTAGTACCGTCATTGACAGTAACTTCTACGAAGTTATCACTCCCTGATCCAGAAGCCATACTGTAAACAATATGGAAGGTAAGATAAACATCTATACACTTCCATGACCTTCACATCACATATAGTGAAAGCAATAAATACAAATCCAAGATTGGATTCGTCCTATCGATATCGTTCCTCACTTCGTTCTTAGTTGTACTAAGGCTTTTAAAAGTTCCTTAACCTAGTTCTCAACCTAGGCTCTGATACCATACAATAAGTATGTCACGACCCGGGCCCGAGATCTGACTACTTCGGACGGACCCCCGAGTCGCGGAACCATACTTACTCCCGTAAATCCGGAATTAACCGAAGTTAAGACAAGACTCACAAGGGATATCAAATCACAATACCTGTCAATGTACAATGTGCGGAAAACATGTATATATACATTGACTACAATTAACTTTACACAAAAGTAAAGTTCCCTTATACAAATTTACAGCCCACTAAAACCAACACTGCACGCTTAAAATACAATACAGTTGGTATTTAATCACAATCCAAAATTCTCTATTACAGAATATTCATTCTACAATCGCCCTCCGACTACGCCCACTCCGCTAAACCTCCTGGAGGTAATGGACGGGCCTCCTCCGCAGGCGGCGCGGCCTCGGCAGGACCGGCACGGGCATCTGGGCCTGTGATATCATCAATAACACGTGAACACGAAGGTTCAACAAGATACATGCATTTTCATGATTCTTCATGTTATTTAACAATTCTTTAACAATTCTATACAAGAATTCAATAAGGTAAGAACTTAAACAGTTCTACAATAAATAACTATGTCAATCATATCCTTTCATTTCATTTATTTCGTTCATTTCGTTCATTTCGTTCATTTCGTGTCTTCCAACGGAAGCAGTGTAAGCACAAGGCGGAAGGGCAAACCATTCATGGCCTAGGCTTCAAGATTATTCAATTTTCATTTAGTCACATTAATTAAGCACAAGGCGGAAGGGCAAACCATTCATGGCCGAGGCTTCAAGATTGTTTCACTTTTCATTACATGACTTTTCACAAATGGTGGAAATTTTCCAGTGTCTTGATCAGAGAGCACTGGCATTCCACGAGGCTCCGGAACGCCCCTCACATCTACTGCAGCAGGAATTATTCATTCATTCAAGTTACTGTCACCTTTAGTGACTATTCATTTCATTTCATTTCATTAATTCAATTCATGTATTCTGTCATTTCGTGCATTATGTCAATGACGTTCACTATGTCAATGAAGTTCACCTCTGTGTCACTTCATGGATTCTATTCATTTCTTATCAATTCTATTCATACTTCTAAGCCAGACAAACGAGTGAAGCGTTAGTTATCCAATGTACATGTTATTTTTGATGAATATCACTTTATGTATTTGATTTGTACATTGAGACGACCTTCGCTAACACCTATGTAGGCTTAGACATCAGCATGGAATAGCCTGTACAAATTAGGCTTCATTTCCATAATCTTTTCTGAGTTCATCTCAGCTGTCGGTTGGCCTGTCGGCTGACCGACCATACAACGTCGGTTGACCTATCGGTTAACCGACACTTTGTCGGTTCAAGTTCCAGAAGCTGGATTCTTCAGTCCACTTCCTGATACATTCGTCGGTCAGGCTTCGGTCATGTGTCGGCTGACCGAAGATACCATGTCGGTTGACCGACCTATTGTCGGTTCGAATTCCAGAGAGCTGGAATTCACTGAGACAGATTTCAGATCTGTCGGTTAGTCCGTCGGTTGACCTGTCGGTCGACCGACACTACCATGTAGGCTGACCGACACAATGTCGGTCAGAATTCCAGAGAGCTGAAACTCTCCGAGACAACTCCCAGAGCTGTCGGTTAGCTTGTCGGTCAGGTGTCGGCTAACCGACACATGCTCAGAAGTTCAGTTCTGAACTTCGGATTTTCTGAAGCAAAACTTCCCGAAATTGAGTCAAATAGACTCCATCTCTAAAACACTATAAATCATAAGAATGCATAAGTACTTGCCTTTTGCGAAGGTTGAATGGATAAAAACCTCCTTCTAGAGCTTGATTCCAAGAGAAAACCTTGACTCCAAGCTTGACACTTTCACAATTTGAAAACAAAGTTGGGGAAGATGAAGTGAATGATGAAAACTCCTTGAAAACACTTACAAATCCCTTGTTTGCCTCTTGATTGAGTAAGATTGGAAGGAAAGAAGAGAAAAGCAAGAGAAAATAGTTGCCTAGGGTTTGGAAGAAGATGGAAATGAGATGAATGATCTCATTTAGGTTGTTTTAGCTTATATAAGCTATGAAAGTGCACTTAAGTCCATCCATTCCACTAATTTACAATTTAAGTCAAATGAAGGGTCATTTGACCAGATTCTCGTCAAACGACTTCGAACCTATTATGAAAGTTGACGTACTCGTCGAGATACACGCGTTGGTATCAAGAGTTTCCGTATTCGACGAAATACGTGAAATTTCGTATTTACATAAAAGTCCTTCATTTCTACGTTTGAGTCTAAAACTCCATTTAAACCATGCAAATCCATTCTTTACCATTCCATTAAGCCCAATTCATTCATTTGAGGCTTATTCCATATTATTTGGTCATTGACCATCATTAGCTCAATTAACCGCAGTTAATTAGCCTTAAGCATAACCAATCCACTTAATCTTTTCATTATCCGTTCATTCTATTCATTTGGGACTAACTCATCGAGCTTAGTCATTAATTACCATTAAACTAGTTAAACCTGGTTAACTAGCACTAATTTCAATTAACTAGAGTTAATCTTGATTAACTCGGGACGAGACCTGACAAGTGGTTCACACTTTAGTTTTTGGAGGTGATAAGTGGTTCGCACTTTAGTTTGTGGAGGTGATGTGGGCATTATTACATTTTGACTGAGATGCAAATGAGAGTGTACCTGACGTCTCACTCAAGCGTCCCAAGGAATATTGAGTACACAATGGAATGGCCATATCTCGAGAGGAACACGAGCATGGATTCCAGAGTGCGGATCCTCTTGAGTCATGAGTTCCAGAATTCCTCAGTCTCCATTGGGGGTAAACTCATTTGCTCGCTTATAATTAAGGTGGAATATTGAAATCTCCAAATTTTACCTTGATGAGAGTTGGCCTTCTCGTAAGATTGAATATATGATCAGAGTATTGGCATCTCCAAATTTTACCCCAATGAGAGTTGACCCCATCTTAAGAATAACTATACGATGAATGAAACAAAAAAGCTTTAACTGTATTACTCAAACTTAGGGGAGGAGAGTGGAACTCTATGATGAATTCCTTCCATTGGAAATACAGATCCCTCAAAAATTTAGTGCCTCCAATTCAATTGGCTATCCAATTTTTGCTCAAATAGGAGTCTGTCCCATCGTAAGATTAAGTATATGATATTTTTAATAATAGACTCAATCATAGGAAGGGACTACCTCTTATTGGAGTGTCCATTGCATGTGAGGGAATTTGTAATGATCGGGTTTGGATATTAGGCTTGCCCAACATGAAAGTTTCATTCTATCAACTCACGGAAAGCATTAGTAAAACACTAAAAATTCTAGATTTTCTAACATTGTGTTTTCATATTATTTACACCTTCACCATTCATCCTATCATGATTTAGTGAATGACTAATTTCAATACGGTCTTATCAGCTATCCAAACCAACAAATTATCACATTTAACCAATCAGGGACTTTGTTTGAAGATAGATATAAATCTCCTTGTTAAAACAAAGGAAAAATGATCATTTTGAGCAATTTTGATTTATTAAAGTGAGCCCTCGCATCTCTTTTATCTTAATGCTCACAAAACTTTGGAAGTTTAAGCCATCTAAATGATTGGGCATATTACAATTTAGGTTTTGCATTAGATATTATTGAAAATTAAAAAAACAAAGCAACTTAGTTTCTAAACAATTAATATTAATTCGATAAAAATAAAATATTATGGCTCACCATCACATGTTGCCTATGATAAGTGTCGGTTCTACCACTAACATTCATCATATGATCAATCTTATTGTGAAGTCACTTTTGATATATCAACTCTTATTAAAGTAAAAGTTTAAGAGCAATCATAGAGATTGTCATTGAATGGGACCCACCCCCACAGTAAGCTTTAGTACTCCTCATCACAGGAATTCTCACAAAAGTGAGAGTGGGGAGGATCCGTCATGTCTCCAAAAAGTGAGTGGTCTCATGTAGGCCTCCCATGAGACTCACGCCTTATCACAATGCAGATGGGACCTTAGAACACCTTTGCTCTTTCTACCATAATACAAAGCGTAATCCACTTTTTAGCCTTTAGTATGGGTTTGTACAAATGCAGATGAGGCCATACAATGCCTTTCTACTCCAAAGTCTTCTTGTCACTGAAACTCCATCTAATTAAGTATCTAAAACATGTTAGAACTTAGGTAGAATCCAACAGTCTTACTCTGAAAATGACGCTTCATTGGTTTTTGCCTGCAGAATATGGTGAGGATTGCAAACTGTCCACTTCAGTGGTATTAAACTTATCATTTCCTGTGATCAAAGCTAAACAGCAAATTTTTTAAACCTCTTTTTTATGGGGATGTAATTGAGACCCACTTACTTGCAACCTATTGTATACATATTTTTTTAAAAAACAGTAGCATAACAGATTTGCTTTTAGTTTTACTCTCCATTGAAAACATCCAACCCGCCAATGAGACTCGAATTGGGAGGAGTAGCACATGTGTATTTCACTCTCCTCTGGTGTTGCGAGTTGCAATGGGTTTGGATAAGGTCGAGTTAAAATTTAACTTAATATGAATCCTCATAAATTTTAAATGTTTATTAATTAGATAAAGAAAATACCCAAAATTTTAGTTAGAGTGGCAGGTTGAAGCATACTAAAGCCATGTTACGTGAGGTTACAACATGTTGCAGAGAGAGGAAAAATATATTTTTCATGATTTGGTGCGACACTTTCTGGCAATGAAAAAAAATTCATCAATTTTGCAATAGAATCTTTTTTTCCCTTGTTCTGCTCACGTGAGAGGTTACTATCACTCTTCTCGCCCATGCAGAAACAAAATTCTAAAAAAAAAACACAGCATCTAAGTTAGTGCACAAACATACCCTGAGTTGTGTTTCACAAATTATATGACCTCCATTTCAGTTGAAAGTGTTAATTCAATCCAGAGGTCGAGTTTGGTTCAGAATTGAAGCTTGAATTATAAATTCTATCTACATGAGATTGTGCCAATCACTTTTTGAGCTGTGTGCTTAATTTTATGGTATAACCTACTCTCATTAAAGTGAAACAATCACTTTTTGAGCTGTGTGCTTGATTTTAGGGTATAACCTACTCTCATTAAAGTGAAACTTAATTATATGTCAGTGGAGGAGATGACATTAATTTTTAATTATCCCGGTATTCAAAAGATGGGCCAATGTAGAGTTCAACACATCCACTCACGAAAATCACGCGGGAGGATCTAGACTTCCACACATCCTCACATGTAGCTTTTACGTTTAATGCTTTATCCATCATATTTAAGCACCACGATAATCACGTTATCTGTCAACTCTAGACAACCCAGAAAAAGCTACACGTACACCACGTTGTCTTCCTTTTAATGTTTAGATTCAGACTTTAAGTCTGTCTGAAGTTTTTTTTTACTACGGTGACCGTGAGGAGGCCAGTCAGGCTCCGCCAAGCAGGCTCTCTATGATGACGTGGCGGACCTGATTGATGACCGGGCGGAAAAATCTCGGGGGAACCCGATTCACGGACTTTGGATAGCTAATTATAGCTCTATGAGCTGGTTTATCAATGTATAGCAGCAAGACTAAACAACTGGTGTTGTGCAGTCTACACTATGAATGGGGCCTACATATTGCAAGACTTCCAGTTTCAGCTCTTCTAAGATGATCGTGTTTGTAGAAAATTTCGAGAACCAAAACAATAGATTAAAGCAGTCAACCTGAAGGGTCTCGTGAGTGAGAGAGAGGATGGGACTGCAGGATAGGGATGTCAAGGAGCAGAGGAAACTCACAATAAAGATCAGCTTGTGTGTTAGCTAGCTGCTTGGTTAGCTCAAGAGCTAAGCTCAAGTTAGAGGCTGTTCAACTTGGCTTTGATTGAGTTCAAGCTTTGAAAGCTTGATTCTAACTTCAGCTTGAGCTTGGCGAGCTTGAGACGTATCACCCCTTATCAGATGGATCTTTCCCATTGAAAGACTTTTCAATGGATCTTTACTACTGAAATTTCAGTGGTTAACAACTGCTTGAGTTGGTGGCGCCTACAAAAGGCCTATATGTAAATTGATGGACAATGTATATATATGGGGGCAGAAAAAAAAAAATCTCATAATTTTAGATGATTCCAACTTTTTATCATCAAAAATCAATGATGCAAATAATTGGATGGGATCAAACTTCATCCACCCTCTCTATCCAAAAGAAGTTGCCAATCCCAATCGTACGCAGCCGCTCTCCCCATTCGACCCTCATGTGACCCATTTTTACTTTTGCGGATTGTTATATAAGCTTCAGACTCCTTTGTGGCTATATGCAGGGGCGGAGCTAGGAACTTTACTAGGGTTTGTTTGGTAAACGCCGAGAAAGAGAAAGCCATATTTTTCCTTTTTTACTGAATCGATTTCCTACCATCCTAGGTGGCAAGCATGTTACCATGCCATTGTGGAATTGAAGCACAAACATAGCAGAGAATCGGGACATTTTGTCGTTGTACAAAACACCTGCAACAAAGCGCCGAGTTTTCCGATGCCTTGTCTCCTCCTTTTACGACGAACTTCTCTACACGAATATGTTCTTAAGGTGGGTTTGTGCAAAAGCCATAAATGAAGGGAAGCTATAGCTTTAGTTCCCAACAGGGGTAGATGAGAATTTTGGAAACCCCGGTTCCGCCCCTGGCAATATCATTTGCGACTTTGGTCAAGAAGTGCCACCTAGAGAAAGGATAGGATTTAGAAAAGATGGGGATAGGTGTGGGTGAAATCACAACGTTTGACCAATATCTGCCATTGAATATAGAAACGAGGGTTAGTTTAGCGGTTTAAAGAAAGTGTTTTAACTTCACTCATCAATATTGCTCAACAATGGAATCTATATAGATTGATAGATCTCGGAAGATAGATGACCATAAAATAGGGAGGCTAAGCACGGTTTTATGAAGTGCAATAAACAATGGAATCTATATAGATTGGTGGATATTTTCTGAAGGGTGGTGGTGGTTATTATCCGAACACTGAGACCTCACCTAGCTCTATCCACAAGAACGTCTAGGCATCCCAATCTTTCCTATCAGTATGGCCCACTTCACTTTGGCAAATATGGAATTCTTCACACATCGAGACAGAGAAAGATCCATATTGGCAACCCTACGTGCCTTGGGTTTGTTTACTAACCATCCATTCGTAACCCACTTGTCAAGTGTCTATGCATGCATGCGTACATTTCTCATAGGGGTCAAGTCAAGATGGCCCCACTTATTGCATACATTTCTCATATGGGTCAAGTCAAGATGGCCCCACTTCTGTAGATTGTCTCTGGTTGTGTACAATATGTTCCCTCAGTCTTTGGTTGGAGTGCATGAGCTAGATTCTCTTCACAAAGATATAAAAGAGAGGCATTTCGGGCCCGTTTGGTAACTCTACTAATTGAATCAAGTGAAGTACAGTTGATTTTAAAGAAAGAATAAAATATAAGTGGGTTATAATGGTATTTTATATTTAGTTGTTTGTTATGAAATCTTTTTGACTTTTTGTATGGAAAAGTAGAGTATTTTTGTCTTTTAGTGAGTAAAGGTAGTTGCTTTTTGACTTTTTTGAAAAAAGATGGAGGGAATTTTGGTAAAAGGTGCTTTTGATGGGATGTTTAAATTAACTTAACTTTACTTGACTTTATAAATAAAATTATCAAACGGTAAGGGCAATTCTAAATACACCCATCCTATTCAACGTTTACATCCACCCTATGCCTATGACCTGATCTAACCTTACCATTTACTGGATGTGATTGTGACCACCTGAGAGATATATTTTGACTGATTGGATGTGAGATATATCATGTAATCACAAGATGTGTGGGAGAAGATCAACTCAGATTTCTAGTTTCTTGCATTCGTTTTGATACTCTGAGAGAGTACACACAGCTCTTGCACACGTCAAAGTCCAGTCCGCAGTGTTTGTATGTCTGAACGTTGAGGTGAAGGCATCAACATGTACGAGGGGGTATCAGACGGTGGGCCCCACTTACATGCGAGTGAAATCGATTGACCGTGAGTTGACCTGTCCAGAGGGGGTTTAAAATCATTAATGGTCCCCATTGGTGGATTGAAAAGAGGCTGGCCTCTCATTCACAATATAGAGGATAATGGTGTATGGATCCACTGACTCACCAAATTCTAGTGATAGTGTAGATTTTTTTTTTTTTTTAATAAAGAAGAAGATAAAAGGTCTGTAAGGTGTTCACCTCCGAAAATTCATCATCCATCATACTAGATTTAGGTACAATATTAACTTTTATTGGGGATGAGTTTCTTTGTATGGTAATTTGAATTCATAAAAAAAGATTGTTAGAGAGGATGATGTGCAAGGATGTTAAAACGGTGGGGGCAAACCCAGAAAATTCTCTTTTGGGGGTGTAAGAAAAAAATGTTTTTATAATTTAAAATGTTAAAAATTTATTTTTTTTATTTTGCACTTTGAGTGGGGGGCTTCAGCACTCAGACCCTTGAACTTGGTTCCGCCCCTGCAGAGTGATGCTTGGGTGCTATGTTCATATCTAGGCCAGGCCAGGTTGGGCTTTCTATCACTTAATCCAACCGACCCAAATATTAAATTGGCTCAGTTCATATCCAAGACCCCACCAAAGCAGGTTGGGCCAGGATCAGGCCATGTGGGTTGGGCCATGAGCACCCCTAATATTTGTCAACTTGGGTGCTATGATGCGCACCATGAAAGAATTCTCTTCAACTTGGCTGGGCCATGGAAGCTTCATCTACAAATTTATAGAAATCCTTCGCGCATGCAAACAGACTTGAGATAGAAAGAGAGACTCGGCCACAGCCACAAGCCCAAATCTCCGAAGCCCTTCTTCAAACATCTCACACTCAAGCAACCCCCGGAGCCAGTTACTCTTCCCCGCATTGCAAAAGCTTTCAATTCATAGACCAGAACTCTTGAATTGTATGAAATTTCGGCTACACTGATTCCTCCTCCATCACATTCAATAACATCAGTGATTAACTTGTTTAGCACAGCGGAAAAGGTCCACCATTCAGCTAAGATTAAAGAGCTGAATTTCATATATCTTTTAGATTATATCATAAAACCTAGGCCATTTTGCAAGAGATGAAAGGAGAAAAATTACCCTTTTTTTTTAACCATCGGATCGCCTTCCTTTTGATGCCACTGCGTAAATCTGCACGCAAGGATTTCGTAAAACCAAACCGTTCGTTGATCAAAGTCCGGATGCTCAAGATATCGCGTCGCGAAGTTTTGACAGTTGAAGATCACTCTCCCTGTGTCAGCCGTACGGTCTCTATGCCATTGCTGACATCACATGCTGTCGCTGCCTGCATCACCCGCGCGTAAGGCTGCAGCAGTTGTGCTGGGCTCTGGGTCAAAATCGGACCGGATTGGGTATGATCTAACCCAACCTGCACTAAAAAAAATGATTTGCTCTCTTTTCTCGCACGCGCCCAGAGGAGATGGATGTGACACGTTCTGCCTCCAAGCGTGATGATGTAACACATGAAGGAGGATGAAAACAAGATGGTTGATGCAAGAAAGAAACAGTGCTTCTCTTTTGTGATGCACGAAAACCGAGGCGACACAAAGGTATAGCCATATATAGGATGGGTGCAAAAGTGAACACCCTTTTTCTAATTTCTAGAAGTGACAAATTGTATTTCAAGCAAATTGGTCTTGATCAGATTTTATTCATATTGTTAGTTTGGAGGAATTTAAAACATAGGAAATGTGATTTTCCTTTATTTATTTATATCAAACGTGTTTTACATATTAGTTAAAACTCTAAGGGCCTATTTCCTTACCAAAATTTTAAGATAAATTTTTCATATTTGAATTTATTTTTACATGATGTGACATCTCGGCTCTGACATTTGAAATATCATATCTTTTTGTGAGATTTTTAAATTTTAGCCACCTAAAAGATTTAAATGACCTTTTGAAAATTTAAAAATCTCATTATCTTTGCTTCTTGTCAAAATTTCAAATGCTCCATCAAAAATGGGATTAATTTGATATTCCACCTCAACAGGATAGCTTTTAGAGATTTTGAATTATTGAAAATCTAGGAAATAAACATGCAAAAAAAAAAAAAAGGGTCATTGAGAGTTCACATGTAGCATTAAGTATTAAGTTGTTTGTATTTATGTTTGTGTAGCTTAGTGTCTTCCATAAGCTTTCCATTAGTGGAATGTGTGGAACTTTATTGTGAAGCCCACCTATTGATAACTTGAAGGTTAAAAACGAATATCATCCCCTCTGGTGTAATATTCTCAATTTTTACCATAATAAAAGTTCATGGGATGACATTCATTTGAAAGATTTCAAATTATATATAAGTGGGTCCCATGGTGTTGTTGCATATAGGGGTAGTACCAAGAAATTTGACTTGGGGGCCACTATTTAAAAAAATTCCCCAGAGAGAGCCAATGTATAAAAAAAGAGTAATATGTTTTACAATAACTAGGATATTTTAATTAAAATATTCATGTCTCAAACTTCTTCATATTCTGATGAGCGACGACGTCGTCGCTCATTCTTAGCTTTAGTAAGGTTTCATAGACTGTTGAGCGACATAATGGTCAATTTTAACTATAAAGTTCGGCATCATATTCTGTTAGACAATGACATCATTGCTCAGTGAAAATTTTAATAAATGAAAAAATAAAAGTGGTTCCAGGGAACCACTCCCGTGTCATATGAACTACTAGGATTTTTCTTTTTTCCAGTTTGTGGCAATCTAAGGTGGTTTTGGGGGTAAATTCCTCTATTTTAAAATAGAGGACTTTACTGGAAAATACCCAGTATTTGTCCGTTGCACTTGATAGTGCCTCGGAACACTTTCACCACGGAAGAATTCCTCCCGCCACTTTTGCTTCTTTTTTTATTATTTTTTCAGAGCGACGATAGCGTCACTTAATTATGATATTTAGTGATGCTATCGTCACTCTTCTTGTCTCCTTCTTCGTTTCTACCAGTTTCTGCAACTTGGTGAAGGAAGAACTCAGGGATTTTAGGTGATGATGAGTTTGGGTTCGGATTTAGATGAAAGTAGTAGGAGGGACTCATTGTACTTTTCTGGTGAAATTGTAATTGACATTGATCGAGTTACGAAAACGAGTGGTGCTGTGTTGATGAATTTTGATTCTGAAGATGAGTTCACATCAAGTTGATCTTCCATTTCAAGCTGGTCTAGTACTACGGCCGATTTGTCCACAAATGGGGTTGTGGGGGAGAATTTCATGTTCCGTATTAGGAATTTGGACGACGGAACCGAATTCATTGTTAACGAATTGGGGCAGGATGGAATGCTTAATACGCTTCGCGAAGTGGGTTCCAATTGTTTGTTTACAATCGACGAGTTTCAGAGGGCTGTTGGGTTTTCACCATCTGTTCAGCAGTTTATGCGTAAAGATGTTATTGAGGCGGGTGCTTCGGTGGAGATAGTGAAGAGAAGGAAGACAAGTTGGTTGAAGAGATTGGGAGCTGCCATTTGCATTGCAGATAGGCAGAGGGAAGAACACCAATTAGAGTGTGGTGATTTGGGTGGTGGTGCAAGTGGTGGAGTTCATAGAGTCAGGGTTCGCCCCCATAGGAAGCGGTCCAAGGAGCTCTCTGCTCTATATAGGGAATAGGAGATCCAAGCCCACGAGGGCTCCATTTTGACTATGAAGTTTAGTCTTGATGGGCAGTACTTGGCAAGTGCTGGTGAAGATGGTATCGTGCACGTGTGGCAGGTAACGAAATGCTTAAGAACAGATGATGGATAGATTCCTGAATTGCATCTTTGGTCCGCCACTGGTTGCAATGAGTCCCACATGAAATGTTAGATGATGATGGTGGTGGTGGTGAGGAAGGAAAGGGAGAGAAAAGAATGGAAAACAAAAGGGTTTGAGGCTTAAATAAAAAGCCGAAGAGTGACGCTAGCTTCATTAAAAACAACACTGAGCGAAACTAGCGTCACTCATTTCAAATTGGGAAAAAAAAAACAAACGGGGTCTGACGGACCCCGTTTGTGTGGTACTAGTTCCGAGGCACTATCAAGTGCAACGGACAAATACTGGGTATTTTCCAATAAAATCCTCATTAAAATATCAAGGCCAAGGTGGGGCCAGCTATGGTTCCAGAGATGCAAATCACGGAAAGTGTGGGAGACAATCATGGGATGCATCCTTTTGAATTTTTTGTGGTGTCTCTCCTTTCAGCTAGCCCTGGCGTCCGTCACCAATGATTAGTTATAAGAGTGTAAGATATTCACACAAACCCACTTGTATTTGATGATTATAAATAAGCACTTACCATATTTACTTTTCTAAATAACCTCTCAATTATTTTGAGAATGCCTTTTTTTTAATTTAATAATTAACTACCTTCATCAACATTTTAAGTTAATAACGTCTATTGTAATCTAAAAACTTGGTCAACCATCATAATTCCATGGCTAGTTTTCAATTGATTGATAAAGTTTATTGTGTTCAAAGGCAAAAAAAAAAAAAAAAAAAAATCTCAAACCCATTAGGTTAAATTCTGAACAGTAACATGAAAAGACCACCAAACTTGAATAAAAATGATTGAGATATTTTATTTAATTTTTGCTGACGAGGGTGTCTCGCCTCTTCCCAGACAGGCTGTTTTTCAAGCACGTTAAGTAATTACCACGCCACGCACCAAAGTAAAATGATCAAGATTAATGCTCCTGGTTTAACTTGATTTATTCATAATTAAATAAATCATTTTACTTGGAAAAAATCAATAGATTTCATCAATAATTAAAAAAAGATAGGATTTGCTTGCAAGTCAAGATTGCTTACAGGATTGTAGATTAGAAAAGCTAGCTATTTATTTAAAAAAAAAAAAAAAAGAAACTGAGATGGCTTTAAGTTATTCAAGTGTGTGAAATCTTTATTTTTCAAGCAAAAATAAGTCACCTATGCGATGATCTCAAAATGTTTTTAATCCACTATTCATCATAATTTGGAATCAATCAGCCTTTGATGATTTTCTTAAAAAAATGCATTAATTGGATGGAACAGATCAATGGCCATCTACACCATACCAATGAATTGTAAATGGTTTTTAATATTTTACATTAAAACACAGTAATGCACAAAACAAAAAGGAGAAAGCTACCGGAAAAGTCCCCTTAGTATGTTATTGGTAGGATGACGACCCACAAGGGTGTTTAGAGTTGGGAGGGGTCATCTAGGTGTGTTTTAGTCTCTTTTTTTTCTTGTCATTTAGCGACATGGTCGATATCGACCATTCGGTGCAAGTTGTTCCTGATTTGCAGAACTCAAATAAAAAATGGGGTTTTCTCTGTTTGTTGCCAGTGCTGCTCCAGAGTGTTGGTTGTGGCTAAGGGAGGCAGGGAGAGGGATGATATGAAAAAATGGAGAGCAGCGAGCATGGGGTCGTCTTCGTCGGAGGAGGAGGGAGCATCGCCATGGAGGGAGGGAGGAAGAGAAGGGAGAAGTGGGGAGGCGAGACAGAGCCGAAGTTGTAGGAGGAGAAGAGGAAGAGGGGCCGGGCCTAGAGTTAGTGGGGGAGGGAGGGGATGAGGGCCAGGGACCTGCAGATCCAAGGGGAGTGAGAGGAGGCGAAGGCAGATGATACGTAGGTGAACTTGTAGATTCAACGTTAATGTTTTCTTTCTTTCTTTTTTTCCGCGATATGTCGATATCAACCATTTTGCTTTGTTCAGCAAATGAGACAGTTATATGTTGAAAAAAATTTGACAGACATAATGGTCGATATTGACTATTTTTATTTATCAGTATCGACAACTTTCGTCAGCGAAGTGAATTTAAAGTTGTAAGGCAGTAACTACTGATATAGATAAAAATTGTCGATATCGACTATTTTTATTTGTCATTATTGACAACTTTCGTCAGTGGATTGAATTTAAAGTTGTAAGGCAGTAGCTACTGCTATATATAAAAATAGTAGATATCGACTATTTATAATGGTCGATATTGACAACTTTTGTCAATTGAGTGAATTTAAAGTTGTAAGGCAGATATATTAAAATGGTCGATATCAACTATTTATGATGGGATGAAATATAAAGTTGTGCATTTGTGGGCTATTCTGACAGTGAAATGAACTACCAGAGCAAGAACCTTTGAGCAACTGAATACGTACAACAAGATCTAAATTTACATAAAACACATTTATATCATCATTCACATTCCAAAATTCATTATAGCTGTCCAATACTTACAAAAGTAGCAAAACACCCAAGAAAATACTGCATTGTTCAAGCCTACATGGAGTACATTTACATCACCAACCACCCCAAAGAAGGACTACACTGTTCAAGCATACATGAAGCTCATTTACATCACCAACCACCTCAAAAAATAACTGCACTGTTCAAGCTTACAAGGAGTCCATTTACATCATGAACATCCCCAAAAAATTACTATATTGTTAAAGCCTACATGGAGCCCATTTACATCACCAATCACTCCAAAAAATGACTGCACTGATCAAGCATACATGGCACCCATTTACATCACCAACCACCCAAAAAATAACTACATTGTTCAAGCTTAAAAGGAGCCCATTTACATCATGTACATGTACATACCTAGAAGGCTACAAGCCTTTAAGTCTACAAGCAAGTAGAAAGATATACTTAGTATTTGGTAATTTATTAATTTAGTGATACAACTTATGCACATACCTCCATTGTTCTCCTCCTATACATTGCTGGTTCTTCAAACCGTTGAAGACATATAAATATATCGCATTCCTATCATTCCCTGATACTATGAACATTCTCTTCACATTATTGTCATCGTCAATGCTTGCCATTGAAAATGCCCGTCCGTTGTGATGAAGGTATTGTATGCTTAATCTCTAAATGGATGAGTCTCAATTAGATGCTTCAGTTGCTTTGTTAACCGGTGACTCATATGTTATGTCCGTCAGTAAATATCTTATATTTTGATTTCCTCTATTGTACACCGGACGGATGATATCGAATTGGAAGTCAGCAACATAGTGGAATATGACTAACACCTTGCTAACTGACATGTTATCATCAAATCACAAAAACATAATTTAGAGAATAATGAAAGATACATACATTTTGAAAGACAGAGCAAGTGTATATTTCTAAACCATTAGCCATTGTTAAAATGCCCATGCTGGGATATGTTTGATCATAAAATAAGGTTTATAGTCATATTAAAGTAATGTAATGTAGTAATAAAAAAAAGTATACTAAGTGCCACTTATAGAAAGAATGTAATAGAGAAAAACAATGCCTACAAAAAATAAATCCCTTTTAAAACCCTAAAACCCAAAATGAAAATGATATTTACCAAGATCAAAACGAAATGATATTTACTACATGAAATGGTAGTCTTTACGCAAATCTACATACAGAAATGGGTTTACATTGGACAAGTGGTACAGTTTTAAAGGGCATTTTCAGGGTACAAATCACAGTTCTATGGCTTCTAACAAGTCAGTACTAAAAATGAATCAAGCTGATGACATTTTTGGGTAGATAATGCAATATAGGAAGGTGTTTATTGTGTGTACCAACTTTTTAATAGAATCCAACTACCATTTTGATTAATTTTTGAGGTATTTTCTGAGAAGCAAAATCGTCAGAACATATGTTACAGTTGATTAAAAGGTCTGACAAAAAAATACAGACTCAGGGCGATGAATAACAGAAGCCCACCGAGAGGGCCCCTTCCATCTCTAAACTCCTACCGGTACCTTTCCTTACTTACAGCGTGGTATGAGGATTTTTTCCGTATTTTTTCCAAACACAAAACAAAGTAGAAGAATAAAAACGATGGTGTGATGTCAACTAAAGCTTCTCTCATGACGCAACTCTAGCAAAGTCTACGCTACTCAGAAGTCTCTGCCCCTGAGGCAGAACGTGGGTTCCACCATCAAGTAAGGATCACGTTGGTTTGATAGTAGAAGTTTCGTCCATTGAATTGTCCTTCTGTGGAAATTTCTCTATCATTTCCGTCAAGCTGGCTTTTGTAGTTTTGTTGACTAGCTGTGAATGGACGACTTTGACTTGCTTTTTGCCTTATTTTGCCTTATTTTGATTGGAACACTAGGAAGAAGACTGGAAAATTGGGTCACTTGGCATTCATTGAACTTTGAAAATTCCACAGTCCACGGCCACTTCCTTCAAAGGAAATTTCCCCTCCAGTATGCAATAAGACCTGGACTCCACTCGTCGTTTTCAGAGCCTCTGAGTGGCTCACTCACCCAGTCCTTCCATGAGGGAAGTAGAACTTAATAGAAAATCTAAAATTGCTTAAAATGAATATCTTCTTATCTTATTAGATATTCCCAAATTTTAATCCCATGTAAGTTGATCTCACAATAGGTGAATATATTATTTATAATATAAACGAAAATACTCGGGTGATAACCGTGCTTCCATGAAAGCTATTAGTGGGGGCCACTTAACAACACCTCTACACTGTGTACAAACAAGGATCCTATGATAGTCACCAATTTCAAGGTTCGGCAGCCATCTCAATAGTTCTCACTATTGATTGGAAAGCTGGTAAGAATTAAAGAGTTACATGCATGAAATCGGGTCAGACTTCATTTTTGCATCCTTTGATTCGGCGTACGCCACTTCAAGTGGCTGCATGGGTCCCTTGGCATTCATTGAACTTCAAAAATTCCACACTGCACAGCTACTGCCTAGAAAAGAAATTTCCAACCTCCGGTATACATTCAGACCTGGACTCTTCGTTTTCAGAGCCTCTGAGTGGCTCACTCACCCTGTCCTTGAATGTCTTCTTATCTTATAAGATATTTCCAAAATCTACTCCCATATAAATTGGTCTCATAATAAGTGAATATATTATTTATAGTATAAACGAATAACTTCGCATAAACACGGACCCTATGTTAATCACCAATCTCGAAGTTTGGCAGTCATCTGAATAGACTTGACCGATGGATGGAAAGCTAATTTTTTTTTAATATGAAACCATTAATCTTGTGGGTCACAGATTAAAGAGTTAGAGGCATGGAATTGGGTCAGACTTGCAATGTAGGGTGGTCCCATGTAGATCTTTCCATTCCCCTTGACCTATCTCCAGTTGAGTCGCACAGTTTGCTCTCATTGTGACTGTGTGATATGTGAGCACACTTCTCACTCAAACAAAGGCGCAATATAATTAATGCTTATGATTAACGATGGATAAGATTGTGCTAGTAATAGTACTATAACCTTAATCTTATGGAGAAATCCTATACAAAAGTAAGGCTTTTATTTGTAATGGTTTGGATTTTCAAGAGGTTGGCCCTACCTTCGAGTTTCACTCCCCCTTGCTCGTCCCAAATGTGAGTAAGACACGCAGGGAGGAGGATCCTGATTGGCCCTATCCTATCCTATCCATCCAAGAAAGAAAATAATACGGGGGAACTTAAGTGCACTCCACAACTTAGCCCACATGGCTTTCGTTGTTCCGTGACGCATCAGCAATCATTGACAAGATGGGATTATTAGTATCGGTGATTACGGAATTAAACAATTATCGAGCCTGGATTCTCTGAGCGTGTCCCCCTCATGCTTCCTCCTTGTGAAAAATCCAACCCGTTCAAATTAAATACCCTTGCCTTGTTTTAAATTGCATCCTCCAATTCTACTATGAGGAGTTGATCTTATTGTGGAAGTGATTATATAATTAAGAATATAATTACGTCTGAATGATTGTACTAATTATATTTTTAAATCATGTGCTCAATCGTACAACGAGTTTGAATAACTATTATTATGATAAAAAAAAAAGAAGAAGATATCTAATATATGAGAAAAGAATTCATTTTGAACGGCTCGGATTTTCGGTAGATGAGCTTCACGGTGGAGTTGCGAGCCTTTTAACACTGGACTTTTCTTTGAAGACCTCGTGCATCAGTTTTTTCTCCACCCTTTTAACACTGGGCTTTTCTTTGAAGACCTCATACATCAGTAGTGCATCAGCAGTCATCGAGAAGGTGGGAATAGTATAATGGTGATCATGAAAATGAAGCTGATATATATTGGGTTCGGTAAGCAAATGAATTGAAAACCTTGACCTTTATTGGAAAATATGTACTTTATTATGGTCGACCATGTGCTTAATTGTCTCCTTAGTCCACAGAAAGCAGGCCTAGATGGTAGAAAATGCGTAAGTTGCTGTCCCTATCTTCGAGAAGACGAAGACCCAGATGACTAAAATTAACAAGGGGCGTCTTATGTTCAAGGCTTGTTAGGAAAACGCAGCTGATACAAATCTCAGGTAGGATACTTTTTTTATCCTTATTCATGGAGTTGTTAGTGACTGGTTGATTTTCTTCTTTTAATACCTAATTTTAACTTTTCTCTTATACGTGCAGGCGCTACCCAATTCCTCCCTGAGATCTTCGTTTTGTTGAACCTCTTTAGAGAACTTGTATAGGGAAGGGGCCACTTGTTGGATAATTTATTTGTAGGATATTAAATCATATTTCGAATAGGAATGGAGAAATAGAATTTATATGATTGGGACATGGTGTTAGTGATGTAGGATTTTAAACTTAAACACATGCAACAATCACAATCTACGCCTTCAAATGGATGGTGAAGCGCAAATAATCTAAACTTTTATAATGAGAGTTTTGCCCTTTTCTCTATTAACAAAAAGAGGGTGCATGAGAACAGCTCCTTACCTTATTGGTAAGGAGTGACCGTTTTCACCTGGCTACTCAGAATTTGAACCATTGATAAGCGTCTTCTACCGGCATGTGCGAACTTCCCTTTCCATTTGTGTGGGCTGTCTTCTCACGTGTACATGCTCCTTTCCAACTTGAGTGGGAAACCTTCTCGTGTGTATGTGGGCTCTCACTTGGGTCTTAGCCCCCTTGGCTGGGTTATTAAAAAAAAAAGAAAAAAGTGCATGGCATTGTACGGGGCTTTTCTTATATGAAACAAGTACCAAAAACACTATAGCACCAGTATCAACCGGAGATTGATCCCATTGCTCCATAAGAGAATGTTCTCCGATGAGGGAATTGCATTTCTCAATGGGGACCACTTGGGCCCACCTTTACTCAGTTCAATTCCTTGAATCCTCTTCTCAATGGTATAATCTAGCATTAGGACAAATTTTCCACTCTTTGAAACTCATCATTGGATTAAATTAAAAAAAAAAAAATCTAGTGTTGAGATGGCATTTAAGGCTATTAAATAAAGGATTGGATATTTTGGTGGAGCTGATTTTTTGTCCTCCCCTTCTCCATAGGAAGACCTTTCCATCTGCTCTCTCCCGTAGATAGATTTGGGCCCCACGAGCTGATCGTCAGAGAACTGTCACACGATCCACATTATTTAATTTCGAGAGTTTAAATAGTTTTGATACCCTTAAATTAAGGGATAGGATCATTTATTCAGTCTGATATTGGGTCCACCTGTTATCCACATTTGTCATTTCCCCTTACTCTCCTTTGTTTGTCGGGCATCAAGGTGGGCCCTAATTTGTTTCAAGAATAAAATGGCTAGGACAAAATAAGGTGGGCCCCACTTTGATCCATATAGCAGATCCGGAGATCCGATCTCACGAATTTATGGGCTGGAAGTGACCTGGCCCACCTTAGTTAGGACCTGGCTCAAACTAAGGCTTTTGGACCATCAGCTTATGCCCAAGCCTGAAATATAGGCCAGATTGGATGTTGAAATGGGCTTATGCCTCTCACTGATAGGCTCAACAATATGTTTTATAACATGTTGTCACCCTTGTATTTGTGGAGCCCAACGTTTTGAAGCCGATGGGTTTGACCATGCTGTAATTGATTGGCAATGTGAACCCATAGTAAATGAATCTTAGACCATTTTCTTTGCCGGGAGTTAGTTGTCGGATTGTACGTAGCTGTCCATTCTTATTGACTGGGCTCAATTGATGATTGCCTTGAATCGTGTTGATTGCCAACCCATAACCCACATGTTAATGCGAAGACTGAAGGCCATGTGACTGATTCTTGTTGAGATTTCCAGACTGTGATTCGATCATTGGTGGACTGTATAAATCGATGGGCCCAAAGATAGTACCAACACAATTAAACAGGCCCTAGAAGTGTCGGCCAGTAGATTTTATAGATTTCAGAGCGAAACTAGCAATCAGCTCATGAGGGCCTGGGGCATAAGGGTGTAAATGGTTTGCATAGGCGAGTCCAATGTTGATTGAAGCCCAATCAACTATTGTGTTCAAAATATTCACAGGATAGCAAACGGGCACATTAAACCAGACCTTTCCATCCATCCGGACCGTTCACCTCTGGGTTTACAAAATGTGTTCAATAGACCAACTAAAGGTCACAGTAACCCAGCCCAATTTCCCAAACATGTGCTCAGTTTTGCTAATCTGAAGTGCCGACTTCTCCTCCCAAATATATTTTGTGCTCTCTGAGTGAAGGCCAAACAGGGTCGGCTAGGGTGGGCCCAGCCCTCTTTGGGACAGGTTTGGGTCTTATGGTTCAGTATTGCGTCTGGCCTGAATCTATTTTGACCGGCTTAATATTTGGGTCTTAAGTGATTGAAAGTAATTAGCCTATCCCGACCCAGCCCAGATAAGCAGGGCTTGCTGTCTAGTGATTGATTTGCCCAAATGAATAACAGAGCCCAAACAATCTGCGCCTCACGAAGCGAAGAGGTCTTGTGTTCGACACCTACCTTCGTTAGCCACCTCCCATAGTTTTACTTGGTGCATGTGAATTGGAGGGTTTCCATGTGCCGCTAGGAATTAGTTATCGGCTGTCCAGAATCGAGTCTCTTCAACTTCGTTTTGACAAATGAAGATATGCCTGATTCTTGGTTAAATGAAAACCAATGAGACAAGTGGTTAAAGGTTTGGGAAAATCTCCTGATTAGTCGATCTCTTCTTGAACTTGGGTGGCAAAATCTGATCCAATCTGCTTACCCCAAGCCGCATTTGACTAGCATAACTTGACCTTAACCCAGACCGCATTTCACTAGCATAACCCGACCTTAAATATATACAGGTTGGTCAACGATACGGAGAATCTCACTCACATTTGAATAGGCCGAGTTAGGGTTAAACTGCTCAACCTACCTAACCCATTTAAATTGGTTGGTTGAGGGCCAACCCGATAGGTGAACCCTTTTCAAGCAATTCTGTGTTTTAGTATTTTAGTACTTAGAATAGCTTCTTTTATATGAGCCAAACTTGTATTGGGCTCTTTTTGGCCTGCAACTTAACTCAAGTATGCCCTAATATTTAAAGTGGATTGGCTTAGAACCAAGCTTCCATGGGTTAGGACAGGTTAAATGGGTTGATCCGAATTAAATGTGGATCAGGTTCAGTTAACTCACAGCAGATGCAGGTTGAAAAAACTTGACCCGTTAAGGGGTCGGATATGGGTTGTACCTCAACCCATATAGATGTCTTGCCAACCGGACACTTTTTGACCCCACCCGTTTGCCACCCCTGGCTGAGCTTAAAAATTGATTTACCTATCAAATAAAATAAGGTGGGATTCCCCACTGCGATATGATGAAAAGGTTATTGAGTTCCAAAGTCTTGAGATTCTCCAGATCGCAGATCTCCAATGGGACAGATCGGTTGAAGAGATTATTTGCTGCACCCCGTCCCGAGTTAATCAAGATTAACACAAATTGATTCATATTAATACTAATTAACTATGTTTATTTAAACTAATAATGATTGATGACCAAATTGAATTGAATTAGTCTCAAATGATTAATTTGAGCTTAATGAAATGAAATTGAATGAGATTAAGGAAATTGAGTTGTTTTTAGATTCAAAGACAAGGACTTTTGCGTAAATATGAATTTGTCGGATACAATCACTCTTGATATCAACGCAAGTATCTCATAGAGTACGTTAACTTTCATAATAGACTTGAATTCATTCGACGTGAATTGGATCAAATGAGTCTTCATTTGACTCAAATTGTAAATGTGAGAAGTGAAGAGGGGCTATGTGCAAAACAGTGGCTATAAGGTTCTAAATAGGGATGTCAAATGACCGGCCCAGCACACTCCAGCCAGCCAGTCAACCGCCCGTGGCCCGGCCCAGCCTGCAAAGGCAAGGCCCGCACACGGGCCAGGCTAGGCCGAGGTCACGTGTGCTGGGGCTCTAGCCCGCCTGGCCCGCTGGCCTGCCCAAAAATGACTCTTTTTTTTTTACAAAATTCTTCATTTTAACCTCCCAACAACTATAAAACGGTCATATAAGGGGTATTTTGTGTCATTTTTCAATTTTACAAAGTCTATAAATACTCTAACCCTTCTATTCTTTTTCTTTTCATCAAAGTTTTATTTACCAAAAAATATATATATACAAAGGATGTCAATCATTATATAACACTGTGGGCCCATTGTGATAAAAATCATTATGGAAATTGGGCCTAACTTTTAATACAAGTTTTGAGATGTTGGCAAGAACTTCCATTACTTATAATTGAACGAACTTACTAATGTATCATCCACTTTGCATTACAGATTAAAAGAATCCAATAATGAGAAAAATTAAAACGCTAAATAAAATAAAATCTAAAAAGGATCAAGCGAAAAAGAAAATTTGGCTGTAATTATATAAGATAAAGGGTACTATAGTAAGTTATAAGATCACATTTTAGAAAGAATTATACTTTAAAAATAAAAAAAGCCTTATTCATGAATAAAAAAACTTCACCAAAAATAATAATTGTTGATTATTTTCTTTTTTAACTATCTTTATCAAACACATGTGATTTAATATGCATGATAATCAAAGAAGAATTTGTTAGAAATCTCAAATGATATGAATTGTCCAATGTAATTATAAGACCCTGCCGATTAAGACATGCATCATTCTTCTTGAATTTAGTTTTGGTTAAATAGACTTTAAAAATAGAAAACTTTCACTTTTCACTAAAATTTATAATTTGTTTTCTTATTCTTAACTTTCGAAAGAAGAAAAATGCGTTCAAAATTTCAAATGATAAGAATTATTCCATGTACGTCCCTCATCCCTGTCAGTTAAGACATGCATTATTCTTCTTAAATTCAATGTTATGTCTACTACATCAAGGAAATAAACACTATTGATATCAAGCCCAAATAAAGGAATGGCCTACTTTCATATAAAAATCAAAATCACCATCAACTTCATCAATTCATGATCCCAATCTAGAAATGATCATGAAGATCCAGGTAAACCAAAAAAACTACTTCTGACAGCAAAGGCGAAGAGCAGGAACTTGTCAATTTTATTTATTTAATTCCTGTATTTTCTTTGTAAATTTTATTGAATCAATGTCTTTATAATTAAAGGTTTTCCATTGAGGATGTAATTAACGATCGATGAGTTCTCACAATCGGGAGTATGATGTACCCACAAGATTGAATGTAAAACTTCCCATTAAATGGAGGGAAAATTGTATCCAATGAATTTTGGTGCATTTCTTTATTTATACACGAATTTATTGTGTACAAAATTAAAGATTCGCGTTAGATGCAGCCCTGAAGCGCTAGTTATATATATTAAAGCAAACGGAGAGGTGGGCTGTGAGGGGTGCCACATCATCCCTAAAAAGTTTCTCCTTTCACAGAAATATAGAAGAAAAAAATGTACACCCTCAGGCTTTGATGTGGACCACTACACTCATCCGAAACAAATCTCCTCCCTAAATTTCCATTTTAATTCCCTTCTCCAAATCACCTCCCTAAATCTCTCCATTTCATTCAATTTTATAAAGATAACAAACTCACATCTTTATCATATCTCCTACAATTTCTCTTGAACAACATCTTCCATCCTTATCACACCATCATTTCTCCACTTCTACCATGAAGTTGATATTACCGTGAAAGGAATACATGCCACTTGAAATAGCTGTCACGAAACGAGAGCTCATTCCAGGTAGAGTAAAAAACTGACGATGGACTCACACATATAAAGAGAGAGATAGCTGACGATGAGATGATCTAGACCACACATTTGGTTTGCTACACCAAATTGATGGAATTGACAAATTCAATATGGTCAAATTTAAAGAGTAAAAGACTTGGGGAGTGTAAGTAGGCAAATTCTGGCCCGTCCAAAAAGATGCACAAATCTCAAAAGGTTCAACTAGACTTGCTGTTTATCAAACCGAGGTACTTCGGACTATACCCATTCGACTTATGGTCTCATCTAACTCGGTGGTTTAATGAACGAAACCACACTGGTTGAGTCTAACATAACTCAAAATGAGTTTTAATACTATAGGATGCATCAGATCCAAGGGATGGTTGCTACTTGCTACATGTACCAAAGGTGATGTGTGGCTACTGGCTACTAATCATAAGATTATTTTGACGTACGTGGATCAAGAAGGGTTGGAAATTAGGCAGTTTTTTTTTCTAACCATAGGAACAATAATCCTTCTCTTTATCAGATATTGAATGGGTGCATTGACATGCATAAATAAAACTTACAAAATTTACAGATATAGCAGTAAAAAAAATTGATAAGATCAAACCACCTTTCATATAGATAGCCCCATTATAACACCCCGACCGGAGTTAATTTTTATTATTGATGATTAACCATGTTTTATTAAATTAATTATGTTTAAGTAGTGAATTAAAGACCAGACAATGCAAATTCTCCCCCTCTAATACTTTCCTAAAATCTCTCATCCTCTTAATATCTCTTCCTCTAAGGGGTTGTTTGCTTGTGCCCATTTACGTATGTAATTAAATCACATGCGTTTCTATTACGCATATATCACGTTTGTTATGTGTGAATTTGATTCACATCTATAAAACTCACATGTAAATGGTTTGAAAACCAACTCAAAAGGTGCCCTTCATTTTACATCTCAGTAGGTGTGAAAGGGATTCACATGCTACTGTTACTATGTAGAGCTACAATAACCGCAGACGTCCAAGAAGGCAGCACCGTGTTTTTCAATTTTTCCAATCTTGTGGACCCCAAAACCATAATCTACACTGGTAATCATCTTCAGGAGATCCAACACGGCTCACATATCAAAATTCAACCGTTGGATCATCCTAGGTTGTATGAAATTTGGAAAAAATTACAGACTGTTAGATCTGCATTCTGGATTTTTGTGGGCCCCCTTTGAAAGATCCGAACTGTTGATTAGCTCTAAAATGCTGATAACAACTAGACTCCCAAGTTTCAGATCATGATTCCTCAAGATCTGTGAGAAACTTGGGAAAAACATTATAACCGTTGATGCCCATCAGATCTACATATATTCACATGTGCAAGTAGGTGAAATTGACAAACTTTGGAATCTGAATCTCATGTGAGTCCATTGTACATGTAATTGATTCACATGTGTAGCATTTACTCATGTGAATCATTTTCACACAAAACAAACGACCCCTAAGTCTTCCCTAAAACCACTCATCCTCATCTCTCCCCCTCATCAAGCCCCCCTATTTGATAAAGGGATCAAAATCTACAACCACGCTAATGAAGCAATACTCGTGGGAAGGACTGCTTCCTGGTAATTTATTCTAGTATTTATGAGGCTGAAAGCCACCAAATAGATTAGCATGCAACATGTCAGCCAACAATTGATATGTAGATGTGTATGATCTTAATTGCCCATTGGAACCCTTTCAATTAACACTCTTCATTAGAAACGATCAAATTGATCTGAACCATCCAAAAGGTGAGATCCATCACCTGCTGTATGTGAATGTGTAATTGTAGAAGGTCAGCCACCATAAACGATATATATAAAAGGATAGATGAGGTAGTGATTGCTTGAGTACATGAGATTGGACTTGATAACAATGATCTTGATTCAAACAACTATTGAAATTGGTCAAAATGATCATTTGACAGTGGACCCAAATAATAAAAGCAATGTACAATCAACAAGACAAATCCCATCCATTGGATGGGTTCATGGCCAATCCAAACAAATTTCAGGCCCCACAATATTCGTATGCCATATAAATGTGGCGAGAGTGGACCCACCATGTAATTGAAGATGGCCAGCCACTATGGAAGATACTGTTAGTAATAGTTGGATCAAGACTCACTGCAAGAAATTGTGTTTTTAGCGACGTTTTTTAGCGACGTTTTCATAAATTCGTCGGTAAAGAGCACTCTTTACCGACGTATACTAATTCGCTGGTAACAATCCAACTTTTACCGACGTTTTATGGAAAACGTCGGTAACCGTCTAGGTTTCACCGACGTTTTCTGTAAAACGTTGGTAAAAGATAGATTTTTACCGACGTTTTTTGTTAAATCGCCGGTAAAAGGTCAAGTATAGCATTTACTTCAATTCAAGGGAAGGTATGGAATTAGATACTTTTTACCGACGTTTTCTAAAACGCCAGTAAAAGTGGTTTTTAACGACGTTTGTGAATTAAAACGTTGGCAAAAGGTTAATTTTAGAATTAACTTAATTTGTAGGAAGGTAAAAAAATATAATATTTTACCGACGTTTTTAAAAACGTCGGTAAAAGTGATTTTTGGCGACGTTTTGTTTAAAACGTCGGTAAAAGTTAAAAAATAGTTTCTCCTATTTTTTTCCCCTCCCGCCAGCAAAACCCCTTTTCTCCTCTTTGTCTCTCTCTCGATCTGCTCTCTCTCTGGTATTTCTCCCACTCTTTCGATCGGCTCTCTCTCTCTCTCTCGCTCTCTGTTTCTCTCGCTCCACTCTCTCTCTCTCTCTCTCTCGCTCTCTGTTTCTCTCTCTCGATCTTTGTTTCTCTCGCTCGCTCTCTCTCTCTCTCTCGCTCTCTGTTTCTCTCGCTCTCTCTACTCTCTCTCTCTACCCTCTCTCTCGCCGCTGCCTCTGCTCAGACCCTCTCTGCCGTTGCTGCCTCTGCATCTCTCCCCTCTCTGCAGGTAAACTCTATTTCTCATCACTTCTCTTCTTCGTCTCTATCTGATATGGGTATTTGCAGCTTCTGCTTTGGAGTTAATAGGTTCCTTTTCTTATTGTTACTCTCTGTTTTTTCTTTTCTTCAGTACTTCATTATATTCTATTTCAAAAAAAATTTTGGGTATATTGGTAAGGAGATTTGAGGTACTGATTTAGGGTATTGATTTCAAATTTGGCTTTTCACTTGGCTGCTACTTAACACAATTCTCTCTCTCTCTCTCTCTCTCTCTCTCTCTCTCTCTATGCCCCTCAATCTCTGTTATGACATGTGATTTCATCTTTATATGTAATATGATTAGTTGGTTGATTAGTTGCTATTTGTTGGGGGGGTATGTTATATGTAATGTGAACTTAAGATATGCATGCTAGGTGTACGTTATAATGCTTTGCAGAAACATTGGCTTTATCTAAGTGCATCTGTTACTATTATCTAATCTTTCTTTGACTGAAATAGCCCTTAGGTAGTTCAAAGTAATTCCTGAACCCTCTCTAAATGAGGTTGATGATGAATATCTTCTTATTGTTACTCTCTGGTTCTACTAGTAATCTGCATTTGATTGTTTTGCTAGTCTTGGAGCAAAAACTTTTGTTTTGATATGATGAATATTGATATTGCCAACCTGGCATTTGTGAAACACTTAGATCTGGGGCGTTTAGAGGCTTTGCAAGAGCCAATGTAACATGAGATTATTTTGTTGCTTTGTGTAAGAAAAACACCAAAGCTCAAACTCAAGGTTACATTAATAATGCTCCTCCCGAAATCCAATTTGGAGGAGAACAAATCTGTGTTGATGTTCATTCATTCCACTTTGAGAACTATCTTCATGACCTCGTACACAAAATAACTAATAGCCGCAGATGGCAGTACCTGGAAAAGAAATGAGGTAAATAGCAGAATTAGATAGCAGCACTCAAACATTGGATTTAAAACAAAGCTAACGAGAAAAGGTGAAGAATCGGTTTTAAGAAATGGAAGAGAGTAGTGGCAGGGCTGAATCCTAAATCCTAATGCGCTTTCAAATGATAAAAATTGTTAAGCAACGTTGTGAGAGGTATTAATTGGAAAATCTTTTAGGAGACCCCATCAAAAGAACACAATTGCAAGCTAAAAGTCGAGCACTACCAAAACTTAAAATTTGTGTCTGACTATATTCTAAATGTATTTCATAGAAGAGGGAGCTATAACTCATAGCATCCAACACCTGATTTTTCAAAGGATCACTAGTCTGTCATATTTTTGACACGCCAACGGTCCAGAGTGGGTATCACCCACACTAACAAAACTCATGCTTCCTAAACCTGCCAAAGGGTGTGGAAGCAGCAATCTACAGTGCTCATATGTCTGAGGCATTTAGATCCCATCCACTCAGGCAGTTGGGTTAGGTCATGTTAGCTCTCATGTGCTCTTTCTTGCCCCTTTTTTTTTATGTCCTCCCCTTAACTTTAATTTATATGTGTGTGTGTGTGTGTGTGTGTGTGTGTGTGTGTCTTGAGGTGCCTTGCCCTTTCTTGGATTGATTATTGAATGGAGAATCCAAAGTCATCTATCTATATCTACTTACTTGGTATTATTGCCCCCTAAAAACTGCCAAGGATGCTCTCATATCTCTATGTGCAATCTCATCAAAGTCTTTTTCTGCAGATTACCATTAGAGTACAAAACATCTCATTACCACCATTTGATAATTCCATTAAACTATCTTTAAGGACTGAAACCCATATGGGTTGGGTTTGAAGCCTAAGAAAGGTTAAAATCCAACCATAATCCACCCACTTTTTCCAATATGATTAATTAAAATCTAACTGAAGGGTACCCACACAAGGGGATAAAAAATAATAATAATGGATAAAGATTAGAAGAAATTCTCTTCTAATTGTGATTTGGATGTGAGGATCACAAATCACAATGCAGGCAATTCAATCAATGACTAAGTGGGATTTTTTTCTTGGAATCCTTTGGAAATTCTTAATTAGATCACCTAATGCATAATTATATATCAAGTTCTAACTACTTCCACTTGACCACCTAAATTCAACTGATTCCAATTGAGGAAAATCTCATTTTCTTCCATGTTGGTTCTCACATGCCTTTCACTTGATTTGGGATGGAAAGACCCATATCTATACAAATCATCAGGTAGATGGATCCCATAAAAATAATGGGCAAATATTTCAACCATTCAAAACTTGCTGGTCCTTTGTCAAGGAAAGCCGGTGGCGAATATTAGAAGGATGGAGATGAAAGTTGACCAACCAAAAGCCCATACATAACTGATGAACACAATAAGTAAATCAAGTTTCAGTAGATTGTTTTAACATTGAATGATTTTGAATTTTTTTTTTTGTTTGTTTATGAATATCCAATGGTGGACATCAAGTTGTTCGAGTTTCTCATTACCTCATCTATCACTTGAAAAGATTTCTAATTTATTGCCTATCCATGGATAATGTGTTAAATTCAAAGTGTTTCGTGTGGTTTCTGTTAACTCTTGCAGGTTACACTTCGTATAAATTTCTTTCCTACTTTTCTTCTGTTGAAGCTGTTTTTCTTCATCTGCAGGGTGAAGTTATAAAGGAACGCTGCTATGGTTGTGGTCGTTGCTTCCCAATTTGTCCATATGATAACATAAGTGAGTATGACTTTTTTGCAGATTTATTTTTTTCCTAAAGATTTACCTTCCTGTGAGCCTTCATGTGTACAACTGACTGTAAAGTTGCTTGTATTGCTTAATAGTCTCCTCGTGTACCATGTCTCATTCTGTGGGTTTATAACAATATTTGTTGACAACTTGACATCTACTCTATTTTTTTTTATTGAACTTGATGAACTTTTTCAGGAGGTCATTCATACATTAGAGATGCTTCTTCCACTTGTCAACTCCTTGAACAAGATGTTGTGGATGCCATTGAGATACATACAAGAGCAAGGTAGGAAAAAATGTCTTTTTATCACTTTCTTGATCCTTTGATCTATTTATGTTGTTTTCATGGCCTTGAGAGTGACTTGTAGGATGGTCCATAACAATGTCTATGCTTACATGATCTTTACTATGGTACGGGTTGATTGAGCCAATCTTGTTAGAATTTCTTGTGATCATCTCTCTCAAGGCCGGATATACAATGATCTCATCTTCACATGTAACTCTTCACACATTACACTGTTCCTTCATATTACAATTCTTGCAGTGGAAATGTTGTTCTTGCAATCATATGCATCAGTGGCAAGAAATATGGCTAAGAGTCCTATGTAGATCTGAAAGTAGAAATTTAGTGACTGTATGGAGGAGGAGATATGTTGGAGAAACTTTCCGCACAATATGTTTTCTCCATCTATTTTATCTACAATATATCCAAACAAGTTAAAAATATTGGGTGCTTTGTTCTGTGCTGGATAAGATATCTTTGATGGAATATTTTCTCTAGTTCTTTGATGGAATCCTTGTCATTTGTCAAAGTAAGTTGTGGTTCACCACATTTGAAAGATGTGCCTCTTCCACATACTACATAACCACCCTTATCTGAGTAACTAGCTATCTTTTATCTAACTACCCTTTGCCTATTTTCAATTCAAATCTGTTCCATTTTCTTCTGAGAAAGGATATGCCATCAGTCTCATTTAGCAGGCCCATGATTGTTGACTAAACTTAGTTTGGGGCTAACAACCTTGGCCAAGCCCAATTTTCATTCACATGCCCATTTAGATTTTCAGAACCTTATAAACAAATTCTTGTATCCTGTTTGTCTGCCAAGATTCTAGTTGATGGTCTCATAGTGAGTATTTCCGAATTTTGTAATCATGAATGTAAGTCATTTTCTGCTTATGCATATGTGACATTTTAGTAACTTACAAACCCCATGGGTGCAAAGGTTTTAAGTAAAAAAGGAACTGTGCCATCAATATTGCTAGTTGGGTCAAGGAGTTGTAACTTTTTATTCTCTAAATTGTTGAGTTTAACCTATGCCTGAGATCGAATTCCATTTAGTCAATTGAATTGTTTTTTCAAGTAAACTAATCAAGACAAGTGAGAGAAACTTCTGGACTCAAGATTTGCACTACTACAATGTGGTTTGTCTTTGGGTGAAAAATTAAGAATACAAAATGTGATTGCTATGAACACTTCAAAGACTGATGTTTTCTTATCAGAGGAATGTGTAACTATCATCACGTATTTCACAACATTTCTTTCTGTTTGCGGTGGACATCTTCAATTATTTATTTTTTATCGACTATTTTTTTTTCAGCTACTCATTTTTAGTAAAATTTCGCAAACATGCTTGCACTTCTTTTGTCATTATCCAATGTTCAACAGTCTATGTGAACAAGGATCACGAATGACATGTAAACACTAGATGATTGGAGATTGAGGTTTCTTTTTCCTTGAATGTTGGAATCTATCAGGCTATAGTGTTGGAAGGACAAAAGGAAAGTCTGGTGATAGACTATATTCTTAAGGTACTACTCTAATATAAATCTTATAAATTCGATGTAGTAAATTAGAGCTTGGAGTTCTAATCTTTTTTGTTCCACTTTTCTCTATTTAAATAACAGATTTTAGGATTGGAAGTATGTGCTGATACCATGGTGGGGGATCAAATGCTGAGAGGCATCTCAGGAGGGCAACGTCTGAATTTTGGGTTTAGTATGTGCGAACGTCTGAATACCTGCTGTCCTATTTGTAGCTATATAGCAATTGTTTAATGAATATCTACTGTCCTATCTGTTGAAGTGTGCCTTTTCATTTCAATTAGTGTTTTGGATAATTTAAACTTGGAGTTGATATTCAATTTTGGGTGGATAGCATCAACACTCCACCAAACATTTGTGTGTTTTGTTTATTTCTTTTGGTGTGTTTGTGTTACATTTGTGTGGTCTGTGATGCTTTTGCTATCCTCATTGTTTAATTGATAGAGGAATCAATTACCAAAAAACTAATAGATTAGAGAACCCAAAAAACAATTGTGATCCATTACCAAAGGGGTTCATATTTTATCTGCTTAATAGGACCTGAACCAATGGATATAGCTCCAAGCTCACCAACTGTCACTTGTGAGATACCTAGTTCTGATGTAAAAGTTTTGGAAGGGCATGCTCTTGAGGTATGAAAGAATAATAATCCAAGAATTCTTTTTGGCTATTCAGCTATCTATTGATAGATTGGAAAAAACTGTCATAATATGGTGTTTTTCTATCCACAGGTTATTGCTTGTTCATGGAGTCCAGCAGGTTCCCTTCTAGTGACGGGGTGGGTACCATTCTGGCTTATTTGATGCTTTAGTTGGGAGACTTTTTTGGATTGCATGACAGATGCTTTTGTTAAACTGGTTGTTTGTGTTCCTATGCACCCAGTTGTGCCACAATAGTGATTCATACCTAAGGAATTTGCAAAGTGGTGCTCATTTATTGTTAATCATAAGAATTATATACATATTTATGGTTAGATAGATAGTCTAACAAATCATCATTTTCTCATTTATCATTTATATTGATAGGACTCCCGGTTAGAGAATTAGATGCGAAAACATCAGATTTTCCTAACATTTAGGCTCGAAAAAGGCCCGCCGGGGGTCTGGAACGGGAACCGACCCCCGGAAAAATTGGAAACTGGCACGAGCACCTCGCTCGAGGGTAGAGTGACTTGTAGGAACTGGCGGTTCACTGATAGGACCCCCGGTTAGAGTTTTAGAGGCGCAAATAGCGGATTTTCCAACACTTAGGCTCGAAAACGGCCCGCCAGGGGTCCGGAATCGGACCCAGCCGCCGGAAAAATCGAAAACCGGCACGAGCACCTCGTTCGAGGGTAGAGTGACTTGTAGGAGCTGACGGTTCGCAGATAGGACTCCCGGTTAGAGTTTTAGAGGCGAAAACATCGGATTTTCCAACACTTAGGCCCAAAAACGGCCCGTCGGGGGTCCGGAACGGGAAACAGCCCCCGAAAAAATCGAGAACCGGCACGAGCACCTCGTTCGAGGGTAGAGTGACTTGTAGGAACTAGCGGTTCACTGATAGGACTCCCAGTTAGAGAATTAGAAGCGAAAATCAACGATTTTCTAACACTTAAGCTCGAAAATGGCCCGCTGGGGGTCCGGAATGGGACCCGGCCCCCGGAAAAATCGGAAACCGGCACGAGTACCTCGCTCGAGGGTAGAGTGACTTGTAGGAGCTGACGGTTCTCAGATAGGACTTCCGGTTAGAGTTTTAGAGGCAAAAACATCGGATTTTCTAACACTTAGGCTCGAAAACGGCCCGCTAGGGGTCCGGAACGGGAAACGGCCCCCGAAAAAATCGGGAACCGGCACGAGCACCTCGATGGAGTGTAGTGTGACTTGTAGGAACTGACGGTTCGCTAGTAGGACTCCCTGTTAGAGAATTAGAAGCGAAAATCAATGATTTTAGGCTCGAAAATGGCCCACCGGGGGTCCGAAACCGGACCCGGCCCCCGGAAAAATTTGAAACCGACACGAGAACCTCGGTCGAGGGTAGAATGACTTGTAGGAACTGACGGTTCGCAGATAGGACTCCCGGTTAGTGTTTTAGAGGCGAAAACATCTGATTTTCCAATACTTAGGCTCGAAAACGGCCCGCCGGGGGTCCAGAACGGGACCCAGCCCCCGGAAAAATTGGGAACCGGCACGAGCACCTCGCCCGAGGGTAGAGTGACTTGTAGGAACTGACGGTTCGCAGATAGGACTCCCGGTTAGAGTTTAAAAGGCGAAAACATCGGATTTTCCTAATACTTAGGCTCGAAAACGGCCCGCCGGAGGTCCGGAACGGGAACCTGCCCCCGGAAAAATCGGAAACCGGCACGAGCACCTCGCTCGAGGGTAGAGTGACTTGTAGGAACAGGCGGTTCGCAGATAGGACTCCCGGTTAGAGTTTTAGAGCCGAAAACATTGGATTTTCCAACATTTAGGCTCGAAAACGGCCCGCCGGGGGTCCGGAACCGGAACCGTCCCAAGGAAAAATCGAAAACCGGCATGAGCACTTCGCTGGAGGGTAGAGTGACTTGTAGGAACTGACGGTTCGCAGATAGGACTCACGGTTAGAGATTTAGAGGCGAAAACATCAGAATTTTCTAACACTTAGGCTGGAGAACAACCCGCCGGGGGTCCGGAACGGGAAACGGCCCTCGGAAAAATCGGGAACCGGCACGAGCACCTCGTTCGAGTGGAAATTAACTTGCAGGAACTGACGGCTCGTAAATCGGACTCCCAGTTAACGAATTAGACCTAAAAACGTTGAATTCTTAACACTTAGTCTTGAAAATAGGCCGTTGGAGGTTGAAAACGGGAATCGGCCATCGGACAGCTCAGAAATTAGCACGGGTACCCTTGTTCAAGGCCAAAGTAACTTGTTGGAATTTACGGTTAGTGAATCGGACTTCTGATTATCTAATTAGACACAAAAACCGCTCGATTCTCAACACTTAGACGGGAAAATAGGCCGCCGAAAAACTTAGGAAAAGATATTTATATATATACACATGTTTATCTTTCATTTATAATTTAATTCGTTGTCGTTGAAAAGATTCTAATGTTGTTTTTTTCATTGCAGATTGATTGACGATTTGTGGTCGGATGCAGATTTTTGGGGGTGTTTTATTCTTTTTTGTGTATTATGTATATGTATATATTGGATATGTATATGGTCTGTATTATTGTTGATTATAATATTTGGTTAATGAGATGAATGATTAGATGAAAAATGGCGATGGTTGTTGGGTAATTTAGTAACTTTTGTTTTAATGTATTTTTCATATTGAATATAAGTAAATAAACAGGTTTACTTCTGATACAGGTGTATAAACAGCTTTACAGGAAAATTATATTAAAAAAACAAATATAATGATTAGATGAAAAATGGCGATGGTTGTTGGGTAATTTAGCAACTTTTGTTTTAATGTATTTTTCATATTGAATATAAGTAAATGAACAGGTTTACTTCTGATACAGGTGTATAAACAGCTTTACAGGAAATTTATATTAAAAAAACGAATATTATATTTTTAAAAAAAATAAAATCACTTTTACCGACGTTTTATTTTCGTCAGTAAATGTGGTTTTATTTTTTTTATTTTTCCTATTTCTTTTACCGACGAAAATAAACGTCGGCAAAAGTAGTTTTATTTTTTTTAAAATTTTTCCTATTTATTTTACCGACGAAAATAAACGTCGGTAAAAGTCGTTTTGTTTTTTAGTTTTTCATAATTATTTTACCAACGAAAATAAACGTCGGTAAAATTAGTTTTATTTATCCTTTTTATTTTACTGACGAAAATAAACGTCGGTAAAATGAGTTTTGTTTTTTTTATTCTGCCTTTCTATTTTGCTGACGAAACTAAACATCGGTAAAAGTCGTTTTGTTTTAGTTTATTTTTTCCTTTTTTTTTTACCGACGTTTTTTTTCGTCGGTAAAAGTGAAGAATTTTTTTTGTTTATTTTATTTTTTATTTTGCCGACGAAAATAAACGTCGGTAAAAGTATTTACTAAATTTTTAGAAAACTAAAATAATATTTCCTACTTATTTAAAATGTCGGTAAACTTCAAAAAATAGTCGGTAAAAGTCGAATTTTTGCCGACGGAAAATATTTCGTCGGTGATACATTTCACTGACCTTTTTTTAGCGGCGTCGGGCCGACGAAAGTGATTTCGTCGGTAAATACTTTTACCGACGTTTTTTGACTTTTGCTGACGAAAAAAAACGTCGCTGAAAGTGCAGTTTCTTGTAGTGACTTCTTGAGTCCAGACAATCATTAAAGCCCCTCTCCATGTTACACCCTGACCCGAACTAATCGTGATTAAGGCTAATTAATTAGGATTAGTGCTAATAAAGCACGAATAATTGGGTTTATGAAGATTAAAGACCAAAGAGAGACAAATTAGTCTCAAATGATGCATTAAGCATAATGGAATGAATTTGAATGGGTTTAAGTTGGTTAAAATGAGTTTAGACTCAAACAAGGTAAGCTAAGGACTTTTTCGTAAATATGGACTTTCATGTATTTCATCAAATACGAAAATTCTTGATACCAACAAGTGTATCTCGAATAGTACGTTAACTTTCATAATAGACGCGATTCCATTTGACCTCAAATGGGTCAAATGAGGCTTCATTTGACTCAAAATGTAACAGTGCTTAATAAGAGGGGGTTTTAGTGTAAGAGAGCCTCCTATTAGAATGGAATGAGTAAATGAGCTCATTTCTCCTAAACCCTAGGCATCTCCTCCATCTTCTCCTTTTATCCTCCATTCTCCTTTATCAAGAGTGAGGCTAGGAGTGATTCAAGGGGGTTTTGAGGAGTTTATCTTCATCTTCATCTTCTTCCTCAAGACATTCCTCCATTGGTGAAGTGGAGAGCTTGAAAAAGATCTCAAAATCCATTCCTTTGAGCGTCAAGTAAGTAGTTAAGTGCTTTTGTAGAACTTTCAAGTTCCATTGGTTGGTTAGTGAAGGTTTCTAGCACAAATAGCTTAAAGGTTGTATATTTTCATGTTTTCATGGAGTTAGGGTTTCATTTGCGGATTTTTCATCTTCAAAAGCAAGCTAAGCAAAAGGACTTTAAGTAGCTAACCTTCAAGAGAAGCAAGTACAAACATGTGCTTGTTGTTAGTGTTAATCATTGTAGAAATTTTTGGAATTTCCACGGATTTAGATTTTGTGCATTTTTCATTGAGTTTTGAGTTGTTTATGGATTGAATGAAATGATTAATGGGTGATTAGAGGTGTTGTTTTGTTGGTGGATTGTGTATGAGGAGAGAACATGAGGTTTCATTAGATTTGTAAGTTTGGAATGAATTGGAAGTAGAGAAGGAGGAAGAAAGAATCAGCTTCGGACTGATTCTTAGAAGAGATTCGTCCCAAGTCCGATCGATCGGACGAACTGATCGAGCGATCGAACAGCCCCTAACTGGGACATGGTTTCAGGCCAATCGATCGGACCTTGGAATTGATGATTATTTATGCCGGTACTTTATCTATGATTGGGAATGGGCTATAAATGAGTACTAGACCTAACCATACCATAATTAAGGACTATTAAGTATAGAAAATCAAAGGAAAGAATGTTAGTGAAAATTTAGTCCGATCGATTGGGAGACTCAGTTTGAGTCCAATAGATTTTGGATTTTTGCATAGGCTTGGAGCACTCCTTGTGAGTATAAATGCTCCATCAATTAGTTCTAAGACTAATCATGGGGTAAAGTGAAACTGTTAAGAATTAAGGGTAACGAAGGAAGAATTTCGTAGTTAATAAATTGTAGTCTAAACCTCCATGGATGTTAATTACGCGGACGATAATGAACACTTTAAATATATAAATGTGATGCTCATCGAGAATAACACGTGCATTTGGTAACCGTTTGTTACACCTAAATGGTTGTTTAGATTTGATATAGAATTAAATAGAATCATAATTGATTTGTAATTCCCTCATTGTAACATTGTGTTCTAATCTAATGAGATTGGTGTCACTATTATTCAATTCCCTTGTTATGAAGGGAACCATTGAATTGGATCGAATCCAGGATTGGATTGCTTACTGAAAAGCATTGACCTTTGAGTTTGGCACTACCTAGCTATTGTATTAGAACTCTAAATGAGTTCAAAGAATTAATAAATGAAACCAATGACTAATCGTACTGCAGTAGATGGATTTGGGGGCGTTCCGGAGCTCCGTGGTGATGCTAGTTGTTCCTGGCCCGGACACAGGTAAGTCCCACAATTTTCGATCGTATCTATGGGTATTGATCGATGCCTTCCATTTGGAAGATGAATCCTTCCTTTGAGGGAAGATGGAAATGATGAATCCTTCTTTTGAGGGAATATGGTAAATGAAATGAAAATGAATGCTGTGGTAGTGACTACCTTATAGATGTCCACATGGTCAACTTTATGTTCGCATATTGTTATTGTAGGACTTTTCCTAGAATTGTCAAGAATTGAAATTGTTACTAACAGATTGAATGTGTTTAGTTTATGGATTAACATGCTATTATAAGATCTGTTTACACATTGTTGAACCATTGTGTCCACTAGTGTTATTGATAGCATTACAGGCTCGTTTGCCCATGCCGGTGCAGCAACGCCCCCGGCGGCAGCGGAGGAGACCGCTCTGGTTCCTCCAGGAGGACTGAATGAATGGAACGAATGGGATACCATCTGATATGGATATCCGAGTGCGAAACGGAGTTGGAACATTTTGAGAGAATGTTTTGGAAAATGTTTTGAGAAGTTATTTTTTTGTATAATCATTTTGGTTTGTAATTAATTGTCATTGCATAGTGCTTTGGATATGCACCGATTGACAAACAAATGTTGGATCGATACATGTATAAAGGACATTACTTTGTATACATGTAAATCGTAAATTTATATTGTCAAATATAAATGTTTTCGCAAATTTGTGTATTGACAAGTATATTGAGAATGTTATCCCTTGTGGATTTCGTTTTGACTTCGGTTATTTCAAGATTTACGGGAGTAAGTATGGGCTCAAGACTCGGGATTACCGGATCTCGAGCCCAGGTCGTGACACTCCCCCTGCAATCATCTTAACAAAACCCTAGACCAAACCCATTAAACCTGAACCCAACATGTTCCTAACCCACGACCTGGCCCAGAGTGCTCATTAAAACCCCTCTCCCCCTGCAATCATCTTAACAAAACCCAAGACCAAACCCATCAAACCTGAACCCAACCTGTTCCTAACCCACAACCTGGCCCAAAGTGCATGGCCCATCACCTAGATAAGGGAGAGAGGAGTCCCAGATCTCAGGACTCCCTCAAACCCCCTTAAACCTCGTCTCTCCACCTTTATCTCCTCTCAGTTGTGCATATCCTAGACTAGACTCCCCAAACCACTGTCTCTCCCACATTATCCTCTCTTCTTCATCATCATCTCACGCCAACCCCCTACCCCATCTCACCAGCGCAAAGCACTCCGTAGCAGCCATCACACGCGCAGAACCCCTCTCCTCTCTTCAGCCATCTCCTTCCAAGGCAACACCAACCGCCACCATCACCCTCTCCATCTTCCTTGCGTGGACTGCGTCTACCTCTCACCGTCAGACTTCAGAACCAGGTAGGCCCTCCTCCTCTCCTCGCACCCATTTCATCGACATTATCACCCCTTTTTTCCTCTTCTTTTCTTTTTTCTTTCTTCCCTTCCTCTTCTTTCTTCTCTCCCTCTATTTTCTTCTCTCAGTACTGCAACCCACACCTGCACACACACACACACACACGTCTGCCCAACAACACACACCGCACCATCACCTTTTTTTTTCTCTCTTTTCTTTTTTCTTCCCTTCTTCTCCATCTTCTTCTTTCTCCACCTACGCATCCCGTTCTTCCCTTCTTCTCCATATTCTCCTTTCTCCACCTATGTACCCCCTGAACCCTTCTCTTTTTCTTTCTTTCTTCTTCTTTCTCTTCTTCTTCCATCTCTGACATATGGCTTGAAAGTGAATGATGGGTTTTTATCAGTCTTTATTCAAAGTCACCCCTCTCTTCCTCTTCTTTTCTTTTTTCTTTCTTCCCTTCATCTTCTTTCTTCTCTCACTGCAACCCACACCTGCACACACGCACACGTCTGCCCGGCAACACACACCGCACCATCAACCAGCGCCGGTTTAGCCTCAGAAGCCATTCGGCTGCATGAGGAGGACTCTTTTGGATTTTTGGCTCTCATAAGTGGGCCACCACAAGATGAATCCTAACCATCCATATGATGGCCTCCTGCTCTAAATGGAAACAGAACAAAGTGAGAGCATCTTTGGATATATGGCTAAGCTCTCTACTATCCAGAGAACCTTCTCTTTATGCATGGTTCAACAGCAAGTTCTCCCATTCACTCAACCATTTTGTATCACTGCAATGTGGGCCTCACCTGTACAAACCTAAAAAATTTACTGCAAAAGATCTCTTTTCTTTTTTCTTTCTTCCCTTCCTCTTCTTTTTTCTCTCCCTCTCTTTTCTTCTCTCACTACAACCCACACCTGCACGCACACACACACACACGTTTGCCCAGCAGGGCACACCGCACCATCGCCTTTTTTTTTCTCTCTTTTCTCCTTTCTTCCCTTCTTCTCCATCTTCTTCTTTCTCCACCTACGCACCCCCTGAACCCATCTCTTTTTCTTTCTTTCTTCTTTTTTCCTTCTCTTCTTCTTCCATCTCTGACAGATGGCTTGCTGGGCTCTCTTGGTAGTTTTGGTCTTGGGTGCTGTTTTTTTGGCTTTGTTGGGCTTGCTTTCTTTTTGGGCTTGCTCCCTTTCTGTCTTTTTTTAGCTGGCTTTTGCTCCCTCCCTGTTTGGTGAGTCCAGCTCCTTTCTTTAGCTTGTTTTTTCTTTTTTGGTGTATTTTTTTTCTTCCCCTTGGGGTTTCAGCCCTTTTTTCTCTCAATACGATCTTACCAATTAGCAAAAAAAAAATATATAGCTTGGAAGTGAATGATGGGGGATTGATAAAATATAATTATATGTTTCTATTCCCGTCTTTATTCAAAGTGCTTAATGGGATTATAATCTTTGTTATTTTTTTTTCTTCATGCAATGGTTGGCTCTAACAGAATTAGGAGAATGTCAATATTTTATCATTATTCATGAAGAATTATTTAAATTTTTATTTAACCATGCATGACCTCTATCACCTTATCTTGGAGATCCCCATTTGACTTGATTTGAGATAAAGCGCATCCGCATCATATGCTACCTTGAGGTTATGATTTAACAATTATTCATGATTGCTACCTTGAGGTTATGAAGTTTATGTTGCCAATCAAGTGAAAAAAAGATCCCCTGATCTGCTCAAATTATCCTCTTTTTTTTTTTAATTTTTTGTGCATCTTGAAATCCTAAGTATTCTTTCTCATGATGGATGAAATCAGATTGTGATTTTAAAGTTGTTATATTCTATTTTATACTTTCTTGATGATTTATTTATACTAACTTGCAATCTTTGATGGTGACTATGTGCAAAATCTTTTGGTCAAATGTTGTGTCTGTGAGAAGAAAATACTGAGTTCATATGTAATTTTAACAACTTCTTTTTTATTATCTACCACAGCTTCAGTTACTTCTTAATGCCTGTATCCAATGTCATTTAATGAATAGTAATGGAAATATTGTCATTTAATTAAAAATAAATTCTTTTCTTAATTTTTTTAATTAACATTTGTCCATATCCTCAAAATGAATGAAAATAACTAACTACACTGAAAAAAAAATTGAAGTTAAATATTTATGTATATAATATATATATATATATTCTTTTTTGCCCTTGTGGCTCGGGCTTAGCACGGGCTTTGTAAGCTAAATTTGAATAATGTGATAACGAGGAGGAATTTGATATCTCAAGTGCATAAAAAAAATGTAAGAGCTCTTTTTTATGTGACCTACAATTGATTTTTAATTTTTGAATGGTTATATATATATATATATATATATATATATATATAAAGCTGAATTTAACACATTTAGAGACAATCGGCTTGGAAGTGAATGATGTGGACTTGGTTGTGCATGGTCACTTACCTTAAATTTTTCGAACAAACCTTAGTTGAAGATACATATGATAAAAATTAATTGCAACTTTTTTTTAAATTTTTTTTCTCTTACACTTAAGATCTTCTTACAATGATTTTTTATAGGTGTCTTGAGACATTGTTTGGATCTACCCCAGTTCAAACGTCATCAGGCATGTAGTTGGTATATCATTACTTTTCTATATCTGGTTTAGCCTTTTGCTATTTTTGTTTTTTGTTTGTTTGTTTGTTACGTTGTTGAATGGATTTCAAACTTTGTATATTCCTTTTAGATTTATTTTTTAATCCTATTTCTAATTGTTTAAAACTTATTTTAAGAGAAGTTTATATCTAATTGATCGAATTGATAGCAATAAAAAACATGACATAAATTCCTAAAAAGGTGACTGATTGGGTAGGATTGATCGCCTGCAGATTTTAGCTAACCCAAAACCACATTCTTAAATGAGTTTCAGAAACGACATAAATCCAATATCTTTAGTTACGCTCATATTACATATCATAAAATCTTGGGCTGTCATTGTGGGCCTACAATACAGATGTTTTTTTTACTCACTCCACTCTATTAAATCTTTAGTTTGATTTTTTTCTCACTAAAAAAAATGAAGAATATCTACTAAAGAGGCAGTTCATTCCTATGGTAGAACATCAACAATCAGGGATCCTATGGTAGAACATCTACAATTAGGCATCAATTACTTTTAATAATATTTTCTACTATCCTTTGTTGTATTTTTCTTACTGTATATTTTTAAAATTTTCATTTCATGTTTATGCTTAATAAATGGACTCGAATTTAGAAAAAAATCTATTATTACTAGTGAAAAAAATAAATTGGTTGGTCTGCTTATAGCTCTAACTATGACATGGTCAAACTTTGAATCGGGTTGATATTAAATGGGATCAAACCTTGTAATTTTAATTTTTCCATCTCCCTTAATTTTTCCATTTTAAATTTGTAACGATCGAATATTAATCCCTTTTTGTTTTTGCATGAATTATATAGGTGTTTGCTATATGATACTAAGAAACAAATCTAAGAAACAAATAGCTTCCTTTCATATATGGAACATCAAGAAGATGTGAATCATTCCAAGGTTACATATGAAAGACTACATCAAAATGAAAAAATAATAATATCTACAGGTGAAAACATATTCAATAAAAATTATTTTAATTTTATATTAAATAGATTTATGTTTTTTTTATAATTGTTATAAGTCGATCTATGGAAATTTGTCATTAAACAGATGCACATAAAAGTGAATATCAACTTTCTAAAAAGATAGTGTCCAATCTTACATTTCTTATATAATGGTGAAAAATCTTAAATTTCTTATATAATTGTATTAAATGTAGTTTGTATGTTTACTAGGTGTCTGCTTTCAATTTAAATTGGATTTTCCTTCGATGAATTAAAAGTTCGCGTTGGGCACGGGCCCTGAAGCGCTAGTTATATAATAAAAGACAGCAGGTGACTTCCTTAGAGAGGGACACGTGGCGCATCCTTAAACTTTTTGCAATGCCACATTCTGGAATTGCCCTTCTCTTCTAATCACATCAAACTAACTCAAATACTCCAATACTCCAATCACCTAAAATATCTCAATGCAAATTTAAGATAATCTTGAAATAAGATATTTATCCCTTTCCTAAAACATAGCATACAATAATAATTTCTTTTTAGTTACCTTCAATGGGCCTCACGTTTTATTAAACTAAAAAAAACGAATAAAGGCTCTTTAGCTATGATTTAAGCGATTGGTGAACATGTATATATTAAATGTTGTTGCATATCAATTTGTGGGACCCTCATGTCAGATCCAAGCTGCAGAAAATTGGGGCACTTTCGTTTGCAGTATTTTGCTACTTCTTTTCCATTTTTTTTTCTTTCAGTATTTAGCATGGTTAATATGTGGGGACCATTGTGGAAGCTAATTCAGCACAAATATAATCAAATCAAGGTCTTAAAATCTTTACTATTACCTGATATTTCCCTAAATATTTTCAGCTACCTAAAATTTCTCTAATGAGTTTCCATCTTTATTATGAATTATAAATTAATATAGATTTTTTAATTATGGCCTACGTTGGGCGCAGGTCTATTACACTAGCTATATATATTAAAGCAAATAGGGAGGAGGGTTGTGAGGGGTGCCACCTCAGTAAACCAATCATTCTCCTATCAAATAAATATGGAGAAAAAACATTGAGTGCTTTAAGGTGCCATGTCATCACATGCCACAATTTTTTCTCCAGAAAAATCTCTTTATCCATATTCTCTATCTCATAAAGTCTCTCAATCAATATCCTCTAAAATTTCTCTATTTTGCTACAGTTATTCTTTCTCTCAACATCATCTATCTTCCATCCTCTCAAGATTGTCATCTTTTTATTTTAATATTTGGGGCCCACCTTTCTACATTTCATACTAATAGATTTTTCATTAAAAATATCATTTTCTTTTAGTTTCCAAATACAGCTCTACTCTATTCAAAGATTGTCACATTTGAACGAAAATCAGACCCAAGCTTCTGGTAGACCACCGCATGGATGGGCTTGTGATAAAAATGTTTTTAGGTTGGAGTTTTTTGGTTGAATCTTATAGTCATCCTTTTCTGATCTGATTATATAGACATAACCTTAAGTTTGGGCCACCATAAATTACACTTCAGTGAGCCCACATGGACTCATAATTAAGAGATATATACATTGATCCAAGGTGGGCCAATTATTACTGGGATCAAATAACACTAGCTTGTGGTTTTAAAGTTTCATAATTTATGGCTTTTAAAGTTAATATGCTTATACATTTTTTTTTTAAATCTAGAACTAAAAAATGTTTTGATCAGTTCTAAAATAGTATTAGTGCTACTTCAAAGGGGTAGAAAAGAAATTTGTGAGAAGTGATTGAAATGACCATTGGCCTATGTGAAAATTTCAAAAAGGTATATTTGTGCAACGAGAGGATTGCACATTTTTATGATTTTCTTTGTTAATAATATTACGTTGTTTCATGTGATGTATTTTCCTTGCATAGAAAAAAAATGAATCATTTTTCCTAAATGGAGAGGACTTTGATTTTCTACAAAAAAACAAAATTTCCTTCTCATGAGGAAATAAAAATCTGCATAAATTAGAATCCTCTTGTTGCACAAACAAGTTCAAATCGGGTGGTTTTGTTTTATTGGGTTTTGAAATTATCAATCGGTAACAAAAACTTGAATACATTTCTCATTACTAATATTATATATATTAACAAAGTTCGCTTTTTTATATCTTTTTTAGTAATTATTGCTGTTATTATTATTTTTTTGTTGTTGTTCAATGGATTTTTTTTGGCTTTATCTTTGTAATAGTTTATTGTTGATGTTGACCACTTGTATTTATAAATGAAGATGTGTTGACTGTTTTTATATAAATATTCATGAATATATACTTATATATTTATAATTAATTTTGATATCTCATAAATTTAAAGTGTAATATCTTACTTTTTACCCCGAGCTAAGCACGGAGAGTTGTTGCTAGTCTATACAAAGACAATTGAACAGCTCTGCACCCATGGAATACTGGAGAGCGTAGACTCGGCCCACATGCTACATGTTTCAGTTATCATTGGCATTTAAGAAGAGGTCTTGTAAACTATATTTCTGCGATCTAACATACATAAGGAGGGGCATATCAGAGTCCCCTGGCTTAATATTTTTTATTACGAGAGCTTCTAAATGCAACCTTCATTGTGGACGTTGGTTTAAAACCAGCATTAATGTTACACCAAGCTACCGTCCTCTTCTTCAAGTGAAGACATTTTATTCCCACCTCCTGTGTTGCCAAAGAGCGGACTAGAAGCCTGGAGGAGTGGTGCCACATCATGCTCACTACTGGCTTTCTTTCTCCTAAAATTCTGAGATGGGCCACGTTGAAGCAAGACGCCATCACGTTTAAGCAAGACCTGCAGCACTTTCTTCATCGAAGGCCTAGTAGAAGGTCGTTTCCCAGTACATATCAACCCCAACCTAAACACCACACCCATCTCATTCAAGTAAGCAGGCTTCCTAACCTCCACATCAAGTGCTTCCTCCAATTCTTTCCCCTCCTGGAAGTGATGCCATGCCCACTCCACCAGGTTACCATGCATACTGCATGCGCTACACGCTTCCCGTCCTGTCACCAGCTCCAGAAGCACCATTCCAAAGCTATACACATCACACTTCTCATTCACACGGGTCGTGTAGGCATACTCGGGCGCAATGTACCCGAACGAGCCTGCGACAGCGGACACAGACTCGGGCTCTCCCTGCCCGGCTAGCATCCGGGCCAACCCGAAATCAGCTATCCGGGCCTCGAATTCGGAGTCGAGAAGGATGTTGCTGGACTTCACATCTCGATGGATGATGGGAGGGGAGCAGGAGTGGTGCATGTAGTAGAGCCCCTGGGCCGCACCCACTTCGATCTGGTACCGGCTCGGCCAATCCAACAGTCCCGATTCGATTGTTGCACCATTTCTCCTTTTAAACAACCACCGGTCCAAGCTCCCATTCTCCATGTATTCGTACACGAGAAGCTTCGAATCCTCGCTTGAGATGCAACACAGCAGTTTCACAATGTTAGAGTGTCGGATCCGGCCCAGTATCTCAATCTCGGCTTGAAATTCCTTCTCCAACTTTGCATCCAAGCTCTTGCTCTTCCAAATCTTTTTTACTGCAACCACTTCACCCGCTCGATTCCCCACGGAGATCCGATAAACCTTTCCGGATCCTCCGCTCCCAATCAGGTTGCTTTCGACCAGCTCGCGTACGATGTTCGCCTCTGTGAAATCCAGCCGTTGGAATGAGGTGAGCTTCCACGTGGCGAGATCCTGTCTCTGCTTTCGCTTCCTGTAATCTACCAGGACGAACCAAGCGAGGACGAGGGTTAAGAACCCAGAGATGGCCAAGATCAAGGCGAGAACTCGGGGCGATATTTTGGACGACTCGCGAGATTGTGAAGCGCAGGGGTGGAGGTTGATTATTAAGGGGTTTGACGCGCAGAGACCTGGATTGTGGAGGAAGCTGTTGTCGAATCCCAGCTTGTCTAACCCGTCCGGGATCTTGCCGCTGAGTTGGTTCGAGGAAAGGTCGAGTTGGCTGAGTTTAAGGTTCCCGAGTTCCCGTGGGATCTCGCCAGATAGCTGGTTTCCAGACAGGTCGAGGGAGTTGAGCCCCGATAGCAATCCGATTGCCGCAGGAATTCTTCCGGTGAGCTGATTTTCACTCAGATTGAGAACCTTAAGAGCTCTCCATGAGATGATCTTCGGCGGTAACTCGCCGGAGATCCGATTTCCGTCGAGCTCAAGCCTCTCGAGTTGAGTGAGCTCGGTCAAACTTTTCGGAATCGTTCCTGTGAGCTGATTGATTGACAGATCTACGTCTTCGAGGCCGAGAGCATCAACCGGTCTCGGAATTTCACCAGACAAGCTGTTGCAGAAGAGATAAACTACCTTCAGATTCTTCAATCTGAACAGATCTCTCGGAATGTAGCCGCTCAGTTTGTTCATTGCGAGATCGAGCATCACGAGATCAGTGAGGTTCGTGAGAGATCCAGGAATCTCACCGGTCAGATTCGAGTTTCTAATCCAGAGGTTCTTGAGCTTCTTCAACCGGCCGAACTCAGGCGGGATACTCCCCCCCGGCATGATCGAAAGGTCACTGAGAACGAGGGTTTCAAGATTTGCCAGATTTCCGATCTCCGAGGGAACAGAGCCATTGAAGAGATTCAGATTTAGCTCGAGATGGATGAGATTCGACATGCGGCCGATCTCCGCCGGGATGTCGCCGACGAAGCGATTATGCGAGATGTCGAGGTACTGGAGATTGGCGCAGTTGGAGAGATAAATGGGGAAAGGCCCGGTGATGTTGTTCCAGGAGAGGTCGATTTTTGTGAGGTTTGTGAGGTTGCAGATGGAGGACGGGATTGGGTAGGAGAGGTTCTTGCTTCGAAGAACGATTTCAGTGATGGTGCCATCTGCGGTGCAATTGATCTCAGGCCAGAAGCAGTGGTTGCCATTGGAGGAAGTCCAGTTGGAGAGGGAAGGAGGGTTTTGCCAGTCTGATTTGATTTTGTGGAGGATTTCGAGCTGTTGCTGTGCGGTTTGGGGTTGGGATTGGGATTTTGAATGGAAGGGCAGAGAGAGGAGGATGAGAAAGAGCAGGGCCAGCAGGGGAGAATGCGAATGGAACATTAATTTCGCCATTCGGTTCTCAGTTGAGAGGAAGGAGGCCGCCCCTAGAAGGGCATGGAGAGGAGGATGAGACAGAGAGCAGGGGAGCAAGAGAAAGGGTGTGTGACTCTGATTTCTTCATGATGCTAACTTTATATAGAAAAGAAAACTTGAGTCGAGTCAATAGTCAATGATTCTTTTTAGAAAATAAAAGAGAGAAAATTAGTCAGCGGTCACCCTTTTACAAGTGTCCGGATAATCGTGATAGATAATTGTTTAAATTTTGTGCGATACTAGTTATTATACTCGTATAACTATCCAATGATTTAGGTGGTGGTTTGATGGTCCCACGATTAAGGAAAAAATAATACATACACGAACTTTTCAAGTGATGCGATATCTTAGGATCAAATTGTTCTGTAGTAAATATATATTTTTGAACTGTTTTGAGGCTATTGTCAGCTATAAGACTATTCGTACGGTAATTGTCCATTTTTAAAAGTTCTTAATAGAGTCGATGCTCGGGCTGAAATTAAAATTGGGACAATTCCCATACGGACTGTCATAAACCTGAAAATAGCTCCATAACAGCCCAAAGATATATATTTACTTTAGAGATGTAGGATATCCTATAATCACTTGAATAATTCAATTTTTTTTTTTTTTTGCTTTACTGTGGGACCACCATACCGCAATCCAATCTGTGAAATAGTTGTATGAATATAAGAATTAATATCGCACCAACCGTTATTGTAAGCGCACAAAAACTCACAGACCCGGGGGGGGGGGGGGGTGAATTTGCGGCCCACTAGAAGAGGACGGAGGCTGGGAGCTCCTTGTAGATGATAGAAAAACCGATGCCTCGAGCCTGAAATGGGAAAAAGGAGAAGGTCAGAGGACCCTGGCTTGGGCAGCGCAGGGCTCTCCGATGCCTTTATTAGCTGCAGGTGCAGGACTAGAACAGAGGTAGGAGATGTAGTGGGAGAAGAAATGGCATACTAGTGAGTGGTGTTTTTTTGGCCATCCAGCTTCTGGAGCCGTTGCTGTGCTCATATAGAGGAAGAGAGGGGACAAGAGGGAGACTCTATCAGAGTCTGATCCCATCATAGCCCACCCTGCAGTCCCATCGGGCCTGATTCCCGGGCCCAGTCCCATCAGGACATTCTGGGCCATACACTTGGCAGGGGTGTATGGGAGAAGAAATATCCCCACACAAAGCCCCCCAGCTTTTAACTTCCTTAGGGTGCTCCAACCCCTTGGAAGTTTGAAAGCTAAATAACCTGATGTTGTATCCGAGTTTGAGCAATCACGACCTGCTGGCTCGTCACTAGATGTACAGTCCTTCGCCGTGTAGGCGGAAACTGGCGTGTAACCGAGATGAGGGACGTAACTGGCCGGTACTGTTACCAGAGCCAATGTAGTCTGTCGCCGTGTAGGCGGAATCTGGCGCGTAGCCGAGATGAGGGACGTAACTGGCTGGTACTGTTACCGGAGCCAATGTGATTTTTTCGAAGCTGGTGCCATCACCGAGCTTGAAGTTTTTCGACGCTGGTGCCATCACCGAGCGTGATTTTTCCGAAAGCTGGTGCCACCACCGAGCTTGATTTTTTCGACGCTGGTGCCATCACCGAGCGTGATTTTTCCGAAAGCTGGTGCCACCACCGAGCGTGATTTTTTCGAAAGCTGGTGCCACCACCGAGCTTGATTTTTTCGAAATCGGGACGTTACTGGCTGGTACTTTTACCGGGGCCAGTGTAATATTTTTATCGAGGCTGGTGGCATCACCGAGCCTGATTTTCCGAAATCGGGACGTAACTGGCTGGTTCTTTTACCGGGGCCAGTGTAATATTTTTATCGAGGCTGGTGGCATCACCGAGCCTGATTTTCCGAAATCGGAACGTAACTGGCTGGTACTTTTACCGGGGCCAGTGTAATATTTTTATCAAGGCTGGTGGCATCACCGAGCCTGATTTTCCGAAATCGGATCGTAACTGGCTGGTACTTTTACCGGGGCCAGTGTAATATTTTTATCGAGGCTGGTGGCATCACCGAGCCTGATTTTTTCTTTCGATATATGTGCATGACATCTCTCATATACCCATGACACGTTACATATACGTGTGGTATAAGGTGGTGGGCCATGTTGACTTTTTGAGGTGTATGTGCTACAAGTGTGGATAATAAGGTCACCAATTAGGTGGTAACTAGGATTACCATACCAAACCCAAGATGTGATAGCACCATACCAAACCCAAGATGATGTCAGGGGATAGTAGGATCACCAATTTAGGTGGTAAGTGGGATTACCATACCAAACCCATGATGTGATAACTTGGAAAGACCCTTTGGGAGATGTGATAGCTTTGAAAGGCCATCTGGGAGATGTGATAGCTTTGAAAGGCCATCTGGGAGATGTGAACGTTCACATCATTGTGAAGCTTTTCTCTCTTGGGTTGCCCTCGTCTTCTACCCTCCACCTTCCATCATTGAGATGCAATGAAGGAGAAAGCTGATACTTCAACGCAACGAAATCAGGGCAGGGCAAATCAGGGCTTTGTGTCCTCACACAAGCGTGGAATCAAGATTTCAGGCTCTTGTTCTTCTGCTGAGAAAGTTTTGTGTGGTAGGTATGAAATTGTTGTTTCTGTGGTTTGGAAGAGGTTGGTGAGGGTCCACCTGGGCAGAACCATTTTCGTCTCCTTCTCTCTCTCGTTCTGCTGCTGGGAGGTGTCTGGATGGTGACCTCAGCCGAGATGATGACGTCTGCCAAAATGATGACTCCAGCTGAGACGGAAATCCTACTGACATGGTGCTCCCTGCCGAGCTAACCCAACCGAGCTGGACGGAGCTGGGAGGCGTCTGCAGATCAAGCCGCCGAGATGGGTGCTGCAGAGGTCATCGGACTGAGCTGCCAAGATGGAGCGTCCGAGCTGGGGAAGCCTCTGGCGATTTGGCTGGGAGGCTTTGGCCGAACTGGGGGGTCTGCCGAACTGGCAGACTTGCCGAGTTGAGATGCAGTCTCAGCCGAGCTGAGACGACCACCGCAGCAGGCCCTCTGTTCGGTCCCGGCTTGGGGTGCTGCCGTGGAGGACCTGCCCGAGCTGCATTTATCTGCGAAAATGATCCTGCTGAGAAGGGCCTGCTGATCTGGGAGACTGCAGTGTCTGAAACCGAGCTGGGTCCAGCGACTGGGGTCCGTGACCGAGCTGGGGGTGAACCTGCTGCGCTGACTGCCGAGCAGGGACGCTGCCGAGATCATCGTGCCTGCTGGGAGAGAGGTCTGTCGAGGTGACGCTGCTGAAATGTGGCTGCCGAGATCGTCGTGCCTGCTGGGAGAGTGACCGAGCTGGGGGTGAACCGGGCTGGGACCTGACGCATCCCCTGCTGAGCTGGAATGGGCGCTGTCCGAGCTGAAATGCAGTCGCATTCAGCTGGGAGGCAGTCTCGACCGAGCTGGGACGAGGTGGGAGGTCAGCCGAACTGAGGTGTCTGGCCTAGACGAAATATCCGAGCTGGAGGCACGGCCTAAATGGACCTGCCGATCTAGTCGTGCTTTCGAACTGGTGGCCTGGCGAGCTGGGAGGGGAGAGCTTCTCGAACTTGCTCGTCTTCTTATGGCTGCTGCACTCACGCCGAAGCCATGCCAAAGTAGAGACCCCCTCCAGCCCTTCTCTCCTTGTCTCATTCTCACAGCAACTCCAGCTCATACTCCTCGTTGACCAGTCAAAGGTTGTGATAACATGAAGAGATAACATGAAGAAGACCATTTCTCTTGCAGGAACCAGTCGAACGGGTACAGAGCTTTTTCCCTTGCGAGTTCGGTAGCAACTCGGATGGTGACCTCAGGCTTTGGGAGGCATGGTGTTTGGGAAAGATGGCTTTTTATCATGTTCCCCCCAGACGGCGCCAATTGTAAGCGCACAAAAACTCACAGACCCGGGGGGGTGAATTTGCGACCCACTGGAAGAGGACGGAGGCTGGGAGCTCCTTGTAGATGATAGAAAAACCGATGCCTCGAGCCTGAAATGGGAAAAAGGAGAAGGTCAGAGGACCCTGGCTTGGGCAGCGCAGGGCTCTCCGATGCCTTTGTTAGCTGCAGGTGCAGGACTAGAACAGAGGTAGGAGATGTAGTGGGAGAAGAAATGGCATACCAATGAGTGGTGTTTTTTTGGCCATCCAGCTTCTGGAGCCGTTGCTGTGCTCATATAGAGGAAGAGAGGGGACAAGTGGGAGACTCTATCAGAGTCTGATCCCATCATAGCCCACCCTGCAGTCCCATCGGGCCTGATTCCTGGGCCCAGTCCCATCAGGACATTCTGGGCCATACACTTGGCTCAAGTGGTACCAGGCTCTCCGTTTGAATCCTCTTAAGGGAGTGATCACGGGTTCGAGTCCTGGGGAGGCCCCCTGGTGACAGCACCAGGGACAAATGCATGAATAGGGCTAGGGGCTACTCCCTGACGCCTGAAGTGTATACAATAGGCTCGGGGCTCTAGGCCCCGCCTATCTCCTGTGGGGGGTGTTCACCTCTTACAGTTATCATAAAGAAACTTGCAAAAGAGGGACGTTGGCTAATTTTCTCTCTTTTATTTCCTAAAAAGAGCAGGGCCCGCATGGGAGAATGGATAGATGGATACAGGCCGACAAATTCGGGCTTTCAGAGATTCTAGGTTTTTTTAAGTTGGCGTGTAAAGGGATTGGTGCGTGTACCCACTGATATCCTACGAAGAATTGTGTGTCTCTATCGCTTTGGTCAATAGTCAATGATTCTTTCTAAAAAAGGGCACTGCGGCCGTGGGGGTGAGATCTTGGTTGGGTCATAAGTGATTTTTACTCCATTATATAAAAAAGAAAATATATTTTAAAATATCAAATTTCACTATAATCAATAAGTTTATGACATGCAAGAGATATGATCAACTTTCAAAATTGATTGGAAAAGAATGAATTGATTTCCATGCGATCATCTCAAAATTAGCATATTTAGAACAAACCAGAATACTGAAAGTCTTTCGTTCCGACGAAGTAGAGATGATTCTACCTGTGTAGGGTGTTTTCATGATACCGAAATTACTCATGGTTTAGGTAAAAGTACCGACCAGGTTTACCTTGATCTCGGCGTTATTTAGCTTGGCAATTGTGCCAGCTGGCACCGAGCTTGAGCTAGCCTCGATAAGAGTACCGACCATGCTTCTCTGTGCTCGGCTTTGTGCACCTCGGCAGCAGTGTCCGAACTCGCACACGCCCAACACTGGTGCCTTCTCCAGTTCAGTCCAATTGACCGAGGTGAACACTGAGTGTCTAGTTTCAATTATGTAATGGGACGGCTACGTTGTAAAATGTACTGTCAGATAGGGTGGCTGCCGGATATCGATAAGGAGTTATCGCTATCCGACGGTCATGTTCACATTTATGAATGAGATTGGGGAACGATTCGATGGGACAGTAATCTCACCCAGGGGCGGAACCAGGATTTCATCTCGAGGGGGACCAAGACTTGAATAAATTTTTATTTCACCAATCATTATAACTATCATATTTTTAAGTTTTGTTTCAACATAGTTGTAAGTTCAAGTACGAGAAATATATTACGATTCAAGACTAAATTTTACATAAAAATTAAAACCAGTATTCATTCAGCCTTAACAAAATATAAGCAAAGAAAAGTCGTAAAATAATTGTTTCTTTGTACATTTCAACTCAATCATCTATCAAAATGGAACTCGACGTTCTTTCAAATCTTGGAAATCATCTATGATTGATTATGTGCTAAGCTTCTCGGCAATTTCTATTTCAATGTATACAATCAAAGAGTCAGAGAGAAAATCATCCTCCATTTTGCTGCGAAGCCTAGTTTTGACAATATTCATGGCTGAAAATGATCGTTCAGAAGTTGCAGTAGAAAGATGAAGAGTAAGCACAAGTTCAATCACTCTAAAAACAAGTTGATAGATTGTTGATCTTCTAGTCTTTACCAACCATTGACACAGATCAGAAACAGTTGACAATTTTTGAAAGTCTGAATGTCGAACTACATTATACTCATAATGGTGAAGTTGCATTCTCAATTGCATTTTCTCATTTTCTGTGAAGTCTTGAGGATAAAAATTGTCTACCAACTTGCAAATATCATCGCCTCTAAAAGATTCATGTGCATTTCGAGGATCCAAAGCTTAGCTAAGAATAAGCAACTCTACTGCATGCTCACTAAACCGACCATTTAATTCTTGTAATTGAGAATCAATTGCAGCATAAAAAATTTCTATTCGATAATGATGCTCAATTGTAAACTCATCTTGTTGATGGCGGGCTCGGCCTCGTCTCGTAACGTAACGAGCATTCATATCTGTGACATCTATATTGCGTGCTTCACAAAATGATTTCACCTTGGTAAGTAAAGCATCCCACCCAACATCTCTCAATTTTTGGATAAGTGCTTTCGTAGATGAAACAAGATGCATGGCATTTAAAATGTCTTGAGATTGTATTGCAAAGCTTGACAAAGTAATTCATTGATCTCCATGATTTCTTTTATGAGATGCAAGATGAAGACAAATTCAAAAGAAGTCATTGCCTCGTAAGCTGAGTCTGATCTCCTCGTTGAGAAAAAGTATTTCCGTCCTCCATGATGTTAATTAGAACTGCACATGTTGGACTGAACATCTTTATCAAGCTAGAAACTAATTTCAAGTGAGAACTCTAACGAGTATCTCCTACCCGTTGTAAAGAACCAATCTGATTAATTCCTCTCCCAGTTTCGAGCTCATCAATGGCAATCAAATGTGCAATTTCAGCAGCTTGAGCAACTTTTAACTCATCATTACGCTTGCATGAAGCGCCAAAAATATTGACAATAGAAGTCAATTTAGTAAAAAATTGATAAATTGGATTAACTTTTTTTGATGCTGCAACTAATGCCAATTGCAAGCGATGTGCAAAACAATGGACATAGTAAGCATATGGACAATCATTCATAATCAAAGCTTGTAATCCATTCCACTCACCCCGCATATTGCTTGCACCATTGTATCCATGTCCTTGAATATTCTGAATATTATGATAAGATAATATAGCATATATCTCATTTTTTAAGGTCAATGCTGCAATGTTGGAGACATGAACAAGCGCAAAAAAGCGCTCTCGCACAAAACCATTTTTGTCTACGAATCTCAAAACTATAGCCATTTTCTCATTCTTTGACTCATCCGAGCTTCATCAACAATTATACAAAATTTTGCATCACCAATTTCATCATGAATTATCTTCTTCACTTTGGTTGAAAAAAGATGTAGAATTTCTTTTTGGATCTTTGGTGATGTGTATGAAGCATTTTTTGGTACTTTATCTAACACAACTTCTGCAACTTTCTCATTATAAGAACTCAACAAATTCAACATTTCAATATAATTTCCACGATTGATTGAACTATGACTTTCATCGTGGCCTCTAAAAGCACAACCTTGAAATGTAAGCCATCGGACTGTATCAATTGAAGCTGTAAGCCGTAGTCGATTGTTTGCAATTTCTTCCGAAGTGAATTTGTCAAGCACTTTCTGTATGTGCTGAGATTGATTCATCAAGTCTTCACATGATCTCTCGGCAACTTTATGAGGAGAGTTAGGATCCTTCCCCACATGACTCAATAAAGCACAATTTTCTCCATCTCTAACTTATTTCCAATTCTTAAATCCAGTAAGAGTGAATGCATTTTGCGAAGCAAATCCAATTTGTTTATTAAAAAGAAAGCATGGTAGACAAAAAATAGCATCTTTCTCTGGAAAATATTCCAACCATGACGGAAATAGCTTGAACCACGAATGTTGAAAGCTACGAAGATGATTTGTTGATCCAGATTTCAAATACTTTGAGAGCATAGGTTGGTATGGACCAACCTTAATGTACTTCCGTCGAATTTCATGAGCCGATTAATGTCATAATCCCATATATGTGGACGCAATCCTGGATCAAGCTCTAATGAACCGATATCAACTCCATTGATTTCGGTTCTTTGTGATTTTGTAGGACGATCTTCAGAAATTGGAATCTCAACATTAGAGGTCGGCAATGATGCATCGGCTTCTCAGTTTTGAGGATTTTTTCTTTAAAAAATCCATCAATTGTAGATGACTTTCCCATCTACAAATCAAATAAAAATCATATTTATTATATGTCTCAAAATATGAAACATTCATCAAAAAACTCAATAAACATACGGTGGTAACTGGAGAATGTTCATTTGAGCACATTACTCATAGCATTTTCTTGTTGGAAAGTTGCATGCTCAAAATGCATTCCTTGTATCAACTCCAAGCACCTCAAAATAAGGAATAATTTTTTTAAAGAAAAATCCAGTTTTCCTGAAAAATCACCACACTCTGGCTAGTTCTTTTCTTCCTCTCTTATAAAACATGAAACTAAGGGGCATTTCACAAATACCCCACAACCAGAATCACACCACAAAGAAAAATAAAAAAGAGAGAAAAACAGCAAGTCCAATGCACATTACACAAGCCCATAACAATTAGATTCATTCATACCCCAAACCGACTTTTTGGTGGGCACGGAGCTCCAACCCATGCCTCTGTTATCAAATGAGCAGACCTCAATCTCATCTGGGTCATTGAGATTCTCATCAACGATCAAAGATTCAACATCATGAAAAAAAATCCAAATCTCATGAAAAAAAAAAAAGCAATCTTTCTAAGACAATGACATGTGAATTTCTACTAATCCCAATGGTTGACCTGATTAAAAAAAGTGGGTTTAATACTTTAATCAATCCATATTGTCAGCATCAAACCAAGTAACCAACAGAGAAATTACATGAACAGAGAAAACCCACTTTATTAAAGTGGAAAATCCTGATAATAAAGTGGGTTTAATAAAGTGGAAAATCCTTATAAAAATGCATTTAATCAATCCATGTCAGCATCAAACAAACAAACAAGTTACACTCCAAACAAACTCTAAAACACTTTTTAAAACATGCGGAAAAAGAAAGCTATAACAAAATAAAAACCACATGAAATAAAAACCCAAAAAAACTCCAAACTCAACTCTGCATTCAAGCATAAAAGAGCTGATTTCTGATGAGAATGAGATGATTAAATCACATACCCTTATTGAGAATCGTTCTCCTTCACAAGCTAGAAAAATGATTCACAAGCTAGAAAAATGAGATGATCTTGATTCAGTTGATTCCTTGAAAATGCTGGACAACAAGAAGACGGTGACGGCGACGGCGTGCAAAACGAACTGAAGATGAGAGAATGAAGGATAAAAGAGAAGAAGAGTAAAAGGAAGAAGGGAAAATGAAAAAGGGCTAGGGCTGGTCCGGCTGGAGTCAATCTCCAGAGCTTTTCCCAAAAGACCAGTTGTACAGTGAAAGGGATGTGGAGGGTCCAGGATGCATTTAACTTCAGAATTCCAAAAAAGCAAAGGAGGGCCCATTTTGGTGATGTTCAAAGGATTTTTCAAAGGCAGGGGGGCCAAAAACCTGAGGTTAGGGGAGCCCATTTTACTGATACTAAAGGATTTTTCAAAAGCCAGGGGGGGCCCTCAATGTAGTTCCATCCCTGCTCCCACCTACCTCCACTAAAGATACGAGGTATAGGCTGATAGGACTGTACCTCCACCTACCTCCACTAAAGATACGAGGTATGGGCTGATGGGACTGTACCTCCACCTACCTCCACTAAGAGAGCTTCTGATGGGACACTCATCTATATATATGCATGGGTAAGATCCATGGAAAGGTACGCTACATCCACGCAATACACACGTCTCATACTCTGAACTCTCTCTTCTTCCACACTCATTCTCCTACAATTCAGTGACTGCATTAACTTAGGCATCAGAGTGCCTTTGGCTAACTGCAACCATAGTCTCTGACCTTTGTTCCTTCTTCCCCTTTCAGGTTTAAGGCATTTAATCCATCCAAAGAAGTTTATCAGCAGTATTACGAGTTTAACACTCGCCTAATTAAGCCCGTATTATTTAGGCACTTACATTACCATTAGTCATAAATAACATTAAGGCCTCATCTATAGTGGGTGTTTTTTTTATATAAACTATAGCAGAGTAACAAATGAGGCATTTTAAAAATTTTGTTCTTTCCCGGGTCATAAGCAAAAAGAATTTGAAAAAATAAGTTTTTTTTCTTTTGGCTGACAAGGGTATCATGTGGTATTTGAAAATACATATTGAATGATTTAAAAACTAAAATGTATAATTTCTCTTGAACGTGGAGCTTTTAGGATAATATTCGATCATTCTCTTTTTTTCTTACAATACTTTTAATTTCTTGTAATATTAAAGGGTTGCTAACTTTTCATGACTAAGTTGAGAGATTGACTGGAGAGCTCCATTATATGATAATCTTGAATCCCATGCCCTGCTTGACTAGTGTAATCAATTTTTGGCTAAGGACGAGGAACTGAGAATGATAGCATTAGTATTAGAAATATCATACGTCCATTAGAGAGTGGTTGGATACGAATATACGATGAAACATGCAAAAGCCATTGGCGATGTTTCCGAGGTTCTCCCTGCCCATGTGATGATAAAGAACACGAAGACTAGAAATAGGATAAGTGATTCACACTTTAGTTTGTGGAGGTCATGTGACCATTGTTACATTTTGACTGGGCGATGCAAATGAGAATGTAGCTGTCTCGCTCAAGCGTCCCAAGGAATATTAAGGGCTTTGATCTGGTCCATTATAAGGGTTTTGGTTGTTAAACACAGAACTAGGTTAGATATTCTGACGCAGAAAATGTCGAGGCCCACCAAAGTAGATCCAATTCAGGTTGGACCCAAGCAGGAGTCAAACCCATTGAATGCTTTTGTGAATGTAGGTGGACACATCTTACGAATGATTTGAATATTCAAAAATTAAAAAAAATGAACGCAACAAGTATGAATTTGATTTAACTTTCCTTGACCACTTAACCTTGTATAATCAATCATTCACCCATTTTTCAACAATGAACTTAATATGAGAGTCACTTTGAAAGGACACAGAAAATTTCATTCTCAGTGTAGGTGCACGAAAATTCACAGACCCGGAGATGGTGAATTCTGGACCTATTAGAGATGTGGTGTGATGCCTCAGAAAAGAACCTGAAAGGAGAAGAATGGAAAGAGCAGTCAAAGACCCTGGCTGAAGGCAGCGCAAGGCTCTCCGATGCCTAAGTCAGTACGAGGACGTGACAGTAGGGTAGAGATTTTCAAATGTCAATTGTAAGTGTCTGAGTGCGTCCCTTTTGAGGAGACTGAGTCCTCTTTTATATAGTGATAGGGACTCACAGATCGATCGACGTGATTCCCTTAATCGGGGTAACTGTCCCTCAATCGGGGTAACTGTTTCAGTCGATCACGCCCCTTAAATGGTGATAACGGCTCAGTCAATACCTATCCCCCATTTATAGTCGTAACGTTGCTCATTCCCCTTAACATTCGCCGCCTCATAAACCATACAGCCACGTCCCTCGGCCGTTGCGCCATGTCTAGGCGACCGAGATTGAGGCGAGTACATCCGAGGTTAGATGCGGCCGAACTGAGGTAGGAGTGAGCTGAGGGAGGTGCGTCTGCAATACAAACAAGTCGACCGAACTGGTTCGGCAAGTATGAGATCTCTGCCGAACTGTGATGCTAAAGCCGAGATCGAGACAAGTTCGGTGCTGAAATACCGCGTATTCCCCTTATTGCTGACAGAGTGGGCCCAATCTCGGTGTTCGAGAAATGCCCCCACACACTCAGGTTATCAAACCATGAGCAGTATTTCTACATAACCGGACAAACATAGACAGTAGATTGTAGACCTATATATTCGAAGCATGCAATAATTGTAGTACCAAAGTAAAGGATGAGCAACTATACTTTGAACAATACAATAGAATACCATACACATACACAAATGAAAGGTGTGGAAACCTAATTTGCAAATGCAAACTTGGGAAATGAGGTGAAGAAAGTCTGTCCTATAGCAAGCAGCAGAAAGAGGACACCAGCAAGAAAAGATATAATTGCCCATGGATTATTGAAGTAATCATGCACCAAGAACGCTTTCAATTTCGGCCAACTTCTCTCGCTGTATAGATTGATTTTCTCACAAACAATGGAATGGCCATATCTCGAGAGGAACACATGCATGGATTCCAGCGTGCGGATCCTCTTGAGTCATGAGTTCCAAAATTCCTCACTCTCCAATGGGGGTAAACTCATTTACTCGCTTAAAATGAAGGTGGAATATTGACATCACTAAATTTTACCTTGATGAGAGTTGACCCTCTGGTAAGATTGAATATATGACCGGAGTATTGGCATCTCCAAATTTTAGCCCGATGAGAGTTGGCCCCATCGCAAGAATAACTATATGATGAATGAAAAAAAAAAAAAAAACTTTTGAGTGTGTTACTCAAACTTAGGGGAGGAGAGTGGAACACTATGATGGATTCCTTCTATTGGAAATACAGATCACTCAAAAATTTAGTTCCTTCAATTCAATTAGCTATCCAATTTTTGCTCAAATGGGAGTTTGTCCCATCGTAAGACTAAGCATAAGATATTTTTAATCATAGCCTCAATCATAGGAAGTGACTACCTCTTATTGGAGTGTCCATTGCATGTGAGGGAATTTGTAATGATCGGGTTTAGATATTAGGCTGGCCCAACATGAAAGTTTCAATTGATCAACTCACGAAAAGCATGAGTAAAACACTAAAAAATCTAGATTTTCTAACGTTGTGTTTTTATATTATTTATACCTTCACCGTTCATCTTATCATGATTTAGTGAATGACTAATTTCAATATTGTCTTATCAGCCATCCAAACCAACAAATTATCACATTTAACCAATCAAGGACTTTTCATTAATTAGTTGTAGTGGATTGCTTTATATATGATCAATGTAATATAAGTGTTACTTTGTTTGAAGATAAAATAATATTATGGCTCACCATCGCATGTTGCCTATGATAAGTCTCGACTCTGCCACTAGCATTCATCATATGATCAATCTTGTTGTGAAGTCAATTTTGATTTGTCAACTTCTATTAAAGTAAAACTTGGAACCTCTCTAGTAAGGAAAAATAATGTAAAATTTCAGAATTCCATGCATTTTTGCCGTCGTACCAAATAAAAAGAAGAAGGCACCGAATTTTAGTCCCTTCCAGTTGAGACGTCACCCAGCCAAAATTAGTTAGGCCACCTAGAGAAAGGATAGGATTTAGAGAAAATGGGGATATGGCCCATATGGGTGGGTGACATCACAGCGTTTGACCAATATCTGCCATTGCAGATAGAAACTAGGGTCAGTTTAACGGTTTAAAGAAAGTGTTTAACTTCACTCATCAATATTGCTCAACAAGGGATCCATATAGATTGATGGATCTCGGAAGATAGATGACCATAAAATAGAGAGGCTAAGCACAGTTTTATGAAGTGCTATAAACAATGGAATCTATATAGATTGGTGGATATTTTCTGAAGGGGTGGTGGTGATTATTATCCGAACACTGAGACCTCACCTAGCTCTATCCAGAAGAACCTCCTAGGCATCATCCCAATCTTTCCTATCAGTACTTTGCAGTCAGTGGCCCACTTCACTTTGGCAAATATGGAATCCTTCACACATGTTGGGACAGAGAGATTTTGTTTACTAACCAACCAACCATTCGTAACCCAATTGTCAAGTGTGTATGCATGCTTGCGTACATTTTTCATACAAGTCAAGATGACCCCACTTCCGTAGAATGTCTCTGGTTGTGTACTATACGTTTCCTCAATTTTTGGTTGGAAGTGCATGAGCTGGATTCTCTTCACAGAGATTTAAAAGAGAGGCATTTCCTCTAATTTCTAGAAGTGACAAATTGTATTTCAAGGAAATCGGTCTTGATCAGATTTTATTCATATTGAAAATTTGGGAAATAAAGATGCAAAAAAAAAAAAAAAAAAAAAAAAGGTCATTGAGAGTTCACATGTAGTATTAAGTATTAAGTTGTTTGTATTTATGTTTGTATAACTTAGTGTCTCCCGTATGCTTTCCATTAGTGGAATGTGTGGAACTTTATTTTGATGACGTGAAAGGTTAAAAACGAATATCATCTCCTCTAGTGGAATATTCTCAATTTTTACCTTAATAAAAGTTCGTGGGATGACATTCATTTGAAACATTTCGAATTATATATAAGTGGGTCCCATGGTGTTGTTCCATATAGGGGTAGAACCAAGAAATTTGACTAGGGGGGAACTATTTACAAAAAAAGAAATTCCGAGAGAGAGCCAATGTATTAAAAAAAAAAGAATAATATGTTTTACAATAACTAGGATATTTTAATTAAAATATTCGTGTCACAAACATCTTCATATTCTGTTGAGCAACGACGTCGTCCCTTATTCTTAGCTTCAGCAAGGTTTCATAAACTGTTGGGCGACATCATCGTCCATTTTAACTGTAAAGTTTAGCATCATATTCTATTAGGTGATGACGTCATTGCTCAATGAAAATTTTAATAAATGAAAAAATAAAAGTGGTTCAAGGGGACCACTTCCGTGTCATATGAACTATCGAGGCTTTTTTTTTTTTTTTTTTTTGTTTTTTGTTGTGGTTAGTGTCCATCTAAGGTGGTTTTTGGGGTAAATTCCTCTAGTTTAAAATATCAGGGCCAAGGTGGGGCCACCTATGGTTCCATAGATGAAAATCACGGAAAGTGTGGGAGACAATCTGGCGTCTGTTACCAATGATTAGTTAGAGTATAAGATATTCACACCAACCCACTTGTATTTGATGATTATAAATAAGCATTTACCTTATTTAATTTTCTAAATAACCTCTCTATTATTTTGAGAATGCCTTTTTTTAATTTAATAATTAACTACCTTTATCAACATTTTAAGTTAATAACGTCTCTTGTAATATAAAAACGTGGTCAACCATCATAATTCCATGGCTAGTTTTTAATTGATTGATAAAGTTTATTGTGTTCAAAGGCCAAAAAAAAAAAAAAAAAAGATCTCAAACCCATTTAGGTTAAATTCTGAGCAGTAACATGAAAAGATTTTTCGAGCACGTGAAGTCCTTACCTCTCCACACACGAAGTAAAATAATCAGGATTAATGCTCTTGGTTTAACTTGATTTATTCGTAATTAAAAAAATCAATAGATTTCATCAATATATATAATTGAAAAAAGATAGAATTTGCTTGCAAGTCAAGATTGCTTACAGCTTTGTAGATTAGAAAAGCTAGCTATTTATTTAAAAAAAAAAAAAAAAGGAAGAAGAGAAACTGAGATGGTTTTAAGTTATTCAAGTGTGTGAAATCTTTATTTTCAAGCAAAAATAAGTCACCTACACGATCATCTCAAAATGTTTTTAATCCACTATTCATCATAATGTGTAATCAATCAGGCTGTGATAATTTTCTTAAAAAAATGCATTAATCAGACGGAATAGATCAGTCGCCATCTACACCGTACTAATGGATTGTAAATGGTCTTTAATATTTTACATTAAAACACACAAAACAAAAAACAAAGGAGAAGAAAAAAAATGATGATGTGCTGTAAATGAAAGCTTCTCTCATGAGGCGACTTTGGTAAATTTGCCATTTCAAACCCAGAATTTTCTCTTTGGGCTCGAAGGAAATAGTTTAAACCAAATGGTTGAAACCTCCGTTAGCCAAAAAAAAAAAAAAAAAAAGAAAAAAGAATAAAAAATAAAAAATAAAAAATAAAAAACTTTCTATTCGAACTGTAGTCGTTGGCGAACGGAGCGCTACGCACGGATTAGGATCACGTTGGTAGTAGATAGTAGAAGCGTCGTCAGTTCTCCTTGGTGGAAATTCTGTGTCATTTCGGTCAAGCTGGCTTTTGTACTTTTGTTGAGTATCTTTGAATGGACGGCTTTGACTTGCTTTTTTGTGATTATTTTGAACTTTGAAAATTCCACAGTCGCACTCCACAATTTAGCCCACATGCATGGCTCTTGTTGTACCGGGACGCATCAGCAATCATCGACAAGATGGGATTATTAGTATTGGTGCTTACGGAAATTAAACAATTATCCAGCCTGGATCCTCTGAGTGTCACACTCATGCTTCCTCCTGGTGAAAAATCCAACCCATTCAAATTAAATACCTGTAAGTGCACAAAAAATCACAGACCCGGGGGGGTGATTTTGCGGCCCACTGGAAGAGGACGGAGGCTGGAGCTCCTTGTAGATGATAGAAAAATCGATGCCTCGAACCTGAAAGGAGAGGAAGAAGAAGGTCAGAGGACCCTGGCTTGGGCAGCGCAGGGCTCTCCGATGCCTTTGTTAGTTGCAAGTGCATGACTAAACAGAGGTAGGAGATGAAGTATGGGAGGAGACGGCGTACCAGCAGCATGTGGATAGCCCCCCCTGTTACCTGTTGAAGGCTGTATTTATAGAGAAGGAGAGTGGACTTTGGGGTAAGCACTTGAGAGGCTGTCCCATCGTAGCTCACTCTGTCCCATCGGGCCATACCCTGATGGATGGGCGGTGCAGCTGTGTCAGGGATTTTGGGCGGTGCCCTTATCCTGTTGCCGTGGCATGACAGCTGTCCATGGTCATCCCGATCAGCAGTCTGACCGAGACCGAGATGGAGCATGGCCGAGGCTGAACTCCTGGTCTCATGCTTGTACCGAGGCCTAAGCCAAGGAGCATGTTACCGAAATGGAGCGCCTAGCCGAGGGCTGAGGTCGGTATTCATGCTTTTGCCAAGTCCGGGACCTGAGGTCGGTCGCCTTGGGGAATACCCCCACACAAAGCCCCCAGCTTTTAACTTTCTAGAGTGCACGTTCCTCTAGGAAGTTGAAAGCTAAATAGCCTGACAGTCTATCAAAGCTGGTGCAGGTACCGAGCTTGATTATTCTGAACTGGCTGGTACTCTTACCGGGGCCAGTGTAAGCTTTCGAGCAGCGATCTGGTACAGGACCGAGATGCTGTATGCTGCTCGGCAGCAGTGCCTTCTCCTGCTCGGCAGCAGTAACATTCGCCCTTTCAGATGAAATCGAAAAAAGCAGGCTCGGTGATGCCACCAGCCTTGAGAAACAAGATTACACTGGCTCCGGTAAAAGTACCAGCCAGTTACGTCCCGATTTCGAAAAAAATCAAGCTCGGTGATGGCACCAGCTTCGAAAAAACAGGCTCGGTGATGCCACCAGCCTCGAGAAAAAGATTACACTGGCCCCGGTAAGAGTACCAGCCAGTTAAGTCCCAATCTCGGCATACAGCATCTCGGTCCTGCACCAGATCGCTGCCCGACAGCTTTCACTGGCTCCGGTATAAGTACCAGCCAGTCGAGTCCCGAATCCGCGACGGGCGTCGCCGCGCCTAGGAGGGCGTCGGGCGTCGCGGACTTTGGGCGTCGCGCGCCGAGATGGGCGTCGCGGCCGTCGGGCGTCGCCGCGCCTAGGAGGGCGTCGGGCGTCGCGGACTTTGGGCGTCGGGCGCCGAGATGGGCGTCGCGGACTTTGGGCGTCGCGCGCCGAGATGGGCGTCGCGGCCGTCGGGCGTCGCCGCGCCTAGGAGGGCGTCGGGCGTCGCGGACTTTGGGCGTCGGGCGCCGAGATGGGCGTCGCGGCCGTCGGGCGTCGCCGCGCCTAGGAGGGCGTCGGGCGTCGCGGACTTTGGGCGTCGCGCGCCGAGATGGGCGTCGCGGCCGTCGGGCGTCGCCGCGCCTAGGAGGGCGTCGACAACCTTCCACGCGTCGTGGAAGACGATGCCGAGCTGGGGTCGATGAAGCTGCTACTGAAATCGTTCCTCTCTGGCTCTGCGAGGCACGGTGTTTGGGAAAGATTGGGAAAGATGGCTTTTTGATCTGAATTCCCACAGACGGCGCCAATTGTAAGTGCACAAAAAATCACAGACCCGGGGGGGTGATTTTGCGGCCCACTGGAAGAGGACGGAGGCTGGAGCTCCTTGTAGATGATAGAAAAATCGATGCCTCGAACCTGAAAGGAGAGGAAGAAGAAGGTCAGAGGACCCTGGCTTGGGCAGCGCAGGGCTCTCCGATGCCTTTGTTAGTTGCAAGTGCAGGACTAAACAGAGGTAGGAGATGAAGTGTGGGAGGAGACGGCGTACCAGCAGCATGTGGATAGCCCCCCCTGTTACCTGTTGAAGGCTGTATTTATAGAGAAGGAGAGTGGACTTTGGGGTAAGCACTTGAGAGGCTGTCCCATCGTAGCTCACTCTGTCCCATCGGGCCATACCCTGATGGATGGGCGGTGCAGCTGTGTCAGGGATTTTGGGCGGTGCCCTTATCCTGTTGCCGTGGCATGACAGCTGTCCATGGTCATCCCGATCAGCAGTCTGACCGAGACCGAGATGGAGCATGGCCGAGGCTGAACTCCTGGTCTCATGCTTGTACCGAGGCCGAAGCCAAGGAGCATGTTACCGAAATGGAGCGCCTAGCCGAGGGCTGAGGTCGGTATTCATGCTTTTGCCAAGTCCGGGACCTGAGGTCGGTCGCCTTGGGGAATACCCCCACACAATACCCTTGCCTTGTTTTAAATTGCATCCTCCAATTTTACTTTGAGGAGTTGATCTTATTGTAGAAGTGATTATATAATTAAGAATATAAGTATTACGGAATGAATATACTAATTATATGTTTAATCATACTCTCAATTGTATAATGAATTCGAATAACTATTATTATGATAAAAATTGAAGATATCTAGTATATGAGAAGAGGGTTTATTTTGAACGACTTAGATTTCAATAAACGAGCTTTATGGTGAAGTTCCAAGCCTTTTAATCGTTGACTTTTCATTCAAGACCTCAAAATAGGATCCGGACTCTCTCCTTACAATCATACATCAGTAGTGCCCGAGACGGACCCAGAAAATGGAACGGGGACGGGGGCGGGGGCGGGGGCGGGGGGGTGCAAATGAAAATTATTAAAATAAAATCTTAACAATTTAGGAGTCAAAATAAAAACTCACAAAAAATTTAGTGGTAAAATATAAAATTTTGGAAACTTATGGCCCCCCAAGCCTACATGTAGGTTTGCCCCTGTAGTGCATCAGCAGCATCAAGAAGGTGGGAATAGTATAATGGTGATCATGAAAATGAAGCTGATATATATTGGGTTTGGTAAGCAAACGAATTGAAAAAACCTGACCTTATTTTGGAAAATATGTACTTTGTTACGGTTGACCATGTGCTTAATTGTCTCCTTAGTCTAGAAAACAGGCTTAGATGGTAGAAAATGGGTTGGTGGCAGTCCCTAACTTCTTTTTTTTTTTTTTTTTTTTTGACAAGGAATTTGTAAATTTCATTAAAACGAATCAGAAACCAGTACATCAATGATAAACGAGGGAGGAGCATAACTCCACTCCTCAAGACCAGGCCCAGAATCTGCAGCTCGAGTTAAAGCATGAGCTACTCGATTCGCTGATCTACGCACAAAAGAGAAAGTGCAATTCCTTAAATCCCTGGAAAGGATTTTACAATCATCAACTATTGACCCAAAATAAGATAAATCAGAAGACGAACCATTAATCGCATGAATCAATAATTGAGCATCGGACTCTATAAGGACATTGGAGCGGCCGAACAACTTGAGCCAGCTCAAAGCTTCTCTACATGACAAAGCTTCTGCAATAGAAGGTTCCATGGGACCATTTAGTAAGCCATTCCGAGCAGCCACCATTCTACCTTCATCATCCCTAACTTCTTAGTCTAGAAAACAGGCTTAGATGGTAGAAAATGGGTCGGTGGCAGTCCCTATCTTCGAGAAGATGAAGACCCTGATGACTAAAATTAACTGGGGGAGGTCTTATATTCAAGGTCAAGGCCTGTAAGGAAAACACAGCTGATACAAATCTCAGGTAGGATATTCTTTTTATCCTTATTCATAGAGTTGTTAGTGACTGGTTGATTTTCTTCTTTTAAGACCTAATTTGAACTCTTCTTTTATACGTGCAGTTCCTCCTGAGATATTCATTTTGTTGAGCCTCCACTTGCTGGATAATTTATTTATAGGGAAATTTTCAAAAAAGTCCTTCAACTTTTGGGTGATTTTAAAAAAAGGGTCAAAAGAATTTAATATTTCAAAAAAGTAAGAAGATCTTCAAGATTTATTTCAATCAGGTCAAATCCAGCAATCTATACCCACCGCCGGCAACTTTGTATAAACAAAAACTTAAAAGGGTAAAAGTGCATTTTTAGTGAGTAGTAAGTAGGTAAAAAGAAAATTTTCAAAACAGTCCTAAACGTTTTAGGTGGTTTTCAAAAAAGGACCAAGGAATTGAATATTTCAAAAATGTATGAAAGCTTATACAAAATTACCGGCAGTAGGTATGGATTGCCTAATTGGACTTGAGTGAAAAAAGTCCTGCAAACTTTCATACATTTTTGAAATATTGAATTCTTTTGACCTTTTTTTTAAAATCACCCAAAAGTTAAGGGCTTTTTTGAAAATTTCCCTTTATTTATAGTATATTAATTCATACTTAAAATAGGAATGAAGAAATAGAATTCATATGGTTGGGACATGGTGTTAGTGATGTAGGATTTTAAACTATATATGCACATGCAACAATCACAATCTATGCCTCCAAATAGATGGTGAAGTACAAATAATCTAAAATGTTATACAGAGAGTTTTGCCCTTTTCTCTATTAACAAGGAGTGACAGCTCTCACCTGGGGGCCCAGGGTTTGAACCCTAGGTATGCTACTTCTATCCGCATGTGCGAGCTTCCCTTTTCATTTGTAAGGGCTTTCTTCTCGCGTGTACGGGCTCCTTTCCAACTTGAGTGGGAAATCTTCTCGTGTGTGTGGGCTCTCACTTGGGTTCCAGCCCCCTTGGCTGGGTTATTCAAAAAAAAAAAAAGAAAAGAAAAGAAAACAGAGAGAGAGGGTGCATGGCACTGTGGGGCGCTTCCTTTATGAAACAAGTGCCAAATGCACTATAGCACCGGTATCAACTGGAGATTAATCCCATCGCTCCATAAGAGAATGTTCTCCTACGAGCGAACTGCATGTCTCAATGGGGACCACTTGGGCCCACCTTTACTCAGTTCAATTCCTTGGATCCTCTTCTCATGGTATAATCTAGCATTAGGACAAATTTTGCACTCATTGAAACTCATCGTTGGATTAAATTTAAAAATAAATCTACTGTTAAGATGGCATTTACGGCTATAAAATAAAGGATATCATATTTTGTTGGGGCTGATTTTTTGTCCTCCCCTTCTCCATAGGAATACCTTTCCATCCACTCTCTTCCGTAGATAGATTTGGGCCCCATGAGCTGATCGTAGGAGAACCGTCACACAATCCACATTGTTAACTTTCGAGGGTTTAAATAGTTTTGATACCCTTAAATTAAGGGATAGGATAGTTTATTCGATCCGATATTGGGTCCACCTGTTATCCACATTTGTCCTTACCCCTTACTCTCCTTTGTTTGTCAGGTATCCAGGTGGCCCCACGTTTGTTTTCTAGTTGATTTCAAGAATAAGCTAGCGAAATGCCCTTGTGCTAAGCATGGCCAACATAAGTCATACAAAAAAATCATTTAAGAGAATTGATTTTATAAAAGTGATAAAAACTTGATTTTAATTTTAGATGTTTATATTATATAAATCTAAACAGAGATATTTCTCAAAAATAAGAATTTATATGTATAAAGTTTCAATCACAGATAGGGAGGATGCTATGTCATGTGTAACAATTATGAAATAAAGAAAAGCAAACTTTCTTACAAAAAAATGCAATAGCAAGTGTAAATAAACTATTTATACAAAAAATAAATAAAAAACTCTAAGAAACATAGAAATATGAAATTTTGTATAAATAATATTGAGATGAAACAATTTTAAAAAATCACAATTATGGTATTTTAGTTTTGGTGGGGGTTGGGAGTTAGTAAGTTATGTTTCGGGCAGGTAAGGGTTTCCGGACTCTAACCCGAATAAAGTTCATAGCGGGCTTTGGGGTTGGGTTTGCTTAATTTAGCGGACTCTTTCATCTCTCTTAACAAATTGAATGATTGAAACAGAAGAAATCATAATATGTGAGAACAGTTCCCACCTGAATATTACCCTATATATATTGGCTAGGACAAAATAATGGTGGTACCCTTCTGATCCGGAGATCCGATCTCAGACTTGGCCCACCTTAGTTAGGACCTGGCTCAAACTAAGTCTTTTGGACCATCCACTTGTGCCCAAGCGTCAAAGATAGGCCAGTTGGATCTTGAACTGGGCTTAGGCCTATCACTGATAGGCTCAACAATATGTTTTATAACATGATGTCACCCTTGTGTTTGTGGAGCCCAACGCTCTGAAGCTGATGGGTTCGAGCATGCTGTAATTGATTGGCAATGTGAACCCATAGTAAATGAATCTTAGACCATTTTCTTTGCCGGGAGTTAGTTGTCGGATTGTACGTAGCTGTCCATTCTTATTGATTGGGCTCAATTGATGATTGCCTTGAGCCGTGTTGATTGCCAACCCATGACCCACATGTTAATGCGAAGACTGAAGGCCATGTGGCTGATTCTTGTGTTGAGATTTCCAGACTGTGATTCGATCATTGGTCGGCTGTATAAATCGATGGGCCCTAAGATAGTTTCACCACAATTAAACAGGCCCTAGATGTGTCAGCCAGTAGATTTTATAGAATTCAGAGCAAAACTAGCAATCAGCCCATGAGAGCCTGGGGCATAAGGGTGTAAATGGTTTGCATAGGCGAGTCCAATGTTGATTGAAGCCCAATCAACTATTGTGTTCAAAATATTCACAAGATAGCAAACGGGCACATTAAACCGGACCTTTCTATCCATCCAGACCGTTCACCTCTGGGTTTACAAAATGTGTTCTATAGACCAACTAAAGGTCACAGTAACCCAGCCCAAACATGTGCTCAATTTTGCTAATCTGAAGTGCCTACTTCTCCTCCCAAATATATTTTGTGCTCTCTGAGTGAAGGCCAAACAGGGTCTGCTAGGGTGGGCCCAGCCCTCTTTGGGACAGGTTTGGGTCTTATGGTTCAGCATTGTGTCTGGCCTGAATCTATTTTGACCGGCTTAATATTTGGGCCTTAAGTGATAGAAAGTAATTAGCCTATCCCGACCCAGCCCAGATAAGTAGCGCTTGCAATTTAGAGATTGATTTGCCCAAATGAGTAACAGAGAGCCCAAAAAATCTGCGCGTCACGAAGCAAAGAGGTCTTGTGTTCGACACCTACCTTCATTGACCACCTCCCATAGTTTTACATGGTGCATGTGGATATGAGGGTTTCCATGTGCCCCTAAGGATTAGTTCTCGGCTGTCCATAATTGAGTGTCTCGGACTTGATTTTGACGAATGAAGATATGCCTGAATCTTGCTTAAATGAAAACCAATGAAACAGGTGGTTAAAGGTTTTGGAAAATCTCCCGAACTAATGCTTAGATTAGTCGATCTCTTCTTGAAATTAGGTGGCAAAATCTGATCCAAGCTGCTTACTCCAAGCCGCATTTGACTAGCATAACCCAACTTTAAATATATACAGGTTAGCTAACGGTACGGAGAATCTCACTCACATTTAAATGGGGTCAAGTTAGGGTTAAACTGCTCAACCTACCTAACCCATTTTAAATTGGTTGGTTGAGGGCCGACCCAATAGGTGAACCCTTTTCAAGCAATTCTGTGTTTTAATATTTTACTACTTAGTAGAATAGCTTCTTTTATATGAGCCAAACTTGTATTGGGCTCTTTTTGGCCTGCAACTTAACTCAAGTATGCCCTAATATTTAAAGTGGATTCCCATGGGTTAGGACAGGTTAAATGGGTTGATCCGAATTGAATGAAGATCATGTGGATCAGGTTCAGTTAACTCACAGCAGATGCAGGTTGAAAATACTTGACCCCTTTTAGAGTCGGATATGGGTTGTACTTCAACCTTTCCTAGGAATTTTATCTTACATCTTACCAATTTTCAATTATAAAAGAGGTTTCAGAGCCTCCAAAAAGGCCCATCATTATTATATGCTAAAACTGTTGTTTTTTATGTTCAAAACTCAGCACTATTATGATTAACTAATGTGCCAATAACTCATTACTGGCCAATCCAGATCCTTCAGGGGCATCAATACCTTAATGAAGCCCATATTCTTAAATCAAGCCACTCAAAACAAACTTCACTTTTGTTCCACTGCTGGAAAATTTTCAATCCCATTGAAAGCGGGCCAAACATTGTAATTTGAAAATTTTTTAAAAAAAAAGATGAATTAAATAATAAAAAGGTAGAAAATCAGATGCCTTTATTTTTCTGGATCAGAAAGAAAGATGTGGATGGTCTTTCAATCTATAGTATCATATTATCTATTCACATAAAATAAAGAAAGATCTTTGATCTTTGATACTATTCTAGATTATAAGATCTTTGGTACTATTCTAGATTATCTTATCTACATTGGGTCCTACTGCTACAACCTCTGTGGACCACTGCATAATTGGCTACACATTGTCTCCAGCTGGACGAAATTATGGCTCCAGAAACTGCACATTATTGTCTAATTGATGAGTGGGCTCATATGGCCCACTACAGCCATTGCCCCGGCCTGCTTCAATCCATGCTTTGGCAGATACATGAGGCTGGAAACTGAAAATCAATGTTTTTTTTTTTTTTTTTTCTATTTCAAACATATAACCTGGCCAGGCCCATTTATCTGCTAGTTCTTCTCCAAACGGATGAACATAATTTCATAACTATTTTATTTGGGGAGCTGATCAGATCCTGATATGATATGATCTGATCTGATCTATATGAAAGTTTTCATGAGGACAACTTTCATTTAACTTATATGGGGCTCTCTTTAATTTAACTGATCCAAACCATCCACCAAAAACGCCACTCCCAACAAATAGCTAGCAGTCTAAGATATTTTTGAGCAATCTACACTATTAGAATCAACTACACTCGAAAAAGTGAAATTTCATTTTTTTTTACACATCAATCAATCTGATGGATGGTGTACATCAATTCAATATCATAATAATACTAGTGAAAGCCCCCCGTGCTCAGCACGGACAATGAAATTAGTGGTAGTTATAATGTAAATGTCTAAAATAAAAAAATCGATAGAAATAGTTTAAAGTGTAATCCTAATAAAAAAATCAATGAGTTATTTATTAAAGAAGATGGATTAGAGAAGATGGAGAAGAGGAGAGGGCTTGTGGCATTTAAAGGTGGAAATGTAGAGACGTGAATAGAAACACAGAGAGAAGAGGAAAGGGATTCTATAACATTGGATTAGTAAAAAGAACGTTATTGACATGGCTAGTATCAGTAGGAGGATTAATGAGTGATATTAGTAGGAGGTCAACATGAGAATAGTCAAAATCAAATTTGAAATTGACAGTGAAATTGGAAATCGAATCCACTTCGCTTCATATATAATAATAAATCTCTGCCTATTTAGGCATATGATTTCAATGACTTGGGTCTGTCAAAATGGAGAAATTCTCATATGATTCCGATTTAGACTCTCTTGTATTCTTGATAACCGTGATAAATCAACGGTTTAAATTTAGTGCAATATTAGTTCTTACACTCATACAGCTATCCAACGGTTTAGATGTTGGTTTGGTGGTCCCATGATCAAGTAAAAATAAATAAATACATGGGCTGTTCAAGCGATACGATATCCTACGAATCGAATAGCTCTGCGGTAAATATTCATTTTTGGGTTGTTCTAAGGCTATTGTCAGCTATAAGACCGTCCGTACGGTAATTGTCCATTTTAAAAAGTTTTTAATAGAGTCGATGCTTGAGCTTAAATTAAAATTGGGACAATTACCGTACGGACAGTCATAAAGCTGATAATAGCCCCAGAACAGCCCAAAGATGTATATTTACCGCATAGTTGTTCGATCCATAGTATATTGCAGCTTGTGATATCCTAGGGATGTAGGATATCACACAATCACTTGAACAATCCATGTATTTATTTTTTTCCTTTTAGTGGGACCACTAAACCACCATCCTAAGAGTTGAATAGCTGTATAAGTGTAAGAACTAATATCGCACTAAATTTGAACCGTTGATCTATCACAGTTATAAAAAAAAAAAAAAAAAAACGTGGCTTATAATTTGTTCTTATAATTTACAAAACAACGTGACTTTCTTGCAAATTTCTCGATAACCGTGATAGATCAACGGTTCAAATTTGGTACGATATTAGTTCTTACACTCATACAGCTATCAAACGGTTTGGATGGTGGTTTGGTGGTCCCACAGTCAAGAAAACAAAAAAGAAAACAGAATGTTCAAGTATTCCCGCTTTTGATTGTGGAATATCCTACATCCTTGGGATATCGTAAACTGCGATATCCTATAAATCGAACAGCTCTACGGTAAATATACATCGTTGGACTAATATGAGGTTATTGCAAGCTTTAAGATAGTCGGTACGATAAATTACCCCGTTAAAATTTGAGGCCTGGACTTTCTACTTTCTTCAAGGCCCATGATTTGGTCTGACATGGCTACCCTCGGTCCACATAGGCAAGTGGCAATTTCGTAGTTTATTCAAGTTTCTTGAATAACCGTGATAAATCAACGGTTCAAATTTAGTGTGATATTAGTCCTTACACTGATACAGCTATACAACAGTTTGGATAGTGGTTTGGTAGTCCCACGATCAAGGAAAAGAAATAGATACATGGACTGTTCAAGTGATGCGATATCATATGGATCGAATAGCTCTGCAGTAAACATACATTTTTAGGCTGTTTTGGGGCTATTGTTAGCTATAAGACCGTCCTATAGTAATTGTCCCTTTTTAAAAGTTCTCAAGCAGTCGATGCTTGAGCTTAAATTAAAATTAGGACAATTACCATACGGACTGTCATAAAGCTGACAATAGGCCCAGAACAGCCCAAAGATGTATATTTACTGCATAGTTGTTCGATCTGTAGGATATCGCAAGTAGGATATCCCACAATCACTTGAACAGTTCGTGTATTTATTTTTTTCCTTTACTGTGGGACCACCAAACCACTATCTAAACCGTTGAATAGTTGTATGAGTGTAAGAACTAATATCACATTAAATTTGAACCGTTGATCTATTGCGGTTATCAAGAAACTTGCAAAAAAAAAAACGTGGCTTATAATTTGTTCTTATAATTTGCAAAACAATGTGATTTTCTTGCAAAGTTCTCTATAATCGTGATAGATCAACGGTTTAAATTTAATGCGATATTAGTTCTTACATTCATACAGCTATCCAACGGTTTGGATAGTGGTTTGGTAGTCCCATGGTAAAAAAAAAAAAGAAAAATAAAATGGACTGTTCAAGTCTTCCTATTTTTTATTATTGATATCCTACATCGATAAGAAATCGCAATCATATGAGTCAAACAACACTACAGTAAATATACATCTTTGGGCCGTTCGAAGGCTATCGTGACCTTTATGCCAGTCGGTACTGTAATTGCCCCGTTAAAATTTGAGGCCTAGACTTTCTACTTTCTTCAAGGCCCATGATTTGGTCTGACATGGCTACACTCGGGCCACGTAGGCAAGTGGCAATTTCGTAGTTTATTCAAATGCCAGGTCTAATCGATTTCATCCTCCCATACTTCCTTTAAAACTCTCCTTGTTCTCCGCGAGCGGGAGATCCAAAACCCAGAGAGAGAGAGAAAGAGACTGCGATTTTTGCAGATTGCGATTTTTCCAAATCGCAAAATGGGCAGCGTGGGTTTGATGTTCGTCTTGTTGAATCCGAATCCGAATCCGAATCCGAATGTGGTCGAGATCCTTCGTCTCTTCCACCACCATTTCATCATCACCATCATCTGCTTCTACTTCTTCTTCTCAGATCGTCCTTTGGATGATTGAGATACGAACTCTCCTCCTCTTTCGTATACGGTGTACATAAACGGCAGACAGGGGTGAAGCCAGGCAAATACATACATATCCGTAGACTCATACGTATCCGTAGATCCATGGACTCCTTCCACTCGTCTATCGGCTCTCTACCATCAAATCTTTTTGGGGATTCCTTCTTCATACACGGCGAATACAGTATATTAATACTCTTTTAGATATTTCAATGCTTTTCTACAATCGCGTTTTAATTTTTATCCTTTTTTTTTTTTTCAGTTTCTGATCTATGAGAATGTGAGTACGGTCATGAAGAGATCTGTTTTTGAAATCTTGTTTTACAGGAATTTTGGCTGCTCTATCTAATATCTCTATATGCAGATTGTTGAAAGTTAGGGTTTATTTTAGCACACTTTCAATTTCTCCCTTGTTTGCTTGTTTTTCTGTTTATTGTTCAATGTGATTGATGATGAGATGATGGAATGGTGTTGGGACATTTAGATGATCTTCTTTTAGATCTGAATTTTGTACATTTTGTTTTGTGTTTGGATTTGAGTGTTGGTTACTTGGGGTTAATGAGATTGAGAGAGGAGGACTAAAGAATAAGAAGATATTTGCAAAGTGTTAGTGGCAGATTAGGTCTGGCCATAGTTCTCCCGAATTTTTAATTACTTAAGGAATGAAGCAATGGCCCTGTTTCATGTCTCATTTCTTTTGCAAGTTATGGGATTAGATGAAATGTGTTTTGGTTGCTTGGTTGACACAATAAATTATTGTAACTAGTTTAACTACCTCAACTTAGATGAATGGATCGCCCATTGATTCATACTTGGCACTTGCAGTTTGCACTGGATTTCTCAACTGATTACTTTTATTTTTCATGGTTACTGTTTTGCCGCCAAGATGAATACAATATGATAGTCAAACATTTGTAGATTTTGAAAGTTACCCAGTTGAAATCTGCAGAAACTTTGGTATTCATTTGGACATAATTATAATTTAGGACGGCTATTCATAGAGAGAACTTAAGGTAATATCTAAATGGATAATGTGTGTAGATAAAGATAGGCCGTAGTATGATGATATGGTACCCTTCTTAGTGAGAGAGAGAGAGTCCATATAATCATACAATTGAATTTTTATTTTTTAGTGTAAGATACTTCCTTTAAACTCATTATTCAGCATTGATTGGAGTAAGTTAGTACAGGGATTAAGGATGATATCACAAACAGGATCAGTTTTTTTCTGAAACAAGACACCTGAGTAACCTGACCCAGATATTTCATCCATTCTGGAAGAGTCGTTATCATATCGTGGCATTGCTTATTAGTCAGGTATTTATTAATATGAGAACGTTCCTGTAACACCTAGGAAAATGCAGATTTGAAGCTCCCAAAACTAGAAATGAAAATTCAGAAACAGCTTACAAACATTCAAACCCTTATAATAAAAAACAGCAAAGATGCACTGCTTTCAACCTTTTCGCAGAACTGTTTTCTCCTTCACCTAGTAGATCTTTGTAGCCTGGTGTCTCATTGTTTAGTCTGGAAGGGTTTGTAAACACGAAGTGCTTCAATTACTCCTTGTATGGAACCACAAGCTGCAGCTAGAGAGACAAGCAAGCAAATAAAGCTTAGGAGCTGCAGCATTGTCCACTTTGGTGTGAGCCTTCTAATCTTCCTTTTGGAGATGTACATCTCAACTGGAAAATAGACGGTCAGTGGCCAGAACCCAACGGCGCCCAAGAGTGAAAGTATGTCATTGAAGAAGGGCAGTATCATGGCAAGAGTGGTGGTGATCACAATGAAAACAGTCCTCCAAAGTAGCCGAAAAGTACTGAATTTGTACTTGAAGCTTTTCCAGGTGATAGTGTGTTCACGGGCTATGAACTTGGCATTTGGCCATTTCTTGGCAGTCCAGGATTCTACTGCAGCGAATAATGGCTGGCAAAATACCTATGGTATGTTGCATGGAGATCAAAACCAATGCAATGATATTAAAAAAAAAAAAAAAGTGGAAATCTTTTGAAGAGAGAAGTTCAGCATGAAGATTGGAGAGATGAATTGAAGACATGATCATAGGTTAGTTAAAAATCTCCTTTATATGCTTTTGGTATCACAACTTTGAATGCAACAATTTGTTTTAAGTCATCGAGGCAAGCTGCTGTCAAATTGCATGTGGCGCGGTGGTCCATGACTGGTCTGGATCTGGACCATTCTTCAGGAGGCAACTCTTTTGGATCGACAACTGGCTATCATACCAACTAGAGAATTTTAACTGTCCAGCTGTTGGACCTTTTCTTTTTCAATGCTGACTGTTAGCATTCGTTTCTGCCATTCTATTGCTGCTCACAGATCACATAGCTAAGATTTTGCCAGACTAGTCTCACTGTGACCCACTGATCAACATTACCATTCATGGACCATCACGATGTGTCCAATTTGAGAGCAGTATCAAGAAGGGGTTAAACTGGAGTACCAGACCCTGCTGCCTACAAGTTAGATTTGACATGTTCTCTTTTGCCATTACCTTGGTCTTTTTGAGAGGGAATTACCTGAAACGCACCCACAAGGTGTACTACAATACACATGTTAGCTAAGTCAACCAACCAGAAGGGCTCATAGAATCCAAAACCAGTCAACAAGTTCCCTGGTGCATGGTTGCCAAATGCAGCATAGCCAATGCAACCACACAAGACGTAGAAAATAGTGGTTGTAGACACACCAATGAGGCTAGCTTTCTTCATTTTCTTGTTCTCTGCAGAGGATTTCAAGGTGTCCTGGGTGTACACAAAAAAAATAAATAAAAAATAAATAAAATAAAAAAATTGGCAGTGGTTAAATGTTTTGTAACTAGTCCACGGTTTTCTTCAAAATGTAAAAAAGTCCCAGAGGAAATGTGCTTATGTCAATTATATTTGTGATTGTCTGAGATGGATAGAAACATAGGATGCAAACTTATGTTGGACTTTCGGAAGAAATACAGCTTGGACCACTAAAACAGAGGTGCACTTGAGTCTTCTTTACAATGACATGTGGGACTTGATTGCTTTTGAAAAGCTCATGCGATAAGAAGAAATTATGAAAAGATGTTTTAATGTTCTTGGCTTACTTGAATCTCAATCAAAATGAAAGAATATGAGTAGGCAAATGCAATGTCTCCCAGGGCTCGGAATGTTGTCCAGATTTTTTGGGACCCTGACAGGTCGACCCCAACATCTGCTCCTGTTATAGAGGTCTTTCCTGTGTTTCCTGTGCAGACCATATTAATTCAGGTTAGTTATTTCTCTTTAATCACGCATGTTATGAATTAGAGTATTAAATATGCTCGAGTCCCAGTGTGTAGTAACTGGGCACCCTTTGCTGTACACCTCTATGGATGTGAACCATCTGATTGAAGGCCATAGCTACAAATTACTTTGATCAAATGATTCTAAGCACTGTACTGACATTTTATGTGCTGTTATCTACAGTTTTGCTGAATGTCTATCTAGAATCTAGAAGCACGATTGTGAGTTTACATGCAAGAGCATCTTATCAGCACAAAAATCTGAACAGTCCCCATCCATTAGGTGTCATATTTACTGAACATTCTAGGACGCGAATGTGTAAATTAATTGTGTATGGCTCCTGCCCAGATTTTTTAGTCGAAGAATTACCTGAGATTACTTTGGCCAATGCAAGGCCTACACCAATCAAGGAATAACCAAAGGACATGAATGCTGCAACAATGGAGAGCCATGATAGCTTGTGAAAGTTTGGGATCTGAGACAAGAGAATCTCAAAGATCCCGAACCCGATCATGAAGGGATTATTGGAGGTCTTGCAAGAGGCATCATGACCCCTTCTGTGGAAACAGTTTGACTCCTGTATGGCTCTGAATATACCACAAATACACATTTATTTTTTTATTATGGTCACTCTTTGTATATCTAAGAGCAGTTCATCATTAAGTAGAGGATTGAAAGTGTGCTAAAAGGAGGCACTCTTACGCCATGCTTATGGATGCTGTGATCGTGTAACCAACTGTGAGTCCAAAAAGATTGAAATATTGAGCAAGTCCACAGATCCAGATTTTTGCTCCACCTAAAAAAATTGCCATAATAAACATCCGTTCTGAAAATTTAGGATTGTTGTTCCACTCAACACAACACAATGTATTAGGTGCACTGCACATACCCAAGTTGGCTCTCACAGCATCCATGTAGGTATAATTTCTCTTCCCATAGACAGGATCAGGGGATCTATAACAATCTGCTAAGAGAGTGGAAGTGAAGAAGCTAATGAAGGAGAATAGAAATAGAGTCGCTGGCCCTGCGATCCACCCAAGCTGAGCTATGGCCCATGCCAATGACAGAACACCAGACCCTATAACTGCTGTTATAATATGCGCACTGGCAGTCCATACAGTCCCTGCAAAGTGAGAAACTCCAGTAATTCAGTTTTGTAAGCTTTTATCAATGATCTCTACAAAAGTTGAAACAGTTTTCTTCATTTTTCTTGTTTTGCTTCCGGGACAGGGAATTGGATGGGCTTTGTGGGTTCTCAACAAATCAGAGACAAGGGCTCGGGCCTGACAAAGGCTGAAAAAGCTTTCATTTGAGGCCCAGGCAAAGACTGGGTCAGAAAAGCTTTGTCTAACTGTTCAATGTATGCCTGGGGTGATTCTCAGGGTAGTTGAATGAGTCTGACCCAGTACTTACCAGACTCACCCAGGCTAAGCTTCGTGACATCCTAAGTTTCCAGTTTTCAAACTATGCTTGATGAATGAATGGTCAGTTGGGCCTCAATTATTTGATGCTTATATTTATCGGCGTATTCCTCTCTGATGCTTTTTCTTGACATGTCCGGTCATGTGCCAAAAACAGGGAGGATTGGTCTGAGGCTGAGAAGTCTGTAGCTCTTGAGGAAATCACAAAAGGAGCCTGCTTGCGTCCACAAGACTGAATCTCAATGAGCTCTAGAGGCCTGAATCTCAAAATGTAATTTCGGTGTTTGGCTGACACTGACAGTAGAGAATTGGGGTGGCAAAGGGCCATGAGCCAGACCGAGTTGCCACAATGTTCAACAATTATAGGCTCAACCTGAACTTGACCTACTTTTAATTGGGTTGATAACTTTAACCTACACGTGACCCAGAAGTTAAAAGTCCCCATAAACTCTTAATTAACAAGTTCAGTTCATTTAGTTGGTGGGTCATACTCGTAGTGCAATTAATCGGTCAGGTCGTGGGGTCGACCAGTCAAATGATATGAACAGACTAAACTCAAATCCTACCCATTTGCAAATCAGGTATAAAAAGGCATGGAGGAAAAAACAAAAAGAACCCGAATGTAGGGTGCTCAGTTCCCGCTAAAACCCCAAGGGGTAGCTCGGTTGGCCTAGGATGATGGTTTGTAATTGAAGATTGTAGGTTTGAAATTGCACTGCCACCTAGGGCTATAAGGGAGTTTATTTGGTTTCCCTTTGAGCCCGGATGAATAAGTCCAGTCCAAAGGATTGGGAACCCTCCAATAGCAAAAAAAAAAAAAAAAGGTTCCCGATTAAAAATAAGGCTGTATTAGAAAGCCTTTTTCACTGTTTGACTCCTTTTGGGTCTTCATACAGCCACGGGCCAATCTTGATCAATTTAATCTTTTCACATACACATATCAGATTGAATTGGCGTCTCCTATTTTGAGTTTAGATCTTAATACCATCATCTACCATTGGGTTTTATCATGATATGCTTGCATGATATTTAACCATTAAAACATAGAAGATGATAAATCAAAAGCTTGGTTGTTTGATCAAATACTACAAAACCCTACCATATCCACGGTCTCCTGTTCCCTGTTGTCAATGTCATCATGCATCAGGTGTGTCCCGGCCGGTGTTAAATTCCCACACGACAACTAGTGTTGTTCTTTACTATTTTAAAAAATAAAAAATAATAAAAATAAAAAAACCCCTTTGTTCTACTTATCCATCCATGGAATGTGCGGCTTTCGTCACTGGAGCCATTTGGCCTAATGGTGTGCACAGATCGGATTGGTGCTGATTGGGCCAAATCCGTCACTAATCCATTACATATGGATTGACGGATTTAGAATCCATCACCAATCTGTGACTGTTAAAATCCGATCCGATCCGGCGGATCGGATCAGATTAATCCATTTAATCCGTCCCTAAAAATTACATGGACTAAAAAAGAAAAAAAAAAGCCCATGAATTCTGAAGCTACTGAATTAAAGGGGCATAAGTTGAGTAAACCCCAACCGATCGGATTACATAATTTACAATCCGTCACTAATTCCCTCATCTTTTTTTTTTTTTTTTGGCTAAGAGAACATTCTCCCTTGTTGTTAGGCCCTTTTCAAATCTCAATCGAGAAATTGGGGCCAAATAAATAAGAGATTTTTTTAAAAAGAAGGAGCTAAAAAATAAAAATAAAATAACCATTAAAAGACGGATACAACCGACCAAGTAACCAACCCTCAGTGCTTAGGACAAGTGTTTGGGAATTTGCAACGTGTCCATTGACTCCAGAAACTTGATCGTCTTCTAGTTGTAACTTGTAACTCTCTCAAAGTTTATGAAAATTACACAACCACCTTCCCTCGCATATACACCAAAATTTTGTTTTGTTCCTAATCCAACGGATACAGACAAGTCTGGCGCATCATCACCAGCATCGTACGGTGTCTATCGTATGGCTGGCCCTCATTATTTTGAAAGACTAGACTCATAGACGGAGTTGGAAATCGCTTGGCCTACGTAACGTACCTCTCAACCCCATGTGAGTTGTGAAGTTGTGATACCTTCTCTGATGTTTCCGCCCACATGCAGTCATGGCATGCATGCCATCAACAACACCAATTGGACTCATTTGAGTATAACTATCATTTATTTTTATTTTTTTTTGAAATCTACCTGCCAGGTGGAGTAATTATTTTATCAAACTCATGTGGCGTCTTTATTTACATTCTACCATATCAGAATTGAATGTATAGAATTTATATTATAAGTGGTTAAAATGAAAAACGAAAGTGAGTTTTTTCAACTATTAACAGTGTGGATCTCATGTATTCAATTTCTATGTATTTCAATATAAATAAATTTATCCGATATTAATTTAAAAAAAAAAGATTACTTTTTTATAACTGCAGAATTTATAATTGAGATGTGACAAAAAAAATATTGTTAACTTGATACGACCATATATCCTTTATCCAAGCTTTCGACCTATAGAATGAAGGAAGTTTTATTTTTGTAAAAATGATCACAATCGAGAGTATTCAGATAGCATCAATAGATGATAAATTAAGAAAAACTCATTTGAGATATTTAAACATGTCCAGTAAAGTCCAATAACGTTGTCAGCGAAGAAAAAATTTCAGTCATTTAAGGAAAAGAAGTACACCAAAAAAGACATAAATAAAGAATGCATCTTAAAAAAAGTACAACTCTCTGGAGGATTTGGCCAAAGAAAGGCTGAAATGAAAAAACATGATTAATGGAGCTGACCCATCATAATTGGGACTAGGCTTTGATCACATGATGAACTAAATTCTTAAAATATTAAAATCATTTCCAATAAAAAAAAATGTCGAATCTGATTTTCCACGGCACACCCTAGTACACACCTTTAGCAAACTCAACTGTACTTAATTTATGATGATTATACTTAGATTAGCATGCATTGATACACAAAACATAGCTGTATTCCCACCTGGCCGGATTGTATTTGAAACCTGGGTTCTAGTCGGCAGAAAAAAAAAAATACCCACAAAATCCGAGAAAACTAACATTAAAAATAGAAAAAAATAATAATAATAAAAAGAAGATTAGCAAGAAAACTTTCTTAGATTTTTACATGAGCTAGCTTTCTATATGCAAATCTCTGTAACCAAATTCAAAGACAGTGATGATACCTATTTCTCCTAGAACCAGTAGGAGGAGAAGAGCATACCTGTTCTTCGTGCTCGCCCATCGTCGTCCAATGCTTCTTCCTCCATGAATCTCCCCTTGTCTGGAGTGAAACCATGTTCAGTTACCTCACCAACGTTGTCAGTCATCTCTCTCTCTCTCTATAAATGACCTTGAATTCTCACTCTTGCTTTCTCAACTACCTTATAGAGCTTGTAAAAGAGCTAACTTTATGACTTGTGGGAAATAAAGGAGAAGTTACACCCACATCAAAACAGATGCTAGAAGAAGGCACGTCAATAGCTTATGAAGGCTAAAGATTCTATGGTGGAGATTTGTTTGCCTTTTCTCGGTGTCTGTTCCATTCTCTCGTTTTTGTCACCAGCCTCTCTATTGCTTGCTGACTCCTGACTCAGGCTTTAGTTGGTAGGTCAAGGATTAGAGTCAACCAGGAAAATCAGGGGAGTCCATGCAGGAAGCCATGTCAGTTTTAATTAAGCTATTAAATCTATTGAGGAAGTTTTTAAAAATTCAATATGAATTTAAAAGGCACGATTTTTCAGTAGCTAGAACTAATGTAACAGAATAATGATTAATTGATTCATGAGATTTTGACAATATTATTTATTGATCCTAATTATGCCTCAGATTATTTATCGAGATCCGCACCAGTGAAAATGTCTTTATCCTTGAAATTCTTGGTAAAATATATAAGAACCGTAGATTGTTATTTTCGTTCTTATATTGTGTTGGACTGTAGATTAAAATATTATGATATCAAATAAATGTGATTATTTAACAATAAAATGTCAACTTTATTGTCCTAAGATTGAGTCTTTAATGTGGTGAATTAATGAAATAGATCTCACATACCTTAGTCTCTTTGTCATTACTTATTATATAAAAACTGCATATATAAACTTGTTTGAACAAGAAGTGAAGCATGGCTTAGGGTGTGGTTGGGGATGTAGAAGAGGAACTACACATACGTGCCATCAAACATTTCTAGCTTTCAATTTTGACTCTCATCACACTCTCCATTACATGTTATTGTGTATTATTGTGAAAGCTTTTCGGGTCATATTTTACCGCTGTCTTTCAATTTTAACTCTCATGAGACTTCATATCAATTAATTTCTTATACAAAAAATGAAAAAAAAAATATTTTATTTTTTTATATTTTAATTTTAGTCTTTTTAGACATTGAATCATTATATTAAAAACGAATTCAAATAGCTATTATAAATATGAAATCAACCAAAATAAATCAAGAGAGAAATAGAAACTGTATGGAAATGTGATGGGTCCAATTAATGACTCTCATGATTTCAAGAGAATCTTGAAAATAAAATCTTCAATTGATTTTTAAAAAATTCTATTCCTTTCCAAAACCAATTGATGTCGGTCTTCTTTTGAAATAACCACTTATATGTGTTTTTATAAGGATTATGCTAGTAAGTAGTTAAGAATGAAGATCACAGGTGAATATTAAAAAATGATCACCAAATAACCCCCTTTTAGTGATTATAACGTAATTAAGGGAATATGAAAAATATAAAATTACCCCAATAATTCAAATCTTAGGAAAGTTAAAACTTTGTCTCATGCATAACCAACAATCATTATTTTATAAGATTTTCGAGACTAAGTACTTTCCAGAGGTCCCTTTTCTTAAATGATTACTTCGTCTCATGCATAATACAGTTCTTTTGAAAGTCTTAAATGATTTCATCTCATCTTGCAATAAACCTCTTTGAAAAGTCTTAAATCGATTCTTAATTAGTTTTATAAGATCAACAAATGGGCTTGACTGCATGTAACCGGGCTTTGTGATTTGTGAACCTCCTTGGATTTCCATGAGAAGGCCCATAACCCGACGTAGTCCCTCTTTATCAGCAATTACTAAAATTCATGCCATTTAAAACCCCTATATGTATCAATATGCGTTGGAAGAAGGCAAATGATTTAATGTGATTTTCAGTCATAGGCATAGATACTACTAAAGAACAGTGAATAGTTTGCATACCTCCATCCACCATAGAGAAGAATATTAGTTTCAAGAACTTTTCTTTCTAACAACTTACTGTATTTGAACGATTAGTTCAATTTTGCATTTTATCACTTCTGACAACAACTCTCACATATTTGGCCTTTTCACTTAATTATATCCTACAAAGACTCCTTGCAAGGGCCCAAATAACATTAAAGTAAAAAGACATCATTGCAAAAGTGAATCAAGTGCCTATCAGAACTGACAGGATTCCATTTCTTGGTTTGGTTTGGACCCTGGACCACCATAGCATTATTGCAAGAAGTTGATTCGATTCTTTGTAATTGATGTAGAGTTAATGCATGAAAAATGGGGGCATCTCTTTTTACTCTGCTGCTTTCTCTGTTGCTAGTTGCTACATCATATATATATATATCAGTCGTTTTCTCTCTTGCTCCTTTTGCTTAAAAGCCTTGATTGCATGAAGCAGTTTCGTTCATTTGTGCACTGCATGGCAATTTTTATGGGTTGAAGCCACATTATTCTTATCAGATGTGTTTTCTTCCTTTTATGTGTACTATATATGTTATGATTTGTAACCACTTTCTTCCTTAATTTGAGGGAAATGCACAGATGTGGACCCACACAAACAAAAAAACAAAAAAAAAAAAAAAAACAATAATTGTTACAAGGTTATAATAACTTAACAGAAAAGAGACCAATACCTGCCTGACTGTTGGTTGGTTGGCATAAGGTGTATGGGTTTGCTTCCCATCTGGCCTATTCAACACCCCGGATTTATTTGATTCACATGTGTTGCAGGCCCTGGACCCACTTGGGGGATTAGTCCGTTAGGTCAAATACCATAAGAATACCCTCTTCAGCTAAGATTAAAAATAAATAATTGAAAAAATAATATAAACAAAGAAGAGATCAGGTGGCCTAGATGGAACGGGTTCGTTGGCCTAATGGGCTTTGAAAAAGAAACCCAGGCCTTCATTAACTAAATGGGCTTGATCTCAGGCTTTTTCTTTGGCCAACGAGCTAACAAAGATTCTGTTCAATCCCGGCTGGAAGCTGCCCAAAGGTCAGCACATCCCTTTGACAGAACCAGTTCCCATATGCTTAAGGAAGAAGGCATTGGAGATAGGGCAGTAAACAGGGCAAGCTTAAATTAGGTCCAAATGCACCTGACCCAACAAGAAAATATGTTTGATTCGGCCTGGTATAAATCCCAATTCAGTTATTTATTGCCAGACACAGGATGATACATATACCCTAAATAACATAAAAATATAATAATTTTTCTCTATAATAGTATATTTTTCAACAAAATCCTTTGGGTCAAGGCTAGGAATTGAGTATGGGTGGACCATGGACCTGACCCCAACCTTTTAGGGACTACTGACCTTAGACCACTTAACGAATTGAAAGGTGATGGTCTTCCTGAAAGAATTGGAAGAAATATGACTCTGTCCACTTGAACTGGAATATGCCACTCAGCTATTCAAATGCCGAATGACCATAGCTGATTTGAGTTCAACTTGAAGCTTCCATTTGTGTGCCTGTCATTTCAGGATCCATTCTTGTTTTTCTGTACCCCAGGATCCATCTTTAGAGCTGTTCACTTGATTGCTACAAGGACCAACAACAATGAAATAACGTCTCATAGTACTACTATACATCATGGTATTGTAGATATTGAGCATACTTTCTTTCAGTGAATGATGACCATCTGTTTTGATGGATGGCTCAAGTTTAGGTAGACCATAGTTGAAGTAGCCCGCAAGTGACAAGTGCTTACTCCCCATGGCAATGGTCCCTCCCTCCTATAAGGTAGAACCATTGCAGCCACATTCTTTTTCTTTCTCAGGGCTCTCTCCCAATAATGTCTGTAGGGATAATATTAGTGCAGTTAATGTAGGGCCTGTTTGATTGAATTGAATTGGGTTTTTACGAGATCTGAAAAAGTAAGTGTTTAAAAGTGGCACAAAGTGAAGAAAGAAAGGTGAAGATCTATAAATGGTTATCAAATGAACTCTCATTTCATGTGAAATGTAGGAAAAATTGAAATTGGATACCTAGCCATCACCCCGACAAATCAAATTCTAGGACAGTTTCGGTCTTATCAAGACTGTTGTCGTTCTTTTTAATAATTCTTTATTGTAGCCCATTTTCTCTTGATGGCGTGAGTTCAGTTACATGCAAAAACAAATGGATCCATAAGTTCCTTGAAAATTGTGAAAGGCATTGGACCCACTAAAGTTAATGTGTGGCATCGACTTATATTCCTTTTACCAAACCAACCTGCTTTCGGGATGGGTTTGTGCTGAATTGTTATCCCTGTGGCTAGGTATAGGTCTAAATATGCCCTATACTAAATGGCTGTGCATATCCGAAAATAGTGTAACAGCCCAATTAGACTATTTAAAATTGGGGCCTGTTCAATATTTGGTCTGGGCTTAGATTAAGTGTGAAAGCCCAATGCTTGCCCCAGCCCAAACAAGTAGTGCGTATGCTTTTGTGACTTAGAGTTACCCAAAAAATCATTAAAAGCCCGAACAAGTTTCAAAAAGCCCAACTTGGCCTAGCCATTTGATAGAGTAAATGGGTGGACTCGGGTCTAACACATCCGAAGCAGGATGGGCTACGGCCAGGAACTTACGACCCGTGCCGTCTGGGGCCAAATATGGACCTGTGTAAGTGTTTATAAAGTCGGGCTGGGTCTAGATATTCTCTAGTCCGGACTGACCCGGTCCATGAGAAACATCATTCATCAACAAAGAAGACACAACACCCTCTCGTTCACTTCTCTCCTAAATGGGGTTTTGAAAAACATCAGCAGCAGCAGCAGAATTAAGGTTTTGAAAAACCTCTCCATTTCCTTCTTTTCACATCCATTTGTATTCAAGTCCCAGGTACATCGACGCTCCCATTTCCCATTACAATCCATTTCTTCCCGTCTATGAACGGCATTCCCTTCTATAGCTGCGTGGCGAATGATCCTTCTTGTTTGATTGAGATAGGAGATGACAGATTCCCATTTTATGATGCTGACTAAGTTCAAACCTTTGGGGTTTTTTTTTTTTCCTTAATTTATTTATTTAGGTATGTTTGTTTGTAATAAAATATATAGAAATTGCATACATACGGCTGTTAAAAATGAAGATTAAATATGAATTTTAAAAATAAACATCAAGAACATTGGGTATTACATTTCTATGTGTTTTAAAGCAAATAAACAAGGCCTTAAGGGTAGATTCTTGTTTCAATTTTATATTTTGAGAACGGAAGCATCTGTGTGTTGGAGATGAATAAGTCTGATATAAGAGAAAGCCAAGTGGTCATAGATTCAAATTTCAGGATGAACGACTTAGCACTTAAAAAATTATGCGTACTGCCAAAAATATGCCGACCGGATTCCAACCAAGGGGGAGGATTGAAAAGGTATTTATGCTACCTCTACCAAAACATTGAAGTGTTACTAGAGGCGGTATAAATACCTTCCAATAAGTAATAGCTACCAAAAATGAGGATTGAAGATTTCTTTGCCTTCCAAAAAATTTAAAAAAAAATGAAGAAGGAAGAATTACCAAGAGAAATACCTCTTCCGTTAACCGTTAATGATATTTATTGAAAAGTATTTCCGCAGCCTCTCCTAATCCTTTAAGTTTTTGGTAAGAATGACAAGGTAAAGAAATTCAAAAGTATAAAGTGAAGATAGTCTATAATCTTTATGTCGTCTTTCAACTTTCAAAGATATTTTCATACGACGTACGCTAATGATCATTTCCAAGAACATACACCAAGTTATGCAAACCACCTCCACAATATGTTTTTCTTTTCCCATATTTCTCCTTGGACCACTTTGGTGATTCTTCAGTCAATTATTAACTGATGAAAGAAGTATTATGGAAAGAGGGGATGCTCACCCAGAGCTTCTCGTTTAGCTCTCCGACAAGAAGTCTGGTACTTTGGGACCAACCTAAGAAATTTGGTGGCTAGCTAGGCGGGTATAGGCAGCCTTTTAGGGAGTCTTTAAGTTTTCAGGTTCTTTCTTCTTGCCATCAATTTCTTGGGTTCTATTCAGTTTCTCATTCAATCAATTGATTCTTCCTTGTGTTGGTCTGGCTTTCGCCAAATTTTGGTTTGTAGTGCTTCCTTTTCATGATCAAATTAAGTTCTTACTTCTTAGACATCATCAATCAGTCTTTTTAGATTGGTGTTTATATATTTGCAATATCAAAAGATGTTGTCGTGACCTTGCAGAGTTGCAGACTTGCAGTTCTCTCATCTACTGTGTAGCTAGTAGCTACGTACATGCCAATAGTGAATTCCCATCTAAGTGAATAAACAGCCATCCTTTTTAGTTTTCTGTGATATGTACACTGTATAGTCTACAGTGGCTCTTCTACAGTCCAAAGCCTTTTTGGCTGTCGTTTTGCTGCACAATCCACCCATGCAGTGTTGCATAGCATCCATAAACCCACAATCAGTGCTTTGAGTTCTAATAATTCATTTAATCAAATTATCTCGGCCAGACTATTGGTGATCCAAACTCAAATGAGGTCAACCAGAGCACCTTAGGTCACATTTGGGAACTAAATCCTTGAAAATTCCTCATCTATTTTCTCTGAAGATTTTAAAAATCCACGTTTGGCAATTTTAAGTTCTCAATGATTTGAACCAATGGATTTCAGGCCCAACCTTCCAATTTCTCTCAGCTATACGTCTGAAACAAGCACCTATACCTATGTGAAATCCTTAGCTATTCAATTCCTCGGTGAGCAGACCTCAAATTTGAGGGAGTGAGGTATCCTCACATCTGCAGATTCTTCACCTCTTACCAAGCGTGCCCTTAGGATTTGTGATTAGTATCTTTTGGCACTCTACTATAAGATCCCATGGCATGGGAATTTTTGTGGATTAAGTTGTGGGAAGCACATTGTAGTCAACAGATTAGGCGTGCTTGTACTCACTCATTAGGTGAAGAATGATAAGGTTTGTGAGTGGGGTTGGTGTGCCATTTTTTTCATAAAATAAAGAGGGGTTTTATTTTGTAGTTTTGATAAAAATAGCAAGGGCATTTTGGTAAGGAAAGGGGTATGATTCAAGTGTAAGAAGACAGCCGACAGAGAAAAACAACACACCACTCACCACCATGACCTGATACAAACAGAAAAAATTCCTTTCGTAATAGACCACAACTCCCACAGGCAATCACATGGATCATTCATTTCTATTCTAGTTTGCTCCTCTAGCGTTCACACAAGAACCTTCTCCATCCCACACACACACACTGAGAGAGAGAGAGAGAGAGAGAGGGGCCTTTTCCAGCTTTTCCAGAGTAAGTTCCTATGGAAATGAAAGTAGCTTAAGTTGCTTTTCAGTTTTCACCAACCAGATGGGAGTAGGATGGCCAGTAACTGCATCTATCATGCCTTTTATGTACTGTATGAGAGGTACTTGAGGAACATATGCTATGCACATGCACCTAGTTACACAAGCAAGAGATGCCCCAGAAAAGCTTATCTGATGTTTTTTTTCAACTCCACCCAAGGAGGCTGGGTCCCATGAGAGAGCCCGCATGAGCAGGAAAGGAAACCTGCGCACACGTAGGAAAAGTGGCATATCCAGGTTCGGACTCAAGTTAAAGTGGGGAAAGGTGGTGTATCCAGGATTTAGACCCATGTAATTAAACGTGGGGAAAGGTCGTTGTTGCCTTCCTGTCACACCATTAGTGCAGTTTCAGTAAGTTCAGCAATGATAGTGAGAAGAAACCCCAACCAATGAGTTCATATCTATGGATGAACGGATTGAATTCTGTCAACCGGTATTTCTAATTTGTAATGAATTTGTGGGAAATGTGCTTTGAGTACTTAAAAGTTACCGAAAGCAAGAATAGTGAACGGGTCAATGGTGAGATCTAGAGGGGACAAACAATTTCTTAATGATTTGATTTACTAAGCTGAAGGGTGGGCGACCATTTCTCATCAATAGGGAATATTTTGAAGGTCCTTTGAAAATCTCCACTTTTAATCTTTCACCATTTGTTCCATTGATAGAAGCATATCATCTAGAAAATCTTTGGAATTCAATGTCTATTAGGCAAAGAGTGATTCACAATTCACTCTTAGAGTGGTGGTTAGGCTGGAGAAAAGATTGTAGCAATCCAATATTATTACTAAGCATCCTGTAAAGCATTTTTCCTAGAGTGTTAAGTTTTGAACTTCTTAAATGGGAAATGGATAAATGGGAAATGAATGGAAATGCTTAAACAGGCAGCCTGTAGTTTTCTTTTTTTTTTTTTTTTTTTTTTTTAATTATGATCATCTAAGGAATGGACCACTAAATTGGGTAAATCTGAATCTATTTGGAGTTATAAGGTTGATACTACCATTTTATAAGCAAAGGTTTCCAAACCTAGGGCAGTGTTTGAAGTTAACGGATAAGCTTCCTCTGGATCACACTCAAGAGTAAAAATATTAGAAGTCAACTAGAAACATCCAAAGCCTTTTCTACATATTTGGCTCATCTAGATGCTTGCCTATCAAGAGCTGAGGTATAGATTTGAATGTGGATAAAGGGTGTGCCTGATATTTTTCATAATCAGTTGATCCTAATACAAGATTAAGGACCTCAAAATCCAATGGCTTTAAACATAGTCAATTTCTTGTGTAACTAAATCTATCTGCAAAAAACAGCTGGATAAATTTCAAAGTGGGGATTCAGTGCAGAAAACCCAAATCAAATTCTAAGGGCACATTTGGTAAACAGAAGGAAATCCTTCGTTACCCTCCATCTCCGAGAATAAAGATATCCTTATATAGAATTTGTAAAAAGAGTTCTAGGTTTGGCATTAAAAGAGGATTCCCACCATTAGTAGAATCTATGATCCCATAGTTGTAAGTTTGTTTTTTGAAATAACTCAAGACCCGTGAAGAATCAAGACCTCAACTTTTTACTCAAAGTCATTTTTGGCCATCTAGAGTATTTGAATGGTTCGGATCATGCGAAGGGCCCCCATAAAAATAAAAAATTAATATTCTAGAATCTGAACATTTTTGCAAAGATCTCGATATCTAGACATGATCAACGGCTAGAATTTGATCAACTAGCCGTTTTTAACCTTGCAGAGATCGCATTTGAGAATATATTTACTTATTGTAGTAAGTAATTAATTATTGTAGTAAGAATGTCTTCGATTTGAGAATATAAAATTATTGTCAATTTAAAATATTTATTTTATTTATTTTAATACATATATTAAAATAAATAAATTAAATAATATCAAAAATACCAATTCGCTTATATTTTTAATTGAATACAATAAACCTGTGAGAATATCAACACTATATCAGTTTTCACAAGAATAGACATCCATCCACCAACAGACCAAAACATTAAGGTCTTTCCAATGTGGGAGATTTTCAGGGTATCACCATCCTCCATTAGTAATATCAGATAAATAGTCTGGTCAGTGAAGAATGGTCCCTGTCATAACAGTGAAGGGCAGAAGGTAATAATTCCCCAGAATAAGTTGACCATATAAAGAACTTTGACATAAACTTCCACAGGAAATAGAACTCCAAAAGCTTACAACCATATATACATTATATATGTATTATGTACCATCCCAAAGTCCACATACTTCAATGATATTTTCCTTGAGCCTACCAGGTTTTTTTCTACAGGAAAGGAGAAAAATGAAAATCAAACCAAATCCACTCTTCAAATAGCTTCAAGTCTTACTCAAGAAGTAGCATGTCAGATGTGAAAAACCCAGATCAAGAAAAGCCTGTTCTTTCACATCACTCCAGAATCTGTAAGTGTTTTTTCCTGCTTACTGCCTGTAACTGAGAAGAAAAAATAACTCAAGATCAATAAAGGTTTTGATCAGCAGAAGGAATATAAAATTAACTCCATAAATCTAGGAAGCTAGTTCGTACTGAAACGGATTTTTCTAGCTTTAATTTTTCAATGGTTTCTTTGTTCTCTTATTTGGGTTGAAAGAAAGAAAGAAAGAATCCTTTATGTAAAGGAAATAACCAGGTGTATACAAAATAGGAAAAAGAATGTTCTGCATTTGGTGCATGAATCATTGGAGGCAGATCTAAAGGAACCTGCTAATGCAACATCCTTCTGAGAAAGGATATATTGCAAAATATTTTCCTATGCAAAGTTACTTGACATGTTAGTCCACTAAGCACAGGAAACCAAACAAAAGTAACTGCAGGCGATTTTGATGATCAACTTACGGTGTAGTGCAGAAAGTTCAGAGCTCTTCAACACACGGAGCCTCTTCACTGACGTTACAAACATGCTGCAAAAGTTGCAAATAATAGAGAGAAAAAAAAAATGAGTGCCGTTGTCCATAATGGAGAAACAGAATTCATGTAGATGAGTCTAACATAATTGCGATAAAGCTTAGATGATAAGAGTTATGTTGATCTTCTAAAGTTTTGGGCATTTTAATTGCCCGCTCAAGTAATCCACTTAGAGAGAAGATTAATGACTGCATATAGTTTTGCATAGTATCTACAATTTAACACCATACAAACGATGTTAATGATTACAACGTAGATTTATAATATGAAATGCTTACTTCCATGGAACATCCCCAACCAACATCCTATCTCCTTCATTGTCTTCATAAACCAAAGTATATTCTCCACTTCCATCTAATAAACCTTCAATTAGCCGCCTTTCTTCCGCAGTCTTTTGATTTCCAGTCTCTGAAGAGTCTTTTTGAGCTGAATATAAGGAAAGAAAAGAAATTGAGAAAACCATCTGTGTTCTTGAGTTTCTTTGGTATAAAATCTCACGCACATAACCTTCACTAAGCCTCAATGGAATATAAGAAAATGAGAGAATAAGAGGGGGGAACCATCTATCTTCCACATGCAATTCAAGTATATAACCTTTAAGAAGGTCTCTGAAGAGTTCATCCACTGCAGAAGAGAGTTTATCATAGCTGTGATAGGCGCTGAGATCTATTTTTCTTCCAATGGGCACTCCATCCATATTAATCTTAATAAACATCCCTTTCCTGCCGTCTTCTGCCTTTTCTTTGATTTGGGAGACACCATTTTGGGAATCAACAGACGGTTTTAGAGAGCTGCTTGCAAGATTCTTCCGGAAGGACCGAATGGGAGGCCATCCAACAACAGGAACAGAGGAAGTTCTGCTTATCACATTTGGTCAGTAAGAAAACCCAAATCAATTTACAGGTTCAATAACTGGAGAAGTATATTGAAACAAAAATCTTCCAACAGCAGTTGCAATCCACAAGAAAGAACCAAAGATGCATCATCAAAACAAAAATTGAAGCTCTCATATATGGAAGGAAACAATAAGAAATTTCCCAACAGGAAGAGTAGCCATCATGCAATAACAAATCAAATCCAAAGCACCACAGTAACATTTCCACCTTAGAAAGACATAAACAAATCACTAGAATATCATAACCAAGGCTAATTAATTACAACAACTTATGCCTAAAAAAAAGAAGAAAAACCATAACCAAATGTAGTGGATATAAATAAATTGTGAAAAAAAAAAAAAAAACAGTAACCAAAAGTGACAAAAGTATTCATCAGTAAGAACAAGTACCAGCAATATCACATAGAAAAGATTGAAAAAAAAAAAAAAAGGAAGAAAAGAGACCCCAAAAAAACCAGGGGGGCATTCTTCATACCGTGTTTGAGAGTTGTTGCCAACAGATGCATTCACAGGAACCGGGGCAGAATTTGGAGAGCATGTCTTCCTCTCAAGCTTCTGCATGTCTCCTTTGATTCCATTTGCTTGTGAGGATTCCTTCGCCAGAACAGGCAAACTTGGAATTGACTGAAACTGCAAAAACGCTGGTTTTTGCTGCTGACCTTTCTGGAAAGTTGAAGGAGATGGTGAAGAAGACCAACAAGGAGGGAAAAGGGCACTTGGGTTCTGTGAAGAAAGCTTCTGGGATTGATTTCCATTGCTATCAACATCTTTTTCTGTTTCAACTGCGTCAGAAAACCCTCTCTTTGCACCAGAGGAAGGATTGCTGGTTTTGGGAGACTTGGAAAAATGCCCAAGAGACATAAGAGATTCATCTTTTTCTCTACTTGTGCTGTTGTTTTCTTTGACTGACCAATCTCCAGGTGGTCCAAGCCTCAGCTCTAGCTTTTTCTCCTCTGCAACTCCAAAACAACCTCCATCTCTGACCCACCAGTCCCTCTCATTTGAAACCACGTCTTGAAATCTCTGGCATGGCTCTTTTCTCCTTAGATCTCCTTCCATTTTCCAGAAACAAGGGATACGAAATTGTAGAATCCGAATTCAAAAAACCACCTTTTAATCCTGGAAAGACAAATGCATCAGAATTAAGAAACCACGAAACATACAACATAAGAAGTTGCTTCCCCTTAAACTCTTAACAAGGGGAAAAAGGCAAAAACCCATGTTAGGGAACAATAAGACACAATCAAACTTCCCCCAATGCTATAAGTAAAACAAACTCATGAGGATGTCTCACACTTAAAGCTAAAGAGAAAAAGAACTAACACCAACCAAAAGAAAAGAACAATCACCTTCTAAATCATCAAGTATTCATTTCCAAATCCAGATTGAAATAAACCCAGATTTAAGTTTACCTTGGGCTTAAAGGGATACAAAAATCAACAGCAATGACTTGTACAGGAACCAGAAAAGAGGAGCTTTTAGGTAACACAACTAACCTTCTCACCCCCATTAAAACACCCAAATATCCCAGAATCTGTTTAGAGAGAGAGAGAGAGAGAGAGAGAGAGAGAGAGGACAAATTAAAGTGTTGAAGGCTTTTGTTATCAGTGTAAAGAAAGGAAGAGATAGAAAGAGAGATTAGGCTTTTGTTCTCTCTCTTTGTCCCAGTGGGTTTTGTTTGGTGTGTGCTTTGCTCTGTTTGCTGCTTTTGGCAAGAAGAGTGGGTGACAGAAAGGAGGAGAGGATGAAGAAAGAAAGAAAGAAAGAGGACCAAAAACACTGAAAAGAGATTCCACCACTCAAAACCAAACCACAAACGCAGTGAGAGCTGTGCTCACGCAACCATCACACCAAAATAACACACCATCCATCATCCACACAACAAACCCCCCCTTCACCACCACATTACCCCAACACCTCACCTCTCTCTCTCTCCAGCTTCAAAGTCAAAACACCAACACCTACCCTCTAGCTCTCTAACCAGCTCCAAAACACCAACACCTACCCTTCCTCTCTCTCTCTCTCTCTCTCTCTCGCCAGTTTCGAAACACCAAACACTTACCCTTTTATCTCTCTCTTTCTATCTGCACAGCTGCAGAACTCCAATGCACATGCAGGAGATGAAGGCAACCCATATGATATATAGGGGTCCGACACAGTAATCTTCAACGTGTGTAGGGACGCACCCAAGTCCCAACGTTGTAGGTGGGCCCCACATTCTTTCACCGTTGATTTGATTTGGGGGACTCGATGTCATTTGTGATTGTACCAACAGAAAGGGCCCACGTCCATAGACTCTCTATGTCTGCATCTGCTGTCCTATGAATTATCTGCTCATGTGTTCAAAGCACTGCCCCTGTTGTGCATGGATGGGCTGATGGGCATTTTAGTGTGTGCCTTGGGAGCAACTGGAATTGTAAACTCTCAAAAATTATTGGGGAGATGTTCTGGTCGGAGATCCATGGGGATGGCAATCCAAAATCCCAGGTCATAATTTCCTGGGGAAGGTGGTAAAAAAGAAAGAAAAGACATTCTTCTTGACACCTACCTACCTTGTCCAATGTCCTCTTCTCTCTTTATGGACCCATCTTTGGCTAATTCATTCCCACCATCTATGCCTGTTACCCAAAGTAGCCATAGTCCTAATTTAACAATGATAATTTAACAATGATAGCAACCTTCCCATAATTAATACTGTGTGGAGTATTTCTACCGAAATCGAGGTTACCCCTGACCTCGGTAATAGTACCGATCAGGAGACCTCAATCTCTATCTTCCTGGCACGGCAGTGCCTCGGCCGTTATCGAGGTGGGATTGGTCCCGACCACATCCTTCCGAACTGAGCCTCGTGCGTTGGCATTCTTGTCCGACCTCAGATATAATAACTAACCTCGGTGTCTTCTCCAGTTCGGCCCCTCGGCCGAAGTGAACACTGGGCGTCTAATCTTAATGGATGGGACGGCTACTTCACAGAGTCCCTGACAAATAGGGTGGCCACCGGCCATCGATAAGGGCTCCTTCCTATCAGCAGATCACATCCACATTTATGTAAGGGATATGAGGGGAGGTCTGATGGGACAAGTATCCTCACCTACCCCCACCAAGGATCCTAGATGTGGGCTGATGAGACAAGTATCCCCACCTACTTCCACTGTGGAACCTTCCACTCTCCTCTATAAATACCTACATGGTAACCCCATAACAGGTATGTAAGATACAGCCTATACTGTTATTTTGCTAAACACCTTCTTCCTCATTTCACCCTAGTTCAGTGACTGCACTAACTCAGGCGTCGGAGTGCCTTTGGCTGACAGCAGCCTCGAGCTCTGACCGCTGTTTCTTCTCTCTTTCAGGATTCAGGTCATCGGTGACTTCCCCGATCAGTTGAACAGGATTCCACTAATCCCCATCATCATCCAAACCAAGTCCGTAATATTTAGGCACGCACAATTGGCGCCGTCTGTGGGAAACGAAGCGATTTGAATAACCCACATCTTTCATCTTAACAGCCATGCCTCCGAAAGCTAGGAGGGGAAGAAGCGTTGCTGGACCATCCAAGTCCAAGCAACCAGAGACGTTCCTGCCTCGCCCGCCGCCTCCATTGGTGACAAACCAGGCAGGAGCGCTGGTGACGAACCAGCAAGGAGCAACCAGGCAGACATCGCCCAATCCTCAGCCGAGGAAAGTTGGCGGAGAACCTGGCATTCGAAGTGTAGGGTCGCCCATCACGGTGACACACTCATCGTCGAGGGATGTGGCAGCTTCTCCTTGCCGTGGTCCAGTGATAGAAAGGGTTAGACCAACTGCCATTCAGGCAGAGCGTCCGCGACTAGAGGTTGTTTTCACCGAGCCACCTAGTAGGGATGTTCCTCTTCAGGGACAGGCCCGACGGGGAAAGGCTCCAGTGCAGTCTGACCCGCGCCAGTCCCACCATCAGGACCACATGGAGGAGGACCACGTGCACCTCGACGATGAGGGAGACGACGACATGGCATTGGAGCAGGACGACAAAGCACACACCGAAGCAATCAAGGCTCAGAATACCCTCATCGAGGAGCAAAGAGCCCAGATCCTCCAGCTCCAGCAGCAGCTCCAGGCAAGGGACAGAGCCCCGCCCGGGGCCTCGCACACGCCTCCAACTCGGCAACGAGCTCGGAGAGGTCCCGGGGCTCGGCCAGACCTGAGACTGCAACTAAATGAAAGGCATACCCGAGCTCGCGAAGAAGGCTCGAGTAGCACCCACGCCAGCGCTAACCAGCAGCAGCGCCGGAAAAAAGGCGGGAAGACGACCCCGGCATGGCTGATTATATTAATCAGCAAATTCAGCTGGCCGTACAGGAGAACATGGAGTTTGCTGGCCTCACTCGAGGTCGGCTGGCTACCCAAGATAGTGACAACCACGGCACATCTCATTTCACTCGGGAGATTAGAGATCACCCCCTCCCCAACAAGTTCAGCGTCTCGCGGTTCAATCTCTATGACGGGACTTCGGACCCCAAGGCGCACCTCCGACACTTCACTCAGAAGATGTCGGTGTGGTGTGGCGACGGTAGCCTGGACTGTAAAGTCTTCTATTCCAATCTAGGTGACCTCCCACTTAGGTGGTTCTGTGCACTCTCCGAGGGATCGATTTCAAGCTGGCAGCAGCTTTGAAATTCCTTCGTCGAGAAATTTCAAGCACACCGAGTTCTCCCAAAGACAGATGCCGACCTGCTGGCTATCAAGATGAGGCCGACTGAGAATATCACCCGGTTCGCTAAAAGATTTTGGACCATTTATAGCCAGGTCGAAGACTCCAGCGACGAACTGGCCATCAAATCCTTCTGACACGCTCTGTTGCCAGCCAACGAGCTTCGGAGGGACCTGGTGAAGTTCCCCGTGTCCTCGGTGAAAGCACTGATGGCCTGGGTGAATTAGTTCATTGAGCAGGAGGAAGACGATGTTCGGGCTCGGGAAAGTCACAGCCACTGGCCCGAGGAGCGACCTTCTAAGAAGAAAAAGAGGCTCGCCAAGAGGGAGGCGGACCGAAATAGAAAACCCTCCGGCTCGGCAGCGCGTGCCGTTCCCACCTCGGGAGGCAGCGAAAAGCTGAAACCAAGTGGCACCTCTTATAAGGCCGTCAACACCGTCTTCAAGGAGCCTATTTACAAGCTCCTCGGCAAAATCCAAGCTCAACCCTTCTTCAAATGGCCCCAGCCCATGAAGGGTGATCCCTCCACCCGAGACCAGGGCAAGGTTTGTGGCTATCACAAGGATAAAGGATACAGAACTGAGGATTGCCATGCCTTTAAAGCGCACCTCGAGAGGCTGGTGAAAGACGGGCATCTGAAGGACTTCGTCAAAGAAGGCAGAGTAAACAGTGCTCAGCAGCGCCAACCCGACGACCGGGATAGCAATGAGCTGGTGGGGACCATCGACGTCATCCACCTGGCTCCCCTCCCAAAGGACAGTGACCAGGCCCGCGCTGAGGCCAGGAGGGCCAAACACGGCAAACAAATAATACAGCCAAGCTCGGTCCTTCGGCAAAGAAGGCACGCGTAGAGAGGCCAAAGATTTGGTTCTCTGACAGAGACTTGGCCGGGGTCCAGCTACCCCACAATGATCCCCTGCTCTTGACTATGAGGTTACAGAACTTCAATGTCAAGAGGATCCTAGTGGACCCCGGGAGCTCCTCGGAAATCCTCTATTTTGACTGCTTCAAGAAAATGGGTTTGAAAGAGGAAGACCTGCAGGAAGCTCACATCTCACTGGTGGGTTTCAGCGCCAAGACAGTGTATCCAAAAGGGAAGATTTCCCTCAAGGTCGAGGTGGGAGGAGCCTCCATGACAACGAACTTCCTGGTGGTAGACGCCCAATCCCCATACAATGCCATCATAGGAAGAACCTGGCTTCATAACATGGAAGCTGTGCCCTCTACCCATCACCAGAAGCTCAAGTTCCCGTTACAGAACGAGGACGGGGGCTTCGAAGTAATCATAGTCCGCGGAGACCAACAAATGGCCAAAGAATGCCTGATGGCCGTGGTCCCCGGAGAAGCAGAGCCACAGTGAGTTCACATGACCGAGCTTGAGGCTGTCGGCCGGACTCCCGAGCAGAAGAGCGTTGAAGACCTTACTAAAGTCAGGATCGATCCCGACGATCCAGAGAGATTCTTCGTGCTCGGAAGCCAGCTTGCTGACAAAGAAAGGGCCGAAATGCTTGACTTCCTATTACAGAACAGAGAGGTCTTCGCCTGGACCCCATATGAGATGCCTGGCATTGACCCCGAGGTCATGTGCCACAGGCTAAATGTGGATCCCGAGCACAAGCCTGTAGTCCAAAAGACTCGCAGGTCGGGAATCCAGCAAGCAGACGCGGTGACCGAGGAGGTCAAGAAATTGTTAGAAGCTGAAGCTATCAGAGAAGTCCACTACCCTGTGTGGTTAGCCAACACAGTTGTGGTAAAAAAGAATGGTGGGAGCTGGAGGGTCTGTGTAGACTTCACCGATCTCAATAAAGCATGTCCCAAAGACAGCTTTCCCCTTCCGAAGATAGACCAGCTGATCGATATCACTGCCGGGCACGATAGGATGAGTTTCCTCGATGCCTACCGAGGTTACCATCAAATTCCGATGCACAAGCCTGATCAGGAAAAAACCGCGTTCATAACTCCCAGATGCATTTACTGCTACAAGGTGATGCCCTTCAGGTTAAAAAAACGCTGGTGCCACTTACCAGAGGCTAGTGACCAAAATGTTTTAGGCCCAGCTCGGCAAGACGTTTGAGGTCTACATCGACGACATGGTCGTTAAGTCTAAAAGGTCACGGGACCACTTGACTGACTTACACCAAACCTTCGCCGTCCTCAAACAATACAAGCTCAAGCTGAACGCCTCTAAATGCGCATTTAGTGTCGGCTCAGGCAAATTCCTGGGCAGCTTGGTCACTAGGCGAGGAATAGAGGCCAATCCCGACCAGATTTCGGCGATTAAGGCCCTGCAGAGTCCGACCTTGGCAAAGCAAGTCCAGAGGCTCACAGGGATGGCAGCAGCACTGAACCGCTTCATTAGTCGAGCTTCAGACAAATGCCGTCCCTTCTTCCAACTCCTCAAAAAGAGCTCCGGGTTCCAGTGGACGCCAGAGTGCGAAAGCGCTCTTCAGAGGCTCAAAGGATACCTCTCTTCACCCCCCTTACTTTCCACCCCGTCACAGGGTGAGGTCTTATACTTGTACCTGGCAGTCTCGGACCATGCAGTAAGCTCGGTACTCATAAGAGAAGATGAGAGGCAGCAAAAACCCATCTATTACACAAGCAAAATCCTGCTGGATGCCGAGACGAGATACCTGCCATTGGAGAAGCTCGCATTTGCACTCATCAGTGCCTCCCGCAAGCTCTCCCACTACTTCTAGACATATTCCATGGTGGTTGTGACAAAATATCCACTCAAGTCTCTCTTCAGGAAGTCAGACTTCTCCGGAAGGGTGTCTAAATGGGCTGTTGAGCTGGGACAATATGATATCTAATATCAGCCCAAGACGGCCATCAAAGCCCAGGTACTGGCAGACTTCATTGTGGAGTTCACCTCTCCTAGTTCGACACCGAGCCACCTCGACACTGAACTAGGGGGGCAAGGAGGAGACAACCACCGAGACCGAGACAGAACAAGAGCGGTCCTGGAAACGGTTCCTCGACTCATCTTGGAAGGTCTTCGTCGATGGGTCATCAACCTCCAAAAGGGTTGGCGCTGGCATCGTCCTCCAATCTCTGGAGGGCCTCGTCATTGAGCAAGCCCTGACTCTTGACTTCAAAGCATCTAACAACGAGGCTGAGTATGAAGCACTGATCGCAGGGCTGGGCAGCGCAAAAATTCTGGGGGCACAGCAACTGGTGGTCTTCAGCTATTCGCAGCTGGTGACAAGCCAACTAAATGGAGACTACCAAGCCCGTGACGACAGGATGGCAGCCTATCTAGCCCACACCAAGCAACTCCTATCTCAATTCCAAAAAAGCTGAAGTCAGGCAGATCGGCAGAGATTTCAACTCTCACGCCGATGCACTGGCTAGCTTGGCCTCTGTTGTCGAGGCAGGAAGGAAAAGAACTGTCGAAGTGGAAGCACTAGACAGGCCGAGTATAGGACTCCACCCACCTCAGCAGATCCTGTGTGCCGAGCTCGGTCCAAGCTGGATGGACGAGTTCATTTCTTACCTCAAGGATGACTAGCTTCCCGAGGACAAGAACCAGGCCCACAAAATCAGGCTGAAAGCAGCTCGGTTCTGGTTATCTTCAGATGGCAAGCTCTACAAAAAGTCCTACAATGGCCCTTATCTCCAATGCGTTCACCCAAGCAAGGTCGAGGACTTCCTTTATGAAATTCATAAAGGAATCTGCGGCAGTCACATCGGAGGTCGGTCACTGGCTTACCGAGCTATTAGCCAAGGTTACTGGTGGCCCTACATGCAAAAGGACGCTCAGGTCTATGCAAGGAAATGCGAGAAGTGCCAGAAGTTCTCTTATTCTTTCCATCAACCAGCACATGACCTAAGTCCTCTGTCCAGTCCCTGGCCTTTTGCCCAATGGGGACTGGACTTGGTGGGACCTCTCCACCGAGCTCCAAGGAATAAAAGATGGTTGAAAGTAGCCACTGACTACTTCACCAAGTGGATAGAAGCTGAAGTATTGTCCTCCATCACCGAGAAGGATACTAGAAACTTCGTGTGGAGGAACATTGTGACAATATTTGGGGTGCCTCGAGCCTTGGTCTCGGACAACGGGACTCAGTTCGACTCCAACTTCTTTAAAATCTTCTGTGAAAAACTTGGCATCAGGAACTACTATTCTACCCCAGCGTATCCCCAGAGCAATGGACAAGCTGAAATCTCTAACAAGGTCGTGCTCGACGGACTCAAGAGGAGACTGGACCGAGCCAAAGGGAGATGGGTAGAGGAGCTCCCAAGCGTCCTTTGGGCGTACAGAACTACCCCAAGGTGCTCAACCTCGGTTACACCTTTCTCCCTGGCCTACGGGATGGAAGCTGTAATTCCACTAGAAGTCGGTCTCCCGACCCTCAGGTCGGAGATGTTCGACCGAGGCCGGAACGATGTAAACCTCTGCACAGAGCTCGACGTAGCTGAGGAACGAAGGGATGCCGCAGCCATCCGCCTCGCTTCCTACCAGCGACAGTTGGCTAGAGGATATAATCAAAAGGTCAAAGAACGGAATTTCTCCCCTGGAGAATTGGTCTTGAAAAAGACTCTTCCAGCAGACAAAAGCCCCAGCGAAGGAAAACTTGCACCGAACTGGCATGGGCCATTCAAAGTGACTTCGGTAGCTGGGCAGTCTGCATACAGACTTAAGGACATGGAGGGTAGAGAGCTATCACGTCCATGGAATGCCACGCAGCTCAAGAAATTCTACTTTTGAGATGTAATCGGATTTCGGAAGTCAATAAACTGATTCTTTTTATAGAATATGTTTTTACTTCCTAAACTATCTCCTATTCTCAAATATGGCCAAGTTATGGAACTCGGCACATGCATACAGCTTGGTCACAGCATCAGCTTGCACCCCGAGACCTGCACACCAAGCAATTGAGCATCAGTTCGGCAGAACAAAAATACATCAAAAGATGAAAGAAATTGAGATATTTACTTGGTGGCTCCCCGAGACGACGAGGGATGTGATCCACCTTGGGATCCCAGGGGGCGTACTCCCAGCTTCCAGTGACGTACAGACGGTCATCCCCGACGTATTTAGTGTTGTCCTCGAGCTCGTTGATTATAGGATTTTCCTTCGACCGAACTCGAAGATAATACGCATCCTCCTTGGGAGATCGACAGAGGTCATAGACATCTTCAATATCCTCGACGCCAAGGTCAGTCCCCAAAATCCTATTGAGTTCGGCTATGCTCATGATTATCTTGTAACCATTGGGCATGAGCTGGCAGGGGGTGAGATTCCACCTCCTAAGGCAGGCCCTCAGGAGAGGGTGGACAGGGATTCTCACCCCACCTTCTATAATGGCCACTAGTGGGAAGGGCATCCATCCGTCTACACAGATCCAAGGTCGGAATCGGTCATCCGGACCGTCCGCCCTGATATCGACGTCCTCGGGTATATGGTATTTGTTCCTAAGCTCTGCTAGGGCAAGGTCTGTATCTATCCAATGCCTGTACACCCCCATCTCCTCCGGCATAAACTAAAAGCAGACGACGGTGACGGAAAAGGACAGTATGCAACTCAGAAAAGAGACCCCGGGAGAAAACCCCAGAAAAGGAGAAAGGGGCAGAGGAACTCACTGGCACGCGAGATCAGAACGAATGTAGAGACAACGGGGACTTGGTCTTCAGAACGACGGACGGATTTCTCAGACGACGAGGTCTCTCGGACAAATCTCAGGCAGGTCTCAGGCGGAAGCTCCATACGCAGTAGCAGGTTCTGCAAAAGTAGTCCTCCTTCGAGGACGAGACCTTTTATACAGAGATAAAAATCTCTTCGTATCCCGAAAGACGCGCGTGCAGACACCGCCTCGGGCACGCCACCCGTCTCCTCGATAGGACTTCACGGCCATCAGGGACGAGACACGTGGCAACGCCGCGTCGCCTTCATGATGATATAGGCGGGCAAGTTAAACCGCCTCCAGACAGCTGCGCGCTAATAAATGCGCATCGGAAAGCAAAACGGCACCCCACGCTTCTTTAAAGGCTACGGGATCGGTTTCGGGAAACTACCATCCTATCACTCCCGACCCCGAGGTGTTGCCAAACCTCGAGGTCAGGAGCTGGGGGCAATTGTGTGGAGTATTTCTACCGAAACCGAAGTTACCCCTGACCTCGGTAATAGTACCGATCAGGAGACCTCAATCTCCATCTTCCTGGCACGGCAGTGCCTCGGCCGTTATCGAGATGGGATTGGTCTCAGTAAGAGTACCGACCACATCCTTCCGAACTGAGCCTCGTGCATTGGCATCCTTGTCCGACCTCAGGTATAATAACTAACCTCGGTGTCTTCTCCAGTTCGGCCCCTCGGCCGAGGTGAACACTGGGGGTCTAATCCCCATTAATGGATGGGACAGCTACTTCACAGAGAGTCTCTAACAAATAGGGTGGCCACCGACCATCGATAAGGGCTCCTTCCTATCAGCAGATCACATCCACATTTATGTAAGGGATATGAGGAGAGGTCTGACGGGACAAGTATCCTCACCTACCCCCACCAAGGATCCTAGATGTGGGCTGATGGGACAAGTATCCCCACCTACTTCCACTGTGGAACCTTCCACTCTCTTCTATAAATACCTGCATGCTAACCCCATAACAGGTATGTAAGATACAGCCTATACTGTTATTTTGCTAAACACCTTCTTCCCCATTTCACCCTAGTTCAGTGACTGCACTAACTCAGGCGTCGGAGTGCCTTTGGCTGACAGCAGCCTCAAGCTTTGACCGCTGTTTCTTCTCTCTTTCAGGATTCAAGCCATCGGTGACTTCCCCGATCAATTGAACAGGATTCCACTAATCCCCATCATCATCCAAACCAAATCCGTAATATTTAGGCACGCACAAATACTCTCTTTTCTGTTTTTAAAGTTTGAAGTACTCCTTTCTATATAAATAATTTGGGATCAATCTTGAGTCTTGACTATATTGTTTAAGCACAAGGGACTCGAATAGTGTGTACGAGTGCAAGAGGGCGTGAGTATTTCTAAGAGCTGAGAAAAACTTGGAAGGACTTGAGCTCTATTTTAGTTAATCTAAATCTTAAAATCTAATTAAATCAAAGTGCAATGGTGTTAAAATTGGCATGAGGAAATGAAGAATCTGCACTGTCAGATCAAAGTCAAATTTGCGTTGATGTTAAGTCACAAATGTGTAATGAATGCCAAAGGTTTAGATTGATCACTGGAATAAATACAAAGATGAGCCGGGCACAGCGTCTCTGTGGCTACTACTGACCGAGGATGATCTACAAAAGTGTGGGAGCAGAGATGTTTGGTGTACTGCGGACTACCGTAGTGAAAATATTAGTGGTTCAGATTTGCACCATTTCCCATTCCAAATGATGGCGAATGCCCATTTAAATCGCTGGATGTACCAGATTCTCCTGAGCTCTATGTTTATATCAACAGTGGGTCCACAATAAACCCTAACTGCAACCTAAATCCTTCTTAAACATCTCTAATTATCTGATCCAACAAGAGTGGTCCAGTCATCCAAGCAAAACTCTCATGAGCATGACAAGCACAAGGGATAAAAGGGATAAAAAGTAATCATTCAAATGATTATATACAAAAAGATGCAACCTAACTGAAGATTTAGGGCATGTTTGTGTACACATCATTTCTGCAAAAAAGGAAAATTGCCACGTGAGCAAATTTCATAGAAATGAAAATATTGAAAAAGAATTTCAACAGAATTTAGGAATTCATGTTTGATACAAATTATTTTTTCTCGTTTAATTGGTGCTAATTTTGTTTAGTGCAGCTGTGGATTCCTTACATAAAATCAAATTTTCTTATTTAGTGAAACAATTTTTTGAAGGAAAAAAATAGCATGTATATTATTTATTCAACATCAAATAATAATTTATTTAAAGAAATAAAAAATGAAAGAATTTATATAGTTTTTGGTTGAAATGGAAAAGGAGGAGAAGTTTTTCGAGGAAATCTATTTCCTATATCCCAATAAGAAACCCATTTCCAGCATTAGCAAGAAAAATATTGACGATGCTGGAAAGCGTTTCCGTAAAATTATTCCACCGTATACGACTAGAAAATGGAGAAAACCGTTCACTTTTCTGCATAAAAGTAATACACAAAAGTGTCTTTAGGATTGTATGTTTAGGAGCACATATAAAAGTGAAGATCTAAACTAAAGAGATTAAATTTCTTTTAATATACTAAGGATAAAGAGATTTGACGACATGTTCATGAAAATTAGAGAAAGAGTTGAATGGTTAAATGAAAACATGTATTTCTATCATTTCTTTTCCAAAATCTATTGGTGACAAATTTTAGAAACAATGCAAACAGAAAATTGGTGTATGGAAGCAATTGGAAACACCCAATCAAATACCAACACTACAAGTTTGGCTGATGTCCCAGCGACAGAGAAAGGGACACGTTGGCTGTTGTACCATACTCCTCATCTGGTTGGGTTCAACCTTCAACAGCTTTAACTCTAACCTAACCATGGTCAGTCAGTCACTCAGATTTGGATGTCTGCTCCACCCGGCACCAAACCACAGTTTATGGACACGCGTCGAATTACACCAGGAGTGGGACCCGCACGTGCGCGCCGGAAGAGGGCCTACCATCCAGAATGCTCTCCTCCACTGTTTTGGCTTTTACCCTCTCTCTCTCTCTCTCTCTCTGGTCGGCATCACAGTATCATTTCCATCACATGATTATAATTATCATTTTGGATGTTTTTAGCAAATGTCCTTATAGGAAAGAATTCTTAAATTGCTCACCTCCATGGCTCCATCTCCATGTGAAGAAAAAAAAAAAGAGATACCAAGAAAAGGCTTGAAGGTGAATTTAGGCCTAGGCTGACTGAAATAGAAGGTCTAACAAATTATTCTAACCTTAAAGTTCAGTTCTTGAAAGCCTAGTTTTTACTCATTTTGAAAACTTATGAGATAAATTTCAATTGTACTACTTAATATCAAATTATATCAATTTTATTCGTGATAAATACTCAGACGTTCGCATTTCACACTCGACTCACCGATTTTCTCATTATCAACAACATTACAACCAGAGATTGATTCTATGGAGCAGTTAAGTAAAGTACAAAGAGAGGATTGATCACATGCAACTAAAGTTTATATATATAAATAGAAGGAAATAGCTAGAGGGCATTGGATTGATAGGTAAATGGTTTTTTTAGAAGTATAAGTAAACGTTGAATAAGTGAAAAATGTAATAATTATGTAACAAAGAAGCTTTCGTCTAGTAGAATAATTTAAAGTGAGACGAGAAGAATCGGAGCAGTTAAGTAACAATGTTACTTGAGTATTATGTACTACAGTATTTTGGTGGGCATTAAGTAAAAGTAAGATTTTCTGGTGGCTGAGATTTTACTTTTCCACTTACTATGACCAATCAAACATGGTAAAGTTAAAAATCGACGACTGGGAATGCCCTATCATATATTTTACGTTACCTCTTGTATAACAAATATTTTCTTGGAGTTGAGAGTGCATGAGTTTGAATACCATGTGTATTAAAAAAAAAAGCAAAAAATACTCTAAATAACATTCTTTCGTTCTTGTCATTTGACCAAATTTCACTCCAATTGGAGTTATATTGGTCTTCAAATTCATTACATGTGATTTTACTCCATTAAAATTATCTCCCGACCACTCTTTTTGTTTTGCAATTCTTATCATGTGATTCTAATCAATTTGATTGTGCACCTAACTTTATCTTTAGTGAAATCTTATTATATCTGGGTAGAAGTCCGAAGTGTCTTTGAATGGCTTCGGTATCGAAGTTAGATCAGCTGATAGATTTATAAGACAGGCCTCAATGAAATTCTGTGAGGTTAGAGCCTCGGATGATCCAACCCAATTAAACTGTCTTCCCTTTGTTGGCTTTATTCATTTGGTGGTGTGGGCCTGTAAGTCTTCAGCTGTGAATGATGATAAAATTGAAAACATCCCGCTCACTGGGCCCCTTCTTGAATAGACAAAATGCTATTCTCAAAGAATCCTAGTGGCCTCATTCTCAATCACATAGCAGACTTTATGTTTTTTAAATCCAATATGTTGAATGTGCACTATTGCCGCATTTGCTACAGTGATAATCACTTTGGAGTTGAGCAACAGTGAGATTTTCTAGGATTGAATCATCTTTCACGACAAAGAGTGGAAATCAGTCAATTTGCATTTTCAGATCACAATCAAAATAATTGTGCATGTCATCAACCCTTTTTTTTTCATTTTCCTAGCTTGAACCATAAACGATCTGATTATTATGTGTGGGGCCCACCTTCATGCATGTCGATAACAAGGAAAGAGGGGAATGAGAAGGATTTGAGATGTAGATTAAACATGAGTTATTAAATGCCAATGGGCGAGATGATCCTAACCCTTGATTTTAGGGCTTCAAAATAGGATGGTGTGGTCATATAATAAGCGTAGTTTCTTTTTTAATTTTTAACCAAAAAACAGTAATGGTATGACAGTATTAAATTTTGGTGAGCAATACCAATTCATGAGCATGATTAGGTGTTGATCACATGTGTCCTCATCACAAACCCAGATTTCAACCATCTCTAGCCTTGTGGTTGAAATAAAGGCCCACAAGAAGGGAAGTATATAGGATCATGAAGCAAACATATACATGATCGGTTGGAGTTGATGGTAGAATTTAAATTTTCTCATGCAGGAACATCAGTATGCCAATGTTTGATTTAAGGGGTGAGGCAATTCATCCAAACATCGTACCCTTAAATTGAAGGCACCCACCTAAAAATAGTCTCAAATATAAATATAGCACAAAGATACATTCATCTCCGAATGCGACAAAATTAAGATAGATGTATGTTTTGGCTTGAAAGGCAATTTTTAGAACAAACACAAAAGGGAGTACATGGCATGCACCCATTCGCTTGTAGGTGGAGTAAAATAAAATAAATTTAAGCGGGAAAGAAAAATGGAGGGAGTTGATAATAAAATCACAAAAAAAAAGTACTTTTAACTCCGCAAAACAGAAGAAATAGGTTTTTTTATTAATAGCACAAAATGACAAAAATCACTTTTAAATGGTAAAAAATTTAAAAAAAAATAATTTTAAAATGCACAAAATGACAAAAAGTACTTTCACTCCTAACTCCCTCACCTTCTTTTTTTTTTCTTTTTTTTATTTAACGCTCATTCTTATTTCATTTTACTCTAATCAACAAATAAAATTTGAATCTTTTAACCGAGGATTTTGCTTATATATTTTCCATTTGTCACTTCCTTCTAATCCCATTTAACACAAGGCTTAAACCAACCAACATCAACTAGGTTGATATAAGTCTAATTTTATATTCTACCAAAGAAAAATATATCTGATTTTGTGCTATTCTCTTGTGGGGCCTATCTTTATGCTTACCAATAATCAAAGGCACTCTTGGGACTCATCTTTAAGTTTTTAAGGAAAGGTTGGCGTGATATTTGCCAATTGGGCTGCATTCCCAAAATAAACAACCAAAAAAGGGTTTGTGAGTCACATATGCTCAATGCCTCAATGTATGTGTTATTGTACTTATGCTGGTTCTTGATGAATCCTTCTTCAGCTGCCTTTTACTTTTCTCTGACACCTGCTTTCTCCACCCCACGCTTTCGCTTTCGCTTTCACTAAATGAATGATGATAGGTTCAAGTGGCTGCAGTTACTAAAAGCATCACTAAACTAAATCAACCTTCATTATAACACCATTAAAAAGCTACTTTATGTTTGTTTCCTCTCTCTCAGCAAGGAAGTTTGTTTTATTACCTACCCTTTTATTTTTAAATTAGAAACTTTCTTATATGGGCCCTCAGGTTTCACCCAATATTGAAAACTACTCTCATCATTTGCTAGACCTTTTTCTTGAGAAAAAGTGTCTTGGAAGTAGATTGGATTGGATTTTGTTCAAACCAAACTCAATTATAGTTTCATTGTTGTCAAGTTTTGGAAATAATCATTATGATATTTGTCGCATATATAGAAAACCCCCCCCCCCCCCCACCCCCCGGAAGAAAAAAAAAAAAAAAGCTCTAGTTAAAAGAGCATTAGACTTTAAAGTTGTTAAATAAAAGATTAGGATGATCTAATGGGCTGATATATTAACACAACCCTTATCTAGAAAGAGAACTTTCCATCTATCCTATTCTGATGAAAATAACAACATCCTAGTGTGAGCCCCACAAGCTCGAGCTTGACCGCATTAGCATGGAATGCATTCTACTTTTAGGTGAAACTCATTAAATCTATTTTAAACACTCTAATTTCAATGTCCCTAATTATGGATTATTCATGGTGCACATTGCATACATATCGGCACCACTCGATATCTGTTTCTGAGGATTCCATCTGTATATATAACTTGTTATGTAATATCATCCACTTAATAAAAAAAACATGGAGGAGATTTAGAGGGATGGACGGCTCAAATTAGTTAACATGAGTAGAGTTTCCACTTTCCACTCATCTGCATGATGTGATCAGAATATTGACCCACCACAACAGTGACTTGAGAGATCTAAAAGGGGGAAAAAAGTAATATCAATAAGGAATCCATTTAGGTGCTCAAAGTTCAAAGAGAAAAAGGTGTCTATGATATGTCCGAATTTTCTAATCCACACATCCACATACGAACATCCTAATCCCACTATCAAAGAAGTGGGGGCCTATCAAAAAAAGGGCACCCCTAATTAAAGGTGTCTGCCAGAATGTCTGCTTGCAAGAGAAAATTCTCCATATAATTATGTTGTTTCTCTCCCTAAATATATCAAAACAACCATGGGAGTGTGGGGATTGACAGTTTAGTGACTCTATTTGGACGTATGGTGAATTGAAGTATAGTGAGGTGAAGCATCCAATCAAGATAAAAGTATAAAATATAAGGTGTTATGATGGTATTTTATTTTTAGTTGTTTGGTATGAAATCTTTTTGACTTTCTGTATAGTAAAGTGGAGTTTTTTTTTTGTCTTTTAGTAGAGAAAGAGCGTTGCTTTTCGATTGTTTTTCAAAAAATTTGGAGGGAATTATGAAATTATGTACTTTTGATATGACCCCTTATCATTTTTTTTTTCTGAATTCACATTACTTTAGTTTAACTAGTTAATTGCCAAACATGCTAGGGGTTTTTTAAGAAATACTTTTAAAAAATGGTACAATGGTATCATTAATAAAACATAAGCCCTTGTGGCACTTCACTATATTAGTAAAAGTTAAGTAAAATCTTTACTTTTCAGATAATGGGTCACATCAGTAGCATTTTAATTTAAAATTTCAATTATCTTTAAAAAATAAAAAATAGCAACATCTTTTTCTAATAAAAAAGCAAAAAAGCTTCACTTTTCTATAAAAAAAAGTCAAAAAATTTCTTTATACCAATTGACTAAAAATAAAATTCCACCATAACTCCATTATATTTTAATCTCTTTTGATTTGATTTGACGACTTACTCCACTTTACTTTACATGTAAAACTACCATAACAATAAGTAGTTTCAAGAATGTTTACCCAAAATAAATAAATAAATAAACAACATAGTAGTTTCAAGAAGACCTCCAATAACGATTACTAGGAAGCTATAAACCTCTTTTAAACAACTAGCAAATAGCCTTTACATATAAGGACTCATTGGTTGGAATCATTGACTACACTCCATTAAGTACACATCAATCAAGACCGTCCAATCAATGTGTCTAATATTTGGAAGTACAATTCATTAATCAACCTAGTCAGGCCACCTGATCAAGTGGGAAAATTGATCTATCATATGGGAGTAGGACCATCAAAAACCTCTCCAAATGTCACCAGTGGAATCCAGTCTTGATAGTGAGCCAGGGCCCCACTCATAATGGGACTGTGAAGCAGTGGAATGGAACTGTTCTATCAAACCACTAAGTGGGCTGTACCTGGGCCAATGTTGAACTAAATGGATAAAACAAGACCAAGCCCAGCCCAAACCATCTAACTTGAACAAGTCTTCTCTATTGCTAAAATGGATCGGACCCAATGGATCGCTTAGGGCCGAGCACATATGAAGCCTGCTAATTTCAGGCCATACTTCTACATGATTCAGCAGTCAGAACTGTTCAACCCCACCAACCATGAGCCACAGACTCCTTAAGGCCCAAAGATGACAAATTAGGCATGATATATGTTGATAAGCTCCAAGAACTTTACCGAATAAATAGAGTTTGTAAATTAGCCATCTAAATAAAGACAAACTCAATTCAACACCGCGGGTAAAACCCACCCTTTATTCATCGATGATTCATTGAATACCCGCACATCAAACGTCTATCAATTTCTAATGATCTAACTTTTGGTAAATGACTAATTCACAATTCTAAATTTTTCTCTATCATAGAGTCATCAAGATTGATCTTAGTAGACTAAACGCGTTAAGCAAGACATACATTCCCCGCTAAAGAACTGCAGCTTTTTATATAGTCTGTGCACATGATGCATTCATGGATTCTCTTTAATTAATGGTATCTTTCTTCAAAAGCAGGTTACATTTAGTCTGTGGAAGCTTTAACTTTGGGTTGTTTATCCCATAATTAAGGTTTAGTTCCTCTGCTCGATGATGACTTTTTAGTCATGATTTGGGGATCACTTCAAAGTAAGTTTAAATTAAACTATAATCACGAGAAGGCTTGAGTGGATGGAGAAGCTTCCTAGCTATTGATTAATCACTAATCAGAGGGATGACAAGTTTAAAGTGAAATTACTTGTTTATGTGTGCCACTGCCACTTTATGGAAATTCTATGTTCTTGATCCAAGAACATATAAACGGCACAAGCAGACAAGATGTGAACCATTGGTGATGTTGACCCAACTATGGGTTCCATAGATCAAAAATTAGAGATCACTTTACAATCATACCTGCCTGCCTGGCCCAAAGACATATCACCTAGTGAAGTGTGCAACTCAGCGTACCTGACCCAAATTGTGCATGGGCGAATCCAACCCATATAGAACTTGAACGCACCCAACCCGAGCTCAACCTGAGTTGCAAATTCTCTGCTCTTGGATTGAGTTGGGTCTGCTCCGGACAGGTTGGGTACTCACGTTTCACAATAGATGTCGTTTATACTTTGCATATAATATAGTCTACTATATCGTAATTATAGGTTGATAGCCAATGTAGAACTTTTGTCACAACCTAAACATAAATTGAGAGAGACAGAATTCATGTAATTGACCACAATATAGTTGGAAAAAAGCTCTGATGATGATGATTACTATAAATCTAAAACCACACACGTAGTTGCTTACATGTTATATTTATGTTAAAAGGGTGCAAGAGTTAAATCTTGGTAACCAAGGCCCAACCCAAGCCAGCCTGAGTTCATGCAGGTTTTAAAATTATGAACCGAGCCTGACCCGAATCCAAACAAACTCTGGTCTTGGGTCATGTCGAGCAGGTTGAGGGTAACTGGGCCACATGGGTTTAGAGAAAAATCAAATGGACAAAAACATCTTCACATCTTCTGCCTTTGTTGAAAATTGATTGCTGGTGCTTGTCTCATTCAATCCACATCTAATTCAAAGTTGAAGGAGTAAAAAAGGATTTCTCTTGGTGCAAGTACCTTTCCATCCGGTCAACACTTACCTGATTTTGCAAGAGTTTATTCGGACGCTGTCGGGGAGAATTTTGAATTCCCAAATGCTGTAATCTCAGCAATTTTTTTCAAACGGAGGGTTCAACCCTTTGGGCTGGACTAAACCCTTTGAACCAGAGGGAAGCCGGGTAAACTCCCATGTAGTCTCAGTGTAATAGTGCAGTTTCGAACCTACAACATTCAGATGCAAAATAAGACTTTAAGATTCTTAAAGAGTGATAATTCAAAACGCTAGATTTTTAAATTTTTAATATTTAAATAAGAAATCCCAAATGCTTGATAGCTAATATCACTATTATAAATTCCCAATGAATGAGACTTTAATCACAAATTCCTTCATATAGATGCCTCCAAAGGGAAGATAGGGCAAAATAGACCAAAAGTAAACTTGTCACAGTCTCACTGATGACCAAGGTGGTTTGGTTTGCTCCTGCTCAACACTCCCTCCATCCCCCACTGCCTATCAATTATAATATATTAAGCTAGGAGGTTTTGGATTCGATTTTGGCCGGCGGTTATAATTTTGACCCACGGTTACGTAATTACCCACTCATTTTTCCATCAAAACCACTTATATTTCAATTGTTTCTGTGTAACTATATCATTTTTGCTCCAATTTTTCTATTTCTATTTTATCAAAATTGTCATATGGAAAGAGGTGATTTTTTTTAATATGTGATTATTTATTTTGCAATGCAGAGAGATACCGTGCTGAGCACGGGTTATTCGGCTAGTATCAATTAAGCATGGGTGGTCAAGCTTGTCTAGAGCATGAGTCTATCCCACAATCAGACTCGGCCTCACCTTAGATCAATCACGTGGGAGTTCTAAGTATGTAATTAATGTAAGGTTGATCGGTCTAGTGAGAATCTTCAGTTTAAAAGATGGTTCCCATTCACTTTATTTTAGAAGGCTGAAATGTATAAGGATCCAGATTCCCCACATGCGTCATATGCCAATATTAATTCCAAAATTTGCAATTTGTAGGCATCCTTCGTCATAATCATATGATTATAATTTGATCAACGCATCTGATTGTCTCAATAGAAACGTAGTGATGGCCCTTTAGTCAAAACAATTGGATCAGGCCACCATTTTTTGTTGGTCCTATGTGAATTATATATACTTCTGATACTGGGCCTGAAACTGTGTCTATTTGGGTAGGCCTGGACAGTATTTGGGACTGATAGATCACACCCGGATACATTTTTTTGGTTCCAAAATTCTTAAAATGCTAGATCCTGGTTGGATTTTAGCTTGTTGGGTTCTTATTAGGCCCATTCCTATTTAGGTGCTTTAACAAAATGATATTAACAAATAACCTACCTACATCGTATAGAAAAATGATAATTTTTCTTATGATTTTATTGAATATTTTTGTGGTTTGAACCCAGATTTGGTCAAAATGTAATAATGGACTTCAAACGGGTGGGCTCAGGCCTGCCCATTTAGCGTACACACTGTTCAAGCTTTGGGGTCTGTATCAGCCCCAGAACCACGCTTGGGCTTTGTGGCCTAAATCCAGCCTCGACGGTAAGAAGACATTCATGGACCCATTGACTTTTGGGAGGCCCATTGAGAGATACGGACGTGAAATTCACTTCAGTTACAGTATACATTCAATGATTCATGGTTTTCACAAATTATTCAAAATCTATGATGAATCAAGTTATGAAACTTGACCCAGACTGGATCAAGATCCATGGGTTCCAACTAGAGGATCCACATCTGGAATGGACTACAGCAGTGAATTGAACGAGGGTTGTTTTGAAGAGTCTCTAGAGCTCATAACTTATTCCGTTATGAGAGCCTACTTTTATGCTTAATGGGTCTACTTTGAGGTCCATTGATCTGAACCTACTTGTAGATTCAAAGGTCTATCTGAGGCCCTAACTATTGATCTGAACACACTCACATGAGCCCCACTTCTTCATTCAGACCCCAGATTCAATCCGAACATTATCCTTTTAGGTGATTCCGGGCCTGATTAAATACAAAGGACCCAATTCGAAACAGAACGATCCATACATGCATGTCTGGCCCGAAGATGATGAATGGACCAGACCGCTATGATATGTTAAGCTGAATGGATCCCTTGGGAAGTGTTCAGTAGACTACTCAACTTTTCCATCGCTTGAAGGGTCATTCGACTAACAAATCCGACGGTCTGGTCCTTTCATCATCTGGGCCACAGGCAGTGTGTGGATTATTCTTTTTGAAGGCAATTTTGGCCCACCTGATGAGTTAAATGTGCCTCATTTAACTTCGGTTGCTGAGTTCAATGTATACGTTACATCCTGTTGGTCCGAGTCTAGTACGCATGATAAGATCCAAGCCAAAATCAAGCCCGACCCAACATCTGCTTCAGTTCCAGCCTTTTACATTAAGACCAGGCTCCAACCAAACCCAAAGAAAGGACAGTAGTAATCACTATTGAAAATAGATGACGCATATAGTTTGGATTCAAACCACCAAAATGCATTTTTTTTGGCCCACATGTGGACACAATGTCTTGGGCCATACACTTGCAAAGACTATTGTTTGGGGCTGCCTGTCCTGGGGTCGAATACATCAGAACTTGGAATAGGCTGAACTGAATATTAGTCCAATTAGATGACCCTAGCCCTTCTTTTCAGGCCTCAAAAGGCCACTGGCTTTTTTAGGCATTTGAACACTTCTAATGGAAAAGGCACGATCATAGAATGGATATGGTTATGGAATACAATTAGAGTTGGGTAGTTTTGGAGAAGTGGGAACCAGAATCCAATTTTTTGACAAGTCTCTGTGCAATGGACTACATTTGAGCATTTATGTTGAACCAAGTGGGGAACATTCTCCTGAATAAGCCATTTGGGTGACTAATTTTGGACGAGGGTCTAGTGCGGCGAGCCAATGTCTTGGAGTGTGTGTGTGTGTTTTGGATCGGGCTTCAGGCTTTTTATCACTTAATCCAAACCCAGCCCAAAAGTTAAACGGGCACAAATCTTTGCTCCAGGCTGAGCCCAAATATAAAAGCATAAGATCCAACCCCACCCAAAGCAAACTGGGCCCATGTCAGGCTAGGGCTGACCCGAACCACGCTATAGCTGGGGATCATGATAGATGATTTTGTGCCATTTAACTTGGAAAGGGGTTGTGGAAGGTAAATGGATGACCATCCACAGCCTCACTGGTTGTTTGTGCAATAAAAAAGATTGTGTCGTACAGAAGTAAATTGTTCTTATTTTACTATTTCCTTGTTTGGTCCAACGGATTTTTCGTATGGAAAGGGTCAAAATGTACAGTTCTTTTTTTTTTCGATGGAGAGGATTCCAATTTCTTATGAGTAGGATAAGATTATGAAGTTCCTTTGTATTGTGAAAATCGAAATGGGAGAATCCAGAATCATCTTGTTGCGCAAACAAGTCCAAAGGACCCATAGCCATGAAGAATCGAATAGGAAAATAAATCACCACAAGAGATAATTGTCGTGTGCAATTTGATCTGAAGAATGTTGGATACAATGAAAATGACACAAGTGCGAGCGAGAACACTGACGGGCATTGTTGATTGAATATATGAGGCCATTGAAATTGAGAGGAAGAGAAATAATATCTTCGCTATGATGCCATTCATGCCAAGTTCTTCATTAATTGTCCTTTTAACATAAATGTGAGGAGGCTGAAGTTGCATTATTATAATGTATTTTATTGTTAGTCATATGTACAATCCAAAGTAATATGAGTTTATATTCATCAAACCTGAACAGTTGATAGAAGAGTTCGGTTTTGAGATCCTTAAACCATAAGTTAAGAACAATATTATGAGAATAATTCTCTCTATAATGAGACCTTATTATCTCTCTTGTAACAGTCTGTAGCAATCATGAAAGAAACTGAGTTTCTAAGTAGCTTTTTTTTCTCCCTATTCCTAACAGCTGCTGGATCATTTAATAAGAGACCAAGCAGCTTTTCATGTCAACCAACCCAAAGAGCATCCAATGCTGAGAACATCCCAAATACCACTTTTTTTTGGTCGTTGTGGATATGGAGAGAAGGAGGAGAAATGAGTTGGAGATTTTGTTGACTCGGGTTTGACTGGTTTAGACTTTAGACCTACGGGCTATTAAGGCTATGGCATCAGGTCACATCACAGGCCACAAGGTTGGAGACAGAAGAGCAAATGCTCCGTATATTCTGTACAAGAATTCCAGACTGGAAGATCGATCGCTTTTCCTACTTGGGAATTATTATATTCTCATTTTTCTAATCCCATGATTGCTTTGCAAATTAAATACATTCCAGCACACTTCACATGCACCCCCACCCAATTGCCCCCCCTCCCCCTCTACTCCTGAGGTGCTCTCTCTTTCCTCTTAGTGTTTTTCTTGCCATTTTTAATGCTAGGACTTTGAACTTTCGGCACCCCTATCATGAATAATCTATTTTGTGCCACAGGCCCACAGCCCTGCCACTTGGGGCTCTATCAGTTTCACTTCATTATATCTCATTTTAACAATAGTAGAGAGTTTTTTAACAGTGTATGAATGAGATTTTCATTTTGCCTGCACCAGTTTTCGAAACTTTAATTGTAACAAAGAAAACTGGTTATATCAGGAAGACAGATGAGTTTGAGCCTAGGCCCATGGGCTGGATCTGAATCAAAGCACATGTCCCTGATAACTAAATGGGTTAGGCTTTGACAAGCTCCATCATGGCCCATTGGAGACAACAAACACCTGTAGCCATGCACAACCAAATATGGATTGGTCTAGCAAAACAAACAAATAAATAAATGAATAAAGGATGCAGATTGTATATTTTTTGGAAGGGCCATCTAAGGAAAACACTGCCCACATGTGCTTTGATTGGGTCATTGAATTGGGTTGGCGTATAACTACAGGTAAATGTGTATGTATGAAATCGAGTTCCATGCATTTTTTGCTCATAATTCAAAAGTTGATAAAAACTAATCTTAAAGTTAAAAGTGCCAACATGAATCCTTAGTTAATCTGTTGAATTAGAGTTTAAGGTCAAATTACAATTTCTCAATTCGAGCATCCTGCCGATCAGATTGGTGAATCAAAACCTTAAATTTGAAAGGCAGACACCAATGGAAGCCCACTTACATGATTTATCAATCCTACAATTGCTAACCCAATGTCAACCTCTAATTAAAATGGGTCAACTCCTCCGGTCAAAATCAAGTCGACCCTCCTACTTTCCTATACCTTGTATTTCAGGCATAGTTTCACGTGGATACAGTTGTGGATCTCTGTGTCCCAAATCCCCATATGACATCTTCCACATGGAGTCCCATGCCACCGACTTTAATCAGCTACTCTATGTTTTTATAGGGATATATGCCCTTGCCGGTCTACACACGCCATTCCTAGTTATGTTCGAACAATAACTGGTGTATTAATGATCCAAGTTTCCATCCATCTACATCCAAGCAGTTGCTCTTTAATTATCTGATCAATGTCAGTTTTTTTTTTTTTTCAAATAATCTGATCAATGTCAGTTGCAGTTATGTTAGCAGTTAGCTTAGCTACAAGGCAGTTTAATTCCTTATGATATGAACATATGACAGTGGGTCAGATCTGAGATGTTGCTGCAGGGGGCCAAGGCCAACCCTCCAAAGCTACCCATAAAAAGAGGTTGATATTTATAAAGAAGAAAAGGTCTTGTCTCACATGTTGTCAGTGGTCAAGTGATTAGAGGGAATTGAGGTAGACAATAACTATAAAAGCATTACATTGTTTTAAATTAAGTTTGTTTTGGATGACTAACAATTATAACTAAGGAGGCCTTTTACAAACAGACGTAATTATAGAACACAGTTTTAGATATGGAATCTTTCATTGTTTAAACCCTACGTTGGTCTTGATTAGTATTAATTAATTCACCGAACCCACTTCTATAAGTGGACAGTCTGGACCACCAACCCCAAATAAATTTCATGTGTTCATTAAGCATGTTTTGTTTTATTTAAAGTAGGATGATATGATTAGAGAGTCACACTCTCTTCATCTTTATTGCTTTCTCTCTCTATTGGGGCAATGTTGGTCTACTAAAAGACCTCGAGAACGGCTCTTTATCTTAATGGTAATAGCTACACAAAGTTCCAACACTGCATGTGCCTCTTCTTTTGGTTTGTGCAGGCTCCCTTCCCACTTGTGTGGGCTTCCCACTTGAGTAGGTTGTCTTCTGGTGTATGCGCGCTCTTTCTTGGGTCCCAGCTCCCTTGTTTAGGGTAAAAAAAATCACTAGAGGACCTAGGGATCATGTCAACACATTACTACTTAATTTGGAAATTCATCACCACACAATTATACAGTGCTGACTAGTGACTACTGGCTAGGTGTGTAAAAGAAAACTGAAAAACTGTCTAACCAAACCGAACAGAACCACTATTAACAATCGTGTTTTACAGTTCGGTTATGATTATGGTTATTGAAATCAGAAAACCGTGTTTCACGGTTCGATTACGATTTTTATCTTAACTCACGGTTGGTAACCGAACCAAACCTTTAACCGAACACACAGTTAACCGAACCGTTTCACTAATAAAAAGAACCTAAGGGCCTTAATGAAAATTACTTCTTCTTCTTTTTTTACAATAACATATTATGTCATTCTCCAACTATGTTCTTTTTCTTTTTTTTTTATAATAAGTTTGATTGGTAATTGGCAAAATTTTCACAAATTTTTTTAAGTGACAATTAATTATAATCTAACCGTTAACCGCAGTTCAGTTTTTAATGATTTTTTACAATTCAATTATGGTTACGGTTTTCAAAAGTCAAAAACCATAAAACACGGTTCGGTTAATAATTTTTTCAAAATGAGCGATTAACTGAAACTTTACACCCCTATTACTGGCACTGGCTGTTCTAAATAGACTCACTGCCCATGTTCTTAAACAACTAATATAAGTACACAAATTTCATGAATCATAAGCAGAGATTTTTCTTTTAGTTTTTTCCTTTTTTGGTACGACACAAGCGCGTAGAGAGAGAGATATTTCGGAATATAAGCCGTGAAGGGCCGAGGGTGCTTTTGTTAGAAGCATGAATATTTGGGTGTTACTCACAAAAAGGAAAAGAAAAAATAGTAAAGTGCATGCACAACGTGATAGGGCCGAGGGTGCTTTTGTTAAAAGCATGAATATTTGGCTGTTACTCAAAAAAAGTAAAGTGCATGCATGACGCTGCCACGTTTCGTCGTTTAGCTCCAGGTTATGATCTCGTTCCAGATTTCCCACTTATTTATTGCTCACGTGCGGGCCTGCTTCGTGTCGCCGACTCTTTCAACACATCGTCCCGACTCCTATTTACTACGCTATACACAGTAAAATAGCTGTCTAGTGAAAGCTCTGCGGGAAATTTCATCTTGATCTTTTTCATAATTTGGTACTCTCCTAAAATTCATGGATCTAACGGAGGACATGGCCCTAAACAGATTTGATTGGCGTCGTCAAATCCATATAGCCGACCCCACCTAGTGGGAAAAGGCTTGGTTTGGTTTGGTTTGGTTTGGTACTCTCCTAAAATTCACGGGTCAGCTCATGATGAAGGCATTGATTTGATTATCCTCAACACTTGTTTTCTGGAAAACAGTTTCCGTTTTATTGTATTTGGGAATAAAAATTCACATATATGGAGCAATTTTGTGGAGCCCCCTATGAACAATTTAAGTTTGAAAATGATGGGGTGTTTATTTGGATAAATGATTCGCATTAATTTCATATGTTAAAAGTTTATGATCCGATTGATTTGTAAGATTTTAATCTCCTTAGATTATTCACTTTTGCCTTATAGATTAAATCTCTAAATTTTAGCTTGAGGTGCTAGAAAATTAGTAAATTTAATTAGGACACATTATTTAAGAAATTGATCGGATTTTTTTTATAAAAGGAATTCTCAAATATGCCCTTAAGAAGTGGTCATTAGAAAAAGTTTAAAGAATACTGAATGTTGCTGGTCATTTATGATCTTATTTAGACCCCACAAACTATCAACATTCTATAGACCTGATTAATCATACATAACTAATACTAGAAGCCGTTTTATATTTGATGGGTTAATGAACTCTATAAATTTTGCCATTTTAAATAAGTAAAGAATAAACCATGTAGTGCATTTGATCTATCATTATAATCATTTTTTTGCTTTATTTGTAAGTAGATCGAGGTGTAAAATAGCCAAGTTTGGAATAACTCAAGTTTGGCTTCTTTTAACTATATCACTTATAAGTTAGATAAGTTTGAGGAGAGATTAAAATTATTATGATCCTTTGTTAACCTAACTTGTCGGTAAGAGAGTAAATGAGCCAAATTGAGTTGAGCTTCACCATGCTCAAACTCTAGCTAGATTGCTTACAACTTGTGTTCATGATCAGGTGGAAGTGTAGAGCTTGAATTGAGCTTGAGAAGCTAAGATTAAGACCGTCTTCTTTTCACTCTATAAAGCTTCATCTAAGTTTAAGTTGAGCTCAAGATTATCAAAAAAGAGCTGAGGCAACGTTTGTGTTTATCATTGGTTGTGTTTCTTTGGTAGAAATATACCTTATACATATGATTATATGATTAATATTAACTTAATTGAGCTTGAAATCGAGCTTTAATTACATTCAAATTTCGTCAAGTCAAGTCGAGCGGGCTTGGCCTGTGGGCGGCCCTGCCATAAGACCATAGATATATTTATCCCATCACATCACCTTCCACTACTTACCAACTACAAGAAGAAGACATATTTTCTTTAGTTGTAGAAAATCTTCACTGTCGGGAGTACAGTATACCTTTCAAAAGTTATCTTTAAAGGGGCATGTTACTTGTTTTATTTTGTCTTTTACCTCTGTTCATGAACAGTGTTATTCAATGATTATTTATCACTGGAGCCACTCTTGTGACTTGCAAATCAATGAATGTGGGGATTACCTTCTCAGTACTTGCAACAACTTTATAAGACTTTTCATTAGCAGGTATCCAAAACTCTTGCTGATTGGGTTCCTTACCTTGTCAAGCAGTCAATTGTCAGTTTAATGACTCTTTCACAACATTGACTGCATGCGGTTTGTCATATTGGTTGACAGCACTCACTAGCAGTTCTTGTGGTATATACATGTAACTAGTGGAGCCCTGCACATGCAATGCATGTGCAAGAAACATACTCTTTCAGTATGATAATCTGAAAAAATAAAGTCATTAACAAACTCAAAATTAACTATCCCAATGGAGAATGACCAGTTTACATATAACTCATTTTTTTGGCAAATTAAGTAATTTACAATCTTGGCAAATGAAGTAATTTACAATCACTTATTGTTCTTATGAAATTTAGTAAAAGCTTCAATAGAAAAAGGTAAAAAGAAGATAGAATAACAAGATATATGGAAGGAAACTAATTTTAAAAAAAAGTTGAAAACCAACCTTTTATGGTCATACATGATTAGGCAAAACACTCACCAATTTCCCGGCCCATTTTCCATTAAAATTTGTCTAAAACCTAGCGCCAAATACCTACCAAATTCAATGAAATAAAATACTAACCAACCAAAACAGTACACAAGTCATAGCTTTAAATGAATCAACAACAAATCACAAAGATTCCAAGCAAATTGTGTCTTTACAGGCATTAGGATTGAAGTTGAACTTTTCTATACATGACAATCTCAACTGAAATTTCTCATTTGAGTTGTTGTAGTGAATGAACAAATTCTTCAAACACAACCCTTTTCATAATAATTTGAGCTAAGCATTTCATCGAAATATAATAATATTAAGTGGGCCCACAGATGTGTAGTTCTCTTTGATTATATATATAATATAATATAATAATACTAAGTGGGACCCACATATTTGTAAAGAAAAAGCATGACAAGTTTTTCTGCTAAGTGGGTCCCACAAATGTGTAGTTCTCTTTTATTTTATATATAATATAATAATACTAAGTGGGGCCTACAAATGTGTAGATGTAGAGTAAAAGTATGACAAGTTCTTCTACTAAGTGGGGCCCATAGATGTGTAGTTCTCATTTTATATAATAATACTAAGTGGAGCATACATATATTATAATAATACTAAGTGGGGCCCACAGATGTGTAGAGAAAAAGCATAACAAGTTCTTCTACTAAGTGGTATAATATAATAATACCAAGTGGGACCCACAGATGTGTAGTTTTCTTTTATTTTATACATATATATATATATAATATAATAATACGAAGTGGGGCCCACATATTTATAGTTCTCTTGTATTTTATATAAATACAATATAATAATACTAAGTGGGGCCCACAAACGTCTAGATGTAGAGAAAAAGCATGACAAGTTCTTCTACTAAGTGGGGCCCACAGACATGTAGTTCTCTTGTATTTTATATATACATAATATAATATAATAATACTAAGTGAGACCCACAGATGTGTAGAGAAAAAGCATGACAAGTTCTTCTCTTTTATTGGGACCCACAAATGTGTAGCTCTCTTTTATTATATATATAATATCATAATACTAAGTGGGGCCCACAATTTGTAATTTCTCATAATAATATATTAGTATATTATATTATACTATTTGGGAGTGGGCCTCACAATGGTGTAGTGAAAAAGTTTGGATTATAATATTTGGGTTGGCCGCACAAAGGTGTAATGAAAAAGTTTATAATTTCTCATAATAATATATTATTATATTATATTATAATATTTGGGGGTGGGCCCCACAATGGTGTAGTGAAAATTTTTTTGCAACTTTCTCTCTTTTATAATGGTAGTAGATAGTAGATAGTAGATATTTGGAGGTGGGCCCCACAAAGGTGTGGTGAAAAAGTTTGCAATTTCTCAAAATAATATATTATTATATTATATTATAATATTTGGGGTGGGCCCTACAATGGTGTAATGAAAAAGTTTACAATTTCTCATAATAATATATTATTATATTATATTATACTATTTGGGAGATGGGCCCCACAATGGTGTAGTGCAAAAGTTTACATTATAATATTTGGGGTTGGGCACACAAAGGTATAGTGAAAAAGTCTACAATTTCTCATAATAATATATTATTATATTAAATTATAATATTTGGGGGTGGGCCCCACAATGCTGTAGTGAAAAAAGTTTGCAACTTTCCCTCTTTTATGATGGTATAGTAGTAGATAGCAGATAGTAAATATTTAGGGGTGGGCCCCACAATGGTGTCGTGAAAAAAGTTTGCAACTTTCCCTCTTTTATGATGGTATAGTAGTAGATTGCAGATAGTAAATATTTGGGGGTGGGCCCCACAATGGTGTAGTGCAAAAGTTTGTATGCGATAAATAAATAATAAGGATATAGATATTATATTATTTTTATTATTATATAATATATTATTATAAAATTTTTAGTGTGCCCCACTGTGGTTGTAATAAAGAAACCATGTAACATTGCATCTTTTATAAGAGTAGAAGATAGGTAGTAGATCGTGGATATTTGGAGGTGGGCCCCATAATGGTGTAGTGAAAAAGTTTGCATTATAATATTTTGAGATGGGCCCCATAAAGGTGTAGTGAAAACGTTTGTAATTTCTTAAAATAATATATTATTATATTATATTATAATATTTGGGGTGGGCCCCACAATGGTGTAGTGAAAAAGTTTACAATTTCTCACAATAAAATATTATTATATTATATTGTACTTTTTGGGGGATGGGCCCCGCAAAGGTATCGTGAAAAAGTTTGTAATTTCTCATAATAATATATTTTTAAATTATATTATAATATTTGGGGGTGGGCCCCACAATGGTGTAGTGAAAAAAGTTTGCAACTTTCCCTCTTTTATGATGGTATAATAGTAGATAGCAGATAGTAAATATTTGAGGGTGAGCCCCACAATGGTGTATTGAAAAAGTTTGCATTACAATAATTTGGGGTGGGCCCCACAAAGGAGTAGTGAAAAAGTTTGCAATTTCTCAAAATAATATATCATTATTTGATATTATAATATTTGGAGGTGGGCCCCATAATGGTGTAGTGAAAAAGTTTGTATGAGATAGATAGATAATAAGTATATAGATATTATATTATTATATTATAATATAATATATTATTATATATATTATTATTATAATTTTTTTGGTGGGCCCCACAGTGGTTGCACTAAAGCAACCTCGCAACTATGCCTCTTTTATATAAGGGTATAAAATATTATTATATTATATTGTACTTTTTGGGGGATGGGCCCCACAAAGGTATCGTGAAAAAGTTTGTAATTTCTCATAATAATATATTATTAAATTATATTATAATATTTGGGGGTGGGCCCCACAATGGTGTAGTGAAAAAAGTTTACAACTTTCCCTTTTTTATGATGGTATAGTAGTAGATAGCAGATAGTAAATATTTGGGGGTGGGCCCCACAATGGCGTAGTGAAAAAGTTTGCATTATAATAATTTGGGGTGGGCCCACAAGGGAGTAGTGAAAAAGTTTGCAATTTCTCAAAATAATATATTATTATTTGATATTATAATATTTGGGGGTGGGCCCCATAATAGTGTAGTGAAAAAATTTGTATGAGATAGATAGATAATAAGGATATAAATATTATATTATTATATTATTATATAATATATTATTATATTTATATTATTATTATAAATTTTTTGGTGGGCCCCACAGTGGTTGCACTAAAGCAACCTGGCAACTATGCCTCTTTTATATAAAGGTGTATAGATAAGGGTATAGATATGGATTTTATATTATTATTATTATAATATAATAATAATATATGATTATCTTATATTATAATATAATATTTGGGGGTGGGTCCCACAAAGGTGTTGTGAAAAAGTTTGTAAGTTCTCATAATAATATATTAGTATATTATATTATACTATTTGGGGGTGGGCCCCCCAATGGTGTAGTGAAAAAGTTTGCATTATAATATTTGGGTTGACAGCACAAAGGTGTAGTGAAAAAGTTTATAATTTCATAATATCTGGGGGTGGGCCCCACAATGGTGTAGTGAAAAACAATTTGCAACTTTCTCTCTTTTATAATAGTAGTAGATAGTAGATAGTAGGTAGTAGATATTTGGAGGTGGGCCCCACAATGGTGTAGTGAAAAAGTTTGCATTATAATATTTTGGGGTGGGCCCCACAAAGGTGTAGTGAAAAAATTTGCAATTTCTCAAAATAATATATTATTATATTATATTATAATATTTGGGGTGGGCCTTACAATGGTGTAGTGAAAAAGTTTGCAATTTCTCATAATAATATATTATTATATTATATTATACTATTTGGGGGATGGGCCCCATAATGGTGTAGTGCAAAAGTTTGCATTATAATATTTGGGGTTGGGCCCACAAAGGTATAGTGAAAAAGTTTGCGATTTCTCATAATAATATATTATTATATTATATTATAATATTTGGGGGTGGGCCCCACAATGGTGTAGTAAAAAAAGTTTGCAACTTTCTCTCTTTTATGATGGTATAGTAGTAGATAGCAGATAGTAAATATTTGGGGGTGGGCCACACAATGGTGTAGTGAAAAAGTTTGCATTATAATATTTTGGGATGGGCCCCACAAAAGTGTAGTGAAAAAGTTTGCAATTTCTCAAAATAATATATTATTATATGATATTATAATATTTGGAAGTAGGCCCCACAATGGTGTAGTGAAAAAGTTTGTATGAGATAGATAGATAATAAGGGTATAGATATTATATTATTATTATTATATAATATATTATTATATATGTATTATTATAAATTTTTTGGTGGGCCCCACAGTGGTTGTACTAAAGCAACCATGCAATCTTGCCTTTTTTATAAGGGTAGATTATAATATATATATATATTAGGTATATTATATATTATATATTATTATAAATTTTTTGGTGGGCCCCACAGTGGGTGTACTAAAGCAACATGCATTCTTCCCTCTTTTATAAGGGTAGATAGATATGTATTATTATAAATTTTTTGGTGGGCCCCACAGTGGTTGTACTAAAGCAACCATGCAATCTTGCCTTTTTTATAAGGGTAGATTATATATATATATATATATAGATATTAGGTATATTATATATTATATATATTATAATAAATTTTTTGGTGGGCCCCACAGTGGGTGTACTAAAGCATCATGCATTTTTCCCTCTTTTATAAGGGTAGATAGATATGTATTATTATAATTTTTTTGGTGGGCCCCATAGTGGTTGTAATAAAGCAACCATGCAATCTTGTCTTTTTTATAAGGGTAAATTATATATATATATATATATATATATATATATAGATATTAGGTATATTATATATTATAATAAATTTTTTGGTGGGCCCCACAGTGGGTGTACTAAAGCATCATGCATTCTTCCCTCTTTTATAAGGGTAGATAGACATGCCCCAATAATTTTATAAAAAAAAAAAAGGCCATCGGGGTGTAGGATACAAAATACAAGAGTGGAATGGAGTGGGTTGGGATAGGACCCACCACTCTCTCTGTTTCGTCATTCCGAGTGTACCATGCTTTGTTTTGATTGATTTTTTTAGAATAAAGCTATTTCAGCCGGCTTAAACAAGTGATAGGGATTGGCATGGGTTTGATCCTATCCAATTTGTCCCGGGAAATGTTTAAAGGCCCACTTAGGAAGAGAATCGTGTAAGGGGACTTCTTTTATATATATATATATATATATATATATATATATATATATGAGCAAGGCTCTCCTAAGCTTAAGCTTAGGATAAGATTCCGTAAGCTAACGCTTCTGGGGTCCATCCTTGGTCCATCCAAATGGACCAAACATACAACCCCCCTAAATTGAACAGGCCTACTCACTTTTGGTCAGATCCAAATTTACTAGACCGTTGGATCGACTATGCACCGATCCAAATGGACCATTGACCATTAAACTTTTGGTGCTTAGATAGAGATGATAGAAACCACGGTTGTGGCTAATTTTTTATAGGAAGGAGGGTCCTAGGGAGTCCTTGAAATCCCCCCCACCCCCATCCCCATATGGGTCCCCAAGTAGGTTCTACCACGCAATTGAGCTTACTTCAGCTTACCTTATCCTAAGCTTCAGCTTAGGAGAACTGGCCCCTATATATATATATATATATATATATATATATATATATATATATATATATGGGAGATGCTGATATGAGAGTATCTCTCACCTTATTATGAGAGAGATGTAAGGGCCTCCACCTTATCTCTTATAGTAAGGTGAGAGATGTTTTTATGAGAGTAAATAGATGATCCTCATATTTAAGCGGTTAGCATTGCATATAGATCAAATGGGTCTCTTCTTATTCTCATAGTAGTGTAAGAGTTACTATCATATGAGCATTTTATAGCGAGTTAATGATGATAAATAACTTTGTAGGTCCCACATAGGACCTTTCATTGTCAATCTCACCCTCTTCACACTCCCTAGCCTCGCATGAATACTACAAAGCTCAAATTTGATACTTCTCCAACCATTATATATCATTCCATTGAAATGTGAAATGAAGATGCCCTCTAAAATCATTGAACTTCTTTCCTGTAAACAAGTGGTTAGGATGATTTATTAGAGCTGATACTTTGCCCTGTTTTGACTGATATGCTCAATAGAGTGTCTCTCCTATATTGTCCACGAGAATAGAATACATGTCGAAGTACAAAAAATTAGTAATCCATGCATGTGCAGTCATGTAGGAAACGGACATATATCAACAAAATGTTTTGGACTCATAAATGTCGTCACAATAAATGGAAGAGTACTTTCCAAAAATAAATGAACAATAATGCACCTTAATAATATCACATACTCCTCGACCCACATATGGGAAATTCAGAATATTCCATATGAATCTCATCTCCTCCAGAGACGTACCCTCAAATCTCACTATAATATGGTTAGGTCCCACCACAAGGTTGAACACACAATTGAAAATATGATTGTACAAGAACATGACATTAATCATGTTTTCATCGTGTGCTCAATCAAACACCAGGATCCACTCTATTGAACAAAAAAAATCTAAGAATATATCATTAATTGGAGGGAATAACAAACAATCCAAATTATCATTATTGTGTGGAGTGCTTACGTAATACCGAGGTAATCTCCTGCCTCGGCACTAAAATACCAATTAAGGGTTACTCCGGTCTGATTTATTCCAGTTCGGCAAGAGTGCCAGCTGTCACCAAGTTGGAGTTGGATTCGGTCTGCCTACCGACCTCGTTCATTATGGGTTTTTCCCCGAGCGTCTCGGTACCAATGCCCGACCTCCTGCATCCCCTGATCTCGGTAATTCCCATCTCGGTCCACTTGACCGAGATGGATGTCCGTCTTGATCTCCATTTATGAGATGGGACGGGGACGGCTACATGGCAGAGCCCCCCTGACAGAAGGTGGCCAAGTACTGATAAGGGACCTTCCCTATCACTTCCACATTTATGTGAGGGGGTTGAGGGGACGTCCGATGGGACAAGTATCCTCACCTACCATCCTAGGAGTGGGCTGATGGGACAAGTATCCCCACCTACCTCCACTATGGAACCTTCTACTCTCTCCTACATATACCTGCATGGGAGCCCCATAAGAGGTAAGCAATATACAGTCTACATCCTGTTTATTTCACCCACATCTTCTCCCTCACTTCACCCTAGTTCAGTGACTGCACTAACTCAGGCGTCGGAGTGCCTTTGGCTGACAGCAGCCTTGGGCTCTGACTGCTCTTTCTTCCCTCTTTTCAGGATTCAGGCCGTCGGTGACTTCTCCGATCGGCTAAAAAGGATTTTCCTAATCCCCTCCATCACTTAAACTAAGTCCATATAATTTAGGCACTTACAATTATATAAGGGTATGTCGGTGACATTGAAACTTATTACATAATTCTTGTGTAATAACCGCGAGAGATTATTCGTACTTGTTAAAAACATCATTATCATTGTTCAAAAACTTTAATGTAATATCTTAAAACTTAGATTTTTTTTTTTTTAGAATAAACACTAGTTAACAATCTATTTATATATATATATTTCATTTCTATTGGAATTTACAATGCTATTTTTAAGTTTTAGTAAAATTTGAGAATAGCGTGAAAATATCAGGAAAGTACCGTTTTAGTTAGATATCGCGATATCTTTGAGCAAACGATATCACGTATATTTTGTAACAATGCTTTGACAACCTAATTCACATATTTAAATGAGTATTCGCGTAGATTCCGATTTGTCTGCATTAATCGCCGATTTTGCGCATGATGTACCTGACACAGTTGGAGACCTTTGACTCCCCTGCAATTGCCTGCCTCACTGTCTCGCAACTTGTGCCGTGCTTTTATCGATAACCTAATAACTGGAAGGAAAGTAAGATACCTAAATTGCCCTTTCTGTATTTCTATTCATAATATCATCATCAATGATCAAAACCCTTGCAATGTTATATCACCAACTGTACCAGCTTCTAAAGAATTTCTCATCTGGGTGGTTCAAGATTTTATACTACATGACCATTCCTGTTACGCTAAAAATTTAGGACATTCAAGAAATAAGGATATTTATTTTGAGTGATTCCATTTTTTTAATGGGTCGGTTCCATTAAAGAGGTTCACTTATTTCACTCAAAAAAAAAATAAAAAAAATTGAGGGAGATGCTGAGGATCCGAACCAGGTAGATCTAAAATTAGACCTATCCATCCATATTTGGTCAATGGTTAGATGGTCCGGGATGGTAAACAAATGGATGGATGTTTTGGTTTTGGTTTTGGTTGGTCTATTTAGATGGACTTGAGGGGCAAAGTGGGTAAGTGCTCAAATATTTGAGTCTTATTTGCATGGGTGGTTGAGCCAGGTTGAGTGGACTTGAAGTGGGCCCCACATGCATGTGCTTGTGGATGGGTTACATTGGACCGACACCGCCATCATTTGTACAATTTTAGGTAGCTCTACATTGATTAGACAATTTAGGTCTGTTCACTGCACACGTAATTAAAGGTTATTTTAATTAATTATTTATTTTTAAATAATGTGGACATTGAATTGAGTAATACTAGGAAGAGCTTGTCGGGGGAAATGGGAGTGTCATTATGAAACATTAATTTTAGATAAAGAGATGGATAGAAGGCTTTATGTTAAAGTAACCTTAAATTTTTAATCTTTTTTATTTTTCTCAAAATTTACTTTGCTAAGCTCCAACCCATTTCCACCTCAATTCAAAATACCCTCAGCTAGGTCTCCCCAATTCCGTTGAGGCATGTCATGAATATTCAAATCTGACATCAAATGAAATTTGTCCCACTATTGAATTAGTTGTTTAGTGAATTGCATAACTCCTCATTATCACAATGACCGTGAAAGAGGCTTGCGTTGTTCATCTTGCATCTCGTACTCACATGAGTTCATCTAAATGATATGTTTAGACTCTTACAACCCACAATATATCAGCTAAGATTATTAAATAAGAAATTGGTTAAAAATCCACAAGAAACAAAACTCCACGTCCAATAACTACTTGTCCCACTATAGCTCAGTTGGCTAGGATCATAATGTGCTGTGAGTTTGACTAAACCTCGGATCTTATCAAGCTCTACGTCAAAAAAAATTCTAAATGAAATAAGTGGAATTCTAAAACCTACAATCACAAACGGTTAATCTTGCGCCGAAAACAACTTCCAATAAAAACACAACATGGGGTACTTCGTTCATGTCATAGGGCTTTTATTTTGGAAAAAGTATACTTATCCCGGGATTGGCCCGACTCCACATAAAAGGATATCTTTGATTATTTGAAAAAAATGACCAAAATATATCCTTTTATATGGAGTTGGGACAGTTCCGGAACAAGAGCCCGGGACAAGTAGCAGTGCTCTTTATTTTGAGCGGTACTCACTCATGCATGATTTCTCCTTGGTCAAAGCCTCACAACAACCGGCCTAACCGGCTCCATTAGTAGGCTACCGATTGATACTAACTACCAAGAAATGTCGTCAACGAAGCAGGTACAAAAGGTTGAAGGCTACTGAAACAAGGGGCAGTTTCGTAATACATGGAAAAAACATGGGCCATTTCGTCAGTGCATAGCCAAATATCTCTCCCCGCCACTTTCATCTGCTGCTCATTGAAGAGTGTTTGATTGGAGCTTCTTCACTTCTCACTCCCTTCCGAAACTTCCATATCATTCTCTTCTCCTCCGTTCCGTTACGTTACGTTCTCATCCGTTGTTTCCTCTAAATCTCTCATCTGCATCTGCAATCCAATCCGTTACTCTTCCATCTTCATCTCCTTCCGTTTCTTCCCAAATCTCTCTCTCTCTCCAAACTCCCAAATTCATCACCCGTTTGGTTTGGTGGTGATTCCATCCAATTCGAGCAAAATCTCCAACTGTTTGTTTGATTCTCCCCCTTGTTTTATGTGATCAGATCTTCATTCATCTCTGATTGTAATCCTATCGACATTTTTTTTATCCTATTCGACTTCGATTTTTCATTGGAAAACCCTAATGAAGCTCTTTCAATTGCCTATTTTCATTCTTCTCATTCTCCTTGAGCTGCAAAGATCTTCTTTTGCTTCTCCAACGCCTCTGAATTGTTCCGACACCACCCGCCTCTGCACCTCCTTCCTCGCCCTAAACCCCGATCCGCACCACACCCTCGCCGAGATTCAGAGCATGTTCGACGTCTTGCCGACGGACGTAACGGTCGAGGACAACAGCCATGGCTACCTCTTCATCAAGAAGAACTGCTCCTGCTCTTCTCCGACCAACAAGTATCTCACCAACACCACTTTTACGGTCAGAAAGGAGGAGGGATCTGTGTCCAAGATGTTGACGGAGGCTTATGGAGGTCTTGCGCTTGCGCCCAACTGGACACGAAAAGCGCGGTTGGGGGCCGTGGTTTCTCTGCATCTCGTGTGCGGGTGTTCGAGTAGGTTGTGGAATTATTTGTTGAGCTATGTGATGAATGATGGGGATACAATCGAATCGCTGGCGAGTCGGTTTGGGGTGAGCATGGATAGTATTGAGACTGTGAATGGGATTGCTGATCCGGAAAACGTAACTGTAGGGGCTGTTTATTACATACCCCTCAATTCGGGTAGGTTTTGTTTCCTCTGCTTCTCTTGTTTTTCTTCTCTTCTAGGAACTGCTTGTTGATTTAGGATGCATTTTGAATATACCCCAGATCCCAATCATTTTTATATTTGGTAGAATTTCATGGATATCAACTCATCTGTGTATGATGAGTGGATGAGGCAAAGATAGAATAGTAATTGGAGTCACATGGTATGAGATACTGGATTCTTTTTCTTTGACTTATTTGCCAAAATCAACAATGTAAACTGTTGGTGCTGAACTGTAGATAATGATTTGGAAGGGGGAAAGTATCTCACCCAGTGAGATTTCTGTATTTGATGAGATTCAAATGTACGATGATACAGATAAACACCTGTTCTGGGTGTTGGCTAAATGTTGGAACTAATCGTGATTTTGGTTATCATCCAAACACATTGGTAATGAGGTAGGGTGTGGTTGATGGATAAAGTTCACAGTGTGGATTCTTTTAAGTAATTGTGGAGGGATTTGCAAACAAATAGTCTTGCTTGAATACTTATATCAAGCTTGTGTGGTTAGATTTTTAGCTTAAATATATGAGTTCTGCTCATCATCAAGTGTGCATTCCATTGCTGACAATACCTTTTCTTTTGTAGTTCCTGGTGTCCCTTATCCTGTAGCCACAGAAACGCCTCCGGTGCCCACACCATCTCCTTCCATTGACACTATCTCAGGTACTTACAGTTCATTGTTTGATTTTGCTATTTGTATGAAGCTTTAATGTTGGAAGTCTTATGAATTGCCCCGGTATTCAAAGAGCTATGCCCTGAAGCTGGTGATATCCGGAGAGTTTGATATTGACCATTGTACTCGTATTGTCAACGAAGACTTCTCTTAGTAGGGTCCATGTATATAGAGTTGTAGGATACAACCAGTTGGTTTTCTCTCGTAACTTGCCGGTGAACCCTGGCTTCTGCATCAATGCTCCCATTTTGATTGTGAGAGGAGGAATTGTTTCCATTGTCTTGGTCAACATAACTATTTTGGTTCTTTGGCGGCAACACTGTGGGGCCACATGTCAACATTTTCCACTGGGTCCTAAAGAGCCAAAATTATGTCTGAAGGTGAGATTTTTCACACTTTCTATGGATATGACTTTCATGACCATAACAACTGTTGGGCTTAATGACCGTAACAACTGTGGGCGTAATTCATCTGAGGTTTTTCTCATGCTTTCGTGGATGTCTAATGAGTAATGACCATACAAGATCAAGCACCCTTAGCTTTATTTGAAACTGTGGAATGGTGAATAGCAATTTCTGTTAGCATATTTCTGGGTGGTGTGCTTTGTTCCTATAATTGTTCTCAATAGGGAAAAATTCAGTGTACAAAAGCTCTATTGAAAATAGTAATATTTAAAAACGAAACCAACAATTTGGGGTGTGCAGTAGCAGGGATTCATAGCAACCTTACATTTTTTTTTTTTTTTGGTTATTAAACCCATTATAAAGGGTTAGTCTAAAGTTTTCAAAGTAGCTTTTGCTTCATTCAGGCTCACTATTTTGCTTCATTGAAATAGCTTTTGCTTATTGAGATAGTGAGCATCTTCCATGTCCAGGAGTGACCAATTGAGCATGTTGACATGATAAAAATTTAAATCTCACGTCTGCTTTAAGTGCAAATGCTTTGTTATTGTCGCTAATCATTAAACCTTTTCTTGAAATGATATGGCAATGCATACGAAACTGCCATTGCATTTTGCAATTTTTTCAGAATTTCGGAATGAAGTGAACAGCAACTGTCAGATCTTAAGACTGTATTTCCAGTGAATCATTTTAATTGGAAGGGATGGGATCACACAGGGAAGTGAAGCTATGAAAATATATGGTCTTTTGATGACTAATTTCTTTACATGTTACTTTGAGTGGACTGGGGATTCTTTAGAAAATTCTTATGCTCCAAGCTTTCAATTCTTTGATCAGTGGACTACGAAAGTACAAAAATGTGAATAAGCAAGTTGAAAATCCAATGGCAGAGAAACACCTCTTTTCTATTTTCCAATCAGGTGTTTTGTATAATCCCATATCCAGGTGTTGTCCACCATACCAGCTCTCTAGATCTCTGAAAGATTTGTACATTTTTTTAGTTTCACACATCTGAAACCTGAGACATCTGAAAAATGTTCCTTTCATGAGTCATATTCACATTTCTCATAAATCCTGTAAGACTGACATGGTTGTTCTCTTTTTTTTCTTCACCCTCTTCTTCCAATGTCTCCTCTCTTTATGTATGGATTTTGGAGTTATTGTTGTGCCAAGATGGTAACTCGGTCGAGTCTTGCCTTCTTTCATTTTTAGTCATCGTGATAGAATTATATTCATTTTCGTTATGAAGAAAATACAGTCAATTAATTATGTTTCTGGTTTTGCAGTAAATCAAGACCATCATTCAGCTCATTTCCCATATGGCTGGGTTCTGGGAAGCATGGGAGTCGTTATGGTGGTGATACTTGTGGTTCTACTCATCTGTTTATTGTGCAAATCTTCGGTCTGCTTCACAGGGAGTCATTCAAAAGATCCCGATGGAAAGAGTTCTCATAAGTTTCACATTCTTGGGAGGACAAGCTTTTGTAGCGGTTCAGGAAGATATCTGTGCTGCAAGTCCGGGACATGGAAGCAAACTACTGGAGATACCGGCAACCACCAGAAAAATATTCCTAGAGGTGTCAAAACTAACCGGCAGATCACACAATTCTTTCTCATCAACTTTGCCCTTATAACATTCACTCTATTTATACTGTTGAATGTTGATTATAACGTTTCCTCCATTAGTTTAAGCTACACAATTTTTTTTTTATTTGTTCCAAGTCCGAAAAGGTTATTGTCTAACAGACCTTTCTAAAAACTATCTGCTCCTATCTTTTTGGTGGTGGGCATATTTTACCTTAAGAAGTTTTAGGGCACGTTTGTGTACATGCAGCGGAAAACTGGTTTTGTGGAAAAAAATTAGTAGAAATTTTGTAATTCCAATTAATTGCTTTTCCACGGTGCTTCTTTGGTTGCTAAAGAAAACATAATATTATCCATGGTACTTTGAACTTCCTTAGGTTGACAACGAACTGTTCTTTCTTGTACTGGCTGTTTTTCACCTCTTCCAAGCTTTAGATGTGTGATTCTGTATTTCTCATTTAATATGTGCAGCTATTGTGACTGATGTATTTGATGTGGAGAAGCCCATTGTTTTCACATATGAAGAAATTCTTTCGTCAACTGATGGTTTTTCAGATTCAAATCTTCTTGGTCATGGGACATATGGTTCTGTGTATTATGCTGTTCTTCGGGACCAGGTCTGTGTTTACTTTGGATTTTTAGCCTTTTTTCCCCTTTATGGTACTAGTTTTAGTCGTTCACCTTTACCATGTCATAATAATAAAATTTTGAATCAATAGGATGTTGCAATCAAAAGAATGACTGCTATGAAAACTAAGGAATTTATGGCAGAGATGAGAGTTCTCTGTAAAGTTCATCACACAAATTTGGTATGATTCCCTATTTGCTTAAAAGTGGCTGCAACTTTTTTGAAATTGTTTTTTGAGAATTTCAATATATTTTATCAATGACTCTGAGTTCAACTTTATTTTATCAAGGTAGAATTGATTGGTTACGCGGCGAGCGATGACGAGCTCTTTCTTGTTTATGAGTATGCTCATAAGGGTTCACTTAAAAGTCATATTCATGATCCTCAGAGTAAAGGTAAGATCACATGTTCCTGATCTGAAGCATATAGTTTCTTGACTGTGTGAAGCTTCATGAGTTCTTATTAAGATTTACCGTGCTTTAGCACAAGCTAGTGGATAGATATATCCAACGGTCTAGTTCATTTGAATCCATGCAAATTCATGGGATTCGGAGCCTATAAGGGGGTTGTGAATGTGTGGTCAATTTGGATGGGTCATAAGGTGGGCCCCGGTGGGCGTTCCGAACTGTGCGGACCGTAAGGACGTTCCTTATAGTACCGGTTCCCATATATATATGTATGACTAGCAAGGATATAGTACTGAATACTCTATAAATGATATGGGTACTTTCAGAACATGGGACTCTCAAGGTACTCACTGTCAGACTCAGAACATACATCCTTATTCTTTTTGGATGTATGTAGGAACTGTTCGTTTTATTACAAAGGCTATGTTGGTTGATTACATTTAACCCCAAATCTTCACCAAAAAACATTTAACCCCAAATTGATAGGATAATGCTATCATAATGATGGCGATGATGACTGATGACATGGTTAATAATATGAGATCATCATGACATGTAAAAGTAAAAGGACATTTGTTTCAGCTTGCTGCCTTTGCTGCCTTCACCATCAGAGTGAATAATAGGCCTTCTGCTGTCCCCTATGCAGGGGTCTAGGACTGTAAGTACATTGTGATTACACTGTACAATCCTTTAAAGGATCAGAGTTCATGAAAATATGCTGCATGCAGAAATTTTAGCGGTATTAAGTTTGAGATTTTATGCTTGTTTGAGCACATCTTTAATACACATCCTTTCTATTAATTTGCATATACATTTTTAATAGACACTAAATGCAAATTCATATATGAAATGATGATCTTTTTTAAAGGCTTAACACTCTTTTTCAGCTGTCCTTGGTGAAATTTGCCAATTGATCAAGTCATGCTTTCACTAATTCAGTTTCAGTGATCTTGCTTCACTTTTTTTTGTTTAATAAAAATCGCAATGCACTTATGGCAGACTGGAATTGGAATGATGTCTACTGCTGCCTATGTCCTGATCAAGTGACTAAATATTCGTTTTGATGTCTGATTGGTTCACAACCGTGTTAAGTAGATTCATATTCATTTGATGTTTGATTGGTTCACCACCATGATAAGTAGATTGGTCTTTGGGATGTATTGGCTGGTCGTACTTGACATGGTATTAAAGCCACACTAGGTTACGAGTTCGAACTAGTCGGACTTGACACACCGAACCTGACTTGACTGCACTAAGTTGCTGGTGACTTGATTTGATCAAGTCACATGCACTTTTAGTCTCAACAGAAGAAATTGATCGAGTTGAATGCAATTCAGTCAGGCCACATTGAGTTGCATACACCTTTGTAGGGCTGAAATCGAGTTGAACGTGTTTTCATTCCTTGCTTCAAACATTCTGAGGGATGGTATGATCCTGTGATTCCTGTTTTCATAAAATTAGTTTAACTGTACCACTTTGCATGCTGTGAGAAGAAAAATCACTAATTTGCAAGCAAATGAAAGCTCATGGCTTGTATTTCGCCTCAGCACATTATGTTTCAACTATGGATTTTTCCCCCTTTCTTGTGCTCGCTTGAGACCAGGTGTTTCTTAGATTAAGTGAACCTTCTAAAGCCGAGTGCATGGAATAAGCTATAGAAAAAAAGATGGCAAGTGATGGACACACTTTATGAAGAGATGGGGCTTGATTTGTGTGGTCCACTTCCCTGTGTCAGCAGCCAATGTGAGGATGTAGTTCTTTCACTTTCACAATTTAAAAATGGGCATGTGATTTCAATAAAAGTTTACTACACAGATACAAGTTGCCAATCCCCTAGTAGCCCAGCGGTGAGGCATCTCACTATCCACAAGTACAACTAGGGATCGATCCCTTAGCGTGAGTGATTGGGTGTTTGTGTGTACCAGAGCAAAATAAATAAAAGTTTACTCCATGGGACAGGACCACCCGTGTCTTCTCATTTGAGATAAACTAACAAAGTTGACCCCCCTCAATTACCCTTCTTGTTGCCTTTGAAGTGGAGCATAATGATCCATCATATGTTGCAAACTGTAAAGTTGTAGATAAGTGGGGAAGACTTTCTTACAGCTCTTCATTGCACAAATCAAAGGAAGTTGGGAAACAGAGTCACAAGCACAAATGACCGAGTGGGTGGAAATATGCAAGTGTACAGAAACTAAGTAGAAGTAAGTGGTTTTGAAAAATAAAGATAATATAAAATGAAAACAGTAATAATAATCACTGTTTTAATTAGAATATTATTTCTGAATAGATATTTAGGGCAGAAGTGGTGTTTAGATCAGTAATTTCCCAACCCGCCTGAGCCTTTGGAGCGTATGATAGGGTGGGTAATTAAAGATGGATTTACAGAGAATCACAGATTTACCGGCTAATACTTTACTTTTTTATAATAACCAAAGTTCAATTGCTGGATCTGAGGTTAAATCTATGGACCAAAAGCATAACCATCAGTTCACATAAACACTTTTGGATGCAGAAGCTTTACTTGTGTTGGATCAAAATCTTGATTTCATGTGAATCACATCCATATGGTCATGAGGTGTGAGATGTACAGATCATTAGAAGTACTATTTCACACTGAAAGAAAAATAAAAAGCTCCATCATTTAAGCATTTCTAATGAAAAGTGAGAAGGCAAAAAACACCCTTGACGGACTCTAGTACCCTATTCCTACCTTTGTACAATATTGTGGGGTAAAACTTTGGAAAAAAGATGTCAACCTTTTATATTATTAGATTTTTTTTTAAAAATATATTGAGAGGAATCTCATATGTAAGAACATAATTCCAATATACAAGTAAAATATTGTATAGTTAGTTCTTTGCATCTTTTCCCTACCATCTTATAAATCTGGAGGCGCGAGTTCTTGTTCAGACTTAAAAAATGCATTTGAAGTACATAAATAGTCGTCTCACACCTGCAAAGCACCATCACAGAGGCACAGTGCTCGTTTATAACATTTTAGTTATGCAACATTAGGTGCTTGCACGAGTGCTTGTGTGTGATGCATGTTGTGAATTGGTCTCACATTGTGCTAGTGAACACTGTCTGTTCAGGCAATACATCCCTTCCTTGGATTTCTAGAGTTCAGATTGCACTTGATGCTGGTCGAGGTCTGGAATACATTCACGAGCACACCAAAACACATTATGTTCATCGGGATATTAAAACAAGCAACATCTTACTTGACAGTGCCTTCAGGGCCAAGGTATTCAGCCATTTAGATTGGATGAGTGTATTTTGTTTCTATTGATCATTTAGTTGTATCTTATTTATGATATTCTTTTTGCGTATAGATTTCAGATTTTGGGCTGGCAAAACTTGTTGGAAAAACTAGTGAAGGTGAAGCCTCAGTGACAAAAATTGTTGGAACTTTTGGCTATCTGGCTCCCGAGTAAGCAGATCTAGAAGCACTGTATTACTAGGAACTTCAATAATTATCTGAGCTTCCATTCACTTCTATATTCTTGTGGTTCTCAACAGATATTTGAGTGATGGCTTGGCCACGACGAAAAGTGATGTATATGCCTTTGGTGTTGTTCTTTTTGAGCTAATATCGGGAAAGGAAGCAATAACAAGAACTGAGGGCAAGGTGTTAGTCAATCCTGAAAGACGTTCCTTGGTATCTATTGTAAGTTCCATCACTGCAAGTTTTTTGCCCCATCTTGGGTATTTATGTTTGATCTAGTATTCACTCATCAAATTTAGTTCCTTGTCCAAGCATGATACGAATCACATGCATTCTTCCTGGGTTTTGGAAATGTAAACGACTCTAATTTACCACCTTCTTGTTGCAACAGAGAACACCTTCCTAGCTGGATAATTTTAATCAGTGATTCAAAAAGAAAAAAAATGGTTCAAAAGATTAATAGCTTTTGTGTGACAGCTTTGAATTCATCTATACACTATCCTTTATATTACTTCCTGTAGTAAAATCAAAGAATTAGAAAACAGCATCCATTTAAATTTGAAGTGAAACATCAGTACGTGATAACTTTGTGTGATTAGCTAACACACTGATTCATTCCATTTTGGAAAGAACCACTGTTTTCACAGAGTGCTTACAATAATCAGAGACGAGATTTTTCTGTGGTAATAGAAAGGCGAGACGAGGTTATTGTGTATATGTTTGGCTGTGAACAAAGAATAAAAAGTAGATAATGGAGAATAAATGAAACAAAAAAAAAAAAGTTCTTCATCCAGTGTTATCGAAGCTGTCCCCCTTTTCCTTTCATCTACTTTTTTTAAGAAAATGAAAAAAGATGAATGGGAATTTAAAAAGTTGATTTTCAGATCCACGCACATAATCTGGAGGTAGCCTTGTTTCTTATTTTTTGGAACATGAGAAATTATGGCTATAATAGGAATTTGAATGTCCTTGACAGAAAATTGGAAAAGCACCTTGTTTGTACCAGGACTACAGTAATGTGTCAAGTATTTCACGTCTCCTCCTTGCTTAATAAATCCTTTGTGCTTTTCTTTAGCAACATCTCAATCCTTATTGAAGTTATGGCTACCAAATTTTGAAATCATTATTTGATGCATGTTCAGTAAAATTTTCTGCAATTGCATGTCAATTCATTCAGAGAATTGTTCTGACTGGGCAGCGTCTAGCCAGGCTAGCAGCCTGCATGACTTGCCACATGCACGCTGCAGGCAACCTGGTTTATTTCTACTTGGCTTACGACATGCTCGTCTTCCCACCTCTGTGCTTGCATGGTTTCTAGTCTGCGTAGCATTTAGCGAGCTAATGTCTCTCTCAATTGTCATTCCTTTTTTCATACTCTTTCTGCCGTGTCCATTTGAAGTATGGGTTGATCTTTGGTACATTTTACTTTTTAAGCGTATTTCTTGAGCGAAAGAGCCAATTTTTAAATGTGAATTGCTGGATAAAACCTTGTGATTGTGATAAACTTCGGCCTCAGATATTTCTCTGGCAATGCTAAGGTATGCACCTTGAAATGATACTATTTTCTATTAAAAGAAAATGTGAGCTCATGCTCGAAATGTTTTTTAATTAAGGTAGTCTGGAACTGGTCATTGAGGCACCCCTTAACACTCAAATTTTGTTTATCCCTAAAGCATGCTTACTTCAGAGCTTGAGAATTTGTTTGTTCAATAGCCATCTTGGGTTTTTATCTATTGCCGGCTTAATGCTGGGGTTGACAAAACTTGCACAGGTTATACTTTTGAATGCTTTAGATTTTACTTAATGCCCCTAAACATTGATCCATATTTGAGCATGCATTTTTATGGGTTAAAAAGCCTTCTCTAACGTGGAGAACTTTCAGATGTTGGCAGCCCTAAATAACTGTCCGAGTTCGATGAGTATGGCGAGCTTAAAACAATACATTGATCCCAATCTGATGGACTTGTATCCTCACGATTGTGCGTACAAGGTGAGCATATCTAGTCTATTTATTTATTCATTTATGGTCATCACATGATTAGGTCAGGTAAGATAAAAAGATACCAGTACAATTCACTGAAATTTTATCTCTAGAATCTGCTCCCCCAGTGGGAGGTGCGTAACCAGCGTGTCACCCGCACAGTTGGTTTATCTAATTTTGTTTTTTTCTAAAAGAAGAAAGAAATCATAATGTTATATGACAATTCAAACAGTTTTTCCTTTTCTTATTTATTTATTTTTTGTAAATTAAAAAAAAAAAACACTTATTTCAAGTTTTCTTTTCAAGTTGTATGCTTCCTATTAAAATCCTCTTGGCTTCTTGTCCGACCCTTTTAGTCACTAAAGATGTTCCTCATTTCTTGTTCAAAGTCTTATCCCATTTCTTCTAGATTCAAGCTTTATGAAATTTATGCCTCTGTGCTCTTGTTCAGACATTGTTTTCCATGACATATCAAGGATATGGCGTTTTTTGTTTCCTGTTAAGGAGATATTGCACTCATTTTCTTGTCCAAAGTTTTGTCACATGTTTTAGATTCAATTTACATGAACACCATGCTAAGCACTTTTTCAGACCAATTGTGGAAGGGCATGAAATTAATAAAAGTCTTTTATCTTTTTTTTTTTTTTTTTTTTATATGTTGGGCTATAGATGTGCACAAATCTCAGGGACTGTTGACTGTAACATCGCAATATAAAATAATGTATCAATGATATCAAGCAGTGAAAACCCGATGTTGAGACAAAGAACAAACTCGAAACTATACAACCTTTTGATCTTTTATTGCAAGAAACAGAAGATCTTTTCAGAATTTTAAGCGTCTGGCAATTCTATTAAAAAAAAAAACTCTCTAGTATTCAGCTTGATAATTTCTTGTGTCTGTGATGTCTTCAGGTGGCCATGCTGGCAAGGCAATGCGTGGAGGAAGATCCAATTCTTCGACCTGACATGAAGCAAGTAGTGATTTCCCTGTCGCAGATCGTCCTGTCGTCTGTGGAGTGGGAAGCTACCCTAGCTGGAAACAGCCAAGTTTTCAGTGGCCTTGTCCAAGGAAGATGATGGGCTTTCCTTTTTTCAAGTCTCTCTTTAGATATTTTTGGTGTGTGTGTATAGTAGCACAAGATGACCACCCCCATATGGTAATATCTATGCCACCAAAGACAAGTATTCCAAGTTTTTTTATTCTTTTGCGTGAAATTTTAATGTACCATAGATGTAATTTATGCGAAAAAATTCTTGCAAGCCATTAGAGTTGTACAAGATTTTAATCTGAAATGAAATCCATTTGCAGTGCTAGGGTGATATATAGAGAATCCCGTTTCAACAAATTTATTACATCAGACGTCTAGCAAGAGAATATGCTCAATAATGAAAATTCCATACCATATATATACATATTGAGAAATTAAAGCCAATGCATAGTGTGGTATTCTTTTCATCTGAAAGAGATTTTATTAATATCATTGATTTGTGGTTCTTTTCATCCCAATATCCAGGGCTTTGAATCAAAGGCATGTTTGCAACAGGTAGAGACCACATTGGATATCAGCTGGGCTCAAAAGTAGAAGGACCTAATTGTATTTGGTGTGACCATGGGGATGCTTCCCTGCTTTGGGGTCAGGTGATCCGTAAGCTATGCGTCTGTATATGTCTATGTGACACTCTGGAAATGGGCATCAAAAGGAACTTATGCCACTGGCCAATAGCTAGCAGAGCTCTGTAGCATTATTTACTGACAACACCCTCAATTCCGGAACCGGATCCCCTGTTTGGACCAAACAGGGAAACGCTGTTTGGTCCAAACAGAGAAAGACACGTAAGGGGGTGGAGGAAAGAGAAAAAGCTCATCCGCCCCCTACGTGTCACCCTAAGCAGGGGTTCCCTGTTTAGACCAAACAGGGAATCCGTTTCCATCAATCCCTAGCAACTATTTTTTTTTTTTTTTAATCCAATTTTTAAAGTTGGGATCTAGGCACCAATCCTCCCATGTTTTCTGTACTAGTATTGTATAGACTACAGCTACTGCTTTCCTCCGTGAACAGAATGAGAGCCAATAAATTTAGACCATTGATACAGTTGGGCAATTCGTAGTCTCTTTTTCCTCCTTTTAAATCCCTTTATTAACACTGCCACAAGTGAGGGAACACTCTTCATAGGAGAGAGGACAAGATGATGAAGACTCTTAAACAATGATGATCCACACATGATGATACCAATCAAAACATATACCTTCACAAAGAGTAGAAAAAATAAAGAAACCAACACAATATAGATGATCATAAATCTCTAAAGTTAAAAATACAACTCAAAGGACATATTTGTGCAAGCCGTGGATTTTGCCATAGAGAGGATGAGCCTCTTGGACTTCTTGTGCAGCTCAATTTTTTACCTCTTGGTATAACAATTTTTCATGTCAAAGAAGCAGCATTTCTAACATGCCAAACTTTCTTGGTATATATCACTTTGAATAATGGGAAAGATGATTCCCATCACTTTGGTTCCTGATATTTGAAAAACAAAAAGAAAAAAAGCCGCCTAATTGACACAAATCGGTTCATAACATTTGAATCCAAGCCCATTGATATTAGGCTGGTGACCCAATTAGAAAAAAAAAAAAAAAAACAATCCATATGACTTGTAGGTTTCATGATTTTCATTAATATTTTTCAAACAACATAAAACAGAAAACATATAGATGACATTCTCAATCTCAATACAAAGGACATCAGGCACTCTCTTTAAAGAAGAACATGAGGCTTCTTTCCTCTGATTAGACTTTTTGGTTGTCCTTTTGGATTCCTTTTTGACAAAACATGGCAATCTGTCTGCTCAGCTCGCTTAGAAAGAGGGGAACAGCTTAGATGTGGGCCACAAAGATGATTCTTTTGACAAATACTTGAGAATGACCGAGGCATGCTGCAAAAGTTACACACCCAGGTCTCAGAATTTTTTTTATGTCAAATTCGCCGACAAAATGGCATATGCTTGGCCTTTTTTTCTCTGGTCCTAAATTTACTACCCTGTATTTGTAGTCTGAAGGCCTCACAGGGATGCTACAAGGGATCGGCATAGTAGGACCTGATCATCATCATTATCATCATCAAAGCCTTAGTACCATATATGCTGTGGTCACCTACATGAATTATATTTTTTTACTAATTGGGGAAGGTATTGAATCTTTAGATGGGTCTCACTGGATCCCTTGGGTGAGAGCAGCTGGGTTGGTCTGGAATCTCAGTGCACCGAAAGCAGCATTGTCCAATGGTCATTCAGCCGAGATTCTTCCAAGAGATCGCCTTCACTGGATTTATTCCTTTGCATTAGGCACGGATGTGGAACAATGTTGCTGTTCCCACAAAGAAAAAGGAGATGCTTTGATTCGTCTCTAGGGATGGTTGCTTTCCTTCTTTTTTATTTTTTCAAGATAAAGATAGATTTTTTTTTTTTTTTGAGATCACATACCAGTTGACGTCAAGCTCGAGCAAACATGAATTTGGGCTCCCACTGAAAAAAAAAAAAAAAAAAGAAGAATATTTAACCAAAAAAAAAAAAAACTTCAAGACAAATATACATGCACATGTATGTTTGCCGAATTATCATAATACCTTTAATCCTCAGTTGGAATTATACCCAAACATGTTATTGGCTTATATTTTGGATTGTGCGAATGAATAACCATATCTGCATCCCATCTATGCATCCTTTTCAACATGTTGTTTTCAAAAGTCTTGCCTCACACAGTGGGTTCCAAAGTAATGCACAAAACAACAAAAAAGAAGTGGTAACAAAAAATGATACTACCACTGCCTCAATTTATTTGTGACCACTTCTTTAGAAGTGGGAGTATAGATTACAAAATGATAATAACACTTCTAGTTTATAAAGGCTTAGAAACAGGAATAATTTAGAAAAAAGAATCCCTTAAAGGCAATATAGATTATAGAATAAACAAACTTCTCGTTTAAAGAAGCTTAAAGCTTATAAACAGGGACACTTGCATTTCCTCCTCAATATATCCTCCCACTTGCTTACTCGTCAAAGAACAAGATGCTGCATTGCTTCAGGTCTGCTCGTAACAAAAACATCGAACCTCCCCCCAAATCTGTCACCAGTGAGACCTCAATTCCGTTGAGATCAGAAGCACCGATGACCAAAACTAATGAAGAAATCCTTATAACAATTCCAGGAGCAACACTTCACCTCGTGGAAGGAGGGGAGACAACAGAAATCGACAAAGGAGAGCTTGCCATCATAAGGCTTACCCAAGAAAATGTAGTTCTTGCAACCCTCATCAAAATCGGCACTGATCTTCAATGGCCGCTGACGAAAGATGAGCCCGTCATCAAGCTTGACCAACTTCACTACCTCTTCTCCTTACCAAGTGATGATGGCAGTTTCTTAAATTATGGAGTTACTTTCTCCAAACCAGATAGTGGTTTGGCTGTGCTGGATTCGTTTTTCATGGAAAATTCGTGCTTCTCTTCTCCTCCTAATTCCATGAATTATTCTACTGCTGCTGCTGCTGCAAAATCTTCCTATCCTCCTGGAGTCTATTGGAAGGATTTTGCACCAAGGGTGGATGATTACAATGGGGTTTTGGCAAAGGCAATTGCAGCGGGGACAGGTGAGATTGTCAAAGGGATTTTCAAGTGCAGCAATGCTTACGCTCAACAGGTTTCAAACTTACTGCATTTTTATTTTACATTGCAATTAATATAATAATATAATATCATTATCGATCAACTTACTATCATCGTCATTATTATCATACCCAGTAGTGACACCACTGGCAGTCTCAGTGGTAACTGTAAATTCCAGGTTTCAAGAGTGGTTATTAGAAGTTTCTACTGTAAAGAACAAAATAGAAATAACAAAAGTTAAGAATCTCTATAGAGGAGCCAAGTGATTGGGTTTGAGGGAAGTCACTGAATTATGAATTATGGGGATTCTATGCCTTTCAACATACAAGAAGCACAACTCTATACATGGTAAGCCCATGTTTCAGTGATCCAGGTCACTGACCTGATAGAAACAACCATGAAAAGGATGGACCTAAAAGTTTCCCAAATTGCAAAATCCTGATCCCTCCTTGGTGGTCTTTATGTGTGTATTGTTTCGTTCTTCCCATAACAATCAATTATAAGTCACCATCAAAGGGCCAGGATCTTCCAATCTGCAAAGTTTTCCCTGCATAAGCCAGCCACATGATGCAGATCAGTTCATTGATCATGATCACCCAGTTATGGACCTCAGATGTAGAGAGTTGGATCCCTGCTCAAATTACCAACAAAGAAGACCCTATAATTTCTTTCCAGTCATAGATAGACTGTTAACTCAGAGTTAATGCTTTCCAAAAAGCACCAATAAAATAAATTTCTGGAAATTTTCTCCTACATTAATAATGCTGTAACTTTGAAAATTTTGTTCCAACAACAAGAAAAAGCAGTGATGATAACAGTGAAAGAAAAGCAGGTTCAAAAGGGTGGGGAGATGGTTAGAGCATGTAATGAGGAGAACACGAACACGTTATCTGCGGAGGGGAGCGAAAGAAACACAAGTGTTGCTGGGAAGAAGAGTGAAATTCAGAAAAGTGTTAAACGGTAATTATTATAACATTAAGCTGAATAATAAACTAATGCCAAATAATTGTGTTAGCCAGGTCAAGAATATCCTTTTTTATTCTTACTTCTTATTTTTGGGAGGCAACAAACGGAATTTATTGAAAGAACAAAAACTGTTGCATATAGAAAACAATCCAGAAAGGGCACAGACTATAGGAATAATTTAGTTACTTGCCATATGTACAGAACACTGATTTGAGGCAATCATCCGAGCTAACACCCTTACATTAAGATGGTTGCCATTAAACGACATCGATAATTCAGAATAAGGGATTACAATGTTCATAGATCAACATCTGTGTCTGTGTGTCATTTATTGGAAAGGCTAGACCTTCCCTGGCCAATATTTAAAAACAGTGAGAGTGGACAGTTTGGTTAACCTGGCTCAACCATGTTGTAAAAAATAATTAAAGGTAGGTCCAATGGTTCAACCTCCTGTTTTTACTGATTTTCAAGTAGTACCCTGAATTTGATCTAACCAAACTGGCGAAGGTAGCCAGCTGGCTTTTAAAAAAATGTTCCTCGCTTAGGAGCGATCCAGCCTCTTGGGTCGACCTGACCATGACAATCATGAGGGGTTTAGGGCTATGACGTGCAGATTTTCAGTAGTAGACTGACTTTGATCCAACCAGGCTAGTGAAAGCACCCAGCTGGGTTCTAAAACAATGTTCCTAGCATAGGAACGATCCAAGCCTCTTGGCCCCCACCCGGACACATGACAATCATGGGGGTTTAGGCTTTAGGGGTTTGAAACGTCTCCTACGTCCCAACTGCATGAAAAAGATGGAGAACCATCTCATCAAGAGAGAGGTGCTGTTTTGAGGGCTTCAAAGTTGTCCAAATCCTAGCCACTAGATACAGTAAGTAGATACCAAATTTTGAATAATCAATTGAAGAGCCTACAGAATTCGGATGAGTGTGAAGTTGGGTTGGTGATGTTCACAGGGGTTAATGTGTGTGAAGTTCTTATATTAATAATAGGAGGGGGGAAAGTAGGCCCACAGCTAGACCGATCCTAAACTAAGAACAGTTTGGCCATTCTAAAAATTTGTGTGCACAAACATATGCATGTCATATCTTCTAAGAAATTATTCTGTTCACAGGGTACGTAAGCTGTCAAAAATGACTCAGACGATGAGTAAAAGCTTGCTTGATGCAGTTCTATTTGCCACTGGATCTGTGACTAAACCACTGATACGATCACAAGCCGGAAAGGCACTTCTAAACACGGCTCCAGGCGAAGTTCTATTGGCTTCATTGGATGGTGTCAGTAAGTGAAAACAAAAAAAAAAAAAACACCATTAGAAAGGCTGCTGAGCTATGGGTTGGGCCTGGAAACCAATCTCAGCTTTCAAAGCCTAGTTTAAGAATCTCAGCTTTCAAGTAATTCAACTAACTGGTTTTGATATTGGAACTGCAGACAAGGTGTTTGATGCAGCAGAAGTTGCAGAAAAGCAAGCTTTCTCCGCCACCTCTGGGGCTGTAAAAGGAGCAGTCTCCCGGAGGTAAATACTGGTGGCTTGGATTAAACATAACCCAAACAAAAGAAAAGCAAGAATACAAAAGCTGGTTATTGAGTGTTGTGGTATCGTCATTTGTGTTTCTCTACAACATAATGTATATCCTATTTTCTTGAGCTGACAGGTTTGGAGAGAGCGCGGGGGAGGTCACTGAAGACGTGCTTGCAACAGCAGGGCATGCCGTAGGCACGGCTTGGAACATTTTCAAGATAAGAAAAGCCATCAATCCTAAATCGTCTCTTCCTTCAAGTGCAGTGAAGAATGCAGTCAAGAAGAAGCCTGATGTTTACTATACTTGAGCTGACAATCCATTGCAGAAATTTGGAAACAGATCACTAGGATAGGATTGAGTTTGATTATGATATCATTTACAAGATGTGGCATTTTATCTAAAGAGCAATTTCGTAATGATGGGTGCATCAAGACAAATTATGCATATTCCAAGCTGTGATACCTGGATGCCGCAAAATACACAACATAATGTGTTGTGTTGTAACCAATATTTCAATGTTTATGTGTAAAATGTGTCCCTAGCACATCTATGGCTTGTCCTTACTGATTCATCCCAAGTCTGAGCATCATAGATTCCACGTCCATGAGATACTTCAGAGAAATAGAGTAACTGAGTTAGATATTTTGATACTCAGATAATGGGACCCCTTTTTCAGGGACTTCAACTCTAGATCAAAAGGTATTTTAGTTTTAGACTGGAAGTTCTTAGGAAGTTAAGCTGGCTGACCTTATTTGCATGGAGTGGGAATGAAAGGGGAGTCATTGACTCCAGAAAAAAAGTGGGGAAGATGCAGTACTCACCAATGTGAATAGGCGACTTGTATATGCCCAGCGCAACAGTATCCATACGATGTGGATACCATAGTGGTATTGGTATTGGATATTTCACAACATATCCTACTGTACTAGGTCTATAATTTTTATAATGTTTTATTAATTTCCTCACTTTTCACTATTAAATGTGTTAGGAATGGCTATAATAATAGTTTTGGAAACTTCAGAAATCGTTTAGCCATAACGGTAATAATACTTCATAAAAAAACAATTATGTACTTGCAGGGTGTGAAAAATCTAAATAAGAACTGTTAGTTTAAGGTAGAATAGCTGTATTCATATTTGTGTTCTGAATTGGGAAGTGAAGTTGTAATCATGCTTCCCAAGAACCAGGTCCATACCCATATTGAGCATCAATAGTCCCACACGTTGATGAAAAGTCAAAACATGAAGAACCAAGTGTATGAATGTGAGTCTTATTGTATGCAGAAGCAGGACGTGGCTAGAAGGTTCATGCATGATGCAACTAAGGAGATGATTTCCTAATGTGGTTTTAACAAGGAAAAAAAAAAACATTGCATTCCTTCACAGAACACAACATTCTAGGATTTTACCAGTATGTTAATAGGTTTTGATACGGGTCATGACCGTCTCTCTTATACCACCTCTACTGAGAGTTTTTAGGGCCTAATTGGGGTTAAGTTTGGATAACAATCAGCTCAAGGTAAGGCATTACTGAGTGGGTTGGACTGGATTCATTAAGTGTGTTTATATGTAAGTATTCTATGCTGCCAGTAGCATTTGACATTGCAGTGCCCAGCATCCTTGAATCCGACTCGCTCAATCTTCTTCCCCTGTATGAGCACTAGCGCAAATTTCACTCCAATGAGAGGGGAACCATCATTGAATTGAACACTTCCAAAGTGATTGATAATGTGCTTTTCTTGTGATTAATACCAAGTGGGCTTCTTTGTATTGGAGTAACTTTGAGCTAAAGCCGGTACATTGGTTGGGTGGGTGGTTTGATTCAACAAATGTGGGCCCCACGAGATTTCAAAGAAACCCAATGCTATGAACAACATGAAAACATTTCTCAACGTGAGTCTATGCACTCGCTTGTTGTTGTGAACATTTGAGCACATGTTTGACTGGTTGTGCTGATTTAGATAGGATTCAAACTTACTTATAAGTAAGCCATAGCCAGGTCAGGTTGGGCCTAGGCTTGTCCAAGCCCAGCCTGCATCTGTACTGACTGGGGTTAAGCCCAGCCCCAACTTGAAGTATATTCCTAGATCCGATGCACAACCTGAACCCGTTCATTGCCCCATGAAATATCAAAGAAAACTCAATGCTGCAAGCAACAGAGGAGCATTTCTGGACATGAGTGTGCACTAGGCGTTGGTGAAAATGTTTGAGCGCATGTTGGTGAGATTGGTTGTGTTGATTTAGGTAGGGTCCTACTCCTGCGTGAGACAGTCAGGTTGGGCCAAGTCTTGTCCCAGGCCAGCCTGCATCTGTACTAACTAGGCTCAAGCCTATAGCCCAAACCAAGTTCTACTTGTACAGCATTCAACATTTAAGCAAAACTCAGACAAATAGGCAAAATTGTGAATGAAGCAGCAAAAGTAAGTCAAGATATTCAATATAGCAGGCCCAAAAGTGGCAATTATTCCATAATTATAGCAGGAAGCAATTTTACAAACAGGAGTTTGCACATGAGCAAGACAGAAGAAGAGAGCACACCACTATTTGCAAAGTGAGGCTAGTATGCGACGCGGAGGATCAAACGATTGTCGAGAGTGAAGAACCGCCAAATTATCAATCAATAGAATGTCACCCTTCTTCCAAGGAATAGCAACAGATTCCTCTTCTAAAATTCTCAGACATCCATAGATAACATCTTCAGGCAACGGCGTCCCATCCCCAAACGTAACCGCCTTAACAGGATCATTTCGCGCATCCTTCCAGCCAGTATAAGCAGCCACCATGCTATTGAACCAAATTTTGCGTTCCCTATCCTCATCAAGTTTAATAGCTGGTATTGGACCCATTATCATTTTCACACCATCCTCTATCCATTCCAATTTCGTCCCCAATCGAGCCGCCCTAATCCACAATTAAACAGCACAATCTTACAATTCTAATTTCTAAACACTCAAGGCATCAAACAAATCATACATTTGCACAACCAAATCACAGACTTAAAACACAATCTTATAGAATTATCATAATCAACTAATCATGAACAATGTTGCAGATAGATTATCATATGAGAGTAACAGAAAAGATCAGACCTTTCCTCAGCTATGGCTTTGTCATTGGTCAGGAAAGTGGATTGCCAACCGCGGCCTATCGGAGAAGATGGATCATCTCCTGCTCCTAATATCCGAGTGTAAATCAGACCATGCTTTTCAAGTCTCTCCACAAATTCAGGGTATCTTTCTCTCATTCTTTCATAAACCCTATGGCTAAGAACTATGGGAGTTTCTCCACCGCTTTGAGGCTCCTCTTCGCAGAAGAAGAACAATTTCAATGGAAACTCAGGAACCTGTTACAGTTCCAACAATTAGGTTAAGAAATAATTCTCAAACACTTGTAGCTACTTCTACTGCTGCTATTGATTTGCGCTACGAAGAAGAAGAAGAAGAAGAAGAAGAAACTGAAATTGAGATGCAGTGCCTGAGCCATTTCGTGGTGGAAGGGGATCTTCTGATCGGGAGGGGATTCGTTTGCGGTGAAAACACGGCCGACGACGTTGGTTCGAGGAGCGGCGCCGCCGACGTAGGGCAGCTCGTCGTAGCCGAAGGCTTCGACGGCTTGGTTGAAATCGGAGGCGGTTTGGACAGGGAAGTCTCGAAAGAGGACGGCTCCGCTCGAGCGGAGCCGGTGTTCGAGCAGCGGCTTCTGCTGCTTTATCGCGTCTGTAAATCGAAAGAGGTCGAATTCGAGAGCGGGATTCGGGCAGAGTACGGATGGGAAGGGGAATCCGTCTACGGTTTTCTGCTGTGGCAATCGGGTATCCACAAAAGCCTCCTCCACCATTTTCGGGTCTCTTAGTCGGAGCCGGAGCCGGAGCCGAAACTGAGCCTGCGTTCTGAGGAATAAATGCGTTTGGAACTGTTTAAGGTGGTGGGGGAAGAAGATAAGTGTTGTGAATGGGCCCTTAATTCGGGGTAGATACATCTCTGGTTGATAAGAAGATGATCTTAACCATCCATCTGTTTTTGTATTGTATGTATGTCTCCAAGATTGCCACTATCTATCCGTGTATTTTTGGAAGGAATCCGTGTATTTTTTGGACTCATTTCATTTGTTTTGGACTATGTAATCAGAACCATACTAGATGCATGCATCCACTTTTTTGCACCACTCAATTCCATGTTTAAGCTCTACCGTCCCTTTTTCTTGGAAAGCTTCGTGCTTGTCATCTTGTCCTTTGGCTACATTGGGAGCAAAAGTTTTTGTTAACTATCTCAACTCGAATTCATGGAACTACTAATGAATATCTTGTATATCTTTACCTTTTGTCAAAATGGAATTTAGATATATTATTAGGAAAATTATAAACACACCCACCGAATTTACCGAACTAACCCACATGCTGAGCTCACCTACAAGAAAAATATAAACTCCCATTTTTTGCCGAGTCCACCCACAAAAAATTACCAACGTGTCCTTCTTCTTCTCCTTCTCCCTCATTTCCGTCTGTTCATTGAGAAAACCAGCATATCATTTCCGTTCGTCCGAGTATCTCCTCCGAGCTTCGTCGTTAGCTCATCTTCTTCACTTCTTCGCGAGTAAAGGCTTCTTCATCATCATCTCCCCCAGTGGTACCTCTTCATCTTCAATTTCTTCCATTTTTGTTTTCTTCCTCTTGGTTAATCTTTTTTCAAACTAAATAAATATGTAATCTATGCAAATGGAATGTAGTGTGGGTTGCAATTGGGAGAAAAATATAGTTGAATGGAAGGGATGGGAGAGATGAGAAGGCTTATGGATTGCAAAAAAAAAAAAAAGAAAAAAACATATTTTGCGTTATGCACGAATACGCATATTAACGTGCATGGATTTGCATATAAGTGCATAATTTTTTTCGCTCGGCATATGAAAATTGTGTACGTCTAATATGCACAGATTTGTGTATCCATGCATAAATTAAATCAAGGGTACAGTTGGAATTTCACATATGGGTATTTTGGTAATAAAAAGAAAATTTAAATGTGGGCATGCTAAGTAAATGACGTGGGTGCTTTTAGAATTTCTCTCGTTATTATCATATATTACATGGGAACATTATACATATAACCCATCCACCCTTCAAAAGGACCCACTATTGGCGTATTTTTACCAACAGATAAGGTGGAGAAATTATTTGGAACTAATTGGTATAATTGGGTCTACTGTCATTTAAGACTATCCACTAGAATTATACTATTTACGATGTCCTACAAGTGTCATGTAATTTAGGTAGCCTCACCTTAAGACAATTTTAGTAAGTTAAAAGTCATTTTCAGTGTGTAGATTATGTTTAATATCATCTACATCCATATTTCAAGACCAGCACAACAAAAATCACAAGGGGTAGTTCAGTTTGCTTAGGACCACGGTTTACACTCGGAAGTTGTAGATTCGAAAACTGCACTATTATATTGAGGCTACAGAGGAGTTTACCTGACTTCCCTCTGGGTCTCGCCGTAGGAATTAGTCTAGTCCAAAGGGTTACGAACCATTCGATTGCGAAAAAAAAAAATAAAAAAAGTCCAACCAGAATGCATTGTGCTCGTTTTGGGTAGTTATTTTAGCCCATGTGCTACATCCAGTCCAGTTCTTTGAGCTAATAATTATGAGTTTGTCCAATTCTATGAGCTAAGAATTACAAGATGGAAATCTACATATGCTCTATTGAACTTATTACACATGAATCACGTAACACTTTTTCGAAACTCTATTTTAAATTTCACACAGAGATAATTCAGACCATTCAAGATGAACCACATCTCCTCAACTGTTATATTAAACTTTAGGTCGAAAACAATGGGTCCTATGGTCAGATTAATGCAATGCTAATCATGCTTCTATCATGATCCTTACTTATACGGTGGGACATCTTCTACTTAATCCAAATTCAATTCCCAAGAAACCATCATGGTCCTCAACACATATTATGGATCAATCTTTAGATATAGTCGAACCTTCGTGCTTGCCATTCTAACGATCCGAATTCAAGCCCATTGGATTTGGACCCGAATGAAATGGAATAGAGTAGAAACAAGAATCCCACCTGGCGACTATATATTCAGCCACATAGCTTTGCTTTCTAGTTCCCTCTTCTTTCAGAGGAGAAATGGAGGGCGATTGGATTCCGGACGACGATTGGATCCTGGAAAACGACCGCATCGAAATGGAGGACTTGCAGCAGCTCGAACAAGTCGAAAATCACTCGTCTGATGACAATAGCAGGTCCTTCTCTTCTTCTTCTTCTTCTTCTTCTTCTTTGATTCTTACATTTAGTTTCTTCTTCTCGACTTAGATTTGTGCCCTTTTGTTTTCTTCCCTCTGGTATGTGATTTGGATCTAGGGTTTTAGGTTTGCATAGAACTACAGTTCCTAATATGGAACATTCCCCAGATCATTTTTTTTTTTTTTTGATCCGTAGATTTCTCCTTCTGATTTAACCTAACTTTGTGATCATATCCTCATCAAAGCGAGCATGGAGATGACACAGGCTTCACCTTCAACACGCGTTTGGCTGCATTGCATACGTATCTTGGTGGTAGGCAAAATCTTTCAACTGGTGTTTGTTTCATAGGCTTGAAAGTCTTAGTTATGTAAAGATTAGAAGCTTTATTGTCACTTGTTTTTGACAGAGGTTGAGGACACCCAACGTAGGCCAGCTTCATTTGAAGGAGGTGCCATTGTCAATCTGCCTATGCTCTACCTTGAAGGTAACTTTACACTTTCACAATAAAAATTGAAACTTTACAACCAGTCTCAGTGTTTCCCCACTTTTTTGTGTTTATGATTGTAATCTTAAACTCTATGAGCTTAATTGATGTTGGCATGTTCTTGACATGTGCATAGATTCCAATAGTAACCAGGCTAGCTAAAACCTTAGTTGCTGGGATTCATGTTTTGCCTCATGATTTATATGTTTGCCCCATTTCTACATTTACACAGCCATATAAATATTTCGGTGCAGGCGCAGGGCTCCCACGAACCCATAGCCTATGCGTACACATTGTGCAAACTGGCACAGCAGAGCAGTTTTCTTTGTCTATTTAATTAAGGGCATATCTTGTGGCAACGGATTAGGGAAGTGGGTGCTTGTGTTGTGTTATTGATTATAACCTCTCCAAGAAACTCAAGTTTGTAATGTTCTTTGGCAAGAAACAAGAAGTATATGTACCGTTTTTTGAAATTGTATACTAGTCTAATACTTTTATGAGTTTTGCTAGAGTGGTTTTAGGTCTAGATTAGTTTTAATGTTCCTTTAATTTACAATGAGTGTTGGGGGAAAAAAAACAAACAAACAAATGAACACCCATAGTGTTACATTGTCTGGGTGAATTTCTTGAGGTTTTTGGGTGGTTGACCTTCCTCTCATTCTGGATTTGTGATGTTGGCTTTTTTTATTTACAAGTTGTGTAGATCTGAGGAGATGACTAGATGTTCCTAGTGTTAGATTTAGGTATGTATAAAAATCGAATCTCTCAAAGTTTTGGTGTGACACTGATACAGATTCATGTCTTTCCATGCACATTTCACGTGCATGCATGCAGGTTGGTGCTAGTTCATGATTGGCAGGGTCCATGAATGGATCTCTTTTGAAAAAGTCTCGTTGAATGAGCCTGTGCCCCACGTAGATAGACTGTTGAAACTACCCAGGGTCATGTGTTAGGTAGCATTTGTTACATGTATAATATAGCCATTGGGTATTCATCTTGTTTTTATTTTCTTGAAGGTATCAATAAAATTATCATCCAATTTTTCTTCTGCAAAAAAACTATTACCGGTGGAGTCTCTCTTAAAATTCTTATCCACAAACTACTCATTTGAGTAGCTCACCATAGCTCGGGGAACCAAAAAACACTGTAACAGACATCCTCCTCCTATTGTGAATGTGATCTTAGGGTAGTTTTAGGCAAGATATAAACCATCTCTCTTGTGTGCTTTGCTATATGTTTACATGTGAATCTATTCAACCTTGAATGCTACTGACGTGTGATCTAAAGATAGAAGAATTTAGGTGTTCTTGAACCCAGTTTGCGTCAACTTGCTGTGAATGCAAGTTCTAATCCGTCGAGGGTTCTATTGTTGCCCCAATGCTGATGACCACCCATGAGGATGTAGTTTAACCCCCAACGTTCTTAGAGGGAATAACACTTTTAACGCTGTGTATGACTATGAAAGAATCATTTCCTATCCTGTGTAACCTCACATTGGATAGATAGATTAGGAGCCCTACCATATTTCATTCCACCAACAATCATTGGAAACTCTTTGTTTTCTAGTTCACCAATCATTGAGCAATGCATTGAAAAACATAGGAGATTTTTTTCGTCAGTCTCACAGATCCCACAATAGATGATCTTGCAGTAGAGGCCCAAAGAAGGACAATTCTATGGCAGAAGACCCAATAGCAGCACTGGAGGGAGGGAGGGAGGGAGGGAGAGAGAGAGAGAGAGAGAGAGAGAGAGAGAGAGAGAGAGAGGACTTGTTGGTGGAAAATTCTGAATCAGATAGTTTACCAAAGCTTGATCCATGGCAACCCTTGAGATTTTTTTAACAATGTTAGATGATTTCATCATGGTGGACTAGGAGACAGATTTTGGTGGTGATAAGTGTCAAATAGTTTCATTAAATTTACATTTAGTTCTTATGATGCATGAACAACAATTCAAGAGATGAAGTGCCTGTAGATTGTCATCAGGGTTCCTTAGACACCTGAATAATGGGGAGATGCAGGAGATAACTTGGAATAAAAAAAAAAAAAAAAACGCCTGTCTCTCTAACCTTCAGTACAGGACAATGCCAGCTTTAACATACTCAAGGGAGAGTTTCTGTTTGACCCTAGGGAATTTATGCAAGGATGGATACAGTAAACCATCTCTATGGGGTTTTGTTAATGTGCCGGGTCCCATTAAAACCCCCTTTTCATACTTTAAACACAATCGTTGTTGCATCACAATAGTTAAAATACTGCATATTATATTGTGAAAATAAATGAGATTTATCATAGCCTTGTCCCAACTATATTGGGGTTGGCTACCTAAATTTTATTTCTCCATTCTGATCTATCTTGAGCCAAACCTTCAGATAAGTTTCACTTCTTTAGGTCTATTTTTACTATCCCCATCCATGTTCTCTTCGTCCTACCCTTCCCCTTGGTGGGCCATCACCTGCATAGCCAAACCTTTCCTTACTGGCGCCATTGTTGGCCTACACCTTGGACATGCCCAAACTATCTTAAATTGGTTTCTCTAATTTTATCCCCTATTGATGCTACCTCTAAATGCTCTCGAAAGCGCTCATCTCTGTTACATCCATTTTGCGCATATGTTGCTTCTTGATTGGCCAACATTATGCTCCATAGGTCATAGCTGAAAATATTATATGTATATGTGTATGTATGTATGTAAATATGTGCGTGTGTATTATATTGTGAAAATAAATGTGAACAAACAAAATTAAATATTGATGGAAATAAAGCTCAACACATGCATTTTGTTCAGACTGGCATACCCGTAACGTATTTGTATCCCTGGTTATGGGTAATGGAGTGTCATACATGTTTATGTGTCTGGTATCTGTAATCTGTATATGCGCATAATCGGTCAATTGCATGCGGGTGAAGTCAGAATCAAAGGAAAGATTGAAGCTAAAGTATATGGTGCACTTAACATAAACCAACAAGAAAGGATTCAAAGTGGGGGAAGAAGCAGCATTTGGCAGGGAAGGTGGATCAGGAAAAGTGGCTGAGATAATAGAATGAAAAGAAATAAGTTTAAATAATTGCATTCCTGAACTATTAAGGACGTTTTTCTGATACCAAACAACCAACAAAAAACAACCAACGAAAAATTATGAAACCTTTTCCTTTCCTTTTCTCGATCCTTTCCTTTGGGGGCAGGGGCGCTTTACTCTTGCAAGCTACATGTAGATACTGCCCCATCCTCCCATTGGAAAACCTTATTAATGTTAACCTATACTTTGTTCGTCAGATGGAGCATAATTCATGGTTTTTGTTTACTATTTATCAGGACTTGTTCTGTTTCCCGAAGCCACTCTTCCTTTAACAGTTGCTAGACGAAGTTTCAAAGCTGCTATTGAAACAGCAATGAACCGGGTTGATGCTCCTCTCACACTAGGTGTGGTATGTCAATCTGCCTTTTATATCTTGTGAGCTGCTTTGTTTCTTGGATTTTTCTCTTCATTCCTTCTATGAGACTTTTAAAAACTTGGTTCAGGTTCATGTTCCAAGGCATCCTGTTGCTACTAGGGTTCACGTTGCAACTATTGGGACCACCGCAGAGGTATATGTTTTGGTGCTATTATATGCAGATACTGATCATGTCTAAAAAATTTTTAACATGTTATTTACTGTTTATGTTTTTTCCATGACCAAGTGTTAGAATGCTGATACTGCTAATGGTTTAAATGGTATAGAATGTTATAGTTTCTCTTCGATATAATCTTGGTATATTGTCGTTTTTTGTTGCAACTTTCTTATTGCAATGTTGGTCAAAAGACATCAGTATTGGAGAGTATTTGTTTTGAAACTTTTTTATTCAATAAACCGACTATTCCTGATTTTTGTTTATCACCCAGTATTACATTGTATTTTGATGCTAATCTGTTCCTTTAGATTCGGAAATTCCGGCGAGTGGAAAATGGTTCATTGAATGTGGTGACTCGTGGCCAACAAAGATTTCGTTTGCAACGGCATTGGATAGATGTGGAAGGAGTGGTAAGAATTGTGTTTGACATCCTTGTTATTTTGTTTATTCCTTTATGATACTATGATGAAAGGTTTCCTAACAAATATTATCTCCTATTTTTCAGCCATGGGGGAAGGTGCAGATCATGCAAGAGGATATGCCTATGAGAACTCCAAAAGATGCATTTGGGGTAGGACAATTGTCTTCCGTTGGCAACCCTGCGAATAATAGTTACTCAAATTTGGTACCTTCAGAATCTTCTTGTGTCAAATGGAAGAAACACGACGATCAGGAAAATGGTTCTGAGTGCATGTTTGATAGAAACACGGATGGAAGCGATCTTTCACTAACAAAATTGAGAATGTGCCAACCTCGAGTAGATTCCAGTGATGGATATAGAAGCATCTATGAACCTTTGAGTAGCAATGAGCGTGTGTCTGGGTCGGGGTGCAGTCTTGGAAGGTCATTTCCAGATGACTCAAAAGGATCACAACATCATTGCATGGGTGATGCAGTGAGTGAAAATATTGCAAAGAGAGATGTCCAAGGAAAGTCTGCCAAAATATGGAAGAAGACATGGGCTACTGATGAGTCAAATTGGTTGCATAGAGCCCCAAGATCATTCTGGCCTTACTGGGTGTATCGTATGTACGATTCATATTCTCTTGCTCAGAGAGTAACAGGTGCTAGGATTGCTTCCTTTTTCTGCTTGCACCTAAATATATTCTAATCAATCTTTGATTGACTTGAAACTGGAAAGTTCAAGCTTGGTCAATATTGGCTTGCCGGGCTATATGCTTTTAGAGAAAAATGCCTAAGTAATTGACTGAGCTCTTTATTTTGGAAAACGAAAGAAGGCTCAAGTCAGTCTGGGTTATTTTGTGGCCATGGGCCTATAGGCAATGGTCTGGATACCATAGGTCCCCAAGGCCCAGATATACAAAGTCAGGACTTGAGTATACTGCAAATATGTGGATCAATAGTTCTCTTTAGCTATATCCATGCATGCAAATGGGTTTCATCAAGCAGCATAGACTATGCTATATTTATTTGGATATATGATCAACTAATTATGGTAATGATTCTCATATTATTTGGCAGATTTGTGGAGGCAGCTAATTAGGAGCCCAAGCTTAGATGGTCTCGTAAAAAAGCCAGATCTCTTATCATTTTATATTGCCAGTAAGATTCCTGTATCAGAATCTACGAGGCAGGAGCTGTTAGCTATTGACGGAGTTTCCTATAGATTGCGAAGGGAGATTCAGTTACTCGAGCGTTTTGACCTCATTCGCTGTGGACACTGTCAGGTGATGTGTTTATAAAATTTCAAAAATTGTCCTCTTTCTTGTGAAAGCAGTTTTTATACATACCATATGTGTGTGTGTGTGTGTGTGTGTATATAGAGAGAGAGAGAGAGAGAGAGAGAGAGAGAGAGACATCTAAATAATCCTATATTTTTGCAGACTGTAATTGCGAAGCGGACTGATATGGTGGTGATGTCCAGTGATGGGCCTTGTAATGCCTATGTAAACCCTGGTGGTTACGTGCATGGTGTCGCGACTGTCTCTAGTGCAAATGGGCTTTCACTTTGGGGATCACCCAGTAAAGAGCATAGCTGGTTTCCAGGGTATCAGTTTTACTTTTAATTCTTTACTCCTAGTCCATGTTTTTTCTAAGACGTGTGGTGAAAATTGTGGAAAATAATCCCATGCGGTCATTTCTTTTTTTACTTTACCCATGTTTGGTTAGTCACAAGAGCTTGGGTTATGTTTTGTCATTGAAGATAATAAATACCATTGGAGACATTTCTTGAGACAAGTTCTGCAATTGCCCTCATTAGTATGACATGTCAACAAGATGTGCATTTTTTTTTTTTACCCTTAGGGAATTAGAAAAAGAAAGATTTATCCCAGCTAAAGCAACGTCTTTTCAGGGGATCTTTTAAATATAAAGGAAACTTGATGGATGTATCTTTCAGGTATGCATGGACAATTGCTAATTGTGGGAATTGCGGATCGAACATTGGTTGGCTTTTCACTGCTACCAAGAAGAAGTTGCAGCCAAAATCATTTTGGGGAATTCAGAGTATTAGAGTTGCTGATGACATGCCTGAATGAGATACAAGGTCCTGCAGGTTTTAACTCTTCTTTCCCCCCAACTGTAACTATGTGAATAGACATGATAATTTACTATTTAGTTATGGAATGAGCAGCATTGCCTCTTTATATGTAATTATCTGATATTAACAGAATATATGTGAGCCTGTGTTCTGCTTGAGAACTTTTTTTTTTTTTTTTTTTTAATAACAGTAGACTTTATTGCTCCAGTGAAAAGAACATCAAAGCAGTACTAAACAAAAACAGCCCAAAACCATGAGTGTCTCACTGAAGCAAGGTAGCTGTCTCTATGCGACCATTCCAGTAAATTTTATCCATTCCAGTCAATGTAGGATGGATAGAAGTCTCCGTGCCTACTGTGTGGACTCCTCTCCACATCCACAACTAGGTAGAATCATAGGGGAGGTGGGGGAACGGATTAGCTGGACATTACCTATCTGTTTGCAAAATTTCAAGTCTCTTAGATAATTCTAACCCATCATCCATGGCCGTAAAATTTTAATGGTTTTAGTAGGCACATTTTTTTTCAATCGAAGGGTGATTCCATCTGGATTGATGCCAAAACTGTGGGCCACCTAAGTACGTCTCTATAGACAGACTGGGTGGACCTCTTTTTCCTTGAGCACTGAGGATCATCAATGATCAATCCTGCCACCTCACATTCTTTAACCTCCCGGTTACCGTTGGTTTAGAAGTTAAAAAAAATTGATGTCTTATAAAATAATTAAACTTGAAGGCCATCAGCCAGAAGGGGTAGGATGATCTAAAGGAACTGAAATTTTGCATCACATGTAGGTCTCATTTAGATCTTTCTTTCTCTCACCTAATCCTTGATTGGCGTGGCCCCGGGTGGGCCCCATGAGGAGTCCACACTAAGGATTTGCACAGCCCATTAGAAAAATATTAATGAATAAATATATTATTATAAATGCCTTTAGGTCGAGTTTACTGAATAGTTTTTGTTGGAATAAAAACCATTAGAGAAGAAGATTATTTTTCATGGCATATCATTTAGTAATTTTTTCCGTGTCATTAGACATACAATCATTCACGAGTGCAGAAATGACTACCCCTTACCCTGTTGTCTTTGATATTTGGAAGGAAGTATGAACTTAAAATTCCTAGGAATCGAATTACATGATAGTTGCATATGATGGGTATATCCAAATCGTCTACACGCACGTTGGGTATCTTCCTTGGATTTTTAGAGGAGGGAGGGTTGAAGGATCTTTGAGAATGACAAAAAATCTACTATTTATTTAGGCATGCCTGACATTATTAAAAGCTGGTAGTAAAGCTCCAAGAAAACGTGATTGTTATCTTATGCATTCATGCATTTGAGGGAAAAATCGATGGTAAAGGCTGATTGTCATCTTGTGAATTCAAAGCATTTATCTTCATTTTTGTCTTCATATAGACTCTCACCCACAATATATACCCTTTTACTTCCTGTTTTTCTTCTGTCCTTTGGTTAAAGGCTTGGGGAATCATCCGGAAACTGAACCTTTCAATTGAAGGCATTTTATTTTGTGAGGTGCATAGGCAAAGGTGTGTTTTAATATTGGTTTATTCTACATCCGTAGGAATCTCATGGGGAATATCAAAGTTTAAAAAATAAATTGCTATAGCCTAAAAAGCATTAGCAGGTTTTTTTTTTTTTCTCTTTTTTAAATTAAAGCTCACAAAGCAATATATATAACTGTTTGTAAAGCAAATTAACTATGGGCGTTTTGTTTGAGTGGGAATTGAACACATAGGAATCATGGTAAGATGGGTTCTAAAGAATGATTATTAAAGGGGTGAAAGATATAAAGTTAAAATATAGACAGGACTGACTTCTGAAGGATTTGAATTATGAGGGGGATGGCAAGATATTCACCTACCATCTTCCCCATAATTCACTTTGCATTAAACGCAGATTATTTGATGGTCGCTAATGGAACTTTCCCTCTGTTTAATTAATTTTAACTACTTTTAGGATGACTTTTGAAGGGTTTGTCCCTTTCCTTGGCCCACCTTAGAAAAAAGAATTGAATTATCTTGTGTGAGGCCCTACTTAGCGTGATCAAATCAAACCCACTAGTATGACACAAATCACTTCTGTTTTTGCAGGATTTTTGTGATCTAATCAATCCAAACCTTATATTTTAGTAGGTTTGAGTTTTTCCAAGTTACATGGATAAGATGCATGATGCTATAGTAGGTAAAATCTTAAAACTTTTGAGTGAAGCGCTCTGTTTTTGTTAGTGTGCTAAAAGATGATTTGGGTTTGCTTGTCCAAAGTAGGCTGCCATTTGCATGGGGCCCACCATGAGTATCTAATCACTTCAGTGAATGGGGTGCCACCATGACCATATTATCACTTGAATAGGAAGGCAGGGATGAAAAGGAGTTGAGGGTGGTTGGTCAGACATCACTCTAATCATAATGCCCTCCTGGTCTTTTGATTTGTGAGCCTCAAAACTGTGATTCAACCCATCCCAGACGATGGTCACATCAATCTAAAGTTGCGGAGAAACGCCATCGTTGGGGGTCAATGTGTGAGACTGAGAGGGCTTGAGTTGATAATAATCGGTGGGACCAACATTTCTTTTTGACCTTTTCTTGTTTTCTTTGCCTCTTGTCGCTTTGCAGTGGCATCCATAGAGGTGGACCCAGTAAAGATATGAATAGAATCCGGATGCTCTGGCTTGTTGGGCATCGCTAGATGAAAGCCCTCTTGTTAATGAAGAAATATTATATCCTTTTTGGTATTGGAAGCTAAACCACATTAGCCCATAAAGCTGTGGACCAAAACACTCTACCTGTCCTTTTGAGATTGAACACTCTACCTGTCCTTTTGAGATTGATTTTCAAAAGCAAAATAAAGGAATGAGAAACCCAATGGAATCCAAATATTCTTTTTTTCTTCTTTCTTCCCCCCTACAAACTCATATAGGAAGCATGGGATGGCAACAGTGGAAAAGGGCAAGGAAGTAATCCAGATATGTATTGAAAATAGATAATAATAAGAAAAACAAGAAGAAAAAAAAGACCGACGCTTACGGATCTCAATTTTTGTAGTCTGTTTACCAATGCTTCTCAAATGTCTTTAAGTTTCAGGATTTGTTTCTCATTATCATCATCATCATAAAAGCCTAGTCCCAACTATGCCGGGCATCTAGTTCTAAGTGCGTTTCACAAATGTTTTCAGATATTTTTTTCTAGTCTGTTTCCAGTTTACTTTTCTTATCGAACATTCATTTACCAAATCCTTACTTTCACATTTCACATATTTTTAGCACTTTGTTTCTTGAATGCACTTTTTGAATTTATTTCCCTATTAGTAACCATTTCATCCTTCTTAAAAAATAAATAATAAAAACATTTGTCATCAATGGGTTAATAATCGTATTGAATTTTTGATGATTTTAGTACATAAGCAAACATGACCTAAAGTTGACATCAATTCCCTACAATCAAGAAACAAAATCCAAAACCAACTACATATCCATCTGAACCTATCAGAAACATCTTTTCAGCCTTCTTAGACAGAAACATATGACAACTAACAACAAGAAGAACAAAGGAATGTATACCTGACAACAACAATAACAGCCCATGACAATGCAAAACCAACAAAGGAACATCACCCAGGCAGTATAACAGCGAGACAAAGGGACTGCAAAAACTATGAAATCATAGTTTCTGCCCTGACTTATCTGTAGCTTCGGTAGACTGGGTTGTACATGCAGTTTTCTGCGTACTTCACCAGATCCGCTGGGCGAGGGAGACGGGTGGCCAAACCTACAAATCAAAGGCAATGGATTAGATAGAACTCAAGAATGACTACCCCATTCTTTACTTCCTCATATTCCCACTGGTTGTATGGGGGCCCATGGAATTCACAGGGAGGCCCAATCACTTTGAATTGATGGACGTCCGTGAGTTTGTCCTACATGACCAAGTATGAGTAGCAAGAGAACTGAAACCAGTAAATAACTGAAAGCTAAAAAAAATTCCAAATTGAAACTATTAACTGAAATATTCATTACAGCACTTACCAAGATCATAAGCCTTGGCAGCTACATTAGCAGCAATATGTGCTGAGATTTTTCTGATGTTTGAGAATGGAGGATAGATCTGACCTTTATCCAAGTCTTCCTGGGTAACCTGTGCGGCTAGAGCTTCCGCTGTTTTGAAGGGGAAAAAATGTCAAATCAAAATTACTAAGATATCTTCCTTTCTCCATGCTGAGTGCTTCTGACTCTATTTACAAGTGGTAGAGGTATCACATATCACCCCATGAAATCATTGGCACACGTTCAGTAGAACTACAGATTCTGCCAGTAAAAGGTGTTTTATCTAATTTTAACGGGCCGACACTCATTACTCTGTCGGATCGTGTTTTGGCGACAGCTCCTTTGAGTGGGGGATTGATGTCCTTAAAACTTAAAACACACAAAACAAAATTACTAGTACTTACAGGCTGCCAGAAGCATGTCGTCATGCACACGGACTGCTCCAGAGATCACCAAACCCAAACCAAATCCGGGGAAAATGTATGCATTATTTGACTGAATCACATGGGAGAGAACATAAAAACATCACCTCTTGGTACCATGAAATATCTCATTTTTGTATACTTATTTATGTAAAATGACAAACAAAAACAAGGAAAATAAAATAATCGAACCTGGCCTGGCACAAAAACTTTCCCATTGTATTCGACAGGATCAAATGGACTCCCACTGGCAAAAATTGCACGACCCTGCAAATTGGAGTAGTTTATGTAATCTAAAATTATGTTTTGATTAATCACCTTGACCTATTAACATATGCTAGAGTTAAGCATAACAAGGAAATGTCCATGCATGCACACCTTACTCCATGTGTAAGCTTCTTCAGCAGTACACTCTGATTGCGAGGTTGGATTTGAGAGTGCAAGAATAATAGGTTTCTGTGTCATTGGTAAATTCTCAGTCTTGCTTCATTAAAATCCCATCAAATCTAACTGAAGAAAGGGGTAAAAAGAAGAAAGATACGGACATACCTCGTTGAAGGAGGCCATGGCCTCAACCACCTCCTTTGTGAAAGTTTTTCCAACTCCTGATGTTCCAATCAGTACAGTTGGCTTGATTGCCTAAAAGAGTAAGAAACCCAATTACTTTGAAACTTCCATGTAAAATTAAAATGATGCCATGCTCTCATTCACATTGATGTGGATAAAAGATAAAATTATCAATGGTTTGGCCCAATAATATAATTGGAGTTACAACTTACTGTGGACCCAATTCTACAACTTAGTTACCCAATCCTGACTGCTTTGTCAGGAAGGGAATGGGGATTGAAGGCAGCATGCATGTCGGCTTAATGGTTGAAAGGCATTCTTTTTGCTTCTTCTTTGGGGTATGTGTTCATGCGCTTGTGCAAAAGTGTGTTTGAGAAAAATTACACTGTGACCATTTTAAGAATAAGTTACACTGTTCATACCTTCACTGCATCTAAGAGCTCTGTAACAGGCTCATTTTCATGAGCCCATGGCTTCTTAAAGTGTTGGAGCGACTCCTTGCGCGAGCGAACAATCAATCCCTAGCAAAGGTAAATCACATGTGAGATTAATTGAAATATAAACTAAAATGCAGAGGGAAATAACAGGGCATTCATCTTTATTAAGGGCTTGCTGCTTTGATTTCTACTACCTTGGAGTCCACAAGCCAAATCTTCTTGCGGCACTCTTCGAGTGGAACTCTAGTCTGCAACAAGAATAAAATGTCACTCTCCTGAATGAGACCCATGCTTCTAGAACACACCAAACAAGGAAAACAGAGAGAAAATATTTAACAGGCTCTTCATAGACCAATTACCTGTTTTGACATCTCTAGAGCTATAAGTTCTGCTATACCAGTTCCAGCCTGCAGGCACACAATTAACAGTTTCAATCTGGACAGCCCAGGATGGAGAAAAACACATAAAGGACTAAAAGATATTCTTATAGATGTGTTTCTAATATAGTGTATCTGATCAATAAATTGGGTTCACCAGTAAAAAAGAAAGAAAAAAAAAATAGAGATATAGTTAAGACTTAAGAGACCATACCTCACCAGCACCAAGGAATAAGAAAGTGTGCTCAGCTAAGGTTCCACCAACTAAATTCAATGCAGCAGCAAGCCCTGCAAGGACTACAGAAGCTGTGCCCTACAATGACACAGAAAGCTAGCAATTAGAGAAATAGTTTACAAAGAAAACTGATATTTACTAAAGTTTTTAGTTGGTCCTCTGTTTCGACATAACAATTGGCAAATCTCAGTGCAATTTAGAAAATATAAGAGAAACAATCAGCTACCTGTATATCATCATTGAAGACAAGGTGAGTATTGCGATATTTTGCAAGCAACTCAAAGGCATTGTGATTTGCAAAATCCTCAAACTGCATAATTCGATTAATTTGTGACGCGACATCAGAATCAAGAGTTGATTAAAGGAAAAAGGTGAGGGGAAGAAAAATATTTAGTATTTATTGGATAAAATGACTGACCTGTATAAGTACTTTCTCCCCGTAGCTCTGCTTAACAGCACACATGAATTCGTGGAGTAGATCGGCGTATTCCTAAATATGGAAAAACAAGATAATTCTTTAACACAATTTAACGCTAAGGACAGGAGACATGCACAACATGTTTCTGCTTAAGCTTTGCATGGACTTCTTTAACCTGGCCAGTTGCCCTCTTTTGCCTAAGCCCAATATAGAACTCATCCTTCAACAACTTGTCATTGTTCGTTCCAACATCAATTGTAATGGGCAAGCACTGCAAATAATAATTGAAAATTTCAATTTCTACCACATAATAAGCACAATTAAGTAGAGAATTAGCAGCATATTTTCTTTCTTTTCAATGTCAAATGATTGGCACAATCAATGGTGAGTTGGTAGTAGTCTTATGAAAAATTAGATAAAGTAGAACTGGTTATCAAAATGCTTACTGCAGAAGGGCGAACACCTCCCAGTGCTGTATACAGAGCAAGTTTGCCTACAGGTATTCCCATGCCCTGTGGACATTTGAAAAGCCGTCAATCAAGGCCGTTAAGGACCCTACGAACTTCAAATAGAGTACCAATATAGTGGTACTGTTATGCCCTTGAAGATGAGGCAGTGTCGAAGATATTTACCTGGCATCCAAGATCTCCAAGCCCCAAGATACGCTCACCATCAGTCACAACAATAACTTGAATATTCCTTTCAGGCCAGTTCTTCAATACCTCAAGAATCTTTCCCCTGAGAAACCAACCAAACCCTCAGCCTAAACTAATGATACAGGAAAAAAAAAAAGAATAAGTTAATGCTACCATAAAGAACAGAGGAAAAGGCATACTTCTCTTTCAAACTAATGTAAAGACCCTGGGGACGCCTGAAAATGCTCCCATATTTCTGACAAGCCTCACCAACAGTTGGTGTATAGACGACAGGAAGCAGTTCTTCGACATTATCAATGAGAAGCTTGTAGAACAGTTTCTCATTCATTTCCTGTAAACAGAACAGAAAATCATACAGTAACTGTGTCCTAAGTCTAATCAGGAGAATCAAATATTTCTGATATGAAGACTTTTATAGCATTCTCAACCCTTAAATAGGGTCCCTTGTCCACAAACCTGAATGTTTTCCATCGCGAATTAAACCATTTCAAAAAACTCAGATAAGATAATACTAATATCTCAATAGACAGCCTCAGAATCAATGGTTAAGATATAAAGCAGCAGTCTACAGTCAATAAAAAAACTCCAACTTCTGGATAGCTAGGTTGTTCAAATCTGGGTTACTTTTGGGACAGTCTATCTACCATGAGGTCCAACAGATTTACCTTATGTACCATTGCAACATGATTTGGGCTAAACTCTTTTTTTCTCCTATCAGTTTTGGCCTAACTAAGGGTCCAAGGATACGGTGTGCATCATTGGGCTGCAGATAATGCATACTACAATTACACTGCTAACAACAGACAAGAAATAAAGAATAATAGTTTTAAAAGAATCAATACCTGAAGATCCATCATTGCCATATATCTTTGCAGTGGAACTTGGTATTGGCGGAGATTGTGCATGATCTTTTTCTCCTGAAGGAAGAGTCCTGGGAAGTTAGCAAGGCAGTCGTATTCACAAGATGGATCATGTGTACTAAAACAAGGATATCACACCTGAAGCTCTTGACTGACCCAAGCTGGAGGTAAAAGGCCTCGCAAGAAATGGGCATCTCTCTCTTTCTCTGTGAAGGCAAGCCCCTTGTTGTGTTGTGGATCCCTCAATAGTGAGTATCCACTACATCAAAATGATACAATAATGTTCCAGATGAATCAGCTGACTGATATTACTCTGTTATCAATTGGAAGTCTAATTTAAAAAATTGCTAAAATCAACAACTCCAGAAAACAAGAAATCAAGATTGTCTGACTAGAAAAAACAGCCAAGTTGGAAACATAACATGTCAGATACAATTCGGTAGAGCACTACTGTTTTTGAAAGGGTGGTTTGATCTCCTTAATATAAAACGAAACCTCAACTAAGTAATCAGAAAGCTCAATCTACTAGTGGGAAAAAAAATGTATTCAGTTAGTTGGAGGACTCAAATCAAATACTAAAAACGCGATGCAAGTTCTCAATAAATAAGCAACCAGTCTACAATAAGCTTCTATACCATGGAACCTTTGCTTAATACTAACATTGTATCGGGGGCTGGGTATATGTTTTTGAGAATATGGACATGTCAACAGAAAATTCAAAGGCATGCAGTATTATAACACACAATTATTCACTGTGTACTCTATCCACTTCGTATAGGAATTCATGATAGTATGCTGTTCCACTCGGGTGACAGTACACTTGACTCAAGGACCTCTGTAAATGAATACTGATGGTTGACTCAAGACCTGAAGATCGTGTATAGTTCAAAAGTAATTCCAGTATAAAAATTCAAACCATATAAATTGCTGCCTTTGGCTTTCTGTGAATTGGTAGAATTGCCTACTGTTCAGAGGAGAGATCGGTCTCACTCCAAGTGCCAATAAATTGGCAGTCTAGTAATTCCAAAGATTGGTTCCACGGACAGTAGCTTGCTTGCTCATTTCTTGAACTGCCAGTTTCTATGCCATTTATGCAATGGCTTATATGAATGTTGAATCAACAGCTGGTCCAAGTGGTACATTACCAGATCTACGGCCCACATGGCAAAGAGATAACAACAACTCAACTCTGAAATCTTAATAAACCGACAACAGCATCAGCCAATTGTCTGAAGCAAGAAACGTTCCATCTTGATATTAATCTTATAAAGATTCCAGAGAATAAAATTGCTGTTTGGATGCACAACTAGAATACTACAAAGGAAAATGAGATACAATAGAACATTGAGATTGAAGAAGGAAAAAATGACAGTCGCTTGAATTGTGCATTTCTTTAATTAAATAGCAAAAAGTTATAACAAGAAGGAAGCATAACTGAAGAATTATAATTGCAGATCCAAAAATAGATAAACAAAACCCATTCTGGGGAGAAGATGTTGCCTATTATTAGTTTATTACATGCTTACTCAGAAGGCTAGATTCCACAGATCTAGGAATCGATTTTTTTTTTTTTTTTGAAAAAACAAAAGAAGATTAAATTTGAAAAAAAAAAGAATAAAGATAAATTCATAACTAGTTCCCAAATCACCAAACATGGGGAAAGGAAAATGTTTTATGAAACTGTGAAATTCAAATAAATTAAGCAAGGTAATATATAGATGGATAAATATAAGAAAACTGGTTCTTTTTTCTAAAAAAAAAAATCAAATGGGATGGATCACAAGGAAAAAAAAATTGAAGATTTAAATCATAATTATAGTATTCTTCTTCATCAGCAGCAGCAGCATTGTCACATCCATCACAAGCCGGGAGGACATGGAAGATCAAAATAAAGGCAGTAACACAAATTAAAAGAAGAAAACGATTGAGAATAAAAGAGCACAAGAGACTAAAAACCCATTCAATCATCTACAAGCAAATTTATAACAAATACATAATAAACGCATCATATAATCAAAACCCAAACTTCAAAATGGGGAAAAAGATGTGAAAGCAAGAGAACCCTCGTTTGTATCGATAAAAACAAAGTAAAAACTTTACCAACCGAGAGGATCTTTGATGAAATAAACAAAACCCACTTCTCAAATCAACATCCAAACAAATATAAAAAGAGGGCAAAGAACAAAATCCAAGAAAACAGAGGGAAAACAAGGATCACCGTTGATCCTCTCGTCTATGCTCCTCACCTGGCAACAGAGACCGTCCATGGCGTGACGAAATGATCCTCCGTGGCGCGATCCTCAACGTAGGCCTCCTCGACTCCTCCACCGACGGTGGATTCCGAATCCACGTCGATTATAGTCGCTCCTTCCCTCGTCTCCTTCAAAGTGCTCTGCATCAAAGCCCTGACCTTTCTCTCTCCACCTCTGCTTTGGCAGCACGAAATAACTGCCTTTCTCCGAGAATGACAGAAACTATAACAAGAAGAAGAAGATGATACGCCAGATGAACGGATCTCGTTGTGGTAGACATTGTTGGTGATGTTGCTGTTGTTCTGCTTCAATAAAAAACAAGGAAAACAAGAAACCAGCAACCCCTTTATACCCAATGAGATTATACAATACATGGACAGAGAAAGACTGGATTTTTATGATCTCTTCCTCTTTTTCAGCTTAAAAAAACGATAACCCACTTGAGCAATGAGATTATTCAATACATGGACACAGAAAGATTGGATTTTTATGATTTCTTTCTCTTTTTCAGCGTAAAAAACGATGACCCACTTGAGCAATTTCCATAATATCACTGAATCAATCAGCGAACAAGAAGAAGAAGAAGAAAAAAAAAAAAAAAAACCTCTACCGTTTCTTTTTTTTTTTCCTTTCTAACATTGATTGAGATGAGATGAACATAGCTTACCAGGAAACTGCTTCTGCTCAACGACATCATGGCTGCAAAATGAGAGAGTGTGACAGGCTTCTGGGAGAGAGAGAGAGAGAGAGAGAGGCAAGACTCTTTTTGGGCAGAGCTGTTCCTCTTTTCTCTTTCTCTCTCTCTAGGTGGAAGGGGCTGCTACGAAAGAGAAGCGCGGAAGAAACGCATGGAGGCGAGATCTGTAATTTTATACAGTTGTTCTTGCGCTGATTAGGTGGGTGGGTCTCATCTGACCTGGATTTTATTATTGCATTTGCATGTGATTTGGAACTTTTCGTTTCGGAGATGAAAATTTGGAATTGGTTTGTGTTGTATTTGTAACGACATGTAAGTCCAAACGCACCATCGACTTCACCCCTGCTCGCTTCGTTTTCATCCCTCGTTTTGTTTCCTCCTTAATTAGGTTTTTCACTCTCTCTAAATTCTGCCCGGAACTGACCTGTGAACCCCAGCTGGTAGGTGACAATTTAGAGCCTGAGAGGAGATGGGATGGGAAACCCACATTTTTGCCTCACAAAAATATTAAGACCTAATGACATTTCTAATTTCATTACTCTTTGTTTAATCGTACCATAAATGGGAATCTAATGATTATTATTGTGTTAGATTAGCTAAAAGTTGCCCACTTACCGTTTTCGAGTTACAGATATGGGATACCCTCATTTTGGATTTTGCATAAACTTAACAGTTAATAGGTCAAGTGGTAACATGTTTGTTGAAGATAAAACAAAACTATCTTACAATTTTCTTACTTTAGTTATTTACACTTGGTAAATATAATCATGTACAGTAGAGTATTAATCTTTTTGGTCATTGAAACCCATATATAAAATCTAAATCACTCAAAATTATTTTCACCTCGTATTTTTTTATTACATAAATTTGTAATCCAAATGGAGTTATATTCACTGTGAACTAAAAAAATTAGCTACTTTCTTATATTTTAGTTATAATTATAACTTATGTCGGAATAAATATGATTGGAGCAAGGCCTTTTTAGATGATAAAAACCAATAGGGCCGCATTTCTGAATAATTTAAAATTTAAATATGAGTATTTTTCATTGATATTTATCAATGGACATATTTAGGTGTTCAAAAAAAATTCTTAAATATCATTATGAGATCTGGGCGCAAACTACAATTCGTCAGGGTGAGATTCACGAAAAAATTTGAGAGATAGGGTCCTAAGACGGTCCAGAAGACTGTCGTCTAAAACCTATAGTGCAGCAAAGATTTTAATACCCCAATAAAAAATTCATGGCTCAGCCCGTTCTAGGACTATAACATGGTAGGCTCAATATCCGTTTATCAAACGCTTAAAATGAGGGGCAAGAGAAAAACAAGATGACTCGCGGAAGCTACCGCGTGACTCGTTCAGACAGATGCGTTAGATAGGAATTAGGAAGCCATTAGGACATTTCTAGTTTTCCAATCCACCATCTCACGATGATGCATATTTTATTGTTCTTTCACGTGTACAGACTGGTGCCACAGCATGGCCGGAGAATAGTTCAGGCATATGCATTGGTTGAGTCCGAATCTCTTGTGATTAGGGTTTTGACAATTATGTTAAATTAATCAGGGGCGACGTAGGGCTTAGTCTTACTTAGCTTTGAAATGCAAACCACCTAGAGCTAGAATTAGAAGCACCGTATACCAACTTAAAACTTTTTTTTTTTTTTTTCTCTATCGGATGGTTTCCAATCCTTTGGACAAGATTAATCAACTCGGACCCAGAGGAAAGCCGAGTAAACAACATTAGTGGACTCAACATTTGATTCATGAAGAAGGGAGAATCGATGGTGGATATCAAGACCTCTAGCTCCGGAAGATGGAGGAATTGTAGTTCCGACCACTCGGCCAATAAACCTTTTTGTATGACTAATCCAAATTCGGTTTAAAACAAAGTTTAACCCATTTTTAATATATATTTATTTATGATGAATAAAACACGTGGATCAAGTTCTTAGTTTTCTTATTTTAATCACTTGCCTTCAAAGTGAGATTAATCTAACGGCGGCCATAATTTTCCTTGAGCCAAATGTCTCATTTGTTGAGTACTCACTCCCATTGACAATGAAATTGGATGACAGCTTACACACACAGCAACGGATGGGATTTATTTGGAACAATCAGGCCGCGTGTTGCACGCAAAGCTGAGGCATAGGATGCGGACTCCTGGTAGAGAGAGGAAGGACTTGCACTTTGAGCGGCTTGGATCCTTGGACTCACGAGAAGCGTGAGGGACAGGCGCAGGAGATTCGTCCGCGCTGCAGGAATGCACGTGGTTTACGACGGGGGACCACTCCTTGACACTATAAATAGGAAACTGGCTAAATTTTATAATAATTTTTTTCCCTTTGTCGTAACGCTTTTCGACCTGCAAATTCGCTTGCACGAAAGGATGAGTGTGTCGGTCGTGTTCTACGCTCATGACCGTCCATCTTCTTTGACGTGGCACACGGAGTATTATTGTCAGGGTGATATATCCACCGTCCATCGGTTATATTTTTATTTTTTATAGCTTTTTGAGGATTTTATGGGAAAAATTCCAAAATTTGGTCACTCATTGCAAAGGGTGTCTGCAAGGCGTGTTCCACTATTTATACGGACACAAAAGTTGCAAATACACCTGTTAATATGCAAATACAGTTTACCATGCCGGGCAGCCTTTCTCTTTCTCATTTTCTCATTGATGGGTTTAGAGATTGAGGGTAAACTCTATATGGTAATGTACGAGCAAAAGATTGTTATTGGAATTATTCTTTATGTTATGTCTGCTATTTTTCTTCTTTTCTATCTCTTTCACTTTTCAAGATAAAATCTTGAGAGTATGAAAAGAAGAAAGAATGAAACTGTATGTCAATTAGTAGTAATCTTGTTTATAAAACCTGTGATATTGTTTTCCCAATATGATTGGGAGAAAATGGGGTGAGTGAAATAGAGAAATAGGTGGTAAAAGAGGAAAAAGAATAAGAAGAAGAAGAAGAAATAAAAAGAATCCTATGTTTTAAGAAAATCACGTAGCGTCGCTCCCCTTACCATTAATTAAAAAAAAAAGATAGAAAAAAGTCCCGATGGACCCCATTTGTGCTGCACATTTTATAGAAATGACCTAATTCCAGAGACTTCTTTAGTAAAACCCCCTAGTTATTTCTATACTGCTTCATTTTTTGGATACTGCAAAATGTAGTATCACAAAATTTTATTAGATTATGTAGAGAAAAACGTGCAATTTTATGCGACATCACAATAAAGTTTCCTATCAAACGTGGAAATAGACGTCTAACCGTGACCTTTTGGTACAGTCCCTTTCTGAATATTTGAGAGCTGGGGGAGCAGTCGGTATGAAAACAATGAATGCTCATACACCTAACATCGCGGCCACTGAACAACCACAAATCATCTACACCCAATTAATGTCTTTTTTTTCCTCCTCATTCTCCTTTTTCAAGACCAAACAATGCATGCTTATTATCCAATAATAATATTGGTGAGCTGTTTATCCAGAAAGGAGAAAGGTGAAGGTTTAGGTTTGTGTTAATTATTAAGGGTGGTGTGAGTGTCCATACATAGGTCATATTATATGGTTCGTATTTTGTTGACATTGACCAGGTGTATTAGTGAAAGTAAGTATTAGTTTGGTTTCGTTTGACCCGTCTTTATAATTTATAGAACCGTGAAAGGGTCTTTGGTCCGGTCCAAGTCAACCCACTTTGGAATGGGGGGGGAGGAACCAATCCTTTCAGTGGACAAGATTGACCCAGTTTTTATTTGGCTTTAAGATGATAAATTAAACATAATTAACTTCCATTGCACCTTTACCTATTAACTATTCTCAGATGAACTCCAGGGGCAAGTGTAGTTGGCTAGGACCATAATTAATTTAGATATGAGGTTGCAGTTTTGAAATCGCGCCTTACTCACTTAGGCCACTTGGCCATATAAAAGTCTGAATTACCGGTGTGTGGAGGAGGTATGAACTTTATGAGCATGGAAAAATAGTCGATTCTCCGAAAGGTCAGACACCCTCATTAGTAAAAAAATTGTTCATATGAGTTTTTAGCCCATCTTTGCTAAATCATGGAATAAGTGACTCAAATCCATATAAATGATTAGCAAACGTAAATATGCACATGTCTGTGACACGCGACCTACTCAATTATTATGCACAACAGTGCAAATCCCGGATCATGGGGTCCCTGGGGATCTTGCCCTTACAAGTTACGAAGGACAGCTATGGTTTTTTATAGAGAAATTTTACATGCACCCCCCATTTTGCTGAGCACACCCACTTTTAAAAGAAAAGCCACTGTGTTGAAGAAGAAATGTAGGTGTGCTCAGCAAAATAGGTAGGTTAGGAGGGTACATATAGAATTTCCCTTTTTGCTATCTTTTTCAGAAGACACATACAATCAAGTATAGTATCACTATCACTATTATTATTATTATTATTATTATTATTATTATTATTATTTTGCCATCATTTTGTTGTCACTCCATTTTGATGGATTAACCAATCTACAACATTTTCTTAAAAGAAAGGGGTCCTTAGCCAAATCATAGGACATGAGTTGCTCCATTATAAACACAATTAGAGTAGTGGTGAAGCACCATCTTCCATTATTGAAACGACCAGGATTTAATCCCTAGTGTCTGCAATAGGCAGATTATAGTGACATGCCTACATAAGAAAGTACCCAACTACATGGGCATAAAAAGACTTCACAAATCTCTATTCTATATCCTTATTTTCAATAGGGGATTTCAAACATTCACTCACTCCCACAGGAACAACCCACCCAAGGCAAACGTGTCTCATATGGCACCTAACTCGAAAATCTGCCCTTCTGCCCAAAAGTAGGATTAAAAAAACAAACAAAATCTGCCCTTTCCAGGCACTTTCTTTTGCTGTATTGAGAAATGATCAGGTTCTAATATCAGTAACCATCCTGACCACTCCTCATCGTCTTTGACAGGTTTGGGACCTACCTTCATCCAATCTCCTAATATCACGTACCCTCACCTGTATATCACACTCTTTAAGGGGCCGAAAAAAAAGAGAGCAGGCAATACACTCATGATTGAGAGGTGCTGCCACCTTGGTATCACACCTATTGAGGGATGATTGATTCGCGAGTGTTCAAATTTAAAATATCACTCCTCACCAATAAATCCAATGTCGTAAAAAATAAGTAACCAAATTATCCCATCCCATGCATCAAAGACTTCAAATTTAACATTTGTTGAACTATCTAAGCTTGGGAGATTAACCCAACAGTAGATATGATAAGCTGGGTGTAAAATTGAGGTAAATACAGGCTCATTGCACTGAGTGAATGTGAAGGGGCTAATTTAACCATAGGCCTGGCTAGCCCATAGTGTAAAGATATATTGACACGTTGGCCCTTTCGGGCTGTTTCCAAGTCCAATGAGGGCAGACAGGCTTAGCCACGTGGAGCCATAATACAGGGATAGGGTGAAGAACGAAAAACTGGAAGAGCTGGGGACAGTCATATGTTCAACATGGGCCAGCTAAAAAGATTCAATGCATCATCAAATACTGCACAGGTCTAGTCTAATAAAGGAGGCATGCAATCATATCCTCCTTTCTTTGAGTCCATGTTATGATACAGGAAAGAAGGATACTGGAGACAGCTTGTGGATGACTGAGAGCCAGTACTTCTCAGTCCTCATACATGATGCATGTCTCCTACAACATTGTAAAAGTCTTACCTGGAACATGCCACGAAATTCATCTGCTAAATCGGTCCACAACAAACCATTGTAGGAAAACTTTGGTGGCCAAGATCATTCAACCTTGCGTATTATATTTCGTGTATTGTTGACCTAAATTGATGTTTATGTTGACTAGAATACAGCCTTCTTTTTATTTTATATATATTTTTAAACTTTATTATAAGAAGGTGATTACGGTGAACTCAGGTATTGAGGGGCCACCTTTTAAATTTGAAAGTGGAGCCTACTTTTGCTATTTAATTTGCTCAAAATCAATTGTCCTTGTGTATTGGTCTTGAGCCAAATTTCACACCAAACTAGATATGGGCTCACTACCAAATTAAACCTGTGAAATATTTGATCACACATTTTACGCAAATGATTTACCTTGAAAGACCTGGCTGACATTAGACTGAACCCCTGTACACAGTGGTGAGAGGATCATCTACACAAGATGAGTCTCTGATGCTCAAATGAAGTTAAGTAGGAATGGTACACAGCAGGCAATGATTTCGAGCGGTTTGAATTTACTTATAGTATTGAACGCAGAAGTATCGGTTTATTTAAATTATACATTTACCAGATATATATATATATATATATATTTATCTTCAACTTTTGATTTTGAGGGACCCATATCTCAAGCGAAAGGATTTGATATTTGGTGGGCTCCCTATTAAAAAAAAAATAGCCCCTTTTCAATCCCACATTCTGCCTTTTCTGGGGGCTCCACTGGGCTCTTGCCCATGAATGGAGTGCCCTCAGGAGATCTGGGCTTATAATTACAAATCAGAAACAAGTGGTAGAGGCAAAATCACTTGTCACTATTTTGGCATCCCACTCATCTAAGGTTCCACATATCCATTAAAGAGTGTGAGTTCCTCAGAGACCTGAACCTCAAGTTGCATGTTGAAGAGCTGCCACAAGCTAACTTCCCAACCACTTTCTCATCTCCATTTACTCTTATTAGGTGGAGGATGCAGCTCATGGCGACAACACCAAAGTAGAGATCGTTTTTCATGTCCTTATTTTGTTTCTTTTTTTCTTTCTTCTGATTTATAAAATGTCGATATGGATGTTGATTGATGCAAGTGAACTTTTAATGGATGTGTCAATGATATAGATGAGAAATGTTAAGGTAGTGCACAAAATTAATGCCTTTACCATATTATTACTTGGACCATACCCTGTACAATTTGTCCATGACTTTGAATTAGTAATCTCAACCAGGAGTCTTCATGGGCTGGGCCAAAGCTTATCCAATCTGGTCCATTTACTTGTGAGGCCAAGATATCAGGCTCAGATCGAGTCAATTTACAAAACATACAACTCCCTTTTGTCTTGGATGTTCAGTCAGATTAGGCCTTCAAGCATGTATAGACCCAGGACCAGATAATTTAATAGTTGGGCCAGGAAATTAGGCCTGGGCGTAATCCAAATGCCTAAAATTGAGTCCTAAATCAACCCGATGAAGGCCAGGCTCAGGTCAGAGCGGAGCTGGGCTGGCCCATATTGAGCAGTTGAGAGTGCAGAAAACAATAGCCTTGTGGGTTGTGATTCATTGAGCCCAGATCTACGAACACAGGAAACAAGGAAATCCTGTAACTGGGCTTATGGATTCATCTGTCGGGCCGGCCATAATCCGTTAAACCCGAACAGAGATCTAACTTGAGCTTGGGCTTCGGATATTTGATTTCAGCTGGAGCTCAAGCTTGGCCAAGCTCAGCTAGGCTCAACCTGTTTACATCCTTATTTCGGCCTTATTGAATAATTTATAGATTTCTTTTACAGAGTAATAATTTAAAAAGAGTTTTATGGGAAACACCCTATTTGATGTCTTGTGCATGAAAAAGGCCCCAATAGAATCTTGTAGACAGTAAAAGCCCTCCCGCCCCTTTAATTTGCCTTTCACCCTTACAGCGTTGATATATATGTGCTTACATGTAAAAATAAGTATCGATATCGATGCTCAGACATTATAGGTTTAAAAATCCATTTGCAATTCTGTTTTTTAATCGGTCCTTTTGTGTTTTAGACAAGTTTTCTTTATAATATATTCTTCTACCTTCTAGTTTATTGGTTCTTTATAATAACAACCTTTGTCTCGTCACCATGTAGGGCTCAAAAATGAAGATGGAAACAAGAAGATTTCTCCACGTGCTTCAATGCTTCCAAAGGTTGATGGAAAACTGTAAGAACATGGTGCAAATCGATACCTGGGACCACCGCGGAGGAGAAATATTGCAATCGTCAGAAAAGGGAAGAAGAAGATGAAATGCGGGGAAAAAAGATTCTTAACCCCGCTTATAAATATTAAATATTCTCAGCTAATCATTCCTACCAAAACATAGAGGAAATATAAATACTTTTCAATACCCCTTATTTGGTGACATATTATTTTTCGCCCTGACTCGGTTCGAGACTTGCTATGATTGGTAAAAAAAAGATATCGATATATTAGTAGGGGCAACCTAAGTATTTTTCAATACCCCTTGAGTGGAGCCCACTCCTAAACAATAAAAACATAGGGAGCGTCGATATCAGCGTTGGACATCCACGAGGCCATTGCAGTCCCCATACTTTTATTGGGGCCTTTTTTGTGCCCCAGACATCTGAGAGGTTTTTCTTTTTTTCCCCATAAAGCCCTCTCATTAAAAACTTTATTTCACACACTTTTATTCATTTCATCCCATTTGAGAGTAGCCCAACTGATTTAAAACGACTTCGCCATTGACTGCTACTTTCTTCTTCTTTTTATTCCTACTGAACGACGACACATGACTCTAAAATTACATTCCATACCAAAAAAGAAACCCTAAAATTCTATGCAAACTGGATGTCGTATTCGTACCCGCAAAAGCAATTGGAACATATGAAAATAACCTTAATCTCTTCACATTGCAAAAGAAGTAGAGAAGAAGAAGAATAGTTTACATTAAATTAGATTCAGATCAGGCCCATATCAAACATTATCAAAATGGGCCTTTATTGAAGTCAGTTTCTTAATCAGATTCGGGCCTCCCATGACCGTTTTGGTAGGTATCGGATCCAAGTTTCAGGGTCCACGATTGTTCCATATCGGATGCGGACTGTGAAATTAGAGGTGCTCAAAGGCCGGGCCAACCTGACCCTGATCTGAGACCTGCACGGATTGGGCTCGTTTTGGTCACCGTTTTAGGTCCGTGGGTTGAACCTGGGTCTATTTTTGGTGAGAATGTTAAATGTCAAGCCTGAGCCTATACGCCTAAGGACCTGACCCCCCTTGACATATTTAACACAAGGAGGGGTATATATTGTTCAAACGGCCCGTGTCTGGGTCTGACTATTAGGCCCATGAGACCCGAGTATCAATATCTGGCCGGATTACCAACTGGGCTTAGGTTATACATGCGTAAGCTCAACCAACCTGGCCCAAGAAAACACCTACCTGCAAAGGCCAAGATGTGCTCCGACTGGGTCTAAGCTTGAATGTGTCCATAATCCAAAGTCAAATCAGAAATGATATATCCACAAATGTAGGCCCAAGCTCGAGCCAAGTAGAGCTACGTGAATTAAGCTTGAGTTTGGGTTGACAATGCATAAAAAGTTCAACTCTAGCTCGCATATTTCAGATCATTTAATATGTATACATATGTGCTGAGTCAAGCCAAACCCAAGCTAGAGCCGAGCCCCTTAACAAGTGGGGCATAAGTTGACCAGCAATGTAGGCTAAGCAGGGCTTAGCTTGTTTAACCCTTTTATGGATTTATAATATGGACCTGATTACTTGGTGGTTCAGTGATATGGACCCAATTCAGCCCAGGATAAGCGTCCAAACTTGTTCTCTGGGTTGATTCGTTGGAAATGAGCCAAATGAAGTCCATTGCCATCTTTAGCTTGAACCCATATATGTTATTCCTACATTTCTTCACTTCACAGCCATTAACAATTGTATGGTGTTTTACCCAAAAAAAAAAAAAAAAAAACACGCGCGCACACACACACACAGAATTGTATGTCAAATTGTCATTTGATTTCAAACTGTTCATTGTTTGCCGGCTTCCTAATATTGTTATTCTGATTGGAAGCAAATGTTAGGTACCATAGCTGTACCCAAGTGAAAGATGTTAATTAAATGTCATTACAAATTAATCCCCCCTTCGCTGGGGGTTACGTACAACAGAAAAAAAAGGTCATTACAAAGACAAAGCTCACGCAAAAGCATGTCATTACAAATTAATTACATATCTGTAGCCAAGAGAAAGAAGGACATTACAAAGACTTGTCTGTATAGCCAAATGAAAGATGTTAAATGTGATCATTACAAATTTTCCTTGGTTGGGGTATGTACCAAAACAAAATTGTCATTACAAAGACAAAGCTCACGCCAACATTTAAGAGATAACTATGATCAGCAACAGGCCTAACTAAAGGACCTTTAGGACACATTTGTGAAGGACGTTTTCTGCAAAGGGGAAAGCTACTTTTGTTCTAGCTTCCATTCATCTAACAAAAGGATGCCTTTTTCAACGTCTTTTCCTTGACATGTGGAAATTAAAGTCGGTCCCTAGGAAATCTGATATCTGTGGAAGAGAAAATATGGTGCTACACAAATGCATCATCCTTAGAGAGGAGAAATAGCCTGGTGTCAATGTACTCGAGGATGGAAATGCTTAAATTTGATGCACAAGAGTAGTTAGATAAGGACTGAATTATCCTTAATATTTCTGTTGAATCAATCTAAGCTTCTCGTACCTCATTTGAACTAATGTGATAAAATTCAATAGTGATACCTTGTGTTGTGATAAAATTGGATAGTTGTCTAATGTTCAGATCAATGAAAGCATTCCAGGATTCTTCTTACAATATTATAGGATGTGTAAAGAAAATGGCTCCCAATATGAGGATTATCACTTAGGGCCTGTGTATTTCATGTAACTGAATCATTTGGAATGTATTTTATAATAAGTGGTACGAAATGAAGAATCAAATTTGAGAGCTCATGGAGTGGTATAAAGGGTGGGTTTGCTCCCTACATCTTGCATCTATTCAAAACCTATCTCAAATATGCCCCGTGCGCCTTTGTGTGAGTTTAGCAGGCGCCGTCCAAGGAAATAGTCTAGTTGGGTTCAAAGACCTAGGATACCCATGACGTCATTAAATTAATTATTATTATTTTTTATTATAAAAAATGGCTATCAAATAACCTCTTTTTTATTGAAGATTGAATCAATAGAGGAGATAAAATGAAAAGTACCTAGCAATCACCCTAATAATTCAATATCTAAAAAAGTGAGGTTTCATCTATATATGCATCTTATATTCTTAGTTTCTCACCTCATATCATTCATGCCTCACTCCTGTTATCATCCTTGCATGGAGCTCATTGAGCCATAATTCCTAGATATTCAATCAATCTGTATTTTAACAAACTAGGCCTTATACGAAACAACCACATTCCAACAAATCCGAAGTCCTAAAGCCTTCTATCCTCTAAGTAATGCACAAGATTCTCTTCTGTATTCAATTTCTATATACATACAAGATTCCCTGTGCTTTCTTTTCATTTTTCATGGCAAGCATGAACAACTTCATCTCCTTCCTCCTCCTCCTCCTCTACTCATCTGTATGTCTAACATGTGGGAAAGATCTTCTCTCATGTCTATCCTCTGGTGGGGTGAAAAACTTCACCACCCACTACACACCCACTTACACCCATTTCCTTCATCACTTTCCTCACAACCTCATACATTCCGGACCACACTTCCTCAGGCCTTTTGCCATCATCTTACCGGAAAACAAGCAGCAGCTGGCGGTCTCCATCCAGTGCTCCGGGACATGGTCGTGGGTCATCCGCCTGAGGAGCGGTGGCCATAGCTTCGAAAGCATATCATCATTTGCAGATGGCCCGTTTGTCATCATCGATCTAATCAACCTCAACCGAATCACAACCGACTTGGAGTCTGAGACTGCGTGGGTCGAAGGTGGCGCCACCTTGGGCGAGCTCTACCATGCAATCGGAACGTCGAGCAAGGCGCACGCCTTCTCCGCCGGCATGTCCCCTACAGTAGGCATTGGTGGCCACTGCAGTGGCGGCGGCAACGGCTTCTTAGCCAGGAAATTCGGGCTAGCCGCCGACAACGTGGTGGATGCAATCCTTATCGATGCAGATGGACGTGTGCGCGATCGAGAATCGATGGGTGAGGATGTTTTCAGGGCTATTCGAGGTGGCGGTCGCGGCGGGTGGGGTGCAGTTTACGCCTGGAAGATCCGGTTGCTCCGAGTGCCAGAAACCGTCTCCGTGTTACATATATTCCGGCATGGAAGCATAAGATCATCAGTGCAGTTGCTAAACAAATGGAAGATGGTAGCCCCAGTATTAGAGGATGATATCTACTTGGCTGTGTTAGGCCATGCAGGGACCAATGCCAATGAGATTTTCTTGATGTTTATGGGATTGTATCTGGGTCCTAAGGCATCAGGTCTTGATTCTATAACCCGGGCTTTTCCTGAACTGGGTGTTACAGAAAATGATTTCAAGGAAATGAGTTGGGCGGAGTCCATTCTATATTTATGGGCTTCAAATGAAGTCTCCACAATTGACCATTTGAAGAACAGATCATATCCAAAAGCGTTCTATAAGGCCAAGTTCGACTATGTGAGGGATTCAGTTCCTGAAAGCGGACTAGTAGGCGCATTGGAGTTGCTGGCAAAGGAACCCAAAGGGATTATGACATGGATTCCTTATGGAGGGATGATGGGCAGGACTGGAAGTGAGGAGATTGCATTTCCACATAGAGAAAGGAATCTTTATGGGATTGTTTTCTTCTTGGCTCGGGAGGAAGAGGAGGATTGGAGGAGGGATGGATATTTGGATTGGATTCGAGGGGTTTATGAGTACACATGAGGCCCTTTGTGTCCAAGGATCCGAGGGGGGTTTATGTGAATGTGATGGACCTTGATCTTGGTGTGATGGATTGGAAGAATGGGAGCATGTATGGAGAGGATGCTGTGGAGGTAGCAAGGGCATGGGGTGCATGAGAAGTATTTTCAAGGGAACTATGATCAATTAGTGCTAGCTAAGACATTGATTGATCCGAGCAATGTGTTTAGGCACCCACAGAGCATTCCCCTCTATCCCTTGGACGTTCGGATTGTCATGTAGAAAAGGTTTGGGGTCCAGTTGTGTAATAAACAAATAGATAAATGTAATGAGGCCTTGCAGGTAATATGATCTGGTTTTAAATTGTTTGCATTTGTCCTTGCCCTGCTCACTTATTAGTGAACTAAGACAATTAAGACCCTCTTAGGCTTACACTATGCAAGAAAATGGAGAGGCTCCTCTATATAGTATATATGCCACCTTATCGTAGAGTTCTTGGCCAAATTTCACTTCAATGGAAGATGATTCCACCATTAAATCAAATTTAAGGAAAAATCTCCAAAAGACATAAAACTTGTATTATTTTCAAAAAAGTACATGAAGATTTTAATATTTCAAAAAATATAGAAGTCTTCGACAATTCTTTCATCAAGTTCTCTACATAATTTTTTTTTTGAAAATAACAACAATACCCTTTATGTCAATTTTCAAAATTTCTCTTTAAAAAATCATTTAAGAGAAATGATCAAGTGCAACCGAAACCACTTAGTGGAGCTCACTTCAACTACCTTTATATTGGAATGGTTAAAAAAAAGGGGATTCCAAATGATTAAAAAATTAGCTTCATTAAATGGTATCACCAAAATCAAAATGGTAAATTTCATGGAGGAAAGAGGTTAAGAAAAGACAAAACCTATCTAGGGAAGCGTATATTTGTCATTTCTCAAAAATTATATAGAAAGGACTTGATTGAAAGAATCGTGGGAAGTTTTTATACTAAAAAAAAAAATCTTGATGTATTTTTTCGGGACTTGAGCCAAAAGTTTTATACTTTTTCGAAATTCTTCCTAAATTTAATCACTTGTTGCATACAAAAAAAAAAAAACAACTAATCATGAAAAACTCATGTATTTTATGGTGATCAATTTAAAGGGAGAGGCCCAACTCTAATTTGAGACAATCTCTCTCTCTCTCTCTCCTCGGCATGTGTCCCATGTGGAAAATGTATAGTTGGAAAAAGCATGTATTTTTATGGTTTTCTTTTTCGACTATGTGGAAAAAGCAGTTGGAAAAATCATTTCCGATCACTCATTTTCATTATGACTCTCTTGAAAGAGCGGTAGAAACAACACTCGAGAGGGAGTGGGGAGAGACATTACGGCAGCAAGAAAGCACCTACTAGGGAAATATGCATCCAAACACTACAGATTGTTTACCTGAAAATAACATATAAATCCATGGAAATGGAAATAAGAATACTTAACTTTAGTTTTGTCCTAACTAATACCACTCACTAATGGTGTGACTAAATCATCTTGCCTAATTTTTGTAAAGAACAATTAAGACCTTTTTTTGACTAAACCCCAAATAAGAAGAAAGATAAGATGGAGGATGAAAAAATATGCTTCCAAAGCTTTTAGTAAAAAGATAAAATAGAGGATGAAAATATGCTTCCAGTGCTTAAAAGGGGAAGATAAAATGAATCCATATCCAACCAATGTTATAATGAAATGTGGAGAAAAGAAATGTTATGGAGATGCAAAGCTAACAATTAATAAACATGACCATCATTTCCACCTTGTAAAGAACCAATGACGGATGTGAAAATATCTACTATCATAATCATCATAATTTCAGAACAAATTTCACTCTGGATTTATTTAGTTCCTAGGGATTAAGGTTTATTTATGAAGATAATCAATCTTTGTAAAGGAAAAGGTTGGGTGTACTGAAGGCATACTTCAATTGCTGCTTTCTCAATACAAGTATCATTCCAATATACAAAGGAAAAAGAATAAACTCTTCTAATTTCAAGCTATAATCAGTTACAATGATCTAAATATACATTACCACCGTCCCAACTATTCTCCGAGACTTTCCTCTAATATAAATGCAAAGCAAGTAAAACCTCATTTTGATAGCTTAACCACATATCTACAAAATCTCTTTGCTATTGCAGTAGAGGTGTCAGGAAGCATGTATCACTTATGGCTGCCCACCAAAAGGTAGGAGATTTATATCTTTTCTCAAATTCCCTCTTTCTACCTCTGTTGGAAATTCAAAACCTTAATGCAGTATGCATACATGAATGCAAAAAAGACAGCAAAACAGACCAAAACAGCAGCTACCGGCCCCATGAAATCATTATCGTAGCCAAAGTGATCATGCACATAGGATTTTATTGACTGCCTCGGCCCCCCGGGCACGTCGATCATACCTTCTAGGTCACCATATTGTGACACAATTAGACCATAAACAGTCCATGCCACCGGGCAAATCCAGTAATACCAGATCCACCACTTTGGAATCATCTGCAATTTGACCAACAAAAAATAGCAAATAGCAAATGAGCTCTTTGTACAGTTCCTCAACAAAAAATGTATTAAATCATGGATTAAAAAGCATGCATGTGATTGTTAATTTCCAACAGTGAATTATTAGAGGGAATCACAGGGAGTTGCTGTGGATAGCAACTCCCGCTCCCATAGCCCCTGCCTGGGATCGATCCCTAGTAGGGTGGTTTCCACTTTCCTCTCCTCACCACTGGGCCGACTCATCCAAAAAAAGACAAAAAAGTGAATTATTAGAGAAAACATTCCCCTAGTTATCTAAAATAAGTCCCTAACCCATGGTTGATGGTCCTAACAAACCCTGTCATTGATCTAGTAAAGCAATAGACAGAAGGTCATTGATCTATCACTCAACAATACAGTGGTTGGATGATAAAATCCACTAGATATTTGTGAGTTGTGAGCCACAACTATTCTTGCTTTGCCAAACCATGCTATGAACCTCCAAGCACGGTACATTCCTTCGATTTTTGGACTATGGTTAGATTATTAGAAATGATCAAAGAAAGACATCAAAGATCGGAACCTCCCAGCATCTCATGAATAGTGCATTATAGTAAAAAACTTTTTCATGTTGAGAATGCCCATCCATAATGAAATCTTACTGGTCTAGGGATAAAGAAGCCAGAGAAGAGGTTGAACAGCGCATAGAAAGCTGCAGCGAATATAGATGCCACTTCGTGGTTCGGAGTGATTGAAACAGTCATCATCCCATAGTAAGTGAAGTAGAGGAAGGTAAAAAAGCTGACAAAGAAGAACCACAAGAACTTCACCGCAGTCCACTGGAAGCTCAGCATGGCATATACAATAAGTGTATAGTATGTGGTCTGGATGAATACAAATGGTATTTCCATGAGAACCTGCATCAAAACACATGACATTTTTTTCACATCGACATTATGAACTTTATTTTGCTTTATATTTTATGTTAGCACACTTCAAATGGGAAGGGGGTATATGATGCTTGATTGAGAGGACCTGTTCTTCATACAGGTTGGGCCCTTCTGGTAATGAAATTATTCATCTGTTTTCCTTTAATCAGTAATCAAGCTATTTATCTGTTAGGCTCCATCATTAGATGTGCCATGTTATGCTCAGTAACTTCCCCATTAGATCATCCTGGCCATCCTTCGGAGGCTTGCAAATGGACTATTACAGTCAAAAGGCCCTCGTTTAATCAAATGGTTTGGGGATCTCAAGGGGGATATTTCTGGGCAACTCATGCCCAGCAGGGCCCAATTTATGTTTAGCCTACTTGTAGAGTCTGTCAGGCCAAGCAAACCATATTGTTCAATATTATAGTTCATCCTCTAGTTCTCCGGGTCCTTTTCGGCTTATGTGCCTTCATTTGGCGTATGAATGAAACTATCATCTTACCTGAGCAAGTGCGTATGGTAAGGCAGAGTACATTCCTGCTGCTCTTTCTCGATAAAACACGGTCCTTTCTATGGCTACAATTGGTTGCACGGTTGAGCAGTTGTTGATACCAACAAAAAGGACAGAAGCATACATGGCCCCAATGATAATGGTAAGATCATTCGAGTTGTCCCTGCACCATGCACAATGACATGATTGTAGCTCTAATACCCAATAAAATAAAGACGTTAAAATTCAGTTTCTATAGAGGAATTGACCTCACCTTTTAGTCCCAACCTTCCAGAAGATTGTGCCGAGCATTAGAGCAGTTGCTAAGGTGAAGAAGAATCTGACGAGGTTGTAGTCAGGGCTTCTCCAATAAGTTAGCCACTGCTTCCAAAGGCATGATTTAAACTGCCCAATTGCAGACTGAGAGTATTGTGTAGAAAAGTAGAGGTCTTTTGCTCCAGGGGGAGGGTTGCTCAGCTCCTTCACCAGTGCCTTGTTTCGCCTAGAACAATAATAACATCATGGCAATTTAGATTTAGTCCACAGACTTTGCTAACTAATAAATGATGATAAAATTCAATTAAACCCACATATATCAGTAACACATACATCGGCCAAGTTGAATTATCAAGAATTTGTGTCTTTGTATGTGCATATGGACAATAGTGAAACTGAAAACAAATAGTAACAGACATGTGGATCTAATGATACAATCCTTGCTTGTTTTCATATCATGTGACTATTATGACCAACAATGAAATTTAAAAAGTTATATGGCCTCATGAGTGTGCTACTGTGCTTTAACCTTCCAAAATGACTCACCCATGAATTGCTATTATTTCCATCAAATCTGTCACGAGGATATGAAAAACTTACTGATACAAAGCTGATGATTTGTAGTGCTCAGCAAAATCAATTCCTAATCGAACTTCAGCTGCAATAGAGCTTGCTTCCAGCATCCATGTTGCTGGGTTGTATTTTTCTTTGATTTTTGGGACTCCTGGAATGGCCTGCAAAGTGTAAAAATTGGAAACAATTGGAGTTAGATCAAAGATAAGTATTGTTTAGAAGTAGCCTAGATGGTCGGTGCTCAAAACAGTAGGATCAGCAGCTGCATTATTTTCTTGGAAACAGATAGAAATTGGAAATGCTTCATACCTCAAAGTATTCAATTATTTTGTTCGACTGCCTGCCCAAAGGTCCATAGTATATGACTTGCCCTCCTCTTTTCATCAGTAGCAGCTGTAGCATTTCACAAATTTTAAAGATAAATCAAAACCTTTTCCACAATAACACTGGAAAGCATGGACAAATATACCATTAAAGTTCCACGAGATATAAACACTTTTAATATCTAATGTTAGCTAATAAGCTTCATGCACACCACTGTGTGAACTGTGAACAGCATAAAGACATAAACTAATAAATTCATCACTGGACTTACCTCATCGAAGGCTTCAAAGATGTCAATACTAGGTTGATGGATTGTGCATACAACTGTTCTACCAGTGTCCACTGTGTTCCTCACGGTCCTCATAACAATGGCAGCTGCCCTTGCATCAAGACCAGATGTCGGCTCATCCATGAAGATGATTGAAGGATTAGCAACTAGCTCCACTGCAATAGTCAATCTCTTTCTCTGTTCTGTAGATAAACCTGTAATCCCGGGGAGACCCACTATGGCGTCCTTGAGATTATCAAGCTCCACCAGTTCTATCACTTCATCTACAAAGACCTAAAGACAAATGATGTAGCATTTAATCAACATCGTGCATAGCAGGTGACTCGCTATAGAGAGACTGATGAATTAAATGATCACTCCCTGCTACGAAGGCAAGATATATATGCAATGAAATGTGCGCTTACATTCGGCAACCCCTAACTCATCCTAAGGTATCTTAATTTTCTACCACTCTCCTCAGTCCTCACCAAAGAGAGCAGCAGCAGCGAAGCTCTTTTATTGTGTTAGATATTTCAACAAAAAAAAAAAGGCTAAAAGATGTACTCTTATCAACCATGAAGCAACATCACCAGACACGTTTTCATTGATAATGTTGGACTTAACTTTCAATGTTGTTTATACTTCATTAATAGCATAGGTTGTTGAGTACTTGAGTTCTCTCACAATAACAATTGCAACATAAAGAATAATTGAATTAGAATAACCTTACCATTTTCTCTTCATCATTGACCTCCTTAGAAAGACGAAGGAAGGCAGAGTAGATCAAGGATTCCTTTACAGTCACTTGTGGAGAGTGAATATCAGTTTGTTCACAATAACCTGAAATTCTTGCAAACGTCTCTTGCTTCTTGGGGAACCCGGAGATCCTTATATCTCCTTCGATATATCCTCCGGTCTTTCTTCCCGCAAGAACATCCATGAGGGTAGTCTTCCCGGCGCCACTAACTCCCATCAATGCAGTTAAAACACCAGGCCTGAAAGCACCAGTAACTTCCCTGAGCAACTGGAGCCTGTCTTCAGTCACCCCTTGTTCCTTCATTTCCTGAGAAATGAACAAGAACGTTTGCTACTAAGTGCTATGTCTGGAATTTAATTGATGGAAACACACTAACTCAACTAGAATTGTACTTACCGCAGGCATGTCGACGTAGTAATTTACATCATCAAATGACATGGCCAGAGGAAGGAAAGGTAGTACCATTCCTCTCTTTGGAGCTACACCTGTTGCTAAATCAAGATTCGAGTCGGAATTCTGACTTAGCCCACCATTTGCTCGACTGTTCATACGTGCAAGCGCCATTTCTCCTAAAAGAATTTAACAATTGGTCAATATGTGATATACATCATATTCAATGAAATGAACTGGATTTGAGATCTTTGAATTCAATACATATTGTTTGAAAAGAAGGTCCTTGTTGGATTTTTCTTACTGGTATTGTTACCATCTGCAGAAGATAAGGATCGAGGGACAGAACCTCTTCTTGATTTCGCTGTTTTGATCCTTGGTTCTCCTTGGTTGCCTTCCGCTTCCTCTGCTTCTTCTTCAGATATGACAGCTTGTGGCTTGCCCAAAGCTGATAAGAGTAGAGAAAGAGAATGTTACTCTAAAACCAAAAGGTGAAAGTCTAACCTTTACAAGCAAGCCCTTTCTAAAACTGCTAAGATATATCTACTACGACAAAAGTGCCACTATAAAGTGGAAAATACAAAATGAGCTACAAATTGGTATAAAAGTCCCTCAAATTTAAAATTCAACAAGGTGACCAATAGCCCTGCCGTTTTTGTCATGCTGGGCGACAACTACTTTATCATATAGTGAATAAAACCCATGATGGAAGCTTTTGAAAATTTTTATATTTCCCTGTTTCGTCAACTCCAATAGAAGTGAGACTAGTACTTACGGTTTAGATACATGAGTGCAAAAGTGAAGAGGACATTAAAGAGAATGGTGAAGCCTAAAAGTGCAGCAGACCCAATCCAAAACCAATAGCTCTCAGGGTACACATCAAGATTATTCAGCACTGCCACTCCTAGTTTTGTACGCCCATCAGATGCCTGTTAATAAACAACACCAATCTTAATCAATGACATATGAAATAGAGAAATAGCATTGATAAGGACCCAACCAAAATTGTATTGTGTTATAAAATGAAGACAAAAATGCAAATGGTTCAAAATAGGCAAAATATATTATAACAGGATAATGGGCATGGTTCGGGTTCATAGGAAGGTCTTAGGGTTAGGGCCTAGGGGACCTTTCCAAAACTTTTCCTTTGCCTCTCTTTGGGTTCATAGGAAGTCTTAGGAGACCTTTTTTAAACTCTTCTACTTTGCCTTTGAAAGGAATCCACATGAATGTCCCAAGTGGCTTTCTATCTTTGTCTAGTAAGTTTTGGTTGTGGATTTGCTTTATTTTACTGTGAGACACATTCTGAATTTTTTTTTCTTTCCTTTTCTTTTGTGTTGTGTGTGTGTGTGTGTGTGAGAGAGAGAGAGAGAGAGAGAGAGAGGTGTAATCACCTTGGCTTCCTCTTTGTAGGTGAAGATGACCTTTAGTAGTTACCCACATAAAAACTCAATATGGATATGCTTTCATTACTTGTAATTGATTTTCTTTTTTAAATAATTGTCTAATCTCCACATTACCACAGTACATATGTGCCAATGCAGAGAAGATTAGGAGACATTTTTTTAAAATGAAAATTAAAAGGCTTACCATCTTGTTCATCCACCTGGGCGCAAACATCTCATTAACAGCTATGGCATTGTAGGCATAGGTAAGAGGAGAAAGCCAATAACCCCATATCCACCACTTTGGAATTTCCCCTGCGCCAAGATACCAATGAGCGTCAATCAAAATGCCATATATTTGTTCTTTTTTGGGGACTAATATTACCTTACTATGTCCAGATAACTCAAGTTACAAGAGTGTTTTAAGGAACTAAAAATTATCTAGGATAAAGATTGAAACCTTGAGGAAGGATGAAACCCCCAAGCAAGAAGACAATTAGGAGAGTAAGAGCTCCTCCAGTGTTGGCAATGATCATGGTCCTGCACAGTGATGCTGTGAGCCTAAAAAGTCCAGCTGCCATCTGCTGCACCAGAAACACTAGTAGAAATTGCTTGAAGAACCTGGCCATAAATAAAGGTGGAAGATTATGCCCCAAATTTTCAGAAACAGAACTAATAATACCATACTATTACTCTGAACATATAATTTGTTGGAAACAACCTGCATCCACCCATTAGATATTTAGGTTTAGGGCCCATTTTGTAATCCTTCCTGAACTCCTACGATTTGTTAGGCGTCCCCTTTGTCAAAGGGGTTAAAAGTGAAGGATTAAAGGTCAAGAGGTTCAAGTGGCCATCAAGTGGTGTCTTGTTTGATGGAAGATGATCACCCACCAAAGAAACTTAGACCTCCACCTAGCCCTTCACCTCTGTAACACTCCTTTGATAAATAAAAGGCCCATTACTATGATTCTTGGGAATTCAATTCCAAGTAGGTAAATGAGCTCTCTCTCTGTTTTTTTTTTTGGTAGAAGGTAAACTAACTCCTAGAGACTGTTTCTGCCATCCAATCCCAAAATAGCACATGCCCCTCCCTAAAAACCGAATCAAGCAAAGCTCATTGAATGTAATTGAAAAATAAGAAAGAAAGTCATGCGAGTAAAGATGGATTGGGTATGACCTTGCATTGAACAGTTACTCACCTGCTAGCTTCAGGAGCAAATCCTATGGTATAATAAGTTGCCACCATCCACACTGTAGACTCCAATATGGATATGGGAATCCTCAGGAGGAAAGTGGGAACAGTATAAGCCCAAACAGGGTGAAACAGAAGGTCCCTCTGCTTGTAAAGCACAGGAAGCCTCGTGATTGTAAGAGCCAGCTCTGAAAATCCGTTGAACATGTTCATAATGGCCGCAAACAGAAGCGCCCCAATGTAAATGGCCCCATCAGTCTCGTTCCTCACATGCAGCCGTGTCCTCAAGAACACGGTCGCCGCGATCAACGCGACAATTGTAATCTGAAAAGCCAAAAACAAAGACAATACAAACGAACCCCATTTCAGGAAATCCAAGAATTCACTAGACCCAACAAAGTATTATTTAGCATCCATCAAGAAATTGTAGTTATCACGACGATTATAATCTATAGAGAATAAATCAAGACAATCCAAACATACCCCACTTCAGGAAATCCAAGAATTCACAAGGCCCAACAAAATTTAAGGCTGTGTCATTTATTATCGATCAAGAAATTGTAGTTATCACGACGATTATATTCTATAGCAAACAAACCCCATTTCAGAAAATTCAAGAATTCACAAGACCCAACAAAGATTAAGGCCGTATGATTTGGTATCAATCAATAGGGAAAAAAAAAAAAAAAAACTGTATTTGAACAGACCTGAACGGTCTTGAAAACGTAGATGAAGGAGTTCCTTTTGATGAGGAGCCATTCCTTGGCGAAGTTGGCCTTGAGGAGCTCCCATTTGGGGACGGAGTAGTTTTTGAAGATGAGAGCTGCTCTATGGTTCTGGCGCTTGTCGAAGGGAACCGAAAGATCGTTCTCAAGTCGCAGCCCGACATGGAACCTCTTGAACCGCTGTGCAAATTCCGATACCGGTATATAACGGTATGGCTTGTTCTTGTCTGTCCAGTACTGCTCTTGGTCTTTCTTTGATGTAACCTGCACATTCCCAAAAAAGTTATGAGTTTAGCAGTGTGCAATTGCATTGTTGCAACATGAAGAAAATTTTAAAAGTGGGCCATTATATCATCCGTTTTGGGGAAAAAATGGCCAAGTAAACTCTCAAATATGAATATTATGCGTGATATATATATATATTTATATGGTTTTGTTTTCGTGAGAATTGTTCTCATAAGTCAAAGTGAGAACTTTTTGTGGGGCCCAACTATGGGTCCAATTTGGGGAGAGAATCATGGGAATGGAAAGATCCATGCGGGACCGCCTCATATATCAAGTTTGACCCAAATTTCATGTCTTTAACCCATAAGTTCAACGACTTCATATTAAAAAAAAAAAATCCATCTATCCAATAGTCCAGTCCATTGGGTTCGTGCCAAACATCGGCTTTAGTGACTATCATGGGTCCTATTTGTGCACTGTATAAATGATTTGCTAGATGCGCTCCACCAATAGTTCTCACGAAACCCAAATATTTTTTATATGTAAATGTCATTATCTTGGACTTGAATTTTTTGGAATTTTTTTTTTTGCTATCGGAGGTTCCTAGCCCTTTGGGCTGGACTAATCATTCCGGTCCCAAAGGGAAGCCAGATAAACTCCCGTATAGCCCAGTGTGGTAGTGCAGTTTCGAACCTACAACCTATGGGTGCAAATCGTGGCCTAGATTCAGTTCCATACATGTGAATTTCTCCCGACTCCATAATTAGGGCTTTATTTTAAATTTGAGGCTTCAAATACTCATATAGTGGCATACCTATTTGTCACTCTACATCATAAATCAGGATGGACAATGGGTTTGGTTGAACTGTTGAAGTGGGTCTCTCAGTGATAGTAAGAATGACATAAAAATGGGTTAGGTAAAGTGGTAACACAGTAACATATACCTCTTGCAAGAAATCGGCTGTGCCCTTGCGTTCTGGGCAGCGAAAACCGCAGAGCTCGAAGAACTCGAGAACGTGTTCTCTGGGGCCTTGATAGACAATCTGACCTTCAGAGAGGAGGACGATGTCGTCGAAGAGGTCGAAGGTCTCGGGTGCAGGCTGCAGCAGAGACATGAAGATGGTGGCCTCTGTCAGGTGGACGATCTGTTGAAGGCACTTCACTATCTGGAATGTGGTCGAGCTGTCCAGGCCCGTTGATATCTCGTCCATGAATAGGGTCTTGGTGGGCCCCACAATCATCTCACCTGAATCAAGCCCATCAAAGCCAAATCAATCCTTCTCATGAATATCAGGCCACATGGGCCACTTGAGGGCCCCATGGGAAGATGCGCTCTCTTGACATTGAAGTAAAAAGATGGAAGTTTTTAGGCTTTTAGCAAAGTAGGGAAAAACCCACAAGGTTTACAAAGAAAATGACACAAGGAGTTCTCAAGTGGCTTTGGACTTCTCTCATTTGAATCCAAGCTTGGCCTGAATCTTAAACAGGCCCAAATTATTGTCCAAGCCTGGCCCAAAGCGGGCTGGGGCCAGCCAATGAGCACTTGCAAACGGGTATCCAAAAGTTCTGACCCTAAAAAAATCCTAGAACCTATTTAAGGTTCCGATTTATAAACGAGTCCGATTTTAGGTCCATATAGGTTCCGACCTGGGACCGGCATATAAGCCTTTGATATTGCAAACTGTACCTTTTTTTGGACATTTTTATGTATAATGCTAAAGGTAGTAGACTTGTTGCACTGTTATAAGTTAAATGATATATTTATTTTAAGAAAAAATTGAAGAGAACTTAGAGCCAATTTTGAAACTAGATGCAGTCCTTTAGGTGGATCCGATTCTAGAATCAGATCTGGGCTTTTCTATTCAAACCGGATCTAAAATCAACAAAATAAATTCCGAGTCAAAATTGAATATAAAATCATAACCATTATTTTAAAATGGGTTCATATCAGGTCTAATATAAAATACTTCCGACCCAAAACGATTTCATTTGCAACCGCAGGAGGTAATACTGAAATGGAACTTCCCTTATCTCAAATTATTATAGGACGGGGCCATTTTATGTCGTCCTGAATTAGGCATGTGTTCAAACTCCAACGAGACATTTCACATAGAAGGCTAAGGTCTTATCGAATCCACTGCAAGAATTGAATGTTTGTTCCCTCCCCTTTTCTTCTCGAAAGTGACATGAATCAATTAAATTTCAACGTGGCAGTGCAGACATTTGAGCCTATTCCAAACAATTGGGCCACAACCACATGGGTGGGGCCGAAACCTGTTGAAGACTAACCTGAATATAGTCATGACTTCCACACACCAAGCAAATGTTAATCTGGCTGTAAAATAGAACCATCCCAGCTTTTGGGTGTGAAGATTTAACCCTAAGAGGATTTGGGCTCAGGAGGAGCCAGGAGTTTACCTCAAATTATACTAAAAAAAAGCCTCTAACCAAGTGTTTTAAGCAAAAAGGCCCAAATAACTACCAATTAGGGCCTACCTGTTGTGACCCTCTTTCTCTGACCACCTGATATCCCTCTCTGCATGGCATCTCCGACTATGGTGTCTCTACAAATGTCAAGCCCCAATAACTGCACCAAAAATATACAAATAAAATCTTTAGCTTTATTAGTTCACTCTATCAAAAATTATTGCAAAATTATCATGTAACCTATACGCTAATAAGTATAACTTACCATGTAAGTAAATGCATTGAATGTTGGTGCGATCAAATAAGTCCATTAAAATTTTAAGCTGATTGGGGGTTAGCCATCTATCAAAATTCTTTATTTTTTTTTTAAAAACATTCGGGCTTTTCATTTTTCAAAATCTTACAAAATACTATGTATTAAAGAGAGTATCCATAATATAATCAACAAATACATGGATGATAGGTGTGAGGCTTATGTCGATAATTAAATAGTTTGGTTGGTTGATATTTAATAAGCACAACACAAGGTCAATTTGCATACTATTCAGCAAATAGGGATATGAGAGGAACGGCTCAACAACCGCAACCGAGTTGGCGTCTACATTACATAATCAATCCCACCTACTCTCTATCAATAGCTGTCCTTCTGTGAAACCCAAAAGCACAAAAGTCAAAAGGGAAGCCTTTTTTTCCTTACTGGGACTCCTTTCACGTTGAATGAGCGTAGCGAGCAAAAACAACACCACTGGTCTAGTAGAGCAATCCATTGCTATCACGTCAAACATACCATCTTGACAAAAATCTTCTACTTTTCGTAAAGCTCACTTGACAATGTTATAATCATTAGTGGGATAGTGGGGTAATCACAGGGCACATTGAAAAATGGTGAAAAGTGAAAAAAGCACTCGTTTACGACATTGGAACTTTCACATTTGGTACAAGAAAAAAGGGAAAAATATGAAATTCTTTTTTCATGATCATATAAAAAGATCATTTCCAATGAAGGAGTTTGTATTTGATTTTCTTCTCAAAATGCAGAAAAGATTGTCGGCAGATTTTTTTTTTTTTTTTTTGGTGGCACAAACTTGCCCTATGAAGTTACATATAAAGATGGGCATTGGAGAAACCTACTCGGAGTGTGTAGTCTGTCTGCAGACTGCTTTCAACTCCTTCCATTGCAGTAGCCTGAAATGTTTAAGACAAAATCAAACAAATGGATAACATATTAAAAGCGCATTAATTACTCTCAAGTACCCTTCAATTTTTTAAGTTAGTACCTTCATGAAAAGATCTATTTCTGCTTCGGGAAATATCCCTGCCTCTTTCTCTCTCTTTGCCAACTCAGCCATAAGCTCTGTATTAGTGTAAGTAACAAGGAGAATTAGATTAAAAAGTTTAGGGTGAAAAAGAAGAGAATCACTGACTCAAAATCACTGACCATATCTGGAACCGACGCCTTGGCACCTTGCAGAGAAATCCAAGGTTTCCTTAACAGTCATTTCTCCAATGTGAACATCATTCTGACTTATGTAGGCGGAAGTTTTCTGGGGTACAAACTCGTCTAGTCTGTGTCCGTTGTATGTGATTTGTCCTTGGACCTGACCCATATCATAAAAATATAGGAGTTAGTTGTTAGCAAGTTTCCCAAAATCCCATGATCACTCATAATGTTTGTATGAGTGGGTTGCAAAGGACATCTGATCCTTCAATTCTTAATTTTATGGTAGAACATCTGATTCTTCAATTATTGGCGTCTTTGACGAGAAAAATCAGCTCCAATTCCTGAGTCCACACAAGTTTTGACCTGAGGATCTCCACCCAGACCCATGTGCAACCCTATATATGACTCAGTAGTCAATAACCATTGTCTTTTAGAGCTTCAAGTCTACTCTCTTATCTCATGGTACTTCTTTTGCCCTTCTTGGGTCTTCCTATAAGCTTGGTAGTGACTCGGTTTTGGGGTGGCAATCTCACTCGACTCAGTTTGACCAAGTCAAGATGAGTTCCACTAAGTATGAATTTGAGACACCAAAGTCAAAGCATAGCAGTCGAACGTTCAAACCTTTCTAATAAAATATTTTTGATATAGTTGGAGACGCGTACTAAATAACGACACCTTCGATCTTATATTTTGTAGTGGAGACAAGAATCACATTGGAGGGAACATGAATCAAGGAAAAAAGAAGTATATGATTCTATATCCACTTGACTTTATCATTAGATAGTAATCAAATGTATTTTAATACTGAAGTTGGATCACATGGTGCTTTCTCAACTGAAACCAGCATCTTAATATATATACATACAAGATTAATTAACAATGCATAATAAGGCAATACAGGTCGAATTACCACCAACCTTCAAGCTCGGATCCAGCTTTCCTGCAAGTGCCAGCAAGAGGGTTGTCTTCCCAGAACCAGGAGGACCCAAAAGAAGTGTCATCCTATAAAGCATACATAAAATAAAATGAGATTGAAAGTTTCAACTAAATAAAAAATTCTCAACAACTTGAGAGACTTTTATTTTTTTTTCCAGAAATGGAGGATGATAGATCACCCACTATCATTATACAAATAGTATGTCCACTGTCCACCCCCACCAAAATTTTCTCCAGTAAAGAGACCAACCTTGAAGGTTTTATGATCCCAGAGGCATCTTTGAGGATGGTGAGCTTGGTTCTCTTTGCAAGAGTGATTCCTATCGAAGCTAAAGCAGACTCTAAAATGTTTCTGGCTGTGTTGATGAGAGTAGGGAGAGCTCTGTTCCCAACGTAGCATTTTGCTTCTATAGTTAGGTGTTCATACCTCACTTCTACTGTTGGGAGTTGGATCCCAACCCTGCAACCAAAATATAAGAAAAAACAAATTAAACTCAGACTTTCTAACCCAACCGAGTCAACTCGTCCTGCGAGTGAGTCACTTGTCAAAAAAAGGAAGGAGCATTCCCAATTTCAATAAATCTTATAATTACAGTCATGATAAAGCGTGGCTTCCAAAGACAATCATCCACCTATTTTTTTTTTAAATTTTTTTCACTTTTTTTTTTTTTAATTTTCTTGTGGAGACAATCATCCTTTCTGGTTTTGGATTTGGAGCTGTCCCACAACACTACACTTGGAATTCCACTACTTGAAATAGAAGCTAGTTTTTATATATATATATATATATATATATATATATCTATCTTTATTGGCATATCTTTCTAAATTTTAACTAAACTAACAAATTTTGTATATGTAATTTACCCATTCCTTTTGCCTTAAAAATAACCCACCACCTATAGGGCCCACCTGTGGGCAGATATCATTTCACTCGCATAATTCTTAATTTTTGGGTCAGTATCTGATCATGGGTACCAATAATGAAGATGCTTTCAGATAAAATTCAATATTGGGTGGAAAAAAGACCAATACTAAGTTTGAGTAGGAGACGTGTGCGTGGATGAATTGAATTAAAAAAATAGAAAAAAGAGAAGCTAATGAAAAGAAAGCAAGGATTATAGTTTTCAAAAGTCCCCTTTGTCCTTTTGACTTTATCAAAATAGATTGTCTGGATGCATCCAACCAAAACAAATTTCACTATTACAAATTAGAACCTAAGCAAAAAGTCCAACGAAAACCACAAAACAAAGCAAGCAACTGACAATCGACCATGCAGTCCATTTCCTCAGACTCAGAGAGAAAGACAGAGAGATGTAAAATTAAACTGTAGGTAATTGAAATCGGTCAATGACTTCATTCACAAGAACTCTACTCAAACTCTTGCAGATGTCAGCAAAAAATCATTATCAAATTTCCCTTCAAACCATGACTATCAAGCTTGTCTTTAATGAAAGAAATTGCTTCAACACAGGAGCCATAACTTCCCAAACACTAAAAATCAAATACCACAATCTTCCAAAAGTTTCATACCAACTTGGTTAAAGCACAAACAAACTCACGACCAGATGATAAAAATAAAAAATAAAAAAAACACACACACACACACAAAAGAATAAGATCTGAAACGTATTTCGGCTGCCTTATTTAAAAGTTTTGCTAGAATTAATTAGCTGATGAAATTTAATATTGTATGAGAGTCAACAAGTACTTGCGAGCTCAAAATTAAGGAGAAATGCGATATAGCCGTGAGTGGGCTACCTATTTCCACTTGTACCGAGTGTTTGAAAAATATTTTTACTGCTTCTACTAAGCATCTCGCAGTTTTGGCAGGATTGATTCGCAGAAAAAGTTTATTATAAGAAACCCATCAAGGATTTAATTAGGAAAAAAAAAAAGGGAAACTTACTTGTCGATTCTGTTCCTGAATTTCCGTAAGAACTTTTCATTATCTTCTTCTGCTACCTTGAAGATCCTTTCAATGAATTCCTGCCTCTCGTCGAGATTCAGCTTTCTAACATCCACCTCTTTATGGACAAACTCACTAGCCTGGTTGTCATCCCCACCGTAGGATTTCAATATACTCGTTCTCAACCGATTATAGGTAGGCAGTTTCTCCAAAGCAGCCCATCTGAGAGCCTCCTCATCATCGTCGACCCCACGGCTTCTCCTCGATCGTGTAGACCGTACAAACACGTCCTCCATGCCCCAGTTACTCTTGCTCACGTTCCTGCTAATGCTTCTGCTCAGATTCCGGCTCGCTCGCCGACCGGAATCCCAAACCTTTTCTATGCTCTCCATCTTCTAATACAACTTTCTAAAGAGAAACCAATGAAAGGCAGATACAAATGAACAAATTTAAATGAATAACTGTAAATTTTGAGGAGGAGAAAAAAATGCACAAAGACATACTTTGATATGAAAGGCCTATGAAATCAGTTGTTGGGGGTGTTTTTCTCTTCTTCTATGACTAAAGTAGAACAGAAAGAAAAGTCACTGTTTCATGTGCTTGGAGGGCAGTAGGACTTTCAGATTATACTTGAAGAACATGGAAAACTCGGAATTTGATGAATCCCAATCGATTCGCTCTGATACAAGAACTTACGATGATGGGTATTAGAGACTAAGATAGGAGTGTGGTCTCTATTTAAAGCCTCACCTAGTAGTAAGAAAATGGTAGGAAACGTTATCGCGTCGTCAACCAGCTTTGAATAAGTGTCACTCAGTCTGTGTGCCCCACCTGAGATGCATTATAGTTTTAATCACTTCTTTTTTTATAGATTTCAGACGTACGTGGATAATAATTGGGCCAATGTCAAATTGGAAATTAGTGATTTGTGGGGTACATGAATATAAATGGACTGGATTTGTCAAAATTGGGTTATGGACAGTAAAAGGGCTTAAATGAAAAACAGCAGAAATTGAGAGGGGGTGTATGCAAAAAGTGTCCAATTTGAAACAATATTAAAAAGATACTCGCCGTCTTGCTTGACCATGGCACTGGGTTGGTGGCATGGTATTGGGGCCTCGTTTTCCAACTTGGGGCAATGGGGCACATCCGGTCAAATTAGGGGTTGGTGCCCTTTTTTTAACTCCGTAAGATAAGTTAGGGGTTGGTGTCCTTTGGACCCATTCTCTGAATGGTCGGTTAGTGAAGTTCTTTGGTGGCCCAACTCCTACTAATTCATTAGTCTAATGTATAAAAAAAGGGAGAAGAAGTCAATTTAACTTTTTAAATCAGGGCTAGTACCAATTAAATAAGAAAGATCATGCTTTCTTATTTAAATCCAACCCTTGTCATACTCATATACATACGTTGTATGAGTTCTGCTAAGATACATATTATTTTGATATAGTGGATAGGGACTATTTTAAGATTTACGGAATTGATACAGTCTATACCTGTCGACTTCAAATTTTTTTTTTTTTTTTTTTTTATAAGTTGATACATTGTTTGCATTGATAGGGATTTAAATATTTCCATTGGCCTTTTTCTTGATGATGAAAAGCTCATTACAAACTGTCTGGTCATCAAGATAATCGGACATGAAGCATCGATTCAACCACCACAAATGGACTAGACTTAAGGGGCGGCTGAAAGGGGTAGGCCATTAAGGCAACCACCTAAGGCCCCCCAATTAATAAGCCCCCATTTTTAGAATTATAACCTATAAATTAGGAGTATTTTAGAATTATAGCCTAGAAATAAGGAATAATGATTTTAATAAAATTAAATTAAAATTAAATAAAAAAAGGTCTACAAATTAGGAGTATGATAAGCACTAAATCAAAATCAAATTTTAAAACAAAATATCAGAAATTTTATTGCTAATTAAATAGTACAATTCTCTACACATTCCTTCCTAAAAAATAGCATGGTTCTTCCTAATTGTGCTTTAGAAAAAAAATGTCTTGAACTTGAAAATTTTCTTGAGCATGACATGCATTCTGATATTAATGGCTTGGATTTATTTTCGTAATTAAAAATTTTAAAGGAAATTACAAAAACAGAAATTAATACTCCAATTGAAATACTTAATCTAATAAAAGAATAAAATTGTTTTCCAAATTATTTTATTACATATAGAATATTACTTACCATACCTGTTACAGTTGCATCTGCAGAAAGTAGTTTTTCAAAACTATAGATTATAAAAAATTATTTAAGAACAACTATGTCTCAAGATAGATTAAACGGTTTAGCAATTTTATCTATCGAAAATGATTTATTGTCTAAACTTGAATACAAAAGTTTAATTAGTAATTTTGCATCTAGAAAGGCAAGAAGCAAATTTATGATTTAATTTTTATTTTTAATTTTTTTAACTAAAAGGCCTCATTTTTATGATTTGCCTAAGGCCCCTAAAAATGTTGAGCCGGCCCTGGGTCTAGTCATCAGCCCGAATCAATGATTGTGATCTGTCAACCTACTAAGTCTTCTGTTTCCATTGTGTGATCAATGAGGCCTGTTCATGGATGAAACATGTGAGATATGGGTCACATGCTGTGCTTGGATCCAAACCCAGAACTAATAAGGAGTTGTACTGGAACCTGGACTCAAATTGGGTCCAGGTTGCATTATGCATCACAACCCCATTCGAATAAAGAACTTGGATCAACCCAAATTAAGGCCCAGTTATTTATATACTATTTTTTGTGTGTGTGTGTATATATATATATATCTCCTATAAGAGACACTCACCAATTTTATGAGAGATGGGTGGGGGCCCTCACTTCCATATCCACTCTCACCAACTTAAATGCAAGGACCTCCAACTTAAATGTGAGGGCCCCCACCCATCTCTCACCAACTTGGTGAGAGTGTCTCTCACTAGAGCTCCTCCCATATATATATATATATATATATATATATATATATATATATATATATATATACACACTTAATTTAAGGTCGCACTCCGATGATTTTGTAATTAGAATCTTGAGAACTCTGGCATATAATAAATGGAGCCGACAATTAGATCCAAATTTCTTCAAGACTATGTAATTTATTAAAAGGAATTTCTATGAAAAAGATCTTCTAAATTTTTGAAGAGTCACCGAGGTCCGAACATTTTATTAGGATGGGAGATGACCTTAATTTCACCGTATCACAAAATAACCAAACATTTCATGATATTATGAAATATTCAACATGAAAATAACATATTATGGAATTACCCGGCATTCCCTAATCTCAAGGAATGGGGGCAAACTGGCATAAAGAGATAAATAAATAAAGAAAGAAAGAAAGAAGTGATGGGAAGTCCTCTTCCTTCACTACGAAGTGTTTGGGCCCTCAGGCCTTTTTCTTGATTTTTCACATAAAAAACCCTTGAAGATTTTTTTTTTTCACTCATGTTCAAAATTATTAGGAAACACTTCTCCATCCCGGAACGTTTCTTTCAATACCAACCACGTTTAAAAGGTCGATGAGCGGCTGCTTTTGGAGATTTTCCTTCTAATTTTGACCAAAGGAAGGAGCTGGCTGGGTGGGTGGCCTTGCCGCAGCCATTTCCAAGGTATCACTACCACCGTCATTAAAGCGAACTTTTGTGGTTGGGAAATTTCAACGCACAACTGAGTCCGAGCTTGGTACTTATAGGTCATATGATTGGATTCTCAAAGGATTTGGGTCAGTTGATTTGGCTTTCATGCGGCCTGTTCTCCTCATTTTTATTTAATAATTTGTCTAATATGATGTCCTTTTGTTGCCTGCATCTTGGTGAGCTACACTGAGAGGCTTGTGTCTATGGGTCAAAACTTTACTGTGTGAGTGTACAGCATGCTGTTCATCCACATGCATATCAATAAGTCCTGACCGAAGTAAGGATCTGTCACAACCACTTCAAATTATCTTAATTATTGGCTTGAAGTCATTATACCTCATGCCAATAAGAAAATGAGCATCAACAGATAAACCATGAAGACTTTCTCACTTATTATATATATATATATATATATATATATATATATATATATATAATATTTAAGTGCATCCATCTCTTTGTGGTGAGGGACAACTCTTTTGAGGAAGTTTCAAGTACAAACGAAAAGTGTACTTCTCTTTTGTACCTCTCTTTGTACTTGAAACTTTCTCAAAGGGGTGTCCCTCACCACAAATGGTGAGGGATGGATGCACTTGAATATCCCCATATATATATATATATATATATATATATATATATATATATATGTTAGCATGGCTCTTTTAAACTGCAGCTTAATTTGCTTATCACAAGCTAGAATAGTGCTGGCCTCACATATCAAAATTGATTATATCTATTTTTTGCATGATAGAACTGAAAAATGCAATTCTGATTGGATTTATTTTGATTTTGGAGATGATCATCATGCAAAAAACAGTATAATCAACTTTGATTTGTGGGACCAGTCCTATTTCAGTTTAAGATAAGTTAAGTTACAATTTTGGAGAGCTGGCCCATATATATATAAATGTTGATTGCTAACTTTTATATTACGTTTTAAACAAAATCATGTGAAGATTCTCCTGTACTATTATATTTTTTTTATGCCCAATGTCAAGGGCTCAATTGTTTCTTGTGATCCTATGGGTTGGGATAGATACCAGTTTATTGTCAAATGAGCTCTATTGAAATATTATTAAAGGGGTGAAGCGTGGATAATATGATGTAGATATGATGATGGCTTTTTATTATTTGAATTACTAGCGTGATGACTTGGTACTCATTTTCCATCCTCCCTTGATTCACTTTCCTTTAGAGGGGATGCTATTTGATGTTTACTTTTTTTAAAATTTACATTGGAGTTTTATTTTTAACCACTTACAGCATTCCTACGTATAGAACTTCGACATATTCTATGCAAACAAATTGGCACTAAGACTTGCATTTCTAGGTTGAATAAATTGAAGAAACAAAGGTGAACATAAAAAAAATGACAATCAAATAATCTTCCTTCTAATGAAAAATAAATTAATGGGGATTAAAAGAAATGAATTTCATCCATCACCCAAGCGATTTAAATCCAAAAAAAGTCAAAGTTTTCCTTTGCATCTTCACTCTATATTTTTCTCAATTCACTACTTTAATTTTAATAATCAGTCAATATAGCTCTCTTGTGCTGCCAGCTTTCTTCAATAAAGTTTAATCATTTTTTTTTAATAATCAGTCTTAAATCCCATAAATGGTGAGGGATGAATGCACTTGAATATCCCCCTATATATATATGTGAGCATGACTCTCCTAAACTGCAGCTGAATTAGCTTATCATAAGCTAGAATAGTGCTGGTCTCACATATCGAAATTAATTATATCTATTTTTTGCATGATGGAACGGAAAAATGCAATTCTAATTGGATTTATCTTGATTTTAGAGATGATCATCATGCAAAAAACAGCATAATCAACTTTGATTTGTGGGACCAATCCTATTTCAGCTTAGGATAAGCTAAGTTACAATTTTGGAGAGCTGGCCCATATATATATATATATAAATATAAATGTTGATTGCTAACTTTTATATTACGTTTTAAACAAAATCATGTGAAGATTCTCCTGTACTATTATATTTTTTTTATGCCCAATGTCAAGGGCTCAATTGTTTCTTGTGATCCTATGGGTTGGGATAGATATCAATTTTTTGTCAAATGAGCTCTATTGAAATATTATTACAGGTTTAAAGCGTGGATAATATGATGTAGATATGATGATGGCTTTTTATTATTTGAATTACTAGCGTGATGACTTGGTACTCATTTTCCATCCTCCCTTGATTCACTTTCCTTTAGAGGGGATGCTATTTGATGTTTACTTTTTTTAAAATTTTCACTGGAGTTTCATTTTTAACCACTTACGGCATTCCTACGTATAGAACTTCGACATATTCTATGCAAACAAATTGGCACTAAGACTTGTATTTCTAGGTTGAATAAATTGAAGAGACAAAGGTGAACATAAAAAAATGACAATCAAATAATCTTCCTTCTAATGAAAAATAAATTAATGGAGATTAAAAGAAATGAATTTCATCCATCACCCATGCGATTTAAATCCAAAAAAAAGTCAAAGTTTTCCTTTGCATCTTCACTTTATATCTTTCTCAATTCACTACTTTAATTTTAATAATCAGTCAATATAGCTCTCTTGTGCTGCCAGCTTTCTTCAATAAAGTTTAATCAGTCTTAAATCCCATTTAACCATGAATTCCTACGTGTTAAAATTCTATAAAAATGCTAATACTTCAACTCGTGAAGAATTAAATTTGAAGTATCTTCCTTTTGCGTGCGTGATATAACTACATAGCATCATGTGTGAAGACTTTGAGCTTTCTTCCTCTCAACGAGAGACAACCAGGCATGGCCACACCTAGCTATATGACGTGCATCTGACCATACTTCATGCAAATGGTTTGAGGTTGGCTTACGGCCCAGTGCGCGACCCGTGTGCTGTATTATCTGGGATCTATGACTCGGCATTTCTTCTTGTAGTAGGAGTGAAACTCTGCAGATAAAGCTGAGTTCTCAAGGACTTGTTGTAGTTCACGAGTTCATACAAAATATTCTGGGATTGATGATCTTAGCAGGCTATTCAGGGCCTCCAAATCAAAGCATGATATAAGTGCATATTTGACAAAAGAAACTTTGGAGCCTTTAAATGGATGACTACAATCATAACGTCAAACTAATATTTGGCTACTTCTAATCCAGAGTAAGAACTTTCAATAGGAGATTTTGTGTCCGCATGATAGCCAAATTTCTCATTTTTACCATTAGTTTATCCGTGAAAAAGAATAAAAAAATAAAAAAATTAGAGATTTTAGGAGTATGTTTGATAAGGGGGATTTACAGGTAGAACTTGAGGTGTGTAGAATTTCTTAATTTGCACACCTTGTTTAGAATTTCCCAAATCTTCTGTTTCTAAATGATGAAGTTTTAAGAATCAGCAATAGTAAGTTGGCCAAAATAAACATTTTAAACAGTCTAAAGTTCTAAGGACATGCCTTATTATTAAGGAGGTCAAAACAAGTATAGGTGAAGATGCACAAATTGGCATAAAATCTTTCCTTGGTAGGAACTTGTTATCCAGGTCATGCCCCTGCTAAATCAAATCCAAAGAAAATAAGGGCCTCATACACATATCCAGTACTTCACTCTTTACCTCTTCAAATTTGATTACTTCAATATGTTCAGATTTCATGAAAGTCAAGACAAAGCTGCAAAGAGACCCTTGAAAATTCCAATGACAGAATTTACAGCAAGAATGGTTTTGTTGGAAGACATAGAAGGATATTTTACAAGGATAGATGATAATGGCTGAGATTAGAGAATCAAGACTATTCCGTATGGCTAACCCTGGGTGATGAGTGATGACCGGCTCCTATATGGGTGGGACTTTCTCCCCCAACCTCTTCGGCTCTCCTGGAACAGTCTGTAACAATGATAGCATCACTGCGTCAGCCTAATGTAAGCATATCCATAGAATCATTGATTTGACCTCACATTGAAAGGGTGGGATTCCATAAAAAGCTTATGATATCTTCTGTTGACCCTATCGCCTGGAAGAGAATCTTTCCTCGAGATCCGTTCTGAAGCTCTTAGATCGTACGTCATTTAATGGTTTAGGCCAAGTCATATGTTTTGTTTGGTAAATTCAATGTACAAGAAAACAAAGACGGTCAAATCTCTTAAAGTGCAGTGTATAGTGTATCCTAAATTAAAATATGACTGATTCTTCAAAGCAAATTTTATTTTATTTTATTTTTTTCATTATATCGTCTTTAAAATTAAAATAAATTCAATTATAACTGAATTTTTCAGTTCCATCATGTAAAAAATATATATAATTAACTTTAATTTATGAGACCAGTACTATTCTAGTTTAGATTAAACTAAACTGCAGATTAGGATAGCCCTGCTTATAAAAAGATTACTAAAGTTCAGAAGGCCCTTTTCTTTTTTAACAAAAAAAAAAAAAGTAAAAAATACTACTCTCATGCTAAAATGATAAAAAGCTTAGGGCCATTTGATTTTGTCACCCCTCTCTCTCTCTTGCAGTGGCGGACCTAAGATTTTCATTTGAGGGATTTGAACCTTAATGGGTAATTTAGTTTTGGAGGCAAACCGAGGATCTTCGTGTGGATTTTGAGAGTGTATCCATAATTTTTATTATATTTTTTGGAACACGCAGTGGTTTAACCGATGCGGCCGCCTCCACGTGATTGTGCTCGGGTCCGTCCCTGCAATCTCTTGGATACAAACCATTCACTTTATAAAACTATACAAATAAATTACCCAAACAGCCCCAAAAATAAAAGATTGTCTGCTTACCAGAAAGAATTAACTTTTATTCTCTTGGAAAACTCTACAAATCAACTGATGGGAAAAGTAGTCCTTCCAAAGTTAGAATAAGTTTTCATGCCTCATTCATGGAAAATACATCATACAGGCTTGCTTAACAAGCTAATGAGAACCATTGATTCTACTGTGACTACAAGAAGCCAACCCTCTCTACCACCTAAAGATATCCGGATATTTGTACGAGCTCAATATATCCATATCATACCATTACGACATTTGTATGAGTATCTAAAACAACAACCATACTTTCAAGGTCCAAGTCTAACATATCTTATTTATAAAATTCTTTATTTTATATATTTTTTTAATATTTTTAACTCTCGCAATAAAATATGTTAGAAATAGTGATAATTTCATTTTTTTCGAAAGTGATGAAAAAAATCAAGACACCTGTATAGACATCTGTGTCCTAAAATTTTAAAACTGAAGGGTCATATCTGAGATCTAGATATCAATCTTGGTGTCCGCATCCATATCCATGGCAACCATCTTATCGTCCAGAGAAAGGCACAGCTAAGATGGACAGAGATGACTTATGGGTTGCGGTTCATCTCATCCATTCTATGATTAATTATCATGTATTCAACTTCAGGTGGGTGTCAGAGGAGGATAGGGGAGCCATGGACTTAGATCGGTACAAAGAGAACCAGCACCACAAGATTCCTATGTGGTCCACCAAACACCCTTCATCTGCATTTATTTCTCTGCTCCACGGAATTGAAAGTTGCCATTGCAGTCCTAATCCTTCCACAACACAATTCTTCTGCTACAGTGGCCATCCCTCTTGACCCCGACCCCATGAAAACAACACTGACTCCGTCTTCTAGCAATAGAAAAAAAAAAAATGTTACTTTCTTTGTCTGTATGGGGAAATTGATGCCCAGAATAAATCCAGCCAGCCAGCCAGACATGGCTATGTAACATGGTTAGTATGGGTATCCAGGTCTCTATTTTTGCTTCCTTTCTTATAGTTTATTAGATACTGAAGGCTAGACAGTTGGTGACCAACCGTATATTCCCCTGTAGTTCTGTTCTAAATTTTTTTTACAAGTAAACAACAAATATGATTTTTTATTTCCTTTCTTTTCATAAGAAATGCTAGCCATCTAAGGCATCCACAATCCACATGATACTCATCCTGTAGTTCCACTAAAATTCCTTTACCAGTTCATACTATCTGAATGAAGATTAATATTAAAAGAGAGGTCCACTTTTAATAGGGTTGTAAATGGGTCAGGTCGGTCTCAACTTATGGTTATGACCCAAAGACCCATTCAACGAAGGACATGAATAGAGCTCAACTCATTCTTTGATTATTAATGTAGGCATCAAGGCCTGTACATAGCCCCGCCCTCCCTAGACTAGACTATGTGTTTCACTATTATTGCTTTACTATTGAGATTTTGTTATTGAATTAATAGAGTAAAGAAACCTACTTTCCTCTACACATGCTGAATTGCCAAATCCAAAGCTTTTTCAATCACCAAAATTTCTGCCATAATAGAGGAATCTCCTTCAATTCCTTTGGATAGCCTTGTCAAAATGCTACCATCTTTGCTAAAAACAATGCATCCAACTCTTAATTTATTAGCCACTTTGCATTCATTTTGCATTAAAACAACGCTGCCTCTAATCAAAATTTCCATAACAATCGGCTGTACATTTCATCCACCCACCCAGTTCTCACCCACCCATTAGACAAATGCCAGGCCCCACTCATGACCAGATTCATAACTAGGAACTAGTGGTGGCCCCACAAATTACAACTGTCCAAATCAACCTCCAAACCAACTCTCATGTTCTACCAAAAAACAAACCAACTCTCATGTACCTTCGTCAAGCATAGAACAAAATTTAATCATAATCTCCAATCATCTTGCAAAGCTGGTGGCTTTATTTTTAAGAAAAAACACCCACCCTTTTTTTCCAACATCCACCTGCCACTGTGTAACTTCTTTAATTGGTTGATGGAACAGGCAACTGAAAAAGCTGATACCAAACTCAAAAGTCAAAAAGCCTCTACGTCCCCATTCAAAACCTGATAGAATAAAAGCTGCATTGTTCTTTTCCATTTTAAAATGCAAGTGGGTATTTTGGTTAGTCGAAATAAAGGATACTAACAGGTGCAAAATCCATTTGCATGTTAGTGAAAGAAACTACACATACCAAGAAGAAGATTTTATGGATAACCATTTGTAGCAAAATTTTCCCTAATGCATGGTCCCCTGTGATCCCCTCAACTTCACTGGCTCCCACGTGATGAAAGGCACCAATGCACGGTGCATAGGTTTATAAGAGAAAATCGTCCACTACTTTTATAGTTTGACAATTGCAATTAACTGCATGTCCTTTTCATTTAAGTGATTCTAAAATTTGAGTCCACTACCTTATCTGAAAATTAGGGTCTAATTATCTACAAGTTGGCAAATACTATGTATGTAACTGTAAAAAAAAAAAAGATGAAAGTTCTTGGATCTACCCCATCCATATCAATCTTAACCATTTAAGTTATTGATGTTTAAGGGCTCCCTTTCATTTGTATAGACTTCTTTCAAGTGTGTGCGGGTGTTATCATGGGTCCCATCCCTCTTGGATGGGGTATAAAAAAAATCAAAACAAAAAAGGCACAGCTGTTTGTTGTTGCCATTTTAAGGGAGCATCTCTTCTTAACAAAAAAAAAAAAAGCAAAAAAAATCCATTCACATCAAACTACAAATGGGTTGCATGTGCAATCCACACTATGGGGCCCACTTGGGCCCACCCTTCATCAATGAAACTCATTTCACATTCTCAACCATGATGTGCAATCATGCCCAAATCTATGTTCATTAAACATTTACTCATTATTGGACTGAATATATATAAATATATATAGGGGCCAGCTCTCCTAAGCTGCAACTTAGCTTATCCTAAGCTGAAATAGTGCTGGTCCCATAAAATAAAAGTCGATTATGCTGTTTTTTGGATGATGATCGTCTCCAAAATCAAGATAAATCCAATCGAAATGGGATTTTTCAGTTCCATTATGCAAAAAACAGATCTTTGACCAGTTTGGCAACTCTACTAATTGAGTCAAGTGAAGTAAAGTTGATTTTGAAGAAAGAATAAAATATAAGTGAGTTATGATGGTATTTTATTTTTAGTTGTTTATTATGTAATCTTTCTTGACTTTTTGTATGGAAAAATGGAGTTCTTTTGTGTTTTAGTGGATAAAGGTGGTTGCTTTTTTACTATTTTTTGAAAAAGATGAAGGGGGTTTTGAATTAAAATGATATTGACATAACATTTTATCTGAAAAATAAAGACTTTACTTGACTTTTATTATGTTAGTAAAGTGCCAAAGTTGATGGACATGGGCTCTTCCACATTGCTGAGATAGTTCTGTTCATGACTTACTCTTTGGGGGTACTCTCAGGCCTAACTCCCTTGAAAGTTTGTCCAATATTTACTTGACTTTTATTATGTTAGTAAAGTGCCAAAGTTGATGGACATGGGCTCTTCCACATTGCTGAGACAGTTTTGTTCATGACTTACTCTTTGGGGTACTCTCAGACCAAACTCCCTTGAAAGTTTGTCCAATATGAAATGTAGACAAAGTCAAAATGAGAAATAACTTAAGTCATTGGTGATGTGAGTCATGAGACCACACCTTAAGTTTTTATTAGTTGAAATAACCTTGTCACGTGCCACATGGATCCCTGTTTGGTCCAAATAGGAAACAATCAGGGGATGCCACATGGGAGAGATGTCACATCCCATCTAAAAAAAAAATCATTTTCCCACGTGGCACCCCCTAATTGGACCCTGTTTGAACGATCCTTGTCACATGCGGATCCTGATACATGCCACTCTGTGTCTTATGACACCACAATTACCTTTATGCTGACTTTACAGAGATTTTCTAGCTTAGACTATTCTTCTAAATGCAAAATTTAAACAATATATATATTTGTAAAGAAGTTGTGACTTTCAATGATCGGTAATGGATGGTTATTTCCAATAGACCCATTGGATATATATATTTGCTTAAGGGTGTCATTTGAGAATTTGTCTAGGACTCGTATTTGAGGCTTGACTTTAATGCACCATTTAGATTTTGGACTGGGCCATTGGCTCGATTCTAAACTATCGACTCCGGTCCAATCCGGTGCTGGACAGGACCCATAGTCTCAAAACTCGAGAACTGACTCGGTTAAGTACATATCCAGTTGAGCAACTCAGTTGAGTTGCAAACAGGTCAAATCCAAGACGGAACCATGGGGATCCAGACCTGGATCCATTTATATAACTCGGGTCTGAAATAAGATATATATTGAATTAGTATAATTGGATAAAAGAACTTAAAAATAAATTTTTAGATTTAAAAATAGGACTAATGAATTGTATATGATTAAAGTTAAGTATACTCTCATATGTATATCTAACTCAAGCTAAGTATACCCTTAAAGCCTATATAATTTTTTATATGTGAATGTAATCGTTGTATTTCCTTAAAGTTAAGTATATGATATAACTTAAGCTATGTATACCCTTAAAGTTAAGTATCCTATCAGTTGTAAATATAACTCAAGCTATGCATACCCTTAGAGCCTATATAATCTTTTATATGTGAACATAATCATTGTATATTTAGAACTTTGGATCGAAACGCACTAGGATTCATTTTTGGATCCAAAATGTTCCAAATCCTATATACATGGATTGAGATCTGGATTAGATTCCTCCTGGATCCAAAAATAGGTTTCTGAATTGCTTTATTCGAAATTGGAGACTTTGATAACGTGATACCTATTTCCAACCCTCCTCTCGACCGCGTAACGTAGCAAACATATTGAACTCAACATGCATAGAATTCTATGAGTACGGCCCGAAAATCCATGAAAAAGGCCCTCCAATTGATCCCATTGAAACTAAAGAAATCATGATCAAAATTATGGTCAATATGTGAATGAGTAATGGAGCAAAATTTACTCAAACAAGAGCCAAGCCATCTCTTAGATTGATTATATATGCATAATAAGTAAGCAAAATACCATAGAGATCTAGTGATTTATCTTATATTATGTGTTTTTTTTTTTTTTCTCTCTCTCTCAAACTTCAAAATGAAAACTAGTTGCTTTCATTGCTTCTGAACTTTCTGTGATTGTAGGAAATGGAAAATATAGTTGTAGTTTGCTTCAAGTCATGGGAACTCTTACTTTCGTTCGTTTATGTTGAATGAATCCAGTTGTCTATCTGCTGCCTTTGCCATGGTATGCTGCCTTCTCTATTTATTTATATATTTTAGAAAGTGCTAGGAAGAGGATTAGATGATTTTACTGCTGTTAACAATGGGGTAGCACAAGCAATTGCTTCGAATCTCAGCTTTCCCTTTGATGATACTGATTGCATTTCAGGTCATCTTTTGACCAATTCCACATAATGCAAAAGAACAGATGGTCAAATCCTTTTGAATCTCTCAAACCCGTGTGTTGCAATAGATAATGTGGACTTTAACAATTAACAAAGATCATACATTCATACTAGGAAGCAGAAAAGATAGATCTGAGAATTATATAGTTCAGGTACGGTTCAGGCTACTTCCAAAGTTCTAAATTCGGGTCCAACTGGTTTTTACATAATGCTATGATATATATTATTATATAATATTTAATTTGTTGAGGTTAACGTCCACCCTTGCTCCTGAGCGGTGGTCGAGTCCTCGCCTTCATCATAAAACCATTGTTATGCCATTTCCTATAACCAATTGGTTTTGGGATAAGTGACAGTTCAATGTGGTGTAAGATCCTATAAGTGGTATCAGAGCCTGGTAGGTCGGTGTTCGAGTCACGGGATACACGTTTTGATTGTTGAGATCAACGTCCACTCTCGCTCATGAGCGGTCATAATCGTGGTTGGTAGCTCAATGGGGTGTAAGATCCTACATAATTTCTATTATATAATATATTATTAAATAAATATCATTATCATCAAAGACTTATTCCAACTCTATCGGGTCAACTATATGAATAATGTTCCACACATTCCAGTTTATCCTCATAGAACACTTTCTTAGAATTCATGGTTTAGAAATGACAAAAGTTTTACATATTTCGGGCTACGACTGACGGATAATAATAATAATAATATTATTATTATTTGCTATTGGAGGGTTCCCAACCCTTTGGGCTGGACTAATCCCTTCGGGCCCAGAGGGAAGTCGGGTAAACTCCCCTGTAGCCCCAATGTGATAGGGCAGTTTCGAACCTACAACCTTCGGGTACAAACCGTAGTCCTAGGCCAACTAAGCTATTAAATTTAAACTATTACATAAATAGCCTATTGTGTAATCAGGGCTTCAGTTGGGTTCATATCAGTCAGGCCCACTACTTGGACTTGTAAATTTGCTTATCTAATTGATTGATCTAAAATGGCCTTCTTCATGGGCCCAAAATATTCCTCTATATGGAAAACCTATGTCATCAATGCTTGGAGAGATCCAGTTTTCAAAATTATACATGTTCTCTAACATATGTTGGGTCGCTCTGGTCAAGTCATCTTTTGAGGCCCTTAACCATGTAGTCCTAGGCCAACTAAGCTATTAAATTTAAACTATTACATAAATAGCCTATTGTGTAATCAGGGCTTCAGTTGGGTTCATATCAGTCAGGCCCACTACTTGGACCTGTATATTTGCTTATCTAATTGATTGATCTAAAATGGCCTTCTTCATGGGCCCAAAATATTCCTCTATATGGAAAACCTATGTCATCAATGCTTGGAGAGATCCAGTTTTCAAAATTATACATGTTCTCTAACATATGTTGGATCGCTCTGGTCAAGTCATCTTTTGAGGCCCTTAACCATAATTAGGTAGAGCTATCTGGCCATAAATGATTGGCTACAAGCATGGAACGGAGCCCCAGTTAGCACAGCCTGGGCCCTGGTTGGCTCAGTCCATTGATAGCTATCAAGCTTCTAGTCTAGATATGGCCTAGTGTCATAGGCCTGTGGTTTTGGTCTGGCTAAATGAGCTGAGGCTGGGCCTGTATATGCCTATGGCCCAACTACGTGGCCAAGCAGGGCCTGACAAAATAAACACCAATGGACCAAATACTTTGGTAATAGGTTCTGAACATGTCTTCGGTCTTAGCTGTATGTCAACAAGCGAATTTTTTTTTCACAACGGAGGTTGTTCTAGCCCTTCGGACCAGAATAATTCCTACGGGCTTGGAGGGAGCCAGATAAATTCCTCGTGGCCCCAGTGTGGTGCTGCATGTCAACAGCTCATTTGTTAGCAAAGCCCCGTTTTTTAAGTAATCAGGACTTAGACCGGAAAAGGGTGGTGTTGTTATTAGGTGTAGGGGGATGGTTGTTGGTCTTGTTTTGTAATATCTTTTTTTCTTGTTTGGAGTCTGTTTTATCTTCTTTTGTTGTTTTTTTGCTGGCTGTTTGAATGAAAAGTCATAGTATGGAGTTCATGGTATCAGTCTATCAGAGCACAAAATTTCCTTTTTTGTTCGAGTCACTTGAAGTCATGCACCCTCGCACACTACACATTCAATGCTTCTACTCTTGAGGAACTCCATAAAATGGACCACATGCTCCCGCCTGCTGCAGATAGATCATTCCACCAATGCAGCCAATGTAGACGAACTGTTTTGATTTTGTTTTAATTTTTTTAATACATATGTACAGTTTTGCTTCTTATCATTGCTCGTACCTCGACTCTTTTCTTCTTTAATTTATTCAAACTACAAAGAAATAAGAGGAATTTACGGGGAAAAGTCCCCATAGGACTCCACTCGTCTTACCAGATTGGGTTTTTCTCTCTTGGTTGCTGGTGTTGCTCCAAAAAGAGTGGATGGGGCTAGGGTAGGTAGGGAGAGGGAGGATACAAAGGAATGGAGGCCGGCGTGCATGGGGTCATCTTCGTCGGAGTAGGCGGGATGATCGCCATGGAGGAGAGGGAGGATGGAGAAGAGGGGAGGGGAGACAGAGGCGAGGTTGTAGGCGGAGATGAGGAAGAGGGCTGGGTTTGCAAGTAGTGAGGGAGGGAGGGGATGGAGGCCAAGGACCTGCAGACCCAAGGGGAGTGATAGGACGCAAGGGCAATGGATTTGCACGTGGACTTGCATATTCATCTTTTTTTCTGTTATTTTGCGATATGGTGGATATCGACAATTCTGTTGTATTCCGCGAATAAGACAATTACATATTGAAGAAAAAGAAAATCTGACTGATAGAATGGTCGACATCGACCATATCACTAAATGACAAAAAAAAAATTAAAAGGGTTACATGAGGACCCCTTCCGTGTCCGACATGATAAGAGGACTTGGTAAGACGTATAGGGTCTTATGGGGACTTTTTTCATAAATTCCTCAAGAAATAAAGAAGAAGAAGGAGAGTTTTAGGGGCATTTGGGCGAAGGTCCCTCAACAGTGATTTTTATTGCAAACGGTCAACAATATTTTATCGTACTGACAACAATCCTCTTGTAACTGAAAAAGACAAAAATGCCCTTGTATATGTTAGCAAAAGCAAAACTCAGATAAAATTCAGATAAATTTGTCAGTCTTCTAAGGCAGTCTTCTCACTGTTTAAACCATGGTTATGATCATATGTGTAGCATGTGGATGGTGGTCCTGGACCATCCTTTCACATGTTAAAACCACTTACAGATTGACTGACTTGTGCTTTCTTGAAATCAGGACACATGATACCTTGTGAATACAACACTAGAACTTGCCTGTGCTCTGTAAAAGAGAACAGCCAAAACCCACATTACATGACAATCAAGTTTCTCTATCAAGGTGGCCAAACTGACATCATGGCCGTTGATATAGCTTAGGTATGATATGAAGGTTAATAGGTTATAGTATTAAAAATCAAAATAAGTGTTATCTAATGCTTAAACCTGATAATCGTTGCTTTATCACTTCCACAAAACCAGAATATGTTTGGTTTCTCCCATAGTTCCCTGCTCCTTCTTCTCCTTCTATCAGCTGGCAGAGAAAGAAAACGCGAATCACGAATCACAACCACTACAATAAGCAAGGAGAGATGGATGTGGGTCATCGGATGGCACCACTTCACATAGCTATTTGTTTGAAACTTAGAAGAGTTCTTCAAAACTCAGATAAATTTGTCTGAGTTCTGCCAGAAACTCAGATAAATTTATCTGAGTTTCTGGCAGAACTTCGACAAATTTATCTGAGTTTCTGTCTAGTTTATCAGAGATTCTGGGAAATTTATCTGAGCTTGGCAACACCAAAAATCAGAATACGGAAAATCAGATTCTAATAAAAATCGAAATCCAAAACAAGAACACTTGATGACCACAATCCAATCGAGAAAAGAGAGGGGGGGAACAAGAAAGAGTGCAAAATGCTCTCTTTCAAATCAGTTGTAGAGAGAAAGAGAGATTTGGAAGAGACTACAGATGAAAGAGCAAGATAAAGTAAAATTGTGTCTATCTTTGAAGAAATGAAAGAGAGAGAATCGGAAGTCATGGTGGCGACGGGAGGTGCTCTACAACGATACTCTGCAACTATGGAAATGAATGGAAAATGGAAAATGAGAGAAGAAGAATGAAGGAGTTCTCTGGCACAGTTGAAAGGAGCAACTTAGTCATGAAAATATATGATGTGGCATATTAGGGACCTCTCACTAAAATATCTCCAGCTGTCTGGACTATAGACATTAGAGAAAAAGTAGTTGTCCTTGATGCCTTAGAAGACCGTGCTCAAGGACTTTTGGCTAATTTACCCAAAGTTTTACCCACAAGACAAAAGTTTCAGAGAAGTAGATATTGATTACCTTAACATAAACCAATTCAAACAAGCCCGTCTAGCTCAGTTGGTAGAGCGCAAGGCTCTTAACCTTGTGGTCGTGGGTTCGAGCCCCACGGTGGGCGGTTTATTTTTGAATGTTTGTATAGTTATATTGTATTTTGTCGTAACTCTTCGAAATCCTCATCCCAATGTCTCTATCAATTAAGTAATTTTGGGGTTTTTTTTTTTGGACAACTACTTTTAGAGTGGACCAGTTGAGTATGTTTTGCAAAAATGGAAACATTCCAATGTCTTGATCAATTAATTAAGTTTGGGTTATGTGTTTGGACCATTTATACCGTTTTGTTATTGCTTGATGTTTGTATAGTTATATTGTATTTTGTCATAACTCTTCGAAATCCTCATCCCAATGTCTCTATCAATTAAGTAATTTTGGGTTTTTTTTTTTGGACAACTACTTTTAGAGTGGACCAGTTGAGTATGTTTTGCAAAAATGGAAACATTCCAATGTCTTGATCAATTAATTAAGTTTGGGTTATGTGTTTGGACCATTTATACCGTTTTGTTATTACTTGATACAGCAACATGGTTTTAAAAGTCTGTTGAAACAATCTTATATTTATTTATTGCTACATGTGGGATTTGAACTCACGCACGTCCACATGGGTGATCTGTATGGTTGTATTGGGTGATATGGATACCCAATCAATACATGTATTACACCCGTCCTTCAAATCTTATATATACTGAATTATTCTTTTAATTTGGTACGCTACCTGTCAAGGTTTGTATAGTTATATTGTATTTTTTGTTATAACTCTTCAAAATCATTACCAAGCCTAACCTTAATAGGAGAGGGTCAAGCTAATCACCTTTTTGACCTGGCACATTGCCTTCCCTAATTAAGAGTGGACCATTGACATCTTTATCGTCACATGGAAGCACCCCAATGTCTCTATCAATTAATTAATTTTGGGTTATTTTTTTGGACGATTACTTTTAGAGTGGACCAGTTGCGTATGTTTTGTAAAAATGGAAACATCCCAATGTGTTTGTATAGTTATATTGTATTTTTTGTCATAACTCTTCGAAATCATTACCAAACCTAATCTTAATAGGAGAGGGTTAGGCTAATCACCTGTTTGGCCTGACCCATTGCCTTCCCTAATTAAGAGTGGACCATTGACATCTTTATCGTCACATGGAAGCATCCCAATGTCTCTATCAATTAAGTAAGTTTGAGTTTTTTTTTTTTTTTTGGACGACTACTTTTAGAGTGGACCAGTTGCGTATATTTTGCAAAAATGGAAGCATCCCAATGTCTCGATCAATTAATTAAGTTTGGGTTATGTGTTTGGACTATTTATACCGTTTTGTTATTGCTTGATATAGCAGCATGGTTTTAAAAGTCTGTTGAAACAATCTTATATTTATTTATTGCTACATGTGGGATTTGAACTCTCGCACGTCCACATGGGTGATATGTATGGTTGTATTGGGTGATATGGATACCCAATCAATACATGTATTACATTCGTCCGTCAAATCTTATATATACTGGATTATTCTTTTGACTTGGTACGCCACCTGTCAAGGTTTGTATAATTATATTGTATTTTTTGCTATAACTCTTCAAAATCATTACCAAGCCTAACCTTAATAGGGGAGGGTCAGGCTAATCACCTGTTTGACCCGACCCATTGCCTTTCCTAATTAAGAGTGGACCATCGACATCTTTATCGTCACATGGAAACATCCCAATGTCTCTACCAATTAAGTAATTTTGGGTTATTTTTTGGATGACTACTTTTAGAGTGAACCAGTTGCGTATGTTTTGCAAAAATGGAAACATCTCAATGTGTTTGTATAGTTATAGTGTATTTTTTGTCATAACTCTTCGAAATCATTACCAAACCTAATCTTAATAGGAGAGGGTTAGGCTAATCACCTGTTTGGCCTGACCCATTGCCTTCCCTAATTAAGAGTGGACCATTGACATCTTTATCGTCACATGGAAGCATCCCAATGTCTCTATCAATTAAGTAAGTTTGAGTTTTTTTTTTTTTTGGACGACTACTTTAGAGTGGACCAGTTGCGTATATTTTGCAAAAATGGAAGCATCCCAATGTCTCGATCAATTAATTAAGTTTGGTTTATGTGTTTGGACTATTTATACCATTTTGTTATTGCTTGATACAGCAGCATGGTTTTAAAAGTCTGTTGAAACAATCTTGTATTTATTTATTGCTACATGTGGGATTTGAACTCACACACATCCACATGGGTGATATGTATGGTTGTATTGGGTGATATGGATACCCAATCAATACATGTATTACACTCGTCCGTCAAATCTTATATATACTGAATTATTCTTTTGACTTGGTACGCCATCTGTCAAGGTTTGTATAGTTATATTGTATTTTTTGCTATAACTTTTCAAAATCATTACCAAGCCTAACCTTAATAGGAGAGGGCCAGGCTAATCACCTGTTTGACCCGACCCATTACCTTCCCTAATTAAGAGTGGACCATTGACATCTTTATCGTCACATGGAAACATCCCAATGTCTCTATAAATTAAGTTATTTTGGGTTATTTTTTTGGACGACTACTTTTAGAGTGGACTAGTTGCGTATGTTTTGAAAAAATGGAAACATCCCAATGTGTTTGTATAGTTGTAAGTGCCTAAAAATTACGGACTTCGTTTAGATGATAATGAAGCTTTTGATGGTGCTGTTAAGCTGGTTTGAGAGTTACTGGAAGTCCTGAACCTGAAAGAGAGACAAAAGTCAGGGCCCCGGGCTGCTGTCAGCCGAAGGCACTCCGACGCCTGAGTTAGTACAGTCACTAAACGAAGGGTGAAGTGAGGAAGAAAAAGGTTCAGGCAATGTAAAATGGGTATTGCATAGTGCGTACCTTTCATGGGCTTACCTTGCCGGTATATACAGACGAGTATCTTGCCAGGAGCTGAGTGGAGGTAGGTGAGAGAGCTTGTCCTATCAGCCCATACCTAGGATCCTCAGTGGGGGTAGGTGATGGTACTATCCCATCGGATCTTTCCTCGATCCCACACATAAATGCGGATGTGATCAGTTGATAGGGATAAGCCCTTATCGATAGCCAGCGGTCACCTATCTGCCAGTACGTTCTACAACGTAGCCGTCCCATCACATAATAGGGATTGGACGTTCTGTGTTCACCTCCGTCAGTGGACCGAACTGGAGAGGCGCTGAGGTCAGTGCGGGCCTGAAGTCGGGCATTGTTGTGTCTCGCACAAGGCCGAGCCCGAAGGAGCGTGATCGGTACTCTTACCGAGACCAACTCCATCTCGGTGTCAGCTGACACATTGCCGAGCTGGATAAATGAGATTGAGGCATCCCTGATTGGTACTTTTACGTAAGTCAGAGGTAACCTCGGTTCCGGAAAACACCCCACACAATAGTTATATTGTATTGGGTGATATGGATACCCAATCAATACATGTATTACACTCGTCCGTCAAATCTTATATATACTGAATTATTCTTTTGACTTTGTACGCCACCTGTCAAGGTTTGTATAGTTATATTGTATTTTTTGTCATAACTTTTCGAAATCATTACCAAACCTAACCTTAATCGGAGAGGGTCAGGCTAATCACCTGTTTGACCCGACCCATTGCCTTCCCTAATTAAGAGTAGACCATTGACATCTTTATCGTCACATGGAAGCATCCCAAATTCTCTATCAATTAAGTAATTTTGGGTTATTTTTTTGGACGACTGCTTTTAGAGTGGACCAGTTGCATATTTTTTGCAAAAATGGAAACATCCCAATTTCTTGATCAATTAATTAAGTTTGGGTTTTGTGTTTGGACCATTTATACCTTTTGGTTATTGCTTGATACAACAGCATGGTTATAAAAGTTTGTTGAAACAATCTTATATAAAAATTCAGTATATATAAGATTTGAATGACGAGTGTAACACATGTATTGATTGGGTATTCGTATCACCCAATACAGCCATACATATCACCCATGTGGACGTGCATGAGTTCCAATCCCACATGTAGCAATAAATAAATAAACCAACAAAGGCCTTCAACATAGGGGCGAGGCAATCAGGCCAGTTTTTGTTAACAAAGTATCTACTTTTATATAAAAAGATTTATAAATTCAGACAGTTTGTTTTGTTCATGTAGACATTTTGTTGTCTTTTAATGGAACTCTCCCTTTCTAGCCAAACAAGAGATGAAAAGAAAAAAAAATCCCCTATCTTTTTATTCTACTTTATAGCCAGCTTATGAAGGATCGAATCCCCTCTACATCCTTTGAAATGTCAATGTCCTAAGTCTATGACACTAATTTGAAGAAAAAGTAACTGTTAAGTATTATACGACAAATTTGCACTATCAAACTTTGAGGTTCAAAAATCAAGGATGATATTGATGTTACCACTAGTGCCCTGCTGGGGTAGCAGCAAATGCATACAGCAAATTATTTGGAGTTGTACAAGTGAAATCCATCTTTCTCCACCCTAAAAACTATAGCTTTTATGATTATCACAATTGCAAAAGGACTGAAGTAAAATAAGATAATGGCATATGGATATGAGAATACACTCATATTGAAAATTCTCCATCTAGAAAACAATACACCTAGCCACAAAGAAAACAAAAACTATAGCTTATGTTGCTAAAAAAAGGAGGTAAAATATTACTCAATAGTTTAATAATTACATAGAACCTATATTTGGTTGAAAACAACATGTTATACTAGTAAAATGACTAATACGCACCCAAAATATAACAGCTCATTTGTAAAAATATTAAGAGGTTTATATCATGCTCACAATGGGACCCATCTTTTCGTAATCTGGAATGTCTATTAAAATCCATAGTTTTCTTATCCAATAAATACAAAATTCACATTCATTATTTGATCACTGAAACATTACTACAACATTGGGGCCACAGGGGATTTACTCTGCTCCTCCTATGCCTGTAGGGATTATTCTTGCACAAACGGCTGGGACACCCTCCGTTATAAATAAAAAAATTATGTAGCAAAAAATTTGTCATGTGTCCAATCTAATAGACAATATTATTTGGATTAATCTAAAAGTCTGGTCATGTATCATTGCTTAGAGTTGGGCTTGAGGGGGTAAAATCGAACTACTCCATCATATTTATGCTATCAAGTTAACAACCGCTTATTGAGGCCATGGGCCCACTATACGCGTGGGTCCAAGCCCAAAACAAAGTATGAGTGCATATGAGTGGGATGTGTAGAACTTGACCTTGCATTGCATCAGTAGTAATTGGGACGGTTCAAGATAAATTCCATCTCCTTAAGTACAATTGCTTATTGGGGGTAAACATAGTGGGTGTAAGGCCCAATTTAAGTATGAGTGTCTCGACTTCGGGTTTAAATCCCTTGAGTGTCTCCCACATAAGTATCATTGTGGATTGAAGGAGCTCTATAATGGCCTTGGGCTTGACCCATTGAAAATTTGTACTTTCAAAAATAACTATATTCCCTTTAGTGGCATTTTCTCAAATTTTACTTCAAGGCCGGTCTCACCATAAGATTGAATATGTGACTTAGAGAAGATTGCATACGAATATGTCTTTTGAGGCTGCGATGTAAATGGTTATCTGGACCTCCAATTATCTTGAGCCCCTTACTCGTAAAAAACATAAAATTTAAAACATACTTAAGGTTATGATTCATAAATAGATATAGTCCAAGTACCCAATTTGGGCTTGAAAGAAAAATAAAGAAAAATGAAGTAAGAATCAATTTTGGATCTGAAGCCCAATCATCTAGTCGGAATTGGCTCTGAAATTCGGTTCAGTACTGGAACCAATTTTAAAACAGACTCATAATACCCATAATTAGCATGGGTTTCTGTGCTAGTTTGGTATTGATCAACTCAAATTCCGCCCGCAGAAATTTCCACATTCTTATCTCATCTCTCCACGTGGCACGCATCTACAAGCCAAGCCATCACAATCACATCAGATCCACATTCCAATCTGATTGCAATCACTAACAAATGCACACACTTTTGTTCCCATAGAGAACGGAGCGTTGATCACAACAACACCACTCTCTCTCTCTCTCTTCATTTGCCTTAAATAACAAACCCCAGTATCAACAATACACCCTCATACTTGCAACTATTTACGATAATTGCCACAAGGAAATTCTACAAATTTAGGATAGAACGCATGGGCATTTCCGTCATTATGAGTCTTTGATAACTGCTTCCTTTGATATCATCACTTCTCTTTCTGTTCGGATTTCAAACGCCGTTGCCATCCATTCACATTTCGAACAAAAAAAAAAAAAGGAGAGGAGAGAATCCCATTTCCTTTCCAGATCATTCTCTCAAATCTCATCACTTCAGATCTGAATTTATCAGATCTCTCTTGCTTCTTTGATCACTGCTTGTCAGAAAGGTAATCTAAGGATCAATTCCATGTTTTTTTTTTTCCACATGAATCCTTCTATCTTGATCAAAGTTGTAATCTTTTGGAATTCTGTGGATTTTTTTCTTTTGCAAGTAGTGAACTTTCTTGTTTCTTATCTTAAGATATGGTTTCTGTTAAATTCATACTTTGTGTTTGGTAGATTACTTGGAAGAATTTGGTCTTTTAAAGAGCATTTTGTTTTTCTTTAGTAAAGTAACCTAGGGAGGAGGAGGGGGAGGGCTTCTTTTTCTGACTTTCTTGGAAAAGTGAATTTCGAGTAATATTGTGTGTGAGAGATGGGGATTGAGAATTTGGCAGTCGATGTCTCAATTCTGTCCATTTCGATTAATCTTGTGTGTGAGAGATGGGAATTTAGAATTTGGCAGTTGATATCTCAATTCTGTTCATTTGGAGTAATCTTGTGTGAGAGATGGAAATTGAGAATTTGGGGGGTTTAGTTTTTGGGGGTTCTTGTTTGTTAGAAGGAGAGTCTAGGGTATTGTATTCAATTTCTCCAATTTCACTAATGTGTCCAAGGGGAAACTGGAAATGTTGGGGGTTGTTTGGGTGAAGAGGAAAAGGTCGAAAAAACAGAGTTTCTTACTTCTGTTTACTCTTTCTATTCTTTCTCATCTAAATGACCCATAGGGATCTATGATGCATAGATACGGCATGGATACAGCAAGGACACGCCATAGACACGGCAGATAAATGGATTTTACATTTAAAAAGTGAAGTATCGGATGCGATACGGCACGATACGATGTCCATTTTGAAGTATCCATGCATCATAGATAGGGATTCTTGGAATGTTCTAAATAGATTTTTTTTTCCTATTTTGAGCTGTGAAATTGATTTTTGTTGATTTTTTTTTCGTATGTGGGGTTTAGTTCATGAACTTTCTTTTAGTTTCATCTTTGAAGTTTCATCTTTGAAAGGTTCTGTGCTATAATTAGGAAATTATGAACATTGGATGTATTCCAAAATCCACTGATAGGTAGCTGCTCTTGTCTAAAGTAGCAATCGGATGCTGTTGTTCTTGCTGCGAGACTGGCCTTGATAACATGATCTCCGTATCGTTGTCTTTCAAAAAATGTCCTGTTTCTTTTGAGCTTTATTGTAAGATAAAGCCAGACATTATGTAGCAAGTTTTTCTATCAATGTTCAAGATACAAAAACAAAATGCCTAAGGAAGTTTGGAAGTCCTGCTTTTACCAAAATGATCATGGGAAACTGGTATTTCTATTGAATTTTAGTAGAAAGTAGAAACAGATATCATGATGTAGGACAGCTGCTGTTTCCCGCTGATTTTCGAAGGACTTTAAACAAGGTAAAGTTGTCAAGTTGGAGGCTGGTTTCATCATGATCAAGTCAAGCGTAGAATTTTGAGAGTTAGACCTCAAGTGAGTGACTCAGCTTAGCATCTTCTGGTCTGTGTTTCAAGCTTATTTTCTGTAGAAGTGGAGAGTTTCATGTGCATCTCTGTTTGATAGTGCTAATAGACATTTTATCCTCTGTGGGCCTTTTCCTGGAGGGTTCTTTTAAGCTGTTTTGTTTGTCCTGGATCTGAGTGATTCATTATTTCTTCTTGTTCATTATTGTAGGATTTGGAAGTAATGATGCTTGTTTGAGTTCCTTGAGTCGTTTCTTCAGGAAGTAAGTATAGTCATAGAGTTATTTCTTTGAGAATTTGCTGACTCCCTGAATACCTGCTGAGTTTTTAACACTAATATTATAGCATTTCTAATCGTCTATGGGATTAGTCTGATATTTTATAGAACTTGCCAGCTTTTATACCCTCATTGGCTAAATCTTGTATAATATAGAATTTTATTTACAGTTTGTAACCACTGCTTTATTCTGTTCTTTTGTTTTTGAAATGCTTCTATCTGCTGTGTTAGGTTTTTTGTTTCCTTGCATTTTGGAATGTAAGATGTCACAGAAATTACAACCTCAATGTGCAGCATTCCCTTCCCTTTTCTTTGGTCTTTTCCACACAACGAGAAATTAACTAGTTTGACTAAGTTTCGTGCTATTGTTATTATTAGCAACAGAATGAGCATTTTGGGCTTCTAATCAGAAAGCTCAAGACATGTTTTTTACTTTGACCAAACTTCCTTATTAATTGTTATCATTATTATTGAAGGGCTTCTTATAATTGTTGTGATTACCAAAATTATTTCCAGGATTGGAAGAAGCTATGATGATTAATCAGTCCAGCCGGCACCAGAGAGGCAAAGGGTTCAAAGTAAAACATGCCTTACAGATAGCTTTACTTTTGGCTGTATGCGTCTGGTTGCTTTATCAGATTAAGCATTCACATGCTCAGAGGGATTATGCTGAAAACAAGCTTACGAAGGATTATGGAAGGAGTATGGGGCGTAAGGAGAAAATGGGGTTTGAAAGTAAAATTGAGACAGAAACTAGCGATAATAATTCCGAAGAAGGAACGCAGAAAGAGGAAGATGGCGGGGGTGGTGGTGATGAATTAGACAAGAGTTCTGAAGAAAAACCAGAAGAAAAGGTTTCTGATGAGGAACACGAAGACTCACATGAAAACATTGTAAACCATGAAGAGGAAGACGTTGCAAAGGAGCAAGAAACTCGACATGAGGAACCTGAAAAAAATGAAGAAGATGGCAGGGATGCTCAAGAAACCGAAGACAATGAAGCAAAGGGTTCAGATAACGAGCATAATGAAGAAGATGGCACTGCAACTGTGCAAGAAACTCAAATTAAGGAACCACAGAGCAATGAAGAAGAGAATGCCATAGAGCAAGTGAGAAATGAAGATGAAGAAAGAGTTCCAGATAAAGACCATCATGAAGAGGAAGAGGGAGAAAAGGAGCAAGGGATTCAGCATGAGGAACCACAGAGCAATGAAGAAGAAAATGTCAATATTCAATTAAGCAGTGAAAATATAAAATTTTCTGACAAGGATGGTCAAGAAGAGGAGGGTCAAAAGAAGCAAGATATTCAGCATGAGGAGCCACAGAGCAATGAAGAAGAAAATGCTAGTACTCAAATAAGCAGTGGAGATGGAACTGTTTCTGCCAAGGATCACCATGGAGAGGAAGAGGGTCAAAAGGAGCAAGAGACTCAGAATGAGGATAGACAAAGCAATGAAGTGAGAAGTGAAGATGAAACAGTTATCAAGGATCATCATGAAGAAGAGGGTCAAAAGAAGCAAGAGGTTCAGCATGCAGAACCACAGAACAGTGAAGAAAATGGCAACATTCAAGAAAAAAGAGATCGGGATGAAACAGTTCCTGATGAAGTTACAAATGAAAAGAGAAGTGTGGACGAGGTTACGTTGCAGTCCAATGGAACTGACAGTGATATTGATCAAAGTGGAATGACAAACAAGAGCAATGATTTCACAGATGAGAATGGGGTTCCAGCTGATGGTGTGACTGTAAGCTTCACGTCCAAGGAAACTAAAAACAATGAGAATGCAATAGATACAAATCATGGGGCTGCTGTTTTGAATCAGAACAATCCAGTAAAACATGTTGAGAATGTTGAGGGAACAGAGGAACTTTCAAATTCATCTCAGCACAATGAACAGGACAACACAGAGGCAGTTGAATCTAGAGAAGAAAATACTTTCCCTGAATCTGAAACAAATCATAATGATACTGGGGAAGGCACAACTACTGATACAAATGAAAACTTGGAAGGGTCAAAGACAGGCGATACTTCAGAAACAAAGCAGGAAGAAGAAGATGGAAGTGCTTCAGAGTCTATGACCACCTCTTTGGATCCTCAACAAGAAAAAGAGGGAATCACTGATATAAAGATGATTGGTGACACTGACAACAAAGCCAAGGACGAACCTTCTTCGGCACATGAGCTCAAATAAATGCAATGTTCATTTTTTTTGCCATTCTTCTTTTTTATATGGTAGGGACATGTGTAAGGATGTCCTCTTTTTTTTTCCACGCACTGTACATTTGCTTTTGGATGATTGTCTTTGAGAACTGTTACTGAAATGTAAGGAAGGTTACTGAGATCAATTACTGTTGCTTTGTTCCCTTTCTAAGAAACTCAATCTTCTAAGCATTACTAACATGATGTTTTGTAGAGTGGGGTCCATGAGATTACTGGCCTTTCTTTCTTTTTGTTTTTCGAAGCAGGATTGAGGGCGATAGGAGCAAGATTTAAAAATCTCTCTAGTTCTACTTAACCTCGCTATCGAAATGTTCACTGGTGCTTGTTTCTTTTTTCACCTTCTAGTTTTGGAAGACTTGCAAAAGCTCAGAAAGGTCACTGTTATTTTTTATTTTTGTGTGGGGCTCTTAAAAGCATCTACCATGTCCCACTGTGGATGTCATAATTCGTCAAATGCCTGTTGATAGATTGACCTTTCATTCTTTTAAGTGATCACTAAAGGTGAAAACATATCTAGAAATAGGGAAGTCCTCACATGGTAATCATTTAGGCAGGCTGCTTATAAGAGCTTTTCTATGTAGGATTCATTCACCATGTGGGAATGGGTACTTGAGTTTGGTGAGATTTTGAGCAGAGGTTAACTCTGTCTACTTCTTTCAATGGGCTGAGTAGAGCTCGAACCCTGGAGCTTTCTATGAGGACCAATATCTATTGGCAAAGCCTTGATGATAGTTTTATGTTGCCCCCTTCCTTTCTGTTTGGCTGCTGTGTCTTGCCATATGATGATCAAACTGTATCTGTTGAACTCAAGGATCTCAAATCCAATTTATTTCATTGAATAAGATGAATATGACGTATTGACCAAGTATTAGATTCTTTTAGGAGAAATGGCACTTGCATAGATGAACAGTGGAGCAAATGGAGGGCTAAGTCAGAATGTCGAGTCAAATCTTGAGTTAGCAACAGGTAGCTCTAAGGAGTACCCTTTCTTTCCTCTGGCCGTGTCATTTGATGATGTAAGTTTCCAAGTGGACATGCCTATGGTAAGTACAATTCTAGTTGAGTTAGTATACCTTTCCATTAATTAAATTTCAAATGTAGCACTTCTTAGCAAACCACCCCATTAATTTCTCAGGAATGAAGTAACAAGACGTGATTGAAGACACGGGCTCCAGTTGCTCAGGGGGAGTCACTGGCTCTTTCAGGCCCGGTGTCTTGACAGCATCATTGATGGGAGTCGGTGGGGCTGGGAAGATTACCCTCATGCATGTTCTTAAAATGATTCACTATCCTTTGATCTACATTGCCTGCCTTCGTCTTCCTAAGAAGGCCAATAGTGAAGAGAAAATGGTCAGTTCTTTTCAAGTTTAATTTTTCTTTCCATTGCTATTTAGAGGAGCCTCGCCATTTTCTTGTGGGTCTAAACCTATAAGGATTTTAACTCTGTTTAGTTTCACACATACATGGGAAGGGCAAGGACAAACACAAACAATTTAAAATCAGATCATTTAACCAGCAAGGCCTCATACATTTATCTATTTCCTTATTAACACTTCAACCCCACTTCACGTGGCAATCTGAAGGTAGAAGTGATACTGGAGGAATGCTCTGTGGGTGCCTAAACACATTATCTGGATCTATCAATGTTTTGGCACGCACCAATCTATCGTAATTCCCATGAAAATACTTCTCTTCCCATGGCCTTGCTACCTCCACAGCATACTCTCCATACATGCTCCTATTCTTCCAATCCATCACACCAAGATCAAGGTCCGCCGCATTCACATAAACCCTTCTCGGATTCTTGGACACGAAGGGCTTCATGTACTCATAAACCCCTCGAATCCAATCCAAATACCCATCCCTCCTCCAATCATCCTCTTCCTCCCAAGCCGAGAAGTAAACAATCCCATAAAGATTCCCTTCTCTATGTGGAAATGCAATCTCCTCACTTCCAATCCTACCCAGCATCCCTCCATAAGGAACCAATGTCATCATCCCTTTGGGTTGCTTTGCCAGCATCTCCAATGCCTTCTAATCCACACTCGGGAACTGGGTCCGTCACATAGTCGAACTTCGCCTTACAAAACACTTTTGGATAAGTCCTGTTCTTCAAATAGTCAAGTGTGGGCTGTTTCTTTGAAGTCCATAAATATAGTGTAGATTCCACCCAACTCATTTCCTTGAAATCATTTCGATAACACCCAGTTGAGGAAAAGCTCGGGTTATAGAATCAAAGGCTGATGCTTTAGGCCCCAGATACAATCCCATAAACAGCAAGGAAATCTCATTGGCATTGGTACCTGCATGGGCTAACACAGCCAAGTAGAAATCATCCTCTAATACTGGGGCTACCATCTGCCATTTGTTTACCAACTGCATTGATGAGATAATGCTTCCATGCCTGAATATATATAAAACTGAGACAGTTTCCGGTACCGGTAGCAGCCGGATCTTCCAGGCATAAACGGCGCCCCACCCACCACCTCCGCCGCCTCGAATCGCCCAGAAAACGTCCTCACCCATTGACTCTCGATCATGCACACGTCCATCTGCGTCGATGAGGATTGCATCCACCACGTTGTCGGCAGCGAGCCCATGTTTCCGGGCCAAGAAGCCATTGCCGCCACCGCTGAAGTGGCCTCCGACGCCTACTGTCGGCGCCATGCCGGCGGAGGCGGCATGCGCCTTGCTGGATGTTCCTATTGCATGGTAGACTTCGCCCAAAGTGGCGCCGCCTTCAACCCAAGCGGTCTCGGAGTCCAAGTCGACTGTGACTCGGTTGAGGTTGATAAGGTCGATGATGACAAATGGGTCGTCTGCAACTGATGACATGCTTTCGAAGCTGTGGCCTCCGCTCCTCAGGCGGATGACCCACGACCATTGCCGGCAGCATTGGACGGAGACCACCAGCTGTTGCCTGTCTTCCGGTAAGATGATGGCAAAAGGCTTGAGGACGTGTGGTCCGGAGTATATGAGATTGTAAAGAGAGAGATCAAGGAAATGGGTGTAAGTGGGTGAGCTTATGGTGGTGAGATTTTGTACTCCTCCTGAGGATAGACAAGAGAGAACATCTTTTCCCCAAGTTAAACATGCAAATGAGCTGAGGAAGAGGAGGAAGGAGATGAAGTTTCTCATGCTAACCATCAACAATCAAAATCAAGCTCAGATACAAAAATAGACTCTCCTCTCTTAAGAGTGTCCGGATTCATCCACGTTATGATCGATAATGCAAAAGTTGTGTTGATCACTTTATGCTAAATCACAATGTGTCCAGTGACCTACCCAGAATTTTCATTGGAGGGCTGGGTAGGTAGTATGATTTTTGAAAGTGCACCAACCATTGCACCCACCTGCTTGCACCTGGGTCCGTCCCATACGCAAGTCCCATGCATGAAAGCACATGGGTTGCGGGACATGATCCGGCCTCTTTCTTCGGGCATTTCATAGCATACTGTTAGAAACTACACTAGCAAGCGACAGTTTTGGCACCATCCACCCGACTAGGTACGTGACATTGTGTACCAGCACTCTCCAAACGAATTTGGATCCCCTGAGCCTTTAACCTAGAGAAATCCTGACTTAAAGACGACAATTCCAAAGTGGGGCTTATTAATCTTAATTCGAATCATTCAAATTCAATGTCCGGGCTATCATAAAATATTACATTGATCTGATCTATTTCCACCCTTAAGTTGACCATTAGATAAAAAGGTGATTAAAACAATCTCACGCATGTTCATTATCACGTTTTTCATCATATCATCAATCAAATGGTAGGAGAATCACATGTCTATTTGGATGATGTACTAGTAGTAAACGAATATGAAAAATCTTGACAATAGTCTACTTCTTGTGATAGAATGTTGCTGAGCCATATCCCATACTGATGTCCATTCCATTTCAGAGTATGTTGCCCTTTCTCACTTTTTTTTTTTTTTTACGGTAACAAAATTTTATGAAAAAAGAGAAACGAGGTGCAAAGCTGAAAAAGTAAAAGAAAGGAAAGTTATAAAGAAGGTACAAGAGTACTATACCAACTCCAACCCGATTACATAATTGCACACCCATGGAGACAACCTTTCAATCCCTTACTTGGCTAGTGCATCCGCGATTGAGTTGGTTGATCTAACCTCATGACGAAAAGAGACATTTAAAGTGGACAATAGCTTCCTAATTTCATTAAAATGGAATTGAAATTTTCAAGAAAAATCTTTCTGGTTAGATACCCAAGTGATCGCATTTAAAGAATCACCTTCCACTATTAGAGTACCAACATATCTCCTTGCAAATAACCTAAGACCATCCAAAATGGCTAACACCTCCTTTCTCACTTGTGGGGCTCTCTTCCCACGCATAAACTCTACATACTCTCTTTCAAGTTCCATTTGTGCAGGATCTCTTTTCATTTGTACAATGTATCCGGATCCGAACCCCCTTAGTTGGGGTCTAAAAAAATAGTATACTTATTGCCCCATTAATAAAAACTGATTGGTGATATTTGCTTGGCCCACTTACACTATTTTGTTCTTTTGTTGTTTGAGGAATCTATAAATTCTCCAAATGCTTCTCCCACAGAAAATTTACAAATCCTCATTGCAAAGAAGCATTTGAAAAATGCATAGTCGGTTGGAATTTAGAAAGTACAAATAGATATTTGTGACTTTTCAAGTGGTTGAAATTCAGAATGTTAGCAAAGAAACACAATATTCGAAATGCCATGGGCAATCCTACCATCAATGTAAAAACATCCCAATCCGAGAAATTCTCATCAAGAATTCTACCAAATATAGAGACCCTAACTTTGCATTCTTGAGAGTATTTAGCCGACGCTTTACATTGTAATTTGTTGGCAGTAAAAGGTTGCATTTCTTGACTCATTTATATAGAACTTGTTGGACCATTTTGCCTATTTATCTTTGTGGGACTACTTGTAGCAATTTGTTGCCCCATGAGTGAAATTTATAATTGAGCTTTTTCTATAGCAATTAATGGATGATGACACTTGTCAATTATATATCACCTCATATCTAAAACTATTATTTTTTTAATGACACTTGTTATCATCCTTTATGTGTCTTAGTTTAAAGGAGTGCAACTTTTTTTTTTTATAGCAACTGAATAGATGATACTTGTCATTCATCTATGACGGTCTAACCTTATAAATGGGGCATGCTCTTTCATTTCAATCAAACTCTTTCGTTCATTTTTCAAGAATTGGTCTCTAGCACTATTGTCTTGCCCACGGTAAATTGAACTGATTCGAACTATGAGTGCTTGAGTCTATGTCAGAATTATGTGAATTTTTCACAACTTTCATTTAAAGGTTTTACTCCTATTTGTTATTCTTTATATATAAATTATTTTATGGACAATACATATGTAGTAGAAAGGAGATTTTTATGATTTTCTTATTTTTTTTATATCAATTCAACTACAGTCTTATAACTTAAATACAAGTCAAAGTATACTATTTGCCTTTAAATAAGAGGGACTTGGCCTTTTCCATTTCCCAAATAGGTAAATTAAAAGTTGTAGAAGAATACAAATGTAGCCTAAATTTGGTTTGATGATGGGATTTATTATTGGAAATCAATAAAACTTGTTGAAAGGACTCTTTTTAGATATAAAAATATTTAATTAAAATTTATTTATTTATTTTGTTTTCACTGATACGATTTTGGTTTTTTACCTTATATATGCTTTTGAACATCTTGATCTATAACCATAATCAACTTGTATTTGGAATAAATTATAAATTATTTATCCATTTTTTTTAAAACTGCAATCAAAGTCTTAATCGAGAATAGGTGACATAGAAAAGAGGTGTGTTTAAAATATTTTGGTTCAATAAATTATATCATATCTTAATGTAATCTTATCTTTTTTATATTTGTTCTTGCATAATAAACAGTAATTTTATCTAATCAATTGTAAAAAGTCATTAGATGTTTAAGTAATGAATTTTTATAGGAACAAACAGATAAAATAAACTTGAAGAAAGAAGAAAGATATTAGAAATAATTTAAATTACCAAAGAGGATATGCCCATTTTAAATAGTGAGAAATTAAGATTTGAAAAGGTCTAGTTGTTGTCAAAGAGAGTGAAGAGATGAAAGTGGCTTTGGATTTAGAATTAACCATAGAAGTTACTAAGTGACTTGAACAAAAATAAGATAATTTTTTCAGAATAGATGCTCATCGTAATTTTTCTCTAAAATCTCTCTTACCCACTTTAAAAATACCCTACCCGAGGAAATAAAAATAGGAGGTGGACTCTACCAGAAATAGAAATATAGACTCTCTTAGAAAACTTAAGGAGATTGGTCCAGACTAATTGTACTTTGGTTAAAATTAAAACCAATTACAAAATTGTAAAATTAAATCACCCCTGTTTAATATATAAATTAGATATACAAGATTTAAGTATTTTCTTTTTCTATAAGTAGGTAGAACGCATTGGCGGGATAGTTGTCAAATGAGATTAAACAAAAATCATCGTCTCCTTCCGGACCTTATTTTTTGAAAATTATGTTCCATGACCATTTGTTGTAATCTATTTTTCTCCTTTTTTAAAAATCAATATTAGAAAAAAAAAAAAAAACTTGAGGGCCCCAGCTCTATCCACAGAGATGAAGACTATCATGTTTTATTTGGATGTATTTACTCACTGTGTTTTTCTGTTATTAATGTTGTGTTCACACTTCTCTCTGTAAAAATTTCGTTTGTTGTTTCCTTCATTTCTTTCACTTTTCTAACTTTTATGTGATATGGTGAATTCGTCTGTTACAGCGTCTGGATTTTTCTAATGCTGTCATGTCCTCTCTCATTTTGTAAGTATTTGATTTTCCAAGATTTTCATTCATTCATTTTCTTTTTTCATTTTTTTTTCTAACACTTACTCCTATCTTTAAGGTATTTTGTATTTTGGCCAAATAAGAAGAAGGTTAAATCAAAATTTAAAGTTCTAAGATTTTGGGTTTTTCATGAATGAGCTGATGGGTGAAATTGAATCTAAGAGTTAGATGAGTTAATGGGTGAGTTTTTCTATAATTGAATGTAAAATATATTTCTTTACATGTGCTCATAGATTAGCTTTTCTTATAATTGAATGGGGCTTTATCTGTTGTGGATCCTTTTTTCTATAATTGATGGACATTCTTTAAATGAAACTGACTTTAAATCAGTTCAAGTACTCACTATGAAACTCTATACAATTACCAACATTAAATGGGTGTTATCAATGGTTATCAACCTTAGTTATGTGCCTCACCTATATGATCTAACACCAGGCCTAATTTGACATTCACATGACCTTCACTCACCATTGGTTTGGATATCACGCGGCTACTATTTTGAGCCCCTACCCTGCATTTAAAAGTCAGGTTGAGGTTGGGCTGGGTATGTTCAAGTTTCATATGGTTCAAATTGGGTTGGATTCAGCCATGTGTGATTTGGGTCACGCCAACATTTGACCCAACTACCCGGAGTGCATCCTTCATTAGGTGGTGGTATGTATGCCCTTGGGCTGGGTAGGGCATTCATAGTTGGGTCAACATCACCAATGGTTCACATCTTGTCTACTTGTGCTGTTTATATGTTCTTGGATCAAGAACATACTAGCCCAAGAACATACTAGCCCAATAACCTGTGCTTAGTATGGTATCTCCATGCCCTGTAAAATAAATAAAAAATTGGACAAGTTGGATAAAGTCAAAATAGAGAAATGAGAGCAAAAATGGTACAATTACATAGGAACAATTAAAACATGAGTGTTTTGATGAAAAAATGAGTGGGTAGTTGCATGAGTAGTTATATAACCGTCAGTCAAAATTATAAGCGCATGTCAAAATTGAATCCAAAACCTCCTAACTTAATATATTATAATAGTTTCCATATCCATTCATCATCTAGGAATAAAACTATAAAACTGATATAATCAAAAGCAGAAGCGAGATCGAGTTTTAAAATCTAAAATAATTGTATCACTTGGATCATCCAATTGGTCATTAAAGATGGGACCACACCACATGGGCCTACATTTGTGGATAGCTTTTGTGAGACTACTTAGAGGTGATCATGGTCTGGTCAATGGGTTGGGCCCCGCTTGTTCTTTTTAGGCCATGGGCTGGAACCAGTCTTAATTTACCGACTCAGTAGAGTTGAACAGACGGGCCCCTGCAATGCAATGGTTTAGGCTCAGCCCGTTTGAAAGAGTTTCGCACAAATGGGTGGGGATGGATGGATGGTTTGATAAAGAAAGGGCCTCTTTCAGCTCTATATTGTGGGCCTCAAAACTTGATCAGTTCGTTTGGCATTGCACAGTGGGTTGGACTCACATCATGTTATTGACGGTTTGCTTGGAGGCTCAGTTTGCTACGTTTCAAATATATTTTTTAAATTGACGAGTGCTATGGATCCCCATTTTTTATAAAGTGGGCCCATAACATGGATCCAGCCATCAATTTAATTTTCTTTCCATGCAGAAATTTCAGTACCAGACTGAAATTTTGCTCATCTACTCGCGAGTATAACTCATTTACCCAAAAATAAAAAAAACTGCGAATATAATTTTGATTGGACTGAAATTTTATATATGCCGGAGAGGAAACTTCACACATATTCAAGATTTTGAATCACCAAAATTGTCCCTAGTGTGTATAAAGTAAATTTGTGACGATTTCATTATGAAATAGTGTCCCGCGCATTTTCTTAAATCCAATAGTTGAATTGATTTAACCGATAATGATGATGACAATGATGATGACGACGACGATGACCAATCAACGCTGTCCTGTGAAAAAAGGCAGGTTATATACATATAACTGATCATGTAAATGATGTAAAGATGTGAGGCCTATTGATGGATCGACAACAAACTAAAATTATATATTAGGAGGATTTAAATTTCTTTTATATATAAATATATATATAGGGGTCTTCCTATGCATCTATCCCTCACCATTTTTGGTAAGGGACACTCCTTTTGGGGAAAAAATAAGTACAAAAGTGGGGAAAAAGCAAAGTACAAATGTACACTTTGTACTTGAATCTTATCCAAAAGAGGTGTCCCTCACCAAAAAGTGGTGAGGAAAGGATGCACTTGAAGATCCCCATATATATATATATATATATATATATAAGTAGCAGAAGGAACTGAAATCATCGTCCCCTTCCGAAGCTGATTTGTTGAGAAACTAATTTGAGGGCATTTCAGAAGCCCAAGGGGGTGCTGGTTTAAGTTTGTTCATGAGATTAATTTGAGGCGGTGTTTTCTTTTAAAGCCGGTTGGTTTGGAAATTCCTTTTAGTTTTAGGGTATGTTCGTGTAAAGTCCGAGAAAGAATTCTGCATGCCTATCTTTCTGCGCAAAGAACATTTTCCTAATCTCTCCATTGGCCGGATGCTGCTCGTTTAGTTGAATTGGGCCAGGCACAGCGGGCTTTCTATCTATAGTGGTCAATTTCGTTTTATTTTAGCCGGAATTTCTCGTTCCGAACCTTCAGCCAAAATGGAATGGGGTTCAAAACATTCCAATTTGAATTTCGGTCCATTCTAGCTCATTCCAATCCAATTCCAATTGTCCATTACGGTCTATTCTGGTCCATTTCATTTCGTAGCACAATTTTCACTAGTTTTTTTTTTTCTCTCAATATTCATATCAGGAAACATGCATAATTTACTTTTCTTCTATATTTTACATATATGCATATATATTTTTCAATTTTTATTATTCCAAGAAGTTACTCTGAAAATTCTTGCCGAAATTCCGAGTTACTGAAATATTTCATCTCGAAGGCTAGAGCGAAATGATGATTGAAACGGAATTGACAAATATGTTTCTATCACTCTTTTGGGTTTTCTAATCTAATCACTTTTTGGATAAATTGGTTGCTATATTACATGTAATTTTTAATCAAGTCAAGCTTTAGACTTTCTATCACTCTACCCAAGCCTGACCCATTTATTAAATAGGTGAGAATTTTAGATCCTAGCCCGGCCTGAGTACTATAACTCGGGGCCAGAATCTGGCCCAGAGTAGGCTGGGCCCAGGCTCGCCCGGCGCTTGAGCACTATCGGGTCGGGTTGTGCTAAACAGGTCGGACCCGTCTATTAAATGGGTTAGACAAGCTTAACTCGCATCCGACCCATTTATTAAATGGGTCGGAAGCCCCTAACCCGCACCCACCAAGGGTCAACCCGACCCGACCCGCTTAAACCCGCATAACCACTGCGGGTTATACAGGTCAGGTCAACTTGTATACTTGAATGAGTGATAAGTTTCTTTACAAGAAAAAAATGTTAGAAATAAAACAGTTTTTCATAATAATAAAAAATATTATATCAAAAGAAAAAGATACTATAGAATTGAGTGATAAGTTTCTTTACAAGAAAAAAGAAAATAATAACAATACAAGCATGGCTCATGCAAGACAAGCACATCGTAGTTCACAAATCATTAAAAAAAAAAAAAAACCATCCATGTAAAATGAATAATTCTAAATTGTGTGACTCATGGTAAGCATAATGTTACTTAGTCCTACTATAACAAATATTAAATATGAAATCACTGTCATATTAAAAAATTATGTCATGCACCATCTTTAAATTAAGTATTGGTAATCTTAAACAGACTTAAATACAAGTATTAATGCGGGTCAAGTGGATCAACCCTAACCCGACCCGCTTAATTGCGGGTCATGAATACTTGACCCGTGACCGACCCGCCTATCAAACGGGTCGGGTTAATTGGGTAATATGCGGGTCGGGTCGGGTCAGTTTGGCGGGTTGGGTTATATTTTGCCACCTCTATTAAGCACCCATAATATTTTAAGGCACCATTTAAGAATGAGGAATATGAAGACGCGCGGGCTTCACCCACCGAGTTGATGACTTCCATCATCATCATCATTATTATTATTATTATTTTTGATGTATGTGCTGATCACTTTTTTTTTTATCATCACTACTATCAGCCCACATTGATAATTAATTTTACCCTAGTCAAGGAAGCTGGGACCCGAGAGAGCGCACACAAGTGTAAAGAGGGCGGCTTACACGGTCGGAGGTGTTATCATCTTGATTACATATTTTTTAACGATGTCATTGGCTTGTTAGACCATCTTGATTGCATCACCAAGAGTGGGCGGGTCACAGCGGTTCCATCATTTGGATGGGTGAGGTCCATCAAGCGTACATCATGAAAATATTGCCCGCCCAATAATAATTTCTATACTTAAAAAAAGAAAAAAATTCATTCCTTCTATTTATTTCAGCTTTTTTTTTTATTTGAAACGGTAACAAATACTTTCATTAAAGAAAAGGAGAATACAAATAGAGAAATTGAAAGGGTGCTGCTCTACGAGTGGTTATTTCTTTTTACCAACCTCTACCTCACAGTCATAATGCCCATAAGGCAAACATATGAATTGTTAAAGTAGCTAGTGTGCCGAAAGCTCTAACAATTGAGAAATTAACATCATCTGGAGAGTGATCACTAGAGCCCAAAGTGGGCAAATAATAACCCCAAGGGGTAGCTTAGTTGGTCTATGACCACAGTTTGCACCCATAGGCTGTAGGTTCGAAACTGCACTACCAAGGCTATAGGGGAGTTTGCCCAACTTTCCTTTTGGGCCTGAAGGAATTAGTCCAGCCCAAAGGCTTGGAAACTCTCATATATAGCAAAAAAAAGAAAAAAGAAAAAAAGTGGGCAAATAAAAGTAGGATTTTTTCTTTGAAGCTAAGAGATTGAAGAAAGTGGATAAAGAAGTTTTTCATGTTTAGCTCAGATGCAGTATTTTAATTGGACCGGGCAACCCAATCTGACCTGGACCACCTGGTTGAGCTGGAATCACCACATTTTATAGCATGGTTCGACCACAATTACTCCCCATCCATTGAACCATGCATGAACCTTTTTTAACTTCTCAAGCTGGCCCATGTTACATATTAAAAAATGGAACAAACGATTTTCCCACTGCCCTTTTCTCACTCTTTTTCTCTGAATCTAGACCACTCCAAGAATCACAAGATTCCAACTCCATTTCTAATCAAGGACCACAAGAAGACACCATGATTCTCCTGGCGTTTCTTCTCTCTCACGTGATACAAGGCCACAATCTTGTAAGGACATGGATGTGGTCTTCTTCCATCAAAAAGTGGCTAAAAAGCAATTGCCTCCCTTTAATGTAACCAGCTTTTTTTCTCCTGATCGGGACCCTTTTTCTCCTATCAGATTCATAAGGGTGAACGGTGAATCTGCTTTAATAAAAAGATGGCACTTACCAGGGCATCTGTGAATAAAAAGGGAACTTGTCTCTGTCTATATATCCGTGAACTTAGTGTCCTTTCGACCCCTTCTGCTTCTATGGATGTGGAACAAACATGACTGTATATATCGTTTTCTGTCATCCCTCCCAGTGTAAGTTGCAGCCACATACATATGGCCCCAATAGCCCAACATGTGAAAACTTCACTTTTCTGATATCCAATTAGACCTGTTTGCTATCTATTATTCAATTTTTAATTTAAATGCTTGCTTCCTTCCTGTTACTAGGCTACTTCAACATCTCATATATATATATATATTTCAGAAAAAGAAGTTCTAGATAGGTGGTTTGTGTAATTCAGAGGATATTATATTGGGCACCTAAAAACTTAACCTATCTTATATGTTAAAAAAATCCCATAACACAAAGATGTTGAACTAATAATTTAAGGGAACCCTGATCCAGTGAGACATGGTTGCAGTTCAAATGCAATGTTCTGATGGGCCCACCTCTGATATTGCCATGGACCCAAATCTTATCTTGATCAGAATGATATTTGCATTTGTCATTAAACCACTACCAAATTTAATTAAACGGGGAGGATTTCTAGCGCAATTACCCACAATAAGACCACACTCTTCCCATTATAGAATATTGGTTGGTGTGCCCTTTAAAGGAGTTCCACCTAGAATTTTTAGCGTGGGCCGGATATTATCTCCCAGGAATGGGGTCTCTAAATGGGTCTAAAAAAAGAGTACAAACTGATCCCTAATTTAGGATGAAGTAACATTACTCCATTGCATTAGAACATATATACGGGATTACATATACAACACTAATCTAAGATCGTATATCTTTACAGTTCTGAATGTTTGGCTTGGCTGTTAAATTAAGTTCTCTGATTACATCACAGTGGCAATATAAATCTTATCATTTTTCGCTGGATATGTTTTCATTTCATGCATTTCTACACACATGATCAAAGCTATGATAGTGTGCATTTACAGGTAGACTTATGCTTGCTATTTTAGCATTAAAAGGCAATGTTAAATAGTATACAAATTTTTTATTATTTCATTTTTCCTGTTTGCTATTTGAAAGTTTCTTACAGAAGAAACAATTCATTAAGGATGGTCTGTTATGAGCCCTAATCACCATTATGCTTTTAGATGATTTTATCTCCATTTTAAGAGAAGCTGAGCCAAGATACCAGAATTTTGGTGTGGCTAGGAAATGGATTTTCATCTAAAAGTGAGTGAAAGTGACCAAAAGTAGACCTGGTTAAGGAATCTGCACTAGTGGTTTGGCCCCACCTCTTGGTCATTTTCAGGCGTCCCTCCCGTGAGAGAAACCGTCCTTGAAAGGAACAAATATATTCTTATATAATTAAATAAACATAAACAATCATTTTTTAGAAATAATCAACTTATTCCTAGCCCATGAACAATCTTGTGAAAACCGACTTGAAGCATACAATCAAGGAGGGTTAGGAGTTCTAAATGCCTCACTATAATCTACTTGCGTAGAAAATGAGGACCATCCGATAAAAGACTCTCCCAATTTAATCATTGTTAATCCTTTATTTATGAATTTTCAAACATTAGATAAAGTAATTTCTTTCTTCGGCTTAGAATTGAACCGTTTCCTCTTATGTCAAATTGGGGTGACTGCTATTTCTTGATGGGCAAGTGTATGTGAACTGTTGGATATTTCATTACAACAGTTGCGATTAATAGTTTTTTTTTTTTTTTAAAGCAGAGAGTATTTCTCTCATGAATATTTTCATATATCCATATATAGACAGTTGTTCATCAAAAAGAAAAGAAGTAAAATTGTGTTTGTGATATAATTTCAGAACCAATCAAATCAATATTTGTGATCTCCAAGTCCAACCTCTTCATGAAAAATCTAGGACATTCATGGCCCCTCTTTTTTACAGTTGATAGTGGACACGGGCAACCCATGGCCACAGGCTATAAATTCAGCTCTAGGGCTTACCCTCACATACCAACTTCTCAAATCATTTCCTGCACTCACTTAGCCACTAGACCTTCTGAGTTCTGCTAGATTCCTACTCTCTTCTACTTCAACATCTCCATAAGTTTTCATACATGGCACCCAACGGAGAAACCCTGGTGACCACCTACAGTAGGAATGACTTTAACAAGCCCCCAAAACTCTCAATGGATGGCCTCCAAAGAGCAGTCTCCGACCTCTCTTTCCAGCTGAGCAAAGAAACATTGGATGCAACACTTCCCCCCATTAGTGAGGTGGAGGACGCCAAGTGCGAGTGCTGCGGTATGTCCGAGGAGTGCACACTGGAGTACATCCGTCGGGTGCGTGAAAAGTTCTCGGGAAGGTGGATATGCGGGCTGTGCTCGGAGGCGGTGAAGGAGGAGGTGGACAAGAATGGTGGGGGAGAAGAAGAAGCTTTGAGTGCACACATGAGTGCATGTGTGAGGTTTAATAGGATTGGAAAGGCCTATCCAGCTCTCTACCAAGCCGACGCCATGAGGGAGATTTTGAAGAAGAGCAGGAGTATAATAGATGGGAGAGGACTTAGGGCCAAGTCTAACAGTCCAAGGGATAGAGGGAGTTCAAAGAAGGGAAGTATTATGAGGAGTACAAGTTGCATTCCGGCCATCACTAGGGAGCTGCTTGATCCAAAGACAGAGAACTGATTTTGATTGGAAAGTAGAGGTGGTGTGTTGTCTTGTGCGTGAGGGGTCTGTTAGGTGGTGTGTTTTTTGTGTGGTGTAAGGGGTTACTCTCTCTCTCTCTCTCTCTCTCTCTCTCTCTCTCTCTCTCTCTCTCTCACGCTGTTGAGCAATCAGCATTTTTTGCCTATGAGGGTTTTTGTTGAGAATCTCATTTTGTTTCCTTTTCTCCAACAAGTATTTACGTTGGGGATAAACGTGTTTGATGATTAACCTTATTTTCACCCTTAGGGCCTTCTTGTTAAAAATCTCCCATAGTCTTTATATCAGTCACTGGTTCTCTCTCTCTCTCTCTCTCTCTCTCTCTCTCTCTCTCTCTCTCTCTCTCACTATCTTTCTCTCTGCTAGAAACTGTTGATGTAATCAATGAAGTTGTTATGTAATCCCATATTTAGTGTGTAATCGGTTGTGACAACTTGTATGCATGTAAGTTCTTACTAGATCCAATGAAGTCTATAACCAACCAATTGATCCTTATATATTTATGTCTCATGATCAAAGAATCTACTGAGAGACTGTGACTTTAGTTTAATGATTTTGATGTCTCAATATGCTGTTATGTCATGCGCATGCTTCTTTTTCATTTCATGAGTGGAGTAGCAAGATTGTTAGTAGCCTAACATGGAACGCCAGTCTCTAATTAATACCAGTTCTTCGACACATATAACATGAAATATACACTTTCATTGATAACAGTTTAAAGGATGAGTTCTTCATATTAAATTAGGTCGATCATATTAGATTTTCATGGGTTATAGTAGACTAGTGTTATAATTGATTAGGTTAAAAAAAAAAAAAAAAAAACGGCAGCTTTCTTGCCTGTACACAACTGGCCGCTGAGATGCATTTCATGCTATGATACCTTGCAAGTTGCAGGCATCAATATGAACACAGATATTGGGTTGCAAGTACTCTGCATGTTATATGATTCCAAACTTGAATCCGAATACAGCTATTTTTTTCTATTACATAAAATTTCATCTTTTGCTAATAGAACTCTATGAAATTATACAAATTTTGCTGGAATATTGGGTACCGTGTCATTTAGATATGGCTCGATCGGCTAAGAATGCACCAATTTCTGAGTATGATGGGTGTCATCTTTACTGACAGTCTATTAGTGTTATCAGATGCATAGCTGAGTTGCAAATTATTATTACACCAAGAATCAGTCATGTTGAACATTGCTAACCATATGATTAAAGGTGTTAAACTAATCAAAATAAAATAAGGGCCTATTTGGAAAATCTGATCTGTTTCACAAAGATCTGTGTGATATAGATCATTTTTAAAGAAAAAATACTTTGAAATAGATGATTTACAAATAGAGTGTTGGTAGTACTACGAAAACATTAGTGGAAATAAACATTTTAGGAATTAAATGGTTCTCAATTTCTCACTAATTTCTCAAGATTTATAATGAATCAGGGGCTGAAATATCAACACAAGCTGTTTTCAATCTTCCAAAATGGATCTGCGGCTTTGATCGTGATTGTGGGGTCCACAAAAATCCAGAGTTGCACCTAAAAGGTTCTAATATTTTCCACATATATCTTGAAATTTGACAGAAATCAATCGTCCAAATTTGGCCCATAACTTGGGCATGTCAGTATTTCCAATGGTTAGGATCATGATGGTAGGGCACACAATTTATATAAAAAAAGAAAAAATGGAGCTGAAATAATCACATATTTTTGGCCAACTACGTCAAAAACACTAAAAAACTACAGCCAATGACCGTGGTATTTCCCTTTTAGCCACAGATATGAGCATGGCAATTTCCGTGGCAAGAAATGGTGTAGTATTTCAAAAGCCACCGTTCAAAGCTGTGGAAAATTTTAAAAATACCACGGCCATTTCCTGTTGATAACAATAAAATAAAACGACATATAAGATTGGCACCGGCCGGAGCTAAGGCTATTTGGCACCCAACTATTTCTTTTTTGACGTAGTGCTTATAACTTAGCGTATCTAATGATCTTTTTTCATCAATTCCTCAAGATTGGTAGGGAATCAGCAGATGAAATTTGAGCCCATGGCTAATTTCAGTCTTTCAAACAGGATCAATGGTTTGTATCATAATTGTGCAGGCCACATAAGTCTAAAATTTCATATGTAAGGTTCTTTGTTTTTAATTAGTAAATATCTAAAAATTAGAAAAATATCAATAGCTCAAATTTGGGTCCATAGCCGTGTTAGATTTCCTATTGTTTGGATTTGGGATTGTGGGACCTAATTCTTTTTTTTTTTTTTCTAAATAAAGGAAAACAGGGACAAGGTAATGATCACGTGGATGTGGCTGCTAAATGACCTAAGCATATCCAACGGTTGTCAAGTTTTCATCAATTTCTCAATTTCAACAAGGAATTAAGGGCTTAAATCTGAGTCCATGTCCATTTTTAGTCTCCAAAGAGGGTAAAAAGGCCTGATTGTGATAGTGGGGCCACAAAAGTCCAGAATTGCAAATCTAAAGTTTAGTCATTTTTCACAAATATCTCGAGATCCATAATGAATAAGGTTCAAATTTGATCCCCGAGCCATGTTTGGGCTTCTAAATACTTACAATGGTTCGGATCATAATTGCGGGCCTTATAATTTCAAAGACCAGAAAAAGAAAAAAAATTAAAAAAGCCTAAAAGTCTTTTTTTTTTTTTTTTTGCCATTGTAGTTGCAACATACCTCTTTCTGCTTCAGGTGAGATTCTCAGTATCAAACAGTTGGGCGTCTTTAGATGGATGGTGAATTAAAGTAAAGGAAGGTAAAGGCCTCCATTATTGAGATAAGAAAAGTACACTATTCAAAATTCCCACAAAAAAAAAAAAAAAAAAAGTAAAAAAGCAACCTTAATTCTCTACTAAATGATAAAAAAAAAGGCCCTCTTTTCATACAAAAAGTCATAGAAATCTCCTATCAAGCCATTAAAAATAAAAGACCATCATGAACCCCTTATATTGATTTGATGCTTCATCTCACTACACTTCAATCCACCATTCATCCGGGCCCTGCCCGGCTTTAGAAAGACAGGCCCAGGCCTGGTTCAAGCCCAAAATGAGCCATAAAAGTCGGCCCAAGCCCACTTATTTAGTCAATCGGGCTGAGCTAAATTGAGTTTTTGATCAATCTCATGGGCTTTCTAGCAAATCTTTGGCCTAATTAAATTAAACAACATGCACTCCTTATACAGGTAGGACTGGGCTAGGCTTTGGGCTATCCATCACTTAATCCGAACCCAGCCCAGATTACATATCCAAACTCATCAATTTTGGCGTATCCTCTGCCCACTATCGGCCACATCTGAGTCCTTTTAGATGAACAAAATGGGTTTGCAGAGATTTAGACATTTGTTGCAGGTCCAGACGATAAACCTGGGACTGTAAGTTATTGTCGTTTTATTTGTTTTTTCTTTTAAGTTCAGTACAAGCCACTGCACCTGAGAATCTTTCACGTGATTCGCGTAGGGCTGTCAAAGAGCCAAGTTAGCTTCAACTTTTTTGGGTCAGTCCAGTCCCCTTAGCAGGATTCTTTCCAAGGCGGCAAGGAATATCTTACATGAGCTGGAGCAAGGCCATTGTCAGCTCGGCTCGACTCAGTTTAACTTATAAAGTGGCTCAAGCCACCTCAAGATCAAGCTTGGCTCTTACATGTGTGCTCACACGGGAATGAAGCCTACAAAAGTGGAAAACGACAGCATATTCAGTGATCGAACCCTGGAGAGCTGAGGTGAGATAGAGGGTTGTTGAGCTGGTTCTCAACAAAGCCTCAATGTTGACATAAATAAGGCCTTGACACCCTGACCACAGCCCAAGCCCAAGATATCATGGTTTCCTCTCTCGCCTTACGCTATTTAAACCTTGGGGGTGTGGTCAGGGTGTCAAGGCCTGGGTGAAAAGACATTAGGAACATTAGGATTTCAATTAACTACGAAATCAAATCAAGTAAGCCGGGGTGAAAAAACATTAGGATTTTCAAGAATTTTGAATGGGCCATGGCCACATTCCTGCCCACCACACAGACTGTTTAATTATTATTTATACAATAGAATGGAAAGATTCTCTGTAACACCTTATTGCTGCTCCTTTTTTCACTCACTTGGGACCCAAGTATTATGTCCAATCCCTTCACAGAAAACAAACCCTTTGAATTGGCATAGGTCCTGACATTAGTCATCATTAGATATTGTTATCACAATGAAATACCTAAATTGGATTGATACCGGAAACACCCCTCGTCCACATGCTGACTTAACATCTTCTTTGATTGCCATGCAACTAGGTAGGTCCCATAATAATCTATCTTTGGTTTAAAAAGTCAACATCTTTTCTTGTAGGAAGTAAGAACAAAAATTTTATTAAAAGAAAAACCAAGAGCCACAACACAACAAACGACAACAAAAAGTCAAAAACAACCCAAGATAAAGCAACTACAGCTACACTACAAGTCTACAACCCAACCCAAGACAACAATTAGATCCAAACCGAACATTTTGCAAAAGAACATCTTGCGATAGTATAAGGGCGTGTTTGGCACTTAACTAGTTAAAGTGAAGTAAAGTGAATACAAACAAGAAATGACAAGGTGTCATATCAAAAGTATACAATTTCAAAATTCCTTCCAAATTTTTCAAAAAAAGTCAAAAAATCAACCTCCTTTCTCCACTAAAAGACAAAAAAACTCCACTTTTCTATACAAAAAGTCAACAAGATTCCATACCAAACAACTAAAAACAAAACACCATCATAACACCTTATATTTTATTCTCTCTTGATTTGATGCTTCACCTCACCATACTTCAATTCACCATACATCCAAACAGGCCGGGTTGACACGCACATAAAATGGGGCAACCTAATCTCTAAAAGTGCAAATTCTAAAATAATCCTATTTTCTTGATTTTTCAGATGCCTTTCCAGATTATCTTTTTCACCCATTGTTTTGAAAATACATTGATATGACCATTACTCTGGTACCTATCACCTTAACAACCAATACTAAATAAATTATCATAAAACCACCAATCTTCCATGTGTCTCTATGGTTGCATGATTTGAAGTGCATAAAAGAGGTCAAGGGTTCGAAGATTGGTATGCCCTCTTCTTCATAAATATATATATATATATAATCCGATACCGACGACAACATTAATCATGAGAAAGTTATGTAACAATATCCATATTAGTCTGTTAACACACCTTTTTCATTTCATTTCTATTTTAAATATCAAACAATTTAAAGTTTTCCAAGATTTTGCCATCAAGAAAACAAAATTTCAGAAAAAGAGGTATGTAACTGGTGGCATTTGTGATGGAGCCCACTTATGTTTACATGTGGGTGGACCCTACTCACAAAGATACACCCCTCACAAGGAGTCTCATGGTGATATGGATAAGAATACCCTGAGTTTTATCCAACTCTCTATCTCTTTATCATATCTACATTCAAATTCAAATTGAGAGAGATTGATCTAATACTTTATACTAATCATTTCTCAATTCGAATTTGAAAAGAGATCTTATCACCCATGATAGAGTTGGTACTACTTTCAACAATTCATCTTCCTTCCACTAGATCTACAATTCTCCATCATCAATTTACAATTCTCCATCATCATCTTTTACATTCAGGGGTCCATCATTGCCCTTGGATCTTGAAGAGTGAATCATACATGACTGATCTTTTGTAAACAGTCACAGATCTCTACATTAGTGACTGATTCAAGCCGACGTTGTCCTTATCGAGTTTGTAGTAGCCAACTCTCGTAGATCCGCGCTTCCGTTGCATCTACCTCCTACAGTAACAACCTTGCCGAATTAGAAATCATGCATCTTTTTCTTGTTAGACCGAGTACAGTCAATAATAGCTCAGTATTTAGGAGATAGGTTCGAACACAGTGAACCAAAAAACAACAACTAAATACAGTTACAATTATAATCTAGAAATACAATTCACTTACTGATTGGAGGCAGAAACAAAGTGTTGTTGTTTGAAGTTGAGAAGTCCAATGACTCGCAGAAGAAGGATAATCAAGGCTAGTGTATAACACTATGTCCTTAAGACAAATTTCACCATTGCAATAGTGCTTACGAGCTTCAAAAGCGTTTATCTCCCAGGATATAATGATCAGTATCACAACAGTTGTAACATTACAAACTGTTTGACCGGCGAGCCAAATGTGCAGCAGGACTCTCTCCTTGACTCTAATGATGACTCGAAAATGCAATGCACAACAACAGCGAAAATTGAATCATCAAAACTGTATAGACAAGATGCTTTATATAACCTGCTTCAAAACTCTTTCATGGGGTGTTGCATCTGTTCAGAACAGTGATTGTTCAGTGAACAGATACTACTTTGGACACACCTTAAATTGGAGTTGGGACACACACCCTTTCAGATGCAAAAAGACACACCACACCACTAAGGACACATCCCATTTATAAAACGGAAAATTTCATTAAATAAAATTTCTCAAAAAAATAAATGGGTAGTGGGCCGAGCCAGGCCGGGGCGCGCGCGTGTATGGTGGTGACCCCACCTTGATCTAGGTCCTCCCTCCTCCACAAAAGTGGGATGCCCCTTGGGGCTCATTATATACTACCAAGGTAAGCATATTTATATTCAAGGAATGTTTTGCTCCCAAGCAATATGGGAAGCAAGTTCACCACTTCCTTTGTTTCCATGTTTAACATGTTCAAGTAGTAGTGTTTAGGAGGTAATTTCTCATTCACTCATTAATGAATTAGAGCAACCCAACACATGTCATTAATCTACTCATGGAGTATATTACATTCCCATGTATTCCCACCTAAAAGGATAAGTGGGTCCCACTTAATTTTTGGCTCAAACTAGACAAAACTAGTGGTGTGGTGCTCTTAGTCATTTTTCCAACATTTCTTGCCCGAATGTTAGAAAATGAGCATGGGATTGGTGCATGTTCTAAATCTACTTCAGTTGTTACTATTTTTTGCATTAGAGAATAAAAAAAAAACCAGTTTCGGTTTCAGACTAGTAATATGGAATCCACCAGACCAGCCCATGGTTTTGGTTTCTGGTTTGAAATGGATTGAAGATTATTCATTGCAAAACACAGCAGGGCACATGAGAATTCAATGAATTTAGTGGGTTGGGAGAATTCTCAAGTTGTGATCTTCTTTTGGTTAAACAAATGCTCAAATTGTAGTAATAAGATAGGGAAACTAGTGCACTTGACACCGTTCAACACGTGAACTGAAAACATTAATTAAATTACACTAATGTACAGTGTATATAGTTCATAACTAGCTGCACTCACCTGTCGCTGCAGATGGTTCATGAACACCTACAAGAACACAAGAAAGGAGAGAAAAGAAGCACTAATTGGCAAACTCAATATGTTTGTGCCACGATGGCATGTGGGGGCACAGATGTGGATGTTAGTGAGGCATGCTCATCAAGGGCTGTAAACCAGTTTGGGTCAGAAATGGACCGACCAAAAAATTACAGAATCTTGGTCTGTGTTGAAAACCCACAACTTGATTCTAGGCCCATGATATCGTACCAGAATACAATGCAGTGGCGGACCCACCTATTAGGCACATGGGGCGGACGCCCCAGGTTGAATCGGAAAAAAAAAAAAAACCAAAGTCTTGAGTCCATGACTCCATTCAGCCCATTTACATTTGACCCCTATATTTTAAAAACCCGCCGGCCCACCTCTTGCAACAAAAACTTAACTCTCTTAAGCTATCTTTCTTCCAATCCGGCAGCAGCCTCTCTCTCTCTGACATAGGCGCAGCATATGGGTATTCCTCCCTCCATCCCCCCCTCTTTCACATACATACGTACAAAAACTGAATCCAATCCTAGACTCCAAAATCCAAAAACCCCACCCACATTCCTCTTTCCCAAATCTTAATACCTAAATCCCATGGCAAACCTGAAAAAAATGTAAAACATGCAAGCCAAAAAGATAGTGAAAAAGCCCGTGCACTTATTAGAATTAAGCCTGCCCCTGCTCTCTCAAATGATAAAATAATGACGAATTTAATATTATAGTTGTGTGTGCCTAAAAATTACAGACTTGGTTTGGATGATGATTGTGATTAGTGAGATACTATTTAGCTGATCGGGGACGTCACCGATGGCCTGAATCCTGAAAGAGAGAAGAAAACAGAGGTCAGGGCCCCGGACTGCTGTCAGCCAAAGGCACTCCAACGCCTGAGTTAGTGCAGTCACTGAATTAGGGTGAAGTAGGGAAGAAGGTCTGAGCAAAATAGCAGAGTGTATGCTGTGTATTGCGTACCTGTTCATGGCTTACCATGCAAATATATATATAGGAGAATGGAAGGTTCCATAGTGAAGGTAGGTGAGGATACTTGTCCCATCATCCCACACCTAGGACCCTCAGTGGGGGTAGGTGAGGAAACTGTCCCATCGGATCTCTCCTCAAATCCCTTACATAAATGTGGACGTGATAGGGAAGGTCTCTTATCAGTATTCGGCGGCCACTCTATCTGTCAGGGCACTCTGTAATGCAGATGTCTCATCCCATAAAGGAGATTAGACGCTCAGTGTTCACTTCGGCGCTTGGCCGAACTGGAGAAGGCACCGAGGCCAAGAGTGCAAGCTCGGGAGCTACTGCTGAGATACGAGATGCCGAACCCAAGGAAGTGTACTCAGTACTTTTTACTGAGGTGGACCTGGGCTCGGTGTCAACTGGCGCTGTTGCCGAACTGACCGAGGCCGGGCCCAAAGCAAGCCCAATTGGTATTCTTACCGAACTGGGAGTAATTTCTGGGTCACGGAAATGCCCCACACAATAGTAATCATTTGCCTCACCCAAATGAAAATCCTGAATCCGCCACTGATACAATGTGATGTATTTTGATAATGATATATATTACATTAAGATCATAGCAGTGTTATGTGCTTCTTCTCTAATATACATTTTGGTTAGGTTAAAGACCATGGACTCCATTCAACCTCACAAAATTTAATTTGTATTGCTGCTCAATTGACAAACATCTTATATTACTTGTTCCCCATCTTCTTGTTCTTCTTCAACTGCTTCTTTTAATAAAATCACGAGGACGGCTACTTTTAGAACTGAGCAAGCAAAGAAGACGGCAGTCTCTTGCTACAAAAGGAGAAATGACGAAGACGATGGGGGACCATTGATACGTGACCACGTTGAGAGGGTCCCTCCAAAGCTTCTCTTCCCACGGATGGCATGTGTGTGTTTTCTTTTAAATCCCTTTCGTTTCTACTTCTTTTCACCATTTTAAGGAACCTTGACTAGAACCAATGGTTTCCAACAAAATGGTGATATCTTCTGCTCCAATTCTACTCAGATCCCCTCGCACAAGTGAATTTCTATTACCTCACATGTGTGAGTTGTGTATCCTTGCAAGTGCGAGGTTCCATCAGATCCTAACTCTTTAGCTAGGTCAAAGTAGAAACAATTTTGAGTTTGAAATGATTATATAATGAGAGGAGCTTTCCTAAGCTGTAGTTTAGATTATCCTAAGCTGAAGTAGTGCTGGTCCTACAAATTAAAATATAATATCTCTGTTTTTCGTATAATGAATATTCCCAAGTTTAAGATAAATTCAATCATAACTGGATTTTCCAGTCCCATCATGCCAAAAGCAAAAATATCACACTTCAATTTGTGGGACTTGCATTATCTCAGCTTATGATAACATAAGCTGCAACTTAGGAGAGCGTCAAGTTTATATATATATATATATATATATAACTTTCCTGGAAAAATGCAAATCATTCAAATCTTATGCGTAGTTTAGGGTTGCCTCATTTGCATCCAAACTGTTCATTCAAATGTTATCCCTGGCTTGATTGATTTCAAGAATTTTGCTCCATCATGAGGAAAATCAAGGCTTAATTTTTTGCTGTAGTGCTAAATGGTGAGGGATTTGGGTTACATAGAGGTAAAAAAGGCTACTTTCACCCTATATGTACACATATGGATTAGCTGATTTACAAATTTAAAAAATTCAACTCTTTTTTAATATCTTTCTTTTTTTTTTGCTAAAGAGGGTGTACGGTCTTCTTTGAGAACCGACTATTCCCCTATGCACATAAAGTCCTTGCCACCCCCCACGCACTTTGGGTTACGTAGAGGAGAAAAAAGCTAGTTTCACCCTATGTACATGTATGGGTTAGCTGATTTACATATTAAGAAATTTATTTTTTTATTCTAACGAGGGTGTACGGCTTTTTTTGAGAAACGAATATTCCCCTGAGCACGTGAAGTCCTCACCTCCCCCACGCACGGGTAACTCGAGCTTTTGCCCAGGCAAGTGGCTCCAAGGAAATAGTGCGAGTTCAAATCCGTCGTCCTAGCCAAGGATAAAAAAAAAAAAAAAAGAAGTATAGTTAATAGTTATTCATGTGAGTCTATCCATCCATCCTATCTATACATGCATTATATCGTATATGCATTGCATTCAACCTAGGAGCTAGCATGTCGATAAAATTCCAATGTGGATGATCCGGTCCAGATCTTGATATTGCCACTTGTGAGTGGGTCACGAGCAACGATTTAGACGTGTGTAACAATATTCCATACTGTCTATTAGATTTTCAAGACACAGTCTCAAAACACACACGAACATACACTACCTGATCTTAACACACGTTCTAGAAGAGAAACCTTCTTAGGTTCCTTTCAAAACTCGACCGACTGTTGCAATTTGGACATTTATGACAAAGAAAAGCCACCCATTCACAACATAGAGACCTTTCCTCGTAAAGGGACCTCTCAAGCCAAAAAGAAAATACTGAAAAATAAATAATGCTAAAATATGCACACCTTATCTTTCATTTTCTTCTTAAACCGATCTCTTCGTAAAGCTCACCAACCTGGCAACCCAACTTGAAACCCATCTCCCTTTGGAGTCTTTGGAATCTCCTATAAAAAGAGCATACAATGCACCCTCATATGAAGGAAACTGAAGCTTTCAGGAGCAATCCAGTCACCGGAAAAGAACAGCATAATCTCATTTTGCAAATGGTAATATCGTGTCTATATCTTCTTTCCACCCAATTCAACTTCTCTTTCTTTTGGACTTCTTTTATATTTCTTCATCTTCTTCCACTTCTCCTTCAGTTATTATGGAGCACTCTCATCTTCACAAATGTGATGCCCACAAGTACATGATCCAGACATTTCATCTGAACTATGGACACACCATTGTAGGTTGTACCACAAAATACATTGTCAAATGCTCATAACCAGACGATTGAAAAACAGCAAATCGTTTGTTGGCATGTGTGCCCCATGTATAGAGGCCTTCATATCTTATATATTATATAATCATAAATTTAACACAGATAATCATTTCCCCTTGGCAATTACTACTTTGATGCGTCGCTAGCTTTTGTGACCATCATAGACGTCAATATCATAATCGTCTTCATCTCCATGACTCAATTGTTTCCCTCGTTGATGGGGAAAATGATCGTTGTTATCATCATCACCAAAGCCTTATCCCAACTATGTTGGGTCATCTACATTAATTCTATTTTTTTTTTTTTTTACATTTTTAGTCTATTCCGGGCCAAAACCTTAGATAAATTGCACTTCTTATGGAAAAATGATATATCATCTTTTTTTATAGATACATATTTTATAGTGTTGTAATATCAGATGTTACAAGTCAGGTGTTAAAAAAAAATGTGGGTGTATATATACATTAGATTGATTGTTGGGACTTGTTTTTTTGTCTTTTACTATTAAGGCTGGACAGAATGACCAAGCACTGAGAAGGTCAGTCTCCGATGTATCGGTGGAAATGGATCTCATTAGCAAGGATTTTAACCGCATGGTCCAGATTAATGAAGTGGAAAGAGCTGTTTGTGAGTGCTGTTGCATGTCTGAGGATTACACCCCTGCTTATGTAAGCTCGATAAAGGACTTCTACTGTGGTAAATGGGTTTGCGGGCTATGCTCAGAGGCAGTAAAAGAACACCAAAATAAAACCCCAAAGGTACCCATGAATGAAGCTTTGGATTCTCACATGGCCTTTTGCAAGAAGTACAACAGAACGACTCGACTCAACCCAAAGCTCTCCCTAGCAGAAGCAATGAGGGCTATAGCCAAAAGAAGCTCCCAACATAAAATTTCTAAGAACTTTCCACTAACAAAGATCGCAAGAAGCACCAGCTGTGACCCGAGGATCGATTTCCAGATCCCACCGCAGAGAGAGTGAAGCATAGAAATGTTATCAGGTTGATAGAGGCATTGTAAGAAATCTTCTTCTTGTGTGTTGAACTGCATTGGGGTTGAGCAGGCCACATTGAGTTTGTTCCTGGTTTCAGGGCCTATGGTTACGCATTGGTTTGCACATCTGCAACATGTAATATGAAGGTTGTTTTTTTTCTTTCTAAATTGGCATCGAATAAGATCTTCCCCTTTCAACCCATGATGATTGATCCCAGCATTTATAAGTTCAAGATGTTCATATGATAATCAACAGGGTCGATTTACCCAGAAAAATAAAAAACCAACAGGGTCAGTGTGATATGCACCACTGAATTTAAAATATGTGATAGGCCCCCAAGTTTCAATGGAAATTAATCATGTGTTTCATGAGGGTTCCATCCAAAGTGGGTGACACTTGATTTTTGGAGCTTTAGGAATTCATGAGGTTAATGATTGGAGATGAAGAAGAGCTAGGCAGGACTTCTTCCTCTATCATCGTGGTTCGTACTGTTTGATCTAATGGTTTGAATTCATGAAAGATGGGCGACATCACCACATTGTCATAATCCAATTAAGTTAAAAGAGGGTTAAAGGAGGAAATGTTATCCTGCGACCAATTGCGATCGAGGCCCAGCACTGTGGGGCCCCCTTGGTCCCACCTTTCATCAATAAAGCCCTTTGATACTCTTTTCATTCCAAAATCTAGCATCAGGCCTAGGTATACACTCTTTGAACCTTCATTCATCATTGGATTGAATCTCGAGAAAATCTATGGTTAAGGTGCCATTAAACATTAATGCTGTTAAATGGAGGGCTAGTAATAATTTGAGTTGCATAAATGCTATATGCAATTTGCTGGTAAGAGAACATTTTTCGGTTAAAGCATTTGGTATAACCCATTGCAGTTTTTTCTATATAATAATTAATGCAGAAAAAAGTGTTGTTTTCTTTATTCCTTGATTGAGTCCAGATTTTCTAATGTTGAGATCTTGGAGAAATTTATGGGTCTCCTCAAAGGGGTCCACTCATTAAAAACCAAAATGGCAACAATTAAACCCCAACTCCTGCGTGGGCTATCGTCAAATTTCACTCTAATAAAGCTTGGGCCCACCAAAATACATACCAATTTGACATAAACTCAATCCACATTTATTATGTGTGGGCTCCAGTAAGCCTCCAAGATCCAAACTCATGGACGTTTGAATTGTTGAGAGATATTGGCAAGTGGGTGATGAAAATTAGGATATCCAAGCTGTAAGATATATCTGTTGGGCCGCATCAGAATTTGCGAATTGCAACGACTACCACCTGGCTACTTATGGGAATTTAAATATGAAAAAAGGCATAAAGGAAAAAGGCAACAGTTGGTTAGGAACATGTTTAGAGTCTGTGCATGTGCTCAATTTGGAGTTCCTTGTAAAGCCAAAATGAAAATAAAAAAAAACGGAAGCCCAAATAGCAGAGTCGCCTTGAAATATATATGTAGCCTATTCAAAAGAAAGAAAATACAAAGGCAACCTCAGTACCCAAAACATTAAAAACGAATCCAGGGTCAGGAACTAAAAGAAGGGAGTCTTCCCTTAACGAAAGCAAACAGAGCAAGGAAGGAATTTTCCCTAGTAAAATCAGAAACAGACCTAAAAGTTTAGGAGGTTGTTTTCTCCCCCATGTTTTAAGTGTTTTCAGACAAAAGACCAATTGACGAACATGAAAGCCATGCAGTGAGTGTTGTCTTCCTCATTCAATACCTTCCAAGCCACTGCTCTCTCATATGAGATAGGCCTGCCCATGCTTGATACACATACACCTCCTTGAAGACATGTAAAACCCTGCCAGGATAAATCAAATGAAAGACAAACTAGACATTCAGTAGATGCAGCACTCAATCATGAACAAAAGCTATTCACTTTTAAAAGGAGCCATCATTGGCTTAAAAGGATGCCATATGTAAACATAGTGAACAAGAAGAAACTGAAAACAAACTATTTAGTATGTTTTGTGGTCCTCCATCCATCTCACTCTCACAATATTTCTGTCTGGGCATTTTACACAAGATCTTTTCTTTTGAGAAACAAAAAATGCAAATTTAAGTTGTAAAGGTAATGGTGCTATAAAAAAATTTTAATATGCAAGTGAACTATTCAGAAGTTTTCATTAGCATGCAACTACTTGAAATGACAAGTCTTTTTAAACATAGAAATTATATGTCACGAAGGTATGACCTAATTACACTATAAATCTAAACTAATATAATCCTAAGCCCATCATAATACCAACCCATTAATCTATTCTAAGCCAATCCTAATCACATCATAATACCAACCCCTCAATCTATTTCAATCTAGCACTAATCACATCGTAATACGAACTCGTCAATCTAATCTAATCCAATCTTCTTAACATGGAATATTCTCTTGTAACTTCCGCTTGACACTAACTACAAAACAGGAGCCTTTGGTTAAATAAATGCCATCACCATTTGAAAATAGTTTTTAGTAAAACCTCTAAAAAATAAAGGGGATCAGAAAAGCCAAAAGCTAAACACTTCTTTTTGAAACAAAGGACCATACAATTCGGAAGTGCAAATATGCAATACCAATCTGTCAAATTTGAGGAATGCATCTGATAGAGAGAGACAGAAGTCATTGGCCTCCATTTATATTTTTTCTATATATCTTTCTTTATTTTGCGTGGATAAGGGAGGAACCTGCTGCATTATCAGTGGAAATTCAGTATAGAGGGCCTTCCTTCCATGGTCGTCAAATATCTTGTCCAGAGTTATGTCTTGCAGAGCAACAAAGGTCGTCTCAAGCATGTCAAGACCAGCCTGGTTTGCAAAGGTGAAAACTGGTAACGCCTGAAAGATTTATAAATGAATAAAGGATATTAGGAGTGAAAAATCAAATTAATAAAATGCAATAAGACAAAATAAAAAAAAATGCTGGAAGATTCAGCATGAACGGAAATAAATAATGCCATGTACAAAATACGAGAGCATTGCGCAAAAAGATGGAGAACAAATAAAACAAACTTACTGTGTTACTAGAAAAAAAAATTGAGAAATGTCGAATTTCAAAAATTCCATAGCATGGTAATTACAATATAAATAAATAAATAAATAAATAAATAAAAGCAAACCTTTAAAGAGCAACACATGATTGCATCAGAGTGATGCCAAAGCATTTTTAGAAGAGATTCGCCTCCGTGACCACCAGATTTGAGAAGCTCCGAACCCAAATAGCACCTGAGAGAATAAAATCACATCACATCTATAAAAAGATTAAGCAGCAGAATGTATGATATATTTTTCCACCATGATTTTCTGCATTTTGCTGGTAAATCTGGATTTCCAGGAATTTTTTATCCAAACATGTTTCAAATTTAGGACAAGTGGTTATGACTAACAAGATAAATTATAAAAGTTAAGGTTTAGACTTTAGAGTCATGTTTCAAATTTAGGACAAGTGGTTATGACTAACAAATAAATTATAAAAGTTAAGGTTTAGAGTAATGTCTAGCATGCAAATTGCAAAAGTCAAAATATGGAGTATGTGAACATCAACCATCATTTCAAAAAAAAAAAAATCACAAATAAAAGTTCATGTGGGTGTATAGAAGAATATTCAGATGAATATACGTAAATAGACTATATAATCAAATAAACAGATAATGCAAATAAACAAGGGAAGTGAGCAAAACAATGGATAAATATTAGCAGACTCAAATACCCCTAATCATTTTTTTTTTTTTTTTTTAGAAAGAGAATATCTGAGTCACATAGCAAACAGTAGATTAATATTTTTTGACAGATAAAAACGATGAGGATGCTACACCATCATCAAATGGGAAATAGAACAATTGCCAAGGGCACCATAGAGTAGGGCATCACACTGACTAAATGAATGGTAAGCTTTACACACCCAAAGCCACTACTCATACAATTGACATCACACTGACCAAGAGTTATCTTTAGGAAACAAATTACAGATCAAAAAAGAACTTTCAGTAAACAAATTATCACTTTTTTATGTAATACGACTCGTTGATAATGAGAAATGAAAGGATGATAAAATTGCTATCATCAAGCAGTGTGATTTACCTGCTTGTCGATCTCTTGCATGCTTTATTTTATTTATTTATTTTGTCCTGGGGGAATCACATATGGTTATATTACTTGTTTATTTATTTTTAAGTGGTCCAAATGCTCTTTAACACAACTATAATACAAGTCATACTAGTCAAAATCCAATAATGTGTGTACATATATATAGAGAGAGAGGAGTCCAAATGACAAACCTATAGCTGCAACATATCCAGCGAGCAAGAGTGAGTGCTTCAGGTGTGCCGGGTGGTGACCGAAGACCGTCATGAAAACTGAGGCGAGATGGTGAGAGTGCCATCGCAACTCGTTGAACAGATGAAATAATGCTGCGCACATATTGACGAGCCATAGCAGCAACATTTTCTTGAAGGTGATTCTCAAATGCAAACTGAAATGCTATCGTCATCACAGATCTCATGCTGCCACTGTTGCCAGAAAAATTCCCAGGAATTCTATTTCCAGCAGGCCCTACCTCAAGAGCAGAAGCAAGGTCTAGCGTGCGATTTGGACTGGGAGGATCCTGCAATATGTAACAGCTATGTAGCTAAGGAAAGAAAATTAGAAGGAACAATGAAATGGGAATCTTCTCGAATATAAGAGTGGCTCTCAAGTCTCACCAACTTATCTAAGCACTACAATTAACATCTACAGATATAATAAACCCCACTATTATTAAGACCATCTAACATGAATACTTACCACCCGAGAATCAAGAGGAATGATGCGAAAACCGGAAGGAAGCAATGGGGAATCATCGGCAAAAGATGCATCGATAGGTGCAAAGATGAGTTCAGCATAGGTGCCAACAGCATTCTCATCTACTCCGCTACAGAGCTGTCAAAGCAGTACATTGGAGGACCATAAGTCATTTAAATGAGAATTCAAAGTGCAAGTCAATTGCCAGAAACTTACTGTTTTCAAAAAATATTTTTGCATTGCTAATTAAACATTCTATCTCATAAACTTCTACAGACTCGAGAAATTAGGCAAAAAGAGATCTATGGAACTTTGGACCTGGTAAAGAATCATATATTAAAATGCTTAATCAAGGATATATGAATCAATGCATGACATATTTTATGATCACATCTAAAAAATTTCAAGCCAAAATGATTTCTTTACAAATTCCTAGAAAGTAATGTTTTGTTGCATAGTTACTGGCAAAATTAAAAGTATTGAGAATCTTCACCACGTAATTTAAAATCTAACAACTGAATCCAAATCAAAATTAGAACCGGATCGAGCATTTTAACTAGCTATCTTTTTCAAGTTAAAGATTGCAAGTATCCTCAATAAAACCACCACAGTAATTCAACTGTTTCAGGTTATAGAAAGAATCGGAGTTGCCACTGTAATTCCATGGGGATCTCAATCCAGTTGACTCAAATGTGCTCCTCTGGCACAAAATGAAAGCTCATAAAGAAGTTATCAAATTATCAGTTAAGGAGAAAGGAAAGCGTACTCACTTGCAAGAGAAACAATTCATGCGGCATCATGTTGTTGTCCATGTGGCTAATATTTTCCAACTTAATCATCTCCAAGAACTGTATAGAAAAATGGCATCAATGGGGAGACATCTGCACACTCTCGGAAAGCACTATAGATTGCCCATATATATATATATATATATATATATATATATATATATATATATATATATAGTGGGTGTGTGTGTGTGTATAACAAACTGCATAGTCTTATCATCAGCTCTAAATTAGGATCAAGCAATTATGAAGCACCCATTACTTGAAGTAAGAATGCTAACCTCTTCATGCTCAATTGTGTGAGCCAGCGGAAGAATGACCTGACCTCCAAAACCTACAATTTGTGAAGCTGGTAAACCAGAGGGATTGGCTTTAGCAGCTCCAGCTGAATATGCATCAATGTTACTGTCTGCCCATTCTGATCGGTGCTCCCGCAGGAACCTAAGGAGGACTGCTGGAGGCACATTCTGCAAGAATGAAAGAATGCACATGAAAAAATAGATACGACCCTGGGGTTCTGGGAGACAAGAAATGATATAAACAGCAGTGCTTCAAAACTTAAATGAACAAGGACATAAGCAAATGAACAAATAACCAAAAGTAAATGCTAATGAAGTGTCGAAGTCAACTTTGTTCATTGTTACATGTATCATGCTTCAGGATTAGCCATCAGCCTATCACAACACAATTTGGACCTATTCAGGCATGCCGTTGACATTTCCCATATTTTAAAATGGAAGAAGAGGAATCGGTGTGTCAGAAGCCAACATAACTACTAAAAAGGCTGTTTTTTTTTTTTTTGGTAAATAAAAAAAAGGCTGGTTATTGGTAAATACCTAATGAGTCCCATCAAATGTTGTTAGCCATCTGATTGAAGGCATTAATTGCCAGCTGCCACAGGTTTCTATACCAAGCATTCACTTCATAACCTTTAACTTGAAAGTTAGCAGTGGGGCTGGTTTTTAATAGATATCTATTCCACAAACTCCTCTTCAATGTAATCGTTGGTTCCACCGGCTTGGCAATGTCCCCCTTTGAATAGAATTTTGAGTTTTTGATACACAGTGATTTGTTTTGTTAGCAGAATCCATTCAGAAATTAACCCAGCGGATCAAATCCATCAGAATTGGCATTTACGATAACTTTTAGGCAAAGACTAATAATTCTTTCAAACAATATATGTAACCCCAGAAAATTATTAGGGATTTTCAATAAAAAAATTAATTATATTTGTTGATTGTTGGCTCAGGCTCTCAGCTAACACTTTGCAGACAATCACTTAGAGGTAATTAATACAATCTTAAATGCATCCAATGCTATTTTGAAGTTCGTGGTGGTCTGTCTTATGCAGGTCTACCCACATCAAGGCTGCCCAAGACTCATGGGACAGGCTTAGGTCCATTGGGCCCAAGCCCAAGCCCCGGACTGAGCTGTCTTCAGGAAGAATCATATCTTATGTAGTTTCTAATACTTTCTATTTAGAAGAAAATAAATGAATTCCAGCATGATTTTTGTTTTGACTTAATGACTAATTAAGGACAAAATAGCCTTCCTTGTGCCTCATTGGTTGCTTGATTAGGAGTATATACAAGAGGTCAAGGGTTCAAGGATTGGTACCACCCTCTTCTTCGCAAAAAAAGGACAAAATAGTAAAATACACCCTCACTTACTGTAATGTCCAATAACTAGAGAAATTGGAGAACAGTGCATTGGACGACTTCAGAGATCACTTGCCAATCCAGTGATTCAAACTAGCTTTAGAAATTAATAGAGACTGATGAATTTCCTTTCATATGGTTTTTACAAGAATACATTCAACAAAAATGACATTTTGAATATTCTGACCTGTAAAAGCATGGATGCCTTCGCACACAGGACAGCACTGCTTATGGATGAAAACCCATCTGCAAAGGTAACATCAGTCATCTTGCTTGGGGATGAGTTTACAAGGATGGTAACATCATCTATGCCATCATTTCCCATGATGGTCCATCCCTCATCAGTAAACCCATTGAGTGCTTCATTGAAGCCCCTGCAAATTTTCATCCATCAGGCTCAGAAATGCATGAGGACCCATGAACATATACAATAACAAAAAAAAATAATAATACAACGGAATGATTACCTGCTTAGCCTATGGCCAAGGGCTCGCAGAGCCGCAGGTCGTCTGCCCCAGGCAGTGACCGTGGAAGGAGAAACCTCTTGTGCAATTTGTCTCAGCTGTCGTAAAGCCTGAAGAAAACAATGAACAAGAAGATTGGACTTGGATTACAAGACTTTTACAATGCCTCAAACTCTCCTCTCCTCTTTTCCCTCTTTATTTACTGCCATTCTTTTGTCTGAATGAACAAATGAGCTCTTCTCCGAATAATGTGTTCTTTTCCAGAGAGAGGAGTCTACGAAAAAAGAAAGTTTCAGGGACATCTCAAACAATTATTCTTACTAAATCATGATTTTTTTTTATTTTTAGAAAGATAAAAAGGAAATGTAAGAAACGGTTCTCACTGCCATTGTTGTCTTCTGAGCGAGCACAGCTGATGATTCATATAGTGGGCGTAGTACTTCTGGAACACTTGATGGCTGGTCAATGCCAATGGCAATTATGATCGATGAGCAAATGTTGAGTGGTACAAAATTTACAGTATAATTGACCGTTATAAAGTTGAATGAAGTAAGAAATTAATACACCACATATACCTCCAAATCCATGTGGTCGACAATGTGTATTATTGATCCACCCCCTTCACAGGGCCTTATCAAGTACCCACTTGGTAGCATTTCTGCTCTCACAAAATTTTGGGCAGGTGGCATGCTCGGACCACCCTGGGTGCTGCTTAGTGATCTTTCACAGACCTAAGAGTTTGATAATAGACAGAATAGATGCAATCAGAGATTTCAAGAAGTAGTAAGAACGAGAATTTAAAGATAAAGGCAATGCAAATTCTCTGGCAACCAAGTAGTTTATTCCATGGAACAACATGAAAAGCATACCACAAGACTGCCATCTTCTAAAAGAGAAGTATAGCGCAACAACCAGAAATCACGAGCCGGTGCCAATGTTGTTGGGGCATATAGCTACAGTCCATTTACCAAAAATTACAAGGATCGTTAAGCCATGTATAAAAGAGATTTCAACACACATGACAAACCCAATGGATAGTTCATACCTGCATGTAGAGCAGCTCAAGGGTTCCACCATTACCAGTGGGCAGCACATTAACAACATCAACAGATCGGCAATCACGAAGCCAGGAAGGCCGATCTTTGAGGATTTCTGTGACCTGAAAGAAATTTTTCAGTAAGTTCTAACAAGAAAATTTCATAGAAGTTCAAAGACCAAAGAGAGAGCGACACAAAGTACAGAATGAACTTACCCTTGTAGGTTCTAGACCAACTAGGCCACAAGCTCGTGCTGCCACTCCAGTGCAACCATGTGAGATAGCAACGATTCCAATGGAATCCGGACCAGGCTGAATCCATTAAGGTGATGTGAAATTAGGAATAAAGCTTGTTAAAGAGCTAAGAAAAAAAAACAATAAGTACCACATTTTCTGGTACTACAAAATAGAGGTTATAAAATAAATGTTGATTCTGTGATTCCTAGGACTTAGCAGTTAGCACTGTTATAATGGTTGTATAACCATTATAACAGCCATTTTTCTTAAAGAAGAAAACACAAAATATGTTCAAAGTTTCAAACTTCATAATGGTTCTAACTTCTAACAGATGATTAGTATAATGAAATTGGCCATTTCTTATTGGAATAAATGATAGAAAGGTATACTAAATACCTTTCTATATCATATGGCAAATAGAAGATACTAATCAATTTGTCAACCGCTCACATCTTCTACATTCCAAAATCATCAAAATTGTACTAGCCCCTCAAGCAAAAACAGCCAATTGCCCAATCACTATACATTTCCACCTGACAGTGTTTGGTGTTCCCTACTACCTGAAGGGTTAAGGCTGCATTGAATATTCTAAAGAGAAATTTTTGTGCACATAATTCACACTAAAGTTAACCAGATTATTGATCTGAACCACCAACCTGGTGTGCCCATTGTAGGTAGGTTATACAATGAGCAGTAAGGATCATCCAATTATAGTTCAGAAATAAAACACGACATCCCTGAGGACTCTGACTCAATCAAGTTATCTCAACTTGAAAGGCACAGAAGTAAATAAGTATGGCAGAACTCAACCACAACTCAACATCCCTGACTCAATCAAGTTGTCTCAGCTCGAAAGGCACAAAGGTATATAAAGTGTGGCAGGACTCAATCACAACTTGACATCCATGACTCAATTGTCTAAACTCCAAAGGCACAAAGGTAAACAAGTCAGGCAGACCACAATGCACTTCTGAGTTAGTTGGGTGAGTCAAGTTCAAGAACTATGCATCAGCTGCTCCATATACTGCATGGATTGTGGAAATGTGTAACATACCCATGTCAGATGTCATACAAGATGGACGCGAAACCATGTCTGGTTCTTTATGCCTTGTACGGTTGTACCAATATCAAATTCCAACAAATGAGTCTGTGCTCAAGCAAATTAGGTCACTCTAGTCAAGGAGTGTTCAACATTTATATGAATGTAAATGTATCAGTGTTACCATTATATTTGCAGTGTTTGGTTACTTAACAGCTGTTATTGACCATAGGTTATTAATAGTATCATGGAATGGGGAGTGATTGTAAGTAATATTGGCCCTTCTCAAGTTAATACAGTAAAGCAAGATCCTCAAGGAAAGAATAGTATAAATAGTGTCAACAGAAGCATGCTATTGAAATGGTCAGGCCTTTGAAAGATTGACTTTCTGTGGTTCAGGCAGAAAAGGTGTTAAGGAAGGGTGAGCTGAAAAGACAACGTAATCAAAATGGTCAGATCCTTGAAAGATAAATTCAGTCTGAAGTTTAGACTGAGGGATAAGTCCTTAAAAGATAATTTTAGAATTACAGGCCTTTCTAGTTTTAAAAGATGCAACTTTTCACAAATGACATTATAATGGAAAATGCCATGCATAATAAATAGAAAGTAACCAATTAGAGAGAAGGAATTGGTTCGGGCTAAATCCAGAAATGAACCGCCAAGCATCTGCCTAACCGGTGGCAACGGTCATAATTGTGAATTGTGATACCAGATCGGCCCGGTGACAAGTACAGGCCGGGTCAAGCGTACACATCTTTTTTATTTTAAAATATTACAATATGAAAAAATATACATATTTCCCACAACTATAACTACTATTTCAAATGTTTAATGCCAAATATATAAACTTATATAGGCGGTCCTATAAGGACCGTCCTTAAAGTCCGCACCGTTCGGAACAGCCACTAGGGCCCACCTTATGACCAATCCAAATTGACCACTCATTCATAACCCCCCTTATAGGCATTAAATCCCATGAATTTGCATGGATTCGGATGAACTAGACCGTTGGATTGATGGTCAATTTTTCTACTTTGATATAAAGCTATTAAACTTGTGGACCATGGATGAAGGGGTTAGAGGTATTAGATTGACTTCAAATTTGAATATGTAAGTTGGCCCCACTTGGATCTTTCAATCCCCCTTGTCCCATGACCAGCAGGGTCTCACGATGGGCCCAAATAGGCGGTCCGCACCGTAAACCGTAAGAACTGTCCTTACAGGACCGCCTCCCTATATATATACATATATATTTATATGTTTATATATATTAGACATAAACAGGGTGGGCAAATTACTGAACCAGCCTTGGGTCAAAATCTATAGACCCATGTACATCCCAAACTTGACAAAGCACTACCATTACCAAGACTGTCCCTAATAGGGTCAGCACAGAGTGGGTCACCCTATTAAGCCGATCGTGCCATCCCCATACAATTACTGGACAACTTTACAGATATTTTTCTATAAGGTAATGTTATGGAGAGCGTGCTGCCACTGTAACAAAAGCAGTAAACATTTTCATTGAACCACGATAAAACAAACTAAGAAAATAGTATGAAGAACAAGTGGAATGTCATAGGAGAATGTGAATCAGATTTTCAAGTCATTGATAGATGGACCTGTCTGTAGTCCACACAAGCGTGTCTGTGTGTGTACATTTTATGTTCATGCCTGTAATTTAGACTAAACAATGCATGTTGTGTGTTCCTGATCTGGGTGGCCGCATGCATGCATTCTAGGGATGCATGCCTCTGCATGTGTGTGTGCGTGTGGAGAGAGAGAGAGAGAGAGAGAGAGAGAGAGAGAGAGATTTTCCCTTCTATTTAGAACCATAAAATCAATTAAGGCAAAAAAATCAACAGTAACTAACAGGCAAGAAACATGTTGGATGGTAACCTTCATCCCAGGCATTTGAACCCACTCCACGGCGGTTCCAGTTGCCTTCGAAAGAAACTCTGTTAAAGTCTCCTCTGCAATAGACAAAAGTCTACAAGAAACACAACAAAACGTCCCCATAAGCAATCCATCATCAGCATGACAATAACAAAAATAACACTGATTATTATATAATATAATAATGTCATTTTTACCTACCCTGCAGGACTAGCATCCCTTGGCGGATGCTGCGGCGTCAAATGATGTTGACCATTCGTCACCACTGATTCACAGCTGGTATCTGTGGTAGCCAGCGTCTTCTGCAAGTCACAAAACCATTAAAACAGAAAACCCAAATCATCAAGGAATGAAAAACAAATGAAAACCAAAACAGCAACATAAAAACCAAATCAATCCTCTTACATTCTGAGTCTGTTGGCGAAAATAGCCATTTTCATAAACCAACTGAGACACCTGCTTCTGCAACCTGTGATTCTCCTCCATCAAGAGCTTATTCATTGCCGTCAGTTTTCTGTTTACACCATGAAGACGCGACGCCTCTTTCCGCTGCTTCTCTCTACATCTAAAAATCTCAAAGCAAAATGCATTTTCAGTTGCAAAATATCATACAAGTAAAATCTCAATGTTCATTTTTTCACAGTACCTTCGGTTCTGAAACCAGACTTTGATCTGCTTGGGCTCGATATTGGAGAGAATTGGGCACTCTCTGATAACTTGCTGCCGACGAACAGAGCTTGGCTTTGGGCATTCGTGATAGAGCCTTTCAAGAGCTTCGACCTGTTCCGGTGTGTAGCGGACGTATTTTCCAGGATCCATACCAGATTTCACTTCCTTACATGAAGTTACCGCCATCACCCTCCCAAATCAGAGAAACCCAGATTCCAAGAAACCCTTTTCTTTCTTTTACCAATTCAAATCTCATCTTGCAGCAGCCGTGTTCGGAGTTCTAGCTCCATTACCATCAAAATAAAGCTCTCTCAGCTCAGAACTTGAAATCACAGAATCCAGGAAAATCCAAGTTGAAGATAACGTCAAAGGTAGCAATATATATGAAGTTTCTAGCTACCACTTCAAAACCGGGTTTTCCCCCAATTTGAATGCATTTTTCCTTCCTCTCCCCCAATAAGCGACAGCAGCAAACACCACAAGAACATTAACTAGGAGTCTGAGGCTAGAGATGCAAAACACCTCAGATCTTAAGAAAAAATGAGAAGTTAATCGAGAATCTTGTAGATTTGAAGCGTGATTTTCAACTCCTCCTTTCACTTTACTAAAGATTCCCGATTTCAGGCCTGAAACAGCAGAATCGGCGACTGTTTTCCTCCTTTTAACCACAAAAGCCGAAAAGCGAATCGGCCACTTGCAATTTCCCGAGTTCCGATGTCACGTAGAGATATAGAAGCCAGTAAACAAAGAGCAAAAGGAGGAAAAAGCAGCAACAGCAACAGCGAATAGATAAGAGGTTTCCCCCTTTTTCTTCTCCAAGTACGAAGCACGACTCGGACGATTTGACTCGGCGGAATCGATAATCTGGTCTCCAGATTCCTACCTTCTATTCGTCATCCGATTTTTTCTCCAACTGAAGAACGAACGACATCAAATCAAATGGTGAGTTGGTGATGAAAATTCAAGGAACAAGCTCTCATTCAAACTCGAAGAGATTTACTTACGACTATTTGAGCTTTTCCCGAGATCTGAAACATGTTAGAGTTTGCAGAAACGGGAAATGAGAGTCTCGTGAGAGAGAAAAGATTGATCGAAGCAGAGGAATGCTTGGATCGAATGCTGAATTCAAGAGGAGATCTCAGTCGCGATGATTCGCAGCAGCTCGATTCGATCGAACATGAAGAAGTAAGACATTGCCAATAGAAAGAATCGAAGGGTTTTGGTTTTTGGAATGAAAAGAGAGAAGAGAAAGAACTCCTGCGAGCTGAGTGAGTCCGAGGGAGGGTTTTGTTTAGAAATAAGATTAGGAGACGAAAATGCCCTCCTATGACTTCGTTATTACAATGCTGCTACTCCCCCCTTTCGGTAGCAAATATGGCTGGCACTGCCGAAGAAAGGGTTAATAATGATAAAAGGGATAGTGTACACCATGTGACCACGAATTCCGGTAGTATTTCGCAAAGCAAGCTTCATGCGGGTTGAAGTAGGTGATTAATTCAACATGAATTGCAATATTTAATCTCCATTCGAATATAAGATGTGACAACCTAAGATAGATGTGACAACCTAAGATGAAGCCCAAAAGGGCAATTTTTTTTTACAAGAGTTCAAGGTGTAGGGAATTCATCAATTTGGAAATGTGATGACTTATAATTTGGCATTTAAAATGTCTCCACTTTTTATTTTTTTATTTTTATGCTCGACCAAATAGGAGGATTGCGTAATTCCATCCTATGGGGTATCAATGGGGTTATGATATATTAATTTTTCTTAAATTTTTTTTACCGAAATTCAGATAATGTCACCAGAGTTATTTGGCTCTGGTTAACATTTCTTTTTGAACTTTTTTGCCCCTATCATGAGATTTGTCAATTTTTGTATAATACACTTTCTGCAATTAGGAAGTGAATTTATTTTTATAGGATATGAAAGATGGCATTTTATAAAAAGTAAATACTTATTTGACTCTCATTTCTCATGTTTTATCATTCAAACTCTGAGGGGCAGCTCAGTTGGCTTGGAACCACGGTTTACTCTCGTAGGTTAAGGGTTCGAAATTGCGCTACCACATTGATGCCATAGGGGATTTACCCAACTCCTTCTACACCCGTAAGGATTAATCCGGCCCAAAGGACTGGGACACTCTTCGTTATAAAAGAAATATTTACTTTATCATTTGAAAAAATTTCTCATACAGATAATATATGAAAGCCATGATATCATTAGATTTAATAGCTTTTGGTCCATACACTCTTCCCATGATATAATAGGATCTAGGGCAAAAGAGTTGTAAAAAATGTAGACCAAAGTCAAGCGATCGAGGGCATTACCTGAATTTCGACCATAAAATTAAAAACAATAGATTTTTAATAAAAATTAATACGTGCATAACCAATATTAATTAGTTCTTTGCATTCTAGTAAAACTATACCATCGCTTTCATCTGGGTTTTTTAAAATGAATATAAAAAGAATCAAACGTGCACCACCACTCCTTGAGTCGCTTCCACACACAAAAATTCAGAGTAAATTCCGTTGAACAGGCACGACTGATGAAAACGTGTCCGCACACTTACTTTGCATTTTCAAAGTGTGTACGATACGCAAGGATGGTCCACATGTGGGCCATCCGTGGTGGCCCGCACGCGTGCACTTTGATTTCGCTTTAGAACGTGCCCATCACCACCCACCCAACCACATCATCAACCTGTTCTACTCTGTTCTGCTCGTTTTGTTTGAAAAACAGGACACAGAGAGAGGGAAAGAGCAGCTGTGGGTCCACTAGCATATTTGTGGTGGGTCCTCTTCTTTCGGCGTGGGAAGGGTGTGTTGGGGTGCTGTGGTTGAAAGGACATTTGTTCTCATAAGTCGTCGTTTCCTTGTCAATGCACCCACCACCAATTTTGTCTCACTTTTCCATTTTGTGTGAATGAAGACAGCAGAGCAGGCTGGTCTCTGTTTGGACTTGGACTCGTACATGGAAGATAAATGAAAAGGTTAAGTGGAGACTGAGGTAAATGCCAAGGGAATGTGACCCATCATGTCTGCAAGTGTGGAATGACCAAACCTTATAAGACCTTTCATCTGGACGAGTCTTATATCGCTGCTACGTGAAGACGCCGTTCTCAACCACGTGGAAGGATCGTGCCTGCCCGAGTGAGTTTATAGCGATCAATGCTCCCAAGATTTAATAAAAAAAATACATAAGTAATTGAAATTTCATATATTCTTTTCATTCATGGCTCCCCAACAAAAAACGCTTTTTTTTTTTTTAGCTGCACGGTTGTTCCAGCGTTAACGGGGATAAATTGGAGAAATAGAGAAATTCATTTTAGATGGTCTGTAAATGTCCAATATAAGTTGGTAACGATGACAGTAACAAAAGATTTAGCTATATAGGTTAATGGCCCTTTCTAAGGGGCCCACCAAGAGAAAGGGCAGGGAAAGTATGATGTGGATGAAAAGAGTAAAAATAGATTTGAATAAGTGCTCGGTTATCTGAATATTTGGTGGCTCGGGATGGATCAGAATGAAGCAATAAAATTCATGTAGCCGATCAGGGGCGGACCTACACACATGGTATTGGTGGAAATCGCCGCCATCCTATGTGTATCCACTTGCAAACATAAAACTCGTGGGCATGCCTGCAAAATCCAAATGAAAATCTTGGATTTACCCTTAAAGTCCAACCATTTGTTAGGATATGCCCCCGTCAACTAAAAATTGTGGGTCCACCAAAGTAGCCTACCCTAATATATTTGAGACAAGAATTCTATTACTAGAGTTTTCTTCATATGGATCTTTTATTTGCACTCATTTATATATATATATATATATATGGAGGTACTCTTATGAGAGATGGTCTCACCTTATTATGAAAAGATAAAGTAGGGCACTCACATCCATATATAATGCCAACAACTTAAATGTGAGAGCCCCACCCCGATCTCTCATATGAGAGATACTCTCACAGGAGCACCTCCCATATATATATATATATATATTATATATATTAAAGCAAAATGAGAGGTGAGCTATGAGGGTGCCACGTCAACATTGAAGGAGTTCTCATTTTAAATAAATATATATAAAAAACTTAGAGTGACTTAAGGAGCCATGTCATCATATTCCACTATTTTTTCTTAAAAGTATCTATTCATATCTTCTTTCTCCTAAAGTTTCTCAATCAATATCCTCTAAACTTAAGGTTAATCTTGTAAAAATAACACAAAATACCATTCTAAGGGGGCTCATTATGTAGATCTTATGATAAAAAAATATCAATTTCTTTCACTTGTATGTTACCCCACAAAAGTTTTAGGGAATTTAATAAATCTAACCCATGCACCATCTTAGTGGGATCACCTCATACAACTTATCAACTTGACTCAAATGTTAAATGAACTTGAGCCTTTGTTGAACTGAGGCCTTCAAAGAGTTGTCATATATTTCCAGTACTTTTTTATCGTGTGGTTTAAGTTAGAATGATCCTATGTACACCCGGGCTCAAACTTGAGTATGACCCTGGCCTTTAAGGGGCAGTTTCAACCTACCCATATTTTTCGAGTAGGGGCAGGCTCGAACTTAGTATCTAGGACATGATATACACCTGAACTTAGGCCGCTCAATCCTATTAATCGTAGAAATGGGCCAGTTCGGAAACCGACCCATTGAAATTCCTACAACAGGCCATTTATTTAATGGACTTCTAAATTATAAAACTTATTGCACATGTTTGCAATTATGTTAGTTTTGATGCATCAACATTCATGTAAAATCCAGAGCATCAACATTGATGAAAGCAATTAAATTGCTCTCTCTATCATTATCTTACACCCGATATAGATCCCATGTGAGGGACCTTTTTTATTTGGATCCATATATATATTAAATAAATATAGGACATTTATGTAGAATAAAATGATTTTACACGTCTCTCGCTCTCTCTTAAGTGTTTTGTTGGATGTGGATTTGATTTGTAGGTTCAAGCAGGTGTGTTCTAATGATAAATAGGCTCAAAACGTGTGGGTAGTGTTTTGGGGCATTGGTGTGAGACTCATCTTAACCACACTCACACTCCACACGATGTACTTAATAGACCGAGCCCTAGCCGAGTATTGATAGGAAAATGGATGCATTTATTTTTTATTTTCTCATTTTTTTCCTTTTTTGAATGGTATTATTTTTTCTTTTTGCTTCCATCAAGAGTTTTCTCTTTTTTAGTAGGGACTTTCAGCTCATGCATTTTTTCAAGTTACAAAAATTCTATAGGTGCGATATTACAAGATTCTCATTATTATTTTTCACGATAATTTATTCCTTTTACCATAGAATCTTAAGATCTTTTTCCACTTTATTTTTTCTAAAAATTTTCAAAAATAATAATAATGGATTCTTCTTTTATACTTTTAATTATTATAATAATTTACTATATCTTTATTTTGGGCACGGACGTTTGTTTTCATATAAATATGCATGAATATATGCTTATATGTTTATAATTAATTTTGATATCTTAAAAATTTAAAATATAATATCTTACTTTTTTTGTCCTGAACGGATAATGGTATCTTGTTGCTAGTATATATAAAAAAATAAATGATTTCATGCACAAAGTGGGGATGATCGGCGACTTCCCAGTCTCATATTTCAAGACAAATTAAGAGAGTCCTTGTATTCATGGGCACAAGTGAGAAGTTTGCCCCCTCCCGTTGCTTACGACAAGAGACGTGTGAAGCAGAGCTCAGGTTCCAATACGGCCCCGAAAGAAGGTCAAGGAATGTGAGAAACGAGGTGGGAAGGTCTGTTGCCCAAAGTTTTCCTTGACATTTGTGGTCCCTAGTCTGAGAAGAGGAGAAGAACTGCACATTTGGGCTTTATCAAGAATTTGAGCCTCTAACTACAAATTCCCTCTAGTTAAGTAGGATGCGCCAAGATTTAACTTGATAAGAGTTGGTCCTGCCTATGATAATTGATTTGATTATTAATCACATCATTATTCATATACTCAATTTTACGGTGGGTGTCATAATTGCAATCGTGACACTCAAAAAAATTCACACATCAAACATCCTAGACATGTGGTATTCATTTTTCCTATGAGTGGCTTCTTTATACTATCTTCTTTAAAATGCGTTTGTACAGGTGCCACGGCAGCATAAAAGGGGAGAGATTATATGAGTTAAGTTCAGCAAAAAATAAATAGTTTTTAATATAATTCAAACTTCTTACTACCATTTTTTCCTACTTTGACTAAGACATGAATGTGGGAAAAGTAATTATCGACTTGAGGATTTTCAAGCACTGGCATGATCTACCTGCCTTAAGTTAATGAGGAACGCCACCTAACTTGGCAATTGGGTCATGCCAGATCTAAGTTGGTTATAACATTTCCAATGGATATGTTACTTCAGAGATGTCAAATTCTATTTAAAGACTTATGTAGCAGTTTGAAGGTTAGGTTTGAAATCTGACATCTCCAAAGTATGAAGTTTATCTAGTATGTCAAATTTATTTTTTATTATATCTTTGTCTTCTTATGAGACCTACGTTTTTTTTTGCTAACGGAGGGTTCCCAACCCTTTAGGCTGGACTATTCCCTTCGGGCTCAGAGAGAAGCCGGGTAAAACCCCTGTGGCCCCTAGGTGGTAGCACAAGTGGACTCAACCTTTTCGATTCCTGAAGAGGGGGGAACCGGGGGTCGATACCAAGACCTCTAGCTCCAAAAGAGGGAGGAACCGTGGTCTTGACCACTCGGCCAACCCCTTGGGTTTATGAGACCTACATCATGAAAGAAAAAAAAAAAAACTTTTACATTCTTATATTCTTTTAGCCTCCGTTATATAAAATGATCGGAAAATTAAAAAAGGCACCTATCTTCTCCATTATTCAAATTTGTCATATCCATCAAGTCACATATAACATCGCTGTTGGAGACTTGGTGCAAGCCAATTTTAACCTGGTCACCTGGTCATGTCACTTGTGGCAATTAACAGAGTACTGTTGGAGATACTCATACAATTCAATGAAACATGCTCAGCTCCGGAAACAACCACAAGTTTCTAGGTCAATTCAAGGTAGGCTCATAGACTAATTAATCCACTATCTAATCCATAATGACATACGAAAACCACTGCCATGTCAGCAAAGTCAACAATCGACATCGATTTTGACAAATAATGGCCTATGTGAGTTGCACACTTATCCCTTATCCCCCATGTGAAAATACAGGCTCTGCCACTGGTGAATGGTCATCAGTCAAGGGGTTGCAAATTCTGACCCGCCCCGTTAACCCAATCCGACCTGATGTTGACCCGCATAACCAGACCCCTCTTTTACACATGTCGGTCCCGGGTCAATTGAACACCAACCGATTGTTAGGTTGGCCCATGTAACCCAATTTTGACCAATTAATTTGTTAAGATCCAACCGTCCCAGGGGAGGAGGAGAGAAAAAGGATGAGATGAAGGAGAGGAAGAAGGGGTCTTGCGGTGGAATCGCAAAACCAAGGTTGGCCTTATGGTGGATACGACATCTAAAATTATAATGAAAATTTTGGCTCTGTCTCTAAAATTCACATAAAAATCTCGCATCTGCTTTTAAAACTCACATGAAAATTGTAAGTTTATTTCTAAATTCCAATAGTGTTATGGACTTAACCAATACGCCAAAGGCCCTAGGACTAATGGAATGTGTCAAATTAAGTCCTATAACCATTCAGGACCGTAACATACCACCACGCAGCCGACGTCCTCTGCGGCTCTCACTCTGGTGGTAGCCCTTTCCGCAGTGGCTCTCACTCTGACGATAGGTAGCATTTTTTTAGTGTGTTTTTAAACGACTCTCACTCTACTTTAGGTGCTCTGATACAAATATTATGTACCTAATAAATACGCCAAAAGTCCTAGGACTGATAAAACGCGTTAAATTAAGTCTTATAACCATTTAGGACCATAACAAATTGCATGTTTGAATCCGCACTCCTCAAATAAAATTCTTACGTCCGCCATTGGTTGGCCTCGGAGATACTTGGTAGAGAGAGATCTGTAAGGGCTGCAATTCGGAGCTTTGCAGAGCGGCTGAATTGGTTATGTGAAAGAACCACCAGGAGCAGAGCATATGGAGTTTTGCAACCTAGTGATCATCGAAGTGCCTGTCTTTTTTTTTTCTATTATTACATGGAGGGCTTTGTGGACAAGGGACAAAGAAATAGAGTAGGAAGTAATCTGTCTAGAGCCACTTTTTCACAATTCGTGAGAGCGATTGTAGATTGCTTTATACGCTTTTGGAGGCACTTTTGTATAGGTGTTTTGGGGATGTACAGATGTTGGGTAGTTTTTTAATTAGAGAGCTGCTAATCCTACACCCCTTATTTCTTTTTCCACGTCCCAAAAAAATATTATCAATATACCCTTATAGAAAATCCCCAAACCACCCTCTCCCTCTCCCACCCTCTCTTTGCTTGCCTTTGTCCACCTCTGCCTGACCCACTTGCTCTCCCTCTCTCCTTTTCCATCTCTCTTCCTCTCCCTGCTCGCCCGCCTCCCTCTCCCTCTTTCTCCCTCCCTCCCTCCCTCTCCAAGCTCGCCTCCGCCTACCTCCACCCGTGGCCCGATCACATCCGCTCTCCATCTCCTTCTCTCCCCCTCCCCCTCCCTACTTGTCTCCGCCGACCTCCGACCACCGCTGCTCGCTCTCCTTCTCCCCATCTCTCTTCCCTTCTCCCTCCGTCCCTCCCTCCCTCCCTCTTCCTCTCCTCCTCCCTATCTCTCTTCCATTTCCCTCTCCCTCTCCCTCTCCATGCTCGTTGCCCGCCTCTCTCCCTCTCCCCATCCAGCGATGCTGTCGAAGGAGGAGGCGGTGGCTGGGGTGGGGGTAATTTAGGTATTATGGGGTGTGTGCAAAGAAAAAATTAGAATCCTCATACTTGAATGTGAGTGTAGAGAAAAGGGATGTGGAAAAAGAAACCAGGGATGTTGCATCAGTAGCTCTTTTTTTTTTTTTTGGTACTCCAGCCAAGGGGGCTGGGACCCAAGAGAGAGTTCGCATAAAAACGGGAAAGCAGCCCACTCAAGTGGAAATGAAGCACACACACGTAAGAAGGAAGCCCACACAAGTAAAAAAGGAGCCCGCACAATCGGGAAGGGGTGACATATCAGGGTTCGAACCTCGAACAGCCAGATAAGAACTGAGTCAACTGACCTCCTTGCCACTCGGATAAGGAGCCGTTCTTAACGTTAGTTGTGATTTGGTACTGAATTGTCAAATTGGGTTATGATATTTAATCTCATTTTCTTGTTTACAAGACCCCGGATTTCATGTGGTGGAGGACTAAAACCCATATCCTTTCTTCCTCTTCTTCTTCGTGGGATGGGTCAGGTGGGATCAACCTGCATCACGTGCGGCCCTGCGGGTGAAGATGCCTAATTGTTTTAAAAATGGGTAGGGTACGGATTGTGCATCAACCTATTAGTACCTCTCTTCAACTTAACCCGGCCAAATTGTCACCCCTATTCATGCACTATCATATTTGTTATGCACTATCATATTTGTTAGGCATGTGGTAAGTAAATAAAGTGTGAAAATAATTTATAAATAAGATCATTTACACACCAACATTTATACATCTAGGAAGGTAAGAAAATAACGCACACACATCTCTTGCAAGGGACACTAGCACACATTCCAAATAGTGAAATTTTCTATTGTGGCCCCATTAGACACATTTCTTTCATTCATATGGCTCCCTTATTTGTAATCGAAACTATTCATTTTGTTTATTAGGTAATAAACCCCAAGACCTTGAAGAAGAAAATTAGCCATAGGTCTCAGAAACACTACACAAATGCAGCACAATGCAAGCCTGAGTGACCTACTAAATGTAGGCAAATTGCTATAATTTTTAGATTAATGTAAGACTAACAAAGCTCATCCCCATATCTTTACCCCTTTAAAATATAAAGTCAAATTTAAAAAATCATTGTTGTAAGATAGTCTCCAGGACGCCAGAGATGAAGTGAATATTTCATTTGATGTGATTGTAATCAAAGCAAACCACACCATTAATTTATGCATAATCTTGAATCTCTAATTATTTGTTTAAAGGAAAATTTCAAAAAGGTATAAAACTTTTGGCTCATTTTCAAAAAAGTACATAAAGATTTAAATATTTCAAAAAAGTATAATTTTTTTAAACAATTCTTTCAATCAAGTCCACTCCTTAAATTATTTTTTTCAGACATGACAAAAATACCCTTCCCTTATGAGAGATTCTTGTCTTTTTTTAACCTCTTTCTTCCATTAGATTTTGATGATTACAACCATTTAATGAAGCTAGAATTTTAGTTATTTAGAATTGCAACTTTTTTAATTGCCCATGTATAAAGGTAATTGAAGTGGGCTCACTAGGTCATTTGGGTTGGACTTAATCTTTTTGCTTAAATGATTTATTAAAGATTTTTTTTTGAAAAATGATATAAGTGTATTTTTGTCATTTCTTTTTTTTTTTTTTTGGAGAGGACTTGATCGAAATAATTGTAAATTTTTTTTGTATTTTTCTGAAATATTTAAATTTTCATATACTTTTTTAAAAATGACCCAAAAGTTTTATACCTTTTTGAAAATTTTCCATTGTTTAATAACTACAACCACCATCCATGAGCTCTACTTTGTCAAATCCTATCCTTTCTGCCTGCAATATATGTTTTAGCAGATATCACCAGTTCTTCTGTGGCACCCACCCCACTAGCAACAGCATCAATATTCATGGATTTCTTCTCTAATGCACCGCCCATCTCTTTTGTAGTCATGGCTGCAAAGCTGCTGCTAGCTCTCCTTGTGTTAAAAGTCTGCTTCTTCTACTTGGGTGGTAGATGGTCAGTAAGGAAGAAACAGTATCATCCCATCGCAGGCACCACCATCAATCAACTTTTGAACTTCAGCAGGCTGCACGATTACTTTACAGACCTTGCTTACAGGCACAAGACCTTCAGAATCCTCACACCGGGTACATGGGAAATCTTCACAGTTGACCCTGCCAACATTGAATACATCCTCAAAACCAATTTCGATAACTATGCAAAGGTACAAGAATCTCAGATCCGCGCATTAGTTCCATTGCATACCTTAGACCATGGGGCACATTTGCCACACTAGTTCGGCAGATGGGCCTAATTGAGTATGAGTCAGAATACAAAAATCAGGCTGGTTGAATTGAATGATCCTTAGTAAGAGATCTTTTCACAAGGGAAAATGGAAATGGGTGGTTCAGTAATCAAAATTCAAAACTCCTAAACCCTAATTCAGTGGTTAGGATGACAATCAAGCCTGATTTTAGAGCATGATACATACATGACAGGTAGAGCACACGGTTAGCGTCCCATTGGTAGCATTTATATTAGATTCAGCAATCAATTTTTGTTTATTTGGGTTGTAGCTCAATCCAGTCTCTCACCATCTTGGCTAAGCTGAGGTCAAATTAAGATGCGTTTTTTTTCTTCTTCATTTTTTTGCATTCTGAAAACTTGATTGGGGTCAAATCGTTGAAATGGATAAAGCTGAAATGGCTGAAGTTGGTCACAGGGAAGGCATCAATACAACATATTGAAGGACTTCCTAGGAGATGGAATTTTCACAGTAGATGGTGAGAAGTGGCGTCACCAAAGAAAGCTAGCGAGTTATGACTTCTCCACCAGGGCGTTGAGGGAGTTCAGCTCTACTGTGTTTCAAATCAATGCAGCCAAACTAGCTCAGATAGTCTCCAAGGAAGCAACCATAAACCAGGCAATGGACATTCAAGTAAGAGTATCTATCAACTCCGCAAATAACAATACAACCATTTCAACAACCCTACCCAAAATGTTAAAATCACAATTTTCACACTTTGTGGGCAGGATCTATTCATGAAATCAACTTTGAGCTCAATATTCAAGGTTGGGTTCGGCACTGAACTGAATGCCCTTCAAGGATTGCGCGAAGAAGAAAGCGAGTTCAACAAGGCTTTCGATGAGTCGAGTGCACTGACTTTGTGGCGCTACCTTGATGTATTCTGGAAGATAAAGAAGCTTCTCAACATTGGCTCTGAAGCAATACTCAAGAAAAATATAAAAGTGATAAATGAGTTTGTGTGTAAGCAGATTCGTAGCAAGAAAGATCACATGTCTTCTTGCCAATTGGATTCAGTATGCTGAATTTCTCATTCTCGCTTTCGCTTGAAACTCTACTCCAATTCAATTCAGTAAGTACTTACATGAGCTGTATCAATTTGCAGAAGGAAAAGGATGACATGTTATCAAGGTTTCTAGTATTGCAGCAGCAGGATCAGGAGAACATGAATGATGACTACTTGAGAGACATAATCCTCAACTTCATAATAGCAGGCAGAGACTCAACAGCCACCACCCTCTCATGGTTCTTCTACTTGTTATGTAAGAACCCTCTTGTACAGAAAACAATATCTAGAGAAGTGGAAGAAGCAACTCAGGCAAACAACACAAGCTCCATCCACGAATTTGCAGAAGCCCTTACAGAAGAGACCCTGAACAAGATGCACTATCTCCATGCAGCTTTGACTGAGACTCTCAGACTCTATCCAGCAGTTCCTGTGGTAATGTATTATGAGGAATATGCTTGTTGTTGTCACTAAAACTCTGCTTGCACATAAGATTTTGTTTTATCACAGCACAAATCATGCTCCAACAGAAACAAAATCTACTTGTCTAAATGCTGAAACTCAAATTATAAGCAGCTAGACACACCCAAAAAACCAAAACATGATCAAGGGGTCTTTTTTCCCAGGTCCACAACTTGTGTTCCAACCTTCATCATCCATGTGAGAGAACATAAACTCAGTTGAATGATTAGAACAGTACATACAACGGGCCATAATAAATTGTTCATGACCTAAAATGATGATGAAAGACCCACCCCATAGGTTGCATTCGAACACCGAAAAGAAATGGACAAGGGTTAACATATGCTTGGTGGAATTGTTGCACAATCCATGTTAGTGTTCATCAAATGAATAATTCTAATCATCCAATATATCACCAAAAAAAAAAAAAAAAATAGACTTCACTGCAAAATTGTATTTATGCTTACAGGATATGTGAAGCATTTTGACTGTGAACAGGTAAGATGTAATTTCAAAAGAGCACTGAGTGTCTTTAACTCTTTTGAGATCTGGGTGTTGTAGGATGGCAAAATCTGTCTCTCAGATGATACCCTGCCAGATGGCTTCAATGTGAGAGAAGGGGACATGGTGGCATACCTACCATATGCAATGGGTAGAATGAAATTCCTATGGGGAGATGAAGCTGATGTCTTCCGCCCTGAAAGATGGCTTGACAATGAAAGGGTTTTCCAGCCTGAAAGCCCTTTCAAATTCACAGCTTTTCAGGTTAGCGACATGTTTAAACTAGTGTCAATGGTCTGGTCAAAACTATTCTAATTTTCTTGCACTAGTACATAATATATAAGTTATGACTTGATCACCAGAAATACAGCTTAAAAATACATTATCACGAGGACTATTCTTTTTTGAATTTATGCAGGCAGGGCCACGGATCTGCATAGGCAAAGAGTTTGCATACAGGCAGATGAAGATCTTTGTTGCAGTTCTCCTTCACTTCTTCACATTCAAGCTCAAGGATGAGAACAAGGCTGTCAAGTACCGAACCATGATAAATCTTCACATCGATCAAGGTCTCTATCTTCATGCCTACCATAGATGAATAAGCCAGAAATTGGACGATTTACATAGATGACATCTACTTATTATAATTTTACATTCAAGGTTTGTAACAGAGAAAGTTTAGTAATAAATAAACTTTTGTTGATCGAAGTTTACAGAGGTTGAGCGGGAAGAGAAAAAGGATACTTTGGTCAATAGCCACATCTGCACCTGAAATAGGCAACAGTAACCATTTCAGTCACCTAATGAAGGAAAAACTATTCTTTGGTGCTACTGCTCCAGATTCTTTCCTTCAAAAGTGTGTACATGGACATGCTTTCCTAAAATGATGGCTACTGAAAAGACCTGATGGAAAAAATCATTCTGCGCCGAACATTGAAAGAGTACATTCAATGACGCAAATGATTCGAGACTTATATTCCAAATAGGCCCAACCACAGTGAGGAAAACAATCTGCACCCTCGCTAGAAATGCTACTTACATCTCAAGATGAGTCATGGGTGGAAGATGGATTCCTGGACTCAATTCTCATCCTTTCTATTTCCTGTAGGCCCCGACTGCTAGCAAACAAAGCCTTTCAGTCATATGAAGCACCAAGAGTGGACTTGTTGCCTTCAAGAGAGAACAAAACCTTTTATCCACATCATACAACCAAAAGAATATGTATGGCCAAATTGGACAGTACAAGACAAAACGAAGAACTGGAAACAAACGGGAAGTACATCAGAAACATTGCTATTTATGGTGAAGTTTCAACTTTACCCAATTAATTTCATTACACATCGTCAATCCATATTCCAAGTTAGCTGCTCATTCCATCCGAACAGCACAAGGGAATAAACCAATCACTTCCAATTTTACCACTAAAGGCAAATGAATATTGTAGCTCTGAAAAATGGATCTGATATGTGACAGATCAAGATCAATCCCAGTCTGACCCCTTTAATACTTGAGTTCCAGATTCAGAACCATTATTATCAGACCCTCCTGGTACCAATATATTTTAGCAGGTCAGCTTGTGGTTTATAGATAGAGACCTGATCTAGGGTCAGCACCTACAATATTGTTGGCGAGCTATACCCTGGAGTCTTAGCAACTTTCTTGTTCTTCATTAACCTCCTCACCCTCTCAACCTCATCCCACAAACCAGCCCCGGCATAAATATTAGACAGAACCACATACACTCCATCATTCCAAGGTTCAAGCACCATTAGATTCCTAGCAGCCCACTCCCCCATCTCAACATTCCCATGCTTCTCACAAGCACCCAACAGAGCCCCCCATATAACAGAATTGGCATCCATGGGCATCCTCTCCACATGCTCTCTAGCCTCCTCCAACATCCCAGCCCGCCCCAACAGATCAACCATGCAACCATAATGCTGCAACATGGGCGCTAGGCCATAAACACTTGTCATCATTTCAAAGTAGGTCCTTCCCTCCTCCACCAAGCCACCATGAACACACGCACTAAGCACACCCACAAAGGTCACATGATTGGGCCGAACCCCACTGCCCCTCATGTAGCGGAAGAAATCCAATGCATCTTTAACATGTCCATGCATGGCTAAACCCATGATCATCGACGTCCATGTAGACACATTTCGTTCCACCACCCTCTCAAAGACCTTATACGCAAGGTCCACCCGACCGCACTTCCCATACATGTCTATAACTGCATTCCACATCAGAACATCTGTTTTCTCCAAGCTTCTAGCTTGAAACACACACTTATGTACTTGGACAGCCAAATTCAAGTCCCCCAAGCTCCCACATGCTGATGCTACACTTACCATGGTAACGTCATCAGGTACTAACCCACATTCCCTAAGTTCAATGAAAGTGTTTATAGCTTCTTTCGAGTGCCCAGCCTGTGCAAAACCACCAACAATTGCGTTCCATGAACCCAATTTTCTTTCAGGATTTTCATCAAACACTTTAAGTGCATTATCAAACTGCCCCGCCTTGGCATACAAGCAAATGAGACCACTCTCGCAGAATTCATTACGCTCGAGCCCGCATCTCAAACATATGGAATGAAGCTGCTGGCCGAGGACCACATCGAACACCTGGCACGCAGCCTTCAAGGCGATAGGAAGAGTGTACGAATCAGGCAAAACTCCAGCCCGTGACATGTTCGCATAAATGCGGAGGGCCATGGAAGGTGATGCTAGCCTAACATAGGATCTCATGATGGAATTCCAATGGAACTGAGACTGGTGTGTTTCTAGTACATGGGATCGGATCAGTTGTGCGTGGATTTGGTTCAGGTGTGGGAGGTTGTCGCAGGATTGCAAGTGGGTGGTGGTGGTGGTGATTTGAGTTGGGTTGGGACTGGAATTGGATTCAGGGGAGGAGGCTTGTGTTTGGAATTGGGCAAAGCATCTTGGTGTTGTTTGGATATGTTTGGAAATGATGGCTAGAGAAATGGGATTGAAGGAATTTGATTTTGGAGTAGGAACAAAAATACCAAGGAATGAGAACATGGCATATGCAACTGCTAGATTTGGAAGAAAGACTGAATTTTGGAGGGAAATATGAATACCACCAACAGTCTTGCCGAGTCTATTCTTTCTCTCTATATATCTGTAGAGGGTTTTGCTCACTCTGGGCCCGGGCCCGCGCCCACCTGAGGTCCTTTCAATTTGGGGTCCATAGGTGTGCAAAATTTTAAAAGATTTTGAACGTACATGCAAGATATCACATAATTTTGGCCGGTAGGATGTAGGATATCATACATTTTCATCTTTTATTGCTATAAATATGAAAATTTTAAAATGTCAACATGTGCATGCAAAACTCAGGTATGGGCATTTATACGGTCAAAATTTTAAAATTTAAGTCAAGTCCTACAAACAAAAGAAAGTCCTTTAAAGGGTGTTTGTGCATAGTTGCATTTCCTCTTTTGTGGCACTTCAAAACCCACATGAAAGTCCTTGGTTTGGACACAAAATCCAACTACCTTTTGGGTACTTCGAATGAAAATCCGAGTCCGCCACAACACCTGTACCCATTCTTCTATTTAAATGATGCCATATGAAGTGGTACATGGCGTGCCTCTGCCCAGACTTTTTATCTTACGGTGCCATCGACACAGCTCTTGCACAAATTTGTCAATTAAAGAGTTGAACAAAATTGAACTTCTTAATGGTCGTCAATCTATCAGACCCATCAATTACTTGCTCTGCTCAAGAATTTACCATGAACAGAATTGAAAGGATATTTTTTAGAACATGAAAAATGGATGAAAAGTGGTAGTTCAGTGTCCAAATATATATATATGTGTGCACACTATGAAGAAAGAATAAAAATACCCATTTTGCAGCTATTATTCATAGCAAATTGTATCAGTGAACAGATTCCAGAAATATAAAGAAGTCCAAGAGGCTACAGGGACCTTGCGTTATCTGAACAGCCAAAATCACACAGATATATTGCTGCTTTAGAAAAGTCTAACCAAGTGTGTGGTGATTTCCTTCCTTCATTGGGATATTTCAATCCATTTCTATGATTCTATTATTCTGAATTTGACGGTAGGATTTAGGGATGGTGATGACCGTAGACACTGATGGTCAAGATGTGAGTCATTCTATCTTCTCACGAGCTTATATGAATTTTCCGAACCACGTTAAATCCTCGTCTCCGTCTTTGTGGTATGTTTGTTCGATTGCATGTTTCATACTTTTGCACGCACGCTTACAACAAATGGGGACGTCTATACCTGCACGTTGCACCTCACTTGTGGCCAGCTGATGAACCTAGCGGAGATGCTGGTAATAGATGGTGGGATTGGGAACCAGGATGGGCCTTATTCAAGGGAGTTGGAATCTGGGCACTTAATGGAAGATAGTGCCTAAAGAAATATCACTTGCCGTTTTGATTAACCTCTCAGCTCATTGCTGTAAATGAGAAAGATATGAAGGAAAAAGAGGAATGCTCACCATGAGACGGTGAAAAAGATTTAGACATCATGCATCGGTGCTATATACGTGCAGCAGGGCCTGTGATTATTACACCCGAAACCACACAAATCTACAGCTGCTCTAGGGTAGCCTAACCACATCTATGACTCTCTGATTTTGAAACAGAGTCCTCGGGTACTTAAGGTTTGATTGTAGGATGGAGGGGTGGTAATGAGTGTCATTTGTTGGGGTTTTGTACTGCTTGATTTACTCGACTGGGGCTGTACGTGGGTGACTCTGAAAATCTCCATTGCCTAATTATGTATGATTTACACTTCAAACTACAAAGTTGAAAAAACGAGTAAGTTTTTTCAGTATCAACTTGTGCGCATTTCATTTACTCTAGTTTGAAACATGAGCTTCTAAGGTTCCCATTCAGTTTACTAAGCCTAGTTGAAGAAACTACTGAGGTTTCACTGTTTCAGTATTAGTAGTGTAATCTATTACTTTAAGATTTGAAAGGTGCAGGATGAAAATGACTCCTCCCACCATACTACAGGGATGGGATTGTTGAGGCGGATGTTTTCTAAAACTAGGAAGGATTTGACCCAAAAGAAAGGTCCTTACTAATATTGTTTAAAATACCATCATTAGGGAAGGTGTAAAGTAAATGGTATTTGCAGTAAAATGTAATGGAAATAAATCAGACACCAAAGAACATAAAATGCTGAAATTTCTTTTACTACGGAATTTCCTTCAAACAATCTTCTGCTATAAGATCTACTATGGGTACTTTATTTATCAGATTTTTTACTGCGTTCTACAACCATAAGAGCTTTCTCAGATAATTAATTATTTAGGAATTTTCTTCACTGTCATTGGAATCATTCTGAAGGGCGAGCTAGAGCCTAGATGTGTATGTATTTGTGTGGGGTGCATTCCTCGAACACCGAGATTGGGCCCACTCCGCCAGTACTGAGGGGGACACGTGGCACTTCGGCACCGAACTTGTCTTGATCTCGGCTATGGCATCGTCAGACCCTTCACAGTTTGGCTGAGAGCTCGGCATTGCCAAGCAGCTCGGCAGACTTGCTTGTATTGCTCTCACACCTCCCTTAGCTCAGTCCTTCCTCAGTTCGGATGCATCTAACCTCGGATGTGCTCACCTCGGTCTCGGCCGCCTAGACGTGGCGTAACGGCCGAAAGACGTGGCGGAATGGTTTATGAGGCAGCGAACGTTAAGGGGAATGGGCAACGTTACGACTATAAATGAGGGATAAGCATTGACTGAGCAGTTATCACAATTGAAGGAGCGGGATCGACTGAAACGGTTGCCCCGATTGGGGGAATCACGTCGATCGCTCTGTAAGTCCTTATCACTATATAAAAGAGGACTCAGTCTCCACAAAGAAGGTACGCATTATTCAACCCATTACTTACAGAGCCGTTACTCTGTCATAGTAAAACCTCTGCCCTACTGTCACGTTCTTACACTGACTTAGGCATCGGAGAGCCTTGCGTTGCCCACAGCCAGGGTCTTTGACTGCTTGTTTCCTCTTCCTCCTTTCAGGTTACTCTGAGGGCATCACATCCTCTTCTAGTGGGTCTAGAGTTCACCACCTCCGGGTCCGTGAATTTTCGTGCACCTACAGTATTCAAGATTTAGAACTTGTTCAAATGTGCCGTTCAACGTTAAAACAAATCAGTTCTGTAGCACTAAAAAGAGCAACGCATCTCAAAGTTGATCCGAATCTCCTTATAGCCGAATGTACAGGCCGAATTACATGGCTTTTAAGTTTAAGCCGTTGGTTACCTGACAAATGGAAGGACAAAGATGAACTGGAAGGACTGTTTAAGGCTTGAATGGGCAGTTGGGTTTAAACTGGTGTTGATCTTCACTTGCAAATGATTTGACCCTGGGCCCGACTTTCAGGCCTGGCCCGCCCTAATCCCTCATTTCGTGGATTTTGGTGCTCACCCTTACTTCCATAGGAATGTAGAGAATTATGAGACGTTATGACTATAGAATGGGGTCTTCAACCTTATAATTGGACCAAAGGACATTTTCTTAACCTCAAACCATGCCATGAGAATTCGCTGGGAAATTCAACGTTTTTCTCGTAACTAGTGACACCAAATAAAGTAGTAAATCGTTGATTTTCCAGCTTATTTTGAAATGGATGGTAGAGGACTAAAAATATAATGACCTAGAGTTAAATGGTAACTATAATTGGATTTCCTCAACATACTGCATTTCATATTGGAGTATGAATTCGTTGAGTCTCAATTTCCTTTCAATAAATTGACAGTATCTTTAGTATTCTTTGATGTTGATCTCATTATATGAGTCCGAAATATCGCTTCCGAATTGATGATTGTTAGAAATAAGGATTGAGTAAGAAATTGAAATATGTGATTATCATTCGAATCGAACATGATTAAATGAATATAAGCGTACTCAATTCTATCATTGTTTCGAGTCATATTATTTGATTCTATCGAGTCGGCACTACTTAGCTTCGACCTAGTGATGTCCGACGGGGTTACACTTGGTTTATATAATTGAAACTACTGCAGTAAGTCATATGGAGCTCCGGAACTCCAGACCGGGTAGCCAGCTAGCCTTTGGCGGGGCCGCTGGTGACATCCCAACTAGATTTGCTCCCTTTCGGGAGGATGAGCTTAAGGTAGTAGCCAATTAGTGTGCTTTCATTTTACTTGTTTCGTCCTGCATAAATTAATTGTTTTAGCACGATTGTCTAGCATTATCTATTATGGATCTCTATTAAATTACCCGTCTTAATTCAATTGAAGCATTATGTAATTCATTATTATGCATATGCTTGCTTAATCGTCGTATTAATGATACTACATTTGGTGTCACAGTCTCAGGTGCAGCCTCCGGTCCTCCAGAGGCCGAGGAGAGAGAGAAGGTTACCCATGAGGTACCTTCAGGTTTAGCTGAGTGGCCCGAGCCCGAGGCCCTTTAAGCTTATTTCCCGGGGAGAGCGTCAATACTTTTGGATAAACTCTTTTGTTGTGTGGCTAGCCCTTTTTTGTGTGGGCCACACTTAAGTGATAGAAATTCTTTTTTTTTATATTTTTGGTATTGATGTATAGGGTTCTTTGGTTACCCTGTTTTGTATACCATGTAATTAATTGTATAATTCTCTTTTGTATTAAAACTTGAACTATTATATAGACTGAATGGGAATTTGATACCTCACACAAATGAAATACAGCTTCCGCTATGTATAATTGTTTTCGATGTGTTTAGTGAGTTTTAACTCACGCATGTGGACAGTTGGTTTTCTCTCCTTCGTGTGTTGAACTTGGCTCGAGACAGGTACAGCACGCGGGAGTACGTGTGACACACCTCGGGGATTACCCTAGGCCAGGGTGATTCGGGACCGGGATGTGACATACGTAAGTATGGTATCAGAGCCCTGCAAGTCTTTCTAAAAGACTTAGAAACCTCATTAGAGACGTTGTGAGGATACGTTAGAATAGTTGACGAGTATAAAGTAGACAGGGCTCGTTAGTTCTTATTTGTGAGATTGTTATTAGTCTTATGTTTTTAGCTAACATTGTGTAATGAGAGTTAGGAAATAGTCTTGACTCTCCAATTGTTTTGCAGGTCAATGGCATCTGGTTCTGGAAGCGGGCACAACGGGGGAAACAATGAATTTCAAAATGATGGCTCATTTGTCGATTTGAACAATGAACCTCCCCCTATGGATGATAGGATGATGGTGTTGATGGAACAAATGACAAAGACTAATGAATATCTAGCAGCACTAGTAGCCAGACAAGGTCCAGTACAGCCAAACCCGGGACCACCAGTGGTGATTCAACCCAGGGAGAATGACCCAAATGCTTTGTACGATAAATTAGAAAAAGAGGAGCTACCGAATTCCAAGGAAAGGAAGATGCCATCCAGGCTGACGAATAGTTAGAGCATATCAACGATGTATTTGAGACGGTGATCTGTGATAACAGGCAGCGTGTAGCTCTCACAACATCTATGTTTCGAGGAGTTGCTAAAGATTGGTGGAAAAGCGTTCGAGATCCCTACAGAGCTATGCCTAATGCTACCATTTGGGAGACTTTCCAAGAGCAATTCCGCCGTAAATTCATACCACCCCATGTACATCGGAAGAAAGAAGAAGAATTCATCACCCTTAAGCAGAACAATATGACAGTGGTGACCTATGTGCATACCTTCACTCAGTTATCTAAATTTGCCAAAGATCTAGTTTATACGGAAAAGAAGAAAGTGAAGAGATTCGTTGGTGGACTCCACCCGGCGTATGAAGAGCAAGTGACAATGTACCGAAGACCTGAAACTTTTCAGGAGGCAGTAGACAGAGCCTATGTTGCAGAAGAGATGGCCACGAAGAAGAGGAATGTTGATCCAAAACGGAGCATGTACCAAGGGAAGAATTTTCAGTCCAAGAGCTGAGGGGGTGGTGTACTTCTATTACTTATCTTCATTAATGTTGATTGAGAGACCTCACTGCCTTTGGTTCTGGCTTCCTGCCCTTCGTGGGCAGAACTACCATGCACCGAAGCGCCCAAGTTAAAATCATTGGTGGGGCCCACCTTTGAAAAATCCAAATCGCTCCAGTACCCTAAGGCCCATTGTGTACTATGTATCTAAGTATTCAAAATCTATGTCAGTGGACCAATTGATGGATTGATCACCACATTTCACACAAAGAGGCTCCTTCCATTTCTGCCAATTAAAAAGAGGACAGTAAAGAAAGTTTATCCGTTTATTGGTGAGTTTCCCTTTTCCAAATGTCATTTGTAAGAGTGGGGGTTTTGTGTATGATTTTCTTGTTTAGGAAAAGAACTTTCTCCTTTTCTCTCTCTCTTTTTATCTTATTTTTTTTTATATTATTAGGTGATGTGCTGTGAGGGAGTAGTCATCTCTTTCCACTCACTGGAAACGGAACAAATGAAGAGGGGCATGGGACATTTTATTACCCAGCACTAGTTAGAAATCCAACTTGGGTTAGGTCAACCCAACTCACTTGACCCGACCTGACCCAAAATGAACCTTTCTATTAGTCTTGTTCAATTTGAGCTGTGGCATTTTGGTTAATTTTGAATCCTGCATCCAATTCAGGTAAGGTTGAGCTGGACGGGGACCTGAATTTGACTTGAGCATCCCCCATCTTATTTATCAAAAATCTTCACCCACGAACGGACCATATATTATAATGTGCTTCTGCAGTCAATCTCATAGGGCCCACTTGAATGCATTCCTAACTTTCGGGGTAGTACATATGGAAACAACATTTTACAGACAAGGGGTCATGCAGATTCAAAATAGCCCATCAAATTACCTTAGCCCTTAATATAACAGCCTTAAAATTTAATTATCTTTTAATCATAGATTTTATTTTTTTTAAATTTAAAATAGTGATCATGAGTAAATGTTGGATGAAGATAAAATTGGACAAGCGCATCACACCACATCATGGAGGGATACATGTCTGAAAAGAGCTGTACTAATCTAAAGTAGGCCCGATGGGCCCCATATAGCTGGACAGTAGATGCAATTTGCTCAAAGGCAAAAGTCCTCCCTGCTGGTGGAATGCTCGAAGGCTAAGGAAAGAAATGTCTCCTCCCACCATTGTACATTAGGGATACGACTTTTTTCATGGTGTTCTACAACCATAAGAGCTTTCTTAGATCATTAATTATTTAGGAATTTTCTTCACTGTCATTGGAATCATACTCAAGGGGGAGCTAGAGCCTAGATGTGTAAAATTGTTCAAATGTGCCGTTCAACATTCAAACAAATCTTGTACCAAAAAAAGAAAAAAAAAACATTCAAACAAATCAGTTTTGTAGCACTGAAAAGAGCAACGCATCTCAAAGTTGACCCGAATGTCCTTATAGCCGAATGTGCTGGCCGAATTGCATGGCTTTTAAGCCATTGGTTACATGACAAATGGAAGGACAATGATAAACTGGAAGGACTTTTACTATTGACTGGAGTGATAGGGGCCCGCCCGATCCGATTCAGTATGCAAGAGTTCTAGTGCGCACTCTGTAGTATTTGCATCACGGCTACTAAACTAGCAATTCAAGGCGCCTTTTTCGTGCCCACGTATCCTCCCTTCCATTTCCTCTCAACTGGGAAGGGAAAAGCAAAACACCGTCCCGCACAACAATTCATTCGTTACCATCAATGACGAAAACACTCTTCCTTCCTCTTTCGCCCATCATTCCTTTTCTTTTGTTTCTCCACTCATTTTCCTTTCACTCAAAATCTCTACCTCAAACTCTACAGCAAGAAGAGCGGCGAATCCTCCTCAAACTCAAAACAGAATGGAGAAACCCACCTTCCCTCTCCAATTGGACGATGGAGTCGAATGGAGACCACTGCTCCTGGCCTGAGATCTTTTGCGCCACCGATGGCACCATCACTGAAATCGATCTTCAAGACATGAACCTCTCCTTCCCAATCCCGCCCTCCATCTGCGACCTCACCAATCTCATTGACATTGGTTTTCAATGGAACAACATCCCCGGCCCTTTCCCGATCTATCTCTCCAACTGCTCCAATCTCCAATACCTCGACATCTCGTCGAGTCAATTCGTCGGTCGCCTGCCTCCCGACATCGACCGCCTCTCCTCCCTCCGATCTTTCTACATCTCCGACAATAACTTCACCGGAGACATCCCGCAGGAGATAGGTCATATGTCCAATCTTACCATCCTCTATCTCGATCAGAACCACTTCAACGGATCTGTCCCTTCAGAGATCGGCAATCTGGAGAATCTCGAATCACTGGATCTCAGTGACCTTTCGATCATGCCGCAATGGAGAATCCCACCTGAATTCGGCCGGTTGAGGAAGCTCAAATACCTCGCGATTTGGAACTCAAATCTGATCGGCGAAATTCCGGCAAGTCTGACTGCACTCCATTTGCTCCAGACTCTTGAGTTACAAGAAAATAGAATCTCCGGCGAGATACCGTCAAATATCATCTCGTTGGAATCTCTCCGCACTCTCAATCTCAGCAAAAATCAGCTCACCGGCAGGATTCCTGGGGATATCGGGTTTATGCTCGCGCTCGACTCTCTTGACCTATCTAGAAACCAACTCTCCGGTGAGATCCCGCCGGATCTCAGATACCTTCTGTGTGGGCTGCTTCGACCGAAACCGATGTTGTATGTAATTCTTTGGTAATAGCGCCAATCAGGGTCTTAACCCCCTTCTCTCCGACATAAGCAGCGTCTCAGCCTTTGTCAAGGTGGGATTGGTCCCGGTAGGAGTACCGACCATGTCCTACCGAACTCGGTCTCACGCTGGCATCCCAGTCCGATCTCGGGTATATCTGACCCCGGCCTCTTCTCCAGTTCGGCCCCTCTGCCGAGGTGAACACCGGGCTTCCAGTTCCCATTATGAGATGGGACGGGTACTTTGTAGGGAGTCCCTGTCAGGTAGGGCGGCCACCGGCCAAGGATAAGGGCTCGTTCTTATCAACAGATCACATCCACATTTATGTGAGGGATTTGAGGGGAGGTTTGATGGGACAAGTATCCTCACCTACCCCCACTAAAGATCCCAGGTGTGGGCTGATAGGACAAGTATCCTTACCTACCTCCACTATAGAACCTTCCACTCTCCTCTATATATGCCTGCATGAAGAGTCATGAACAGGTACATGCAAAATACAGTCCACACTGTTACTCTGCTAAAACATCTCTTCTTCTCCACTTCACCCTAGTTCAGTGACTGCACTAACTCAGGCGTCGGAGTGCCTTTGGCTGATAGCAGCCTCGGGCCCTGACTGCTGTTTTCTCTTCCCTTTCAGGTTTCAGATCAGCAGAGACACTTGTTCAAGCTAAACAACCTCTCTGAAAACCCTCATCATCAGTTAACCCCAAGTCCGTAATAATTAGGCACGCATAATTTGGCGCCGTCTGTGGGGAACGATCTGAGAATTCCACATTTTCATTCGAATAGCTATGCCTCCCAAGGCTCAGAAGGGAAAGAGCGTTGCTAGACCGTCTGGGTCTAAGCAACCAGAAACATTCCTGCCTCTCATGCCACCTCCACTGGTGACAGACCAGGCAGGAGCGTTGGTGACAAGTTCGCGAAGAGATACCAGGCGAGCACCATCCAACCCTCCTCCGAGGGGAGTGGGAGGAGAACCTGGTATGCGGAGTGTAGGTTCACCCGTTACGGTGACACACTCATCGTCAAGAGGAGCAGCAGCGTCTTCTCGGCGCGATCCTGTATTAGAGCGGGCTCGGACGAATACCTCCCGGGCGGAACGTCCGCGCCTGGAAGTTGTTCTCAACGCGCCGCCTCGAAAGGACGTTCCTCCTCAGGAACGGCCCTTACGAAGTGGGGCTCCTGTGCAGTCTCCTCCACCTCGGTCTTCTCACGGGGATCATATGGAAGAGGATCACGTCCACCTCGGCGATGAAGGTGACGACGACATGGTCCTGGAGGACGATGTTGAGGCCCAAGCCGAGGCCATCAAGGCCCAAAACCTCATCATCGAAGAACAAAAAGGGCAGATCCTCCAGCTTCAGCGGCAGCTTGAGACGAAGAGCCAAGTCCAGCCCGAAGCCTCTCACACCCCTCCACCTAAGCAACGAGCTCGTCTCGGTCTTCGGGGTCGACCAGACCTAAGGGATCAGCTGAATGAAAGGCGCACCCGAGCTCGAGAAGAGGGCTCGAGTAACACTCATGCCAGTGCCGACCAGCGCCAGCACCATAAACAAAGGCGGGAGACCAGGGCCGACCCCGAGATGGCTGACTACATCGATCAGCAGATTAAGCTGGCCGTACAGCAGAGCCTGGAGCAGGCCGGCCTCTCTCGAGGTCGGTTAACTACCAAACACGGTGACATCCATGGTACCTCTCCATTTTCTTGGGAAATCAGGGATCATCCCCTCCCTGACAAGTTTAGCGTCCCACGTTTCAATCTTTATGACGGGACGTCGGACCCCGAGGCTCATCTTCGGCACTTTACCCAGAAGATGACGGTATTCAGCGGGGACGGCGACCTTGACTGCAAGGTTTTCTCCTCCAGCTTGGGCGACCTCCCACTTCGGTGGTTCTGTGCACTCCCCGAGGGATCGATTTCGAGCTGGCCACAGCTCCGGAACTCCTTTGTCGAAAAATTTCAAGCCCACCGGGTCATTCCGAAGACTGACGCCGACCTGATCTCAATCAAGATGAGGCCGACCGAGACTCTTACTTAGTTCGCCAAACGATTCTGGACCATCTACAGCGTGATTGAAAATTCCAATGACGACGTAGCCATCACTGCCTTCCAACAAGCTTTGCTTCCGGGCAATGAGCTTCGGCAGAAACTGGTACGTCATCCTGCACCTTCAGTGAAGGCTCTGATGGTCCGGGTGAACCAGTACGTTGAGCAGGAAGAAGACGACATCCGAGCTCGGGAGAGCCATAATCTCTGGCCAGAAAGCCGACCGGAGGGCCGTCCCACGAGAAGAGAGAGGAGGCTTGCTAAGAAAGAGGTGGATCGGAGTAGAGAGCCATCCAGCTCGGCAGTACGCCCTGCCCCCACCTCGGGAGGCAGCGCGAGGCCGAAACCAAGTGGCGCCTCTTATAGAGCCGTCAATACCATCTTCAAAGAGCCTATCTACAAGCTCCTCGGCAAAATCCAGGCCCAGCCCTTCTTCAAGTGGCCCCAGCCAATGAGGGGTGACGTCTCCTCCCGAGATCAGAGCAAGTTCTGTGCCTACCACAAAGATAGAGGACACAGAACCGAGGACTGCTATGCCTTCAAGGCGCACCTTGAAAAGATCGTGAAAGATGGGCATCTAAGAGACCATGTCAGGGAAGAAGGCAGAGTGAACAACGCTCAGCAACGCCTCCCCGATGACCAAGGCCGCGGTGAGCCTGCAGGGACCATCGACGTCATTCACTTGGCTCCTGCCCCCAGGGGAAGTGACCGAGCCCGTGCCGATGCCAGGAAAGCCCAGCATAGCAAGCATGTGATGACGGCCGAGTTCGGTCCCTCAGCAAAGAAAGCACGTGTGGAGAGGCCAAAAATTTGGTTCTCTGATAAAGACTTGGCCGGGGTCCAGCTACCCCACAATGATCCTCTTCTTCTGACTATGAGGTTACACAACTTCGATGTCAAAAGGATCCTAGTGGACCCTGGAAGCTCCTCGGAAATCCTCTACTTGGACTGCTTCAGGAGGATGGGCCTGAAAGAGGAGGACCTGCAGGAAGCCCGCACCCCCCTGGTGGGTTTCAGCTCCAAGACGGTGTATCCCAAAGGGAAAATTTCCCTCAAGGTCGAGGTCGGAGGAGCTTCCACAAAGGTAGACTTCCTGGTGGTGGATGCACAATCTCCATACAATGCCATCATGGGGAGAACCTGGCTCCATAACCTTGAGGCCGTTCCCTCGACCCATCACCAGAAGCTCAAGTTTCCTTTACAGAACAAGGATGGGAGTTTCGAAGTTATCATAGTCCGCGGCGACCAAGACATGGCCAAAGAATGCCTCTTGGCCGTGGTCCCCGGAGATACGCAGCCACAGCAAGTCCACATGACCGAGCTGGAAGCTGAGCTCGACGCTGTGGGACGAACTCCCGAACAGAAGAGCATCGAAGACCTCACCCAGGTCGGGATCGATACCAGCGATCCAGAGAGGTTCTTCCTGCTCGGTAGCCAACTCGCTGACGAGGAGAGGACCAGGATGCTCGACTTCCTGTTACAAAATAGGGAGGTCTTCGCCTGGACCCCATATGAAATGTCCGGAGTCAGCCCCGAGGTCATAAGCCATAAGCTGAATGTGGATCCCCGACATAAACCTGTTGTCCAAAAGGTTCGCAGGACGGGCGCCCAACAGGCAGAGGCTGTGACCAAGGAGGTCGACAAATTACTGGACGCTGAGGCTATCCGCGAAGTCCAGTACCCTGTGTGGTTGGCCAACACAGTTGTGGTAAAAAAGAAGGATGGCAGCTGGAGGGTCTGTGTAGACTTCACCGACCTCAACAAAGCCTGCCCCAAAGACAGCTTTCCTCTACCGAAGATAGACCAGCTGATCGACGCCACTGCCGGCCACGAGAGGATGAGTTTCCTCGATGCTTACCGAGGTTACCATCAAATTCCAATGCACGAGCCTGATCAAGAAAAAACCGCGTTCATAACACCCAGGGGCACCTACTGCTACAAAGTAATGCCCTTCGGGTTAAAAAACGCCGGTGCCACTTACCAGAGGCTGGTAACCAAGATGTTTCAAGACCAGCTCGGCAGCACGATCGAGGTCTATATTGATGATATGGTCGTTAAGTCTAAGCGGTCACAGGACCACTTGACTGACTTACGTCAAACCTTCTCCATCCTCAAGAAATATCAGCTCAAGTTGAACGCCTCCAAATGTGCATTTGGCGTCGGCTCGGGCAAGTTCCTTGGCAGCCTGGTTACGAGGCGAGGAATCGAGGCTAATCCCGATCAGATCTCGGCACTCAGAGCCCTGCAGAGTCCGAACTCGATAAAACAGGTTCAGAAACTTACCGGGATGGCGGCAGCACTGAACCGCTTCATCAGCCGAGCTTCGGATAAATGCCTTCCCTTCTTTCAGCTCTTGAAAAAGAGCTCCGGGTTCAAGTGGACCCCGGAATGCGAAAGCGCTCTCCAGGAGCTCAAAGTGTACCTTTCCTCCCCTCCTCTGCTTTCCACCCCAGTGCGGGGTGAGATCTTATATCTATATCTGGCAGTTTCGGACCATGCGGTGAGCTCTGTGCTCGTAAGAGAAGATGACAGGCAGCAGAGACCCATCTATTATACAAGCAAAATCTTGCTCGATGCCGAAACGAGATACTTGCCATTGGAAAAGCTCGCGTTAGCACTCGTTAGTGCTTCGCGGAAGCTCTCCCACTACTTCCTGACATATTCTATCGTGGTTGTGACCGAACACCCACTCAAGTCCCTCTTCAGGAGAGCAGACTTTTCAGGACGAGTGTCTAAATGGGCTGTCGAACTCGGGCAATACGATATCCAGTATCAGCCCAGAACGGCCATCAAAGCCCAAGTCCTGGCAGACTTTATTGTGGAATTCACTTCTCCTAGTTCGGCACCAAGTCATCTCGACACCGAACTGGGGGGCGAGGAGGCAACGACTTCGGCAGAGACCGAGCAGGATCGGTCCTGGAAACAGTTCCTCGACTCATCTTGGAAAGTCTTCGTCGATGGGTCCTCCACCTCCAAACGGGCTGGTGCTGGCATAGTCCTTCAATCTCCGGAGGGTCTTGTCATTGAGCAAGCCCTGACTCTTGACTTCAAAGCTTCTAACAATGAAGCCGAGTATGAAGCATTAATTGCAGGGCTGGGCAGTGCAAAAACCCTGGGGGCACAACAACTGGTGATTTTCAGCGACTCACAGCTGGTCACGAGCCAACTGAATGGAGATTACCAGGCCCGAGATGACAGGATGGCAGCCTACCTGGCCTACACCAAGCAACGCCTATCTCAGTTCCAAAAGGCTGTAGTCAGGCAAATAGGCAGAGACGCCAACTCTCACGCCGATGCTCTAGCAAATCTAGCCTCTGCTGTCGAGGCAGGAAGAAAAAGAACTATCGAAGTGGAAGCACTGGACATACCGAGCATACAACTTCAACCGCCTCGACAGATTTTGTGCACTGACCTCGGTCCAAGCTGGATGGATGAACTTATCTCCTACCTCAAGAATGACCAGCTACCCGAGGACAAGAGCCAAGCCCACAAAATCAGGCTGAAGGCAGCCCGATTTTGGCTCTCTCCAGACGATAAACTCTACAAGAAATCCTACAATGGCCCTTACCTCCGGTGCGTTCATCGGAGCAAAGTCGAAGACTTCCTTTATGAAATCCATGAAGGGATCTGCGGCAGCCACATCGGAGGTCGGTCACTCGCTTACCGAGCTATCAGCCAGGGGTACTGGTGGCCCTATATGCAGAAGGATGCACAGGTCTATGCCAGGAAATGTGAGAAGTGCCAGAAGTTCTCGCACTCTCTCCATCAGCCAGCACATGACCTGAGCCCCCTTTCCAGCCCCTGGCCCTTCGCCCAATGGGGACTGGACCTCGTCGGACCCCTCCACCTAGCTCCAGGGAACAAAAGATGGTTGATCGTAGCAACTGACTACTTCACCAAGTGGATAGAAGCCGAAGCACTCTCCTCCATCACTGAGAAGGACACCAAAAACTTCGTGTGGAGAAGTATTGTAACTAGATTCGGAGTACCTCGAACCTTGGTCACGGACAACGGGACCCAGTTCGACTCCAATTTCTTCAGAAGCTTCTGTCAAGACCTTGGCATCAGGAACTACTACTCTACCCCGGCCTACCCCCAGAGCAATGGGCAGGCTGAAATTTCGAACAAGGTGGTGCTTGACGGACTCAAAAAGAGACTAGATCGAGCCAAAGGGAGATGGGTAGAGGAACTTCCAAGTGTCCTATGGGCATATAGGACTACCCCGAGGCGCTCGACCTCGGAAACTCATTTCTCCCTAGCCTACGGAATGGAAGCTGTAATTCCACTTGAGGTCGGCCTCCCCACCCTCAGGTCGGAACTGTTCGACCGAGGCCAGAATGATGCAAACCTCGCCACAGAACTCGACTTGGCGGAGGAGCGAAGGGATGCCGCAGCCATCCTTCTCGCTTCCTACCAGCGACAGTTGGCTAGAGGGTATAATCAAAGGGTCAGAGAGCGAAAGTTCTCCCCTGGAGAGTTGGTCTTGAAAAAGACTCTTCCAGCAGACAGGAATCCCAGCGAAGGAAAGTTTGCACCGAACTGGCATGGACCGTTTAAGGTGACTTCGGTTGCTGGGCAGTCTGCATATAGGCTTGAGGACATGGAGGGCAGAGAGCTGCCACGCCCATGGAATGCCACCCACCTCAAGAAATTCTATTTTTGATGTAATCAGAGTTGGGAAGTTAATAAACTGTTTCTTTTTATAGAATACGTTTACAAGCTGTCCCCTATTCTCGAAAAAATGTCCAAGTTATGGAACTCGGCATATATCTACAGCTCGGTTACGGAACCGACTTGAATTCTTTGTTCGGTTATCTTAGTTTACTTTGGCATGGTCAATGGACCAGTCGAGTTCTGACTATAAACCGGACTTAGCTTTGGTCATAGGACCAAACGCCCTCAGTTTTACCGAGATTGATGCTCGTTATGGTTGCAAAATCAATACAGCACCTCGGGTTACAACTACTACAAGTTCGGCTTATACCGAACTCATTTACTTTGTCTTATTTCCTATTATTTATTCTGGTTGTTAAGCCAAACGCATAAAGAAAGGAAAAAAGAGAAGAAAAATTCAAAGTTGGAAGCAAAGCCAATTTCATTTCATGAAATGAGAAAGGTTACAAATTTCCCAACAAAAAGAATTACAAAATTTCCCCCAGTACAGAAAAAATAAAAACAAAATTACATCATATTTTTTCAGACCACAGCCCCCTCGGCGCCATCAGCAGCAGCAGCTTCCATGACCTCGACAGCCACTTGTCCGGCGTCGACCTCCGCGTCGTGTCCGGGGGCACTGTCTTCGGTCTCCCTGGCTGGGGCCTCAGGAGCTTGGTTCGGTGCGGGCTGAGGAGGAGGAAACTGAGGGATCTCTGTATACACAGGGCTGTCCTCGGGGACCCCTGCTGCTCTCAACGAGCTTGTCCATCCCAGCCTCCAGGCCTTCAGGCTGACGCTCTTGACTTGGGCGATGTACTGTTCGGTGGCTTCCGCCACCCCTTCGTCAAAAGCTTTGTCAACCTCAGCCCGTAGCTTGTCGACATCAGCTCGGAGTTCAGCCTCTGCCTCCTCCCACCTTTTTTCAAGTTCGGCCGTTGCTTGAACTTGATTTTCCAGCTCCGCTCTGACCTTATCGAGCTCGTCTCTGAGGCCCAAGACGCTCTTTTCCTGCTCGGCTGCCTTTTGCTTTATTAGGCTGAGCTCGGCCTCGAGCTCCAGTTCCCTTTTCTCGGCCCTCTCCGCCCGAGCGGTGCTCTGCTGGGCCTTGTCCGCCGACACCAGCGCCCTTTGCAGGATCTGAAGAAACAAACAAGTGTTAAGCCGACATCAATACCAGAATTACAGAAATCAAAGCAATGCAAAGTTCAAGGGAGAAAATTACCCTGAGGGCGTCGGCCATCTGAGCCACATCCAGCTCCACCTCGCTCCTCTTCATATGTTCTGCCATGTCTCCAGGCAGAGCGCAGGCGTGCGCAAGGGCACTGACAACAGATGTGCCATCACTCAGCCGGCCGTCCGACGACAGCGACTGGCCATCCTCCAGCAGGAAGCTAGGGTTCCAGATCGGAGGGCCGAGCAGCGGCGAGTGCTGAGAGGCAGGGTTGGGCTCGTCCCCCACTGGGTCCGCAACCCTGGGCCTTTTTCCCAGCCGAACTGAATCCCGACGGGATTTGGTGGAGCGCTCGGCCACTGCTGGAGGCTGAGGAGATTGAACTGGGGGAGAGACGACCGTATCCTCCAGGTTCGGAGGGAGAACGGCCCCCGAGGTGGGCGAGTCTCCGAAGATGACTTCGTCGAGACTAATAAGGGTCGCGCGGCGTCGTCCCATCTCGGCCTCTTCGTCCGACTCAGAAGATGGGAGAATCACAAGCTCCTCCTGCCGAACCCCCTCGGGCTCACCCTCCGGCTCACTTTCCTCCTCGGAGTCGGTCTCTGTTGCGGTCTGGACCTGCGACGGACCGGCTTCGGCTGAAGCTCTAGAAGGTGTGGCCTCGGGAGGTACTTGCGCAGGCCCTGCTGCTAGAGCTGTTTGCTCCTCGGCTTCGGCAAGAGTTAGGACTTGCTCCCCCCTGAGGTTCTCGTGCCTTCTTCTTATGAAAGATCGGTACACGGGTTCGTACCCAAGAAGGGCTGAGGCAGATCGGGTCCGGTGACCCTTGTAGCTGTAAATCCTTTTCAACCAGCCGACGTTTCGTCGCCACCCGGAGTTCCTCCTCTGCCGTTTCCTCTCCGCGTGACCTGCACGACAAGCAATTAGGCATCAGTTCGGCAGAGTGAAACTACATCAGAAGTTCATAAATTGAGATATTTACTCGGTGGTTCTCCGAGACGACCGGGTACGTGGTCCACCCTGGGCTCTCCGGGGGCATACTCCCAGTTCCCGGTGACGTAAAGGCAGTCCTCCCCGGCGTATTTTGTGTTGTCTTCGAGCTCGTTGATTATGGGAATCTCCTTCGGTCGAACTCGCAAATAGTATGCGTCGTCCTTCGGAGATCGACACAGGTTATATACATCCTCAATGTCTTCGACGCCGAGGTTGGTTCCCAATATCCTATTCAGTTCGGCTATACCCATGATTACCTTAAAACCATTGGGCATTAGTTGGCACGGGGTAAGGTTCCACCTCCTGAGGCAAGCTCTCAGGAGGGGATGGACTGGGAATCTCACTCCGCCCTCTATTATGGCTACTAGAGGGAATGGCATCCATCCCTCTACAAGCACCCGTGGTCGGCTTCGGTCACGGTCCCCATCCGCCCTAATCTGGACGTTCTCTGGTATCTGGTATTGTTTCCTGAGCTCGGCTAGGGCAAGCTCTGTGTCTATCCAATGTCTAAAAACCCCCATCTTCCCTAGCCTAGACCGGAATACTGGTGACGGTGACGGAGAAGAAAGATAGTAGACACCCCCAAAAACAGAAAAAGAGCCCAGAGAAGGAAAAAATGTCAGAGGCAGGAGGGAACTCACTAAGACATAGGGCCGGAAAGGATGTAGAGAACAGAGAACTCTAAACTTCAGGAGACGAACGAAAGGGCTTCTCGGACGATGAGGCTCCAGGCAACTCAGGCGAAAGCTCCAAGCACAGTGACAGCGAAAGTGGTCCTCCTTCCAGGACCGGGGTTTTTATACACAGATGGAGATCTCTTCGTATCCCGAAAGGCATGTGCAGACACCGCCTCGAGCACGCCACCCGTCTCCTCGATAAGACGCAATGGCCATCAGGGACCTGACACATGGCGGCGTCACAGCGCCCTCATGATGATATGGTTGGGGCTATTAAAACCGCCTCCAGACAGCATGGCGCTATTAAAAGCGCCTCGGAAAGCGAAGCGGTACCCCACGCCTGTAAACTGCAGGATCGGTTTCGGAAAGTCCATCCTATCACTCCTAACCCCGTGGTCTCCTTGACCCCCCGAAGTCAGGAGCAGGGGGCAATTGTGTGGGCTGCTTCGACCGAAACCGATGTTGTATGTAATTCTTTGGTAATAGCGCCAATCAGGGTCTTAACCCCCTTCTCTCCGACATAAGCAGCGTCTCAGCCTTTGTCAAGGTGGGATTGGTCCCGGTAGGAGTACCGACCATGTCCTACCGAACTCGGTCTCACGCTGGCATCCCAGTCCGATCTCGGGTATATCTGACCCCGGCCTCTTCTCCAGTTCGGCCCCTCTGCCGAGGTGAACACCGGGCTTCCAGTTCCCATTATGAGATGGGACGGGTACTTTGTAGGGAGTCCCTGTCAGGTAGGGCGGCCACCGGCCAAGGATAAGGGCTCGTTCTTATCAACAGATCACATCCACATTTATGTGAGGGATTTGAGGGGAGGTTTGATGGGACAAGTATCCTCACCTACCCCCACTAAAGATCCCAGGTGTGGGCTGATAGGACAAGTATCCTTACCTACCTCCACTATGGAACCTTCCACTCTCCTCTATATATGCCTGCATGAAGAGTCATGAACAGGTACATGCAAAATACAGTCCACACTGTTACTCTGCTAAAACATCTCTTCTTCTCCACTTCACCCTAGTTCAGTGACTGCACTAACTCAGGCGTCGGAGTGCCTTTGGCTGATAGCAGCCTCGGGCCCTGACTGCTGTTTTCTCTTCCCTTTCAGGTTTCAGATCAGCAGAGACACTTGTTCAAGCTAAACAACCTCTCTGAAAACCCTCATCATCAGTTAACCCCAAGTCCGTAATAATTAGGCACGCACACCTTCACTTCCACAAACTCGACCTCTCTTCCAACCGACTCATCGGAAAGATACCAGACGAGTTAGACAAGCCGGAGTTCGAGACGAGCTTCCTCAACAACTCAGGACTGTGTGCATCCGAGTCCAACCATAATCACTCCACCAACTTCAACATCCGCTCCTGCGACTCCTCCAAAATATCGCCCCGAGTTCTCGCTTCCATTTTGGCCATCTCGGGCTTCTCAATCCTCCTCGTTCTCGCTTTCCTCGTGTGGTTCTTCGTTACAAGAGATCACAAGAATAGGAAGCGAGAGAAGAGAGAGGAGGAGGAAGATCTCCCTACGCCTACGTGGTGGTTTACCTCGTTCCATCGGCTGGATTTCACGGGGGACGACATCTTAAACGGTCTGGTGGAAAGCAACCTTATTGGGAGCGGAGGATCCGGGAAGGTTTATCGGATCTCCGTAGGGAACCAAACGGACAACTTGGTGGTGGCCGTGAAAAAGATTTATAACAGCAACAAGTCGGACGCCAAGTTGGAAAAGGAATTCCAAGCGGAGATTGAAATACTGGGCCGGATCCGACACACCAACATTGTCAAGTTGCTCTGCTGCAGTTCCAGCCAAGATTCAAAGCTTCTTGTGTACGAGTACATGGAGAATGGTAGCTTGGATCACTGGCTGCATCAGAAGAGAAATGGTAAGATGGAATCCGGACCATTGGATTGGCCAATCCGGCTACGGATCGCAGTGGATGCAGTCCAGGGGCTTTGCTACATGCACCACTCCTGCTCCCCTCCCATCATCCACCGAGACGTCAAGTCCAGCAATATCCTTCTCGACTCCGAATTCAAGGCCCGGATCGCAGATTTTGGGCTTGCCCGGATACTGATCCGGCACAGGCAGGGAGAGCCCGAGACCATGTCTGCGATAGCCGGCACTTTCGGTTACATTGCTCCAGAGTATGCGGTCTGGGCACGAGCAAACGAGAAGTGCGATGTGTATAGCTTTGGGGTGGTGCTTCTAGAGCTGGCGACAGGAAAGAAAGCGTGCATCACGTCCGATGGGTGCAATGGTTTGGTGGAATGGGCGTGGCATCATTTGCTGGAGGGGAAGGACTTGGTGGAAGCACTTGATGAGGAGCTTAGAGAAGATCCTACTTACTTGAATGAGATGACTCTGGTATTCAACCTGGGGCTCAACTGTACTGTGAAAATGCCTTCACATAGGCCTTCCGTGAAACAAGTGCTGCAAATCTTGCAGCAGTGTGGCACACCTCAGAACTCTAGATAGTCACACTCTGGCAACGTGGAGAGTATGATGTGGACCCACTTATTTACGCTTCCAGTCCCTCTTTGGCAACGTAGATAGTATGATGTAGTATGATGTTGACTGTTTTTATCTTTTGTTTTGGTGGTCGATATTTTTACAAATATGAACATGCAGGTCCCATTCACAATGTAGATTACACAGTACCCGTTATGTTGCCACTTTGCTGCATCTGAGTCACATGGTTTTGAGGCGATAAGGCAGAATTATAGCAATAGAGTAAACAGCTCTTACCTATGTGTTCTTTTCTTTTTTTACCCCTAAAGCTTTACATATGTGACTATAGTTAGACATATGTGAAGTGACAAATTTAGGCATGTGGGGCATGCTCCAATGCCCCCATTCAACTCTATAGGGATTTTAATTCTGACGTGCGGCAACTATTTAAATTGCTCCTGCTCCAAGGCCCTATTAAACCTCTATGGAGAATACCCAAGGTTGCTACCATGTTGGTCCGCTGCTGCCTGCAGTGATGTAGATTAGTCTACCCACGATCCCCTTGACATAGGATCCGGACTCCCAGTCTTATCCTCTCCCACCTACGGGCCTTTCAAGTTGATTCTCTTTGTTTTTTTCTCTTGTTTTGGTGGTCCAAGTTTCTACAAACACGAACATGCATGTAGGTCCCCTGTTCACATATAGATTGGACAGTGCCACTAGTTCAGTCCCGTTGTTAAACATTGATAAACCAGTTTATGGAGCTAATTAGCTATCCGCAGTCTAAATGCATGCAGATAGAGGAAGGAAGACAACGTGATGTACGTGTAGCATTATCACTGGATCGACAAAGTTGACAGAAAACGTGGCGTACGTGAAACTTTATAAAAAAGAATGAGCGAGCTGCTTTTTCGCCAGAATGATTTGACTATTAAACGTGGGTGAGAATGAGATATCACAATATATCCCAATAATGCATGCATTGTGATATGACCCAGTAAAGATCACTTGGGTAAAGGAAGAGTCCGGAACTACGTTATTACCCCTCCAGACTCCCACATGGGGATGTCGATGAACCTCCCATTCTTTGGTGACGGACCCACCCCCACTCAAAAACTTTTGTTGTGGATCCTCTTTTGTTTTTTAAAACCCGATTTAACAATCTATGTCCCACACGCTTGTAATGGAATGAAATCTTACTTTTGGACCTGTTTTTCCATTTTTATTTTTTTTTCCCACTCTTTCCTCATTCAAACTGAACACTGGTCTTAATAAAAAGGGAAAAACCGGACGCAGGTGTTAATTAGGTGTTGTGAACGGTTTCTCGATTGAAGGAGAGGAGTAAAAATTTTCTGTGTTTGTGTTGACGGTCACACAGGGTGAAACATGGAAATCTCTCAGGGTGCACTCTCGGATGACTCGTGGGGTAGTAGAAATTGAGCGGCAGGGCACAGTCGGGGAGAGTGTCGTTAATGATAGAGCGAAGGATCACTCTACTGTCATGGGTGAGGTCCACCACATCATCTAACCCCTTAATCTATGTCCCACAGGTTTAATAATTGTATATTTAAAAAAAAAAAATATCCGCCAAATTAACAGTTTAATCCATTCGGATCAATGTAAATCCCAGGATCCAATGATTATAGGGGATGTGTGGCTGGTCAACTTAGTGGATAGGTTATCAAGTAGGTTTGTAATGCATCAGCATTTCTCATAGGATTAATCATGTGGTCAGATATTTGTGAGTAGCTGCAGTGACTGCTATGTTGCAAGTTGCAACTAAGATGATAGTTTATTAATATTTAATATAGGGTAAATAATCGTATTTTTTTATTTGCAGCAGCAAAAATCTTGTTGAAAAAGCTTACAAAGCCATTACAACAATCACCCACAAACCAGTGAAGGAGAAGAGGCTCATAGCAACAAATTATGATATATTAAAGTCAAGGATTTTGCATTCGATTTTGACCGAATTTCTGATGGTTTAGCAAGGAAAGATAAAAATTATAAAGGTTTAGAGATTTGAACTCTTGATGGTCATAGCCTTTTAAATAAAGCTAAGCTAACCATCAAACCACACAATTATGATATATAATTATTTATCCAAAAAATGTCAAAAGTAGCTAGAAGGAGCGGGGCACTCTTGCCACATGCGCCATGCCTGTGCTTAGCAAGGGTTATTACGTTAGTAACAAATTGGGCAAGTTTGTAAAGTGCTGTACAAAAGTGGTACCGTGAACAGCCATTTTCGCTTTCCACATAAAATCAATTCCGCAACTCTAATTGAAAATGATTTTCAAAGAAATCACAAAGAACTTAAGGTGGGACTTTCAATGATTATTTCTTTTTTAAAAAAAAATTCACTTTTCACACTTTTTCCAAGAAACATATCAAAATCAGTTATATTCTCAGTAGAAATTAAATCTATCAAAGTAGATGTTTGTTTGTTTGTCTGGTTCTTTGATATTGGTTGCATTCTCAATATAACTGCAACCATTCATTACATGTGACCATGTTACTGACATATCACCATAATCAGAGGATTAAAAAAAAGTAAGTTTTCGCAGATAAGCACAACTCTGTGATTGTAGAAGGCAAAATGTTGTGGTTGTACTAATCTTGTGATTGGTGAACTTGCAACTTCCATCATATTATGTTAACCCTGTGGAATGTCTAGTGCTATTAGAAGTTAGATCCCTCAAGTTAAACATCTGCATTACTTATTACTTACATCAGATTTAGCCACAACGGATATTTAATTGCACAAGTACTTATTCCTTTTGTGAGATTTATCAGCTCTAAATGAGATTTTTGTGGCATGAGCCGCATACCAGATAGGCACCTGTGTGGGTTCCCATTGGCTATATATTCATAGATATTTGCCTTGTTCCTATCTGCATCACAATACCCAGCCAAATTCCTGTGCTGAACTCTTATCAGGAGCAGCCTTCAAAGTTCAATCCCAATCTAAACCTTCATATTGCAATAAAGTTTTTCCCTTGATGTTAGGTCTAGTCCTCTGATTTTGTTAAGAAAAGAACTTTAGCTGAACATGGACACTTGCCTTAGTACAAAATTCCCTTGACCCCTGAGATGATAATTGAGAGAGCTTCTTGATAGCAACTCGTGTGCCATCTTTCATGTAGCCATGGTAAACGACTCCCAAGTCCTGCTCTGCCAACTACCTTTTTGAAGTTGTTGGGGATCTTCACTTTTAAGTCCAACATCATACACATGGTTTTAAACTCAGATTAAACTCAAGTTGTATTCCCAATGCATAAAGTGTTTCAGCCATGACATATTGTATTTTATTGGGTTAGGTCCAAAACCAAAAATGTTAAGGCAACTCTGTTCTCACCACCTTTAGATTGTATTATGTTGCTTTATTTACATCTTAAAAACCATATGAGCAAAGAAAATTTTATGGTATAGAGAGAGTTAGTTTGTGATTAAGAATTTATGGTATAGAGATATAAAATCATTAATGAAATATGTAAAAAGTGTAGTGAAAATGGCAATGCTACCTCTCTGTTGTGGGAATTTCCGAAGTACGGAAACTGCATTTGTTAGAACAACTAGTGATGGAATTATTGATGCAAGTACAAAAACAAGAACCTTTCCGTGATTTTTGCATGAACCAACTTGAAATGGATTGATATCATTGTTGACATTGAAATTAAAAGATTCAATCATATCTGGATTGTTATCCACATTGACAAGAAGCAGAGTTGAACATTCAGCTACTTTTTTTTTTATTGTTTTAAGGGTAAAGATCAATCTCACAAATGGACATCCAGTTGTTGAAAGCAGGATCGGAAATGTAGGGGCAAAAACTCAAAAAAATTAAGCAGCAAATAATGGTAGGAAAAAAAATTATGAGATACACAATCCTCATTCATTTCGGTAAGTGGCAGCTGCTTATGCCGCCATTGGAATGCTTGGGAAGCCAAAGGAGAACGTCAAATCATTAGTAATTGGACTGTGGGGTTTGTTTTATGAATCGAGAGTGTTATGATTAGTAGGATGTTTGACTAATGGGGATTCTAGCCTAGAAATTCAATTCCATTGCCAGCTACCTTTAATGTTGAAGAATGGGATTTTTGTTCTCTCTGTCCAGATTACTGCTTAGTTCCTGATTTTGCAAGTTTGATATTAGGTCTCGAGACTGCTAGCTTTGGAATAAGTCTTTCTGAAACATGCTAATGATAATCAACATAATATGGAATTTATGAAAATATGATCCAACTATATGGCCTATTTTCTGTCCTTCTTTTCGATCATCTGTCTTTATCTTCGACTGCTTCAAAACGTCATCTTCAGTCTAGAAACAATATCCTCTTCAATCATGACGTACCAGTTACTGATCTCCTCCATTATTACATTGAATTTTTTCCTCACGCAGGAGTTTATACATAATTGAAAATTCAAAACTTAAATAAATCACGATCAAACAGTCGTGCCCAAATAAAAAAAAAATTGCGGAATAACATAAATATAAACCATTCATGCAGGCCATAATAGTTGGATCGATAAATTGCTGCAAAACAGAGTCAGAACGGATCTATATTTGCCGATTATGGCGATGCATAGTTATCCTAATTAATGGACGATCATGTGTTCTAAAACCATGCTCTGATACCACATGTTATACTATTATTAACATGAACCCTAAGATCGTGAACAGCATGATAATCACGTGTAGGATTTAATCTTAAATAAATTAAAGAGTACCTCCAGACATCTTGATGCAGAGGGCTTTCTGATCCTGCAGTCTGGTGCTGTTGCTGATTGATGCTGTGATCCGTCGAAAAAGAGACTATGTGAATGGTTTCGGTTTCTCTTTCCTAGCCTATAAAACCTTAATGTGTTGATTTTCGTGAATGCCTTTATGATGGACAAAAGGCTTTGTTTTATAGGTGAAAAGAGGACCGAATTTCCAATCAGGGTTTCCATAGACTTAATCTCAACCATCCATCAAGGTAGAGTTTGTTATGGAATACATCTCATTAAGAAACCTTTTTGTGTAAGGAATAACATGTATCCTAAGAAAACAGATTTCCTATAATGACCACAATTCGGGAAAGGAAAGGACTTCTAGTCCAAGTAATGGACTTAAAGATAATTTCCTTACAAAACAACCATGCACTAAAGCGCCCAACTTAAAATCATTGGTGGGGCCCACTTTTGAATAATCCAAATCACTCCACTGCCCTAAGGCCCATTATATACTATGTATCTAAATATTCAAAATCTATTTTAGTGGACCAACTTATGGATTGATCATCACATTTCACACAAAGAAGCTCCTTCCATTTCTGCCAATTAAAAAGAGGATAGTAAAGAAAGTTAATCCGTTTATTGATGAGTTTCCCTTTCCCAAATGTCATTTGTAAGAGTGGGGTTTTTGTGTATGATTTTCTTGTTTAGGAAAAGAACTTTCTCCTTTTCTCCCTCTTTTTTCCATTTTTTTTATTATATTATTAGGTGATGTGCTGTGAGGGAGTAGGCATCACGGGAAATGGAACAAATGAGGAGGGGCATGGGACATTTTAATACCCAGCACTAGTTAGAAATCCAACTTGGGTTAGGTCAAACCCAACTCACATGACCCGACCTGACCCAAAGTGAACCCTTCTATTATTTTTGTTCAATTTCAGCTGTGGGATTTTGGTTAACTTTTGAATCCTGCATCCAATTCAGGTAAGGTTGAGTCTGGACGGGGACCTGAATTTGACTTGAGCATCCCACATCTTATTTATCAAAAATCTTCAGCAACGAACGGACCATATATTATAATGTGCTTATGCAATCAATCTCATAGGGCCCACTTGAATGCATTCCTAACTTTTGGGGTAGTACATATGGAAACAACATTTTACAGACAAGGTCATGCAAATTCAAAATAGCCCATCAAATTACCTTAGCCCTTAATATAACAGCCTTAAAATTTAATTATCTTTTAATCATAGATTTTATCTTTGCATGAACCAACTTGAAATGGATTGATATCATTGTTGACATTGAAATTAAAAGATTCAATCATATCTGGATTGTTATCCACATTGACAAGAAGCAGAGTTGAACATTCAGTTACTTTTTTTTTTTTAATTGTTTTAAGGGTAAAGATCAATCTCACAAATGGACATCCAGTTGTTGAAAGCAGGATCGGAAATGTAGGGGCAAAAACTCAAAAAAATTAAGCAGCAAATAATGGTAGGAAAAAAAATTATGAGATGTCCGCTAAAAATTTCACTTTGTTTGGATTGGCATAAACAGGTTTATGTACATGAAATGCAGTTGATATAAACAGGTTTATGTATTATTCTTTTTTTTTAAAAAAAAATATACCACTTTTAGTGGGGGGCATCAGACCGCCGCTAAAACATTTGTTATTTTTTTTCATTTATAGTGATGACTTTATCTTACTTGTACCAGAGGTCAATGACCGCCACTAAAATTTGTTTTCGTCATTTAATCAACCGACAAAACTTTTTACCTGCGACTAATGGCCCCCACTAAAAACCTAATAACGGGAGCCAACGACTGTCGCTAAAACATTTACCCACAGTTTCTATAGCGTCGACTTGCGGGGGCCAAGATAGCCGCCGCTATACGTTTTAGCAGGGGCCAATCGATGTTTTAGAGGCGGCCGTCGACCCCCGCTAAAGGCAAATTGTGTCTTCACCATCTTCTTCATCTACTCCTCTTCATTGTTGGCTAGAAACTACCTCTATTCTCCTCCAATCCTTTCAAATTCGAAATACTTACTAGAGGTAGGCTTCAAACACTTCCTAGTTGGATTTTGGAGTTGCATTTGAGTCAAAAAGACTCTTGGTGGAGCAAACATGCATGTTTATATAGTTTTCTATGATTATTGTGATTAGGGTTTGAGCATTTGGGGATTTTGGGGTTTCTTTGAGTCCAGTGTGTGAGAAGCTTTGGAAAGCTCTTAGTTGAGGCAAGTATAAGCTCTATTATGGATTTATATCATGAATGGGTCCTATTGATTCCAATGCTTTCTTCTCTTATGATTTTAGTTTCTTAATAAATGGATGGGTTAGTGAGTTTTATGAATTAATGAATGGATTAGAAAAAGGAAATTATGTATCTTGTGAATGGGAGCAAGAAGACTCCATTTGTGCAGGTGCTGTAGTGAATGGAAGGTAGAAGTGTTATGGAGAAGTGGAAAAGGGAGAAAACAGCAGGAACTCCGAAATGGAGTTCTAGAGTGGTCGCTCGAGCGAACATAGAGTAGTTCGAGCGATCCACTCTCTGGAATCCCCGACTTGGAGATTCATACGGGTCGCTCGAGCGAACACCCCTCTGGAAACCTCCGCTTGAGCGCACATCAGGTCGCTCGAGCGGACCTGAACCATTCTGTTGGGCTTTTTTAGCCTAATTAAAAAGGAGAATTTATATTCCTAGTCCTTATTAACCCTCCCTAATCCCTCATTTCGTGGATTTTGGTGCTCACCCTTACTTCCATAGGAATGTAGAGAATTATGAGACGTTATGACTATAGAATGGGGTCTTCAACCTTATAATTGGACCAAAGGACATTTTCTTAACCTCAAACCATGCCATGAGAATTCGCTGGGAAATTCAACGTCTTTCTCGTAACTAGTGACACCAAATAAAGTAGTAAATCGTTGATTTTCCAGTTTATTTTGAAATGGATGGTAGAGGACTAAAAATATAATGACCTAGAGTTAAATGGTAACTATAATTGGATTTCCTCAACATACTACATTTCATATTGGAGTATGAATTCGTTGAGTCTCAATTTCCTTTCAATAAATTGACAGTATCTTTAGTATTCTTTGATGTTGATCTCATTATATGAGTCCGAAATATCGCTTCCGAATTGATGATTGTTAGAAATAAGGATTGAGTAAGAAATTGAAATATGTGATTATCATTCGAATCGAACATGATTAAATGAATATAAGCGTACTCAATTCTATCATTGTTTCGAGTCATATTTGATTCTATCGAGTCGGCACTACTTAGCTTCGACCTAATGATGTCCGACGGGGTTACACTTGGTTTATATAATTGAAACTACTGCAGTAAGTCATATGGAGCTCCGGAACTCCAGTTCGGGTAGCTAGCTAGCCTTTGGCCGGGCCGCTGGTGACATCCCAACTAGATTTGCTCCCTTTCGGGAGGATGAGCTTAAGGTAGTAGCCAATTAGTGTGCTTTCATTTTACTTGTTTCGTCCTGCATAAATTAATTGTTTTAGCACGATTGTCTAGCATTATCTATTATGGATCTCTATTAAATTACCCGTCTTAATTCAATTGAAGCATTATGTAATTCATTATTATGCATATGCTTGCTTAATCGTCGTATTAATGATACTACATTTGGTGTCACAGTCTCAGGTGCAGCCTCCGGTCCTCCAAAGGCCGAGGAGAGAGAGAAGGTTACCCATGAGGTACCTTCAGGTTTAGCTGAGTGGCCCGAGCCCGAGGCCCTTTAAGCTTATCTCCCGGGGAGAGCGTTAATACTTTTGGATAAACTCTTTTGTTGTGTGGCTAGCCCTTTTTTGTGTGGGCCATACTAAGTGATAGAAATTCTTTTTTTATATTTTTGGTATTGATGTATAGGGTTCTTTGGTTACCCTGTTTTGTATACCATGTAATTAATTGTATAATTCTCTTTTGTATTAAAACTTGAACTATTATATAGACTGAATGGGAATTTGATACCTCACACAAATGAAATACAGCTTCCGCTATGTATAATTGTTTTCGATGTGTTTAGTGAGTTTTAACTTACGCATGTGGACAGTTGGTTTTCTCTCCTTCGTGTGTTGAACTTGGCTCGAGACAGGTACAGCACGCGGGAGTACGTGTGACACACCTCGGGGATTACCCTAGGCCAGGGTGATTCGGGACCGGGATGTGACATACGTAAGTATGGTATCAGAGCCCTGCAAGTCTTTCTAAAAGACTTAGAAACCTCATAAGAGACGTTGTGAGGATACGTTAGAATAGTTGACGAGTATAGAGTAGACAGGGCTCGTTAGTTCTTATTTGTGAGATTGTTATTAGTCTTATGTTTTTAGCTAACATTGTGTAATGAGAGTTAGAAAATAGTCTTGACTCTCCAATTGTTTTGCAGGTCAATGGCATCTGGTTCCGGAAGCAGGCACAACGGGGGAAACAATGAATTTCAAAATGATGGCTCATTTATCGATTTGAACAATGAACCTCCCCCTATGGATGATAGGATGATGGTGTTGATGGAACAAATGACAAAGACGAATGAATATCTAGCAGCACTAGTAGCCAGACAGGGTCCAGTACAGCCAAACCCGGGACCACCAGTGGTGATTCAACCCATGGAGAATGACCCAAATGCTTTGTACGATAAATTTAGAAAAAGAGGAGCTACCGAATTCCAAGGAAAGGAAGATGCCATCCAGGCTGACGAATGGTTAGAGTATATCAACGATGTATTTGAGATGGTGATCTGTGATAACAGGCAGCATGTAGCTCTCACAACATCTATGTTTCGAGGAGTTGCTAAAGATTGGTGGAAAAGCGTTCGAGATCCCTACAGAGCTATGCCTAATGCTACCATATGGGAGACTTTCCAAGAGCAATTCCGCCGCAAATTCATACCACCCCATGTACATCGGAAGAAAGAAGAAGAATTCATCACCCTTAAGCAGAACAATATGACAGTGGTGACCTATGTGCATACCTTCACTCAGTTATCTAAATTTGTCAAAGATCTAGTTTATACGGAAAAGAAGAAAGTGAAGAGATTCATTGGTGGACTCCACCCGGCGTATGAAAAGCAAGTGACAATGTACCGAAGACCTGAAACTTTTCAGGAGGCAGTAGACAAAGCCTATGTTGCAGAAGAGATGGCCACGAAGAAGAGGGATGTTGATCCAAAACGGAGCATGTACCAAGGGAAGAATTTTCAGTCCAAGGGATGAGGGGCTGGTGCACTTCTATTACTTATCTTCATTAGTGTTGATTGAGAGACCTCACTGCCTTTGGTTCTGGCTTCTTGCCCTTCGTGGGCAGAACTACCATGCACTGAAGCGCCCAAGTTAAAATCATTGGTGGGGCCCACCTTTGAAAAATCCAAATCGCTCCAGTGCCCTAACGCCCATTGTGTACTATGTATCTAAGTATTCAAAATCTATGTTAGTGGACCAATTGATGGATTGATCACCACATTTCACACAAAGAGGCTCCTTCCATTTCTGCCAATTAAAAAGAGGACAGTAAGGAAAGTTTATCCGTTTATTGGTGAGTTTCCCTTTCCCAAATGTCATTTGTGAGAGTGGGGGTTTTGTGTATGATTTTCTTGTTTAGGAAAAGAACTTTCTCCTTTTCTCTCTCTCTTTTTTCCTTATTTTTTTTATATTATTAGGTGATGTGCTGTGAGGGAGTAGTCATCTCTTTCCACTCACTGGAAACGGAACAAATGAAGAGGGGCATGGGACATTTTATTACCCAGCACTAGTTAGAAATCCAACTTGGGTTAGGTCAACCCAACTCACTTGACCCGACCTGACCCAAAATGAACCTTTCTATTAGTCTTGTTCAATTTGAGCTGTGGGATTTTGGTTAATTTTGAATCCTGCATCCAATTCAGGTAAGGTTGAGTCTGGACGGGGACCTGAATTTGACTTGAGCATCCCCCATCTTATTTATCAAAAATCTTCACCCACGAACGGACCATATATTATAATGTGCTTATGCAGTCAATCTCATAGAGCCCACTTGAATGCATTCCTAACTTTCGGGGTAGTACATATGGAAACAACATTTTACAGACAAGGGGTCATGCATATCCAAAATAGCCCATCAAATTACCTTGGCCCTTAATATAACATCCTTAAAATTTAATTATCTTTTAATCATAGATTTTATTTTTTAAAAATTTAAAATAGTGATCATGAGTAAATGTTGGACGAAGATAAAATTGGACAAGCGCATCACACCACATCATGGAGGGATACGTGTCTGAAAAGGGCTGTGCTAATCTAAAGTAGGCCCGATGGGCCCCATATAGCTGGACCGTAGATGCAATTTGCTCAAAGGCAAAAATCCTCCCTGATGGTGGAATGCTCGAAGGCTAAGGAAAGAAATGTCTCCTCCCACCATTGTACATTTAGGAATAGGACTTAGGAGTGTTGAGGTGGATATATTCTAATACAGGGAAGGATTTGACAAAAAAAGAGTCCTTACTTATATTGTTTAAAATGCCATCACGAGGGAAGATGTAAAGTAAATGGTGTTTGCAGTAAAATATAATGGAAATAAATCAGACACCAAAGAACATAGAAGTCGCATAGGAACTTAAAATGCTGAAATTTCTTTTACTATGGAATTTCATTCAAACAATCTTCTACTATAAGATCTGCCATGCGTAGTTTATTTATCAGATTTTTCATGGTGTTCTACAACCATAAGAGCTTTCTTAGATCATTAATTATTTAGGGATTTTCTTCACTGTCATTGGAATCATACTCAAGGGGGAGCTAGAGCCTAGATGTGTAAAATTGTTCAAATGTGCCGTTCAACATTCAAACAAATCTTGTACCAAAAAAAGAAAAAAAAAAAAAAAACGTTCAAACAAATTAGTTTTGTAGCACTGAAAAGAGCAACGCATCTCAAAGTTGACCCGAATGTCCTTATAGCCGAATGTGCTGGCCGAATTGCATGGCTTTTAAGCCATTGGTTACATGACAAATGAATGTCCTTATAGCCGAATGTGCTGGCCGAATTGCATGGCTTTTAAGCCATTGGTTACATGACAATGGAAGGACAATGATAAACTGGAAGGACTGTTTAAGGCTTGAATGGAGCAGTTGTGTTTAAACGGGTATTGATCTGCACCAGGAGTACACTGCCTTCAACTAGGCTGGAAGGATGGTGGTTTGGTGTAACATATAGATCTTGCAAATGATCTGACCCTGGGCCTGACTTTCAGGCCTAGCCCGCCTGGTGACTGGTTCCACATGACTCACAAGGTATTTGGACTCCACTGTTCTTCACGGGTCCCGAGTCAACAGTCAAGTAGCGGGCATGCATGGCCCATAGGTGCCAAACTTTCCACACAGGGAATGACTTGTACATCTAGACAGAGATGTTAACATTTGGAGAGAAGAGAAGAAGTGGATAGATGAGAGACATGGCCCACAGGTGCCAAAGTTTCCAACAAGCTATGGACTCCAACAGTCCAACTTCGAAGTCATTGGCCTCTAGTCCACTTGTGTTGTGGAGCACATTAGATTGATTGTCATTTTCATGTTTCCTCCATTTGCCAAGGGACAAACAACTTGTTCCATACGTTAGACTGACTGCCATTTTCATGTTTCCTCATTTTCATCTCTAACCCTTTAATATTATTTTTATTTTTACTTTTTGCCAGAATAAACGTCGCACTTCATGAGAAACTTTCACAATGATTTTATTTTTCTAATTTCTAGTTCTTGGAAAAGAAAAAATAGTAATCTTCTACCATTTGACTTTTACTATTGACTGGAGTGATAGGGCCTCATAGGAGCCCGCCCGATCCGATTCAGTATGCAAGAGTTCTAGTGCGCACTCTGTAGTATTTGCATCACGGCTACTAAACTAGCAATTCAAGGCGCCTTTTTCGTGCCCACGTATCCTCCCTTCCATTTCCTCTCAACTGGGAAGGGAAAAGCAAAACACCGAACAACAACTCATTCGTTACCATCAATGACGAAAACACTCTTCCTTCCTCTTTCGCCCATCATGCTTTTTCTTTTGTTTCTCCACTCATTTTACTTTCACTCAAAATCTCTACCTCAAACTCTACAGCAAGAAGAGCGGCGAATCCTCCTCAAACTCAAAACAGAATGGAGAAACCCACCTTCCCTCTCCAATTGGACGATGGAATCGAATGGAGACCACTGCTCCTGGCCTGAGATCACATGCGCCACCGATGGCACCATCACTGAAATCTATCTTTACAACAAGAACCTCTCCTTCCCAATCCCGCCCTCCATCTGCGACCTCACCAATCTCACCGAAATCGACCTCGTCGGGAACAACATCCCCGGCCCTTTCCCGATCTATCTCTCCAACTGCTCCAATCTCAAATACCTCGACATCTCGTTGAATCAATTCGTCGGTCGCCTGCCTCCCGACATCGACCGCCTCTCCTCCCTCCGCTCTTTCTCCATCTCCCTCAATAACTTCACCGGAGACATCCCGCCGGAGATAGGTCATATGTCCAATCTTACCGAGCTCAGTCTCTCTCAGAACCTCTTCAATGGATTTATCCCTTCAGAAATTGGCGATCTGGAGAATCTCGTCTCCCTCCGTCTCAATCACCTTTTGATGATGCCGCAATGGAGAATCCCACCTGAATTCGGCCGCTTGAAGAAGCTCGATACCCTTGAGATTTGGAACTCAAATCTGATCGGCGATATTCCGGGGATTCTCACGAACCTCACACATCTATATATGCTCGATCTCTCAGAGAACAAACTGAGCGGCGAAATTCCAAGATATTTGTTCAGATTGAGGAATTTGAGTGTCGTTTATCTCTACAACAATAGCTTCTCCGGTGAAATCCCGAGACCGATTGATGGTCTTGGCCTGAAACTCTTACATCTCTCCATGAATCAACTAACAGGAAGTATTCCAGAAGATTTTGGCAAGCTGGTGAATCTGGAATACTTAGTTCTCTCCATGAATCAACTGACAGGAACTATTCCAGAAGATTTTGGCAAGCTAGTGAATATGAAATATTTAAATCTCTCCATGAATCAACTAACAGGAACGATTCCAGAAGATTTTGGCAAGCTGGTGAATCTGGAAGACTTATATCTCTCCATGAATCAACTGACAGGAACGATTCCAGAAGATTTTGGCAAGCTAGTGAATCTGAACTATCTTTATCTGTCCAATAACCGAATTTCCGGCAAAATTCCGGCAATTATTGGCCATCTGCCTAATCTGACAGAACTCCACCTTGTCAACAACAGCTTGACGGGGGCTCTACCTCCGGAATTAGGCCTTCATTCCAATCTTGTTTATTTTAATGTCTCCACGAACAGACTCTCAGGCAAGCTACCGCAGAACCTGTGCCACGGCGGCGTACTCCATCAGCTCGGGGCATTCTCTAACAATCTGAGCGGAACCTTGCCGGAGTCCCTAGGCAAATGCTCCAGCTTGAAAATCGTTCAGCTACACTGCAACAGATTTATTGGAGGAATTCCGGAAAGTCTAACTGCACTCCATTTGCTCCAGACTCTTGAGTTACAAGAAAATAGAATCTCCGGAGAGATGCCGTTGAATATCATCTCGTGGGAATCTCTCAACACTCTCAATCTCAGTAAAAATCAGCTCACTGGCAGGATTCCTCCGGCATTTGGGTTTATGCCTGTGCTCAACTCTCTTGACCTATCTGGAAACCAACTCTCCGGTGAGATCCCGCCGGAACTCAGATATCATCACTTCCACAAACTCGACCTCTCTTCCAACCGACTCATCGGAAAGATACCAGACGAGTTAGACAAGTCAGAGTTCGAGACGAGCTTCCTCAACAACTCGGGACTATGTGCATCCAAGTCCAACCATAACCTCTCCACCCACTTCAACATCCGCTCCTGCGACTCCTACAAAATATCGCCCCGAGTTCTCGCTTCCATCTTGGCCATCTCCGGCTTCTCAATCCTCCTCGTTCTCACTTTCCTCGCATGGTTCTTCGTTACACGAGATCACAAGAATAGGAAGCGAGAGCAGAGACAGGAGGTTAAGGAGGAGGATCTCCCTACGCCTACATGGTGGTTTACCTCATTCCATCTGCTGGATTTCACGGAGGACGACATCTTAAACGGTCTGGTCGAAAGCAACCTTATTGGGAGCGGAGGATCCGGGAAGGTTTATCGGATCTCCATAGGGAACCAAACGGACAACTTCATGGTGGCCGTGAAGAAGATTTATAACAGCAACAAGTCGGACGCCAAGTTGGAAAAGGAATTCCAAGCTGAGATTGAAATACTAGGCCGGATTCGACACGCCAACATTGTCAAGTTGCTCTGCTGCATTTCGAGAGAAGATTCAAAGCTTCTTGTATACGAGTACATGGAGAACGGGAGCTTGGACAGATGGCTGTATCAGAAGAGAAATGGTAAGATGGAACCCGGACCGTTGGATTGGCCAATCCGGCTACAAATCGCAGTGGATGTGGTCCAGGGGCTCTGCTACATGCACCACTCCTGCTCCCCTCCCATCATCCACCGAGACATCAAGTCCAGCAACATCCTTCTTGACTCGGAATTCAAGGCCAGGATCGCAGATTTTGGGCTTGCCCGGATGCTGATCCAGCACATGCAGGGAGAGCCCGAGACCATGTCTGCGATAGCCGGCACTTTCGGGTACATTGCTCCAGAGTATGCGGTCTGGGCACGAGCGAACGAGAAGTGCGATGTGTATAGCTTTGGAGTTGTGCTTCTGGAGCTGGCGACGGGAAAGAAAGCGTGCATCACGTCCGATGGGTGCAATGGCCTGGTGGAATGGGCGTGGCATCATTTGCTGGAGGGGAAGGACTTGGTCGAAGCACTTGATGAGGAGCTTAAAGAAGATCCTTCTTACTTGAATGAGATGACTCTGGTATTCAACCAGGGGCTCAATTGTACTGTGAACGTGCCTTCACACAGGCCTTCCATGAAACAAGTGCTGCACATCTTGCAGCGGTGTGGCCCACGGCCCTCCACGGCCCACGGCCCACGGCCCACTCTTCTCCACGCGTCTAGTCCCTCCTTATCAACGTAGGATGGTAATTAGATATCCTTCCTGGAAGACTCAAGGTAACGCTCGAATTGAGTTCCATTCCCAGTTATGCTCATGCAAAAGCCAGGCGAGCCTCATTTTGAGCTCACTCTCACGAATGTGACGATGAACTGCTATTTTGTCCTTTTGTCCCCAAGTATCTCTAGTGTTTGAGAAAAATCCCACCCAAGATTCTCTCTTTCTCAACTTTTCCAAAAAAACTCTCACCACCGAATTTGATGGAAGGTGGCAACTTTGAAGGAGGGTGGAAACTGTGCCACGTGGATCATTGCTCCACCATTTGTTACCTTAGTACCTATATATGAGAGAGAGTAAGTATAGCTCTTAACATGTATGGTACAATTTGTGTGAGTGGCGCCTTGTTGTAAGTCTTACAGTAATATGTCTTAAAGCAATGTGTATTGCGTAATTTGTGAGTGGATTATAAGCTGTGTGTAGTTTTGTAAGTTTTAAAGTAGGTTCTTGTTTTTATTATATCTATATTTAGAGTTTGAATTAAGTGGCTTGTATTGATTGTGAAAAAAAGTCGTAGTTAAGCAGCAGTCATGTGAATCTCCCATTGTCCAACATAGCTAAACTAACTTGCTCGGATGTTCGATGTATCTTTCACTCAATCTTAGAGTCTGGATCATTTGAGGATTTTCTCTATGGTGACCGTGAGTGGACCAATCACGGTCCGCTACGTCATCGTGGACAGCCCCTGCCTAGATGCATGATAGGCTGCCTGCGGTTGGCAGGTTCAGAATTTTTGTTTGAGTGGGTCTAAATTTTGCTAGACTTAATATTTGAAAAAAAAAAAGACTTTGCTAGACTTTTCCACATTACCAAATATCACTTACTTGTTTTTCTTTAGAAAATGTCCAACTCGTGGAACTCAACTAGATGTATGAGAAGGCAGTGAAAAGGTTAGGATGTCAACCAAAAGTACCAATGGATAAAATATGACCTCTGACCATGATTTTAGCTGTAGATACTCAAACTAGCATTATCATGTTTCACTAAATTTATATGTCAATATCAATACTGAAGGGAGATCACTGCAAATTCAAGGTGAGTGGGTGTGTGAGAAAAAAATTGAATACAAAAACATGTGAGGAAAAATTAAATACAAGAACATTTTAAGGATACCCGTCCTTTCCATTCTCACTATCTCAAAGCCTCCATCCTTCGGATAGTGGGAGTGAAAATCCATCCTTGAATCATAGTGGGGGTAAGAAGACATGATAATAGGAGTGCATTTGATTATCTTTGGATTTGTAGATACGCTCAGACTTGGTGGTTTAGGGCTTATGGTTTTTATTAGAATTTGAGGATTCATGGCTTGGAATTAGGAGTTGGAAATTAAGTGTTTAAATTTAGATATAGAGTGATTAGGAAGAATTACACTAGATATGTTTTGCAGATGAAGATGCAGTAGTTTACAAAGTAAATAAAGACCGGTGACAAAGAGCTAAAATGCTCGATTGACAATTGTTGCGAAGGGGTTTCAAAAAAAGAGGGCGCAATGTGTTTGTTTCTTTTTTTACCCCAAAGCTTTACATATGTGGGACTATATTTAGACATATGTGAAGTGACAAGTTTAGGCATGTGGGACATGCTCCAATGCCCCCATTCAACTCTATAGGGATTTTAATTCTGACGTGCTGCAAAACTATTTAAATTGCTCTTGCTCCAAGGCCCAATTAAACCTCTGTGGAGAATACCCAAGGTTGCTACCATGTAGGTCCGCCGCTGCCTGCAGTGATGTAGATTAGTCTACCCACGATCCCCTTGACAGGGGATCCGGACTCCCAGTCTGATCCTCTCCCACCTACAGGGCCTTCCAAGTTGATTCTCTTTGTTTTTTTCTCTTGTTTTGGTGGTCCAAGTTTCTACAAACACGAACATGCATGTAGGTCCCCTGTTCACATATAGATTGGACAGTACCACTAGTTCAGTCTCGTTGTTAAACATTGATAAACCAGTTTATGGAGCTAATTAGCTATCCGCAGTCTAAATGCGTGCAGATAGAGGAAGGAAGACAACGTGATGTACGTGTAGCATTATCACTGGATCGACAAAGTTGACAGAAAACGTGGCGTACGTGAAACTTTATAAAAAGAATGAGCGAGCTGCTTTTTCGCCAGAATGATTTGACTATTAAACGTGGGTGAGAATGAGATATCACAATATATCCCAATAATGCATGCATTGTGATATGACCCAGTAAAGATCACTTGGGTAAAGGAAGAGTCCGGAACTACGTTATTACCCCTCCAGACTCCCACATGGGGATGTCGATGGACCTCCCATTCTTTGGTGACGGACCCACCCCCACTCAAAAACTTTTGTTGTGGATCCTCTTTTGTTTTTTAAAACCCGATTTAACAATCTATGTCCCACACGCTTGTAATGGAATGAAATCTTACTTTTGGACCTGTTTTTCCATTTTTATTTTTTTTTCCCACTCTTTCCTCATTCAAACTGAACACTGGTCTTAATAAAAAGGGAAAAACCGAACGCAGGTGTTAATTAGGTGTTGTGAACGGTTTCTCGATTGAAGGAGAGGAGTAAAAATTTTCTGTGTTTGTGTTGACGGTCACACAGGGTGAAACATGGAAATCTCTCAGGGTGCACTCTCGGATGACTCGTGGGGTAGTAGAAATTGAGCGGCAGGGCACAGTCGGGGAGAGTGTCGTTAATGATAGAGCGAAGGATCACTCTACTGTCATGGGTGAGGTCCACCACATCATCTAACCCCTTAATCTATGTCCCACAGGTTTAATAATTGTATATTTAAAAAAAAAATATATCCGCCAAATTAACAGTTTAATCCATTCGGATCAATGTAAATCCCAGGATCCAATGATTATAGGGGGTGTGTGGCTGGTCAACTTAGTGGATAGGTTATCAAGTAGGTTTGTAATGCATCAGCATTTCTCATAGGATTAATCATGTGGTCAGATATTTGTGAGTAGCTGCAGTGACTACTATGTTGCAAGTTGCAACTAAGATGATAGTTTATTAATATTTAATATAGGGTAAATAATCGTATTTTTTTATTTGCAGCAGCAAAAATCTTGTTGAAAAAGCTTACAAAGCCATTACAACAATCACCCACAAACCAGCGAAGGAGAAGAGGCTCATAGCAACAAATTATGATATATTAAAGTCAAGGATTTTGCATTCGATTTTGACCGAATTCCTGATGGTTTAGCAAGGAAAGATAAAAATTATAAAGGTTTAGAGATTTGAACTCTTGATGGTCATAGCCTTTTAAATAAAGCTAAGCTAACCATCAAACCACACAATTATGATATATAATTATTTATCCAAAAAATGTCAAAAGTAGCTAGAAGGAGCGGGGCACTCTTGCCACATGCGCCATGCCTGTGCTTAGCAAGGGTTATTACGTTGGTAACAAATTGGGCAAGTTTGTAAAGTGCTGTACAAAAGTGGTACCGTGAACAGCCATTTTCGCTTTCCACATAAAATCAATTCCGCAACTCTAATTGAAAATGATTTTCAAAGAAATCACAAAGAATTTAAGGTGGGACTTTCAATGATTATTTCTTTTTTAAAAAAAAATTCACTTTTCACACTTTTTCCAAGAAACATATCAAAATCAGTTATATTCTCAGTAGAAATTAAATCTATCAAAGTAGATGTTTGTTTGTTTGTCTGGTTCTTTGATATTGGTTGCATTCTCAATATAACTGCAACCATTCATTACATGTGACCATGTTGCTGACATATCACCATAATCAGAGGATTAAAAAAAAGTAAGTTTTCGCAGATAAGCACAACTCTGTGATTGTAGAAGGCAAAATGTTGTGGTTGTACTAATCTTGTGATTGGTGAACTTGCAACTTCCATTATATTATGTTAACCCTGTGGAATGTCTAGTGCTATTAGAAGTTAGATCCCTCAAGTTAAACATCTGCATTACTTATTACTTACATCAGATTTAGCCACAACGGATATTTAATTGCACAAGTACTTATTCCTTTTGTGAGATTTATCTCTAAATGAGATTTTTGTGGCATGAGCCGCATACCAGATAGGCACCTGTGTGGGTTCCCATTGGCTATATATTCATAGATATTTGCCCTGTTCCTATCTGCATCACAATACCCAGCCAAATTCCTGTGCTGAACTCTTATCAGGAGCAGCCTTCAAAGTTCAATCCCAATCTAAACCTTCATATTGCAATAAAGTTTTTCCCTTGATGTTAGGTCTAGTCCTCTGATTTTGTTAAGAAAAGAACTTTAGCTGAACATGGACACTTGCCTTAGTACAAAATTCCCTTGACCCCTGAGATGATAATTGAGAGAGCTTCTTGATAGCAACTCGTGTGCCATCTTTCATGTAGCCATGGTAAACGACTCCCAAGTCCTGCTCTGCCAACCACCTTTTTGAAGTTGTTGGGGATCTTCACTTTTAAGTCCAGCATCATACACATGGTTTTAAAGTGAGATTAAACTCAAGTTGTATTCCCAATGCATAAAGTGTTTCAGCCATGACATATTGTATTTTATTGGGTTAGGTCCAAAACCAAAAATGTTAAGGCAACTCTGTTCTCACCACCTTTAGATTGTATTATGTTGCTTTATTTACATCTTAAAAACCATATGAGCAAAGAAAATTTTATGGTATAGAGAGAGTTAGTTTGTGATTAAGAATTTATGGTATAGAGATATAAAATCATTAATGAAATATGTAAAAAGTGTAGTGAAAATGGCCATGCTACCTCTCCGTTGTGGGAATTTCCGAAGTACAGAAACTGCAATTGTTAGAACAACTAGTGATGGAATTACTGATGCAAGTACAAGAACAATTACCTTTTCGTGCTTTTTGCATGAACCAACTTGAAATGAATTTATATCATTGTTGACATTGAAATTAGAAGATTCAATCATATCTGGATTGTTATCCATACCGACAACAAGCAGAGCTGAACATTCAGTTACTTTTTTGTTACACCCTGACCTGATTTAACCCTAATGAGTATTAATTAATTGTGTTTAACTACTAAGTTATGTTAAATTGCGTTTATTGATCTCTATAGACTGAGTTAGATGAGTTTTGCACCTTGTATAGGTGAGTTATAGTGGAGTTGACTCACCTGAGTTGAGTTAAGGACTTTTTCGTAAATATGGATTTTCGTGTTTTTCATTATTTGCGCATCATCTTGACATCATCGCGTGTATTTTGATGAGTACATCGATTTTCATATTAGGCATTTCTTCATTTGACCAACCGTTGCACAAATGGACCCTCATTTGACTCGAATTGTATTATGTTGCTTTATTTACAGCTTGTAGGTGCACGAAAATTCACGGACCCGGAGGTGGTGAACTCTGGACCCACTAGATGAGAGGATTTGATGCCTGCAATGGAACCTGAAAGGAAAAAGACGAAGGAAGCAGTCAAAGACCCTGGCTGTGGGCAGCGCAAGGCTCTCCGATGCCTAAGTCAGTGTAAGAACGTGACAGTAGGGTAGAGATTAGGGAGAGAGTGTACTGGGTTGTCTACTGCGTACCTTTGGAGGAGACTAAGTCCTCTATTTTATATTGTTGTGTAGTCTCAATATCATAGGTAAGCATCAGGATGTAACTGATGCGATTCCCTCAATCAGGGTAACCGTTTCAGTCGATCCCGCTCCTTTAATTCAGATAACCGCTCAGTTAGTGACTATCCCTTAATTACAGCTGTAACGTTACTCGTTCTCCTTGGTGTTTGTTACATCATAAACCAACCCACCATGTTCTCCGGCCGTTACGCCACGTCTCTATCGAGGACGATGGGCGATGCCCTTTGTCCGAAATAGGTGGTCAAGACCGAAGTAAGGATGTCCGAGGTTCGATACATCCGAACAGGAGTTTAACCGAGCTGTAGCTGAATGCGGGTAGGTCTACCGAGCTGCATGGTAAGGACGATCCTTCTACCGAACTGTAACAAATCAAGCCCGGTTCCGAAGTGTATCTCCACCCCTGGCGAATTGGGCCCAATCTCGGTGTTCAAGGAACGACCCCACACAATTGCCCCCTAGTTTTCGTACTTCGGGAGTTAATGAACTCTCCGAGGTCGGAAGCTATAAGAAAGATGTGTAAGACCGATCGACTCGTTTTCTTTGGAGTTCGTCTTTTCATGACGCTGCGCTGACATCATCCTGCCCTTTCCCTATACCTTCGCGTCAATTCGAGATATTATAATGACATTAAATACCGTAGTATGATCTACAAGACGATGATACCACGTGTCACTACTCGGATGGTGGCTCGTGTATAGAGAGATCCGTTCCCCATGTTTAGCACGCAGAACGATGCTTCGTAAATGGAAAGGCTCGGATTTCTTGTGCTTGGGATAAGCAGCCCAGGCCTATAAATAGGGCCCTTCTTCTTCTGGACGACTCATTCTTAAACTTTGACGATAAGGGTTTGGCCTCCATGGAACCAATACTCGTTGGCAGGAAAAAAGGTGTCTGTTTTTTCCTAACAGAGCTTGAGGCTTCATCCGGTGTAATAACGATGGCCGGTTCCTCACTGGCGGGAGGAAACTGCCCCCGAGTGTCCTCCAACTGTGCTATCTCTCCTGAGGCTTCTGGCCAACTGCGCTATCTCTCCTGAGATAGATCTTGATCTCTTGATGATAGGAGATAAGACATCTATGTTAAGATGTCAGGAGATGGCGCAGGATTTATTCTGGGCAAGAGACCTCGAACGCCTCAGAATTGAACTCTGCCTGTCTCGTGGCGTCGCTCTCCTGTGAAGAACACACCTTTCAAAAGGAGGAAGATCACATCCTACAATTTTTGTGAAGTCGAGTAATCCATTGTATTAGATTTCATGTAACAAAAATGACTTAATAAAAAATCAAAGTTTGTCTGTCATCCAATCTCTTTCTCAGTGTGTTTGCTTTGCTTGATTATTCTTGTAGCAACAATGTCTTTTCTATATGCCTTTAAAGATAAAACTATCTTCCAAACTGGTACGCCGAACTGCGGCTCCTGCCGAACTGGAAATATGCCGAACTGGAAATCTACCGAGCTTGAGATAACCTTGTAAAGTGCAGTGTAAAAATCCGAACTGTTGAGATTCCTTGGGTATCAAGTTTTTGAATCTGACTTCGGATTAGTTCGATGTCACTTCACATTCATCCGATGTCGCTTCGTATCCATACGATGTCGCTTCGCTATCCGCGATATTAAATGCCTTGCCCTGACTGCGCGCGGAAAATAAGCTGACGGTACCACGTGTCGATTTTCCACAGGATGCGCAGTCTTTTCGAAGTGGCGCATAGGGCGGTTAATCAATAATAGAAACCGCATTTTTCGAAATTCAAAAAGGCGCTGTTTTTATCGAAGCGACGCCATAATGGGTTGCCTTTATTGGATGTACCTTCTTCTTACTATAAATAGGGGAACTCCTCTTATCGTTTCTTCTTCTTCCTTACTCTGCATTCTGCTGTGAAAGAGAAGGGTTTCTTCCGAAGAGTTTTTCACGGGAAAAGCTTTCGATCGATAAGGAGTGCTGTAGGAATCGAGTCTCATTCTTGCCCTCTGTCCTTGTAAGTCTTCTTATCTTTGCCTCGCTTTTTTCTGCATCTAAGGTTTCATTCTCCTCTCTGTTTTTTGCCTCTGTCTCCTCTTTCTATAGAAAAATGGGTGTCTATAGTTGTTGGATAGAGTCCGAGGGTGCGTTGAGAGACCTTAGGGTTAGGTATCAGATTTCTGACGACGTTTTCCTCGAGGTTCCCGACTCCAGATCCTATATTGATGGTAGCTTATATGATGGCTGGATGCCATTCCCTTTAGTGGCCATCATAGAGGGCGGGGTCCGATTTCCCCTAAATCCCTTGCTCAGGGAATGCCTCCGAGCTTGGCGTCTCTGTCCGTGTCAGTTGATGCCAAACAGCTTCAAAATCATAATGGGCACTGCCGTGCTCAATAACATCTTAAATATCAATCTAGGCGTTCATGATATTGAGGACGCCTATGAACTGTGTAAATCGAGAGGTAGCTTTTACCTCCGAGTCAAGTCGCACAGAACGGGATTCGTTCGTGCCTTAGAGGATTCGAACAAATATGCCGGGGACGATTGCTTGCTCGTCTCGGGTAACTGGGAGTTCGGTGATGACGAGCCGATGTCGCAGAGGTTCAACCGGATCCCGCGCCGTTTCGGCACACCACCAAGTAAATACAACTGTACTTGAATTCGGTTTTGATTTCCGTTACATCTTGTTCTTAGTGCGGCCGAACTGACGTCCTATTTTACAGGTGCTCGTGAAAGGCGAAAGGAGGCCCGACGAGTCGGTTGGGTGAAGAACGAAGCCTGGTTTCGGTCTGTCGAGAGCTATCACGGGCATGAGGATAGGGCGGCTTTTGCCCTTTTAGATTACGTACCGAAATACCGCTCTTACAAGAAAAGCCTTGCCCATCGTCAAGTTGTTGTAGCCGAGGCTGAGGAGACCGAAGTCGAGGAGGTCGATCAGGAGCAGGCTGTAGGCGATACTGAGGGCCGAGCTTCATCAGGGGCTGAAGCATCCACGTCAGGTTCCGACCCCGGGGAGGAAAGTTCTTCAACGAGCAGCTCGGGAGAGGACGAGTCAATGGATAAAAATCGCCCAAGGCCCCCAGTGAAGAATTTTCGGTCTGCAGCCTTCGGGGGCACGACCCAGGGTGCTGCTGCCTCATCCTCCAGGGCTCCTTCTTCCGGGCCCACTTCTTCTAGGCCCCAATCTTCCACGCCTGGCTCTAATGTTCCTCCATCTTCTTCAGCCCGAACCTCCGGGGTTGGACCCGACGATCTGCCCTGACGACTGCGCAACGGGGAGCTGACCCTGGAGCAACGAGCCAACGGTCTTCTGTGGCGCCCTGGAAGCCGAGCTTCCTGCTTCAGCCAGGAAGGCCGTTGACCGTAGAAGATCGCCTTGGCGGACATCCATTAGTGGTGGCCACGCTAGGTGATGCTTGCACTCTGCCTCGCGACATAGAGAAGCATGATGAGCTTGACGACGTCATGTTGCTAGTTTCGCAGATGGAATCTGCTCTGATCGTAAGTTTAATCTCTTCCGTTTTTCTTCTGTGCTTGACTTCGGTAGCAACTGTCTGACAATTTGCTTTCTTTGCAGATTGTGCAAAATGCCATCTCTCTGTGCGAAGGATACGGCGAGCCAGGAAAAGCCAGGCTAACGCTGAGGCCAAGGCCGAAGAGTAGAAGAAGTCCTTGGAGGCCAACAGAGACAGAATCAAAGAGTATGAAGAAACGTCTCGTACCATTCTATCTGAGCTTGACAAAGCAAAGACCGAGATTGAAGCAGGGAAGTTGAGGGAGGTAGAGCTTCAAAAGAAAATGGCCGAGCTTGAGAAGGAGAGGGCCTAGACCGAATCAAGAATCCGGGCAGACGCGAATAATGCATATCTCGAAGGATTCCAGGAGGCTGAAACCGAGTATGCGGCCCAAGTTGCCGGTGTCAGGGATGATTTTTGGGAGATGGGCTGGAAGGCCGCCCTTCTAAAAGTCGGAATCCCTAAGGACCATCCGGCTCTCCTGAATCCCGACAAGTTTTCGTGCTCGGTACCTGCGATCGTTTTGCCCCCTACTCCTGAGGTTCCTCCCGTTGCGATCGAGGATCCCATTGTCGAACCCCTTCAGTCTGAGAACGAGGTCATCCAGATAGAAGGCGAAGGACCTGTTGCCCCTGCTCCCTGATCATCGTCATGCATTTCGCTCTTCCTTCTTCTTCTTCTTTTTCTTTTTTTTTTTTTTTTTTTGTGGGGGTATGTCCCTTTTGTTTGCGAGCCATGCTCGCCTGATGTATTCGGACAAATACTTGGAGAGTAATGAAAAACCAACTTTGCATCAAGTTTCATCATTTCATTTTTAAACCATGTTTTGCCGAAATGTGTACGTTTACCAAGTATGCCCTCAGAGTAGCTTTAGCTTATGAACCAAGAACCTAAGAGAGCAATTTCGAAAAAAGGACTTGTCCGTACCCCGTGCTGGTTTTGCTAGTCTCAGCACGAGTTCCGACCTTGTTATGACTAGCCAGTTCTTACCGGTAGTGCAGTCTGTTTTCGCCAGTGATCCGGTATAAGTACCAAGATCTTCTGTGGCCAAATTTTTGCTGACATGACCAACTGGTTCTCTACCAATGGTGTAGTCATTGCCTTGCCAGTGATCTGGTATATGTACCGAGATCTTCTGTGGCTGACACGTGGCGCGTCTAGTTGGTGTACAAACCGAAACTAGGACACACGTCAGTACTTCTGCCGAACCGTATGAGTATTTGCCGAGCTTTATGACTTGTGGAAAATCGAAATATCAAGGAACAAAAGAATGGCTTTATTGACACTTGAAAAGTCGATTACAAGTCAGGAATAGAACTTTTTGAGGTGTGTGGCATTCCATGGCCGTGGCAACTGATTACCATCCATGTCCTCCAGTCTATATGCTGATTGACCCGCATAAGAGACCACTTTAAAAGGTCCGAGCCATGTCAGTGCGAGTTTTCCCTCGTTCGGAACTTTGTCTGCTAGTAGCGCCTTTTTCAGGACTAGTTCCCCAATTGAGAACTTTCTTTCCCGGACTTTTTGATTGTAGCCTCTAGCCAATTGCTGCTGGTAAGCTGCTAAGCGAACGGCTGCAGCTTCTCTTCGCTCTTCGGCCAAATTCAGCTCTCGTCCGAGATTGATCTCATTTTGGCCTTGGTCGAAGAGTTCCGACCTCATTGTCGGAAGTCCGACTTCAAGAGGTATCACTGCTTCGGTCCCATAGGCCAAAGAGAAAGGAGTGACCGAAGTAGATCGCCTTGGAGTCGTCCGATATGCCCATAGGACACTCGGGAGTTATTCCACCCATCTCCCTTTAGCTCGGTCGAGTCTTTTCTTGAGGCCATCGAGGATCACCTTGTTAGAAATTTCCGCTTGACCATTGCTCTGAGGGTAGGCTGGCGTGGAGTAGTGATTTCTGATGCCGAGCTCTTCACAGGAGTCCTTGAAGAGTTTGGAGGTGAACTGTGTCCCGTTGTCCGAGACCAGAACTCGAGGAATGCCGAACCTGGTAATGATGTTCTTCCATACGAATTTTTTGACGTCTTGTTCAGTGATCGAGGAGAGCGCTTCTGCTTCTATCCACTTTGTAAAATAATCAGTAACTACAATTAGCCACTTCTTATTTCCGGAGCTCGGTGTAGAGGTCCCACGATGTCCAAACCCCATTGGGCGAATGGCCAAGGGCTGGAGAGTGGGCTTAAGTCCTGTGCTGATTGATGAAGGGAATGTGAAAATTTCTGACACTTCTCGCACTTCCTTGCATACACCTGAGCATCTTTCTGCATGTACGGCCACCAGTATCCTTGGTTGATAACCCGGTATGCCAGTGACCGACCTCCAATGTGGCTACCGCAAATCCCTTCGTGGATCTCGTAGAGAAAGTCCTCGACTTTGCTTGGGTGTACGCACTGAAGATAGGGGCCTGTGAATGACTTCCGGTATAGTTTGCCTTCTGGAGATAGCCAAAACCTAGCAGATTTCAGCCTCATTTTGTGAGCTGCAATTTTGTCTTCAGGAAGCTGATTGTCCTTGAGGTACGAGATGACTGGATCCATCCAACTCGGGCCAAGGTCAATACAGAGTATATGCCGAGGTGTATGAAGCTGAATGCTGGGTTTTCTAGGGATTCCACCTCGATGATTCTTTTTCTTCCGGCTTCGACAGCGGACGCCAGATTGGCCAAGGCGTCAGCATGAGAATTGAATTCTCTGCCGACCTGCTTGACTTCTAGTCTTTCAAAATGAGAGAGGTGTTGTTTCGCAAGAGTAAGGTAGGCCGCCATCCTCTCGTCATGGGCTTGATATTCTCCGCTTAATTGGCTCGTCACCAGCTGTGAGTCGCAGAAGATGATCAGACGCCGTGCCCCCAGAGTCTTAGCGCTACGAAGTCCTGCAATAAGTGCCTCATACTCTGCTTCATTGTTGGTAGCCTTGAAATCAAGTGTCAGGGCCTGCTCGATGACTAATCCCTCTGGAGATTGGAGGACTAAGCCAGCGCCAGCCCTTTTAGCAGTCGAAGATCCATCGACGAAAACCTTCCAAGCCGAATCGAGGAACTGTTTCCAAGATTGTTGTTTTTCAATGTCGGTTTCGGTGACATCTGCGGTACCCTGGTTGCCCCCTAGTTCGGTTTCGAGTTGGCTCGGTGCCGAACTAGGAGAGATGAACTCTACGAGGAAGTCCGCTAGTACTTGGGCTTTTATCGCCGTTCTGGGCTGATATTGGATATCGTATTGGCCCAGTTCGACTGCCCACTTGGAAACCCTTCCCGAGAAGTCTGCTTTGTGAAAAAGTTGCCGGAGAGGATATTCCGTTACGACCGTGATCGTATGAGCTTGGAAGTAGTGAGAGAGCTTGCGGGAAGCACTGACAAGAGCTAACGCAAGTTTCTCCATTTGCAAATACCTGGTCTCGGCATCAATGAGGATTTTGCTGGTATAGTAGATAGGCTCTTGCTTTGCCTTCTCTTCTCTAACCAGCACCGAGCTCACCGCGTGATCGGAGACCGCAAGGTATATAAAAAGCATTTCTTCCTGTTTCGCAGTCGAAAGCAGGGGTGGTGAGGAGAGGTAGATTTTAAGCTCCTTCAGAGCTCAGTCGCATTCTTCGGTCCATTGGAATGAGGCCTTCTTCTTGAGGAGCTGAAAGAACGGCCTACATTTGTCTGAAGATCGGCTGATGAAGCGGTTGAGGGCGACTGCCATGCCGGTCAATCTTTGGACTTATTTTGTATTGGTAGGACCTTGCACTGCTTGGATAGCCGTGATTTGATCTGGATTGGCCTCAATGCCTCGTCTGGTGACTAGACTTCCTAGAAACTTGACGGAGCCTACCCCAAACGCGCACTTTGCCGCGTTCAGCTTGAGCCGATATCTTTTCAAGATGTCAAACACCTGGCGTAGGTCGGCCAGGTGATCCTGAGACTGTTTGGATTTGACGACCATATCGTCAATGTAAACCTCCACAGTTTTGCCAAGAAGAGCTTTAAACATTGTGGTGACAAGTCTTTGGTAGGTCGCCCCCGCGTTCTTCAACCCAAAAGGCATGACTTTATAACAGTAAATTCTTCTTGGGGTTATAAATGCGGTTTTCTCCTCGTCGGGGCCATACATCGGGATCTGGTGGTACCCCCGATAAGCATCGAGAAAACTCATTCTCTGATGGCCCGCGGTGGCGTCGATCATCTGGTCGATCTTGGGCAAAGGGAATGAGTCCTTTGGGCAGGCTTTATTGAGGTCGGTGAAGTCCACACAGACTCGCCAGCTGCCATTTTTCTTCTTAACAACCACGGTGTTGGCAACCCACCTCGGATAGTGGACTGCTCTGATCGCCCTGGCTTGCAGCAATTTGTCGACTTCTTCGGCCACGGCCTCGGTCTGTGGGATCCCCGTCCTTCGAGCTTTTTGGATAACCGGCTTCTGTTTGGGATCCACATTCAAATGATAACAGACTCGCCAGCTGCCATTTTTCTTCTTAACAACCACGGTGTTGGCAACCCACCTCGGATAGTGGACTGCTCTGATCGCCCTGGCTTGCAGCAATTTGTCGACTTCTTCGGCCACGGCCTCGGTCTGTGGGATCCCCGTCCTTCGAGCTTTTTGGATAACCGGCTTCTGTTTGGGATCCACATTCAAATGATAACAGACTCGCCAGCTGCCATTTTTCTTCTTAACAACCACGGTGTTGGCAACCCACCTCGGATAGTGGACTGCTCTGATCGCCCTGGCTTGCAGCAATTTGTCGACTTCTTCGGCCACGGCCTCGGTCTGTGGGATCCCCGTCCTTCGAGCTTTTTGGATAACCGGCTTCTGTTTGGGATCCACATTCAAATGATGGCACAGGACTTTGGGGTCGATACCAGGCATTTCATTCGGAGTCCAAGCGAAGACTTCTTTATTTTCAATCAGGAAGTTCAAGAGTTCGGACTTCTCCGGCTCAACAAGCTCGCTGCCGATCAAGAAGTATTTCTCAGGATCGCTAGGATCGAGGTTGATCGAGGTCAGATCCTCAACGCTTTTATGCTCAGGAGCGCGGCCAACTTTTTCCAGCTCTTCTTCAAGTTCGGCCATGTTAACCTGCTGCGGCTCTGCCTCTCCTGGGACCACGGCCATCAAACATTGCTTGGCCATTTGCTGGTCACCTCTGACCGTCACCACCTCAATTTTGCCATCCTTATTTTCAAAAGGAAATTTCATTTTTTGGTGGTACGAAGAGGGTACAGCCTCTAACTGATGTAGCCATGACCTCCCTACGATGGCATTGTAAGGAGATGGCGCATCCACCATAATGAAGTCTGCCATGACGATGGCTCCTTCGACTTGAACTTTGAGGGAAATCTTCCCCTTCGGATACACTGGTTTTGCGCTGAACCCCACAAGGGGAATTCGCGCTTCCAGCAGATCTTCTTCTTTGAGACCCATTCTTTTGAAACAGTCGTAGTAGAGGATCTCGGATGAACTGCCGGGGTCGACGAGAATCCTTTATACTCTGCAATTCTTCAGCTTCAGGGTCACAATGAGTGGATCATTGTGAGGGAGTTGGACGTCTTCCAGGTCCTTTTCTCCGAACCAGATTTTTGGCCTGTCCCTCCGAGCTCTTTTCGTAGATTGCTCGAGTTCGGCTGACAGAACTTGCTTGCCATGGGAAGCCTTCCTCGCCTCAGCGCGAGCTTGGTCACTTCTTTTCGGAGCGCTCCCCTTCTGTGCAGACGCCAAATGAATGACGTTGATTATTTTTTCCGACTCATCGCTATCCTAACCATCATTTCGGTGAGGAGCATGCTCTTCGCGCTGAGTTCGGTTAACTCCATGATCACCTTTAACGTACTCTTGAAGGTGACCGTCTTTTACGAGCCTCTCCAAATGTGACTTGAGGCTCAAACAATCCTGGGTCATGTGACCGTTCTGCTTATGATAGGAACAAAACTTGTTTTGATTTCGGGTGGATGGGTCACCCCTCATCGGTTGCGGCCACTGGAAGTATGGTCGCGCTTTTATTTTGCCAAGGATCCTATAGATTGGTTCCTTGAAAATTGTATTGACAGCAGTGAACGCCGTGATTGGCGGCTGTCCTTCTCTGGCTCGCGGAACCTTCTTATATTTCTTATTACCCCCGGAGGGGGTATATGAAGGTGTCGCCGAACTGGAAGGTTTCTGGCCGCGGCCGACATCTTCCCTCCGAGGCGATTTCTCCCTTTTGGAGAATTTTGCTTCTCGGGTGAAGCCGAAGCTTTCCCGAGCTCGGACATCGTCTATCTCTTGCTCTATGAAGCGATTTACCCTGGCCATGAGAGCTTTCAAGGAAGTTACAGGGTTCCAGATCAGGTACTTACGGAGCTCATTGCCGGGAAGTAGGGATTGCTGGAATGCTTTAATAGCCACCTCTTCAGTGGCGTTTTCGACCTGGCTGTAAATCGTCCAGAATCTCTTGGCAAATTGAGTAAGAGACTCGTTTTGCCTCATCCGGAGCGCCATAATGTCAGCGTCGGTCTTAGGGATGGCTCTGTGTGCTTGGAATTTCTTCAAGAAAGAGCCTTGGAGCTGTCGCCAGCTAGCGATCGACCCTTCTGGGAGTGCACAGAACCATCTTAAGGGGAGGTCCCCAAGACTGGAAGAGAAGACTCTGCAGTTAAGGTAATCGAGGTCACCCCAGAGCGTCATTCTTTGAGTGAAATGCCGAAGATGCGCTCCTGGATCCGATGTTCCGTCATACAAGACGAACCATGGGACGACGAACTTTTCCGGGAGCTTATACTCCCTTATCTCCATAGAGAAAGGAGACGTTCCAAGGTTTTCCGCGTCACCGCCATCCAACTGTTCGCGGGCGATTTCGGCAACCTCCATATTGCGCCGGACCGTCTGCTTGACCTCTTGGGCCAGCCATTCCCTCATGTCATTCTTGTCGTCGAAAGTGGGCTCTTGCTTCCTTTGGGTGCAGCTATCGCCTGAGCCTTCGACGTGATCTCGGGAACGCCTTTTGCGGTTCAGGTGTTGCCACAAATCGTTGTGGACGATAGGCCGTGAAACATTGTTCGTAGAGGCCTTTTCCATTTCTTGGAGCTGCTGCTGGAGCTGATGGATCAGCCTATCCTTTTCTTGGATGATCAGGTTCTGAGTCCTGATATCCGCACGTGAGGGGGAATCGTCATTGCGAGCCTGGTGTTCCACCAAGCTTTTACCCTTCTGAAGCTGCCGAGGAGAAGGGTTGTTTGCTGTAGGAGGCCTTGTCTCCTCCATTATAGGTGAGCCAGTGTCACTATGGTAGCTCTCCACCACTGCTTCTTGCTCGGCAATGTGCTCGTGTCGAGATACTGCCCGTGATGGGCCAAGACGCTCCTTTCCGTCTACTGATTTCGTCTTGCCGCCTCTCTTGCTCCTCGTAGGCATAATGGACAGAAAGATGAGTAATGTAAAGATTACTGTTTCGCTTCCCACAGACGGCGCCAATTGTAGGTGCACGAAAATTCACGGACCCGGAGGTGGTGAACTCTGGACCCACTAGATGAGAGGATTTGATGCCTGCAATGGAACCTGAAAGGAGAAAGACGAAGGAAGCAGTCAAAGACCCTGGCTGTGGGCAGCGCAAGGCTCTCCGATGCCTAAGTCAGTGTAAGAACGTGACAGTAGGGTAGAGATTAGGGAGAGAGTGTACTGGGTTGTCTACTGCGTACCTTTGGAGGAGACTAAGTCCTCTATTTTATATTATTGTGTAGTCCCAATATCGTAGGTAAGCATCAGGATGTAACTGATGCGATTCCCTCAATCAGGGTAACCGTTTCAGTCGATCCCGCTCCTTTAATTCAGATAACCGCTCAGTTAGTGACTATCCCTTAATTACAGCTGTAACGTTACTCGTTCTCCTTGGTGTTCGCTGCATCATAAACCAACCCACCATGTTCTCCGGCCGTTACGCCACGTCTCTATCGGGGACGATGGGCGATGCCCTTTGTCCGAAATAGGTGGTCGAGACCGAAGTAAGGATGTCCGAGGTTCGATACATCCGAACTGGAGTTTGACCGAGCTGTAGCTGAACGCGGGTAGGTCTACCGAGCTGCATGGCAAGGACGATCCTTCTACCGAACTGTAACAAATCAAGCCCGGTTCCGAAGTGCATCTCCACCCCTGGCGAATTGGGCCCAATCTCAGTGTTCAAGGAACGACCCCACACAATATTATTAGGTGATGTGCTGGGAGGGAGTAGGCATCTCTTTCCACTCACGGGAAATGGAACAAATGAGGAGGGGCATGGGACATTTTAATACCCAGCACAAGTTAGAAATCCAACTTGGGTTAGGTCAAACCCAACTCACATGACCCGACCTGACCCAAAGTGAACCTTTCTATTATTCTTGTTCAATTTGAGCTGTGGGATTTTGGTTAAGTTTGAATCCTGCATCCAATTCAGGTAAGGTTGAGTCTGGACGGGGACCTGAATTTGACTTGAGCATCCCACATCTTATTTATCAAAAATCTTCACCAACGAACGGACCATATATTATAATGTGCTTATGCAGTCAATCTCATAGGGCCCACTTGAATGCATTCCTAACTTTTGGGGTAGTACATATGGAAACAACATTTTACAGACAAGGTCATGCAAATTCAAAATAGCCCATCAAATTACCTTAGCCCTTAATATAACAGCCTTAAAATTTAATTATCTTTTAATCATAGATTTTATCTTTGCATGAACCAACTTGAAATGGATTGATATCATTGTTGACATTGAAATTAAAAGATTCAATCATATCTGGATTGTTATCCACATTGACAAGAAGCAGAGTTGAACATTCAGTTACTTTTAATTCCAATCTTGTTAATTTTAATGTCTCCACGAACAGACTCTCAGGCAAGCTACCGCAGAACCTGTGCCACGGCGGCGTACTCCGTCAGCTCGGGGCTTTCTCTAACAATCTGAGCGGAACCTTGCCGGAGTCCCTAAGCAAATGCTCCACCTTGAAAATCGTTCAGCTACACTGCAACAGATTTATTGGAGGAATTCCGGAAATTTTGACTGCACTCGCTTCACTCCAGACGCTTGAGTTACAAGAAAATAGAATCTCCTGAGAGATACCGTCGACTATCATCTCGTGGGAATCTCTCAACACTCTCAATCTCAGTAAAAATCAGCTCACTGGCAGGATTCCTCCAGCGTTTGGGTTTATGCCTATGTTCAACTCTCTTGACCTATCTGGAAACCAACTCTCCGGTGAGATCCCGCCGGAACTCAGATACCTTCACTTCCACAAACTCGACCTCTCCTCCAACCGACTCATTGGAAAGATACCAGACGAGTTAGACAAGTCAGAGTTCGAGACGAGCTTCCTCAACAACTCGGGACCGTGTGCATCCAAGTCCAACCATAATCATTCCACCAACTTCAACATTCGCTCCTGCGACTCCTCCAAAATATCGCCCCGAGTTCTCGCTTCCATCTTGGCCATCTCGGGCTTCTCAATCCTCCTCGTTCTCGCTTTCCTCGCGTGGTTCTTCGTTAGACGAGATCACAAGAATAGGAAGCGAGAGCAGAGACAGGAGGTTGAGGAGGGGAAGGAGGATCTCCCTAAGCCTACATGGTGGTTTACCTCGTTCCATCGTCTGGATTTCACGGAGGACGACATCTTAAACGGTCTGGTGGAAAGCAACCTTATTGGGAGTGGAGGATCCGGGAAGGTTTATCGGATCTCCATAGGGAACCAAACGGACAACTTCATGGTGGCCGTGAAAAAGATTTATAACAGCAACAAGTCGGATGCCAAGTTGGAAAAGGAATTCCAAGCTGAGATTGAAATACTAGGCCGGATTCGACACGCCAACATTGTCAAGTTGTTCTGCTGCATTTCGAGCCAAGATTCAAAGCTTCTTGTATACGAGTACATGGAGAACGGGAGCTTGGACCGATGGCTGTATCAGAAGAGAAATGGTAAGATGGAACCCGGACCATTGGATTGGCCAATCCGGCTACAAATCGCAGTGGATGCGGTCCAGGGGCTTTGCTACATGCACCACTCCTGCTCCCCTCCCATCATCCACCGAGACATCAAGTCCAGCAATATCCTTCTCGACTCTGAATTCAAGGCCAGGATCGCAGATTTTGGGCTTGCCCGGATGCTGATCCGGCACAGGCAGGGAGAGCCTGAGTCCATGTCTGCGATCGCGGGCACTTTCGGTTACATTGCTCCAGAGTATGCGGTCTGGGCACGAGCAAATGAGAAGTGCGATGTGTATAGCTTCGGGGTGGTGCTTCTGGAGCTGGCGACAGGAAAGAAAGCGTGCATCACGTCCGATGGGTGCAATGGTTTGGTGGAGTGGGCGTGGCATCATTTGCTGGAGGGGAAGGACTTGGTGGAAGCACTTGATGAGGAGCTTAGAGAAGATCCTACTTACTTGAATGAGATGACTCTGGTATTCAACCTGGGGCTCAACTGTACTGTGAAAATGCCTTCACATAGGCCTTCCATGAAACATGTGCTGCAAATCTTGCAGCAGTGTGGCACACCTCAGAATTCTAGATAGTCACACTTTGGCAACGTACAGAGTATGATGTGGACCCACATATTTACGCTTGCAGTCCCTCTTTGGCAACGTAGATAGTATGATGTAGTATGATGTTGACTGTTTTTATCTTTTGTTTTGGTGGTCGATATTTTTACAAATATGAACATGCAGGTCCCATTCACAATGTAGATTACACAGTACCCGTTACGATGCCACTTTGTTGCAACTCAGTCACATGGTTTTGAGGCGATAAGCCAGAATTATAGCAATAGAGTAAACAGCTCTTACCTGTAAGGATCTCTCATTAAAGAACAATGGCAAGATACAGTACCATGAGAAACCCAATGGTCTATCCCCCGATACCTTGGGGAAAAAGATACGCAATTACTAAATTGCTTCAACCTATGATGGGCCCCTTAATCCATGTCCCATAAATTTAATGATTTTAGATTCACAAAAAAGAAGGAAAAAAAAAAACGTCGTGTCAGCCAAACCAATGGTCTAATTCATTTGGATCAGTGCAAATTTAAAGATCCAATGACTATCGGGCGTGTGTGGCTCTCGTCGACTTATATAGGCTATCAAGTGGGTTTGTTATGTGGGCATATTTTAGAAAAAAAAAAAAAAAGTTAATGCGTCAGTATTTTTCATAGGATTAATCATGTGGGCTTGAGTGGTGCTTTAACGTTAGTATCACGCCAAGGATCCATCCCTCCGTCTTCAAGTTTAAAGAAACACTCTGACCAAGCCATCCAACTTAGCAAAAAGAAAAAAAGAAAAAGGTCACCTTACATCATGTTTGACAACAAAATTGCAAGGAAAGATTCTCACTTTCCACAAAATTCAAGTTTAGGGACTGTAATTTCTCAGATATTTTAGCCACAACACATCATTGCTGATGTGGATTATGAGATATTAAAAGTCATATCCCCCAAGTTAAAACGTCTGCATTGCCTATCACTTACATCAGATTTACCCCTAACGAATATTTAATTTCCTAAGTACTAATTCCTTACGTGAAATTTTTCTCTGACCTAGGATGTATAAGATCATAACATGAGTGATTTGGCAGATTTGTATTAACAGAATTGGGGAGCTCTCTCTCATTAGGGGGGTGTGTAAAAAAAAAAAACTTGAAATCCACACTTCAATGGTTGGTGTAGAGAGAAAGAGAATGTGCAAAGAAAAAAAAGGGTGCAATTAGAAGCTCTCAGTCACAGGTCAAAACGGTCTAGCATTGAAATGACCTAGTTGTCATCTCAAGGGCATAGACGGTAAATAATCACTCTGGGTAAGACTTAAGTGAAAAAAAATAAAAAGAGTAACTGTTAATCCACGCTTAAGTAAATAATAAAAAAATACAGCTAATTCTGATTATTACACTTATGATGTAATTAATTAAGGTAAGAAAGATATTTTTAATTGTTAAAATTGAGTTCCTTAGGAAGTGATCCATGGTTGTTTAAGGGGGAAGTTACAGAAAAAGTTCATTGCATGCAATTCACATTAACAAAGAATGTATAGCAAAGGTGCAAAAATCAAGCAGAATCAGTTCCTTCAACACTGAAGGCACCAAATTCCAGAAATCTCACCTTCCACCACAGTCTATGGCTACTGAAATGCATCAGAATTGCCCTCTGATGGGAAAACAGTCATTGGGAAATTATGAAAATCCAAAATCAATCTTGGATGATACAGTATCATACAGAATCATACGTAATGTAGCTCCAGTAGAATTTCGAATTCTGTCCAGTCCATTAATAGCCTTGAGGTTTCATCGCGGCACGCAAAGGCCCAACTCTAGTAAACAAGAATAAATATCAGCATTCAATTTCAGCGAAAATAAAACATTCTTCCTAATAACCTATCATCAATCATCCACATGAAATACAAATGGAGACATAGGTGTAAATAATATAGCAACACCGGGAATAAATAAATATCACCATTGTCATCATCACAATCAAAGCCTTGTCCCAACTCCCAGTCCCAACTATGATGGGGTCGGCTACATCCTACATGAATTCTATTTCTCAATTCCAGTGTATCATAGGCAATAAATAAATAAATATATCTGTCTATGCCTTGGTGATCACTTTATAGTTTACATCATATTTCAATATCTTCAATACAGACCACTCAAAAACAGATTAGTGTACACTGGATAACCCACTAAGCACCATTGATAATTATGGGGCAAAGAGCCAAAGACTATCTCCAAGCTAACACAGGTGGATGAACTGGGGCAGCAGCTATGTTGTATCAGCTATGGTTCCATTCACTAGAAGTTCAAACCCTGCTTTAAATATTTTAATTGCTAGAAACTCTAAACCATAATATCTTAGCTCCTACGTTGTTGTTGGTGCTCTTCTTCCGGTCCCAGTCAACACTACATGGTACTATAGTAAGCGTAATGCTTTACTGATATTTGCTCCCATACATGATCAAGGAAAATGCAAGAACGCTCCAAAGTCCAAATAGTTGTAGCCAGCTAAACACGTCGATTCAACCGTAAATGCCAATACAACACTGCATCACCAAATCCCACGCTCCCTATGTCTTTTGTTTGAAACCCGCTCCAGATTTACCCGATGTGCATTTGTGTGGGTTTGGCTGGCGCGACAAGAGGATTAGTCCTATTGGGTCAAAGACCTCAGGGATACCCACGTCTTTAAAAAAAAAGGACTCATTCTGTTGGTAAATCTTCAACCTAGATTTGCATCAAGAAACCCAAAATGCAACATAGGCTTTTGTTTTTTGTTAGGAAATTCACCATGCAGTCAAAGGATTGCGCCCAACTAGACAGCTAGGGTTGTCACTGGGCAAGACCGAGCAGGAACCTAAATTATCAAGACAGATATTCATGGTGAATCCAGTCATATAGCTGAAAGCCAGGTCCACACCCACATGTTAGCAAAGTATTAGGTTCAGTTATTGTTAGAGAAGTTGGCCTGTATCCCGGTCACTCATAGCCCATTGCTAAGGGACCAATTTGTTCATTAAATTGGATCAGCAGGACCCAAGAAGACATCAACAGACATCCAATGAGCCAAGTTGCATGTGTATGGGCATGCATACCAGAATCCAACACTGTTTCAACATATATACATTGTCACATCTTTAAATATAGGATTTCCTTCAATGCCAACAATAACACTAAAAAAACAATGTACATGTTTTGCTCAAAACAATCAAACAATAAGCATTTCATCATTCTATTTAGAATTAAGTTGAAGAGATGCAAAATAATATTTTGTCACCTATGAAACAAAGCTTAAACCAGTACGAGAATAAAAAAACGAAACAAAGCTTAAACTAGTATGAGAATCAAGTTACATTGTGAAGGCTCCGACAGTCTGACTTAACCCATGTCAAAGCATATTAATCCAAAGAAAGCATGTAACAAAGACCAAGTACCTCTTCATCTATGCATTAGCACTCATTGAAATTCAAATGAGTTTTCATGAGGTTTTTCAGAAATTACAAGCTTATTAAAATAGCCCTTAGGATGGTAACAATGAAACCATGGACACAACCCTCCATGAACAAATAACTCAGGTCCCAATTCTAGATATTGAAGTGTCATATGGTAAACCAAACTTCTGACTGGAGAAATTCAGATAGCCTCATTATGCAATGTTCACAATAGACAAGTATCATAAGCTACAGGGTGTGTTGAGAAAAAAAAAGTATAAATTAAGAAAGGGCAGTTGCCTTAATGAATATTCTTCATAAAGATAACTGTACAAAGCTCCAAATAGGTCTCCAATTTTAATCAGCAAGGTGACAATAACAGTTGCAAGCTGAATATATCTTCTAGAGTATATGTGTAGGTTGAGTGACGACCACATTTTCTCAGGGATATCAAATACCCAACTAATGATTTGTTGTTTATCATGAACCTGTAATCACATGAAGGTACTAAGGGCAAGATGATCTAAGACAAAAGGTGCAGAAACCAAAGTGCTGAACTACACAGTACACACTACTAGATTCCATCATCCTCAACAATCTTGAACAGAGTAAAAACCCCTTTTTCATTGTGATCATAGAATTATTTATTTTTTCTCCTTTTTCCTTTATTGAATGGTAAAGTGACCAAAGAATTATTCTAACAGCCTTTCTTTAAGGTCCACCATCCAACACAAAGGTCACATACAAACTCATATTTTCAGTACACAAAAGCATGTTTCCTGATTCAAATCTCCTATTATCTTACCAGGTAAAAACTAAATATTCTAAAACAAAAGCGAAAGAGTCTATATGCAATACCCTAGTATTATTCCACACATGATACAACTCATAATTCCAGAGTTAAATCAATGCTATAAGATGGAAGGTATTCTAATTGAGTCGGGCTCTCAAAATATATGAGATTCTTCCACAAAAACCAAAAGATGTGATGAACTCTGCTTCCTAGATATGCTGAGATGATCTGCTCCCAGTCAGTACGAGGATGAGTGGATTACCTTCTACTCACAGTGCCACAGAAAACTGCATAGAGTACATTCATGTCATCTAAGAATGCCAGCATCAACAGAATAAGAACCTCGAGCATGTTGAGTGAAGGAGAGAAATTATATTCCCAATCAATGAAATGCACTAAAAAGCAGCCCATGCAGGGTGTTGTTATTACTCCTTTCCATACAAAGACTAGCCCACTCCAATGATAACCTTAAAAACACCTTTGCCTACCACAGTTGCTGTGTATAAAGGGGGGGTATGTTCTCACCCAATACTAGGATGATTTGGATCACCTTCAACTCAGTGGCATACTAGACCGTATAAAGCACGTATGTCATTTAAGATGCCAGCCTCAGCACAATGCGAACCTCTGGCCTGTTCCATACAGGAAATCAAATTATGCTCCCCATCAACGAAATACACCAACAAGCAGCCCATACAAAGCCACCTTTATTACTTCCTTTGATTCAAAGACTGGCCAACTCCCATGATAACCTTAAAAATCATCGATTCAAATATCTCTAGTACTCCCATGATTTAAACACCTTCATTAATCCCTTTGATTCAAAGTCTAGCCTACTTCCTTTGATTCAATAAAAAAATTGATTTTAGTGCCGTCAACCATGAATCAAGCAAAATATATTTTGCAAATTAAACATTAATTCGACCTGTGACAACAAATAAAATAACACTTCTATACAGAACTAGCATATTTTTCATCAGTTTAAGATTAATCTCTATGAACGAGAAAAGAATAAACTTGACCGTGACACAGCATGATAACAAAATGAGTAAAATATACCATTAAGAATTTTTAAAAAAGAGTAAAATACCATCAATATTGCTCCAACCAAAAAACTATACACACACACACACCCTCTGCACTCATGATAAGGTGAGCACCATTTCTTGTGGGGCCCACAACTTGGGGCCCGCCCGCCCGCCCACCGACAACAAGCTATATATGGCGATGGAGGCTCGAATCTTCATCCTAACTACCTGATCAATGACCAACATCGGTGACTATTACAAGGGGTCCCTATTTTATGGTCCACTTGGATGGATCAAATAGGCCCATCAATGTCATGTTAATTATCATGATACAACTACATTACAATCAATCTCACTCGAACCCTTATCCAATCAAACCCAACTAAAAACTAATGGACAACGTTAAGGCAAAAAATATCCTCTCAAAAGGCTGCCCTTTCGGATGCTGTACTGAAATTAATTAATAGCCCAACTTAAAAAGTGTATTTGAGGAGGGACAATTGCTACTCACTATCATCATCATAATCATCAAAGCCTTGTCCCAACTATGTTTAGGGTCGGCTACACGAATTCTGTTTCTCCATTCCGATCTATCTCGAGCCAAATCCTCAAATAGGATAATTGCTACTCACTATGAATACTAAAAACACTAAGCTACAATTTGGTCATTTTCTCATTAGAATTTGCTCAATTTTACTAGACCGGTTACTGCAAATCAATTCAAAAATACATCCAAGTGGAAAAAAAAAAAAAAAACAAAAAAGAAGAAATCCAACACAATAAACATCATAAGCAACTAAACTAAACTAAACAAATTATAAAATAAAGAAAAAAGTTGCTTACTCATGGATAAACAAAAATCAGACTCCTGGGTTCGAACGGCAGAGCGTACCCTGATACAGTGATCTGGAGTTCCTCGAATCCACGCCGAGACACGACGTCAACCGCGCCGACGAGACGGCGCTGTGGAGGGGGAGGAGGCTTTGGACGCAACCCATTTCAGATGGCACCCTGAAATTCTCAATCCATTCAAGAAAAGGTAAGCAAAGAAAGAACAAGTGAATGGGGATGAAAAAGGAAAAAGAGAGGAGAATCAGGAGATACCTTGAAAAGGGGTGAGATGGTGGTCGAAGGGGCGTTGGAGAGATGGGTTTGTTGGGTTTTTTCATGGCGGATTTGAGAAGGGTGAAAGCAGGTTTTGAGATCGATTGAAATCGAGACGCCATTAGAGAGCAGGAGAGAATGTAAGCGAAGGAAGATGCAGCTTTTGAAGGGTTTTTGGTCTGGGTTTGTAAGGGAAATTTCAAATAGCCCCCAAATACTTGGCCAATTTAGAAAATGATCTTATGGCCCAGGGGTGGTCATGGGCTGGGCCAGACTGAGCAGAAAGGACACTGATTGGGCTAATATTAGTAGATTTGAGCTCTATTTTTAGGCACGTGAGCTACATATGGGCCTAATCTTCTTGCCCAATTATAAAATTAGCCTGGACCAGCCTTGCATTTTTTTTTTCATCTTCATGATTAGGTAGAGGCCTCACTCAGCACAAATGGGCCTTTGTGTGTGGCCCAGTATTTCATGCTAATTCTAGACTGAAGAAGAGAATAAAACCGAAGAGTTAGAGAGGAATTGGGGAGACAACAGAACGTAAAACGGTGGGGATCATTAGAGAAGATTGTGAATGTTATCTGAATGCAGGACGGCCAAAGAATGTTTGAAGGTTTGATTCCAACCCTCTATTTAAGCCTTAACACAGGCTAAGGTCCTTTCTCAGATTATTATATGCAATCAACAAGGAAAAAGCTAATCAATCACCACACAAAGAGAGGCTCAGAGATTTACGTAGAAAACCCTTCTCGGGAAAAAACCACGGGTGGCAAAAGCCACAGAAAGCAATGCACTATGAGTATGAAGACTACAAAGAACTCACAGGACCTGATACAGTTGAAACTCAATCTAAAGGACTGTGAAGAACTCACCGACGACCCGCCGTTCACCTTCCATGTGCTTGCTTGAAACCCTCCTTGAATGCCCCTTCAAGGAGATTAAGTGAAGAAGAATAAAAACCAGAACTTCAGCGCAGACAGCCTTGCAAAACTTGAGAGAAGAGTAATTCTTGATGCATCCATGGGAATAGCTCTCCAGTCTCTTTTATAGAGGATGCAATGAGTTTTTGATTCATGCAGGAGACTCATAGAAAGAAGGAAGAACTTCTTAAAGAAGTAGAAAACTTCAGCTTGACAGAGTCCTAAAGAATTCAGGACACGACACCTCGCTATAGCAAGCATGGACCTCGCTATAGCGAGCTTAGTCCCTGGAAGAGCCAGAATAGTGTCTCGCTATAGCGAAACTCAGTTTCGCTATAGCGAGACCATATTCTGGAAACAATCAGTGTTTTCCGCAATTCATCTTCAGTAGAACTCTGCAGGGTATCTTCAAGTGCAAGAATGAGTCTTTAAAAGAGATCACACGAATCCAACAAGAGTCTTTGACAACAATGGAGTTCCTTCACAGTCCTCATCTAAATGAAATAGAAAACACAACTCAAGAAGGACTGAAATAAAGAGTTTTGTTCTAACTAAAAGAAATTGGCAACAAGAAATATCTAACAATCTCCCCCTTTGACAATTTGTGAACAAAACTCCTAAAACAAAAACGACTCTCTCTAAACACACATAAAGACAACCCAGGAAACAGTTGATCTTCATCAGAAGGCCTATCACAACCTGCACAAAAACAAACCTTGGCAAAGATCCATAATATCACAGAAATGATAGTAATTCAAAACAAGTGAAATTTAAAGTTCTAGTCAAGGTTCAAGAGTAAAGTGCTAAATATAACAAAAGTCAGTCAGTTCAGCCTAACTCCCCCTGAGATCAACTAAACTACTCTACTAAACTACTCCCCCTTTTTGTCACAGAATTGACAAAGCGCTTGCTCCTCCTAAGTCATATAATATTTATCCTCGAAAAAAAAATTGCACAAATGCAAAACTCAATCAGGCCAACAATCGAAAACCCGCGATGATTAAAGACAATAATTTGCAAGTCATGAGGCAACACAATTTTGGAAAATTTATCATGAGTGTAAATTGTGAGTGAGATGAACTCAAATGTAAACCACAAAGAAACCGTAGATCGACCAGAAATCAACAATCATCAGGTACAAAGCAAATTTCACACCTTTCAAAAACAATCGATCTGATCGGCAATGAGATGTGAAGCTCCCCCTTAATGGCACATAGTTTTATTATATATATATATATATATATATATATATATATATATATAAAAGAACTTCTCGGCATATGGTAATGCACAAGTTCAAGTGCTCATTTTTAGTAGAGATTTCTGAACCCTATAGGAAACAGTTCCATTGCATCGATCTACAGAAATCTCTACGCACTTTGGGTCACATATATTCTGAGCCCGAAATCAGAGATTCTCATGAACTTCTTCACATATAAAAATGCTCAAGTTCTAGTGCTCATTTTTTGTAGAAATTTCTGAACCCTATAGGATACAGTTCCATTGCGTCGGTCTACAGAAATCTCTACGCACTTTGGGTCACATATATAGATATAGACATTAAGAAGAGAGCATAGAGAAGTGGAAAAATCATAATCGATGCTCCGAATAAGTACAAAACCACTAAGACCGTGAATCCTGTCAATCCTAGAGTCTCATTGACCCTAAGTGAGTGTCCAAGTGAGTCATCGTGTACTTGTGGACATGATCAAAATTCTTAAATCGTAAAAGAAAACTCAGTTCGAAAATCCAACAAATTAAAGTGCATCACATGCCGGAGAATCTCAAAATTAGCCCGAATGAGTATGCAAGTGCTATTCAAAACATGTTTTGAGGACTAGTGGTTTAGGCCACTGCCTAGGGACTTACGAAGAGGGGGATCAACCTTAGTATTCTCAATTGATTTAGACAGTGTAGTGTAGACCACATTACAGCTCAGGTCAGTCTTACGAATCCAAACAAGCTTAGTCTTGACCTGTTGAGGAGAAGAAGGTTTCTTCCTCGTCTGGTTTCTGATATAATTTCTTCTTTTATTGCAGTGTGGTCTAATGTGCCCTTTTATACCGCAAAAATGACAAATTGGAATAGTTCTGGGTTTGGGCATATTCTTCGATGAATTTGAATTCCCATGTTTAACAGTTGGAGTTGCTAGAATACCAGAAAATAAGGCTGGTCCTTTAACAAAAATAGATTTACCTGATTGGATGGAAGTTGATGATTCCGGATTAAATCCAAGTCCAGTCTTTTGTTTGTCACTCCTTTGTTGCATCAAAATTTCATCAAGAGTCATGGAGCCTTTATTCATTCTTTCAAGCGAGGATTTGACAGAAACTAGTTCAGATAGTGTCATCCGAAGTTTGCCACATACATCATTCTTTTCAGCTTGTAGAAGATTGTAGTCAGATTGCAAAGATTTCAATTCCGTTGTAACTTTCTCTAACTGTGTAGTAAGTAGATCTTTCTCTTTTCTTGCAGCAATAATGTTGTCAGATAGAATTGCACGCTGGGTTTCTAACTGACTTACCTTTGCACGGGCATCATCAAGCTCAGAAGAAACAGATGAATTTAGAGATTCAGAAACCTTTAACTTGTGAGAGAGCTTATCATTGATGCGTGACAGTCGTAAGGAATCTTTCAGGAGTTTTTTATAAGCAATTTCAAGATCTTGTTCTTCATCAGAAAAATCCTCACACCTAGACTCGTCATCTGACTTGGAATCCTTGTCAGATGACCCCTGCTCATAAGAGATGTTAGTAGTCGACATAAAAGCAACAAATTTAGCAGATTCAGATTGTGACTCAGATTCACTAATCTCATCTTCTGAATCTTCTTCCCAAGTAACATTCAAAGCCTTTCCTTTGTTTCTTTCCATCCGATTTGCACATTTAGAAGCCGGGTGACCAAATCCTTGACATTCAAAATATTGGATAGGCTTATTGGTGTTCTTAGAAAAAGTTTTCTCATTCTTGGGCCCTGTTTTTGGCTTAGTCATGGGCCTACCTTTGGAAAATTCCTTTGTGAGGTTCTTTTTATTTTTATTTAAATATTGCTTGAATTTTTTGACAAAAAAGGCCTCAAGTTCTACATCATCAGAATCATTATCAGTCTCACAAACTCATTGTCCTTGGATGATATAAAAGCAATTCTCTTGGATTTCTTATCAAAACAGTGATTTGCTTCAAAAGTTTGTAAGTTTCCAATCAATTGTTCAACTGGCAAATCATCAAGATTCGTATATTCCTCAATAGCAATCACTTTTGACTGAAATCTTTCGGGTAAGGACCGAAGAATTTTCTTTACCACCTTTTGATCTGGGATTGGCATAATAGATAATATGACTCAGTTTGGCATAATAGTCGTCAAAAGTTTCTTCATCTTTCATTCGAATTGATTCAAAGGCAGTTGTCAAATTCTGAAGTTTAGTCTGCCGAACCTTATCAGTGCCTTCATGCACTGTTCTCAAGAGATCCCAAGCCTCTTTCGCAGTGGTACAAGTAGAAATTCTACGAAACTTAGAGTGACTGATGCCAATATATATAGCATTAATGGCTCTATCATTCCAATGGGTCTGATTCTTTTCTCCTGGAGTCCAGTCAGCCTCTGGTTTGGGAATACTTTTCCCATCAACTACCACAGTAGGTGGTTTATAACCATTCACAACTGTTAGCCAAACATCGCGGTCAAGAGAACGCAGAAACGCAGTCATTCTGACCTTCCAATAAGCATAATTGCTACTGCCTTCAAGCAAAGGAGGTTTGGTGGTAGAGGTGCCTTCTCTAATGAATTCCATAGAATAAATCTGAGTGGATCACACTTTTAAAATAAGCGAACTTGCTCTGATACCACGTAAAGGTTTGATTCCAACCCTCTATTTAAGCCTTAACACAGGCTAAGGTCCTTTCTCAGATTATTATATGCAATCAACACGGAAATTAAGCTAATCAATCACCACACAAAAAGAGGCACGGAGATTTACGTGGAAAACCCTTCTCGGGAAAAAACCACGAGTGGCAAAAGCCACAGAAAGTAATGCACTATGAGTATGAAGATTACAAAGAACTTACAGGACTTGACACAGTTGAAACTCAACCTAAAGGACTGTGAAGAACTCGCCGACGACCCGCCGTTTACCTTCCACGTGCTTGCTTGAAACCCTCCTTGAATGCCCCTTCAAGGAGATTAAGTGAAGAAGAATAAAAACCAGAACTTCAGCGCAGACAGCCTTGCAAAACTTGAGAGAAGAATAATTCTTGATGCATCCATGGGAATAGCTCTCCAGTCTCTTTTATAGAGGATGCAAGGAGTTTTTGATTCGTGCAGGAGACTCATAGAAAGAAGGAAGAACTTCTTAAAGAAGTAGAAAACTTCAGCTTGACAGAGTCCTAAAGAATTCAGGACACAACACCTCGCTATAGCGAGCAAGGACCTCGCTATAGCGAGCTCAATCCCTGGAAGAGCCAGAATAGTGTCTCGCTATAGCGAGACCATATTCTGGAAACAGACAGTGTTTTCCGCAATTCATCTCCAGTAGAACTCTGCAGGGTATCTTCAAGTGCAAGAATGAGTCTTTAAAAGAGATCACACAAATCCAACAAGAGTCTTTGACAACAATGGAGTTCCTTCACAGTCCTCATCTAAATGAAATAGAAAACACAACCCAAGAAGGACTGAAATAAAGAGTTTTGTTCAGACTAAAAGAAATTGGCAACAAGAAATATCTAACAATGTTCCAACTCAGAGTCATCTGATTCAAAGTTTATTAAGTATAAGCCATCACAGTAATCCAGCTTTCAATTCAGGTGCAAAAGGAGGGGATCATTAGTATGGTAGAGATGCCCGTGGACCCACTTGAACCAGTAAAGACTCATTTGCCGAGTCCCCCGGGTCCACAAGCTGGAACATGTATGGATCAAAAATCGGACTCATTTTCTGCAGGCGCGCCCATTAATGAATTAGAATTTAAAACATATTTTAAATCTGATTTTTTATTCGTCGAAACGTCGAACCACGAAAATTAGATAACCATTTACATCCCTACCTCTCTTGCATTAGTTTTTGCAGAAAAATAAGGATCAGAGCATCCTTGCTGAGGTGGTAGGAAAGCCAATGGAATAGAAGAGGAAACGCATTAGTTCCTCTTCCACGGCGTTCCTCTTACATGATCCTTGTCAGCTTAAGCTACTAGTATCATATTTGCCCCTCTTGCATGCTCTTGCAGCTGGACTTTCGACCATCTCATATAAGAGGTCTGACTTTCTACAAGAATTGGGTAAAGATAGATCGAACCTTAGAAATAGAATTCATACTGGTTAGGATAAGGCAAAGGCTCCAAAGATGATGATGATGGGTGTTTTTTTTTTTTTCTAAGAGTTCCTCTTGATGCTTGGATCTGTATGATATGGATCCGGACACTATCCTCCCCTCAAGAACCTATCTGAATGGGGACACCATGAATCTAACCGAATCTAACCCGCTCTACACTCGCGGGGCCCAGCAAGCAGTTTGATGTCCATCAATCAGATGGTTGGTGACAATGATTAAATCAATGGTCCACGTTCACAAAGAAATGTTCAACGATAAATGTTTCTTTTCGATCAGCATGTATTCAGATCACCCATCAAGGACCCACCTGGTGGACGGTTAGGATTGACCATCCGTATAACCCATCTGTATCGTGCTTATGTTCTAACTCCTGAACAAAGACTAGACGGAGAAGAAAAATAAAACGAAGCTAGGTTTCGTCCTCTGTGACTCTGTCTCTCTCTCGGTCTCAAATCAAACCCACCCACAAATTCCACGGAGATTCTTTAAGAAATCCAGGAAAAGGAGAGAAAGATTGAAACTTTTTACGAAATCATTCAAGAAATTCAGAAAAGAGAGACGCCAATCGGGCGACTCGATGAAGATTGTAGCTTTAAGAGAAACAAGGTCAGTATAATGATAATTCATCCTCTTCTTCTCTCCATTTCCCAATTTTGTGTTTCTTGAAGGTAAAAAGAGCTGTAATTTGAACTGGGTTTTGGATTTTGTGGAGGACCGAGAGGAACCCACCTCGTAGAAAGGGGAAATTTTGCAGCTTTTGGGTGAAATTTGAGCTTTGTCAGGTCGAAATTAGGTTTTGTTGAGTTGGGTTTTTCTCTATCTAGGTAAACCTGGAAGAAACTGATAAAAGCTGCCGTTTTCAAGCTCTGTACATAAACTTGCTATGGAAATTCAGTTTCTAGTGAGGAACAGAAGAAACTTAACATTTTAACTTACGTAAGAGTGAAAGTAGAAGGCAGAAGTTGCAATCGTTTTTGGGTTTTGCAATTTTTTTAAGTTTGGTTTTGTTATATGAGGTTTAAAACTAAGACCCCATCCCCATCAAAATTTCTGTAGAGCATCCAATGCTATCATCTGGAAAATGGGTGCCGCCAGAAACATGACGCAGAATATACAACTATCTGATTCGGCGCAGTATCGGAGTGAAAACCAATTTGGAGGAGAATGAAACGGTATTTAATCCATTTCTTTCCATCTTCCAACATCAGTATTCTGATAATATAATTGAGTTCTGTGATTTATCATCTATCATTCATTTATCTGTGATTTAATCCATTTCTTTCCATCTACAAATGTACAAACTAAACTCGAGTGTCCTTTCTTCAGGCAATTGTAGGATAATATTTTCCTGAACAAGATTGTGAACTACCATGGAAAGCAAAGATGGTAATGTGGAGGAGAACTCAAGTGGCCTGTGCCTGGGCATGCAGTTTAAAACTGCTGATGATGCATACAGATGGTATAATGATTATGCTAGGCGGATAGGATTCAGTGTGCGCATCGACCGTCAAGAGAGGTCGAGACGTGATGGTGAAGTTATTTCTAGAGTATTTGTCTGTTCAAGAGAAGGAAAACGGCGAGTGAAAGATGCAAATAAAGAGAAAAAAACCAACACTGAGCAAGTGAATGCAAGGGTAGGGTGTCAGGCATATCTCATGGTAAAGAGAAGAAGAGGTCCTGTGGAGGACTGTTGGGAGGTTACAAGATTTCACGAGCTTCATAATCATGATTTGGTACCTCCAACTAAAGTGCCTTTTCTTCGATCGCATAAGAGGAGGCCTCCTACTACAGAAAATTATATTGAAAATATCCCAAATTCACGCATTCATGAAGATAACAACTCGTCTTCACCTGTAGAAGGAGCTACCTCATCAGGGAATTGTGTGGCTTTGGAAGAAACCGCCACAGGATCTGGGGTGGCAGACCCAGTACCAAATGCTGAGCCTTCCACAGATGAGGCTGATACACTTGTGGAATACATGGGACAAAAACCCAATAGTGCTGAAAGTGAGCCGCCATTGGAAGTGGACCCTTGTCCCACTTTGGGAGGTGATTCAAGCCCTCGTTTGGGTATGCGGTTTAATACCGCCGACGATGCGTACACATGGTATAATGATTTTGCCCGGCGAGTCGGTTTTAGTGTTCGCATCAACCATCAAGAAAAATCTAGACGTGATGGCGAAGTTATTTCTCGATCATTTGTATGTTCCAGAGAAGGTCAACGCCGGGAGAAGCTAAATAGAGAAAAAAGAAGAAAAGTTGAGCCTACAAGGATAGGGTGCCAAGCGTATCTTAAAGTGAAAAGAAGGAGAAGTCCTACAGAGGACTTTTGGGTGGTCACAAAATTTCATAAGCCTCACAATCATGATTTAATGTGTCCAAATAAAGCGATTCTTCTTCGATCACACAGGCGGATAAGACGCTCTATGCAAAGCAGTAGTGAAAATTTTCAAAATCCATTTGTTTCTGGTGATGATACAGCTTCTTTGCTTGTGGGGGGCAGTGGGTTAAGTAATTCTGTCTTTTCTCAGCGAGATTCATACAATAATCTGAGTACTAAAAGGCGAGTACCCCTTGGAAAAGGCGATGCTAGAGCTATGCTTGACTATTGCAAAGAAATGCAAAAGAACAATCCTAGTTTCTTTTATGCACTTCAAGTTGATGAGGACAACCGAGTACGCAATTTTTTCTGGGCCGACTCCAGGTCAAGGATGTCTTACAGGTACTTTGGCGATGTAGTATTTTTTGATACAACATACAGGACAGACCAATACAAAGTTCCATTGGTCTCGTTCAATGGAGTGAACCATCACAAGCAGCCTGTGTTGTTTGGTTGTGCCCTGTTATGTGATGACAGTGAAGCTTCATTTGTTTGGTTGTTTAACGTATGGCTTGAGGCGATGTTTGGACGGCATCCAACTACAATTATTACAGAACAAGATGCAGGGATGGCTAGAGCAATTGCACGAGTATTTCCAAGGACAAATCACCGCCTTTGCATGTCACTTATTATCAAAAAAGCACCAGATATATTGCAACAAGTTTACAGTGAGCATAGAACTTTTGGAGATGACTTCCTTGCATGTTGCAAGTTGTCAGATACAGGTGCTCAGTTTGAAGAAAGGTGGAGGCAGCTGCTCAATGATTATGGTCTTGGGGAGAATATATGGCTTCGTTCATTATATGACATTCGTGAGAGGTGGATTCCAGCATACACAAGGAATGCATTCTCTGCAGGGATGTTGACATCCCAGCAGACTGAAAATCCTTATTCATTTTTTTATGGTTTTGTAAATAAAGAGACCACATTGCAAGAATTCATCAAATCATTTGACAAAGCAACTGATCACCGGTACAAGGAAGAATGTGAAGCAGATTTCCAAACACTTTATAGCAACCCAGTTTTGAAGATATATTTACCCATGGAAGCACAAGCTCCAGAAACATTCACAAGTGTTGGAAATTCGGTTTTGAAGATGCAATTGCCAATGGAAATACAAGCTGCAGAAGCATACACAAAAGTAGTTTTCAAGGACTTCCAAGAGGAGTTAGTGAGAAGTCTGTGTTATGCAGCAGAAGAAGTTGAGGGTGGCTGGGAGCTTAAAACATACAGGGTGAGAGAATATTGGCCAGATACACAACAGCACACTGTTACATTCAATGTATCTGAGACAAGAGCGACTTGCACGTGCCTTATGTTTGAGTCTGAAGGAATACTTTGTCGGCATGCATTAAAAATCTTCTTGATGTGTGGTGTTTTGGAGCTACCATCTTATTATTTGCTGGAACGGTGGACACGAAATGCCAAGAGTAGGGATGTATATGATCAACAAGGAGTTGTTATGCAAGTGGATTGGAAAAAATCTGCAACCATGCGGTATAATGATCTGTGTCGGCGAGCCATCAAATGTGCAGAGGATGGGGCGACATCAGTTGAAGTTTATGATATGGCTGTGTCTGCTATAGAAAGATGTTGGAAAGAAATCGTTGAAGCCAAAAAAATTGAAGCAAGAAATGCACAGCTTAGCGCTCTATTGACTGGAAGTATTCAAGAGGACAATATCGAGGAAGGAAGTCAAGTGGACCATTCCAGTATCCAAATAAATTTGGAGGATCCTCAAGGTTTAATCCCAAAAGGAGGACCATCTGATCAGACATTTGATGGGAGCTTGGAGAAGCGGAAGGGTGCCAAGACTTGTAGTGTTTGTAAGGGGCACGATCACAACAAGCGCAAATGCCCTCACCTTGAAGGTCAAAGGGTAATATAAAAAAAAAAAAAAAGCCAACCTTCTTTTCTTCTTCTCGGTTATAAAATATTCATGCATTGTAATTTTGTACTACTCTAATACTTGGTGGTTGTTGCTGTTTCTCTCTGATGCTTCTGATTTTTATTCATTTGCATTCAATTCTGTTAGCAGGAGTTCATGGCAGCTCAAGACCAATTACCAACCGGACAGTGATAGGTATAGCTTCACATGGCAACTGTTCTTGTTCATGGCAGAAATGAGTAGGGCAGATGGAGTACTCTTTTTTCCCTCTTATTGATTTTTGCAATTAGGTTATCAAGTCTGGCTTCCAAGTGTTAGCATCTATTAGGTAACTTTTGCATATTGCTTCTTTTTGTATAATATTATAATCATCATACGAGCTGCTCCTAGTTACTTGGTGCTTTTGCTACTTGAAGATTCATCTTCTTCTTCTTGGTTAGTAGTTGATACTAGGCAAAAGAGTAGTGAGTTGTGACAAAACATCACAGTATGAAGTTCAGGAATCATTCCATATATCTACTTTCACTTATTTCATTTAGTGTCATATAATATATATATATATATATATATATATAATGTTGAGTCTGCATACATTTAATCCATTACATAATTTACATTTTTTGCATTACAATCTTAGAGTTTTACATTCTTTTCTACTTTCACTTATTTCATTTTTTGGGTTACATTTTTTGCATAGTGGCAGCTTTCATTTTATAACAGAACTGGTCTGAACTTCAGTATCTGTCAGCCAAAAGTTTTTATCATTATTATTTTTTACAATTTGTAAGTTTTGTTTCATTCTAGGGGCCCTGTGGTCTGCCTTATGCATCAAGGAGTTATATGGGTCTTTCACTGCATAAATTTGCATCTTGTTCTATGCTGGTCTAGTGTAGTGATCTCTGTTCTCTGATGCCCCAGTTTGTGTGGATAATGTCCCAAAAATCTTTCAAATAAACAGTTAAAGTGAAGAAATAGCAGAGGTCCAGGAAAAATACCAAAAAATAGATGGCTAAGTCGTCCTGCTCTTGAAAAGTTCTGGAACAATTTTGCTTTGAAGTCTATACCTGCAAGAAAGGAAATTGATAATGGACTGAGAGTATTGGATAAAAAACCAATGGATAGCTGGTCTGAAAGAGTCACTAAACCTCTAGAAAAGGCATACAAAAAAAAAGGAAAAAAAAAAAAAAAAAAGAAAAAGAAAAAGAAGAAGAAAACCTCTAGAAAGGTCTTCAGGTCTGTGTACGGATGTGTTATTATGGGTAAGCCAGTGATTTTCACATCATTGGTAAACGCAGTAATTATAGCATAATATAAATTTGAAATCTAAATGCATACCTGACTCCATCACGTACGCATGATCTGAACGGCTACCTTTAATTGGGGATTTACTACACTCCTCTACTACCGCCTTTCTATGTGATCTCGATGGGGCAATCGTGTGTTAGTGTAGAGAGGAGTTGTAACCCCCTAAACCCTTTATAGGTTTTCGTAGACAACTCTCTTCTTCCCATCATGGAGTGTCCTACGGGAAACTCTATTAGGTTAGCAACTCTTCTTAAACACCAAGACACTATAATAAATGGTCTTAGTAGCAATGGAGTCCTAAAGTGATTGGGTTGTCCTAGAGAGGGACCCACATGTGTGTGTGGTCATTGGGTGACACTAACACAATATTTTTAACAGTTTAATTTAAAGATTCTTGTGAGGCAACTCAGTTTTGGAGGGATATTCAACTAATGCTCTCTTGTGGGGAGTAAGGAAGTGTGGTAAGACAATGGATGATGCTCTTTGTATTGGGAAGTTGCTTGTCTGCAGAAGATTTATGATTTAACAATGTGCGGGATTATGGTTTTTATCTTCATCAACTCAGGATTTTGTTACAGCTCACCCCCTGCACACATATACGCATCACTCTAGAGACTGATGGTTGTTAGTTCCAATAATGAGTGGAGCACAACATGAAAATAACACTGATTTGATGCTGCTAACTGCCCTGTCCAGGCCATCCGATGGAATGAGAAATCAAAAGGGAGAGCCTAGAAATTAGATTGCCGAAATCAGATGGTTGATGATGTATTCCAATCAGCCTATTTTTGGGCAGTTTTGGCTCCATGTTCTGAAAAAGTCTAGATTGACGTGCATATATTCCTTTTCAAAATGGACAAGTTGGCACAAAGTTGACTGGTAGAAAATTGATGTCGTGGACCCTAGATTTTGGGTCTGTTGGTTATCCTTATTATTATAATAATAATAAGAATAATTATTATTAGTATTTAATGGGGAGTGGGTGTGTGTGTTTGGTGTGTTAGCCACCACACTGGCTAGCTGGGGAGTCTTCACGTTATCAGGGGAGCAGATTGGACTCAAACCCTGACACGCCTATGAAGTGTATAGTATGACATAGGCGTTGTTGGCTATTTCCATTTCTTAACTTGGTTAGGTAACATTCCCCAGTTTCTTGTCCATCAACTAAGATTTTATGTAAATGCAGCAGCCTTTCTAGTCCCTTTCTTTCTTTTCCCCCACTTTTTCAGGAATTTGTGCTGTATTGATCAGAAATCAACAAACACGTGAGAGGGGACTCATAAGAGGTATGTCAGTCTGCCAGGCTCTCAAGCTAAATCAGGTGGGGCCATTGAAAATGGAAAGCTTTGTTTGTCCTTAGATTTCAGGTTCACAGGTTTAATAATATTGCTTATTCTTGGAGGTTATTCCTCTGTTATATCACATTGCAGATTCTTCATTAGGAATCATCCTAGAGTAGATCCCCTGTTCTGTTGGCAAATCACTGTGGTTAGCAGCATTGTTTTTTGTCATCTTTTCTACCCAGTAGAACATGTAAAACAAATTATGGCAACTTCTGTATGAACAGGTGCCAGGGTGGAAATCCAAGTGCTTCACGGTAAGAGGAGTGGTAGGAGATGGCTAAACTATATGTACAATTCTGTGGCTGGAGATTGGTTTTTATTTTTCTTGACAATGAATTCATGTTTGGGATGTATTGATTAGGTAAAATTAGCTTTTTCAGCCATGGGATTTGAGCCCATTTTTTCAAGTTATTTCCACAGGCAGTTATTTGAGACATATGTACACCAGAAATTACAGCCAAATAACATATTGAAGATGATATTTATTTTGAAGACTCTTTTTGGTGTTACCTAACAGGCATATAATGAAAAAATTAAGTTTGGAAACCACTGTTCTAGAATAAATCGATTACCACAATAACAATTTCTCAGAAATTTTGCATCTGGGTGCCAGTGAAGTTCATCTCTCTTAACTTCCAGATGACTCTTTTCATGGTTTGTTCCTATTTTTTCAGGATTGCATGCCATTGTCCGCCTGGTATTTTTCAAGGCTAGAGGCCTTACTGTCCTTAATAATTAGTTAGTTGATCATGCAGGAATTACTCCATGGGTTTGCTCTTGGTGGAATGGATTGCCTTGACTAGTTCATTTTCTGATCCTTTGACCTTTGGTTTCTTCTGCTCTTTCTTCTTGTGCATTTTCTGGGGCATGGATGAGTATCATGCATGTTCTTGTATAACCCAGAAATCTCATGAACCCCTTATTTTGGATAGTGACTAGTGAGCCTAGTAACTCTTGATTCATCCCAGTTTTGAATTTCACACTGACTTGAACGTAATATGGTGTTGGATTGAAATATTGAAAACATAGAAAATATTTACACACCTTGTCAAGAATATTGTTGTTGAGATTATATTGTTTTGGAAAATGTAATGATGCATTAAATTTTAAATTATGCGGCTTTCTCAGCGTATTATGGGAGAAATAACATCATTTATTATTGACATTTAAATTGGGTCACACAATGAAAGATGAAAAACGTTTTCTCAAGTGGTTAAGATAGGGATTTGGGTCATTCTTGCCATTTTCCAAAGAGGACATTTTGTTCCTATTAAAACTGACCGGATGAATCCTTATGGAAGTCACGAGAAACCGATCCATGAAAAGGGACTTGTTTTTTCTCTTCCTAAGGGGCTGGGGACCCAATGAACCCACGCCAGTGGAAGAGCCCTCCGGTTAAGAAAACCCATAATTCTTGTCTGGTGCCAAATGTGCTCATATAAGCAGGCGAGTTAGGATTTAGTGAGGTAAAACTCTAAAGTGATCATGAGTGGACCAACCATGGTCACTGTGCGTATATCCACTCAAGGTATACCGATTCATAACAGGGCTAATATGGGTTAGTATTGCTTTGTTATGCTCTCTCATAACTTTGGTATCATTTTAGTTTATGGTAAGATAGAGAATTGATGAGATTCTTACACTGCTAATTTTGATTGATTACCTTACTGCTTCAAATGAATGGAGAGAAGAACTAAATTTCTCCTCAATTAAAGTAACATATATTATTGAATTATCAATGATAAAGCAAAATAAAATATTAAGTTGAGTTGGCCTTTTGAGCAAGAAAAAAAAGGTTGATATTTAGTCTTACACCCTGATCATACATCATCCTCATGATCCTGTCACATGATAACCCCAAAGAGTCAACCCAGAGTTTGAAAAAAAAAATCTAATACAGGAATGTAGCGGAAGGTCATTTTTTGGCTGACTTTTGGCAATCTTTTTATGAACTCTGTAATGTTCCATGGCATCTTAAATTTTACTGGTATTCTAATGATAAAAAGAGGCTAAGGTATTGACAAGTCTAATTTTTTTTAATTAAAATAAATTCAAATAGATATTTAAGTGCTCTATATTGATTTAATCAACTTTATAATCATTTTTTTTCTATAAAAAATTACGTATGTAACTTTTATAATGTGATAAGTTTGCTTATATTAGTTTTACTTAAAAAAAAAAAAGAAATTTGCCTCTACTGTTTTTATTGAAAGACAACTTTGTCTGATAACTTTTACAATAAAATAAATTTGCTTTCTCTATGAGTCAAACATACCCAAACAATTTATTCGGAAGAGTGTCTAATTGAATCAACTGATGAGACTTGTCAAATAGGCCCTAAAATTGTCTATTGAACTAAAGATTTCTCCAAACCCTAATCCATGTATGGATCAATCCCTTGTCATACACAATGGTCTGATCCGATGAGAAGTGAAACAAATCTTTTGCATTGATTTACATTTTAACATATTGACAAATAAATGGGTCCCACATGCGAGCCAGGAACTCCTTTATTACTAGATTCCACACAGACCTCCTCCTCCTCCTCCTCCTCCTCCTCCACCACCACCACCACCACCACCACCACCACCACCACCACCACCAGGCAATCCACCATCTTCCACGACAACATAGGCAGAAAGGTTCATATACCTCCTCTCATGCTCCTTTCTCTCTCTCCATCTCGCCCTACATATCACACAGTTAGCCACCCTCCTCCCCCTACTCCTCTTCCATCTTTGGAAGCACTCCTCATGCAAGCAATTCCGACACACCCCACATTCCACCAGCCTCTCTTCCTTCCCCATCTCCTCCATGCAAACCGGGCATGTCGACGTCTCCTGCTCCTCCTCCCCCCTCAACTCCACTGCCTCCCTCCTCCTCCTACTCTCTTCCCAATATAGCTGATGGAATCTCTCTCTTGTGCGGGGCCCTGCGACTGCCTCAGGAGATGTGGGCAATCCGAGAAGGCGAATGAGTTGGCATGGCCGAAGGGTCCTTCGCCGGAGGCATGCATCATCTAAGGAAACCCCAAGAACGCGGAGGAAGACGAAGAGGATGTGCTTGCATGGGGTGGTCCTATCAGGGCAGGTGCATGTGGGGTTCATACACAGAGTTACAGTGTATACATTTCCGGTAGCGCCCAAGACAAAGAAGTCGGCGTCGGAGCGATGGAGGAGACGGAGCCGGTGCTGGAGGGCTCGGACGATGCGGTCTGCGACCAGTTGGCTGGGGTTGAGCCGGCGGTCCGGCCGGGGCGAGTTGGATCCTACAGACTCCATGGAAGGATCGGTCGTTGAGTTAGTTATGTTGCCTTGTGAAATGGTTTTGGGCCTTCGGGTGGGCTTTTTGTAGAGAGAGGAAACGGTGATCGATTGGTATTGTGGGGTGTTTTAAGTTTGGCCTGGGATTCGTTGAGTGGGGTTTGGGGACACGTGAGGGATGGCCCAACGAAGGGGAAAATAGTGGCGCCAAGTAACTTCCAAGCTGAGAGAATCTCAATTCAACGGTCGAGATGAGAGGGTAACCATTGAGTCATTGCAATCAACCATTGTAGCAAGTGGGCCAGCTCTTATTTGCACATGTGGTGGGATTTAAATGCAAGTGCATTCATGGGTTATGGTTTAAATGAACTATATCATCTATAACAATAAAAAAAAATACTATAAATTTACTAGAATTCAAGGAATTTCTGTCGGAAAATTTACCCCACCATAATGGAATTTCGTAAATGCTTTCTTGTACTTAAGCATCTAGAAATTCTATCAAAAAATAAATGAGCTAGAATTTTGGAATTATCAAAAGTCGATTGAAACCTTTCAAGTGATTGAAATTTTAAAATGCCTGTGAAGAAATATGGTATTTATAAATGTTAGGAATTAAGTGTCACATCATGTCCAAAATATCCTAATGCGGTAAATTCCTATCACACGAATTCTAGTAAATTGGGAAAAAAGCACCTTAACCAATTCATGGAAACCATGTTCCTGCCTGCAGATAGAAGTCCCATCCTTTTGTTGGTGAGACGTGGAAGAGGTGAGCTTTCTGCACCTCAATAATGGAAAAGGATCCCCTGTTTGGTCCAAACAGAAACCTTGTTTGGACCAATCGGGGGTGCCACATGAGAGAGATGTCAAATCAATGGCATCTAATCTCCTCCACAATATATATATATATATATAAAAGGATCTAGCGAAAAAGTACAAAATTTCATAAATTACTTCTTTTTTTCTTTTTAAAACAAAAAAGTCAATTTTTCATTCCACCTAAAAGGACATAAAGACCTTAAAAAGACAAAATTGGATTTTGAAATTTCACATTTTTGACAGGTCCTCTTCTTTTCTCATCTGTTAATGGGACCCTTCACTTAAAAATCACTTTATAAGTGAATGACCCAGACGGCTAGGCAAAGTATTGAGAGCATCTCAAACAACACATTCAAATTTAGAGATGTCTTTTTATAAATTGAAGGCTTATGTGATAAAATTTGAAATTTGTAATTTGGAATCTTCACTTTGGCAATTCCAAGAGAGATGTCAAATTATGATTTTATTATTTTCGTCTTTTAACTTCATTTTTTTATTTCATATATCTTATTTATATTTCATGGAATTTGGTGTCATTTAAATGTTATTAAAGTAATAAAAAAAATGCACAATTTGTACTTGAAATTGATTATTTTAGTGAAAAAGTACAATTCAATTACATTATATTATAGTCAATCACAAGGTTCTTCATATTGATGTTGAAAATACTACAAGTGCTCAATCAGATTGACTTGGAGTTGAGAATGTATTCTCTTGTCACGAATGCGGAAGATGTTTTAAATGAAATCTTAAAATTTTGCGGGGTGGTCGTGTGACACTACAAGGTTACTCACTACATTCATCCTCTCATGCCTCGCAATTAAGTGGAAAATTTTCATTGCGTTCATCTTCAATAATCATGTTATGCATGCTTTCATTATACGTTGAAACCTCCCATGGCTCAATTGGAAAGAATTCAAATGATGTGAGTTGCCAACCTATTATTTAACTTAAAAAAAAAAAATAGATTCGGCATATGCTTTTCCGTATGCTAAATTTGACATATGGGTTGAACTGCCAAATGCTAGCTCAGCTTTGGCATCTCTATTGGAGGGACTCATAACTGCATTTTGTTACCGTTGTAGCATGACGTGGCCATTTGACTCTACGGTTGGAGTTGCTCTGATAACGAGAGAGAGTTCTAAAATATCCATAGGGGCTTTCCTATTCTAGGTGGCGTTCAGACCACTTTAAGCCGGGCTTGGATATGTAATTTGGGCCGGTTTAATATTGGGTTGGACTTGGATTAAGTAAATAAATCCCAAATCGCGGACTGTATAAGGAGTGCATGCAGTTTATTTTAATTAGGCCAAGGATTTGCTAGTAAGTCCGTGAAATTGATCAAAAACCTAAATGGGCGAGCTCGAGCCACCGGTCCGGGCCAGACTCAGCCCGGCACGGCACATGAACAACCCTGGCCCTATCTGTAATACCTGCGAGCTGATCCGGATCTGGACTGAACCCCGCCAATCCAAATCCCGGGAGCTATCTCCTTCTCTCAGACTAAATGTCTCTGCAAAACCCTAAAACCTGAATCTTCCCTCCTTCCCCAAATCAAATCCTCTCTGCAGCAACATCAATGGCAGATTCCTCTCTCCCCAACACAAAATCTCATACAAATCGGTAAAAATCCCTCTCCATTAAATCTCATGGACTGCTCAATCCTCTCCTCTTCTCCCAAAATCCCCTTCCTAATTCAATCTCGAAAACCCTTTTTCTACCATTGTCCATCGATTTCATGCCGCTTGCAGCAATCAGATTCCTCTGATGATGACAACAACAGGAAGCAAAACCTTCACAACCTTCTCAAACTCTCTGCAACCCTAACCGTAATTGCTTCATCTCTCCCTCTTTCTCCTGCTCATGCAGCGAAAGTCGCGGGAAAGAAGCAGCGACCTGCGAAAAAGATTGAATTTTTATCTCCTGAAGAGCTCAAATCATGGTCTCAGAACATTCCAGTCGTCTCCGATCGAATTCCTTACACTGAAATCCTCATTCTCCAAGAACAAGGTAAGCTCAAACACATAATCAAGCTCCCCACGATGAATCTGAAGCAACAACCCGATCCCGTCCTTGTCGTTTTAGATGATTCTAGGGTTTTGAGAACTGTTCTTCCGTCAATCGATCGAGATGAGAAGTTCTGGGAGGCGTGGGATCGGTTTGAGCTGAATTCGATCTGTATCAATGCGTATACTCCTCCGATTCGGAAACCGGAGATTCCTTATCCTTATCTAGCGGTTTTGGGGAGAATTCCGAACCTTTTGTTTTCGTTCGCGAAACGAAAGCCACCACAGAGTAAGAAGTCATTGGAGCTTGAAATGGCTGTGAGGGAGCTGCAGAGGACGAGGAGGGCTGAGATTGAGAAACTGAGGAAAGATAGCGAGATGATGGAGAAGGCGATGAAGGCTCAGAGGAGGATGGAAGAGAGGAAGATGAACAGGGAAATGAGGAAGGCCCAGTATCTGCAGTCGCTCCGTCAGTCGAAGAGGAATTACCAGAACATGGCGCAAATGTGGATCGACATGGCGCGTGATCAGAATGTAGTAACTGTACTTGGGTTTTTGTTCTTTTTCATATTTTATAGAACAGTTGTCTATAATTATAGGAAGCAGAGGATGGATTATGAGGACAGGATTAAGATTGAGAAAGCAGATGCAGAAGAGAGGAAGAAGATGAGGGAGCTGGAGAAGGAAATGGCGGGAATTGAGGAGGAGGATGATGATGGGGGTGAGGGGAAAGGCGATGAGAATGATCCTTATCGCCAGGTTATGAAGTTTATGCGTTCAGGTGCTCGAGTTCGGCGGGCACAGAGCAAACGCTTGCCGCAGTACATGGAGAGGGGTATAGATGTGAAGTTTTCTGATGTTGCAGGGCTTGGAAATATACGGCTTGAGCTCGAGGAGGTTGTGAAGTTTTTCACACATGGAGATATGTACCGTAGGCGCGGAGTGAAAATACCAGGTTGGAATTTGCTAAATGAATCCAATTGCATTTTAATTTCCACGACCTATATAAATATCACAAACCACACTTAACTTGAGAGTTAGAAAGTGCTAAATCAAGAAATGGACATGTTCATCATTTCACCATGTTTTATAAATTAATTTTCACTTTTATTTTCTTCTACTACTACTCATTTAAACTAGCAGCTTTTTCCCTGGCATTTTTGTTTTGGGGTGATCATTGATTCATTTCCCTGGGAAACTTCTGTCATATGGATAACTAGAAGATGTAGAGGATGAATACCACTCTCCATAGTTAATGCAAGCTCTCTCATCTATTAGGGAAGAAAACTGCTTTAGTGACCCTGAAAAAATTGAATGAAAGTTTGCACGCCCAGTATTCATACACTGGAATCCTCAATTAGGATGGATTGTGAAATGTAGCATGTTGGTTTTAATTGTTTCTTTGAAGCAGCCTGGCTAAATGTATATTTGTGCCATTTAAATGACCTAAGCATGTTGTTCTTAACTGTTTCTCTGAAGCAGCCTGTTCTAAATGTTTGTTGCATCATTTAAATGACCTAAGCAACATTTAATTTGGTTATAGATCGCCGACACACTCATGGTTGAGTGATACTGTCGGCATCTCGGTATCACACATATGCCCAGGGATTGATACCTAGGCCTTCATGTTGGTTAGTATCACTCCTGGCCAATTGGCCAGTTGGCCAACCTAGCAAAAAAAAAAAAAAAAAGGTTATAGATCACAACATAGTTTAGAAATTACTGCCATAAGCATATCTCTGACGTTGACAAAAGTTGTTAATGCTTATGTCGTAGTTGAGCTAATGAGATTTTGATTTGTCTTATTTCATATTGCAACATGGCCGTAATGCTTAATCATGGTCATGGGAATTCAAACTGGTCTCCTCTCTCTCTCTCTCTCTTGGAGAGAGGTTAATGGAATTTTATGTGAGAATTCAAGCGAATATCATTTACCATAAGTAGAAAGAAGATGCCCATGTGTATATATAATATGTTCTTAAAATTGTGGCTCTCTAACCTTTCATGAACTGCTTCAATTGTACCCAAGAAACGTTGAGAAAGAGTTTTATTTTTGTCTAAATAAAAGTGTTTCTAATTATACATAGCAATTACTTGGTAAAATTCTACTGTCAATTACGGTAGTAGTTTGAATGTTTATGTGACTTTTCGAGCTAGTCAAACTGCTAAACCTACTAAAAATAAAATAACCTACTAAAAATAAAATAAGAGAATCTGACACCTAAACACTATCACACTTGCAGTTATAAAGTGGATTTATGCATTGGCATTGGCACCTGAACACGAAATTCATCTTTTTTTAATTAGGACAACCCTTTTTTTTTTTTTTTTTGCTGAAACTGAAGCTTTATATTAAGAGGGACTTGAAAACAAGGAAGAGCCTGAACAGACTAGTGTTCTTTACAATTTGATACCAAAAAACAATTAGCATTATAACAAAAAAATAGAGGGTTGTCATCATTCTTCCTGATGGTCTAAAATGTGATGCTCTTGAAGTTGTGGTGTGTTACTCCCTCTCAGGACTTCCTGCATAGACATCTCAAGAGAATAAATATTCCATATGTGGATTGGTAAGGATGTTTTGAAAACCATTTCCACTGGTGGACCTAATTTAGCAAGACTGTCCGCAACCATGTTAGCAGATCTGCGAATGAGAGTCGCCTTCCACCGAGGCAGATTGCCCAGGGTGATCTAAATTGTCCTCCAAACCTTCATTAGGTTCCATGGGTATCCTTCAGACGAATGTAAAGAGTTCCAAATAATGAAGGAGTCCCTTCGATGATGACGTCTGCAACACCCCGGGCCACGCACAGTTGGTTGCCCCTGAGGAGAGCCTTCAGTTCAGCCTCCAGGGGAGAGCGAGCCACAGTGGCACTTGCAAAGGCTTGGATGAGAAGGCCATGGTCATTGCAAAGGATCCCCCCAATTCCGGTAGTACCATTGGCGTGGTCAAAGGATCCATCAATGTTTAATTTATGGATTGCAGGGGGTGGTGATGTCCACTTTTCGGGGGCATTTGTTTGGTGTTTTGATCATGAAGGAACCTGTGAGCCATGTATTGGGAAGTGCCACATCCCACATCGCCTAAGTAATAGGCTTGTCATGTCTTAATATACCTGTACGGGCCTTCCACCTATCAGCTTAAGCTTTTGGGTTGGTATATGGTTTATTACATGGTATCAGAACGGGTTCCGATCCCGTTGTTCTTGTGTAGCCCACGTGTCAGGCCCGTCCATGAAATCTGTTGGGCCTGTACGTGAGGGAGAGTGTTGGAAAGTCCCACATCCCACATCACCTAAGTAATAGGCTTGTCATGTCTTAATATACCTGTATGGGCCTTCCACCTATCAGCTTAAGCTTTTGGGTTGGTATATGGTTTATTACACCATGTTCCATTCATGCAAGGCCTTGTGAATTTTCCTCAAGATGGAAGGGGGGTGGTGCGGTTCGGATTTGAATATCGTGGCATTCCTCGCTTTCCAGATATATCACCAGGTCCATGTCACTATCTGTAATCTAGCCTTATGTTGGTTCCAGAACCAGGAGGTGATCGACTCCGTGGGAAAGGTGACCTGCATCTGATCCCGGAGAATCTGCTGAAGGCTACAAGTGGCCGCGCTAGAGGAGAGGAGGTGGTTGGTCGATTCTCTATCTTGGTGGCAAAGAACACAAATGGGGTTGATGTCCGGATAGATTCTGTGCAGGCGTTCCCTGGTGGGAAGGCGACCATATAAGCATTTCCAGAGAAACAGTTTCCGCTTGGAAGGTAATTCTAGGGACCAAAGAATGTGCCGGGGAAGATTCGGACCAATGTGGAGAGGTCTTAGATGCTTGTAGAGTGCTTTGATTGTGCAGCTTCCAGCCTTTTCATTCTTCCAACATGGAATATCTTTGCTGCCCAGAGGAATAGAGCAGATCCTCTCCACAAGATCGTCTGTCCACCAGTGAGAGAGGAGCTGCTTGTCCCAGCAAGGCTGGTTATTTTGATCCTTGATGATCAGATTGCACACTCTATGAATATGAGAAGGGCCGTTAGGAGGCAACCTATGGGAAGGAGGCTGGCCAGGATCATTTCCAGGGATCCAAAGGTCCTGGATGGCTTCTATTTGGGCACCATTGCCAGCAGACCAACGGATGTGGTAAAAAATATGGTTTTCAAGGACCGGCATTTTCTTAGGGATTTTTTAAAGCAATTAATAGGATCATCAGCAGCAGAAAAGCCTTATTTCATCTATTTGTGGTCACCTCTGTGAGTTCTAGTTTTTCACTTAGGGTGTGTGTGCAACAAGAGAATTCCACAATCTAGAGGATATTTTCTGACTTTTCATTCTATCCACTGTCCGTTGTTTAGTGCAGCAGGTTTTCCTTGCAGAAAAAAAGGAACTGATTATCCTTGATAGAGAGGATTTCGATTTCCTAGGTAGGAATGGAGGAATCTCTCTCCTATGGAGCAAAAATTCTTAAGAACGAGGAATCCTCTCGTTGCACGGACAAGTACTTAAGCTATCTTTCCCTGCGCATCAATTCTTAAAGCTGTGAGAACCTTGCTCAAAATTTTCTTTTTGACTACAATTGGGTGTTTTGCAGATATGGTGTGACATTATGATTAAAGGGCCATTTGATAAGATGACACTTGCACCTGATAAATTCTATGGAGTTAAATGTCGGGCAAAGGAGAAGTGGAATAAGCCAAACTACATGTGGTTGAGATGCATACACTCTGGTAGATGTGTGTTACAAGAACGGATATGCTTATGAATGAATAGAGGAGACATAGGATGATCCTGATAAAAAGGAAAATCATTGAGCGCTGTTTGAGATGGTATGGACATGTATAAGGTAGATGCTCTGTTGGTTGGTTTTTTTGAGTTGTCGAAGTTGGGACAGTAGGTGTTGTGGAGTGTGATCTGTTTCATACGATTCAATGGGATTATATAGGATTGCTAGTTTCATCTACACATAGTTTGACTTCCTCCATGTCCGAGGATGAGAACTTGAAGATGCCAATTAATGGCACAAAGTATCCTTTGTTAAGTGCACAGGCCATCAATCAATATGTCCTTTAGCACATTGCTTCTCATTTCAAATAAAATCACTTACTACATGACCTTCCTGTACCTGACTAACACTGCTGCCATCAAAGTTTCGCTCCCACACTTTTGGTTGTGGGAATGGGGAACAACTATCAAGAAATAAGATATTGCTGTCAACACCCAGATTAAAACTTTTCCAGAATAACGTTATAAACATGAGCACATGACCTAAAACACCATTCAACTCCTTGGATTATGACACAATTTATCACATCTTCAACCTAATTTGCAACATGATCTGCCTGATGGGATTTGTCTGAGAATCACCTCTTTCAAAAGTGTCTCTGCCATATGATTTCTTTCTTTTTCTTTCAGGGGGCATACTGCTCTGTGGTCCTCCTGGAGTTGGCAAGACACTACTAGCAAAGGCTGTAGCTGGTGAGGCAGGTGTAAACTTCTTCTCAATATCTGCATCTCAGTTTGTAGAAATATATGTTGGTGTTGGTGCTTCTCGTGTGCGAGCACTTTACCAAGAAGCAAAAGAGAACGTGAGTGCTTTTTAAATTGCTCCATTCTTTCCCCACACTTGGGTTTTTATTTTTTATTTTTAAATCAGGCATCTCGACTTTCTTTATACCATAGTATTGTCGGGTTCTTATGTGGGAACTAGGGGTGTTTGTGGGCTGGGCTGGGGAATATCCAGGCCCAGCCCTACTTCTAAAAACTTGGCACAGGCCCGGCCCAAGTCTGGCTGGCCCAAGCCCAGCCCGCTTAGAGAACAGCAAGCCCAAGCCCAGCCCGAGATAACATTATAACAAAAAATTAGGGCACTTGTAAATGCCAAAAGCCTTATCTCAACTGGTTTGGTTGGTTGTGTCTCAAGGAGAGGTCATGTGTTTAAATCTTGCATCCTCTTTTTCCACAATTACTGTTATGGTCTGGCCGGGCCGCGTTTGGGCTCTGTACCAATCAGTCCATGCACGACCCATTTATTGAATGTGCCTAAATAAATTATCCAGGCGCGGCCCGAGTAGTAAAATTTAACGTCCAAGCCAGATACAAGGTGGGCTGGGCTGGATTCGGGCTAAGGCTGGCCCATTCCATGAACACCCCTAGTGGGAGTCACTTTTCACTAAATTGTTAATTTGATATTCAAGGCCATTTCGGTGCAGCATCCACAATTGACAATCATCATCATTATTATTTAGAGAACACATACACACACATACATCTTCCGTAAATATATACATTAGTTCCATGATCAAATGCACATCTCGTGCACATGCTCGTCACCTTCTGTGTTGGGCTCACTTCACTTGAACTGGTTTTTCACGCCGGCCTCAAGTTGGCACTCAGCCAATTGATGATATCCAATGTTGGAATGAAAAAACAAATAAATCATGTAAGTTTAAAACCACTGAACTTTGAGGCTTGAACGGAAGGTTGTGATGATCTAATGGGTTAACTTTTCACGTGATCCTGATCCAAAATAATACCTTTCTGCTCTTTACTCCGTAATTGACATGCACCCAGGTGTGTCCCACATGCGAGGTGCACAAACACACATATATGAGGTCCACACTTGTTCACTACCGTCTCTGTGTGTGTAATAAAGAACTGGGGTGGGGGTGAACTTGGAATGTTTGCTTATTGTGTTTGGATGGAGTGGGGTCCATAGGCAGCCATGGGCCTCATTATTGTGCAAATCCAATATTTGGTTTCCCATTATGTGCAAGGCACATCCCACTATGCATGGGACTCTTGTAGAGTTGCTAATTTTAAGGAGTTTCCTTCTTTCCCATTTTTTGTTGAGATTTTATTTTTAATTGGGAATATTCTGGTTTGTGAATCATAATCATATTGTAAAAGGAAATTCATGCGAATACATTGCCTCCCTTTGGCATTAGCTTAGTATCAGAGCAAATCCAATATTTGGTTTCCCATTATGTGCAAGGCACATCCCACTATGCATGGGACTCTTGTAGAGTTGCTAATTTTAAGGAGTTTCCTTCTTTCCCAATTTTTGTTGAGATTTTATTTTTAGTAATTTTAATTGGGAATATTCTGGTTTGTGAATCATAATCATATTGTAAAAGGAAATTCATGCGAATACATTGCCTCCCTTTGGCATTAGCTTAGTATCAGAGCATGACATGAATTTCCTTTTTCTTTAGCGAGACTGCAATGGTTCAGATGCAAGGACCATTCACAAAGAAGTTTGAACACAATTGATGGACTTTTCAAAAATAAGTTTGCATCTCCAAAGGTTTGGTTGCTCATAATCTCTTGGGCCATTTATACAAATCGGTTTGTACAAATCTTGGGTTCTTTGTCCATTTGGCATGTTTTCTTTTGCATTTTATATTTGATTATAACACTTCAAAAAAAAAAAAAAAAATGAAAATTTTCAAGTAAGTACTTAAGTTTTTGCCTTATCTAAAAAAAAGGACATACGTTCCAAAAATTTTCAAATTAGTAATTAGTTTTCCAAGAAGTTTTCAATTCTAGACATCTGGCCATTTAAAGGTATTTTCCAATGACCTTTTCCATCAGTTTTTTAAACCGTACTCAAATTACCCTTAATGTAAAGCCATGGCATGCTTTTGGTAGCCACTCCATGACAACGATCATCATGGGGTGCTGGTTGCCGTCGATCACAATGATCCATGAGGACGCCAATGAAGGAAAGGAGGAGAAGATGGAGTAAGTGAAGGAGAGTTTTGTTCCTATGAAGGGTAATTTGGGTATTTTTTAAAAACTGAGGGAAAAAGTCGCCGGAAAATACCTTTATATGGCCAGACACCACTATTTGAAAACTTACTAGAAAACTTAGGCCCTAATTTTAAATTTTTTGAAACTTGTGTCCTTTTTTAAAGTAAGGCAAAAAGTTAAGGCCTTATCTGATTTTTTTTAAAAGATGGTGAAACACAGACACACAGTCCACCACTGAATCAAGTGGTGGTCTCATAGTTGTCAATTTCGTTTTTGTCCCTGGTTTGGTTTCACTCCAGACTAAAACGTTTTAGCTGGTTCAGCATTTTCAATGTTTCATTTTCGAGTTTCTTTTCAGTAAATTTTAGAAATAAATAAATATATTTAAAAAATATGAAAAATAGTAAAATGATACAGGCTCCAATCAATCTAGATTCTAGAAGGGTTGCAACTGCAACTAAGTGTTGCCCTTCCTTACTGCATAATTCAGAAACTGCTTGATCTCTAGAATTGCACCAAAACAGCAAGGAGAAGAGAAAATGAGCACCTAACCATATAAACCTGTGTATCACTGAGTAATGGACTCAACTCAGCAATCTTCACATTATAAAGGAAGTCTAAGGGCTGATTCTTCACAATGTTGAAAATCTTCCAGCATTCTGTCCTGGCCAGCTGTTTCTTATTTATCTTTATATATTGTTTTCAATTAAATAGAACCCTAAAATCCTAATAAATCTTTAATAAAATTAAGTTATGATTCCTTTACTGATCCTACTAGATGGGCTCGAGTGGTCCGGGGTTCAGATCCAATTGTAAATTGGCCCCAATAAATTATAGAAATTAAATACCAGTCCAATTGAGCAACTGTCATATCAAAACAGTTCATTCTATGAATATTTTGGCACCTTTTGGGGCTGAATCTTTTCCGAAGCTTCTAAACGTGTGTCCAGATCCCACACATGTGATCATATGTTTCTAGAAAATGCAAGCCTTGGACCAGTACTTGATCTTCTTGCATATTATTGCTTTCCACATCATCAAAAAAGTGAAATTAACATTATATACTGTGTATCTTAAATTCATTCTTAAGTTATCAATTGAATGTGTTATTTCTGCATGCCAGAAATAAATTATATGTTATGTCTGATATTGTGAAATTATGATATTTATTTTCAGCCCTCATCTCCAATTATCAGTTTTATATTCTAAAATGACATAAAATAAATAGATTCACATAATCCCTGCACTACAACGAAGCAAATTAGTACCTCAGGAATAAATTGAATCTTAAAAAAATATTTGGAACACTTAGAATCTGGACCGAAATGACTGAACAGAGATGAACAAGTTTGAAATTTGGATCAAAATTTTAGATAGGGCTGTTCAGTTCAATCCATTGATGAATCAATCAATTTTGTCCTGCCCATTCGAAACAATCTAAAATTGACTGCTAACAGTAATCTTCACATCCATCGATCCCTTTATCTTGGTGCCAGAATACCATAGTAATATAGCACCAGGAAAAGTGAAAGATTTTATTTAATTTTTTAATCTTTTTTTTTTCCTTGTTAAGTTGTGCTGCTATCTGTTACTGGAGATGTTTTTATATGATTTTCATCAGTACGTGGCGTTTTACAATTGATATTGACATATTGATATGTGTAGGCACCGTCTGTAGTCTTTATTGATGAGCTGGATGCTGTTGGGAGGGAACGTGGTTTGATTAAGGGTTCTGGGGGGCAAGAGCGTGATGCTACACTTAATCAGGTTGGATGGGGGATGTTTGATTTATGCTAATTATTTAAGTTTACCCAATAGTTATATATTCACTGCAGTCTTTCATATGATTTACTGCAGCTCCTCGTATGTTTGGATGGCTTTGAAGGAAGAGGCAATGTGATCACCATTGCTGCCACCAATAGACCAGATATTCTAGATCCAGCACTTGTGAGGCCTGGCCGGTTTGATCGGAAAATTTTTATTCCTAAGCCCAGTCTCATTGGTCGAGTTGAAATTCTAAAGGTAGCACCATGGACTTCGTTACCACATTTACACTCATATAAGTTGCACCTTTTTTAGATGACCATTTTGCAGTAGAAAAACTTGTATAGATCTTCCAATTCTAATGATAAAGTAACTTTGAAGACTATATTTTAGCTTTTTTTTAGTTCTGGATGATGGTTTGTAGAAAGCATGATTTACAGTTGCTTTTCAGTGCATCATTTTTTAAACAGGTTCTCATCAAGCTGCATTTTCTATAATTTATCCAAAACTATGAGTCACTTGTATTAAGTCAAATTTTGAGATATAAACTTCAAAACATTTAATTATATGTAAGGTTTTGTATTACTTCTGATGGAAAAAATGTTGTGTGTTGCCTATCTATTAAATGATTTTTTTAGTTCAATTTCTATTTTTTTTCTTACTGTTCTACTTAATAAAAAATGTGAATATTTTTGCCATAGATGTTTAAGATCTTCAATTGTTGTTGATTAAACAGGTCCATGCTCGTAAGAAGCCGATGGCTGATGATGTAGACTATATGGCTGTTGCTAGTATGACTGAGGGAATGGTGGGTGCCGAACTAGCTAACATAATTGAGGTTGCAGCTATTAATATGATGCGTGATGGAAGGTCTGAGGTATTATTTTATCTTTTTGATAGCTTTGGAGAGTTCAAGTTAATGCTTACATGGCTGACTATTTGGAAACCTAAGAATTTTTTTTACATCGGTTTATGCGTAATGACTCTCTCTCTCTCTCTCTCTCTCTCTCACTCACGCACACACACTCAAAAAAGGAAAGAGATAAATGAAGCAAAGAAAAATATACCTTAATGATTCTCTCACGCGCGCACACACACACACACTCAAAAAAGGAAAGAGATAAATGAAGCAGAGAAAAATGTTATTGGAGCTGATGCCTTGAGCACTTGGTTAACTGAAGGTTCCTACTGTTATTGGAGCTGATGCCTGGAACACTTGGTTAACTGAAGGTGCCTACAATTGAGTGAAAAGTAGTATACATTAAGCTATTTGGGTGTTCCTGATCCACAAATGATTTGACACCATAGTGAATTGAGTTCTCAAGGTAGAACAATAGTGAATTTCACTTTGCGGGAAAAGAATGTTAAAAGCAGTCTAACACAAGCTGGGTGGACTGTGGAATAACCATCACTGTAATAGTAAATTGAGTTGCCAAAATAGCCTAATTAGCAAGACTCAACTTTAATTCTAAATAACTAAAGGATCAAGAGTTCTATGTCTGTTTGAAGGGGATACCTATGTTAGAGTCTGTGTATCCAACCACCTCTAGTACTATGTAATCCAGTTTTTCATTTGGTAGGAGTTCAGTATCAGGTCTGTTCCTTATGAAGTTTCGAATGGGGCATTGGAAATTTAATATTTTTCTTAAATGAATTGTATCAATCTATTTTTAAAAAGTTAAAAAAATGCACCCTCAAGATAAAGAGTAAAGAATCAAAGAGCATTAAAAGGAAAGTAAAGCCATTTGCCTAGGTCTCTATAAACTTCACCTTATTTTTGTTATAGTAGCATACATATGTTTTTTTTTGGAGTAATTTGGATGAAGAACTAGGAATTTTTGGATCTAAGTTATCAAATTGCAATTCTGTGAGAGGTTGCCATATTATGTCTGAAATCTATAACAAGCACTATGGTGACATTTTCTATTTGTCGTCTTGTATGCCGTCGTTGTCATCGTCGTCATCATCATCATTTTGGTCTAATTATTACATAGCCGCTTTCTGGTTGTCTTTTCAGTTTTCATCCTTCACAAATTACAATTCCTTTGTCCCATTCCCTATCATTCTCTAATTTCTTTTATAGGTGCCACCCATCTCGTCGTTGGTGTTTTTTTGTTTTTTTTTTTAATATTTTACTTTTTCCAACCCTATTTTGCAGCATGTCTCTCATTACAGACATTAGTTTTGTCTTGCATGTGGATGAATACGACGTGAGTTGTAGTGTAAAGATCTGCTGGGTGGTAGGAGGAATTATGTTTTCTGTAGATTGACTTTAGGAAAACAGAAATTGGTGGGAATGTATTTATTCCATTTATCATTCAATCACTTGATGGCAATATCCTTGACCTGGATCTGCGTTTTTTTCTTTCTTTCTTTTTTCGAGGAAAAGTTTAAATAGAATTTCTTGAAGATGGATCCTTTCTGATTGTTACAAAATCCCCTTACAATTTGTGTAGATAACAACTGACGACTTACTACAAGCTGCACAAATAGAAGAGAGAGGAATGCTTGATAAGAAGGATAGAAGCTCGGAGATGTGGAAGCAGGTTGCTCTTAATGAAGCTGCCATGGCTGTCGTAGCTGTGAATTTTCCCGATTTAAACAATATTGAATTTGTAAGTGCAGTACTCATCTTTGTTGTTTCATTGTTTAATTAAATATTGTCATATTTTGTTTCTAATGAATGCTGGATTGCTGGTATTAATGTCATAGTTTAAACTCATGCCATTATGTATGTTTTGGTTCATTACCAAATCTTTTAGAATTGGTTATAAATGATATATTTGATTATGTTGGCTCTTTGGTAACCTTTAGTTAGTTCAGTTGCCTTATAAGCTCTGAGGCATCTGCCCGTTTGTGTGGCGCGTACGCACAAAATGGAAAAAAAAGTGTGAAATAAATTTGGCTTCTTTGGTGTTTCCATTAAATTATACAAATTTTGTACTATATTGTCTTCTAGGATTCCTCTTTTTTATCTTGGAACTTTTGTTTCTGATAGAAAGTTCGGGCACTAGAAGTATTGAAACATAGTGATTCCTGAAAGAAAATCAGTTTCCTGTTAACTATGTGATGCCATCGAAACCATATGTTCCTTCCAGACTTCTTGTTTGTGTAGTTAAAATGTTATTTAAATCCGCTAGCGTGTACTTCAATTATTCTCAAGAATCTGTGAATATTTTTGCTAATGTCAAATTATTATTAGCAATCGCATTGTGCTGCACTAATCGGCAAATCATGTCATTATTTGAATAGGTGACGATTGCACCTAGAGCAGGCAGAGAACTGGGTTATGTTCGAGTGAAAATGGATCACATGAAATTTAGTGAAGGATTGCTTAGGTGTGTTGGATGTTGCCTTTTACTAAACAAATACGTATTTCTCTTCTTTCAATTAGATTGCCATTAATATGAGGGGCAATGCCTTCAAAAGAGATGGTGCTTGCAGAAGGGGTATCTCATTTTGTTTTACACACACAAATGTACTGAGGCATTGCCTTTACTAGATTTTTAGAAGGTATCTTCTTGATCTTTGTGGGTTTTTTTTTTTTTTGTTTTGAACTTGCATGCAGTCGACAGTCTCTCCTAGATCATATCACTGTTCAAGTAGCACCACGTGCAGCAGATGAAATTTGGTATGGTGAGGACAAGGTAAGCTAACTTTGTTATTTATGATTTTATAATTTTCATTAAATGCTCTGCTTGCATTCTTGAGGTCATTCTCTCAGTTTTGCAACTCACCAGCTAATAAGATAAAAATGATCTTCACAATATTGTTTGATTATCTTGCTTAACATCTGAGCTATATTCATTTGGATTGAACATATTCAGAAATCAGATTGCTTATTTCATGCATATCTTTCGATGCCTATTGCGGGGCCCACCTAAGTGTATGACAGTTATGGAGAGTTGGGAAATGAATCTGTATGTGGATTAGAGGTGTGCTAAATATTGCTCTTCAATCAGTGATTTTTAGCACCTCAAACTTGTTGGTTTTCTAAGTTGGTTGTTTTATGTTTTAACTCCAACTGTGAAAATTGGTCAGTTATGCATCAGTTTGGCACCAGTACTGATTCATGTGTTATGCGTGCATGATTGCATTCGTGTTCTTTTGTGCAGGGGTGGAACCAAGTGCCCCTGCACCCCCAACAAACAAAACCAACCTTGAGTCTTACCCAGGCTTCTATAAGGTGAGTGGAACTCCACCGGGGCCCTCCCTATCAAAAATCCAAACCATTCATATTAAAGGCCCTCCCCTTCAGTGGATGTCCCAATATTTTTAGTCTAATAAATTAGGTTATATTGTAAGATTGAGTGTTTGACATTCTTAATGATATGTTCAAATTTAAGGTGGGATCAAATTCTATTGGAGTAAACTTTGGAGATAGCTCATAGAAATGGAGGAATTTATTTTGAGTTGTTTGGATTTTTATATGTAGAAACTAGTGTAATGATTCACACCCCTCATAGGAAGTGTGAGTGAGACACTCAAGTGATCCGGACTCCTAACTTTGTATTATCGAACCATTTAACCTTTTACCTATCACCTTATCATGAATTGGTGAATGGCTATCAATGCTATCCTCTCGTCCATGCTAACCGCAATATTGTGACCCATCAAACAATCACAATTAGCCAATCAACAAATTTTATTAATTAATTGTGGACTGACTGATTTACATTTGATCAATCCGACATCAGTCCCACTTTGATTGGAGTGACAACCAAGTCTCAGTGCTAAAACAAGGAGAAAGGGATTATTTTGAATGGTTTAAATTTATCGCAGCGAGCCCTAGTATTTCAATATTTCAATCACGCTCACAAAGTTTTGAGAAGTTATGTGTTGGAAATTTAAGAGTATTTTCAAATTAGATTTTTTCTTAGGATGTTATTTGAGAAAATCTGAAGAATTACAGTTTTAAATGATTAGTTATAAATTAACAAAAACATAAAATTTATCAGTGGACCTTCACTTGCTTCCTTCCTGTGCACGTACTTAGTATTGGCATGTGTCTGTGCATGTGTATGCGTGTGTGCACATATTAGTTTTCCTTGTAAATATGCATGTGAGTGCGCATATTAGCTTTCCTGGGTTAACACACCTGGCATGCATTAAGTGTGTGTTTTTTTTTTAATTATTTTAAATCTTAACACATCATGATGAAACATGGTATATTTGTCTTCAGAGACATCGATATCTTGTTTCTGGCTTTATTATGCACACGGATGGTTTCTAATGTGATGGGATATTATACAGTTGAGCACAATATGGGCAGAAACTGCAGACAATGCAAGGTCAGCAGCGCGTAGCTTTGTTCTTGGTGGCCTTTCAGAGAAACATTATGGGTTATCTAACTTCTGGGTCACAGATCGACTTAATGTACAGTGAACATTTCCTTCTGACTTCAGCATATTTTACTAATATTGTATGATTGTGGTTACATTTCTGGTCATGCATGAAATTGTTCTACAATATTTCCGTCGTCAGGAAATTGATTTGGAGGCTCTGCGTATTCTTAATATTTGTTATCAACGAGCAAAAGAGGTATAACCCTTTTGTAAAACAAGCATCTTGGTCACTCTTTTAAGATCTTAGTTAAATAACTAACTATTACAGAAAGAAAAAAAGAAAGTTAAATAACCAAGTAAAATACCACTAACAGTGTGCTATCCATGTTGCAGATCTTGCAACGCAACCGAGGGCTTGTGGAATCCGTAGTTGATGAACTCATCCAGAAGAAAAGTCTCTCCAAGCAGCAGTTCTTTAACTTGGTTCAGAAATATGGCTCTCTTGAACCTCTGCCACCCAATATTATTGATGTTCGGAATGCCAAGCACGCACATTTTCAGGAAATGATGATGGCTAAGGAGAAAGTTGCTAGTGGCAATGCATGAGATGTGAATCATTGTCCCAGTGCTTTTCCTTATGGTAATTATTACATTTTTCTAGTTTCTGTATTGTTGTAATCCATTATTTACCTTCATAAGAAGAGGCCCAACTGTGCAAACTGCAGATTTTTAAGGGTATATTAGAAACTCCCGATTTAGTAATCCGTTATTTAACTTCACAAGAAGAGGCCCAGCTGTGCAAACTGCAGATCTCTGTATCTCTCTCTCTCTCTCTCACGCACACGCACCACCACCACAAAAGTGATGATCCTTGAGCAAATCTGTACCGGAGGGGTTACATATTAGATTACAAACAGCTGGGTGAGCATGTTGGTTGTCTCCAGTATGCATTTTTAACAAAGTGATATGAATTGCTAGAGTGAATCTGTGTAGATGACACTCTAAACTCACATGGGTAATATGATTCAACTGAACAGTGATAACTGGTCTAGTGAGGGAGGAGAGAGAAATCTTAACATATCACAGTAATGATGTTGAGTAAATCTCTACAGGCAGGATTGATATTTTATGGCATCAAACTTTGGACCACAGCCTGTGTCTCTAGATGGTGATGGGCTCCAATATACTCATCACTGTGAGGTGCACCAATAGATTGAATAGGTGCTAATTTATTGATGTGTTATAACTCACATTACTGATTTAGTTTGCAGTGACTAACTGACTATCCATTTGATTAGGTCGATGTTTGGGCTATTCAACAATCATGAGAGGAGGGTTGGGTCCATCAGTTTACCTTGTGGTATTCTTTCTAACCTGACTTCTGTTTATTTGGAAATAACTGTCTCGTCTCTTTCACAGGAATGCATATAGAACCCTACTGTAATGACTTACTTTTTTTTTTTTTAAATTTTCAGGCACCAGTCATTGAGATGATCTCCTGTTAGGTTCTGGGGGGTCTGCGGCAACTTAGGTGTTGGATTGCCTCTTCGTCAGGTTCTGCCATTCTGTGTTCTGTGCTGCGGATTCACTGAAGTTCATTGGGGACCATAACATGGACCCACTTCATGTTAGTTTTTGCACAAGCACTGGGCAGGTTTGTGGCTGGTTTCTCTACTCATGTTGCCAAATGTAGATGGAATTCTTGAGAGCTATTGTAGTTCCATCCTTTTGGAAGCCGGCAGTTTTTTTTCCTTGTCTCTTGCTATTTATGATGCATATGATCTTCATTGCACCTTGTATCTTAGACCTTCAATTAGGGTTCAACAAGTGGGGAAAAAAAAAAGAAAACAATTTTTCAGACTTGGTAAGGATGGTAAAGGATTGCCATCTTTTTTGAATGGGGTTAGCCATTATAATATTGGATGTGTATTTTGTATAAATAAATGGAGGCCAAATGATTCGAGGGAAGGATAGTACTGTCGGATTGCATAGGGACTTGTTTGGCTGCAAGGAATTCTCTGGATTCATGAAAGTGAAGATTTCAAGTTTGTTCATAGCTCTTTAACCTTTTTCAAACTTCACAACTGAGTTAGCTGCCCTAATGAAATATTTTAGTCGACAGTGGATCAGGTTTGGTACTTGTTAATGCTATGATAGTACATGATACCAAATCTGCCCTGAGATGGGTACATGCCATGCTCTGCCATGGGTATATTCGAGGTAAACTCGGGCTTGCCTGACTCCCACCTACCTCTAGGCCTCGCCTTGTACTTGACCAGATGGTTTTCTTACGGTTTGAGGGGATTTCTAGGCCCAAGTCATTATTCTCTGTGTCATCGCTAGCCCAAAGACATAGCAGAGAATGTTTTCTTTTCTTTGAAAAAAAAGACTGTTATTGAGATACCAAAGATGAATGGAAAGCCCCTTTCATCTACTAAATTATATTCAAAACTCTCCAAGCCTTTAAAAAAATCCTAGCCAGTCAGCGGAATATCAAAATAATGTAAATCCTTAGCTTAACAGAGCCCTATGATTCAATCACAACCATCCATCAATCTTTGAAGAAAGTTTTCTAATTACATGTAATTAAAGGAAAGACAACGAAGGAAATAAGCCAACTTAAAAGAAGGACGTGCAAAAGTTTCTTGTGCATTAGATATTTTAAACCCTTTGGTTTTAACTTGGCCTCTTATCACAACAGATTCTTATAACTGATCACTATAAATGAAGTTGCATTATCGCTCAAATAAAAGAAAAGAATCACTTGTAAACATCTTTAGGGGGCGTTTGGATGTTTGCTAATAAATTTTTTTCTGTCGTTTAGTAGTTTTTGGAATGTAACAAATTTTAAATTGAGTTGTTCCTGAATTTACACAAATTTAGGCCACGTTCTGCACTTATGGTGTGGAAAGAGAGACACCCACCCGGCCGGAATGTGTCTCCAGGCATGCAAGTGATTTGGGCTTTCGTTTGGTCAGTTCAGTTGGACTGTTTAGTTTAAATGGGCCTTTTTGTGCCTGTTTATATGATCCAACAGGAACTTTGTAATTAAATTTGGGATGCATTTTAAGCCAATCTCGATCATCTTAATTATAATTTAGTCCTCTTCGTGACCGGCAACATCGTTTTAGCTGGAACTAGCAACAAAGGCCGGTGCTAAGCCTGGGCCCCAAAATGAATGTACATCGCACAGGTTCACCACCTACTGGGTCGCTCGTGGGTCCTCCTTTGGATCCACGTATCAAATGGGTCATCAGGTGGCTCACTTGGATCCGGGTATCAACGCAAGAAAATTAAGTCCTCACCAAATCCTCTCAACCAGAACCGACACCCAAATAAATTCAAACCTAAAATACGTCCTCTCCCTCTCTCTGATCAGATGCTGGATGGTGGGCCAAACAGAACTCACCTCGCACAGGTCCACCACCTATTGGGTCCTTCGGATCCACGGATCAGATGGGTCATCGGGTGCCTACCTGGATCCCGGTATCAATGCATAAAAATCAAGCCCTATTTGAATCCTCCCAACTAGGAATAATTAGAACCAACACCCAAATAAATTCAAGCCTAAAACATGTCCTCTCCCTCTCGCTGATCAGACACTGGATGGTGGGCCCTGTTTGGCCCACCTCGCACGGGTCCACCACCTAATGAGTCCCATGTGGGTCCTCCTTCTGATCCACGGATCAGATGTGTTATCGGGTGGTCCACCCGGTCCTAACATCAACGCAAGAAAATCAAGTCTTTTGGACTAAATCACGTCCTCTCCCTTCCTCTGATCAGACGCTGGATGGTGGGCCAAACGGAGCCCACCTCACACGGGTCCACCACCTAATGGGTCGCCCCATGGGTCCTCATTCGGATTCACAGATCAAATGGGTCATCGGGTGGCCCACCTGGGTCCGGTATCAACGCAAGAAAAAACATTTCCTCATAGGTATAGATTACATATGCTCCAGTCCACAGCTTACTCTAACTGAGCTTGTTTAACTAAGGTTTTATAACTCCATTGGGCCTAAAGCTTCGATCCAAGCCCATCTTGTATCAGTTTAAAAAGCAGCCAATTTGCCAAACCTTTAGACAGAGCAAAAACATATACGGATCTTTCTCTAAAAAATCATGGACCAGCCCGTTCTTACCAGATCCATTCCAAAGTGGGCTGGGCTCATTCTTGTCCGAGGTTGGTCCAGACCATGTCCAATCCATCATCTTCTAGACCTTTCTTACACGTACCACGTTCACTTCTTTGAATCCAAGTATCCTAATACTGGTAACTGCCCACGTTCCCAACCTCGTTCACTACCAAAAGATAACTGCCTATAACTAACCACTCCCATCTCCCTACTCCTTTATATCTGCTTCTACTCTCACAAGGTTGGAATCACCAATCAAACCCCTAGTTCTTCCTCTATTCTTGCAACTCAAGCTCAATCCTTCTAGTCTACACAAACGAGAAGAAGAAAAGAAGAAAAATGGCTTCTTTCTTGGGTCTCTTTGTTGTGCTCGTCGCAATGGCGGCTGCCGGCAACATAGCTGCTGCAGCTTCACATGAATTCAAGGTGGGTGATAGCATGGGCTGGACGGAGCCCACTTCCAATGGCACAGATGTCTACAACCAATGGGCTTCCAAAAAAAGATTCCAAGTTGGAGATTCTCTGGGTAAGTGGGTGTTAAATAGTGTTGTTGGTTTTTTTATTCCTCCTCCCTGGTTTTAAGTTTCTCTGGCTTAAGATCACTCACCTTTGAAATGTAGGGGTGGTAATTATATATATATATATATATATATATATATATATATGTGTTAAATTTAATTACGTTTATAGTACTAATAGTGATCATGAACAAATGGGTGATGAGGATCTTTATCCATTTAGTTGTGTGTGCCATCTCTGTCTATTATGCTATCTTGATTCACCTGTTTATATCAATTGTCAAGAATATGAGAAGACCCTGTAATTGTTTACATGGTGATGGTGAGAAGACCTTGTAATTGTTTACATGGTGATGGTTTCCTGTCATGAAACTTCTCTGGCCAAAACCATGCATCTTAGTTAGATTGGTGAATTTAGATAGACAATTGTAGGAAGCGTTCAACCATTTTATTAGTTTCATGAAGTGGTTATTTTAACCGTGTGAATCTAATGGTGATTATTGATTGAATAAGTTACACTTTTCCCAGTTTCTATCCACATATTTCTCCCAAGTGGCCCATTTTGTTCTGGCAGTAGAGAAAACCCTATTGAGAAACATTCATAAATTGGAATGATACAAAGAATATCTTGTTCAACCATGAAACTGTCCACCAACGTACTCAACACTATTTTACTGAAAGATGAGACTTAGATATATACAGTGGTATAGTCATTTGTGTCAAAAAGTCAATATGAATAACCCTCAACTGAGATTCTAACCCCTCTCTTGTTTGTTGCCTTTCTGTTTTTTTTTTTTTTTTTTTTTCAAATTCCAGAATTTGATTACAAGAATGATTCAGTGCTTGTGGTGGATAAAAAAGGATACTACCATTGCGTTGCAATCAATCCAATCTCCATTTTCAGTGATGGGAAGACCATTTATAAGCTCGAAAAACCTGGTCTAATCTACTTCATAAGTGGTGTCCCTGATCATTGCAAGAATGGCCAAAGGCTGATCGTCGATGTGATGGCTCTGCATCCATCTCCCCATCCAGGACACCATCCAGACTCAGCAAATTCACCTTCCCCATCCCCCCTTCCAAGCTCTGCGATCGCTACAATGGCGTCTTCTCCATCGATCTTGTTGGCAATAACCACACTTGTGTTGCTGTTCTCGGAATCCGCTATGCCGCAGTAAACATGAATCATGTCCTTGATCTTCTTCAATCATACATGAGACATGGTTTAGGAAGAAGAATATTATATTAGTCAGTGATACTTATATTGCTATTAGCATTATTAGACTTTTGTTATTGTCTCTATTTTTCTCTTCCATTGTTATTGTTATCATGTTATGGTTTTGGACTTTCTGGTATTAGTATCCATGTTTTGTTTGTGAGATGAACATGTTCATGTTACAACAAATATTTCTCTGTTGAATTCTGAGTTTGTGATCCAACTATTTTACTCAAGTCTTAACCACAGCAATGGTTTGAATTACGCCCAACCCACTTTGTTGTGAATTGACTTATATATCAAACCGTGTATCATCAAGTGGGCCATACATTTTAGAGATCCAGCCTGAAGGTTCTGAATCCTGTAAGGCCTGAATTTGCAACTGGTTGGGCCAGGCACCTTCAAAGGTCTTATCTCATGACTGAGACCAGCCCATTGACTGCTATAACTTTCTATGGGTTGGGCCTGAGCTCATCGGACCTGGATTTTGAACTGGTTAGACCGACCCGGGTGGAAAGCAACTTCTTGAAACTGGATAGAGGGGAGAGGGTGGGAGATTCAGAGGTCTTTTTGAACCTATGGGCCTTGTAAGAGAAGGAAAGATAGATTGAATTGAATCTATGAGTTCTTTAAATCACGGGCTTGATCGATTTAAAGCCCGGGACAAACCTAAACAGCCGTATTAATATTACTGGTTGAATAATCACCGATTTGATATTGAGAGATGATGTAGTTTAGTAGATAAAATCATATTCCATCAATTAGTAACAGAAGGCCTGTGCTAAGTCCGGGCAAAAAAAATAAAATAAATTATGGTAAAATTTTAAAATATCATAAAAAAATATATATAAAAGAAATCTATCAAAATGAATGTGAAATCTCTAATCTATAACCTAATTTAGACTATTCTTAAGTTTGATAAGTCAATTTAAACTTTGTGCAAATAGTCCTGTGGAGGGGATGGGCCTGTTACATGACGATTTGTGTGTATGGATGGTAGTGAATCATGCCTTAAAAGTAATGATTTGATCCAATATTGAATAGTAATCGTGCCTTTACTTTGTCATAGTGGCAAGATCATATGTTTTACCCAAAAGGTGGATCTCAGGGATGGTTATTCTTGACCCAACCTTTAAACCCGATCCACAACTGAGCTGATAACTTAAGGCTTGTGGGTTTTTCTTTTTTTGTTTTTTTTGGCAAGAGTTTTGATTGACATTTTGTGAGAATGGGCTACATTTGGCTTGATATATATATATTTTTTGTGTACCCCGGTAACGGGACTGGGACCCAAGAGAGCCCACATGGGTTTGAGATCATTCTTACTATTGCATTTTGGCTAAATTAATAACACCAACATGATCAAACCAAGTGCATTATCATGACTTGCCATTTAATTTGACCTTGACCTGTATATTGGCTTAGAATTTCTTTATTTTTTATAATGGAGGGTGTCCCATTCTTTTGGACTAGACGATGGGCGTAGGGGGAGCCAGATAAATTCCCCATAGACCCAATGTGGTAGTGTAGTTTCGAACTCTCAACCTTAAGAAGTTGATTTATGGGTCTCATGGGTCATTAAATAATAATAATAAAAAAAAAAAGAGGAAGGGTTGGGAGGGCCTTTTCGTATCACTATGGTGCTCGACCCTTGATGGATGTTTTGGATTTACTGATTGCCATCTCTACTCACCTTTTATAACTTACAAAACTCTATTGCTGGAGGGATCCAGTTACATATATTTTAAAGTATACAGAAAATTAATCATTCTAGATTTATCTATTTATTGATCTAATACCTTTTTGGTAATAGGTATAATAGAAGTTGAAAGTGCTTTTGCTTGCCAAATTCCAAAAGCCATGTCATATGATTTGGCAATATAAAAAGGAGTTTGATCTCATTAGAAGATTTAGCATATAATTAATAGTATATTAATTGGTATTAATCACAGAATTAATTATTAGCATAAAAACCCATGCTAATCACGGATATGCACGAAGAGGTAGGATTTTATAAATATTAGAAATGGATAAGATGGAAATCCATAAGTGGGGAAAGTATATTAGGGGTGTTCGCCGGGTCGGAAAACCCGGTCCAACCCTGTGACCTGGTCCGACCCGGAGGTTATCGGGTTAGCCCGATAACCTTTTTATCGGGCCGGTCCAAACCCGACCCGGACCTCTGTTAACGGGTCCAGGTTTCGGGTCTTTGTTTCATTGTTTATCGAGTTATCGGGTCACCCGATAACCCGATAACAAATAAATAAACTTTTGGGCCTATTGACAACCTATATATGGAATGTTTGGCAGACATTCTCAATCTATTTATTAATATTATTTCCTTAAATGGGTTCAGACATGGGTTCATTTCCTAAAATAGATTCAGACATGGGCCCATTTTACAGCCCATATATACGAACTGTTTGGCAATATGGCCCATTGGCCGGTATTGTTTATTAAACTGGTGGGTCCGGACATGGTTCATTTTCTGAAATGGGTTCATACGTTGTTCAGACCCATTTTACAACCCATACATGTACTGTTTGGGAGTCAGATCCATTTATTGATATTGTTTTCTGAATGGGTTTAAGGGGATGGGTTGACTTCCTGAAATGGGTTCATATGTTGTTTGGACCCATTCTAGAGCCCAGTATGGACTGTTTGGTAGTCATTTCCAAGTCCAATTATAGCCTCAGTTTGGGTTATCATTTAGGCCCATTGACAGCCATCATTGGGCTATGTTATGAGCTTATTTACAAGCAGCCATTGTGTTATTTTATAGGCTTATGGCACCTATCATTGGGCTCTGTTCTATACCCATTTTATAGTCCCCATGAGCTTAAATTAAAAGCCTATTTTGAGATGATATTTGGCTCTTTTAACAGTCCTATTCAGGTCAAGTTAGAACTAACATTTGGGCTTTTGTAACCGGGTTATCGGGTTGCCCGGAACCCGAACCCGGTAACCTGGTATTCATTAACAGGGTTACCGGACCGAGTCTAAGGCTCTTAAAAAATACCGGGTCGGGTCAGACCCCGTCCAACAACCCGGAACCCGACCCGATATTCACCCCTAATTAGTATATTAGTGGAAAAGTAGAGGAAGAGTATCTTAGCTGTAAAAACTGAAAGTAAATTTATAGTCAAAATAGAAATTTCAATCAAAATTGGATCCAAAACCTTGTACCTTAATATATCATATTATAATATGCTTAGTCTTATGGTAAGATCATAATCAATAGGTCGGCGAGGCTGTCGATTCTTAAGACATAAATTACCTTTGAATTCTAATAAAGAAATAGTCCCAATATATACCCATGGTCAAACCCGGCCCAAAGATGGACGGGTCAACTCGTGAACCCGACAACGTATGGTCCCTTTTTAAATGTGCGCTCCAGACTCCAAGTGCTTGCTCTGCGCGCCATAGTAAAAAGTAAAAACCCTACACGCTGCTTTTCTGCTTCTTCTTCTTCGTCTCTAAAACCCTAAACCCTAAACCTCCTCTGGAAATGCCCTCCCTCGTCTCAGATCCCGGCGAATCTCTCGTCCCTTTCTCTCCACAGGTCGGAGATCCGGTCGTCTACCCTCTCCGCCACGGCCTCAAACCGCCCTTTACCCGCCTCTCCATCTCCTGGTCCCGCGGCAACTCCCTCCGCGTCGCCTTCTTCAAAACCCCGGCCGCTGCCTCCGCCTCTTCCGACGATGAAACCGGTGGGAAGGTGCTGGAGGTTAAGCTCGCAGAAGGCGCCGGAGAGACCGACGAGGCTCAGAGGCGGAGGATCGCTTACGAATCTGTTCCGGCTTTCGCGCACCTTCAGATGAGGCGGAATTCAGCTGATTCATTGTCTAGAATGTCGTATGGTTCGTCTTCCTATCGCGCAGAATGGTAGCAGCTCTCGCTCAACTTAATTGTTCTTCTTTGTTTTGGAAATGATTCTGATTCTGATTTTAGGGTTTCTCTTTTCGAGACTGTTTTTGGGGCACAAACATAACGGCTGTCATGATTGAGCAGGTGGCAGCATGTAATGGAGTATAGTAAGCAAATAAGCTCAATTCTTGGGGCTCCAAAGACTTCTTCTAGTTCAGTGATTGAGGACCCAAAGACAGTTGTCAAGGTCATTCAGCATTCTCATCAAACCCATGATGGAAGCTTTTTGCATCTACTCTCTTAAATTTTACTGTGTTCTTCCCACAAATGTGGGCTTTTATGCATATGATTTATTTTTATATGTAAGGTGGAGATCACTTTCTGTTTCTAACAGAAATGGTTTTATTGTTGCAGTTAGAAGAGGAGCCAACTTGTTTAAAGGCTGCATGGGACCTGATGGAAATATTTTATGTCGATAAGCAGGCACGAGCTTGGCTCCCAGAACGGCTTGTTGATTGGTTAGCAGTAATGATCTTTCCTCTTATGTTTTTTAGTGCTTTCTTCTGTTTTTTTTTTTGGTAAAAATAGTCCTCTTGTTTCTATATTCATCAAACTGATTATAACTTCTCGCTGCAGGATTATGATGGCCTTCTTTCAGGGCCAGATTCAACAATTCATTCAAAGCTCTTGAGCTTGCAGAAAGAACTTGTCAATTTGCAGGTTTGTAATCCAGCAGCTATGTTGTCGCCTTGTCTGTTTTATGCAGATAACTGAGCAAATGAACTAAACATCACACTTTTGTTTTTATAGTTTATTGTAAAATAAATAAATAATGACACTAACAACATTGCAACTAGACTGTGAAGGGCATAACACATTGTTTTTTCCTCGTTTTTTGGTCCCTTTTTACTTATTTTGGGTGGATGTAGTAAGTGTTTTGCTTCTTGCTTTGGCATCTCCTAATTTGGGTTAATTCACAAGGGAAAAGGATATATACCCCCAATTTGTGCTTTTGTTAGGAACACTATAAAAACCACTGTTGTGTACGCCAATTAAATTGTACGTTATAGAGGGGTGCTATAAAATACCTGGGTCCAGTTTTTACAAAGGGAAAATGATATATACAAAAAATGCAGGGCAACTTGTGAGTCTTGCTTGGATGCATACAATCAAGGGGTTAGGGTGGGTAAGAAAGAAGGTCATAGTGTGGATTAGGGGACACTAAATCATCCTATCTGATGATGTTTGATCATCTTGCTTTAAAAGGGTGGGCTAAAATCATCCCTATCTGAGGCCTATGTTTATAATTTTACAACTGCAATGCTATTCTGTTACTCAATCCAGTGGTGGATAATGATTGTCATAAAGTGGCAACTGGCAAGTTCCAATTCACATGGTATGTTTTTTAATGGTTAAGATCAATCATAGGTGGGCCCATTATACAGAATAAAAATGGGGTTCCCTTTTTAAAAACTAAACCTAGGTTATTGCAGTTGCCAGTTTTTACCTACTGTTTTTATTCACTATTTCTTCCAAATTTGCAAGCATAGTGCGGTGATAAAGCCATCATCCCTTTAACGCACATACCATTTCCAATTGATCGTCACTTATTATTTATTTATTTATTTTTTAAATTGGTTTGGGATGAGAACGATTTTTTGTCCTTTGTGGATCCCTGTTCTAATTGCATTGCTTGATTTACACTTTGACATTATGAAAATGAGTATGGTCGGTAGCATTATCCTGCTTACAATGTACAGGTTATTGAGGATGAACCGAAATATTGGGAAGCAATGTCATCAGCACTAGCAGTTGGTTGGCTAGACATTGTGGTAAGGGGTATTGGTGGCATGTTTTCTTCCATATTATTTGCCTTTCCTTATAACTTCGAAAAAAAAAGGCTTCACTAATTGATTTTGTGGAACATGAATATTGGTTATAGATTTATAGCCTTATGTATTTATTTTTAGGTGAAACTGTTGAGGTTGCATGGATCTTATAAACTGGATCAGCTCGGAAATCGTGAGGTATGTAAGATCATGATAACACTGCACAGTGATAATTCTCATGATAAATATGGTTGAGAGTTAAATAGGATGAGTTCACCAAGCATTTTGACGTAATCTTGTGGTAGGTGTGGGTGCTGCATAGCAAGATTTTATTATCCTAGGCATATTATTTATTATTTAATGTCTATCATTATTACTTAATGTCAATCATTAAAATTTATCTCATGGATAATTTTATATTGAATGGAGATTTCATGGATAATGTTGTAGTAATTTTTAATATTCAATAAGAATTCCAGCAATTTATTCTCTTTCTTTTTTATTATTTTCGATGGGTAACATGACTTGAACCCACAACCTCAAGCTTGCAATAGTGGGCACCTTCCACTGTGCTATAGACTCTAGTAAGAAAGGTTCATTCTATTATAATTGGAAAACAAATAATCTATTTTTAAATGGTAAATCACGCACTTTTTATTCTACTTTTTTTGTTTTTGGTAATGATTATTTTATTCAAGTTTAGATAATTAATTTCTGCTACGAAGCTTCTGATTTAGCAAACTCATCTGCTTATATATCTCCCTCCGCCTGCCTGGGATTATGGTGTAAAAAATTTAAGTTGTTTTCTATAGCCAAGGTTACACACAATATATTGCAAAGATGCAAGTGTCACCTGCCCATGAAACATTCCTTGAATTACTTCAACCAATACCGTTTTATAAAACTTTGATTTTGTAGTTCTTTTAATGCTTCCAATTCGAAACTCTCTTTCCTGTTTGACTCACAAGTCCCCAGAACACCAAGGCAACCTTACTGAGTACTTTGTTGGTAAGTGTGCAATGCTTCCTAAGAGACTCACGCACTTGATATTTAACTGAGTGATTTAAAACTATTTTCTATTTTCATTGTAAAAGAGCTTTTAGAGGTTGGGTTTAAATGCAATAGAACCATGATAACTGCAGAAGAAATTATCCTAACTGCATATGCTTTTGACAGACCGAGAATGGATTGGTAGAGGCAGTTGCTGTTCTTGTATCGACAATGCCACGCATGCGTCCTGGGTTAGCAGCTCAAAAACCAGGTCGTTGCTATGATACCAAGCCTGATTTTTACAAGGTGTGCTTGCATATTCCATACTGTAACTCTCTTAATCCATTATATCTTATGGCTGGCTAGTTATGTTACTCCCTTGTCTGTCAAAGACAAATATCTATCAAATAAAATAACTATATTTCCTTCTATTGTCTAGGCATGGGAGAAGTGGCGGGGCCAAATAGCTAAGCTGGATTGCAGTGCATTTTGGGTTCAGTGTGGTCACCGCCCAACCAGGGAAGGGTTGCGGAACTTGTTACAGGTCATGCTAGGAAATACCAGCAGCCTTGCCAGCGCGACCTGCCATTGGTTGGAGTTGTGTATATCTCATTTTCTTTATGTCAGGCATTTCACAGTGGTTAGTAGCTATCATCTAAATACCATTCTTTAAGTTTGTTTTGAATGGCATGATAAATGCTTGTGTCAATTTATGCAGTGGACAAGGAATGCGGTTTTTTATTTCAATTAGCTTCCTTCAAGATTGGGCTTCATCCTAGAACTGACTATGATTGTCTAGCTTGGACTTGGCTCCACTTGGGCCCAACTAAAGCCCAATTATATCTCGAATTCCGGCCGTCGTTTTCATTTAAAAAAAAAAAAACAGAGAGAAGAAAAGAGAATGGTGGGAAGGGTTTTTTGGGGGGGGGGGGGGGGGGGGGGGTGGTGGGTTTGGAAACCCAAACCCTAGCTTTGGTACCTGCTAGCTGCTGCACTTTATTTTTTTATTATTTTTAAGTGTTGACTTTCATTAAAAAAAAAAAAAACTTAGCAGAACAAGAGATATATACTAACAAACTAATGGACACCAAAGATAGGGCTAGGAGAACATTAAATCGGCAATTCAGAAACTCGGAGGTTAAGGGCCACTGGAAGAAAGAGCCACTTCTTTCCAATTAAACAAGATGGGATCGGTAGAGATTCCTCTAAAGTGATTGGTAGAGATGGTTACTTGCTACAACTCTCCTGCCTTCTATCTTCTTCTGCTTTTGCCGTTACCGATGGTGCCTGACAATTTCATTATAATAGGAGATGGTCCATACTGTTTTTTTTTTTTTTTGGGTTGTTTGGTGTGTGTGTGTGGGGGGGGGTGGGGTCTTTCACTTCTTTTGTAATATGCGGGCCCCACATGGTCCTACAAAATTCTCACAGATGTGACGTCCTCTCTTGTGTATGAAAGGCTTCTTCTCTCCATTCTAGTTCTTGTAGATATAGGTTGAGAGGCCATGTTGAGAGAACGATAAAGAGAGAAGAACATTAATTTTTTTTTATACTAAAAGATTGAGGAACAAAGACACAACTTTGATTGATTCTGCGTGTCCTTCTTAGTGTGAGTGGTTCAATTTTCTTTATCTAGTTCTTTCATGTGTTATGATTCGAGACAGTATATCACATGCTTAGATCTGGGTTTTTGTACATAGTCGAGAGAAATCATGCAATTTTATGGTCACTTGCATCTTTCCCTATTCTGAGAAGAGTGGAGAAGGACTACACAGCCCGAGTCTGAGCATTATATTTAATTTATATGTTATTTTTAAAATTTTAACTTTTATACTTCTCTGAAACAAAACTTCAAAATGTTTTGCTGAAATTCTGAATTGGCCTAAAGATTTCAGTTTCTAGTTAAACCAAGATCTCAGACAAAAATGATAACTATGGTTCTAGGTTCTTTCCTTGTACATCAATAGTGTTTAATGATATGCCAACCTGCTACTTTCTAAGAGAGGACAGTTTTCATTGAGAGAGAGAGAGAGAGAGAGAGAGAGAGAGAGAGAGAGAGAGAGAGAGAGAGAGAGGACCATTTCTATTAGAACTAGTTATTTGACAGTCATTGCTTATGCAGAAAAGTGAGAAGCTTATAATCCTTTGGAAATGTTTAATGGATGAGGAGCCTTTTTTATTTTAGATTCTTCTTTTATTGATTCTTGGTTAATTATTTGAATTCATTTTTAGCTAATTGAAGCTTTCTTAGTCCCATTGTTCTCAAAGTTCTTTATCATCATTCAGTATTCATAACTTGTGATTCACCTCTCCTTTCTATAAAGGTGAGTGCTGTTAAATATTATACCCTAGGATCTTTTTCTTTTTTTTTTTGCTAAATATATACTAGGATCTTTCCAATAGAATGCTACCTTTCTAAACCTTTCGTCTTAATCTATATGATCTGCAATTGAGTTAGATGTTCTTATGTCCCCTCTAATAATTATTGTATCAGAGCTTAGAAGCCATACACAGTCTCGCTCAGAAATGCATGCAGTTGAAGCTGCCGTCAGATTCACAATGGTTGACTGGACTAATGTTTGGAATTCTGGAAGAAAATACAGAGGTAAAAAGCAAAAATGCTGTCTATATGCATGTGCTTTCCATGGTCATGATTGCTCAACTTAAAATGCGGCGTGCCTTTTTTTTTTTCTTTTGTATGCTTCAGGTTGTTTTGGCAGAATGCTCTAGAGTATTTGGTCCTTGGTGAGTCATTACATTATCAATGTGCAAGTAGATATTTTTCTTTACTTCATGGCATTTTATTTGGTCATTTTGTGGAATTTTGTATCGGATTTCATTTCTTTCTCTTTCCTTTTTAATTAAAATGACAATAAATATAAAAGGATGCAAGGTGCACCATCTTTAGTCATTTATCAGCCAGCTCATTTACTTCTGTGAAGATATGGTTAAACACAGACCCATAAAAGGCATAAATGGATTTCCTATATCCAATCAGCTTGTCACCGGAGACCTTAGTAATGGCCGATCCCTTCTGAATTGCTGAAATAGAATTGCTCTCTATTGTTACATTTATGCTCACAGCAATCCACCAACATAGCTATTACCTCTGCTTCATTTGAATTTGATAGTCACCAGAGCTGAACACGTTAGCAAGATCGCACCATTATAATATTGTATCACCCCAACAATTCCTGCCCTCATATTTTTTGTCTTCAGTTCTAACAAAATTCAGCATCAGAACACCTACAACAATACAAGTAAGATGCCAATGCACCATCAAACTCCTTCCTAAGAACAACCTGGTAAATTATTTTCCATTTTCCCATCATTTCCTCGACCGTTGAACAACAGCAATGAATGGAGTTTACTCAATACGAGCACCTTCTTTGCTCTTGCATATGGGCATGGTTTTGCCACCATTACTCATGTGGCCTTCTTCAATGGAAGCGAGATATACTAATGCTTTTGCACAAATAATACATGCAAGGTCCAAATTCGAGTGTCCCTCAGGCTCAAGGCCAAAGGCTCCTGGGCTGGGTTGGGCGGGAGATAACCCTGGGTTATTAAAAAAAAAAAAGAAAAGGAAAGAAAAAGAAAATTACATGCAAGGATGACATCCACACAAATCTAAGGGATTTTTTGTGTTTTACACATGATAGGCAAATGAGTTTTACATATGCAAATGTTACACATGCCAAACACATTATCGGGTTTGTCAAAATCACCATTTTCACATGAGTAAATGAGTACATCTAATGCCTTTAGATTTAGACGGCAAAGTCCAGCCTGACCTGCATGCCTGACCCGAACCCGACCCGCATCTGACCCGTATGACTAGATCTGTTTCCTATTTGGGTTGGGCACGGTCGGGTAAAACTGACCCTCAATAAAATGGATTGGATTAGGGTTGACCCGGTTAACCCGTCTGACCCATTCCTCTTCTTTTTCTTCTTCCGTTTCTTGTTGCTTCTCAAACTTCCGTTTCTTGTTGCTTTGCAAATAGTTACTGAAACCTAAATAAAACTTGCAGAACCCATCATCCACACCAACAAACACACATATAACAGTAACTATAAAGGCCTGCAAAGGTAAGTTTTTTAACCATCAGGCCAAATGAATCTCATTAAAATGAAGAAATTGACCTAAATCTCTGTCACTGACGGCTTTGGCTGTTACACCGGCCATACCAACTACAGTTGCTGGAACTACTGCTAGAGTTTCTAAAACACTACATTTCTCATAGATTTCTGGGGTTTGCTAACCTACCATAGCTAACCTACAATTCATGATTAGATCCAAGCACTTTCATGAGACCAAGTTTTATGATGAGGATTTGGATTAGGGAGTGAGATCTTGAAATTTGATATGGGAGATAAGAAAGAATATCGAGAGGATTTGGCTTTGTAGAAATGTTTTCTCATGCTTGCAAAAACAGCAGGTAAGAAGATGAGAAATGAAAGGCCGTGTCAGGTTGGGTGGCAATGTGGCGTGGTTGAATGTGATGCCTTGCATTGCGCATGTGGGTTGGGCAGGGCTGACGCACATCGGGCACGGGTTAAGCTTGCCTGACCTGTTTTAAAAATGGGCCGGGTTCGGGTTGGCATTTAACATGTAGAGATACGCATGGACAAACCGACCTGTTTTGACCCGACCCTGCCTGTTTGCCGCCTCTACTTTAGATGTGGTTCGAGTTTTTGGACATTTTTCACAAATTCCTCAAAATTCATGAAGAATTAATATATGAAATTAAATATCCTGATATTTACCATTAATGGCTCATGCTCTCTTTTTTCTCTTTGACTTCAAGCTGCCTTTCTACCATAAAGTTCAGCAAATTCCATATCCTTAAATCTAATTTCACCTAATGCATGTCAAACGAATTTGATAATGAACTCCATTCCTTCTTTGCAAGGGATAGTAAGTGATAGAAGATGCAGTTAAATAAATCATGCGGCGGTATATAGAGCGAGTGATATGAGATGCTGTTAAATAAATCATGTGGCGGTATAGCGTGTTTGATAGGAGATGCTGCTAAATACATTCTGTAAAGGTGGATATAATCTTATTTAATCCTTTAGCTTATTATCTGTATTTGCTTTCTTTATGGTAGGATGGTTACCCATGCCATAGAGCTGTTGACAGCTGATAATGTTCAAGCTGACTTTCTTTTACATGAGGAGCGGTACAACCTGGGAGGTATCAGTATAGAAGAGCTCCATCGAATTGTTTATGCTCAAGTGCTATCATCTCATGCTTTGACTTGGCCAGTAAGTTGTAACCTTCTGCAATACAGTTCATTAATTGAGAGAGTGTTTGCTGTTTGAATGATTCATTTTCAAAGGAAGGATGACAAGGCTAGGTTTCTGCTTAGCTTCAACTGCAGTGTATTCCATTCACTAGGACAATACATGCAACTTAGTCCTGATAATTGCCAATCTAGGGTTTTATTTAATGTGGGTATGAACTGTTGCACTTTATACTTTTGTCTTCTGTATTTCAGATAACCTTTTTAGATTAATGATTAATCATGACAGTATTTGAGCTAAAACAAATACAAACCAAATTAATTTATGTTTATGAAGTTATGGGGAAATGTGTTTTCAGTCATTGAAATTGATTTATAGATAACAAGTTAATCCCATCGGCAGAGAGCTTACCATACCTAATGTACTGTTTCTTCATTTTATCCATGGTCATTGAAAACTAGTATACATTACATTGTGATGCAAGCCCTCTAGAGAAGGCTTGGGGTCAAAGTGTTGGGAGCAAAAATTAGGTGCCCTATAGACTTTCACAATGAAAGAAAACTCATGATGGTTTTTTTTATACTAATCTTAACTCTCTACTTCACTGCTTTACATATCCATGCATGTATAGGAAACAAAAACCTAAAAACTGAAAGTCCTCAAAATAGGAAACTATATCTAACATAATCAAATTTCTAATGAAAGTCCTAATCACAACGCAATCAATATATGCGTGCTAAAATTCTAGTAGAAAAAAAAAATCCTTTTAGCTTTGGAAGAGTTGTTACAAAATCTCTTCTTTTGTGCTTGAAATATGGGCTACTGGTTCAGTTGGGTCAGCCCATCGGTCTTGCATCAGTCCCCCTGGGTTGCAAATGAGCTTGACCAGCTTTGGTGGTTTTGGCTTCATAGGATAGAGCATAACAAGTTTGCTATCTTTAACAAATGTACGTGTATCGTCCCTTATGAGATGGCTTCCATATATGTCATACATTCACGACCTTCCAAGTTGGACATCCTCAATATTCATCGGTGCACCATCACGCCATTCTTTGTCCTTATCACTGATAGCAGAAGGTAGGTAAAGATAACATGACACTTATGTCAAACTTGTAGTTCATCACTTGTCCTCAACCATTGAGAAGAATAGTTTTGGGGATGTTTTTGTACCCTTAGGTGTTGGCGACCCAAAAGAGCTTGTGAGACAATATTTTTGGAGCTCGCCCCATCAATCACTAATGTACAAACGTGTCCATTTCCAGAGTCTGTCAAACGAAAGACCACCTCTTTTCTACAGTTGGCTAGGTTCCTCTAGCACTATCCTTGACTCATCAGTACTTCAACATCTCGCCATAGAGATTAACTTGCTGTACCATTTCTTTTTTTTTTTTATTCTAAGGTCAACTGCTTATTAGATTATGGTTTATTATGCTCTTCAACCTCTTGTTCTTCTGTCATGTACTGAAACTTTTGGAGGTCATATTGGACATTGGAATGAGAAATAATATCTTTCCCGACAATTATAATAGAGAAGCTAGTTATTCTTGTCCCTCATTTGTAATTTGATTGGAAACTTGATCTCGTATCTTGATTTACTTTGGCTTGGAAATTTGTATACGATGAGAAAGATGATTGACCAATCCCTTCAAATGACGTGAACTTGTGAGCTTGATGGTGAGCTATCTCTTCTGCTCTTAATGCACATTATACCACTTTGTGTACTATTTTAAAATTTTGAAAAGCCAATAGATATTGTATACTGCTCTTAAGGCCATGATAATACCAGTGAGTGGTGACATCCTTTGACTTGTTCAAGTGACACCTTGCTTGGACTAGAAACACTTCCTCCCTAAACTCAACCATTGACTTGTCGCCCTGTTTCAAGTCTTGAAGTTTGGAAAACAAGTCCCTCTGATAACTGACTCGAAGTAATTTCTGTCATCAGATTTCACATTTCTGCCCCAATTTTTACGAGTCCATATTCTAGTGTTGCTATTGTTTATGCAATTTTGTCCACCACATTAGCTGCATATCCATGACATCTGGTAGCCACTACTGTCAGTTCGTGGTCACCTGTCCGAGGTTTGTAAGAAAACACATTATCCATGCATGCTAGCTAATCTATGAGTGTTTCCAGTTGCATCTTTTCATCGTACTCAGGAGTAACAATTTTGATACCTAAATTCCTATCAATGTTATGAGGGGGGCTCTTTTTCTTGACAATTATTTTTCAATGGTTGCTGTTTGTACAGTTGTGCTCACGATTATACTTTGGGGGCCCATTTTAGTTAACAACGTTAAATTTGTGGAAGACATATGATGTTATCCATAATTTGGTGGATGCCAACTGCTGATCGTGTATGAGCTGCGGTGTTTTGGCAGAATATTGGTCATGCCCCATATTTCTGGGCACCATCGTCCCAACCCTTGATCTTTCTTATTTGTGATTTTCACTTGCATGCTGCTCCTCTTTGCATGTGCTTTGTTCCTTGTCCTTGATTCTCTTTCTCCACCACACACTGGTGGAATTGGAACTTAAGCCTGCCCTGTGAAAGTGCAGGACTTATTCCAATCTATTTATGAGCCGGTTGGCAAATGAGTGTTTTCATATTCGAAGACCACATATTTTAAGGTACAGGGAAATTTGGCTACAAACCTGCTGGAACTTTCTAAGTCGCAAACCCCTTTCATGGGGACCCACTTGGACACATGCTAATCGTGGGTGGGGACTGGGGATGGCATCAAAAGGTTTTGACATGGATTGGAGGTGGACCAAATATTGCTGCGGTCATATAATAATAACCATCTATTTAAGGGCCTTTTGAGTATATATGCACTTTGAAATAGTTTAACTTTGGGGCCCTTAAATAAATATCGGCTTGTGCTGATTTTGCAATATCTGATGATCTTTTATAGGGGCATGTGTAACTGTTAAGATTTGAGGCTCTTAAAATAGATGTTGACGACCATAAGATGGTATTAATATTTGGTTCACATTATAACCCATGTTATTACCTCTTGGTTCCATCATTACCTGAGATTGTTATGCACCAAGATGCCTAGATGTTCTCACAGGAGTTTGCAACTCCAAAAGTTCTGGCTGGTTCTTAGCTGACATTTTCTCATTCAAAGATCCATTGAGATGAAAAGTGAAGGGGAAGATGAGAGATCCTGATTCCAATGTGCGGGCATGAGCTTTTGTACCGTTTTCAAGGGTTGAAGGAATGGATAATTAGGATTTGTAACTCAGGTTGAAAGCCTGAAGGTTGTTTGGCTTTTTTGGACAAGTGCAATTCAAAATCTGTTAAAATCAATGTCAAGATACAGATGACAATTCTTTTTTCTTCAGAAACCTTAAATGTTTCTGCTGTTTTGTATTTACACTTGATAAGGTTAACTTAAAGCAAAGCTGTTTAACTGCATTTGCGGAAGTTGTCAATGGAAACAAACATGGATTATGCATTTCCATGATCCAAGTGTGCCCTTTATTGAATCATTTTAGCCAATGTTATATTCTTGTGAGTGAGTAATTTTTGTTGGCAGTACTGATTCTTCTCCAGGCTACTGGAGTGCATACTAATGATCAGCTTATGTGTTTCCATTGTGCAGATTGCTCCAGTTTATTTGGCATCATGCCCAAAGCAAGGTTTTGGTTTGTTGGAGATTTTATTATACAGGCAACCTGTACAACATGATAAGACCTTACTAAAGGTCATATATGTCTTCCCATTTACTAATGTTGTTCACCGATTCCCCCTCCTCGCCCAATTTCTCTACAATTACAATATTAAGTTATTAAGTTATTATTGGCATTCTTTTTTTTTTTTTCCCCTGAATGAACATCATGTTACATTTTTTGTGCAGAATCTAGAAATTTGCCGTTTATATGAGCTTGACAATATCAGCTCATGCCTTAAGAAGGTATTCTTTTGAAAGCATCGTGTTTTTCTTCACATTATCCAACAAACACCTCTTCCGAACGTTCCTCTATTAACACATCTTCATCGATAGAAATTTAATATGATTGGTTGAATCATGCATGGTGAATTTTATACAACAAAAACAATTTAGTTATTGGCAATGTAAGCTATTTATGTATGAAGTTTTCTATTCAAGCATTGGTCTTTCATTTGGCAGATCACTGGTATGCATCACTGGAAACATGGTAAGAAAGGGTCTGGAGTTTTCTGGCTCCAGCAAGCTCAGGATGATGTTCGGCTAAATAGAATTGCTCAACAGTTGTTTGAATTTGTTGGGAAGTCAGTTTCTGATGATAGCTTTAAGGTAAACATTTTTCTGAGGAGAATATTCTTTTGAATGCTTTTCTCTAAGTTGAACAGGAAAGGACATTTCAGGTGAAAAAAAGGTTTGAATGCGTATGTCCCACTTTTGGATAGGTAGATGACATTTTTTTTTTCTTTTTATTTGGACAGCAATGGGAAGGATTAATAGAGTTGTTAGGTAGTGAAGCCAGCACAGCCGGAGGTCTTGAGTTTCTTCACAAGTACTTCCCTGTGCCATTACTTCTGCTGCCTTTTTCCGTCTTATCTAGCCATGTTAAAATCATACATAGAATAGTTAGTAGTTATATCTTCAACTCATCTATTTCCTTATGTCCTAATAAATAGGTATAAGGATTTTAAGAAATCTCTTCAGAAGGTTCAAGATGGAAAGGCTTCTGATGCTGCACGGCAAGCTATTGAATATTTGATACAGGTACGTGCGGTGGAAATGATGGAAACTCTCTCAAGCCTAACGCAACCTACAGCTTTCTGCTTAAATCATTATGTAGGTAAATGGTAGTGAAATTATGTTTAGATACTGGCATCATGTACGGGGGATCTTTTATATCCCATGTTTTCAGGATACAAGTACAGTGGTTTGGTGAGGTTTCAACATCCTTGTTAAATTGTGTTGTCTGTTAATGTCATCTAAACACTATGCTTGTGTCTGAACTAGTTTTATTCACTATAGAGTAGTTGCCGGTTTCCTTTTCAAAACTTAGATTGGCGTGAGGATCTTATGTTTGAGAACCATAATATTATCAGAGTATCACCCAGCGTTGGATGGCCTGGATTCAACAATCATAGTGGCTCTCCTACAGGGCTTCTCTTCCCTGTCATTGCATTCTTGGTTAGTTCTGGAAGAGGGATTGAAGCCTTTTCGAAACTTTTTTGTGACTTTGTTCGTGGAACTTGAGTTGAACTCTAGGAGTGTACTCCAGTTGTAGTAGATTGCCTTTCTCTGTCACCAAAGATGTCTGTCCCTCAAAACTGCAATCACCTTACCTTAATTGGCATCTGGGAATCTGGTATTCTCATTGCAGTACCTCATTAACAATATGCTGTGGCCCAGCTATTTTTGTGTGTTAGCAAGTTTGCAACTTTGGAATCAACAGGAAAACTTTTTCTTCAATGTTCTGCTATTTTTGGATTTTTGTTGTGTACTATTAAGCTTGCAACTTATGAATCAATGTTGTACTCTCGCTTTAATGTTCTTTCGCTAATTTCGCTCATGCTAATTCTAGCCAAAATTGAGAGTGGCCCTATTTCTTTAGCCCAATCTTTGGTGGGAGTTATTTTGGAAGTCGAGCTTCCATTTCGTTTCATGAAGTATTGTTTACAAGGAGCTCAGAAATCTTTAGGTGTCATTTAGATGAGGAGAAATTAAAAGATACAGAATAATTGCGGATTCCTCACTAGGTGGAGAAAGTACGAGAATAAGATGTGCTTCTCGTAGGTGGAGTCACCACTTTGTACTTCTGTTTGGCGTGACTTGAGGAAATTTGAGGGCAAGAAATTTTTTTCACACATGTTGAGTAAAAATGAAAACTTGGTGGCTTTTCCATGTTTTGTTCGTTCCCCTTCATTTCTATTAGTAGATGTTTCCCCTTGGAGAAAAGAAATATCAATTTCCTCATTCAGAAGAATAGTTTCTCATGTGAGAGACACTTTTCTCCCTTAAAAAGATCCAAACAGGAGCATTGACTTCTCTCTGAAGAAAAGCGTTTCTCCTCTTCCCCCTTTCGCATCATCAAAACAACCCCTTATGCCATTTTAATAGAACCATAGCATATTAAACGGGAATTTCAAAGGATTTGGTAAATTTCTCTTAAGGGACTAGTTATTGATTGCGCCCTCACCCTTTTTGGAAGGTTGTTTTGAGGTCCAACATTATCTCTAATCTCTATATACATATGGATTGATGAGAATTCATTGGTTATCTTTTACAGTTGATGAAGAACCCATCTACCCCAGAACGGTTTTGGCTCCCTCTTCTTCATGATTCGGTGAGTTATTACACACATGGTTCACTGCTAATCATTGTTTCTCTGTCCTTCCTGTGGCTGTAAGTAGCTGAAGTTGTGAACTTGCATTCATTAGTGTCACAGCTAATCATCATTTCTCTTTCCTATGGCTGTAAATACTAGATAAAATTGCTATGAGACTTCTAAAGAAGGTAGAGGTTCTTGATTTATTGTTAGGTATCATTCTTATTTGTAAATTGCAGATGCCTTTTGTCGCAATTCTTTGTGAAAACAATGAATCAAAATGCTTCTGTTATTTGCTTGAAGCTCAGCCTGACATCAAAGCTCTCCCATTACCTTGTCTTCCACTTCCTCTATAAGGCTGCAGTATGGGTCAGATCGAACCCAATAACTGACTGTACCCAACTTGAGGAATTTCAATTCCAGGTCCAAGTTTAGGTCCAATTGGTTAGGTTGGGTTTTGGATTTGGGGATCTGATTGGTAATTGGGTTAGTTATGGACCTCATAATAATGATGATGGTGATTGTATAATAAGCAGGGGTTTTGGAGTGGGTGGCCTTGAAGGCGACCCTGATGCCAAGTGAATAATTTATAAGCTGTGTGTACGTGACAATGTGAAATTAGACATGCAATTATTTTCTAGTTTATCATACCGTTGGGGGCTTTGTATATATTTTATAAAATATTACAAAAAGACCCGACTCTTTAATTATTTTTTAACAACATAAAAATATCGAAGTGGACCAAAATGTCGAAATTGAGTGAAATCTGGAATGGTTTTTTTATTATTATTTTTAAATATGTGTAGTTCTGTTCAGCTTGTGGTCCGAGCCCAACTGAATGGAACCAAAGTTGACCACTATGGTTTGCATTCCTCATGTGGCTACATAAAATCATTCATTTATTTTTGAAGAGGAAACGATTTGCATCTGGCATGTTGCTCCTTACATCAGCTTAGTAGGAGGTTGTACAAAGCATTCAACAGATATTTCATATTTTAACTTTTGAAGTTTCTTCTTAAGTGCAACATGTTTCCTCTTGCTTATTGATTTCTTATATGTCCAGTTGAATTTGCTAAACTGGCGGGAGCGCCCTCTGATGAATGTCTCGGAAACAAACCTGCTGTTGAGCAAGCTGCAAGAGCTGTCCTTGGCTAGATTGCGCCCAGGTTTCTGTGATTCCCACTTACCACCTCAGGCCCTAAGTTCTGTCAGACTAGCGCTAGCTACAAATCTTGGACGAGCTATTCTCGAGTGATATCTAATCTATTTTGATTACAAAGCCATTCCATGCCTAGTGTATGAAGTGCTTCTTTAGCTGGTGCCTACCTCATCGATGAAAATGCCTCTACCTTTGCCCAATGTATTTCTAGAAAAAAAAAAAAAACCGAAAAACAAAATGTGTACCCATGTCTTGTCGCCAAAGTGTAATGAGTCTGAATTATGTTCAGAGTTTCACATTTCTTTATTCGTGATGCAGGATGAGATAATGTACACAAGCTTTTGAAACACCTCACCTAGTTTATTTATTTGTGTGGGTCTGGAAAGAAAAAAATGGACAAATGTATGCTGTCCTAAAACTTGTATAGCTGTCATCTATCCTAAAACTTGAAAATGCCTATAACAAATGTCTTGTTCGAGCAATTGCTACCAATTTTATTTTACTATTCAGATTATATTTATATGTGCTTTCACTGACGTGTATGTATAAGGTTGTAGGTACATTAGCATCACGGACCATTGCCTTTCATCCACTACGTTGTCTATGAATGAGATTTCTTTTCACATCATGTTGGATTGGGATAAAAGAGTGTGAAGCGGAAGTGTTAGATATCGGACATCGCTTTCCATCTGATACCTTTGCCTATGAATGTTGATTTCTTTCGCATCAAGTTAGATTAGGTTACAGAGTATGAGAGACCAGGGTCTCTCTCAGATAAATCAGGTAGACAGCGTTGTATTTTTTTTTTTGCTGAATGGAGAACAGACCATTCAGTAGTAATGTAAATGGTCGGTTTCCAGGTGAACTCGGCACTGAACTGATAATGAGAAAGTGGAACTAGAATCCAAACTGGTTTCCTTGTTCTGAAATCGGAATCATTAATGACAAGAAGGAATCATCAAAATCAGAACTAGTTCTGCCTATGGGACGGTCAGGTTTTTAGATCTAGGTAGAGAATGATATGAGAAAAAAAATTAGTTTTTAAAAAGGGTTTTTGAAAATTGAGGTAAAATGTCGAGGTCACAGTTCAAAACTAAGGTGGAATTGGATTCAGATCTGTTTAGGTTATAGGATTCAAAAAGAAATCTAGAGGCGAACTTGTTTACTTATTAGGCTTAAATAAGGGTTAATATTCAGTTTTTAACGGGTCAGAATCTACGGGTGAGCAGAGAATTATGTACTCATTTACAATCCCGCCGGGCATACTCCCAATGCACCATTCACATAAATAAATAAATAAGGATTAATCACTATGGAGTATTTTTATGAGAGAAAAAGCAACTCCTGCTCTCTAGAACTCATGCAGAATGCACGAGCATGCCCAAATTTTCGTACTCGCTGCAGCCGGCTCAACTTCGTCTATAGTGATTTTTGTGTTACTGGTGGACACACGAAAATGTCCGTAGGGCATAAATGGCGTAGGTTTCTAGGTGTCCGATGGTTTGATCACTGGTGAGCCAAAGAGACCATTTATCTGATGGACACTGCCTCCGTCGAACTTAAACCATCACGCGCAGGTTAGCTATTTCGAAATTCTCCAACAGGTGAGATCCATCCAACGTGTTCTTCCACCGATCATTGGTCCCTAATGGTCCCTTTCATCAAACCGCAGGGCCTTATGTTCACATACTAAAGAATCCGAACGCTCAATCCCAAAGAAATCCCGAGTTAGAAAGGGTAGAACCCCACCAAACCATTAAAACTAAGGGGGCTTCGGCCCGGGGTCCCTCAACTCGTGACTTTATTGCAACCAGTCCACAAAAAGAAGTCATCAAGCCAAAGGTCCCTCTCACACTTTTTCATACCTGAAATGCCTAGTTTACCCTTTCTTTAAATCTTATCCCATAATTGGTGGGATATCCCATTAATAATGGCCAACTAACATTTAATTGCCCACGATTAATGGAATCCCCAGATTTTCAAATAAATTCTAAAATCACACAAATAAATTTCAAACTAACGAAAATAAATTTTTAAAAAATGCAATAATTTCAAAAAACGGAATAATTTTTTTTAAAAAGGCAATATATAATCAAATAACACAGATAAATTTAAAAAGATGCAAATAAGTTTCAAAATATCCAAATAAATTTCAGAAAATGTAAATAAATTTCAAAAGACTAAAATAAATCTCAACAGATCCAAATAAAATTTAAAAAATGCAAATAAATTTATAATAATGAAAATAAATTTTAAAAAATACAATAATTTCAAAAAACTCAATAAATTTGAAAAGACACAAATAAATTTCAAAAGACACAAATAAACTTAAAAAACGCATATAGATTTCAAAAAAAGCAAATAAATTTGCTAAAAAACTCAGATAAATTTTGAAAAAAACTCAGATAAATTTACTTAAAACACAAAGAAATATGACAGAAGATAGATAAATTTGAACAACACTCAGATAAATTTGAAAAAAACTCGGATAAATTTGAACAAAACTCAGATAAATTTGACAACAACTCAGATAAATTTGAAAAAAAACTCAAATAAATTTAACAAAAACTAAGATAAATTTGATAAAAACTTAAATAAATTTGACTAAATAGATAAATTTGCGTGGGCTGGGTCAGCCTGACCTGACCCGACCTAGACCTGGACCAAAAGACCCAGAGAACCAAAATCAGGTCTTCTTCTTCACGTTCTGGTTCTGGAATCAAAACCACAACCAGTGCTTCCTCCTTTGGCCACGGCAAGCAGGGCGCGGCAGAAGCGGACGGAGCTTCTCCGGAATCTTTAGAAGGCGACGGCAGGACTCTTCTTTCTCAGCGCCGCATAAAATCCAGCAGATCCAATAATCATCATCATCACCGATCTGTGTGGCCCACCGTCCAATCGAAAGGCAGATCCTAAAATCCACGTTCGACTGCTGCAGAAAAATGGGACTGGTGCGTGGCCGACGAAGACGGTAGTGGAATCTCGTCACTGACGAACCCAAACTCGCCTTGCGTTCTTTGCACTTTGGAACCAGAACGAAACGAAAAACCACTTATGGGTTCTTTAAAACTAAGTCCCACAGAAGACAACAAAAAACAATTTTTGTTTTGTACCCAAGAAGTCAAATACGAAATCACTTTTTCTCTGTAACGTGCACCAAGACCGATTTCAAATAGAGAACCTTCTGTTCTCTCCTCTGCAACCGGCGACAGTCTTCACCGTTGATCAGGCGTGACACAACCCTGGCCCTAGCAAAATCCAACCTCGCTCTGATCAGAAAACAAGAAAACCAACCCAAATCGCTGCCTGTCTTTGAGGTATGAAAAAAAAAAAAAACTCAAAAATTTTCTCTGATATCAGTTTGTTTAGGAATGAGGGAAGAGGAAGATTGAGAGGATTTAGGGAGGAGGACGATTGAGAGGATTTAGGAAGGAGGAAGGAGGGAGGAGGGAAGATTTGAAATTTGAAATTTTAAAATTTTATGCCTAAAACGGTTGGAAGAGCAATTTAGTCTTGAAAAATGAGATCATGTGGATGCAGGGACTTAGGGCTGGAAAAAGTCTAGCTGAATGGACCATAGACCTTAAAAAGTTTTTTCTTGGACAGGAGGTCGGAAACATTGACTTATAGGGACCTTTCGCTAATTACCTCTAAAAATAAACTCTCTCCAGTTATATTAATATCACCAAATCTTACTACAATAGGAGTTTGTACCACCATTGGATTGGCCACTTCACAAAAAATTAAACGTGATTAACAACCTCTTACACAGATTCATTATCACAATTTTTATGAACCATATAAACCAATGATGGAAAAAACTCAATTTGATATAAAATTTGAGGATAATTCATATACCTATCGGGCATTTATTTCAAATCATTTGGATTTCAACAGATGAGCCACACTAGGTACTCTCTTTTTTACTCCGGATTTGGATCTCTAGGTTTAAAGCCCCAAGAGGATCCGGAATTCAGGACTCCAGGCTAAAATATCGCTTCCGGGCAATAGTAGTAGTACTATTTTAGTTAAGGCATTTGATCTGCCCCATTTGGATTTTCGGATGCCTCTTGCGGCGTCTCCGTCTACAAGTCTTCGTAAGACCTAGAAGAGGAGACATAAAAAGTCTCCCTCTCTCTCTCTCTCTCTCTTCGTCTGCATCTATCGATCGAGCAGCTCAATTCCCGCCATCAATGGCGGACTCCGAAGATAGCAGCAAAGGATCTACTACTACTAGTCTGAGAAACGCCTGGGGAAACGTCCTTGCCGTCTTCATCCTTCTCCTGATCGGAGTCCTCGCTTTCTCAATCCGTCTTTTCTCTGTAAGTCTCACTCCTCCTCATCTCTCTCTCTCTCTCTGCTTTCTTCAAAACCCTAATCGCTCTCTTTCACTACATTTTCACCAATCCTTCGAGTTTAGCTGTGCCTTTTCTCGTTTTATATACTAAATTTTTCGAATGATTGTGACTTTATGGTTGATCGGATCGATCTCAGGTCATAAAATACGAGAGCGTGATTCACGAGTTCGATCCTTACTTCAATTACAGAGTGACTCAGGTGCGTTTCATTTGATCATTCTTGATCTCTCTCTGTTTTTTTCTTCTCATCTTTTGGCGATAGAATTCTTGTCTTGATTTCTCATACAATCCTCATCTTTTTATTTTTATGATGTGTTGTTGGTTTCAGTATCTTACGAAGAATGGGATCTATGACTTTTGGAACTGGTTTGATGATCGGACATGGTATCTTATGATTATAACTTGACTGAAAGATCTCTTTGTATATTGCTTCTTTCATAAAGTATATGGAGTTCTAACAAATCTGATGATTACAATACTCTACTTCTTTAAATGTGTGCTAAGGTATCCTCTGGGTCGTGTGATTGGTGGAACTGTTTATCCTGGATTGACGTTGACCGCAGGTTCCATATGGCGGTACGCATTTGAGATTTATACATAATATTATTTTGCAAAATAATCATATGGAAAGTTTTGTTGCATCTTTTTTTTTACCATTAGTCTTGTGGTCTGGTTTTTTTGGTTTGCATCCTTGGATTGGTAATTTCTGGTTGTAGAATGTGTGTTCAATCAATGTACCTAAATTATTGGACCGCATGGTTTCCATTTGCAGGATAGTGAATTCTTTGAATATTCCTCTTTCTGTGGAAACTGTTTGTGTGTTTACTGCTCCAATATTCTCCGCTAATGCAGCTTGGGCCACATATCTGTTGACAAAGGTCCTCTCTTTCTCTCTCTCTCTCATATTTCTATGCTCTCCATTCATACATCAGTACGCATGCTCATGACTTTTGGTGACGTTCTTATGCAGGAAGTTAAGGGCGTTGGAGCTGGGTTGACTGCAGCAGCTCTTTTAGGAATGGTAATTCATATATTACTTGTATTTGTAATTGGGGGTTCTTTTTGGATAATTGGACATGTGAACAATGCCATCTAGTGGCAATGGAGGATAAGAATAAGATATTTGGCTTTTTTTTTTTTCACATAAACCAACACTCTTTTCCTTTTTGATACCTCTGCTGTTTGCAAACATTTCCAGATTTAACTAGCGTTTTTATATGCACTTTGATACCAATTTATATTTTAGAATATCACCACCACCACATTATATAACCTTAGCCCATTATCCAACATTCCAACTATGCTGTGGTTGGCTAGATGAATTATGTTTCTCCATTCTAGTCTATCCTTGTCAAAATCCTCGGATAGGTTGCGCTTCTTCAAATTTATCTTTACTACTGCCATCATCTTCCATTTCAATGTACCCCTTTTCCTTGGTGGGCCATCAACCTACGTAGAGAAATTTCTTTTCAATGGTGTCATTGCTAGTCTGTATTGGATATGTCCAAACCATCTTAAATGAGTCTCACTTAATTTATCAACCATTTATGCTACCCCTAAATGCTTCCAAAATTGTTTTTTTTTTTTAATTTCTATCTTTCCTAGTTTTACCACACATCTATCTTAACATTCTCTTCTCATTAAAAAAGGAACAAGCAGTACAAGAGAGATATATAGGCAAGCTGATACACCAAGACAGGAAAGCACTGAAAACAAAAGCAACAAAAAGAAGCCCCAAAAAACAAGTAAAAAAGGACCCCAAAAACAAAAAGAAAGACTAGTTTGGCCCTTCCAAACTGGTTTGGTCACCCCGTGTTTATGAATTTGGTTAATCTCTTAGGAGAAGACAGTTTGCATGATTGGCAGAAAGCTCTTCAATATCTTTGTTTTCTCTCCACCTATAACAGAAAGTGGTGCATGGATACAGGTTTTCTCAAATGTTCTCTTTTTCTTTATTTTCCGTGTGAGTAGACATTTGCTACAATTGGCCAATGGTGTATACCAACAAACCATCTGACTTTCACCTCTTTTTTTTTTTTCCTTTTGGTTGGAGGTGCCTATTGCATGATTGCATGGTTGGAGGTGAAACATTGGTTTTGTTCTATTGCATGATGCATCCAATGTTTCACCAAGAGGATCACAATTTTACTTGGTTGCATAGGATCACTTCTCATGGCCAACAGGAAAGGGTCTTTTACATGTAAAAGCCTTGTTGGATATTGATTAGTTGACAATGATTGAAGAAATTTCTAATGGGTATTGTGAGCGGTTTCTTTAGCCTGTTAAGGAGTGGTTCAACTTTCTTCTGTGTGAGTAGAGTGATGGTTATCCTACTTGAATAGGTTGGTACAATGTTAATCCTATTCTTGGCATTACATCATGTCATTTAGTCATATATTTCACTTGATAGTTACTTATTTTCTTTCCTTTTTTTTTTTTTTTTCATTGGCTATATGAATATTTACATATTTCTTTTCCATTGCATCCAATTTGGCATTAAGCTGGGTGGACGATTATCACTATCAGCCTGCATTATTGCCTAATATTATAAAAGTTTTGTAAGCAAGTATTTATTTTGTGACATAAGACTGAGACGTTGCATGGTGCTTCTATCATGGAGGGGGACACAAGATTTAAGCCTGTGACAGGTTGTCCTATTACTGATACTCATGATACCCCTGCTGGCCTCTGTGGGAGCGAGTAAAAAATTCCTTTTGAAAGGTAAAATGAAAAAGGTTATGGTATGCATGTGACACGTTGGAACTTGAGTTCTTTTTGCCCCTTTCATATGTGGCTTAATTTAGCTGCACCAAGAAGCATTGACTGTGTACGTTGACATTCAATCCTGCATATAATAATTTTGTATGCATGTGTATGTCCTGGTTTACCATCTATCTGGATGCATGCTCTTTGATTAACTGATTTATGTTTATTTAATGCTAAAACTTTCTGGTTTACCATCTATGTGTATGTCCTACTTTAAGCAATTGTTTTTTGAGTGACAGTTCCCCACATTAAAGTCTATGTATCTGATGTTCTATTTATAGGTGCCTTCCTATATATCACGTTCTGTGGCAGGGAGCTATGACAACGAAGCTGTTGCAATATTTGCTTTGATCTTTACATTTTATCTATATGTAAAGGTGAGACATGGATATAAAATCGCTGGAATTATCTATCATGTATCTCTTTGTATTTGTCAGTTTTTTTTTTTGAAAACTTCTACTAAATCTCCTGTACATCCAAAATGATTGATGGTTCTAATATATTTTTATTTAAAGAAGTGCGAAAGCTAATAGAAGGTTATGAAATAATGGACTTAGCATGATAGGATGCACTAGAGCTGTATCATACAAGTATCCAATACTAGTACCAATATTGCATCTTGTGGATCTGGGTACGCTGGGATATGTGTCTGGGTATCATGAGGAATGATGATGATTCTCATTCTCATCAAAAGCATGTAGAAGAAAATTGAGAAAAATTTCTTTGTAATGGCCCTGGTACGAGGGACAACATACATGCTTTGTAACTTCAAGATGTCAAAAGGGGGGAAAATTAAGAAAGACGGTAAAGAGATGGGCTTATAGCTCATTGTCACAACTCACAACCATGAGTTTGTGGGTTCAAGTCACACTACCTTTATATACACACACACACCAAAGAAGAATCTCAAAACAAGAAACATTGACTCAAAATCCTCATATCTATTATTCATATTGAACATTAAACTCTAAATGGTAGCTGGTATATGATGTTACTGTTTCCAATTTGGGCAGTTGAGCCACCTTTGACGGTGGTAAGCAGTTGTTTCCAATTGGATGCACTACATGTCATGCTGTATACAACCAATATCAACCCCATATTTTGTACGCCCTAGTTCTTATTATGTGACGGGCCCCACCTATGATCAATCCATTCCCTCACATGCACTTATCCTCCATGAAGTGGCACTCACCCAAAGTTGCCTTTGATCTGCCACTATCTACCATTGGATTGAATCACAAAATTTGCAGTTATAGAAACATTAATTGTGGGGGCCCTAAAATCAGGCTCTGGATCATCTAATTGAAATGAGGCTTGGTTTATGCCTAATGCATTTCAATTGTCAGACCCTGCCAATCCCTCCCAATCCCATCATTGGCATCCATTTAGGTGTGCTCGGGATATGTCTCTGTCACATATATCAACTTCCAGTGATACCGTTTGATCTCTTATGTTATGTCAGTCATTTTTTATTATGTTAAAAAATCTAGAATTTCATGTGAGGCTATTCTTCTTGGAATTTAGTAATTTATACTTCCACTCAAGTTATTTTCACTGAAATATGAGAGAGGATGTAGTGAAATAGGACTCCCCAAAACTTTGTGTTTCTGAAATGATAAAAGGTGCTGAAGAGTAATAATAATAAAATTCTGATGCCCTTTCTCTTCAACCTGAAACTGTCATGGTCAGGTATATCATGATATTCTGGGGACTTGTGACCCGTAAAACCTGATACGTATAATTTCAGCTGATATTTTAAATTGTGCTTGTGTTTATTGTATTTAATTAGTAATTACTACTCAAGGATGGTTCACGGAAAGTCAAGATTCATTTTGTATAAGTTATTTGCTTAAGAAAAGCTTTTCTCCTCTATGGTGTCCAAATAAAAATTCAACTTGATAATGATTGTTAATTATGTGCAGACATTGAACACAGGATCCCTCTTCTATGCCACATTAAATGCTCTGGCATATTTTTACATGGTAAGCTTAGGTGCTTAAGTCACCATTCAGCTCATCTCAAGATATTTATGACCTTTTGCTGAATGTTTCACTTTTCAGGTCTGCTCCTGGGGAGGTTATACCTTCATTATCAATCTGATTCCAATGCATGTGCTTTTGTGCATTGTAACCGGTCGCTATTCTTCTCGACTTTATATTGCATATGCTCCACTGGTAAGTATATATGGAGTTTAATAACATTCTGACAATTGTTGATTCTTTCCCGAACCGTTAGCATATAATTTTATTTTTTTCTTCAAATGTTACCATCACAATCCACAACGCTCTTCCTACATCTTTTGTAGGCAGTGGAATATAATTTCTGCACTAGATTCCTATTTTCTTTTTATGATCATGCACTTGTTTACCAGTGGTGATACTTTGTCAATGCAGGTTGTCCTGGGAACTTTATTAGCTGCTTTGGTGCCTGTTGTGGGTTTTAATGCAGTGATGACATCAGAACATTTTGCATCATTTTTGGTGAGTTCATCTAGATTGATCATTCTAGTTGACATTCTGCCATTTTATTTAGTGCATTTGTTCTTCTAGATACTAATGCTGTATGGCACGTAGGTTCCTGTTCCAATACTAAGCTGCATTGCGATTATGATTGACACTTTTTTCTTTATGAAAAAAACATGGTGCACTTTTGATTATTATCCTATTTGCATAATTTCTAGTGAAGTCGAGGCTTGAGAAGTGCCATATTTGGAATGATTCAGACCAACTATGGCATGAGATTCTAAAATTTTGTCTGTAATAAAATTTACCGTTCTCAAAGAAAACAAAAGCTTGGGATGTGAGGAGACCCAAAGTTGATTTCTATCACACATGATTAAAATAAGAAAAAAATAGTCAAAAGGAAAAGAATCAAATCACTTGTTTTAGAAGTGATCAATCCAATGGCAGGATAAGTCTGATCGGAGTGAAATTTTTGGGATGTTCTAGTGAAGTCGAAAGCAGTAGTAGTGACATACAATTGGGACAGCTTACCATTTCTAGGGAAGAATCGAATCATATGTTCTATAGGAGAATCAGTAGGGAAGAAGTTAAAGAAGTATTGAAAAGGATGAAGAATGGGAAAGCGGTTGGGCCAGATGGTATCCCTATTGAGGTCTGGAGGTGCTTGGGGGAGAATGGCATAAATTGGTTGACAAAACTTTTTAATGTAGTGCTAAAGAGCAAGAAGATGCCTGATGCATGGAGGAAAAGTATTCTTATACCCATATATAAGAACAAAGGAGATATTCAGAACTGTGCGAACTACCGCGGGATTAAATTGATGAGCCATACGATGAAATTATGGGAGAGAGTTATTGAGAGAAGACTAAGAAGAACAACAAACATTTCAGATAATCAATTTGGTTTCATGCCTGGGAGATCAACCATGGAGGCTATCTTTCTCCTGAGGAGGTTAATGGAACAGTATAGAGAAGGCCAGAGAGATTTACATATGGTGTTCATTGACTTGGAGAAGGCCTATGACCGGGTTCCTAGGGAGATTCTATGGGGAGTATTGGAAAAGAAAAGAGTGTGTGTCGCATATATTGAGGCGATAAAGGATATGTATGATAGAGCCGTGACATCTATAAGGACGACTGGCGGAGAGACTAAGGAGTTTCCTATCACGATTGGTCTACACCAAGGCTCAGCGTTAAGCCCGTACTTGTTTGCCCTAGTTATCGATGAGATTACAAGACATATTCAGGATGAGGTGCCGTGGTGTATGCTATTTGCAGATGACATTGTTTTAGTAGATGAGACGAGAGAAGGAGTGAATGCTAAGCTAGAAGTATGGCGGAAAACGTTAGAGACAAAAGGGTTTAGGCTAAGTCGATGCAAGACGGAATATATGGAGTGCAAGTTTAGCCAAAGTAGGACACTTGGTAACATAGAAGTCAGTTTAGGCACACAAAAGATTGTAGAGAAAGAAAACTTTAGGTACCTTGGATCGATGGTGCAACAGGATGGAGGGATTGATACTGATGTAAGTCACAGGATTCAGGCCGGGTGGACCAAATGGAGGAGTGCTTCGGGGGTCTTGTGTGATCGGAAAGTCCCCCTCAGGGTTAAAGGAAAGTATTATAAGGTGGCGGTAAGACCAGCATTGTTATATGGATCAGAGTGTTGGGCAGTAAAGCATAATCATGTTAAGAAGATGGAAGTTGCGGAGATGAGAATGCTAAGATGGATGTGCGGGATCACAAGGAGAGATAGGATTAGGAATGAGGAGATTAGGGGCAAAGTAGGAATAGCACCGATTGGAGATAAAATGAGAGAAAATCGACTAAGATGGTTTGGCCATGTTAGAAGACGTCCAATGGAAGCACCTGTTAAAAGGTGTGAAGGCATAGAGATTGCCAGGAGTAGGAGAGGGAGAGGGAGACCCAAGAGAAGTTGGAAAGAAACTATTAAACATGACCTTGCCTATATGGATCTAACGGAGGACATGGCCCTAAACAGATTTGATTGGCGTCGTCAAATCCATATAGCCGACCCCACCTAGTGGGAAAAGGCTTGGTTTGGTTTGGTTTCAAGTAAGGTGGAAGAGTTATCTTGTTTAGTTTGGATTTCAATGATGGGCCCCACTGATGGATTTGTAGGGATGGTGTAGAGAATCTTTTAATAAGGCCCACCCTCAAAAAGATCCCAGACTCGTTTCATATCTCATCCATGGACTTTTCCATCTCACAAGTATATTTTTCCTAAAATTAGAGTTTCCATTTCCAACGAGAATTGCAGGAGCATTGCCTTTGCATCAATTTCTTATTCCGTTTTCAAGGACCTTTTCTTCAGTAAAATGTTGTTGAGAGGAGGAATTTTTCTCGACACTGAGAACTCCACAAAAAGGCCTTAACATGCACTTCCTGGCATAGTATATGCATAGTAAATGTTTGTCTGTTCTGCAAACAATTTGTTCTTTCTGGAAACCAGATGAATTTGGTTAAAGATTGATGAATAACACACCTTGTTGCCACCAAATATTTGCAGGTTTTCATTGTTATCAATGTGGTGGCTCTTGTACATTATATCAAAGGAATTCTGTCTCCAAAGATGTTTAAAGTGGCGATGACACTTGTTGTGACTTTTGGCATGTAAGCGGCACTAGTCTTCTCTATTTTTTAATGCAAGTTGCAAATCATCTCTAGGAGTTTTGCAATTGATTTGACAATTGACATCCAATCTGGATGTGTTTATTTTCCTTTTATTGATGATTCAATTGTAAGGATTAGGATGTTTCAGATGAAAGAGTAGTGACTTCTCTAATAAAACCATCTTGTAAACAAATTAAAGGTTCTGTTCCCTTCTGTTTTATTAATGTAAATGATAGGAAAAATTTCTTTTGATATCACATATTTGTGTTGAATATCATACTCTGAATTCATTTTTCAGGGCAATCTGTTGTGCGGCGATAGCAGTGCTGGTAGCATTGGTTGCCTCTAGCCCAACCAAGGGATGGAGTGGGCGGAGTTTGAGTCTTCTTGACCCGTAAGCTCCTGCACTTATTATAAAAGTATTGTCTTTGATATTTTCTCATTGGATTTTCCATTTACTTAAATGGCACTAGGAGAAGGGGGAGACTGATTAAGACTTAGGATTAGAAGTTAAATGTGACATGTCCAATCGTAGTGGGCCTAGTGAATATAACCATGAATAGGAATGAGTGGAAAATTAGAACTCACAAAGCCAACCTAGATAGATGGAGTAAGACCCTGAGATAAGTCAGATGATTTGCAGAACTTCCAGGGAAGAAAAAGATTATAAGTTAATCTGTGGATTGAGATAACATAGCCATATATAGGTCAAGTGGAGAAGTAGCACTCATAGAGCTAACCTAGAGAGGATCAACAGTTATGATTACTGCAATGATTTTCCTTATACTTGCTGAGCAAAAGTCTATAGCCTTCTTTTTTTTTTTTTTTTGGAGTGCAAGTTTATTTTTTGTGGACATACAAGGATTAGATGACAAGAAACCAAGAAAAACTTGGTATGAAGTTGTCAGAAAAAGATGTTAGATTGTGGAGTGACATAGAACATCACTTTTAATAGTGTCGAGTTGACAGGTAGCACCCATGAAGTTGACCATAGATAGATGTGGATAAGCTTTGATTTATGAAAAGCACCATAAACATGGACTAGGAAGGGAAAAAATTTGCTAGTTTATGTATGTTCATCGTAACATGTTCAGGCAAAAAAAGTCTTCATGATACTCTGCTGGTGGTAACATGCAGACAGTAGTTGGGCCATTGTGATCAGAAGTATTAAGGCGTAATGGTTCAGAAATCGTGACTTGATTTGAGATTTGCTCATTATGACTTTTATCAACTGGAATTATAGACATAATAGGTTGACCAACCCCTGTTAGATGCGACGAGGCTACAGTGATGATGAATGTCAACATTCTAGCTTGTCCAGACTAAAAGGATTTACATATTTGCATATACTAATGGATTTTATGTGTGCTTACTCATATTAGAGTAATTCTGATCCTTCTTTCCTGTGGCATTCAAACAGAACTTATGCAAGCAAGTACATACCGATTATTGCTAGTGTTAGCGAGCATCAACCTCCAACCTGGCCATCTTATTTTATGGACATCAATGTTTTGGCCTTTTTAGTTCCAGCTGGAATTATTGTAAGTATCTACCAAAAGTTGCTTGTATAGTTGGTTCAAGCAGCCATATAAAATGTTAATACAAGTGGAATGGGCCTGTTTATTTGAAGTACTGATTTTCTTTCTCTCTTTGGTATGGCTGTAGTTAAACAACAGGAAAAAAATAAAAAATAAAAAAATGTAATTCAATCATCAGCCATATGCTTACTTTCAAAGTTCAACTCAATTAAATGAGGAAACATAACAAATATTCAGCCATAGCTCTTACAGCCACATCTAGATGCATTTGAAGAGTTGGGAATGATTTGAATTCTCTGAGCTCTCTAAGTAAAGTAATGTTTCCCTCTCGCTAAGGTCAAGTATCATCCTGAGATTTTTTGCCCTAATCATTTGTGTAAAGTAAGGCGTAGTCTTTTCAATTTTAGTTGTATTTCCTTTCTTTATTCTGCCAAGACTTCTATCTGAAATGAACAAAGCACAAAAGAATAAATAGAATGCATGGTTGCCTCATGTTAGTAATGGGGAGCAGCGCCATTCGCATAGTCTGGCCCATTCGCATCATAGACAAAAGCAAACTAACTATTCAAACGCACTTTTGTAAGAAAGTCATGGAGTTTTGTTGTTGTTGTTGTTGTTTTTTTTGGTGGGTGGGGGGGAATGGGTGCAATCTTTAATTTTTACCTGTTTGGCAAGTCTGATCTGATTATATCTGCTTAAAATAAAGCTGTTTCTGTCAGATCCTTTTACAATTGACCGTAATCTTTAATTTTTTCTTACCTTTTTGGGAAGTCTGATCTGATTAGATCTGTTTCTATCAGATCCTTTTACAATTGACAGTTTAGTAAAGCAAATTCCACCTAAGGATTTTCAAGTCTGACCCTCCAATAAATTTTTTTGTTAAATCATTAAAGTTATATGGGCAAACTTGTCAAAGAAAAAATAAAAATTCTCTGATTGCTTTAAACATTTATGTCTATTTGAAAAAGTCACTTTTTGTTTAACTTTTTTGAAAAATAGGCAATAAGGTCTTAAGGATGATTGAATTAGACATTCTTATGAACTTTGCTAAATTTATTCTAGAACTCTCAAACATCTATTTGAATCAGTTTTTAAGTCAAAGAGACCCAAAAGTAGACTTGCCGAATGGCTTATATGGTTTAAACATGATCTATATTTGTTATGTTTTAGTATTTTCTCATACTTTGAGCATTCAAGTTTGTACTGTAGCTGGCAACTTTCTTTTGTGTAATAGGGGCTTTATTTCCTCATATTTAACTGCGTTAAACTATAAAGCTGAAGTCATTGACAACCTCACATAGGGGATGATAATTTTTATCCAATCTATTGATAAAAAAATGTTTGCCATAGCTTCAGATGAATTTTTGCCTGAATGGCAGTTCCCTTTATGCGAAGCATTGAGAATATTAATTGATGTTATACTGTACAGCATTAAATTGATTTGGTTTCATTTGTTTTTTTTTTGGAAATTTCCTTGGTATTGTTTATGCTCAATATCTGTTTTTCTTTCCTGATATTTTCTTAAACTGTAGATTATCATCTTCGATTAATGATGCATATGTTCCATTTCTAATTCAATTATGCTTTTCCATTGGGCCTTTTGCTCTATGAAAACTGTATTGTGACATTATATTTTTATAATTCAATGTCAAAGTTATCTCATTTTCTTGTGGTACTAAATTCTTATTCTTCACGTCTTGTGTAGGCGTGCTTTCTACCCTTATCTGATGCAAGCTCCTTTGTGGTCCTCTATATAGTAACTTCAGTATATTTTTCAGGAGTCATGGTGAGAACTTTGACGGCTCAAATTAGTTTCTCACTCTTCTGCTAATTTTCTTTTATAATTCTTGCCATTATACTTCCATACTGGTTTTCCAGGTGCGTCTTATGCTTGTACTAGCTCCAGCTGCATGCATTATGTCTGGAATTGCTCTTTCGGAAGCCTTTGATGTTTTCACGCGGTCTGTAAAATTTCAATTATATGGATTGCTAGAGAGAGCTTCCGGTGTAAGCCCTAAATTTTTCTTGTCACCTCTGCTGCTCTGCATGCTTACAATTGTCTGACCACTTAGCTTTTCAGCTTCCAAACTAACATTCTGGGTTATGCTATTGAACTTTAAGGCAGGGGATATCACTTCTGGAAGTGTCGCACCTCAAAATGATGGACTGAAGGCTGATAAAAAGTCCACCAGTGATAAACCTGAAGACAGTATAAAGGAACGACCCTCAAGAAAGAACAAGAAAAAGGAAAAAGAAAATGTTGAAAAGGTTCCGGTTAAATCTAAAGCTGAGAAGAGGCTTCTGGTCTTGCCTTTGGAGACATCTGCTATTGCTATTCTCTTACTTGTTATAATGGGTGCTTTTTATGTGGTATGCAAAATCTCTTTTCTACTGTGTATAATATCATCAGCATGGGCCACGTGACACAGTTTCCATTTGTAGTTATGCTTATATTCTATTTGTTGATTCCACATCTTTACTCTGGAATGCATTTATGGTAAATAAATTTTTCTTGTTTGTATAATGTTTCACTGCCCAATTTCACTCCTTCCAATAAACCTTTTAGTAAATGTTAAGAAAATACATTTTTGCAGGTTCATTGTGTCTGGGCAGCTGCAGAAGCCTATTCAGCTCCTTCAATTGTTCTGACATCTTATTCAAATGATGGATTGCATGTTTTTGATGATTTCCGAGAAGCATATGCTTGGTTGCGCCATAATACTGATGTGGATGATAAGGTAAATCTCATTCTCTATTGCTCTTATTCCAGAATTAACCGAATTCATTTTTCTTTTTTTCTTTTTTTTTTTTTTTTTGTGGGGGGAAAGGACCAGGCGTGGGGGTGGATGGTGTTTTGGTTGGTCTGAAGTCTGAACCCTATTAGAGTGAGTGCACAAGAAGGCAATTGGAAAGATCTGCCCACCTTCCTCTTCATCTTTCATCTCTGTGCCTATATTGTCTTCTTCCTCTTCATCTTTCATCCCTGTGCCTGTAGGGTATCTTTTTCTTCCCCTCATTGTCTACCTCTTCCATATGGATGCCAATTTGATGACGACATAGATGAAGAACACAACTGTGCTTGCCAAGGAATTTATAGGAATTTATGTATCATTATGAGAGCTATAAGAAGGCCTGCAAAGGTTGGATCCAGAATTAACTAAGATTCACGCTCCAAACAGTCCCAACTATTTCATAAAAAAATTATTTTGGGGACTTTTTTGATAAAACAGAGAAAGCAGGGGGTTTATCTGCAATTCCAAGAAATTCTGTACTAAAAATTACAGGATACGATCAGTTTTTGAGCCAAGTTTTTGAGGGCCAATCCAAGTCCAAACCCACTAGGGGGTCTTTACCACTTAGGCCTATACCTCGTAGGATTAGGAGTCTTTCAATTAGGATTTTTTAGGGTTTCAAGCCTCATATAAGCATGTAAGGGTCCATAGTGAGAAGGCATACAGAGTGGGCGCAAACCCCAGAGTGGGGTGACTATCAAGGGGTCCTGTGCGTGTGAATGGATCATAAGGTGGGCCCGCTGGAAGCTCGCCCGCTGGAAGCTCTCACCGTAATACGGTGAGAGGTGAATGCACACGAAGATATTGCCATAATTTGCAGATTATAGGTTCTTTTAGCACCGTCATGCAAAATCTTCGACCCTTAACTCATGTTTGTGCTGCAACATTTCTGTGGAATCATGGAAAAGTGCTGCTGCCAAAATCTGCTGCCAAAATCCACTTCTTTGGCAATTTTTCGGTCTGAAAGGGGAGGGGTTTAGACCCATGATTTTCCCCCCTGTGGATCTATCTTGGTCTTTCCCTCCTGTTTTCATCACTGCATGTGGTGGAATTCTTACAGATAGCCCAATGAAAAAGTATGCTGTGAATTCCACAAGCCACATGGAACACTTGGTTGTTCCCGAATGCATCCTTAAGATAGCAAGGTGTTTCACCATCTAATTATGATGCATATGAAGGGTTAAAAGATGGTCCCTTTTGATCTCCCTTGTTGATGGGCCCTTGTCAATTGTTCCTTTCTGATAGCCTATGTTGATGGTTCCTGTTTAATAGCCCCAGTCCATTCATTTGTCTGCCTTAGAGATTTTCCCTTTCTTGATGTTTGAGGTTGTTGCATCAGACTGGCTGCTTGGTATAAAAAACTTGCTGAAATATTCCTAGTTCTGCTTTGAGAAAGAGAGAACTCAGCCAACCTCAGATAGAAATAGGTTGCTAATACGATGATGATTGGCAAGAGTTAATATATGTTTCTTTGAGAACTATCTTTGTGCTATCCTCATATTTCTCATGTAATCTTCTTAGTCTCAACACTCAGAATGTGAGATACATGGTTCTGTTTGATAATTGACAGTTAACACCGTCATATACCTGTGCCACACATTTTCGATGCTTAATCCTGACGAGCAATCTAGTCTGTGCACTACAATTCTCCTTTTGAATGAAGAAGAGCATTTTGACTGAATCTTTGTTGTGCCACATGTCAGAATACGTGTTACTCGAACTGTGTAACATGGATTTTGAAGATATGGATTCACAAAAGTCAACTTGAGGATGTTAATTGGTTTGCACTAACTTAATCACCATCTTTACACAATAACCAATCAATTACAGAAACTTGTCGTGAAATGATTTGTCCTCCATTTAAGAATTCTGTGCACCTTTGCTTATCATACCAGAACAGATCCTGGTTCTTCTCAAAAGTATTTGAGCAACTTACATCAAATCCTATATATTGATGGTAGCACAAGACAAATTGGTCCTTTTCATATGGGTATGTGGTCAATGAGAAAATTGTTCATATATGTGGTCTATAATAGATTAATATATAGTTGAATTGAATGTAGAAGTCACAATGCTTACCCTGGATGGGAGATGTTGATGATAATGATTTTTGACATTTGGACCCAGTGGGATAAAATTATTATTTGAAGCTGTTACATTTCTGGTTTATAGGATGAAAAGATGATTGGTTTCATAATTGTTTATGTTGTGGGCAGCTTGTCAACTGTATGCCTTCCTAGTTTCTGACTATTTATTGAATCCTGTGTGTAGGTTGCATCTTGGTGGGACTATGGTTACCAAACAACTGCAATGGCTAATCGTACTGTCATAGTTGATAATAATACATGGAATAACACCCACATTGCTACCGTTGGTACTGCGATGTCTTCTCCAGAGAAGGCAGCCTGGGAGATTTTCAACTCCTTGGATGTGAAATATGTTCTCGTAGTTTTTGGAGGTTTGTTTCTTGTGTTTTTGAACAAACATCTATAATTGCAGCTCCTAGTAGATGAAAATGATTGTGGAAGAATTGTGATTTTACAGGTCTAGTTGGCTACCCAAGTGATGATATCAATAAGTTCCTGTGGATGGTTCGTATTGGAGGGGGCGTATTTCCACATATTAAGGAACCTGATTACCTTGTAAGTGATATTCAAGCAAAGCTATTTTGTTTGACATGTTATATATATATATATATATATATATATATATATATTTGTAGCTTGGTTCTTACTTTCTACTGTCAATGTGTTGTGAAGCTTTTTTATAATAGTAAATGGAAATTTAATTCAGAATTTTATGCAAGAAGATTACAAGATGAGCAGGAATTTTTGCAATAGATAAGCACTTATGTAAATGTATGCATGACTTGTAGTCTCACTTTGTAAGATGGTGGCATACCCAACGTGGCATTTTCTGAAACATGATTTCTGGTGAATGCCACTGTGTACTGAATACATGCTCAAGACTTGGATAAGTGTTTATATGATATGATACTAATGTAATCATCGTAATCATCATCATCAAAGCCTTGTCCCACCTATGTTGGGGTCGACTACATGAATTCTATTTCTCCATTCCAATCTATCCTGAAACATGATTTTTGGTGAATGTGTACCAACTGCTGAATACATACTCAAGACTTGGATAAGTGTTTGTATGATATGATACTAATGTAATCATCATCATCAAAGCCTTGTCCCAACTATGTTGGGGTCGGCTACATGAATTCTTTTTCTCCATTCCAATCTTCTTTTATAGATAATACTTTTTCCTTCATCTAGTTAATTGATTATTTCTAGCAGCTACCATCTACAAAAATACACATGGCTATCTTTCCTTCAACCTTTTGTTAGGGATTTTAAATGTTCATCAGCTGTTAGTGGTAACTGTTTCTATTTGCCGTTTTGTTGAAGAGGGATGGTCAGTACCGGATAGATTCTCAAGCGACTCCAACAATGCTTAATTGCCTGATGTATAAACTGTCATATTACAGGTCAGCTTGCATATTCAAGTCTCTCACTAATAGTTTCTCCATTCATATTTAGTTTTTATTTTCTCACTTCAGTTTTCAATTTTATCTCTCTATTTTGTTTTTCCCTTTAGATTTGTGGAGACAGATGGTAAGGCCTTTGATAGAGTAAGGCGGACAGAGATTGGCAAGAAATACTTCAAGCTTACTCACTTTGAGGAGGTCAGATATTTGAAAATTTTTCAAATTTTGGTGGAAGTTTGTGCTTTTGAAGTTTTGTATGATATTTCTTCGTTGTTGTTAGTAGTGAGCTGCATCCTTCAACTCATGTTTAAGGTGTTGCAATTCAGGTATTCACATCACATCACTGGATGATGCGTATTTACAAGTTGAAGCCGCCAAAGAATAGGATCCGGGGAAAGACAAAGAAATCAAAATCAGTACGTCGGAACTTCACTTCTACATAGAGATTATAGTGGATTGGGTCCATGGTGGACCTGGATCTGGACCAGTTTATATAGCTGGACCTGGACTTGACCCAGATGACCTGGCTGAAAAGATAGATACAATAAAAATTATACATGAGATAATAGTAGCAGACTTGAACTCAGAATCCTTGGGTTGTGGGGATAAGCTCCTGTGAGTTCTGGTTTCAATATATTGGGATGTTCATTAATACATATTTTGTATAAAAAAAATATTATGTTTATATATTTTACTCGGGGACAAGCGCCTGCGTCACGGTGAAAGGTGCTTACTGCTGCAATCTTGAAGTTGTGAGTTCAATTCACTTCACCAACTAAACATTAAAAAAAATATATTCCGGTAATCAGGTATGGGCCTGACTGGACCCGGACACCATTGGGGTCCCAAAAAAAAAGAGGAGGGAACCATATCATGGTTTTTGGGTTGGGTTCTTTGGGGGACCGGGTTAGTTATTTGAGGTCCATTAACATTCCTGCTTTATATCCTGTAATTGGTTATGGTGAAGTTTTCTAACTGTGGCTTTCATCTCCTGCAGGGTTCTAAATCAAGCCCAACCAATGTAAAACGGGATGGAAAGAAGAAAAATCCATGGCACTAAGCATCCAGTTATGCATGCATCTCAGGTTACTTATTATTACATGTGTGAGCTCCTCTATAAGAGGGCTTCAGAGGCGAATAGGTCATTGTGCCTTTTAGAGGTACATGAATGGATTTTGTAGTCTTTTACAGTCTTACACCTTGTATCATTTTAGTTCTGATTACTGCATTATTTAAGGAAAAGGCCAATTTTACAGTCCTTGCATGGTTTCCAAGCAGAAGGTGCTGAAAGAAATTTCTGCATAGTGGATGCTACATCCATAAGCAGGTTTTGGTGGTGAACGGTTGTAAGATGCCACATCCATGTGTCTTTAATTATCTTCAAATGCAAGATTTTGGATGACAGATTAAGAGCTTGGTGTAATCATGGCCAACAGATTTATGCAAATCCTTTTCTTCCTTTCGGAGGCTAGTAAATAAGATACAAAATGGATGGGGCCTCGTATGCCAATAAATGGCAACGTGTTTTTGGATGTGATGCCCCATTTTTAAGTTTTCAGGGGTAATAGCTGGTAGGTAATTTTTCTTTTGATGATCATCCCTTTTGATATATAGGATCAGCATCAATTTTTTACCCTTTTCTCCCTTTTTATTTCCTGTGACAACAATCATCATCTTTTCCCTCAATTGATTCTGGATGACGTAAGGCACCACCTTTAGGGCACTTTTGTGCAGGCCCATTTTTGTGGAAACGGAAAGCTTTATTCTATGCATTTGCCATTTCGTTGTTTGCTGCCAATGGATTTTCCACGGAAAATTCATATTTTTGTGGGATTTTTCCGCGCATGATAAGAAACCCATGTCTGACCTTCCCAGTTAAGACTTGCATTTTCATGGAAGAGGATCCCAGGTTTCCTCTGCTGTTACACAAATAAGCCCTTAAATAGGTGGTGGCTCAGTTTAATGTGGCAGATGACTACCCAGCCCAAGAGAGAGCGAGCCTGCACTCACACAGAAAGATAGCCTCACTTGTGCGGGAATAAGGCCTACACAAGTGAGAAGAATGCCCGCACAAGTGGGAAAAGGCGTACTCAGGGTTCGAACCTTAGGTAGTCAAGTGAGAACTGCCGCTCTTGTTAAAAGGGTATAGAACCACGTTGCGGGACAATCAAATGGACCACAATGCAGCAAGGCACTTTAGAATGAGATAGAGATGTGCAAAAAATGACCGTCTACTAGGGTACATTGAGTGAGAGGCTACGTTTAGGGTAATCAGATGATGAATTGGAAGTAGTGAAAAAGAGTAGGCCAGTGCAATATGGCTATTAGAACTCGATCAATGCCATATTTAATTCTAAAGAGCAAGAGGACCGAACCATTTGCAGTTCACTTGGTTGAGCGCATGCACGCATACATATATGGCTACCACGAATTAGCTAAAAGGCCAGAAACTCTTCACTTCCACAAACCACGAGAGTGCACTTCCAGCAAGGAACATAAACAGGTTCTTTTTGCGGAGCTACCGAATTATTCGATGTATGACGACATTCTTCATGCGAACATTCTGTTTATATCTATCACTGGAGTATAACAGAGTCAACCTAAAATCCCTGCGAAAATCATACTCCTGAATGGAACCGAAAAAAAAGGCTCCAAACTTGTACTGAATCTCTTGATATTTAACACAGTATTGCTGAAAATGAATAAGCAAGAAAAAAATGATGATAGTAAGAGTTTAAATCTTCAGAGATCCTCACAGAATGAAAGAATGATTGCAGTGTACTCAAACTGCTCCCTGTACATTGCAACTCCACAAACTCCCATGAAGTCAACCAAAATTGCAGCAACAGCAGGAGCAATCCGAAGGCATGTAATTATTTAAAAACAAACTACATCATTTTCCTTCTCTCTCTAGAAAATGAGTGGACCGGGAAATTTACAAAGAACAAAGAAATTTTCCTCAGCAGTGTTACTTGGATGCCTTCACAACTCCGACCGGAAGTTTCCTGCGGCTGTTATGTACATACTACATACTGCTCTGTGAAGGGGTCAGAAGCTGGTCACAGTTTCTTGGGCAAGTTGTAAGTCCTCTTAAGAAACTTGGAAGCCACTTCATCATTCCGATAACATAAAACACGAAGTATTGTGTTTGGCTCAGTCGGATTCCAGTGGCCTGAAGTTGGAGGCAATGAAAAGCTGGAAATGGCAGAAGAGCCAAGGGTCTGTAAGGTCGAGCGCCTGAACTGCTCAATCAGAGTCTCGGTGTGACAATGGAAGAGAGGAAGCACACTCCTAACTGGATTCGCGGCCTTGTCTACTAGCTCCTTTGGCAATCCCTCTCCATGAGACATGTAGATATCTTGAAGAATCGCAAAATCATCCTCTATAATTTGGGAATCATGGAGACAGAAAGCACGGGACGGTCCTCCAGCAAGAAGAACTAATAGGAATCCATCGAAGGAAGCTTTCATAATGGCAGTTATAAGGCGGTTACGCACCCTGTTATGAACAGTTGTAAATATCAGATTGAGGTTTGTGTGAAGTTCCTTCCGGAAAGGCTCAATCCTTGAAGATGCTGCCTCTCCGACGTACAAACCATCCCATAAAACGTGACTCAAGTCATGAAAGACCAACTTATATGCAGTTGCTTCACATAACTGTTGGATCCCTCCTAGACAAGCAGATAACGAGAGCTCAAACTTGTTTTGAAACCCATTTACAATGTCCACGTGAGCAGATTCTGCATTCCTAAAATAACTGACAATCCTCTTCTCCAGGGCCTCCAATTCAATCTGAACATGACGTAATGTATTGATGCGGACACATAACTCTGCTAATCTGGAATCACCACCATTCCATGTCCCAACTTGGGATTTCCTCTGTGGGGAGAATTGTGACTTGTCTCTTTTCTTCCACACACCATGTAACTTTGACTTGGTTGTACATCTAGTTAATGCAGGCATTGTGGGAATGTAAGTATTCCGGGTTCCTATAAAACAAACAACATGAAATGTTAAACGCATTTTAAGGTCAAAGACAGAAATCTGAAGAAAAAAAATTCTGGAGGTGGGGAGGAAGGAGGTGTTGCAGCATACCACAACCAGATATTGCCTTGAATATATACTGCTGTAGGCTTCTATCAAGTCCAGTCATTAGATCAGGGAGCAACGCTGCATGCATTGGTATTGGCAGCTGAAAAAAAGCATTAAAAATCTCGTCTGCTATGTGCATAACCTTTTCAGCAGAGGAAGCAAAGTTCTCCTTGTTTGACCTTGGGTTCCAATCCTATAAAGTACAGAGATGTTATGTCAGGGCAAATAATGCAAGCAGGTGAACCCCCATGACAGAACATTGGGCTAACCATATAGTAAGTGGTTGGATTTTCCTTTTTAGCTACTGATTCTTTCGCATGTATTATCCTTTTTTTTTTTTGCTCTACACAGTAATCAAGCAGATAAAGCCATTTTGGAAATACCATTTCATTAACAATAAAAGTAGTAACTCAAGAGAGAAATGGGATGAAGAAGAGTACATGAGGAAAACCTGAGAATATGAGAATAACTGAGCAAGATAATTCAGAACCACCACTGGACAATACATGTGTGCCAATTTGAGGAGAGTGGCAATTCATGGGGGTCGTGAGTGTTGGGGTTAGGTTGATCATAGGATGTCAAAAATGAGCCCACAAGGTGGTTCTCATTTTTGTGCTCTTGGTAAAGCAAGAATCAGAACACTCATAAATTGTTCAAATTTACTACACTGAAGAGTGCTCACCTGTGCTAGGAGAAAGGCATATACAACATTTTGGTTGGATTATGTAAAGTTGAGTACTTGAATTGAAGATTGCAGAGAAACTGCGAGCGTAAATCACACTGAACACCAATTCTACAAATGATAAAACTAGATGTAACACTGACCAAATGATGCAGCCACACATTGTCATTGTCTTAGCCTTATCAATCTTGGGGGTGTTATGTCACATATAAACCAATGAAATTTGTTTCACAGTTTCCTATTGTTCCCAGAATCTCTTTTTAGATATCTTATTTGCATATAATTTACTAAACTTAAGCACATCTATTCTATCTGATATCTTCTTTCTCAGAAATACTCATTATATTTTACTTCTACTTTACAATAAATTTAATCAGTTCCATATGGTAAAACTATAGCAACAGTATTGCCATATGTGCTACACAATTGACAGGAAGAAAGAGGAACAACACTAAAGAAACAGCAAGTATCTGCAATTTTCAGCATACCTCTTGTTGCAAGCTCCTGTCATTCTGCTGCCTAAATCTGTCAACCTTTGTCTTTATCCATGTTCTGGTCAGATTGGCAATTGCAGATTCAGCCTCATATGGAGGCATCTCACGAATAATCATCTTCCCGCCATCTTCACTGTCTGCTGAATCTTCAACCACAATCTCAACAAGATCTTTCTCCAATTTGTCCGCAGATTTCAACACTTGTACTGCATCGAGTGTCAGTTCTGAGACACCTGAAATAAACTGTTTGAATTCATTCCCATAGCAAGCATGAAGGGTTGCAACAGCCACGCCCGCAGCTAAAGGATGCCATTTTTTCAATAAAGGACTGAATAACTCCTTTTCCTTGAAGGCCAGATCACTGATGTCCTTAGCAAGGATAGAAAGCACGGGAATGGGATTTGGATGGTTTTTAGATGCTCGCCTACTTAGATCTGCTTTCTCCATTCTCTGCAGTGGCACAGATTAAATCCATCATTGAGTCGTTAATCAAACAACCATGTCTGGGCAGCACTAACTACAGAGGTATTCATACACAAAAGAGAAATTTTCAATAGCATGTTCCCTTCTATACCACTTGCCTGGCACTATCTACTACGCAAGCCTATATTTTTTAGGAATGAACCCAAAATTAAAAAAACTCTCCATGAGATGATCTCAACTTTCCAATCCAAGTGGATAGCCAGCATCATCAAATTTGGAAATTATAGCGCATGGCCCATCCTGTGATAAGGTCACCATTTGGATGCCTTAGATTAACAAAAGGCGTGCCCATCTGTAAGATTGATTATTAAATGAAAATGTCATTAGTTTCGATGAAGCGTCATCTGATGCATCAAACTTTTGAGGAAGACTGTGAAACGGATTAAGGAGACTTGCCTGAGCAAAAGCAGCACGCAGTGATGATCTGATGTAAGTGTCAATCCTGCAGCGAGCAACATCAATTACTTCCTTCCTCCTGCGGCGAAACTCACGAGAAATATCTTCTGCTAATATCTTTGCAGCTGATACCCCCAAAGAAACAATACTCTGCATCAAACAGATATTGCCTGGATGGAAGGTGTCATGATAGGTGAGAAGTTGTTTTTCTGCCCAACCAAGTATTGTACTCAAGATCTTAGCATATGCTGGATCCTTTGCTGCCTTTACATCTTTTGCAGCTTCCGCCAACTGATTATCTGCTGAAAACAGAAGATTACTTTCCACTTGACCATTCACTATGAAACGGTTAAATAAGACCCATGAGAAGCAAAGGTTATGAAGCATCTGATTCAGACCAAGGACCACCCAAGTCTTCTTTATTAGCTCTATAACTTCATCTACTTCCTCTATAATTAAAGTTTTTTCCTTTCTATCAAAACAAGCTTCGAGTAGCATCTGGTATAATTGAAAATTCAGCGGATAACCATCGGCCCAATGACATATCTCCGGAACCGAACCATCATATGATCTATAAGCAAGAGACATTACTGCACTACGCAAGACTTGCATTGACTCAGAATTTCTACCGGTATCTAGTAGTCTTTCTGAAGCTCCACGTAGTATTTGACGAAGCCCTTGTATAGCAGGGTTTCTCTTTGGCAACGGGTGGAGAGGATGAAGCAGGAGTCCAGCTTCAAGAAGCTTCAAATTTCTCTCCTGCCAGCCTTCATACTCTTGTGGGTCATGAAAATCTGAAGCCTTGAACTGCTGTAATAGCTCTAATGGCAAAACCATGAACTCAAAAGGTCTCTCGTGCTGTAATAAGCATAAATAAAGATTAAATAATTAAAAGTTAGTGACATAATAACAAAATTCAGACAGCCATCTTAAAGTTGCAAGCTTTTCAGTTCAATAGAACAAAACGGACCCAAAAGGTTCCTATCACTAGCATGAGATATCTGAGAAGATGATCGGTTTTCTAAGCCAGCCTCATATAAAAATACAGTAATGGAGGTTAGTAAGTAGCAAAATACGATATCAGAGATCTGAACTAGATTGCTCCGCTAGATGTCATTTCTCAGGGCAGTTTGCTGTTTGCTCTGACTAGTGACAACGCATCTTAGACAAGAGTATGAATGGGATGATATGAGAAACACAACAATCCCTACAGGAAACGTTGCAAAGACAGATCGGTACAGTTATATGAAGATATCAATAGATATAAAATGATTTAACAATTTTTTCCAGTAACATAACCAAATTTCATATCATCTATCAATAAAATTTAGGGAAAACTTATAGATAACTGGATGTACAGTAGGAATTCAAGATCAACATCTAAACAAATCAAAAATAAAAAATAAAACACAGAAAATGATTATCCAAAGAGTGCACGGACCACGGGACCACCAAATGAACATACTCATATGAATTATTTTTATTAAATTTATTAATTAGTAAATTTGTGAGTCCTTTTTGTTGCTAATTTGATCTTTATATTTTTTTAGATGTTTTATTCTTTAAGTGAGGTGTAAATGGAGTTTGACGAAGATCATGCATGCACGTGTAGAAAAAAGTCAATAAAAGACATATCCACAATAAAACAAAAGAATAAAGCAAGTAGATTTGATTTAATATATACATTCGTATGAATTATACAAACTAAAAGACACTGAATTCAACTTTCAAAAAGGTTATATTAACCTCTAGAAATTCAAAATATAAAATAATGTCCAACAAAAATATTTACAGAATATGGAGCGCCCATGTTATATAACAAGTTACTATATCCTATATGAGAATTTTAACCCCAATTATTCCCATGGATGTAAGTAAATACAACACAGATATAAAATTACAGTTAAAATTTTCATGTTCTCAAGTTCATCAACATATTGAAATCTCCTGAATTCCACTCCCAAAACGACCCCAGATCAAAACCATGCTGGATAGATGATGATTGAGAAAAATAAATAATACTAACCCAGAACAACAAAATGCTTACTAAAAGCACCCAGATGTTGATATCACAAATAAAACGCTAGTTTTTGGAAGAAAATGAAATCCAGCTCTCACCTTCCCGGCCGCAAACCTCAACAATGCACGCTGAATTCTCGAATCTGCTTCCTCCGAAATTCCCATCTGAATTCTCACGAGCTCCCCAACCGTAATGGGTTTCTTCGACTCCTCGGACGGGCTCGCCTTCGAAGATGAACTGAACCCAAACGCCTTCTTCATCTTGCTCGCAGCGCTCCACGTCAATGATTTCTGCGGCGAAGACGGGGAAGAAGATGAAGACGTCTGTAACGACAGAGAAAGAGATCTCTCTGGTTTGGGAACGCAGGGCAATAATGCCTTTCCAGCGGAAGATCTGCAAGCACCGACGAAGATCTCGTACGCAGTCTCTCGCAGCTCGGAGTCGGAAAGAATGCAACCCAGATCGCCAAATGGGGATGGGACATCGGAAATGGGGGCGATGGAGGTAAAGACTTCACTTTTGGGATTACCAACACCTGCATTTCTGAAAAGTAGTACCATTTCAGGGGATGGAAAGATTGGATTTTTTGAGATGGGTTTTTTCTGAAATGGTATGGGGAGGCTTGGATTGTGGAGATTTGAAATGGGTTCTTCTCAGATTTGAAGATTTCTTCTTCTTCTTCTTCTTCTTCTTCTTCAGTCTTGGTGAGGGAGGAGATTGGAGGAGATGAGAATGAAATTAAGATGGATAATGCAGAAGACTGCGTTAATCAGTTATTCATCATAGGAGCAATCTTAGGTGGGCCAGCTACGATTGGATTTAATTGGAGAGTTTGCAAAGAGTGGGCCCCACTGTGGGCTCTACACTTGTACTTCTACTCACTCAATTGAGGAAATCTCTGAGTCAGAGACTTTCTTGCTTTGAATGTTGACTGGCTTTCAGTGTGACTGGAGCGATTCTACAGCCGCTTTCAGTATATGCAGCATCTCCATTTCTAAAATACTAGTCAAGATTCAACAAACTACAGATTTATGATATTGGAACAACTAAAAATTCTCATTACTTACTGTGGCAAAGTTGCTTTATTTTCTTAACCATCTATTAGGTGGCCACCAGTTGTTGGAGGGCTAGATTGATTCTACCTATATCTGGGAGAGTTTGGTGGTGGATGGGGCCATCCTATCACAAATGATCCGGATAACTCAAATATGGAGCCCACATGTATGTATGAACCCAAACTCCTCATGTCCGGATTGGTGTGGACTTTCAAAGATGTGGGTATAGTTGAATATATCTGCAGTATCTTGTCATATTTAAAGGTGAGTTTGTTTAACAAAAGAAACAGAGTTCAAGAAGAAGAAACATGGGGAATGTTTTGGGATGATTTGCAGAAGGAACAGGAATAATAGTATATATATAATTTGGTAGATTTCCTCATGAGCTTTTGGCCCAGTCCTGGGGATTCCAAGCTGGTATTCGGCAAGCACATGGCCGCCGATTGTCTTCTAGCCATTGAATCTGACCAACAAATTTGGACAATGGGAGGAAAAAAAGAAAAGTCTGAGCTGTTCCTTTGGGGTGATTAGAAAAAGGAGATAACTCCATACATCCCATGCATGATAATGCAATGAAGATGACAAGCTTTTAATCATAAAATTTGATATTATATTATCTTTGATAGAATCTCATGCTTCCACTATTAATCTTGAGGTACTGGAAATAAATTCTTCATCTCTTGTCTTAATAGATAGTAGTAGTAGTCTGTCTACTCCGCATCAGAGTACAAATTGATAATTAAAAATGTTGGTATGATCATGGGCTTGTAGTAGGGTTGCAAACAGGACAGTTCTAAGTCGGATCATAGTGGATCTGGACCTGTTTCTAAATAACGGTTCCAATTCTGGATTCAGTTTTGACTAAGAACCTATTTTGTAGGTTCCGGATCCGGATCCGATTCTGGAACCAGGTCCACCTAGAGAATTGGAATCTAGTTCCAAAATCAATTCCAACTTCTCTTTAATTTTTTATTTTTTTAGAAAATAAGCATATCATTCAACTTATAACAGTACATCAAGTCTACTACCCTTAGTATTATACATAAAAATGTAAATAAGAAAAAAGAGTTAATTTTGAGGTATATTTTGCAATATCAAAGACTCATATGTCGGGTCTCGGGTCCTCAGGTCGAAACCTATATAGACCCAAAACCAGACCCGTTTATCAATCGGAACCTAAATTAGGTTCTGGGACTGGACCCGTTTATGAATTGGAACCAAAAATAGGTTTTAGATCCGATTTTTTGTGGGTCGAAACTTCCGGGTAATTGGAGAATCTGATATTTGTTTACAACCCTAGCTTGTAGTAATTTGTCTACCCTGCATCCGAGTTTGGCTTGGAGTAGAATTTCATTGTTCAAATAAAAAGTGAGCTAGCCGCCTGAAATGCTCATGGGCTCCCTCTTTGATCCCTCTAGTGTTCGAAATATTGAGTTTGTGTGTGGCCTAATTCTACTCTCTCCTCCTCACTTATGCAATTAACAAAATAAAATTATAAAGTTAATAACACGCCTTGAGTCACAATTTTAGAGATTTAATCTCTTGCCCCGTTCCGTCTATAGAAATTGCGAAAAACTCCAAACCGTTCATTTTCCACAGTGCAACAAATGTGATTATGTGGCAGTCCATTTTTCTTTGTACTTTTTTGGTTCTTGTGGGCCTCGAAATCATGATCCAAACCATGAATCATTTTCAAAATGCCAAATATGGCTAGGATATCAATTTGTCTAGGTTTTGAGATATTTATAAAAGGAATTTAGACCATAAAATGTTGATTTTTTATTCCTATAGGCCCCCTAGATGGCAAAAAAAGGGCTAAGAGGTGAAATCTGAGGTCTTTATTTTTCATGAATTTTGAGAATTTTATAAAAAAAAAAAAAACCTTTCATCCATTCGATCAAAAATTCTTTTTAGAGGGTAGGAATTCTCTCTTTTTATCAAACCTAGAACTTTCTTCATAAATTCGCTATGATGATATCTTGGTTTAGGAGATTGAGGGAATCCTCTACTAGAGGATTCTTTTCAGTTTCCCAACCATCCCCTTACTTTTCTTCTCACCTCCCACAAGAGTAAACCTTGGAAAAGGAGAATTGTCACCTCTCCAGTGTTTCCTACCATCATTTTAATGATTTATAAAAAAAATCCGTATATAAAATAGTTTAAACGTTCAAATACTTTATAATGATCACCTGATAATGGCCCAACTTTAATTAAAGTAACAAGGGCCCTCACAAGCCGGGCATATATTTTGAGCTTCATGAGTAAACCCACCAAGGAGAGGCCCAGGTCATCAAATGATCCTTTTCTTTGTCCCTTTATCACAGTCCCCAAAGATAATCATGAATGATTGAATTACTATTAATAGAAATGACTAGGTGGCCCACAGGCAAATACTTTCAAAGGCTGTCAATGGGCCAGGCCTAACTTCCTTGAAGCCTGGATTTGAAACAGAAACTTGGGGCCCTATTCATATATTCACTTTCCCTTGTCCTCTCAATGGGCCCATTGACAACCTTATGAACTTTCATGGGATGTGAAGTGGCTTATGCTTTTGGCCCACCAAAATTGAGCAATCTTCGATAATCCGTGATCCCATCTGCCACTGACCTTTTCAACGGAAAACAATAATTGATAGTTAGAACTTAGAAGGGAAGATTGTCACGAAAAAGATTGCACGCGCAAAACCTTATCGTATGCCCATATCAACTGTTGTCATTGAAAATCAGATATCCATTCCTTTCCCTCTCCCTTTCTCTCTTCTTTAAAATTTTAACGAAGATTGGTGTTTGATCAAAGTCAAATATAAATCTTGTATATTCTCTTCTATTCTGATTTACCGGGTGAATTCATTTGCATGTTCTAAATCATGGTATTTTGGTAATTGCATCAGGATTTTCTTTGGGGCCATGAAAACAGGGGTTTTATGATTTAATCTCTAACCTTATCCTAGACTCTTCTCCCATGAATGTAGGCACCATTACCGAACCAAGCATATTCTTGAGTTTTGATGGTTTGATTGTATCTATACATCATAATTGATCCTAAATTGCGGATATTTTCCACTGCACCGCTTTCCAACAAATCGGCCATTCAACCTTTGAGATACATAATTCCAAGGGATACCTCAGTTGGCCTAAAACCATCTTTTGTATTTAGATTGTGAGTTCGAAACTATACTACCACACTGAAGATATAAAAAAATTTATCCGACTGCCCAGCGGGCCGGAGGGATTATTCCATCCTAAAAAGTTGAAAACCTCGATGGCAAAAGAAAAAAAAAATGTAAATGATGAAGAACAACCCATCTCCACCAGTCATTTCATCTGATTTACCCTTTACCATTTGGCCATGTTCACTGCCAATGATGGCTGTTAAACTATGCTGGAATTTTTTTTTTTTTTTTGAGTGGTTGTGTTTCAACCAAGAAGAGAGAGTACGGAATTACGGACTAAGGCTGATGAAATGATCGTCTGATCAGAAATGGCCACACAATGTGTCTGCCAGCAGATTTTGTGCATGTGGCACTCGGAAAAAGACAGACACGTAAATCTAAGTTATCTTTGATTTGATTGAATAAAGACTTGGGGCGTGGGGAACGCACATCAAAGTTAAAGGTGGTGGGCCTTGTTTTTGAACTGTCAAACATAGGACTCGTTTCGGGAGACCCACATCTTTGGTATTTTCCTTTTACGCTTTTATTTTGATGATGATGATCATGCTAATTTTAACTATGTGATTTTGTGTAGGGCACAACTTGGGTCATGACAACAAGAGGTAGATAGAAAACGATGGATGGTTTTTAGATTGATGCTCATTTCATGTTTTATTCATTTATTAAGTGGGTGCACACTAGCGATGTAAATGGGTATCCGATTCTCCATTATCAAGAGGTTCCGACACTCAAAAAAATTTGGTTTGGAACAAATTTTAGGTTTCGATTGATAAATGGGTTCGGATTTAGAACTTGTTTTGGGTTTCAATTGATAAATGGGTCATGTTTTGGGTCCATGCAAGTTCCGACCCGTGGATCTGGGACCCGATATATGCATTTAGGTTGCAAAATGTAACTCAAAATAAACTTTTGCCAGACATTGTTATATTTAATCTTGAACGTAGTAGGATTGATGCACTGTTATAAGTTGAACGATATCCTGGCCATCAAGTTGGACCCAGCTTCGGAACCAAGCCCGGTACTGTTACGTTTGTAGTCCCAATATACACTATACAAGGATGTAATTTAAAAAATCGTGGCCCCAGTCGAAACCCATTTAGTAGTAGCCTTTTTTATTGAGGCCCATTTTATGTAGTTTTAAAAATCACGTAGCTCTTGTTCCCCTAACTTCGGTCTATTGTTTTTCCCTTTTTTTCTTGGCTGCTATTAGGTGTGGGATCTCTGCTAATAAATAGTGCAGGCCCTAAGTCCTTGAGAACCTGTTTTATGATGGTAGTAGCAATATACAATGATAGCAAAATAATAAAAAAATACTCTTATGGTCTGTTTGGGAAGGGGGGAAAGAGGGGGGAAGGAAAAGTGGGGGGAAAATTTTTTTTGGGGGTGTTTGGAAAGGGAGGGAGGAAAAGGGGGGGAGGAAAGTGGGGGGAAAGTTTTTGTCCTCTTGTAGCAAAAATTTTCCCCCCAAAAATGGGGGGAAAATGAAGGGGAAAGAGGGGAATGAGGGGGAAAGTACCATTTTGCCATTTTTGTCCTTTTGAAATTTTTTCAAAAGGAAGGGTAAAATAGTCTTTGTCTCTCTACTTTTTCATTTTCCTTCCCCCTACTTTTTGACTTCCCAAACAAGAGGAGGGAAAATTAATTTTTCCTCCCCTCCCCTCCCCTCCCCTCTTCCCAAACACAGCGTTAAGGACAGCAAACTCCCCTTGGACTCAACATTTTTATGCAAGAAAGCTGGCAGTTTTGGCTTCTGCCTTTGAGTGCTATGTTTGCGATAATTTTAATGTCTCCACATCTTCTTGGAGTAGAGTTGCAAGGCACCCATGGCCGGACCCATGTTCAGACCATGTGGGGCGACCGCCCCAGGTCAGATTCAAATCTCCCCAAAGAGTGGTAATGGGCCCTTGGAACTTGCCCCACTTATTTCATAATACTGCCCCAACCCTACTTTGTTGAAGAAAATGAATCCTGAAAAATGATCACCCCATCCTTCTTCGCTTCTACAAGCATCTCCTTGTCGGGCCCAGGATTGCCAAGTATTTAGCAATTGAGTAATGTGTGAGGTTTGGGATTCCTTGGTTTGGTGAGATTGGGCGAGCATTTGGAATGAATTAGAATATAGTTTCCTTCAATCCCACAATCCATGGATTGAAGAGAGCACAAGGTTCTTGTTGCTTTAATCGTGGGGAGAGTTTTTATGGTATGGAAGCACTGTTAATATTTAAAATACATGACTTTCTTTTTGTTGTAAAACATGTATGGTTGATTTTAGAGGCTTGAATACTTGGTTCTATGAATTTCTGGGGCTGTTTAACAAAAAGACTTACTCTTGGAAACCTCAGTGCCATAAATATACGTTGTTGTGTGGATGGAGCATATATTATTGTGTGTTTTGAGTGCGATCAATTTTTATATAATTATTTTCCTCATCCACCCTTCTAAAGCTTAGATATAAATTGGTTGGTAGTCATTTTAATTTACTTTATCTTTGACCATTGTTCGCCCCAGTCAAACAAAAATCCTGGGTCCGCCGCTGAAGGCACCTAAGGAATTTTAATATAGTCTAACAATAATGATAGCTAATCCTTTTGTTTAGTTATGTTTCTGATTTTTGGGAGTTGCTTTTTGGCTCTTCGTTTGCCTAGCCCAGGCAGTGAGCTTCATTAGCTTGGCCTGAGCTGTGGGTGTTTTTTGGGTTGACCCAATTGTGGGTCTTTGGTGTTTGCTCCACCTCAGGTGCTTTGTGTCTTTGCATTGTAGTTAATGGGAGCACCGCCACATCCTTTTGTTCCCTTTATCTTTTGAAATATACTTACCATTTTCCAAAAAATAATTAAGTAAATAGTGCAGGCCCATGCAAAATGACTCCCAACTGCTCATATTACTGCCACAATGACATCCAGATAGCCACTTCACTAAAAATGTCTGCCCCACCTTAATTAAATCTATACCTCAGATTAGATGGGTTAGGCAGCTCAACTTGTGTATGACTTGTTTAACTTCAGGCCAAGCTTCCTGATATAAGATGCATGTTGGGTTAGGCGGGTCACACTTGGGTCATCTAACAGGTCAGGCCGATCTTTGCCAACTTTATCTGCAACAAGAACCTGATCGGCCCTATTCAAACATTATGTGGGATTTGTTCGTGTTTAGATCAATTGGGCCAGGGTGTGAAATTGATCACACTGGAGTTGGGCTTGGGTCGACCCTTGATTTTCAGTGACATCCGACTAAAAGCCTTGACAGACTGCTATCTCAAATAATTGAGGAAACTCCAACTGATAAAATCACACCTTGTGTTAAGAGTCCAACCTGGGGCTTGCCGTCTAAAATATGGACTAGGTTGCATTGGCCCAAAACCAATCCTTGGACAGCCTTGTGGTTGCAACACTCAGACCCTTCTAATTGTAATCTATATGGGCTCTCTTCAAGTAAATGTAGTTTTTTTTTTTTATTCTTATTTGTGATACATGTCTTGGCACATTTTTTTGGCAATGTGGGTATTTAAATACTCAAAAGGGAATGTTATACTACAAAATCTTCAAAAAACTTAATGAAAATAACATTCCTATTTTGAAAAGAAGGGCTCACCTACAATCAATTCAGAACCTCTTAGACATCTACCTATAAAGAGTTGAAAGTCGACGCTGACCTTGACTTGATACTGAACCACAATTACTCCCACCAGGCCTTAAAGGCAAGGATTAGGATGATCTAATCCGCACATCGCCCATTCTCATCCTTCATTTGGATGTCTTAAGTGGGGGAAGATATCCACCTATGAGTCGACCAGATATTACATTTACAGTTCAGTTCGTGGAGGAAAGAATTATATGGACATAAAGCCCCTAAACAAATTACAAGGACTTACAAACAAGCCCCCAAACAAAGCACATGTGAGTTATGTATCCTCACATGTATGAGTTTCCATGATCACCTCTAGAGGCGGAACCAGTGAACATTCACGAGGGGCTGGGCCCCCAATGAATTTTTGGAAAAAAAAAATTATATATACTAAGTTAGACCCAATGTAACCAGGCCCCCAGTAAAAAATATTAGGCCCATTCTTCAACTATTAGGACATCAGAGGTAAAGATTGCAGAGTATACCGCCCTCTCCAGCTCTCCTTCACCTTTACCGATTCAGAACATAAGCTTCTCACCAATCAGCATCGTGCGATTCACCCAAAGAAGTATTAGGCCCCCAATGACATGTAACCAGGTCCCCAGTAAAAAATATTAGGCCCATTTTTTGTTTTATTGCTTGAAACTATTACATTATATTCATCTCATATAAATAACAAAAAAAAAAAAAATTCCCCACTATTTAATCGTGCTCCCAGTGAATTTGAATCCTGGATCCACCGCTGATAACCTCACATGTATGTTGTGTCTCCTCATATGTGTGAGTTCTCGTAACATTGTATGTGTGAGTTGTGCTCGTTGCATATGCGACATTGAGCTCATAAAGGCAGCTTTCCATCTCAAAATTCTCCATTGTCGGTATGCAATGATCAAATTTTAAAAAGCCGAAGTTGATATTTCGAAAACCAACTCATAATTTATGGATGTAGGCATGTATCATGCATGGTATCGATGATAGATGGGCTCCACAAGTTAAAACAAATCAGAAACGGAAAAAATGTCTGATGGCTAAGTTCTTCTCCTCTTCCTTTGTTTTCTGCCTCTTCTTCTTTTTGCCTTCTAGCCATAGTCCAATCATCTTAGTCTTCCCAACATAATTGCAGGGCATGGTACTATTGATACGTTTTCAGTGATTGAATGCTTTTCTTGTTGCAAAGAAAACGACAAACTTCTAGGTGGCCTAGAAAAAGTTACCTTTCGCTCACTGTTTTTCAGATTACTAAACGTAACTTTTTTTAAAAAAATTCTTACTTTAACAAGGGGATTATAAAGCTTGAAAAAGATGTCATTAATCTATAACTCAGTAAAGACTTGATTATCAATATGACTTGTACGTTTGTGATTTTTTACTCTTTCTTTCGTTTTTTTTCCTATGGTCAAATGATTTGTCCGTTTGATTCATGCTCGCATTTGTGATGCTGGTTGGATGCACACAGACATGTTTCTTTTTTTTTTCCCCTTCTTTTAATTTGAAATGATTTGATGCCAAAGGGATGATGAGAATTTTCGTGATGTAGTTTCAAGGAAAGGGGCCTTTTTTGGGCAACCCCATTTATCTACAAAAGGCTCCTACATTTTCAGAAAACCTCAAAAAAGGCACTTGTCTTTTGAATTTTTAGATAAAGGGCCTTGATCTGGCGGTGTACATGACTATTAGTTTTGAATGGATAAATGATAGATATACCATTTCCTTAAGCTTAGAAAGTTTCACTAACTCAAGTTATTTTTAGTGGAGCCCACTTGGATATATGTTAACTAATGGAAACTTGACAATGGAAAGGCTTGGACACGAATTAGGAAAATATGTAATATCGAGCCATTAAAATTACCTTAGCCTTTAATTTTAGGTATTCAAAGTTCAAGGGGGGAAATTGTCTTTTTTTTTTCTTAGGACTCAAGGGATGAATTTTATAGGATCGAATCACATATAATCACTTTTAATAATAACATTATTTATCATATGGAAAATCTTCCTGCGATGGGGCCCACCTCTATTAGAATAAAATATGAAGACATCCTCGTACAATAAAAGCTTGTTCATTTTGGACCGCTCAGATTTTTAGTAGGTGGGCCCAATCATTAGATTCCACTCCTTCAACGCAGAATTTCTCTAAGGAGTCGTTTGTTTTTTTCATTTACATATGTAATGAAATCACATGCGTAATGGATACACATAAATTATATTTGTTTGGTGTGATTTCGATTCACATGTGTAAAACAAATATGTAAATGGTATGAAAGCTGGCTCTTTTTGTGCATAAGATTTTCACACATCAAGAGGTGTGAATGAGTTTCACATGTTATTGTTGCCAGCCGGACTGCTACAGTGCTATTATGAGCAGTCCACCTTTTATTACTTTTTGATTTTTTTAGGCCCTACTTAAAACATCCGGACCGGACCATTCATTTTCTTAAGAAGCTCAAACGCGGCTATGTATCCAATTTTCAACCATTGATGATGCTTGAAGGTTGAGATATCATCAACATAATTACAGCCGTTGGATTAATTATATTGTAACTAACGTACCCAGTCCTCCTTTTATAATTTGTTTAATGTTATGGGCCCAACCTGTAAAATCAGGACCGTTCATATTATTCAGAAGCTTAAATACGACCATGTATCCAATTTGCAACCATTGATGTTGCTTGGATGTTGAAATATCATCAAACAATATACAACCTATTTATATATTCACATGTGAAATGTCATGCTAGTAACAAACAGTAAAATCTAATCCACATGTGAGTCATTTAATATACAAATCCGGGTATAGAAGATGGTTCCATCGGGGTCTACTTGGTTTGAGTATCAATTCATCATCCTCCTTATCCACGAGGAGACCTATCCATCTACCCCCACTCCTCATAGAAATAAATCTAGAAACCATCTATAACCCCTCTGCTGATAGAAATAAATCCAGAAAGGTCCCACCAGTTGAGCGACATGAGAAGAATATAAGGTCTACTAGTAGTTGAAGGAATAAATTTACTTGTGTGGTACGAGGCAAGTGTCGCTCAACCAGTGGAGCTCCATTAGCAAGAAAGAGTATCTCGTCACGTCCTTCAGCTTGAAAAACAATTTTCGGCCCTTTCAAAAAAGTTTATTCCCAACAACATCATTTTTCGAAATGCTTCACCCACAAATGTTTTAGAATGGTCAACCAAACACTTTCTTAGTTAATTAGTTTCCCCTCATCTAAGAACATAAGAACCCTCGAATGGAATGAAGTCAAATATGTTCCTTGTTTTCAGATGGGACGCTAAATGATGGAGACTTACATGGACAAGCCATTCTTAATTGGGCGAAGTAGCTCGGGGTAGGAGTGAGGAAATGAGGGGGTTAGTTTTATGTGGAAATGGACTTTTCATACCTCCTCAATAAAAGTCTATTTACAGGCTTAAAATGAAAAAAGCTAACGTGGCGAAAAATAGTTATGCGAAAAACTGCCGCACAAAACATATGAAAAATGAGTTTTTCGAAGAAAAACACATCCTTTTCTGCTGAATTGGGCTACACAATTGTGCCCTAAAAGTTTATTTTCGTTATATCAAAGCCTCGTCCTATTAAATTAGGGTTAGCTTAAGTGTTCTTCTCTAGGATTTCAACTAAAGTTCTTATCATAAGAAGATTAGGTACACAGATTTTTGGTCCATCAGATCACATGTAACAAGAGCTCCATTTAGTTTCACATATAATGGTAGCTATCTCAATTATTCCAACTTGTAATAAAAATAATTGTCAAAACCAGTTCATCTGTCGCACTTATATTCTGTTACGTACACAACCAAACCCCAGTTACAAAAGACCTCTCCATTGATGATTGACCTTATATCATATGATGAAAGGGATTAGTTTTCTCCACTGTAATCATTCAAGGTGTTATTATGCGTGGGGGAATCATATGATATCACAAATGGGCCATGCAATTTGCTTGCTATTGTCACGAATTTTGTCAAATGTTCCCATAATCTCTCATGCACGTTTTACTTGCATAACCCGGGGAGGACCCACGTTACCATGATCTGGGATGGTCAAATGAAGTAATTTGCATAGAGTCAATTGGACCCTGGCCCATGCACCATATGTGACGGACAAGTCGCCCTACGTTTGTTAAAGGTTGCCCCACGTGTCTATCGTGGTGTAAAGGCACTCCCAAAAAGAAAAATGTGAGTCTTTATGTTCTATCAAGCCTTTGATACGGTAATTTTGAGGGAGCAAATTAAAGAGCACCACCTGTCACTCTTATTATGTGTGAGGGTACCCCTTCACTTGCTCACAATTTAACAAAAATAAGAGAATGCCCAGGGAATATTTACAAAAAAAAAAAAGAAAAAAAAAAGTTCCCAGCTCCATACCAACGAACCCACCAACCGCTAAGAAGCTCCACCGGTGACAAATGGAACAGAGAAGAAAACCACCAAATGTCTCCTCCTTTCTCTTTCTTCATCTTTCTTCAATCTCTTTGTATTTCCTCCTTTCTTCCATATATGTTGTTGCAAATCTCAGTTTAGTGTAGGTTACAGATTATGCTACCAGTATGGGGAGATCTACATGAGTTCTGTTAAATTGGTTAAGGTAGTAGATCAGGAAAGAACAAAGGAAATGATGATCATATTCTTGTACGGAAAAAATAATAATAATCAAATATTTGATCTCCGGTCAATACACATCAGTGGAAGTGATTTCAATCTGGTTGTGGTGAATAGATGGCCTTCTGACGAAACACCATCAACCCACACCCTGCCACCTCTCTCACTCAGCCTCTCTCCCAACCCATCTCTTTCCATGCCCACCCCTATCATCCCATCATCATCATCAAATATGTCCACAAAACCCACCAGAATCCCATTTCAAACCCTACCACTCCCAAACCGAAATCTTCCCCTCCAATTAAATTCAAGGAGAAAATCCATTGCCTTGAGATCATGGGTGTGGTGAGTGAGTGCAACATAGATTTATAATATCATGTGAAATTAAAGTATTTATTTTATAAAAATTATTGTGAGTTTTGTTGTGTAGAGTCTTGAATTATTTTAATTTTTTTATTCTTGTGTAATATTCGCCCCAATCTTAATGAAAATTCTAAATCCACCACTGTGCATAACCCCTCTATTCCTACAAAGCCATTGCATCTAACATCCCCCACTCGTTACATTTATTGAACATCACATCGGATGATGCTTTTTTATTTTGAAAGTTTCAAATCAATCTAATTCCATGTCCTGTTGTGGTTGCAGAATTATAACGATTAGATGTGGAATTAAATTATCACGGTGGCTCCTAACGAACTTGGGTCCTTGCAAATAATATTTTTAAATTGAGTATCTTGATGTGGGCTAAACAAGGTTTCCCAGTTTGGATCAAACAGGGAATCCATTTTTCTTAATGTGGGGTTAGTTCCTTAAAAAGAGGGGAGATGTGTCTCCTGCTTGTTTGTTTTACACTTCATGCCAAATACCATCCTTTTCACAGCAGAATTCCCACAAGAGGGAGTCATGCACAAAGGTCTACAGGATATTCTATCTATGCCGTTCCTAAAGTAAGATGTCCACTCTAGAGATTAAAATAAAATTAAAGGGTCAATTCAATAATAAAATAAGAAGGATGAGCTACATGTCAAGTATTTTTCTACATCCCTTTCTTCTTGTTGGGCTGAGCAAAATGAAGTTGAGGGAGGGAGGGACTACTTACGTTACATCAAAATATTACTCCATCCTCTTTATCTTTCATCGAAACATTTAAGAGTAAAATTTTATATTACTTCAATTCAAAATTATTTATATCATCTACACACTCAAGAGGAAAAAAGTGAGGTACGGTGGAGTGATCACATCAATTTACTCTACTTTACTTTCGGTATCCAAACAAGACTAAAAAAAATCATTACAATGGCGACTTTATTATACTCCTACTCCATGTATTTTTATACTACGAAGTAACTCGACAGTCACATCATGTGCTTCTTTCATTATTTTTTATTCTACTTTAATCTAGCTTATCTAAATCCTCATATGTATTCTATCCAAGGCCAAACCTCACGAATCTCCCGTTGTATAGTGTTTAGTAATTAGTTTGCCGCACCTTATAATATTTTAAAATTATTAGTTGAGCAAGGTTCTTCTAAGCTTAAACTTATTATAAAATCTCGTAAGCTCATATTTATGGGGCCCACATTTGGTCAATCCAAATGGACCAAACACATGACCCTTCTACATTGCGCATGTCTACCAATTTTTGGTCAAATCCGAATTTAATGGACCATTGGATCGACTATGTATCGATCCGAATGAACTATTGACCATTAAATTTTTGGGCCCATATGGAGATGATAGAAATCATAGTTGGAGTTGATTTTTTGAGAGAAAAAGGTCTCTGGGAGTCCTTAAGATCCCCCCAACCCCATCTCCATGTGGGTCTTTAAGTGGGCCCGCCACAAATTTAAATTTATTTTATTTTAAATCTGAGTTTAGAAGAGCTGCCCTGTACCGTAACCATCGTATTCTGCGGTCTGCATAGGACAAATAAAAACCCCAAACTGCGTCCTATCTGCAGGTGCATGTGCGCACCTGATAGCCTTCATATTTTAACCTATATTTCAGTAACAACGTTTCAAAACAAACGACAATAAGGATATATATCATTACAGCGAAGTTTCATAGCTGGCCGAGCCGAGACGTGTGTCTGTTTTAAAAAAGCATGATATACGACTCTCGGGCAGAGGAAACTGAGTTGATGTTTGGGGATTTTTACAGCCGCAAAATCTTCGAACACAGCCTTCTTTTTCACAAATCAACTCAGCATGAGTTGGTCGCTTGACTTGTCTCTCCATCTTGAAACGTTTCTTCAATTTCTACTTTAATAAACGAAGTAGGTGTCGTCTTATGGTCACGCCGACAGTCGCTCTCGAGACTACAGTATCCCTTTCACTCTCTTTCCTTCCAGCTCTGCTACAATTTCGTACAGGCGATGACATCGACGACTTGAGTACCCAATTAGTCCTATCTATCCATGGCTTTCATTTCATCCATCTTTTTTAACGTTTTCTTTCCCACAAGGAGGAATCAGGAACGTGTTTGAAGTGGTGAGCGTACGAATAAATAATAATGCATTACTTACACCACCCAAATCGCCAAATCCCAATCCTCCTCTTTGGTAGTGATTTTGGGCAGGTTGGATGTCAAGTACAAGGACAAAAGGACAATGGTGAATTCACAGGGGGGCCATTTTTTTGGATGAAATTTCAACAAAAAAAAAAATTATTGGTCAAACGTGCTCCCTCAATGGATGATTATCGTGAGAATAAAGGGGTAGCCCAGCTGTTGTTGGGAGACGATCTCTTTCAATCCACGTGTCCTCTCTCCTACAGCAGCAAGAGTTGCAGAGATACCCGTTAGCAAGGTGGTAGGGTTTTCCTGATTGTTTGGATCTCAAAATGGACAAAACGATAAATTCTTAGGCTTGAGATTGATTATCAATCTTCATTAGCCATCTTACGTGAAGGTTTCTCTGATTTATTCAAGTCTAGACGAGATATGTCATTTCCATGTTCTCATTCGTACGTATTTATGGGCTCCACCATGCATACATTTGTAAAGCAAAAGAAAAAAACAATGACTCTGATTGATTGAATGTTGCTAACCAACAAGAAGTATATTTCAATGAATGGTGAAGTGATGGCTCTTTCCAGTGAGAACAAAGGTCATGTTCGCAAGGCCAGTTGGTCTACACTAACAGAAGAGGACATGTGAATTAACCACACACACTTTACTGAGATCATCCACTTGCATTACTAGATGCCATTCAAAGATGGTGACCAAGAACAATTTCCTCAAATCATCACCTTCAGACATGCAATCGACACCATTTTATTAATTAAACCTAATTCTTTTAGATAATTGACTGACAAATCATCCTTGAAAGTGACTAGGTAGGCATTATCCACAACATGATACTGGTCTAGTCATCCATCCATTTAGATTCATAAATCCATTTGATCATTACTGTATTCACAGCTGTAACTGAAAGAATGTTCTAACATCCATGTTCATGAATTGTACTGTCATCACTGTGGTTTTTTTTTTTTCATCTACTCTTAATATTCCAAGGAAGAGTAATATCTCTAAAAAGTAGTTGAAATGGTTTGGATTAACGGAGTTCATAGTCAATTATCAGCTTGACGCGAACGCTTCCCTATAACTCGCTTAGGGAGTTATTGCAGAACCCTGCCGACTTCAACTTATAAAGATATGTCAGGTGGTGGCATCCAAGGCATTAAATTTATTTAGTTAACCATTAACCTACAATACCCTCGATGCTTTAGTGAAAAAGTAGAGATACTTTTCAATACTCCTCCTCAGGCGGATTCTGATTTTTCTCAACACTCCCCCTTTGGTTAGAATTGTACGTGTCACCAAAAGTGCGACAACTGTGTTCCACTTGAAGGAGAGTGTTGAGGAGTGGGCTCCACTCATTAAGAAATATTTGAAAGTATTTTAACATTCTATACTAACACCTCACCATTTTGGTATAAATGGTTAAGGAAATGAATTTAATAAAACGGTCCAATCCTATAAGATTTTTCTTCTTAAGGCCCAATTGTGTAAAATGGGTTTTTTTTTTTTTTTGTTCAATCCTGTAAGATAGGGATTTGAAATTTAATTATCTAGAAAAGGAAAAAACAATCAAGAAATCAATACTCTCAGCTATATCATTTAAATCCACAGTTGAAAAGAAATGTAGTTATACATCTGCATTTTATTCCATCGGATACCGGGCCTTTCTTCTTCTTCATTTATTTGTTAAAGTTTTCTCAAGTACGGTGAATTGAAGGGTGTATATATAACAAGTAAAAGGCCGATACCTTTCATGCGTGTATTGTAGGCTGTAGCTTTCAAGCATGTCTATTGTCTCCACGTCTCTTTCACTCTTTCTTTTTGTCCTTTTTTATTAACCATTCCACATAGGGTGGAATCCCACCTCGTTCATACTTATCTCCCACATTCATGGGCTCTTCCACATACATGGGCTCTTTCTTGCTATAAAAGGGCCCTCTCTCACAATCCAGATTTTATTTCACGACCTCCCCCACAATCTCTTAAGGTAACTTTCTTAACTTCTGTTGTAGTATTTATTTTCTGTTTATTTCCCTGTTTGGCATCTAGTAAATCATGCATATCTGCTACTTTTCTTTCTTTCATGTCATGTTCCTTTCATGGTATCCAGTGCCCTTTTTCATTTATGGTATGCTTTTTCTTTACCACTAACTTGAATACCGTCCTGAAAAATAGGACGACCTCGACCTGTTGGTAAAGGATCTCACTTCCATTTCATCTGCCAGAAATGGATCACTTGTGAGTGGCTTTACTCCTCTCCAAATTGATCCTTATGCCAAATAAGCAACAAAATATATATATATATATATATAGATAGGTAACACCGGCCTTCAATTCTAATCTGTACGAGTAATTTTAATATGATTAGAATCTTGGAAAGTGGACTCTGAAAAATTCAGAAAGTCTGTGATTAAAATTTTGACATTTAAGTCTTTAGAACTAGAAATTATTTAGAATTTTGAAAGTTGGTGATTCAGTCTTTAGAACTAAAAGTTATATTTAACTGAAGTAATCTGGCTGGTGCCCATTTAAAAAAAAAAAAATTTACTCTATGTTTTAACTTTAATTGTGTTAAGTGGGACCATCGCCCCTCCAAATTTAAGGGTCCTAAGGGACTCAGATGTCCGATCTCGGGACGTGACAGTTTTAATTCCTACGCCATGAGAGTAGTTTGACCTCTCATATTTTAGGGAAACATGTCGGCACTTGTTTTGATTTTATACACACACACTAGTTGAAGCTGGAGAACAATCATGTTATATGCCTTAACATTGTGCGGATCTGAATTCTGAATAGGTGTGTGGATAAGGAAAAGAAAAAAAAGACAATCTAATGTAATATAATAGAAATTCTAATTTCTTCAAAATGAAAATTCTCAGTTCATGTTATTTTAATATAGTTAAAATTGGACTAGAAGTTCTTCATTTAGTGGAAATATGAAACTGTAATTTATGCTGATACAGAAGCAGTGAGAATATTTCCATAAATGTACATTATACCGCGTAGATGCCAGAAAAAAAAATTATTTTCTTAAGGTCTGTAGTTTGATATGAGTCTTTTATAAACCATTTCTTTGAGCCTTTGATTTGTGAGTCCTTTTTTATATTACATTATTTGTATCATGAAGGACCCATTGGCAGATTCTGCTTGTTTTACTAAGTGTGGCCCATCAATGATCAAAAGAAAGACTCTCTCTCAAATGCAAAATGTAAATGGAGGAGCGCCATATTCTTATCCTTTGATATCACTAGTTAAATTAGAGTTAGGGCTTGTTTGGCAAATCTTATCTATATAAAATAAATAGATCTGTTTCAAATTGGGTGGTTTGAAATCGATGTTTAAAAACTAGCATGCTTGGCTGGACCAAAAACAGTGAAAAATCCAATGGTTCAAAAATTTTCATTAATTTCACTAGATCTACAATGAATTAGGGCATGAAATTTGTACCCATGGTTGTTTTCAGTAATCTAAGGAAAATCAATGGTTAGGATCATGATTGTAGGACCCACGTAATTCCATAAATACAAATCTATGGTACTGTGTTTTTTGCAAATATCTCGAGATTTGAGAATGATCGAAGGCTCAAATTTGAATCTAACGTTGTGTCTAATCATGTGAAGAGTTTCAATGGTTCATATCATCATTTAATGTCCCATAAGTTTAAGAGAGAAAAAAAAAAAAGAAAAATGGATTGGTAAAAGGTCATGTGAAATGCAATTTTTTAACTTGTTCAAATCCAATTAATCTTACTTTTTTTCTTATTCTCAAGATGTACACCTGATTATTGGCTGAGATTTGGACCCCTAGCCGTTTTCACTATTCCAAAGAGGATCAACGTCTGATCATGACTGTGGGGCCCACAAAAGTCCAAAATTATGGATATATGGTTTTGTGATTTTCTGTAAACATCTCAAGATTTGGCAAAGATCAACTGTTCAAATTTGGATGTATTTGTAAGGAAATTATCTTTAAGTCCATTGCTTGGACTACAAGTCCTTTCCTTTCCCGAATTGTGGTCATTATAGGAAATCTGTTTTCTTAGGATACATGCTATTCCTTACACAAAAAGATTTCTTAATGAGATGTATTCCATAACAAACTCTACCTTGATGGATGGTTGAGATTAAGTCTATGGAAACCCTGATTGGAAATTCGGTCCTCTTTTCACCTATAAAACAAAGCCTTTCGTCCATCACAAAGGTATTCACGAAAATCAACACATTAAGGTTTTATAGGCAAGGAGAGAGAAATCGAAACCATTCACATAGTCTCTTTCTCGACGGATCACAGCATCAATCAGCAACAGCACCAGACTGCAGGATCAGAAAGCTCTCTGCATCAGGATGTCTGGAGGTACTCTTTAATTTATTTAAGATTAAATCCTACACGTGATTATCATGCTGTTCACGATCTTAGGGTTCATGTTAATAATAGTATAACAGTATTGTGATCTTTTTAAGATTTCTAACTGTCCGGAATATCATGTAGGGTATCGGAAATGTAAGGAAAAAAAATACAAAATGGGGATGCAGAAAACAATGCTTGATGCACTATAGCGGTCCATGTCTTTCCACTTCTGACTTTTAAGTCTGTATGGATTCACGTGGGTTTTGCTCCTTTTCCAAAAAGACGCTTCTGTCTTTTAAGCATTTCCAAATGGAGTGTTCAAGCTCCCAAACAGTCTATTAATGTTTGTAAATGGCATTAAGACGATAAGACGTGCAAATAAGAAGCCTTTAAATTACAAAAAAAGAAAAACTTTTTCATGAATTTTACTTCTCTATAGGTTGTGACAACTTAATTGGAGTCTAAGAAGGAGACATAATAGGACAGAGAAGTCCAGTGGTGTCAAAATTGAACTTCAATTATCACTTCACTTTATCATTCTTTCTCTTTAAAGCTATATAGCAGTTGAGAAAAAGAACTCAATTCTGGCTTTAAGAGAAGCCACGTCAGCCTCTTAGGGCCCATTTATGAATGTGTCTTTCCAAAAACACACGTGCTTTTTCAATAAAATGTGCCCCTTAGTAGAGCCCAGTTGTGATTGTGTCCTTTTAAAAATACATATGTGCCTTTTCAATAAAATGTATCTCTCGGACCCGTTTGTGTGGATGTCACTTAATTTAAAGGGATGCCTTACATATTAAGAAAAGAAATATTTAATTTTTATAGATTTTTAACTTATTTTGATTTTTTAATTATTTTTTTATAAATAAATTTGTATGAAAGGGATATTAGTTTTAATATATTATTCATGCAGCACGAGACTTAATCCGTGGACTCCATTTGTTTCATTCATATAAGTACCCAGGCTCATGCATGGGTTTTACAATGTGTACGTGAATGCTTATATGCCACGTGGCATTTGCTCTTCATGATTTGCAAGGAGAAAGAAATTTCTTCTCCACACCCATCTGAAAAAAGATCGAGTTGGGCGTGGTTTGCCACTCGGAGACAACCGAAGATTAGCGATGCGACTGTTCGTCTACTTGTTGAGAGATGGTTGGAGGCACTCCGCTCGCATGTGATTGTAAAGTGGATAAAATACATTTTGATGCATAAAAGTGGTGATGTGAATGAGAAGTTGATGGTTGGCCTCTTCAATGCACAGAGTCTGATTGGAGAGAAGATGATCTGAGCAGGGACAGTTGTCTACCAAGGGTGGGGTGCTTTAAAATGAGTCTAAGTAGCCTAGGGCCTACACAATCATCAGGCTACTGCATCATGTCGTTGGAGACAATAAAGCTGTTTGGAAAACTTACTAAAGAGAAGCAATTGAAGTAAAAGATTATTTGAAAAAGATAATAAAATATAAATGTACTATGATGGTATTTTATTTTTAGTATTTGATATGAAATCTTTTTTATATTTTTTATAAAAAAAAGTGGGGCTTTTTATTTTTAATGGAGAAAGAAATTAATTTTTTACTTTTTTTAAACAAAATGTGAAAATCTTGAATTAAAGTGCTTTTGATTGGACATTTTTTTTTTATAGAAATTAGGCCTTTATTTCACTTAACTCTATTAGTAGAGTTGCCAAACATCCCCGGGCCTAATGTTCTTACGGGACTACCATAAAAAAATAGTATTAAATTCTTTACTACGTAAGTAAAGGGATGTATTGGCTTTTTTTAAGCTTGACAAAGAACTTGAGCTCATGCTCCATTTTTTGGTACAAATATTGATCCCAAGTCATCCTTGCAAATGTGGCATGCCTTGCAAGTGAGCCATCAATGGATTGCATTGACATTTAATTATTTTATTTGTATTTTATATACAAATGGAAGTGGAGTTATTGAAGCAGCATAAAAATTAATATATATATATAGCATGGTTTTCCTAAGCTACAGTTTATGTTATTTTAAGCTGAAACAGTGTTGGTCATACAAATCAAAGTCGATTATCTCTATTTTTTTAGCATTATGGAATTGGAGAATTCAGTTCTATTTGAATTTATCTTGATTTTGGAGACGATGATTTGATGCGGTTTACGATGGAGATGATTTTGTATACGATTTCAGCTTAGGATAATATAAATTGCAGCTTAGGATGACCCCTCTCATATATATAACGGATAAAATCAAAGGTGAAGATCATCATTAAATGAATTGAATTTTTTTTTTCAGAAAATGGAGGATAAAAAGTAATTTATATATCATCAAATCTGAAAAGAATTAGATCATTATTTCTATTAACTTTCAAGAGTCATACCATTTCCATGAAGTTTCACCATAACTTTTTTACCAAAAATTCTCTTTAATTTATACAATAGAAAAGACCAACCGACAAAGAATAATTTAAATTCAAATGCTCAAACTAATTCTATCAAACTATTAACTCTAACAGTTTTTCGTACTTATTTGCCTGCTATCTTATGCCTTTCATCTATTCCCAAACTCTCCACTTTCATATATAAACAACATAAAAGATGTAAAAGGCTACCTAAAATTTTAATTTATAGCATTTACCAATAAGAACAATCCATATTAGACCTTTTGTTCTGACTTGTTGAATTTCTCACCTTGAATTCCACTTATTGTAGTCATTTCACTTTTCTAAATCTACTTTTCCCTTGATGCCTTTGGTTAAATGGGGTTTAAATAATAAAGATTTTAAAGCAATATCTTTCTATGAGATGGGTAAAAAGTGAAGGATTAAAAGTAGAGACTTAAAATATTTACATCATAGATCTCTTTGATGGAAAATTATTAATTGGAATGACTCTAGCAAACTAAATCCAAAGAAAATGACTCTTTTTTTTTTGTGTGTGTGGAAGATGACTCTAAATAAGCTGATTCCTATAAGAAAATCGATGGTTTCATCTAAGCATCAACATTTAATTTCCATAAGACTTTTCTCTCTCTCCAACTGGTGAGGTGGAGCCATGGAGAGGAGATATGTTGTCGACGACTAGTCTAGTCATTTTAGGCATGACCTGACTTTTTGTTTATGAATCCCACATGACCTTGTCTCTTTAAGATGATGGCTTCATCTGAGCATCCACAATTCTCCGTCCCTCCCCCCCTCGCCCACTTGTGAGGTGTCCCTCCCTCCCTCGCCCACTTGTGAGGTGGAGAGGAGATATGTTGTCTTTCCATTTTAAGACTACCAGTCCAATCATTTTAGGCATGACCTGACTTGCGGTCATAGAATCCCACATGACCTTGCCACTATAGTAAATGCTTTCCCTGCCCATGCCTAACGTACCATTTGGAAAGGGGAAAAAATGGGAGAGGAAAACAATCGGGGGAAAGTAGAGGAAAAATAAAAAATAAGGGTGTTTCGGAAGGGGAGGGGGAGTGGAGGAGGAGAAAATGGAGGGAAAAAGCAAGTGGGGCTCACTCAAAAGTTTTTTCCCAAAGTTTGGGGGAAAATGAGGGCAAAAGAGGAGAAAATGTGGGAAATGACTAAAATGCCCTTTTTGTCCAATTCAAACTTTTGCAAAAACAAGGGTAAAATGGTCTTTGTTTCTCTACCTTACAAATAAACAAAATCCTACTTTTCTCACTTTTCTTCCCCCTACTTTTTTATTTACAAAACAAGAGGAGGAAAAATTAATTTTCCCTCCCCTCCCCTCCCCAACATAGCATAAGTTGGCCAGCATGACAGCAATATCCATCTCTTTGTTGCATAGTCATCTCCTCCACTTCATTTTTTACTACTCAACAAATTCCTATCAAATTTGTGATTGCTGTGGTATGCTCGTGCAGGAACCAATTTACAATTGCTTATTCCTTTTCTCCAAAGAAATGAGATTAATAACTAATGTAAAAGAGCAATAGCCGACAAATTAAAATGTACCTATCATACATCCTACAAAAGCTTAGGTACGAGACATTAGATTTTAGGGTCAATTACTATACAGACGATCTTAAAGCTGACAATTGTCTCAGAACAGCTGGAAAATATATATTCACTAAAAGCGATTTGATCCGTAGGATATCGAGGGATGTAGAATATCCCACAATCAGAAGCGGAAAGACTTAAGCAGCCCATTTTTTTTTCTTTTTTTCCTTGATTGTGGGACACCAAACCACTATCCAAACCGTTAGATAGCTGTATGAGTGTAAGAACTAATATTGCACCAAATTTGAACCGTTGATCTATCATGGTTATTAATCGTGATAGATCTACGGTTCAAATTTAGTGCGATATTAGTTCTTAGAAATTTAGAGAACTTAACAAAAAAAAAAAAAAAAAAACGTGGCTTATAATTTTCAAAACAACATAACTTTTTTTTTATAAAATTTTCAATAATCGTGATAGATCATTAGTTCAAATTTAGTGCGATATTAGTTCTTACGCTCATACAGCTATCCAACGGTTTGGATGGTGGTTTGGTGGTCCCATAGTCAAGAAAAAATAATAAATATATTAAGAGATGGTGGAATATTCTATATCCCAGCTGCCATATCCAACATGAAATATTCCTACGATAAATATATATTTTTAGACGGTTATGAAACAATTATGAGCTTTAAAACCTTCCGTGCTGCACCTGTTTCTAGAATTTATTTGGCAGAGGACACGTGACTCTCATGTCTGACGCATTTAATCTTGTTCTTTCTAGGTATAGTTTCCTCTGCTAATTCATACAGTTGTGCTACATGTCCCGAATTCGGTCCCAAGTTTGGGACCGAACATCTCTCTTCCCCTTTTTCTCTCTCCCACTCCCCCCAAAAACGTCTCTCCCATACTTGCTCACATCATGACACTTGGAGGTTCGGTCCCAAGTCGGGACCAACTCAAGGACATTTAGATTTTTTGTATTCAAAAAGTCTACTTGTCCTAGATTTCTTGTCCCGGGACAAGCCCGACTCCACATGAGAGGGTCTTTTGGTCATTTTCAAAATGACCAAAAGACCCTCTCATGTGGAGTCGGGCTTGTCCCGGGGACAAGAAATCCGGGACAAGCCCGACTCCACATGGGAGGGTATTTTGGTCATTTTTAAAATGACCAAAATACCCTCCCATGTGGAGTCGGGCTTGTCCCGGGACAAGAAATCCGGGACAAGTAGCATGGCTCTTTTGTATTTCATATCAGTCCCACGTGAGGTCTGAGAAATTGCTGCCACCATGTCCGTTATCTTCTTTGTGGGTACTTGCACATGATGATGACTTTCCTAGGGTCTTGACTCTTGACCCTTCCATTGGTGCATTTCAACCTCGTTTCATGGATCGATGTCAGTTGCCCAAAGTTCTCTAGATTTGTAGGTTAATGGTTCCACTAGGTTTGATCCTATAGCCCAGAAGGATGGTACATTGGGCTAAAAACTAACAATCACGTCATTGGATGACAATTACCGGGTAGAATGAGCCGACCCATTGGATATTTGTAGGGCCTGTTTCTTTACTGGAATTTCTGAAATTCCTGTCTGTGGAATTCCTAAATTCCCAGACACAGTGGAATTCCTGAATTCCCCTTTGGCTTGAGCATCCAGGAATTCCACACAAATGCAAAGGGAGTGGAATTCCTGGATTCCCAAAGGTCAAAAGAGAACTTTCAAGTTGCTTGAATTCAGAAATGCTACTAAAGAAACATGGAATTTGGAAATTCTAGGAGACAGCATGTCACATCATGTCCAGAAATTCCTGGACATGGTGAATTCCTGGTAGAAATTCCAGGAAAGAAACGGGGCCTAGTGTTCTTTACAAAAACAATGTCACACGCATGGGAGAGGTGTCATCATCTTGATGGTTATCTTTGATAATCTTGACCAGAACCTAATATTAGAATTACCTAATTGCATGTTCATTTCATGTAATTAAATTTCCAGGATTGCTAAGAATTTATATTTTCTATGAATAGTTAGAAATGAAGAATGTAGGTGAAATATCAGCCGAAAACACTGAAATCCCACTTCGAAAAGAAGTGTCCCATTTATTTCACTACTTTATAAAATTCACCCTTCACTTCAAATTTGTCACCCCGGACCTCTTTCATTAAAAATAAAAATCCTTCAGCGGACTTAATCAGGCGAAAATATCCTATATATGCTATGCAAACAAATAGGCCTTAAAGAAAATTTTAACAACTCAAGAAACCCTATTGGAGTGTTCTATCTTTATTTCAACACTACAAGCAAAGATAGTTTTTCCTTGAGAGACTATGAAAGGTGATGAAAATATCCTTGAATTTAGCCTTGTTGGACTAAATAAAAAGGCTTTAAGATGAAAATAGCATTAAATATAGGTAATTTAAACCATGTTTAGCATCCTTAATTTAATTCGAAATGCATTTCATCCATTGGCATTTTTGTTCTTGTATAACAAAAGGGCGGCTAATTGAGACTGTGGTATTCATAGAGGTGATTATTTGTAAAAGTAATATTGGTAAGGTGGTTCTTTATACTTATGAAAATCACTGAGGTTCTCTGTAACGTTTCCTAGTGGTACCTAATTCCTATTCAAATAATATATCTTAGAAATGGCTTTCTTGTGCATTTGGCATGGGCTAATATTGCAATATTTTAATGTGAAGATTTCAAACTTATAGTGGTTGAGTGCAAATACAGGGCATAGTATTGAAAGATTCTTATTTTTAGCTGAGCAGGTAATGACTTTGCCTGGAACAAACAAAATCCCATCCTCATACCTTATCCATCACCCAAAATGCAATTTTGAATGATGTGCCAGGAACAAACAAGGAATCATCTTTCCTATTCCTATTTTCTCACTTGAATGACAGTTTGCAATGGAAACTTTTTAAATGGGATTAAAGAGACTTTCCTATAAAATAACTGTTCAAGATGCTGTTAATTTGTAAAATTGTAAGATTGTTTTCTCTGAGAAAGTGAAAATTGCTCTCATCTTACTGTATACAGACATGTATATTCTCCAACAAAATACACTTTGCTGTGCACTCTTCTCATTTGTTTATGTATTTTGTTGGATGATTATGGTTTGGAAATGTCAAATTCCACAAAATGACCGGCACATGCATTAGTTTGGGTCACCCATTTGCCTAGTGGCCCTAGACTTGTCTAATGCACCATTCCAAAATTCCGACAGTGATATTGCACGAGTGTTTTGTTTCTTTCTCCTGAGAATTTTAACTTTTTAGTAGTGGCATTGCACCACTATGTCATGGGAGGCTTGAGAAGAGGATGTGAAGGTCCCATTTCTTTGTTGCCAGGATGACTTACTTGTGATCCCCTTCCCCAAGTGGGTTAAAGGATAATCTACTAATGATATTCTAACCAGCAAAGGCAAAAATAGCATACTTTTGAGCCTTGCCAGTACTTATTTTATCCTCATATACACAAGATAATTTTCATGTCGCAATCAGCTTGGCCTCCTTGAAGAACATAGGGCTTCCTCAAAAGCTTGTCTACCATTTACCAATTTTGGTCAAGGAAGAGTATTATGATAGCAAACTAATTAAATTAGTTACGCAGATTATCTTGATTTGTTCGAACTTTAATCAGATCAAATTATCTTGTGATTAGAATCCTTGGTTGTCAAGGGAACTTGTTATATATGTTTTATACCATCTTAGGGTGCATTTGTGTTAGGGGTGCACATGGATGGTTCGGATCGGTTTAGAGGGAAAACCATCAACCAAACCGAACCCATCGGTTTTCTATTTTCCCAAACCGAACCGAACCGAAGGTTCAGCTCGGTTTGGTTACTGTTTTTTTATTTATTTTATTTTTCACAAAAAAACTGTAGTTCAAATTTGGTCCATCTAGTAGAATGAGGAGAAGCTGTAATGAACAATAAAATATATTTCATAATTCGTTTTAACCAATGAAGCAAACATCAAACAATGGATGAACTCTTTTCATCCATCATCCGGTCGTATGATTGAATGGACTAGGCCAAATTTGGCAAACTTTTCAGGCTAACGAGTTGAAGCAATTCAAATCTTCTAATAAAATACACCAACTAAATGATCAGATACGTACCTATTTCTCTGCATAAAACCTAGACTATACTACATTACTTGATCCAGACCAATGAATTCAACACAAAATGAACTAGTTTTTTATTTATTTTTATTTTTATTTTTGTTTATGCCAATAAGATGGGTTCGAGTTGAATGTAGTCCCAATTTTGAACTAATTGAGATGGGTCTCTTCATAGTTCACTTTCTCTTAGGTCGGACGAAACCTTGGGTAGCGCTACTAAAAACCCAATAATGCACACTTTTTGTAGAACTTTCATCAAATATGTAACATGAAAGTAGAATATACAAGCGCTTCCCTTAAAGCAAAAATAGTCAAAACTCAATATTCAAGTTAACACATACGGTCAGTTCGGTTTAGGCGGTTAACCGTGGGTTCAAATCAATAACCGATCGATATAAGGCGGTTTCTATGATTTTGAAACCGTTGACCGAACTGATCTACATAAAACCGATCCGAACCACCCGGTTCAGTCGGTTCGATTCGGTTTTGAGGTGATACTGGATTTTTTGTGTAGTGAAAGAGTGGAAATTAATCTTCGTTCCTATCTCTTACATGTGAAATAAAAAAACTTTACATCATGGAAAATTAGTTTTTTTCCTTCTTCACGAGGAAGATGTGATCCACCGAATGATCAAAAAGGGGCAGCATAAAAAAAGATCGAATAATTTTGATTGTTATCATGGGTTCCTCTCGTAATACAAATGCACCACAAGGCTATCTTAAATTTCATCCAAGAAACAAGCTTATAATAAAAATATTCTCACTCTCTCTTTTTTTTTTTTTTTTTTAAACTAATATCCAAATGGTACTTGCTGGAGAATCCAAGAAAGCAAGGAGGAAGTTTCATGCTTCATAGAATTTTGTACTCTGTCCACCGTTTATCCTTTGCTAATTAAGATCATGTAATTCCTCTGCTGTGGGGACCTTCTCATCACAACCCTTCAGGTGGTTGGTCACAACACCCCAACCTCTACCGAACCTTTCTTTATCATCAAGTCTATTTCATTTACAACAATCATTTTCCCCTGCTAGGATGGCCCTGGCCCCTTGCTCCCCATACCTCTCTCCTCAATAAAAACATTGTTGCTTTACTGCTACATAGAAGGATAACCCTGCGATGTACACATGGTGCCCGGACCCCATTTATTTATGGTTTTGGCTCACCAAGTACCACAACATCAATATTGCTGTCCCTGTGTCCTCTTTCCTCCATGTGTACCTCTACATAGAAGGATAACCCTGGGAAGAAGAACACATGGATTCATGGTTTAGGCCCACCAAGTACCAACACATCAACATTGTAATCCCTAGGTCCCATGTATGTGCAGAAGGCCCTCTTCCTACATGTATTGGAGTTTACTTTCACATCTATTATGGGGTCTCTCTCAGGGGTCCAACTGTTTGAGATGTAAAGTAGTATATATTATTCAGAATATTTGATTTGTAACACCAGCTACATTGGCTGGTTAAAGAAAAATAGTACCTGTCATGTTGACATTTCCTTTGCCCGGCCATCTCACTGACTCAGGAATTATTGGATCTCAACCCAGATTACTTGTATAATATCTGAGCCCTTCATCTAACAGTGGAACACAAATTGCAGATTTTTCGCGTGACTCTTTGGTGCAATGATATTTCGTATAAGACTTATTTTTATCTGATTTTTTATGATACAGAAAATTAAGATAAAATCAATGAGGGGAGAGAGGGAGAGTAAGATTCAGCACCTGCATGAAAAACAAATTCCAAAGTATGAATTGTTACAGATAATGTTTTAATTAGAAATAAGACTATGATTGTTAGAAATTGGTTTGAATTTAAATAATCTTATATATATATATATATATATATATATCTTGGGGAAATATTCATGCGCATCTATCGCTAACCATATTATTGTGAGGGACAACATAGTGAGGCCGACTTTATGATACATCTAATAACAGACATGGAACCTCCTTAAGTATACTATATGCATCGAGTTTCACATATCCAAATGGATAGGACTGTTAGACCGAAGGTTAATTTTTTTTCTTTAATATAAAGTTGTTAAATTTGTGGCATACGGATGAGATTGACCCCAAACCTAATATATGGGCCCATACAGGATGTTTCTTTCCATCCCCTCAAAGTCCCATAATCAGTGGAGTCCTAGGTGGGCCTTTTTAAGTTTGTCCCTTCAATGCTCGGTGAGGGAAGGATGAACGTGAGTGTCTTATATGGGTTTGTTTTTAGCTTGCATAAATTGAGAGTCTTTCCTTCTTGACGGTGATTTTACGCAATGTATTACCTTTTTTGAAAGTTCACATGAATCTGACACCAGGTGAACGTGCCATACACGTTCACATGAAAGTAGAAAACTCATGATTCATTCAATGGAGAAGAGAGGCCACATGTTTTATGGATACTATATTCAATACAAGTAATTTGGCTTCATGTCCTCCACTTACAAAGTACTCAACAAAACAAAACACAAGACACAAAACTGGGGGACCTACATCTTTGATATCAAAGTAGAGGACAAAGACCTGGATAACCCACATGTATGAAATCAAAGATAGAAGCTACTATGCACATTCTCAGTTCTCAGTGCATAGAAGATATTGTGTATTTCCTCCTATAGTGCTTCGTCCCTCTAAATGTGTGGACAAGGGGAGGAGAAGGGAACCGGATCCCTTGTTTGGTCCAAACAGAGAAAGACAGATACGGGGGCAAAGGAAAGAGAACCCCTCGTCCGCCCCCATACGTGTCACCCCCGGTTTGGTCCAAACAGGGACCTCCCTGTTTGGTCCAAACAGGAAATCCATTTCCGGGGAAAAGCAAAGAACCAAATACAGCCCCCACCTACCATTCCTTTTCTGTTTCTTGTTTTGCTTGTAGTCTCTCCCTTGTTTCTCTTTCTTTAATGAAACCCTTCTTTAATGAAAAAACACCTACCATTCCTCTCTGACAGACTAGTAAATACATTATCAAAATAAAAGAGAAGGGCCACCAACACTTTTTATAGTCACTGGGAATCTGATATGTGGACGAAATATTCCGACCCTATTTTCCACTTGATTGGATCCCAACGTTAGAGAATGTTTGAATAATTTACTATAAAGTTTATGCACAGTACTAAATGTTAAATCTGTGAAAATGGTAGTGGTTATGAGGGGGAGAAGTATACTTTTCGAAGTAGTAAAAATGTGTTTATTTTAAAGTTAGATGAGAGTCAACAAATGGTAAACACTTTATTAGTGTTTATGGAGTAAAATCTTTTGGAGGCAATTAAAGTAAAAGAAAAAAAAAATCACATATTGGACTTTACTTTCCTGCTTGTTGAGTTAAAGTAGAGTTTTTCACGGTTAAGGATTACTTTCCCATGGTTCTCACTTTACCTTTTGAAAAACAAACATTCATTTAGATATACCTAATCTTAATTCAATGTCTCTTGAATTATAATTAATAGGTTTGTCGTCATTTAGATGTCTTTTTCAATATAGCAAGTTGTCATGAGTAGGTTCTTTCATATAGCAACGGGCAAAACTACAATGCAGCGTTCTTGCATCGCGGTATGGTGTAGCGCCCTTATTTAATATATGGTGTGGCCCAACTTTTTTAAATTTAAGCCGGTCATCAGCTATAACACCTTATATAGTGATCAAGGTGTAGAATATAATTCAAATATGTAGGATGGCCAGCATTGGATTTGATTGTATATGAACACTTGATGAACTTGCTTGACTTTTCTTTTGTCGGAATAGAAATGGTGGGAGTCCCCCCTACGTATGATCAATCTAATTGTAAACCCCTTAAGTTTTTGTTTGAAAACAAGGATGCGATGAATATGATGGGTTTAGAGCTGATGACCAGCTTGGATTTTAAAAAGGTAGGCCCCACCATATGCATTGAATAAGGGTGCTGCACCATACTATGAAGCAGCTTCGAGCAACATTGGCGCTTGCTTTAGTTTGGAATGTGAGTGATTACATAACAATTCATATCATAATCAATATCCAGTGAATACCAACAATAAAACATTCGTCGGAGTAGTTTAAAATAAACTTCTTTCGTGGATTAGTTGCAAAAAGTGTTTAAGACATAAATGATAGATTGAATGGATAAGGTTTTGTTTTAATGTTGTTACATCCCGACCCGATTTAACCCTAATTAGTACTAATTAATTGTGTTTAACTATTGAGCTATAGTAATTAACGTCTATTAGTCTCTATCTACTGAGTTAGATGAGTTTTACACCTTATATAGGTGAGTTATAGTGGAGTTGACTCATTTGAGTAGAGTTAAGGGCCTTTTTCCGTAAATATGGGTTTTCGCATTTTTCATCATTTGTCCGTCATTTTGACATCATCGTGTGTATTTTGACGAGTACGTTAATTTTCATGTCAGACTCTTCTTCATTTGACCAACCGTTGTATAATTCAACTCCCATTGACTTAAATTGGTACTAATGCCATTTGTTGGGTTTTCTTGCAAATGTTCCTTTTAACCCTTTATATATAACCTTTCCCCCTTCTCATTTCATTTCCTTTTCACTTCCTCCCATCTCACTGCTCTCGTTCCCTCTTTTCTCTTCACACCCATCTCTAGAAGGAGAGATTGAGCTTTGGAAGGCTAGAGGAGAACTCAACTTCATCATCTTCTCCACTCCTCCACATTTTCTTACTTTACTTACCAAGCAGCTATCTTCTCTCCATCCTCCTTTCATCTCAACTAGGGTTACTGTCAAGGTGACGGTCAAAGACTTTCTTGTTGTTGTGACTTTGAGAGGAAAAGAAGTCAAATGATTCATAGTTACTCATGCATGTATATTCATTCCTTTTTTTTCCCATGATTTTGTGGTTAGGGTTTGTACATTTGGGGTTTCTTTGATTTTGAGTTAGAAAAGTTGTGGAAAGCTCTTCTTTGAGGCAAGTATAAGCATAATTTGGGTTACATTTTGTGCATTTTCATTTGGATCAAGTATTTCTCTTTCTCTTTCAATAATTTTGGGTTTTTATGTTGATAGATGATAAATGAGTTGGATTTCTTTATGTGGGTTTGTTTTGGAAAGGATGGAAGTATTGTGTATGTGTTATGGGGAGCAAGGAGGCTCATTTGGCAGGGATTAAGCTAGAAGAGAAGAAGGAAATTGAACTCGAGAAGTTCTAGCGGAAGTTCTACTGGTAGAAGTGGCTCGAAATTTGGCAAAAAGCTGAAGAAATTGAGAACCCTTAGTCTACCGGAAGTTCTACCGGTAGACCTGCTTTAACCGGAAGTTCTACCGGTAAAAACAGTCAAAAATGTGGCAGAGAGTCTGGAGAGGGAAATCCACCTGCTTAAAACGGTAGTTCTATCGGTAGAGCTGCCTAAATCGGAAGTTCTACCGGTAGAGATGCCTAAATCGATAGTTCTACCGGTAGGCGTACCTGACCAGTTTGTTGGACCTTTTTCGGCCTAAATAAAGGTGCGTTGACCCTTCTGGGGTATTTTCACCCTCCTTAATCACTCATTTAGTGGGTTTTGGAGTACACCCTCACTTCCGTAGGAACTTAGGGGATTTTTGAATCTTATGACCATAGAATGGGAACTTTAACCATATAAATTGGGCCGATGGATTTTCTTAGTCTAAAACTTTGCCATGAAAATTCGTTGGAAAGTTCAACGTCTTTCTTGTAACTAGTGACACCAAATAAATGTAGTATTTCGTTGATTTTCTCAACCTATTTTGAAATGGACGGTAGAGGACTAAAAATATTAAAAATCTATGCTTAGATTGTAAAACAAAAATAGCTTGCTTTCTAATTATTGCATTTCATATTGGTGTATGAATTCCCTTCGAATCTCAGAATCCTATTTAATAGATTGATAATTCTTAGTAATTCCTGATATCTTATCTTTTATATTCAATTCATAATCCCATTTGAATATTTCCAAATTGATGTTTGGTAGAAATGAGGATCGAGTAAGAAATTGAAAAGATGTGATTATCAATTGATTTGATTATGAATAATATGAGTTTACTTAATTCCACTTTTATTTCGAGTATTATTGATTCCATCGAGTCGGCTCTACTTAGCTTCGACCCAGTGATACCCGACGGGGTTACACTCGGTTTATAAAATTGAGACTACTGCAGTATATCATACGGAGCTCCGAAACTCCAGACCCGGGGAGCCAGCTAGCCTTTGGCCGGGCCGCTGGTGACATCCCAACTAGATTTGCTCTCTTTTGAGAGGATGAGCTTAAGGTAATAGACAATTAGTGTATTTCATTTTCTTGATTCATCCAGCATAAATTATACATTTAAGTATGATTTGCCTAAACGATACTTGATATTACTCTTTCTTAAATTATCTGTCTTAAATTCAATTGAAACATTATGTATTTCCTTATTTTGCCTATACTTGCTTAATTGTCGTATTAATGATGCTACATTTGGTGTCACAGTCTCAAGTGCAGCCTCCGGTCCTCCAGAGGCCGAGGAGAGAGAGAAGGTTACCCACGAGGTACCTTCAGGTTTAGTGGAGTGGCCCGAGCCTGAGGTACATTGAGCTTATCTTCCGGGGAGAGCATCAACACTTTCTGGACTAACTCTTTTGTCGTGTGGCCAGCCCCTTTTTGTGTGGGCCACACTTAGACTATAGAAATTCTTTTTGTTTATATTTTTGGTATTGATGTATAGGGTTCTTTAGCTTACCCTATTTTGTATAACATTGTAAACAATTGTATAATTCTTTTGTAGTAAAACTTAAACTGTTATATAGACTGAAGGAATTTGATACCTCACATAAATGAAATACAGCTTCCGTTATGTTTAATTGTTTTTTATGTGTTTAGTGAGTTTTAATTCACGCATGTGGACAGTTGGTTTTCCTCTCCTTTGTGTGTTGAACTTGGCTCGAGACAGGTACAGCACACGGGAGTACCTGTGACACACCTCGGGGATTACCCTAGGCCAAGGTGATTCGGAACCGGGATGTGACAAATGTTGTAGAATGTGGGGTTGGAGCTTTGATACTGACAAAGCTAAAATCAGGGTATTTTATTTGGGGGCCCTGGCCATGGATAAGGGAGGCCTGAAGTACCAATAAACTGATGATATTGCTTTTTCTCTGTTTATATGCATGGAATTTGTGGTATTACATCAACCAAAAGGGAGACAATATTAGTTCATTCATGTTTACCTGGCTAAAATCACTATTCCACAATAAACTATTTTCAAGCTTGTTTCTGGATGCCGAATAGACACTAAATTGTTTGGATTTGTGTGGGCCGTCTACCATGGGACTATGTCGGATCAAACAGTTGGTGAATTCTAAGGATCAAGAGAATAAACTTCCATTACAGAGTGAGGAGCAACATCAGAAGCTTGATACCTTTGGATTGCTATATCCAGGGAGATGGGATCACTTCTTGGGTCATAGCATTCATAAGTCGTTCAAATACTATGACAGTTAGAAACACAAGCATTCAAAATAGAGTCGGTAGCAACCCTATCTAAGGACTAGAACAAACTTTAAAGTTGATTATGACCATAGGTGAAACTGTGAAAGCTGCCATGATATCGACTCCAAAGAAAAATCCTTGGACCCCACCCCCCCCCCAGCCCGGCATTACCGACATGTATATAGGGTCATATTTCTATGCATATGGTGTACAGTCTTACAGCGCACATCAGTTGCTAGGGTCCACTTGGGGACTTACAGATCATGGGGCACAGATGTGTTGTAAAGATCCACTGATGATGGACCTAGTTATAAAAAAAATGCAATATCATGGCTCAAACCCCTTGGTTTATGACCCACAACTTTAACATCTTTACAATAAAGAAAAAAAATTGACCCTTTATCTAATGGTCCAGTCCATTCTATGGGTACAAATCTCGAGGTCCGGCGACTATCAAAAGGGTCCCATGTGTAAAATGTGAATGACTCAGACGGATTATAAGGTGAGTTCGCTGAAAGTTTTCACTATATTATAGTGAGAGGTGAATGCGCCGGAAGATTTGCCCCATATATATGCGCACTTTGGTGTGGGGCCCACATGGGGTGTCCAGGGGAATTTAAAGATCTGTGCGGGGCCTGCCGTTATGTGGTGATGGGGGGCCCTGTGATCATCATCCAAGCACCTTGATCAAAGTCCTACAATTTTCAGTCGTCTAAAAAGGGTGAACAGTCGATCCAATGATCTAATCCATTTATATGGGTGCAAACCCATTAAGATGGACCATAGGTAGGGCCCACATAATATAATCTTGAAATGCAAATCTACTTTCCATTTGAAGGTAGAAAACAGAATATTATTGTTGAAGTTATGAAATCCAAAAATTTTTAGAAGAAAGTTGGTCAAGGCTAGGGCTTAACTCTATATCCTCAAAATAAATTAATTTCGCCCTTGCAACGGTGCTTCCGAGCTTTTATTTTTGCACAAAGTTGACCAAAATAATGGATGCTCTAACTATTTTTCCAACAAATATCAGCAGTCCGTAACTAGTAGCAGTTCTTCTTCTTAATCTTTTTTTTTTTTTTTTTTTTTTTTTTTTTTGTGAAGAATGACAAAGGGAACGAAAATTGAGAGGGGTCTATTTGACAAAAGCTGCCATGTGAAATGGGTCCTGAGCAGTCGGTGTAACATAAGGTGGTATTCTGGACTCATTTGGGAGATGCAGAAAATATCAATGAGAAAAGGCTCGATTTGCAACATCAGCTTCTCAATGATTTGGTCCCACCAGGATACAAAGGACAAGCTTTAAAAGATAAAAAAGAAATTTCCCAAAGTAGAAAAAACAGAATCCAATGCAAGGGAGCAATAGAAGGGAGAGCAGTCAAATGAAGGAATATCTCCTGTACAGTGGTTATTAGACTGCCATTTGCTCCCGAATAGTTCAAGTTTAAGTGTTTTTGACATAATTTTCGCGGGATATGGGACACATTGGACTATGCGATATCATAGGACAGTGTGATATTACCCTGTGCGATATTCTAAGTCCGTGCGATAGCACACCATTCTTTTACGAACGGCTCTGCAAGAAATATTAAAGCTTCATTTGTTTTGGGGAAAATGTCATATTTAAGAGTAGTTGTACGTGCAATATACCTAAAATGAAAGTATTGTGCATAGGAGCAAGCAAAGGCATTACCCATGAAAATAATAATAAATTACATAGGACGAAGCAAACCTACATTTCTATGTATCCTCAACTTGGCCAAAGCATTTTGCCGACTAATACACATGATGAAACTCAATATTGATTTTATGAAAATGAATTGGAAAAGAGCACCTCTCCCTTATACTTGTCGGTCCTGATTTTTCTCTTGCTGCACCATCCACATTAAATCTGAGAACATTAAAAGAAGGGATAGACAAATTAACTAAAATGACTCTTCATAAGACATCCACTTCCCAAACAAGCCTCTCAATTATTTAAGATCTTATCCATGCTCAAGTGCTCCAACTTTTTTTTTTAATGCTAGTTGCATTTAGCTATTTTATGAATATAATAATAATAAAAACAATGTCCACCCGATCCTTTGACTCACCGTTGTAGATTGTATTGTTTCTTTCCTTCCATATCAGCCAAAGAGTAGAAAAATGAATCCACCTCTAGAGGATTAAGCAAACCCCTTGGAAAGAAACCAACCTCCAAGTCTCCACCAATTCGCTCAAAGCCCTTGGCAGAATACAAGAGGCAGAGTCACAATGAAAAAGTGATTGATAGAGATTCTTCTTACTTTCCACATAAGACACAATTAGCCATCGTAACTTTAGACATTTATCCCTCTTCTTCTTAGAATGTTCACCATTAAAATCTTACTGACGGCTGTCAACAAAAAAAAAGAAAAGAAATCACCGACCCTTGAGAGGACCATACCGCACTACACATAAGATAGATGAGAAGGACTCCCTAAAACCAAGGAAGAAATGCCCATGGAATGACCAAAAAAAAAAAAAAAAAAAACCTCCCAAAATGCGCATGTCTTCCCTACCCTTACAAATACAAATGTTAACAAGAATACTTAACAATGACTCATAATTTGATGTCTAAAATTGACGCAACCCTTTCCTACAAGACGCAAGCCATGACACCTAGCATGGAAAAAGTGAGACATGTTGCTTGGTTAAATATAGATGCTTCATACATTTGCCTTTAATTTTTTTTTTTTTTTTTTGAAATGAAATTAAAAACCAAGAGTATCTTGTTTGTTCATTTTTTTGTTGTTATAAAAGAAATGACCAAATACTAGAGTGCCAGATGATGACATAATCAGAGGGACATGAACAAGATGCACTCTAGTTCTTTTCCTAAATATAGTCCAATCACACTATAAAGATAGAGAAAATAATTGGACATCAGTTATGTGACAAAATGTCATCATCGGATTACTAAAATTGCATTAGGTAATAGAACCATGATATATAAAACAATGATAAAAAAAGAAAACCCAAGCATCTTCTTATATGTTAATTCATTTCAACACAATCGGCATTGTCGCATATCTCACCACATCATTTCCCTTAATGTTTTAATATATTCGTTTTCGTTGCCTTACTACTTTGACAAAGGAAGATGGACTTTTTTTTTGTTTCTAGAAAGCAGTGGGAGATCTCAATTGAGAAATATGCATTCATCATGTGGTCCACACACCAAAAATTACTGAAGCGTAACAGTGAAAATCCTGAATCCACCTCTAAAATCCACGTGAGAATTCTGATTTGCGTCAAGACCCAACTACCTGTTTACCCCAGTGATGATGGATTATAGCTGGACAATATACAGTTACTTGTGAATATGAGATGTCTGATTCATCATAAGTGAACCCCACCATATGAAATCCGATAAAGAGATGATGTAAAGCTGGGCGCTGAGGAACAAAAACAGTGAGTTTGGTTGTTGGACAGTCATATTGATCTGACCACGGCAGTCATTTGTGATTGGCCAATCTCTGATAAACACAGCACTTAAATTTTTGCCTCTCTAATTTCAACGATAGCAGAGAGGAGACACTTCACGCGTGGCAGGTTTCTGGACGTGGAGTCCTATTCCAAACGTTTGACCCTTACTTTTACCATAATGATGGGTACATGGCATTGAATGAGAGGATGATGATATATATTTTTCTTATCAGGTAATAATAACGAATAACTTCCTAAAAGTGTTTATTAAAATTATAAATTAGATAGTTAATGCATCAAAACCGCTTTTACCTCACGCGTTAAGTCGGCCTTGCATACATTGCAACTGCCTGCTATTCCACAGTCATTTCAATAGAAAGAAATGGCAGTACTGAGAGTTGGATAACATTTTGGGACGGATTTGGGCTTGTTTGCTAAATTGGTCCAATACATAATAGATCAGGACAGGAAACCGCTCATTTATGACAAGTTCAATGGAAAGACAGATGGATAGATACTGTTCTTACTTTCAGAATTGGGTGAGACATTGCTTTCACAATCTTCAAAAGCAAAGAAAATTAGAAGTTATATACTGGGTTAGAGAATCTTTCCTTCTTTAATAGTTTTGATTTTATTACCACCCACTTGCTGGCTGCTTTCTTTCTGTCGCCACGTAAAACATGTCCAATTATTACCATAACCTCCCTAAAAATATTATAAAAGAACCCTCTTTTATAATGACTTCAGGATCATGTCATCTCCAACGTTTATCTGCCACACCCCAAAAAACTCCCACTTCCATGCCTAATGGACTCTATATCTCCATTGCAGGGCCCACCTTGCTCTGTCAAAACTATTGAATAACTTTTTGGGAAATTTTCAAAAAAAGTATAAAAAAAATATGGCTAGTTTTCCAAAAAAAAAAAAAATGAAGATTTGAAAATTAAAAAAATATATAAAATTTTTCTACAATTCTTTCAATCAAGTCCTCTCTATAATTTTTTTGAGAAATGATAAGAATACCCTTCCCAAAATACACAGGGGACAAGTGATTTTGATCCATTTGTGTTGGCGTTTGGGCTATGTGGCCCACAAATGATGGCCATAAAAGAGCCCCATATGCTCATTGATTTAGTCAATAATATATTTGTAATTGTCCCACAATTGTGGGAAATCATTCCAGGGATATTGATTGAGAGTTGTTTTCATTACCATTCGAGGAAATCAAACTGTTGCCAACGTGTCGATAAAAGCCCGACTGTGATATGAAGAAAATAGATATCTCAAGTATCGAATGTACGAAATTGCCAACCTACGGCATGCTCTCAATCACAAATCTCACCTGTGGCCCCACAAAACTGAGAGTTAAAATTTGCATGACTCATTTGCCATATGCGGAGTATTACTGCCACTAAAAGTTCCTATACACGTCTCCAAAGTCCAAAGCAGGCGTGAATTTATAGTTTAGACATTTGCTCAAGATTAAAACTCTATTGCATTTAGTGATCCAAGAGAATAAAAAATAATCATCAAGCCGTTGACAAAAATTGCTTGGCATGGGACATTAGAAGATGACTGACCAAAGAATAGTATGTGGGGCCCACCCCGTGACACGACACTTTCATCTCACTGTGCCTCCAATGATTTTGGATAAGATGACAAATTCAATGTGTTGTGCATGTACACGTACTAGGCTAGCAGTGGTTAAAAAAGGTATGAGGATTTGACACCATGTCTTCCTGTCTCATTTTATATATATTTAATGTATAATCATGTCAAAAATTTCCCCTCACCTTTAATCACAGTAGCAGAAGAAGAATAAGAAGCAGAAACAAGGTTAATGTAAAATTCTGCCATTTTCTGCTCTATCCAAAAATAATAATAAAATAATAATAAAACAACAATAACAAAGGCATTTGAGAATAAAGAAAAAGATGGAAAGAAAAAAGAAGAAGATAAGTGAAAGAAGACCAAAGATGATTTTTTTATGTACAAAGCTATTAGTCACAGTTGAACTCCCAGAAGAGAAAGAGGTTGTCATCCTACATACATTGCACAAACAAAAGACACAACCCCCTCTAACCCCAAAAAAAAAAAAACAACACAACCCCCAAGTGAAGGAAAAAAAAAACAGAGAGAGAGAAAGCAAATACAACAAAAGAGAGTAGAAGAAAAGGAGAGGAACCCAAATATTACAAACATGTCATAGCCCTTTAGCAAGCAATATATTTATATATATAATAAAAGGGCTTAAAGGAAAAAAAGAAAAAAAAAAAAAAAAAACAAAAGGCAAAAAGAGCCACTAACTGAAATTCCAATCACAGGCGACCGAAACCAAGATCTCCGACGTCCACATCTGCTCGGAGAAGGGCCCCAAATCCCCATCCATCCACGGCGACGGCACGGAGAGCCACTTATCAGGCGAGTCATCATCCAAGACGAACTCGTTGGGCGACTCAGGCGAGTCGAAACCCGCTCCGAGTCGCGGGAGCTCGATAATCTCGCTCAGCTCGTCGGGCGGAATGACGGCGGAGGAGGAAGAGCCGAGCTCCACCATGGACGCAGCCTTGGCCGCCGCGACCTGCACGTCGTGCCGAGAGAGGGTCGCCGGCCGGGGGAGCTTGGTGGCGAGGTGGGGGAAGTTGAGAATGGCGGAGCTGCCCTTGATGCTGAGTGCGGCGACGTCGTGTGCGCGGGCGGCCATCTCCGCCGTCGGAAAAGTACCCAGCCAAATTCTCGACTTTTTCCGTGGCTCGCGAATCTCCGACACCCATTTGCCCCAGCTGCGCATTCTCACTCCCCTATACACAGGGTGCTTGCTCTCTTCTCCAGCCATTAATACACAGAAGAAGGGAAGATAGAGAGAGAGAGAGAAAGAACACAAAGGTAATACAACTACCACGCTACTCAACTGTTACAGAATTTGAGTAGTACATTATATTAAGAAACTATATATCCCACACTTATGTGTTGTAGAAATGTTTGGGGAAGCTCATACAAAATATGCTAGAGATGGAGATTAATTTAGTAAGACAAGGAAAGAGATGATGAGAGGAGATAGGAGACAGAGAGAGTAGAGCATTTAAAAATGCTAGTTATGTGTAGGTGGGTGGTTTTGAGTGGATGAGGAGGGAATGAGAGTTTTATTGGGTGAGAGATGGAGAAGTGAATTTGACAAGGGGAGGGGACTGGAGGGGGGTTTAAATATGTAGAGAGGGGAGAGTGGAGGACCCAAAAGCGACCCTTTACCGACTTGGGCCTTGCATCATTTGGCCATGACACGTACAAGAAGTAGGTGGGGTCCTACGAGAAGGCCAGGGGGATGGGGGTTACTTGTAGGAAGGACGGGGTTTATGGTGCGTGCACCACGACAAATATCATTTTGCCCTTGTGGAGTTCATTTATTTATTATCTTCTTTTCACTCGACACGTAGAGATTGGCAATTGGGCATGCTAGGCACTTGAATTTTTCTTTTTACATGGACCAGTGGTTAACTATTCTAATTCTAAATTAGCCTAGTATCTAGTCTTGAAGCTCATCCATCCATGAATTATGGTGCTCCAACCGTCCCATGGTTAAATCAACTTTGGTGAGAATAAAATGCCCTTACCATTGGATTATCTTGTGATTCTCCTATAGTGCTTGAATTTGTTTACTATGTCTTTCCTTCTTTCCAATTACGGTTAGAACTGAGGAGTTATTGCCTAAAATTAGTATTTACATTACACTCACAACTTTTTTTTTTTTTTTGTTTTTGGCTATTAAGGAAGAACATAGAATAAAGCCAAAAAAGTATATAAAGTAAAAGCAGGAGGTAGAGAGATAAAGAAAGTCTGAGAAAGGCTAGGTTAAGAACAGAAATGGAAAGAAAAACAACTAATTATGAGCCTTTTGAGTCATATTTTATAGAAATAATGCCATACTTTTTTTTTATTTTATTTTATAATAAAGTACAATTTCCCTGTAGTTGAACACACATGATCAGAATCAGGAACTAGTTGGGGTTCTCACGTCCCTTATTAGGCTGCATTTTGACCGTTGGCTCGTGACAAGCTTGAGCTTGGACCAATTTTCTAGGCCGACAATTAAATGGACAAGCTTAGTCCAATGAATGATTAAAGATTCCATCTCATGGACCTACTGTGACCCACCCTATTAATAAAAAAAAAGGGCACATGAACGAATCCTTCTCAGTTCTATGGACATGGTTTGTTGCAATGAGGAGTGGAATGACAAAACGGACTTCAAATTATTTGTCTTCCTTTCTCAAGGAAAATGAAAGATCAGCAAAAATCCAAAGTGATTTTTAGCACCATAGCTTGATTGTGATACATCATGATCAAGAATTCTTTTTGGTGGACCAAGTGAAAAGGATTCTAATCTTTGCCCACAGTTTAACTTAGGCTCTAATAAACTTTTTTTTTTCTTTTTATAAATGACAGTCATGACTCATGATTTTAATTTCTTATTCACCCTGTGCATTCTATCTTCTTTTTTCTTGATATTTAATGCGACCAAGTCAGCATGGATATTTCATTGCTAACTAAAGTCAAATGAAGGTAGTGCCCAAGCTAGAAAACTCAGCATGCAGGTGTCGGCATGCGACCTGTTCTCTTGTTTTGTCTTTTAAGACTCACTAACAGCATTATAACACCAATTTTATTGGTAGGGTATAGGTTTTTTTTTTTTTTTTTTTCTTTTGGAAAGATAAGTAATAGTAATTCCAAATAAGATAAGATACAATATTATTGGGCAGCGAATAGCAAAATGACACCAGCTAGGCTTTATAGATTGTAAAGTTGAGTGACTAGATGGTAAAAAGGCTGATATTAGGATCACAAATGACTCAATTAGCTTCAGCTAATGATGATAATAGGAACTCCCTTATCTAGAATGTTTTACTCTGGAATTCTCTGATGGGGGGGGGGGGGGGGTACCTTTGCAAGGGAATCTAGGTGGTGTCTCAGTAATTTCACGAGGAAAACATTGCACTTGTATGTTCATCTGTCCTGGAGTCAAGGGAGCCCTTTCAGCAATTCATGTAGCACACATAAATGCATGTACGAATCCAAATAATCCAAATAGCTCGTGGGATGCACTGGGCCAAAATAGAAAGGGCTCGTGGCAAAATGCACACCCAAATTACATTTTCATTAAATTGTATTTTTTTTTTAAATTATTTTAAAAGAGAAAAAGCAGATAAAATTATTATTTTTTAAAATATCATATAAATAAATCATCATCGTAGTTGAAGGAGTGCTTATCTGCTAAGTGAAATTATCAGGCCAATGATTGTAAGGTCTGGATTGGATTCTTTGCATAATTGCTTGGTATGGTGCCACTTTTGTGGTGGAGAAGTTGCCACGTGTGGAACGTGGGAGAGGAATCTCAGGACCTGAAACAGAAGAGGACAAACAGTCATCTTCTTTTAGCTTTAATGGAGGCTGGAATCGGATCCACCGTCTAAAAGTCCTTGCGGTCATCTAACCTTACACGTTGGGACATGATTTAAATCATGAGGGCTTGACAATCCTAAAGTGGGTAGGAATGTATGATTTGACACGTTCAGGATCATCCAACAATGGTAAGTCTCTGGCCCACCGAATTCACGGTTCTGATTTCATCAAACATGGGACAAACAAGTTATGAGTCTGCTTCTGATTGGTGCCAATACACGGCTCTGATTTCATCAAACGTGGGACAGACAAGTTATGAGTCTGCTTCTGATTGGTGCGAACATTAGCTTTTATGAAGTTTGTCCTCACTGGACCAGCTAATCAAAGTGAATAAAAAGGGTCACATCACTGTTTACTTTCTAGGGACATTTTTAGGGACAATGGACAATTCGTTTTAAACCTAGCAATCACAATGTACAATTCGTCTTAAACCTCAGAATCACCCAACTATGTGTAATCACCTCACAATCACCCAACTATGTGTAATCACCACATAACTGCTCTTCTGTAGAGATGTAGGATATCGCATCACGTGCTATCTTATTATAATAGGATATCATAAGATTACCCCTTCCCAATTGGTATTATATAATTCACGTTTTTTTTTTATTTTATAAATTTCACAAACAAATTTCCCAATATATGTGATAGAACAATGGTTCAAATTTGGTGTCATATTAGTTCTTACACCCACGCAACTATCAATGGTTTGGATGGTGTTTTGTGGTCCCACGGCCCAAGGAATACACAAAAAAATGATTGTTCAAGTTTCATTTATTCTACTGTGATAATGTTACATGTGAAATTAACGATTCTAAAGTTTTTCTTCATTTTTAATAGTTATATATTAAATCGGAGGCTAAAAATTTTATGACCAGTTGTTTTCAGTATTTCAAAGAAGATTAATGATCTTGATTATAATTATGGGGCCCACAAAAATTCAAAAAAATAGATATTCGGTTTTTATCAAATGTCTCGAGATCCGAGACAAATCAACGGTTGAAGTTTGGTATATGGGCTGTGTTTGACCGTATTAATGTTTCCGACGGTTTGGATCATCCTTAATGGTCACATAGTTTAACAAAAATTAAACAAAACATTGAAGGAAGCATTATTGTCCATGGCACTATAGCTCCGCAGGTCTTCCACGAAAGTTTTACGGTAATTACACTTTTTTCCGACAGTTCTAGGGCGATTTTCAGGTTTTGGACCTGTTGTACGGTAATTGTCCCTACTTTTTATAGTATGAAAAAAAAAAAAAAAAAAAAAAACAAAACAAAATTGTGGTCATCCAAAAAGTTGCATTGAAAGGAATTATTCGGCCGCCCTTGTAAATGTAGTTGTTGAGATCTCCTTGACATATTACATATTACAACATAGAGTGCAGATTAGGGGAAAATGCTCATGCTTGTTATGCACAAGCCAGAGGACAAGAGTAATGGGAAATTGCTTGCTTTTAGCTTTTATTTTGCCAAGGAGTTAACAAATCAAATGATTTTCAGCTGAAAGCGGCCACAGCTAGGGGTGTTCATGGATTTGGGCTGGGTCCCATGTTATGCTGGATTTGGGCTGTGCCTTAGAGACCAGTGGACTGAACCCAAGCCCCCCCTTTTTTTGGCATGATAATTAGTATAATAAAAGACTCAAATTAGCATGACATTTAGCCCAAAGGGCATCCAATATTTCCAAATTGGCTGGGTCTGCTCTTACTTTTCATGCTTATGACCAAAATTATTTAATTATATATAGGCCCAAAAACTAAAAGGGCCGGGCTTAGACAAGCTACAGCCTCCCAATGTGTTTATTATTTACCCTTTTTGTACTATAGTGGGTCAATTTTCCCTAAATTAACATTTGACACCATCAATTTAAACAGGAACTAAGGCCAATTATTTCTTTCCATTTAAGAAGTCTTTGGGGTGGGTGGGGTACCAAAAAAAATGAAGAAGTCTGGGCAGGGAGAGAGTATCTCCATTCTAACCAAAATATAAAATGGTGGTATTATTTGTATCTTCAGTTTTACCGTATGTTTTTGAGTAAAATCATGAATGAGCAGCAGCAGTTGCAGAAGAACTTATGTGCCCCGCTCTCTGGTCTGAGCCCTGAGGGGTCAAGGTCTAAGGGCTAAAGGAAGAAGCATACAGTAAAATTGATTCCCTTATCACTAGCAATGAATTATAAACAGGGATTGACAAGTGGTAGGTAGAAAAGGACAAACGACGCACCAGCATGTGAGCCCCATACAATTTAAGCACCTTATCCAGTAATTTTATCTGGGTCATCAGTGTTTACGTAGAAGAAGAATAAGAATTAATGAAACAATCTAATTTGCAGGCTACTGATGAATGACTATGGCAGAAAAAGAAATAATGAAACCATCTGATTTGCAGGCTACTGATTAATGCCTATAGATGAAGAAGAATTAATGAAACCATCTGTGAGTGTAGCTTTTCAAGGAAAGAAAAGGATTATGTAGCCTAATGGTTTCATCTTTTTTTAGCTAAAATAACTCAATAAAGATATACATTTTTTTGGAGATTGCAAAGAAGGTATTCTGACTTGTATGTAGGGGTGTAATGGTTCGGTTAACCGGTTAATTTGGGAAAACCGTTAACCGAACCGTAACCGCGGTTTTCTGTCATTTAAAACCGTAACCGTATATACAAAAACCGTGGAAACCGTAACCGCGGTTAACCATATTAAATGGTTCGGTTATGGTTAATAACCGTGGAAACATAAGAGAAAAAATATGAATGATTGAAGGTAAAATGACACATAAGGAGCAATTGGATAAAAATCCCATTGATTAGTAATCTTTATTATACGGTTAACCGTACGGTTACGGCTTCTTATTTTTCTTTTATTCGTAAACGGTACGGTTAACCACATACGGTTAACCGAACCGTATCATACGGTTTGGTTTGGTTAATAACCGTGAATTATTATGGAAAACTGTGACCAAACCGAACCATGTTGTTTTTTAATTTCATTAACCGTAACCGTAACCAAACCGTGAAATACGGTTATTAACCGCGGTTCGGTTCGATTCGGTTAGACGGTTTTCCAGTTTTTTTTTACACCCCTACTTGTATGTAGCTCAATTAAGATGGGACTATTGAGCTTCATTATTGTTCTGTTCATGCCACTGAAAGGCTTCAGGGGCAGAGTAGTATCCGTTAATTTCCTTCGTTCTTTTAGTTTTCCACCTTTGATTTATTTGTTTCATTGCCATATTTTCTTAACATGACATTTTTATTTCTGGTTGAGGTAACTCAAGCTAAGGGGGAGTTCTTCCTTCTTCTATTTCTTTTGATGTTTAATTGTCTTCTATTTTAGTAGCTATTGTGCTGTTTGGTGTTTTGTTTTTTGTTAGGGCCGTTCTTGGCTTGGTTTTTTTCTTTTTCTGAAGAAATAGATTTTACCATTATAAAAAAATAAAAAAAAAATAAGCTCATTCTTCAGCTGATGGAAGTGAGAGGACTAACAATTTCCTACACCAAAAGGCATCCTAAGTTTCGTTCTCTTTTCATTTGTTTTTGTACTGATTTAGCCTACAAAATATTCATATTTACTAGAAAATGATCTCTGCATACGAACAGAAGTTCTATTATAATTATGTTGGTTTTAAATAGAGAAGGAAAGAGGGGCTGTTGCTTTTCCCCTCATTGCAAGGTTTGGTTGTTCCGTTTATATCTTGTTTGTGGCGCTTCTTATTTTTTATTTCTACTCAGGAGTATATCGTATATCTTTAAATTGTTTTTGCTGCAAACAATCTTTTATGTTCTATATCACTTTTAGGGAAGAAAAGGAGTAGGCGGAAGAGGTCATGGAAGCAGTAAAGTTGGACCTGAAGAAAGTGCAACCTATCTGGGGAGTTGGCGGATGGACCACGATGGAGAAACATAATCCATGTAGCCGACCCAACATAGTTGGGACAAGGCTCTGGTGATGATGATCACTTTAGGAACAACCCCAATCATTTCCACTACCCATGTTATGTAGAAACAATATGAATGTTCTCACTATGCAACTGCTTTGAAGAATTTCACTTCTATTCTTTTGTTTTCATATAAGATAGAAGTACGAGTCACTATTATTCTTCTATGTTCATACTGTTGTAACATTGATATATATTGTTACACCAATCTTTATCAGCTTAAGCTTTCAGAGTAAGTGGTTGTCAACATGATATCAAAGCGGGAGGTCGAGTGATCGAAGTCCCGGGGTTGTTGTGCCTTGTATTCTCCCACGGAGGGTGTGGGTTCCTATGCGGAGCCCCTGTACTCTCATTAGTCTCATGGAGGGTGTAATTCCCATGAAGGAACCTGCACGCAAAAGAGAGGGAGTACAAGCAAAGTGTTGACTAGTGATTCATCCCTATCCATGGCGGTCTACAAAGAGGTAGGCATCGGAATCATGTTGTCTTATGGGTATTTTGATTATCAGATTGTAGCCAATCAATCCTCCACCACACACTTGTAGACTTAACATGGTAACAAACCACTAGTATTTTAACTGCCTGATCTTGAGCTCTTCGATCACAACACCTTCCATGGTACTGTACAAAAAATCATGGAACTCTCCCCAACACAAGCTCCACCATGGTCCATTCCTTGCTCATCAGATTCCTATCAGATTCCTAGATATGGAATAAATGACTCCCTAATATTAGATGGTGCGAACATGACAATTTCAGTTGCGTTAGCTACATCTGTTGCCGAGGAGCTTGGAATTACTTCCCTATAGGCCTCGTCGAACCCAGCGCCTTCTACAGGGGAGCCACAGGCGTGACATACTCCCCCATCGGAAAACAGAGCCGTCCTCGGCTTTGATACCATTTGTGTGACGCCCCGGAGTCCCACATCGACTATAGAGGAAAGTGAATGGGGTTATATGTAGAGCTTACACCCTTATCTTGTATGAGGCCTTTTGATGGGTTGAGGCCCATCAGAAGCAAAACAGTCTTTATCTCATGATATTATCCGCTTTAGCTCATGGGATTCTAACCCAATCTTGCCTCAAGGTTTTAAAAGGCCTCATGTGAAGTTAAGAGCCAGGTTACGCACATATACCCAAGATTTGGACTAGCATGTTTCCGATGTGGGATTAGAGTGCAACATCTTTCTACCACTTGAAATATGTGCGCTGAAGATGTTATGGTATAAAAATCCTCAATATCTGGCAAGGCCATTGACTTGAATGGTGACTCTCTCCAAACAATGCTTGTAAAACATTCATAGATATCTTCACTTTTCTCATGCATGTGCACGGCAACTTCGTCCTTACTCTCTAAGTCAATACCTACAACCAAGATCTCCATGTAAGATTCACACTGAGAGACTTTGTGTTCCACTCCTCTACACTTAAATGTCTTGTTTTCTTCCTCATTGCAGGAGTTTGTTGTTTTCCCATCTTTCCGACTCTCCTTTTGATGGGTAAGCTTTCTTCTTGTTCCCCATTATTATCTTCTTCTTCTGCCTTTCTGGATGCCCATGGTATAGAAACTACAAGATGGAAAGAAGATAGCTGTTCAATCACTTGAAAATACACAATATGGTTGCCTATGGACATTCAACCGCAGGTTTCGTTGTTCTAGTTTTTTAATCCTTGGCCAGTGGCAATTTGTCCACCATAAGTCCCACTAGGTAGATGGTAGTTATTCATTCATCACACCATGCTACGTGCGTCATAGATACATGTAACATCCATTGTTTAATTATGATCTAACAATCATGAAAATTATGATATCTAATCAGATGATTGCAATGAGTGACATTGATATGGAGATTAGGATTTAGGGTCTGACGCAACTATATCGATGGTCTAGGTTCTCTAGATTGCGCTAGAAACTGACCTGTTTGGAGAATCAACAAGAAGGCATTTACTGATGCAGATAAACAGAGAACATTGGAAATAATCAAACATATATATCTTGGTTAAGCATGAAAAACTGTTAGTAGAGTTGGTAAATGATGAGATGGGTAGGTAGGGATGGTCACCACTGATAATTGATAATGGATATTGTGATTATTGATATCGAGCAACAAATTTTAGCCAAGGGAACGTAGAGTTCTGTGTACAAACCAGCTAGGCCGATCTGAACTTCTCCAGGCCTGTTCCTTTAGATCAGGGAAGCTCCACCCAAGAACAAAAAAATTTGCAAAAGAATAGGGCTCCATTAACAATAAAAGGAAATGAAGTAAATAATAATACTAATAAAAAAACCATATCTCACCCCAAAGGAGAAGAATCCCTTGCTTTAGCTCCTATTTTCTCTCCATTTTCCCCCTTTATTTTCTCTACAAAAGATGATATCCCTGTTCTACAACCGCTTAAATTTATAGACCCCATAACAAGCCTAATTTGGACGAGCCTCTTACAATCAAGTGAAAACCCCTAGCACGAGTGGTGTTCACTGACACTCTGAATGGGTCAACCATACCTCTATATACAACCTTGTATTGGCAAATTCTCTAGAAATACGGCCACGTATGATCAAACCAACCTTATGCAACACCCACCACCATGTGCATGAATTGTCAAACTTTGCCTATTTGTGGCCGCTTAAAAAACTGTTGAACTGTGGAGGTCCTTAAAATCGATGGCCATAATTATCTCTGCAGCATGACTTATGGTCCATCTTAATACCGATGAAGATCTCCCGTAGCCCCACTATCCGTCCCATAAAAGAAACACCCATTCACAGCCATGATATAGGCCATCATCCTATTAAGCAACATTGATATATTAGGAGTTTTAGTTTGAATCCTGGGTCATTAACAAGGGTTTCTTGTTCGGTGCTGACAAGTGTTCAAGCAAAATATAAGAAACAAAACAATAAAAAAAAGCACCTGAATAAGAGACGAGATTTATTTTATTCACCATAGGGGTTACTTTTGTGGACAAAGAGAGATTACTTTTCAGTAAAACTAAGGGAACAAGATACAATGAGACAGTGAACAAGGGATTACAATATCATGTGCCACCCTATGCTAACCAAGAAAATCTCTAAAGCATATCACCTGAATCATCCTCTCTTTCACAAAAGAGACCCAAGACCAGGACAATGCCTCTCCAAAACCCTTCCTCTTTCGTGCGAGGGAAAAAGGGTCTTAAGGCCAATTTAAATAGAGGTGATTACATAAGTAACAAAACCTCTAAATAAAAATCCTCCCACACGAATACCTTACTAAGAGAGAGACCCCATTTAAAGGAGGAAATATACCTTCTAAATAAAATCTCACTTATAAAGCGCACACACAAAAAAAAAAAAAAAGAACATACTCATAAGCACTCTTGTCTATGTAAGGAAACAAAGCAACAAACTCCAACATTGCCTTGGGTAACAAATTATGGTAGCATAAGTGAACAATTGCAGGGTCCCGGTGCCACACACATCTTCCCTCCTCGAACGAACCTAATCTTTTAATCAACAATTTATTGTGGTTCCAAATATTTGAGCCATTTTTTGCATCATTATTCATAGATTAGTGCAAAAATAGTTTTGAATTTTTGTTCACTATACACTAAAATAAAATTTTAACCAAGTATGATCAACATTGTATAAGGTGCATGCAATAGGCTAACAAATGCACCACATGGAGGACAAGCCCACTACCTCAAGATGGTCACAATTTATTAAAAATCATCAACCATTCCTGTTAGTGTTCTCAGGACAATTCAAGAAGAAGTTTCTTATGTTTCTGCTCAATACATGTTAAATTCTGAGAACTGTTTTCAAGAAAGACAAATTTGATGAACAGATCGAGTAAAGAGAAATCCAGGAGAAATTCTGCTCTTATTGCCATAAATTTCAGTTTCAGAAGAGAAAGAATGACTGAATTCATTGTGTTCAGGTATCTAGGGAATAGATTGATCTTTTCCTCTCAGTTATGAATTATAGATTATTCAAACTGTGTGAACCAATTTATTCCCTTAGAAGAAATAAATCAGCGTACAATATTCTTGTGGTTCTCTACAACTTAAAGTAATGTTGATTTAACTTACCCTCTCACTTTCTTGTGTTTGATGATGTAGTCATTGTCGTCATCACTGTAATTGATTCTTTTCTTGGGCTTGAACTCACCATTCTTTGAGGACTGCTGTTTCTGTGAGCTTTCTGGTTTCTCTGTTTTATGAGATTTGATGGGGGTACCCATCCTTAGTTGCTGCTGCCTCTTTTGCTTTCTCTCATATGCTTTCTTTGCTCTTTCTGGTGAGAGCAAACCATGCTCCATCATCCTATATATTGACAAAAAGAAAAGGTAAAAAAAATAAAAAAGGAACCCCATCACTAATTTACCTTGATTTCCAGCAACTTCTGTAGATAAGAAACTTAGGTGTCATTTGGATGTAAACTGAATATTAAATAACAGCTGGACTGTATATCCATGTTACTGTGGACATGCATCCATGCAGCTTAGAATTTGGATGCTATCTTTCTCAGATATTTATCTGAGAGAGGCTGTTTGTTCACCCTAAATCAGATATTCTATCATTTTGAAGAAGATGCTTTAGCATCTTTTATATGCTAAATATGTAGCTCCAATGTAAAGAAGAATTTCTTTCCTGATATTTTAGCATCAATTAAATACTATTTATATAGCTCTAATGCATTTCTATTTTATTATAGACATTCTTACATGTAAATAATTGGAATATGCTATAAAAGTACGAATCTGTTACGCTAGAGTTGTACATGTAAGTCAGCATCTTATGGGAAGTAGCATTGGATCCAGAGATGAAAGTAGATTTCAAAGGTTTTCTTGTTTTATTAATAAGCCCATGCAGTGACATTAACAGAACCCCTTCTGCTAAACTCAAGCGTAATTATGAAAAAGTTCTAGGTACATTTCTTCACCTTGTGTCTACAAACCACTATTGCTCCCCACACCTCAAAGCACTCCCTATAAATGTCTAACAAACTAAGGCCCCTGTCGGGTCTTACAAGAAAAACCTACACTTGTATCTATCTATCTATCTAAAAATCCTCAAATGAGCGTCATCTTGTGAGCACCCCATTTTACCAACATGTGGGGACCCTCTATGATCAATCCGACCCCCTCACATTCAATATCCCATACAAAATATCAACCCCATTAGATCATCCTAACCCTTTGACCTATGGGCCTCAAGTTTCATGATTTTAGAAAGCATCATTTTTTTAGATTTTAATTTTTTGGTGAGTAATAGTTGGACTTGGATGAATGTCAAATATGTGGGTTCTGCCTTCTTAAAAAAATTTTGTTTGGTGAAGAACCCCTGTTAAAAGAAGTTTGGGGGGGTGGTGGGGTGGTGAATGGTTGCTTCTTTACAAGTGGTGATGTTTACTATTACAAAAACTAGAAGTCAATGATAGCATTCCAACAAATCAAAATATGGGTTAGGAGTAGAAGATATATTTGGAGGAGTTTGTTGAGGGGAAATGGTTAGAAAACAGATCTTAAGGTGGGAAAAGTCTCCAATGAAGGCATTAGGTTTAGGGCTGGGTTGAGTGGGAGTAGTAATTAGATTAGCTTTCTAATTCTTGTAGGAGTTGTTGATTAGTTTCCTGGTTTGATTAGGAGTCTTGAATTCTAGGGTTTCTTTTCCTATTTATATGACCATTGCAGAACATTAGAATTCAATTTTGGATATTAAGAATTTTTTCGATCGTATATTAAGTTTCCCCTTTGAGGTTGGTTCCTCTTTATGAGTCTATAAGTCTATTGGAGACATCTTTTCGTGCTCAGCACTTTGCAATGTCTTGATTCAAACCCTTTCCTAGGGTTTGCATCAGAATAACACGCATACAATTTGGGATTTTTCTCATGAGAGTCAACAAACAAAAGCCAACAAAGTGAGGAAGAAGTGTCTGTTATCATCAAAAGAACATAAAGTTAATATGACAAAGTAAAATGAGGCCCAGAATTAAAACCAGTAACAAACAGGATCAGCAATGATGTATGAATCAAAGTATCAAACTTTAACCCATGATGAGAAGAAAAGAGAACCCACCAAACTTCTGCCATTTCACTTGAGGGGATCTGTTTCGACAATGATTCGTAGAATATCCTCAAGGGTTCTCTCTGCCAAAATAAATGGAAATAGATGTGGTCAGCTAAACAAGGAGTTGTGTCCAAACATGAAACAAAGGTCGAATAAAAGTTATATACCTCTTCAGGAGGATCAAATTTCTGACCAGGCAGTGTGTAAACCTTCTTCACTGCTTTTGCTTTAACAGTTTTGGTTTTGGGGACAGTTTTTGAAGAACTTGAGGCTGTTTTCCCTTTCACCTTCATTCCAACAAAAACCCACAGGCACAAATCAATCAAATTATATCTGTAAGTCTCTATCTCTGTCCCAATCAGTTGAAACAAAAGGCATAGAAGAGTAGAAACTGGTCCATCTCTACAAACTGAATTTAATAAGCCCTTTTCCATGTTTTAATTCAACAAACAAATTCCTAGATCAATGAACCATACAAGAGATAAATGCAAACTGTTTAAAAAAAAAAAAAAAAGGAATAATGTTGACTGAATAGACATAACTAAAAACCTTATCACAAAAACCAGTAAGGAAATAATCATTGACAAAATGGAAATGTAAAGAGCGCCTCTGAAAAAACACACCCAATAAACAAATCCAAAAGCAGCTAGAACCAAGAACATAAATCAAGAGCAGTTTAGAAAAAAAACAAACAAACAAACAAACTTGTTGGGTCTTTAAAACTGTTTTGGAATTTGGATCATTTCAACAACAATTATTTGATCTGTTTCACAGGGCATAAACTTGGAGTCCATAGAAATGGAATCATTCCCTCCAATACATCCAATGGGATTGGTATTTAGAAACAACAACAACAACAACAACAATAACCAAAATGATGGAAGGATCATTAAAATTTATGGATCTAAAATCAATAAACAACCAAAAAAACTTCAGATGGGCACCTCTAAAGGCCATAAACAAACCACACACACAGAAAATTCACTGGGTACATAAAAAACTGCAAAAACAATCAAAACCAGCACTAAAACAAAAAGGAACTGATCAAAATTCTAAGATGGGTTATCACTAAAAACATAGAAAATCAAATCCAAAACCAAAAAAAAAAAAAAAAAAACCAGAGGTGGGTACCTCTGACTTGGAATCAGTCACAACAGATTTCTGTTTGGAATCCAAAATCTGCTTATTAGAAGAACTCTCTCCTATTTTATTCCTATTGACAATCAAAGCTCCCTTTCCTTTAGAAAACGAATCCTCCCTCGATTTCACCGTCTTGAGATAAATCGCCTTCTTGATTTCTGCAGCCATTTCTCATCGATCTCAAATCTGGAATTCTCCAACTAACAGCTGAGAATTCCACCCACCTCTCTCTCTCTCTCTCTCTCTCTCCTCACAAATATATACGTAGAAATGCAAGATCTCTGTAAACATTTCAAGGGTAAAAAAGGAATCTGATTGGTAACAACTTGGGAACTTTGCTTTTTACTGATTTTGAGGTTAACTAGGGACTTGTCGGAGAAATGAAACTAAAGGGCCGATACGTATGCGGCTATCTTACACCGTCGATGTGACTGATGCTAACATACGCCCCTTTTTTTTTTCTGACTCGGTTGAGTACAATGAATCATCAAATTGGCGAGTCGAACGAGTCTGACCGAGTTTTAAATGAGGTGAGTGTTATTCGTCCGAGTTACACACGGTTCTATTGCTTTCCGAGTTCATTGGGAAACCATGTAATGTAACGTTTGCCTTCTGAGTTTATAACGTGTCACTCGCATTGAATATGCAGTGAAAGCCCCACTAAATCACTAGGCAATAGCTATCACCAAAGACTAGTGTTAAACTATTTAATGGGTATTAACTTTCAAAGAGATGAATGCATACAACTTGATGGTAATTCGAGTTTAAACTAATTTTTAAAGGAATCCTTATCTTTAACAAAGGGTGTGTTTGTGCAATGAGGGGATTCCTAACTCTAATGTAGCAAATCAAAATCCTCTTTGTTAATGAAAATTAATTCATTTTTTTCTCTCTTTTACGGGAGGAAAAATGCTGTACCAAACCATGAACAACGGGGCTACTTACGGTAAAAAATGAAGACAATTTTGCTCTCTACTATGGATTCCTCTCTTGGCCGCACAAATTCGCCCTAGCAGTCAAGGAGCTAAGTCCTAGGTGGGGTCAACGTGGACTATGATTTAAATGTCTTGGTGCATTTCATAAGGTCGTGGTGACTAGAACTGCTCTTGAATGCTGGCAGTCTTCTGTATGATCCAAACATGAAATGGGAGAGTTACTCGTTTGTAATTGACTATCGATAGTATACTCCACATGCGTCCCCAATTAGGACTAGGATTCTTAACCAGCAAACAAAGTTGAATCTCATTACAAAATTCTCCTAAAGGCACAGATTAAGACTTCAATTAGAAGACTAACGCTTTGGCTTATGCATTGCCCAATGTGCGCCCAGTTGCATGATGGGCCACACGAATTTTAACACAAGGCCCATTTCATTTTCCATACTATAACATGTGCTTTCTAAAAATCCATTTCCAGGAGACTAATAAAAGAAAGGTTTGTAGAATGGTTCGATCTGATAGTCCGGCCGCAGCAAGGCCCACCCAAGCAACAGTCTTGATCACCATTCCCGGAAGCTCAAGTCCCAGCACCACTTCCTCTCCTAGCACAAGTGGGAATTTCAATTGATCAATGAGTGCATTTGTAAACACTGGAACAATCATCAAGAACATAAGTCAGAATTCAGCTGTAGCAGTCGACTGTGCTTGTGTTCCTCTGACTCACAAAGAAAGTATTGTGTAGACTACAGTGTATCCGTTTAAGGTTGAAATCTACACTGTAGGCCCACCTTATCCAATCCATTCAGTTTACTTCACTCCTGTGAATTAGCAGACACAGATAGATATGGCCATTTCGAGCTGGAGATATGAATTCAAGCACCAATTCTCTACCTGCCATCAGGAGGGAACTTGCATCATGGGACAATCAAATGGTACGACAGGCCCAACGCTTACAAGGCACCAATTAAGATGGTCCCAAAATCTTTGCTGGAAGGAAACCATCAGAAAAAGGAACCATCAAAGGGGAGATTATCTCTAAAGTAGTGAGATGAATGGATAAATCCGCCAAAAGAACAATCAAATAAAAGGATATAGTGAAAGATATTGAACAAGGGGCATGGCCAATCCATTCATGTGTGTAAATAATTAGATGAGAACTTCTTTGAGAGAACATTTCTTAATGTTTCTGTCAGTCAGCCATCGTGTCATACAAGAGGGAAAAAAACCAATATCATATACACTATAAAAAGAAGGAAAAAAAAAAAAGTAACTCCACTCTATTTTCATACATTGGAGCCCAGTCTGCATGCTTTACCTTCCCTTGCTTTTTTTCCCTGATGCCTGTCCTTAAGCTTTTGTTGTGCTTCTTTCATTCCCTTTGGATGGGAGGCATTAGTTTATAGGCCGGCTGACAACATGACCGACCAAAACCGAACCAATGTATCTGATTTGATACTCTTGCTCAACATGACCAACCAAAACCACACCAATGTATCTGATTTGATACTCTTGCTCCATGCTGCTCTTCTTTGGAGAGGAATTATAGTATCATAAGCTGATGCACTTTCTTTCTTTTTTTTTCATTTTTTTCCCGCAAGTAACCACTCCTTGATAATGATCTCTGATGCACCCACCACTCCATAGTCCATACAAGTGAGGTTGTTTCATCATTGGGCGCCTTCTAGCTTCATGATCCTTGCCACCAGTTTTACCCAACAAGGGAAAAGAAAAGAACAAAGACTGTATGACTAAGATCATCCAACCGGGGGAAGATATGTAGGCCATTTCTTTATCCATTATGAGCCCCATCATAACATGGCCCTCATCACTGGAGCATTGGCCCCATTAACAGTACAGAATAAGTGCATCAGGGTGAAGCACACATTTGATGCATGAGGGCCTCACTGTCAATGCCCATCTTCCAATGGCCTTTTTACAACCTCAACTGGTTCTTAACTGATGCAGTCTATTGAACCAAATTGAGTGAAGAATCATGTGAAATATGTCATACTTCACAGGCTTACTGTGCCAAAGGAAATGTTGTTGGACTTTCTTCACTGTTAGGTGCATGGTGAGATACCTCTCCTCGGGAATCGACAGGAGTATGTCCTTCAAAGAGGGAATGTCTTTCTCAGCAACAAACACAGAAAAGGTTTCCCAGTTCAAAATCTCGAAGAAAGGGGGCACATAATTGTCGGATATGATCACAGGCACGCATTCATAGTAGATGGCCTCAACTGCTCTTGGGCTGTGGACAGAATAGCCTCTTGGGCAGATGCAGTACTTGCTGGTCTTCATGTAATTTATGTAAGCTATTTTACCGTCAGCCCTAGGAGCCATTGGGCCAAAGATTTTCATGTTGGGATCTTTGTTTTCCCAGTACTGCAGTAAGATCCGACGGATCTTCCCATGAATATTTCCAGCAAAGAAGGCCAGAGTCGGCCTCTCAGAAGCTGGTTTACCTCCCAGATCTTTGTGACGGTTCTGAATTTGCCATGCCTGTACTCTTGTTGTTGGAAGAGATGCATCCTTGCCTAGTATGAAGTCTTTGGAAACATCAGCATTGCACATCGCTCTTAGTGCATGCCTCAGATGCGTCCTTGTTTGATAAGGTGCCTGAAAAAAAAAGGACTGTTTTGTTAGCAACTTGATTTAATTTACAATAAATTGTCACATGTGAACCTATAAAGCATGCTCATCAATTGTCAACCGCCCACTCCCCCCACAAACTCAATTTTGAGTGCCTCGCCCACTTTACAATGAGGAGTGGGACTCTACATTGGAGGGCCCACATGTTGAAAATCCAAACCACTAAAAATGAAGGCTCTCTCCTACAGTGGGCTCTTCACAAATTTCAATCCGATCAAAGTTGGTCCCACTGCAAGATTGAGCATATAACTAAAAATGTTGCATGCTCAATCTTATGGTGGGATCAACCCCCCTATTGAAGTAAAATTTAGAAAATCTCCAATTGAGGGGAGGCGTTCAAAAGTTCAGATATTCAATAGATGGGCCTCATTGTGGATTCCCACACCTTTACAAGAGCATGAGAAACTCAAGGGATCGAAATTCTTAACTTGCATTATATATCATTTACACTTCCATTATTCACCTCTCTTAGTAAATAATGTCTATCAATGATGTCCTCTCAACCATCCATGGTTATAGCAGGCACCATGCCCCATCAAACAATTAATAGTAACCAACCAATAAATTTTCATTAATTAATTGTAAGTGGATTGGTTTACATGTGATCAATGCAGCATGGGTCTTACCTTGATTAGAGTGTGATACAACTCTCGATGATAAAACAAACCACTAAAAATGATCAGCCCCATTATTTTCGTATTTTAACTGCTCTTACAAAGTTTTGATAAATTGAGTCTTTGAAAATGTTGAGGTAACTTCAAAATTAGGATTTTTCATAGCTCCACCAGACGCTTATGATACTCTAATACTAAAAGATGACAAACCTAATTTACCAGAGAAATCTACTATGAATCAACCAGTAGTGATTATGCTAACCACATACAACCTGTAGTTCCATCCAGGGGAACCCATTTGGGCATTTGAAATCTATGTGAGCATCTTGCTTGGGAGAAATGAGGAAAAAGTGTTAGTAGCTTTTCTCCCGAACAAACTTTGTAGGCATGTTCATGCACTTCTAATCCATTTTTGCATAGGGCAAGAGGTGAGACAAATGGTGAGTTAAATAGAGTCATGGAGTGAATGATCATTTTCTGCAAAAAATAGATCACCCCTACCTTTCCCCTACACACAAATATCTCCACCCATGACCTTTCACAGTTCTCCCCCTGATGAATCAAAGCCTTCACCACTCCTTCCGCAAAAACCAAGTGAGAAAGGTACAAACTCGCATGTGTTCCTCTGAGGCAATTCCATCCAGAGGAACCCATTAGAGGATTCCAAAATTAAGAGGAACAATGTAACCCTCATTAAAAAAACGCAAAATTAAAAATTCTAAATAATAGCATATGTACTTATAGAGCATATGATTATGATTAAAAAATCAATCAAATCATACCCTGGATGGCAATGATAGGGTTGAAAATGTTCACAAAATTATTGAGCTTTGGTCAACCAATCGTCTAGAGCTAAATCTCTCTATTATTATAACAAAAATGCTAAGGCCGACGGAACATTTGGACATGTGATGTGTAGAAAGGGAAGCGCCTAAGCATCTCTTCCTTTTTTTTATAAAACTATAAGCATCTCTATTTATAGCCACAATTAGAAAGTCCCATCAAATCCCCTCTCCACATGGAGTGCTTTGATCTAATTTGAATCAAATTTTTTTATTAAAATTCAGAACCCCAAAATCTGATCACAACTTAAATGGGCATGTGTTTAGATGTGTTAATTATGGGCTGTGTTTAGATGTGTTAATTATGGGCCTGCAAACCTTGTAGGTGCCCCTCAGGCCCAAGTAATCCCTATGAACCCGCCTAGTTCTATGACCATTCCAGTAAACACCTCAACTTGAAGATATCTGTAGCATCCTCAGGCCTTGATTATGTACAGTCTTAGTTCGTTCATAGTCCATGCCATAATATGACCCATGATGCAATCCAAATTCCTAACCATTCAATTTTCAGCCTGCAGAGAAGGCTAAGAAAGATGCTGCATAGAAACAACCAACACCAAGGAGGAAGGATAAAAAAAAAAGGCCCAAATATTGGAATGCTAGGATCTTTGAGTATGGCTGAATGGTCTCCATGACCAAACCAGAGACAGTACAAATTCAAGGACCAAAGACGCATATCCCAAGTTGGGCCGTTGGGGATCATATCGTACCTCCCAGTTTATTATGTTTCACTAGAACAAATTAGCATTCTTCCATCAAGCTTCAATTAGAAAAATGCGGTGACAGAACATCATCTTCAAAATCAAAATTCATTGGCGCCACAAAAGCTTAGAGTGAAGGTGGCTATTTTAGAAAATTATAATTGAAGATTCAACTGATTCAGAGGTGTTGGCTATTTTAGAAGCTTTGGGAATGTATTCCCAAGCTTTTCAAGATCCATTGATAGAAAATCGATTCATCACATGCAATCACATGGGTTGTAAGCCAAGCTTTAGCATGTTCTTTGGTCAGCAAATGATGTTTCAAATAGTTTGGGAAAGGAAGGGGAGATAAGCATTTGTCTCTTGTTTTTTGCTATTATATAGTTGGGCTTTCTATGTTTTGTGTCTGTTGTGTGGTCTCTCTCTCTCTCTCTCTCTCTCTCTCTCTCTCTCTCTCTCTCTCTCTCTCTCTCTCTCTCATAGTTTGCTTATAGCCTGCTTTTGGTTTCTTATGTTTGTCCACTCCCTTTTGTGCTTTGTACTGTTTTTCCCTTAAATAATATTTACTAGTTACTGATAAAAAAAAAATTTACATGTTACCGATAGGAAAAGAAAAGGGCAAGAGGCGTACCGAGTCATGGCAAGCTACAAGGAAATGATCTGCACCATTGGTTCTGTTCCAGAAAGGATATTTTGCCGCAATCTTTTCAATGTATATCTCTAAGAATTCAACCAGCTTATGTCGGTCGTGTGATTTTGGTGTAATCATGACAGTCCGTAGAACATGAGAACTGTAAGGCAAGTAAAATAGATGGGCTTTTTGTGGGTCCTTGACAACAAATTGTTTGTTTCCCTCCATCAGTTTCATGAACCATCCCTCTGAGGCATAAATTCCTGTGAGAAATGGGTCATGGAATATGGGTTTTTCTCCTTCCTTATATACATAGACCTTGAGTTTGTTTCCCATCAACTCATAGCTCCTGTATGGGTGATGACACAAAATGTTCAAAGTAAATGTTGGTTAGAGGAGCAATCATAAAAGATCCATATTGTTGTTTCTAAACTGGTAAATTGCATATCTTTGAGAACTAATAGAGCACTGAACAAAATAAGGAAAGATGTCTATAGATATGACCACTGTGCTTTTTTTTTTTTTTTTTTCAACAGAACAGTGCAACTATGCATTTGGACAATTTAAATGGAGTGGCGGCAATTCCTACATGATGTTAAAGACGACCTGTACATCCAATATATCACTGACATCTTAGCACAATAAGATCCTTAAAAATACTAATAGAAACATAGAATAATTTATTCTACTAGTGACCTATGATGCATGGAACTTCAAAATGGGCAATGTATTGTATTGTCTCATATCTGATACTTCACTTTTTTATGTTTAAGTCCGTGTCCCTGCCATGTCCATGGCGTGTCCTTGTCGTATCCACACCATATCTAGGCATCATAACTAGTGACTACATTTAGAAATCCTCTCAAATCAAATCACAATTCATGGAAGCACCTTAGCACTCATTGAGCTACCATTCCCACCAAAACCAATTGGTGATGAAAGAGGCACAACTCAATGTTTTAAGATCATTGAGGGGAGGCAGGTCAAGAACTTCTCGAGTTGGGGCTGACATTGTTTGAAGCCATCTCCCAGTGGTAGATTGTTGTGCCCATACACTAACAACAACAAATCCACCCCCCCCGAACTTCTCGAGTTGGGGCTGACATTGTTTGAAGCCATCTCCCAGTGGTAGATTGTTGTGCCCATACACTAACAACAAAAAATCCACCCCCCCCCCCCCCCCGAACTTCTCGAGTTGGGGCTGACATTGTTTGAAGCCATCTCCCAGTGGTAGATCCCGCCCCCCCCCCCCCCCCCCCAAAAAAAAAAAAAAAAAATACACTCGGAGTGCTTGAGCCGGACCTGGCGCTCTGATACCACTTGCAAGAACCTTAGCACCCATTGAGATGCCATTCCGACCAAAACCAATTGGTGATGGAAGAGGCACAACTCAATGTTTTAAGGTCATTTAGTGGTGGCAGGTCAAACACATCTTGAGCTGGGGCTGACATTGTTTGAAGCCGTATCCCAGTGGTAGATTGTTGTGCCCATACACCAGCAATTCACACTACAATTGAATGGTGATCACACACTATCAAGGAAAGACATGCAGAGAAAATATGAATGGAACTGGTAATTACTATCATAACTCGCGTCAATCTTAGATTCAGAGTTGAACTCAAAAATCTCGAACTAAGAAAGGCTACAGAACTTAAAATAGAGGAAGAAAGATAACTATGAAGAGACTATTGCTGGATGATTGTGCGTTCTCAAAAGGAGATTCATATAACGTATAGATAGAACTACCTGTGTGTACAAACTACATATATGCTCAAGTCTATCCGTTTCTTCTACAGTTATGCAAAGTAAATAGATAGGTATACAATTACTATTCTGATCTGAAAGAATAAGATAAACAGTTATGGTGGATTGCAAGTGCTGCTGAAAAAAGCTTCCATTTCCTCTTCTTTCACAACTTCATGCATTTAGATTCATATCCAATTATTTGAAGGATCAGAGTGTCAATGGTTACAAGTAGGTATGTATGCAAGCATTAGAAAAAATAAAAAAATATAACGCGTGCTTCTAAATATTAAAAATGTTACCAGAGAACATAGAACAGACTAATGATATCATTCAAAGTAAAGAGATGACATTACTGAAAGAGCGCAACACGCTGAGACCGCTTTCTTAGTTTCTCCCCAACATGTACGATTATCATATACAGGAACTTAACAGATATTTGGGCCCAAATTATTGTAAAATCTCTGTGAGTTACTAGATAATTCATGTTTGTTCTCTCAAACATTTCCCCACAGAAGCCCCCGATCCAATTCAGCATCTCCATGTTTTCCCAGGAAGCACCTAATAGTGATTGCCAGATATTTTTGTTCTGTTCCTGAATTAAATATACTTTTGGACTCGATGTTTTATAACAATTTCTTGAACATGCCCTGCTAATATTTCCTTCATTCTTTGGTTTTGCAATAACAGCTAATGGTTTGATATATTGCAGTATAATGTTAAAATTTTCAAAATGATGAGAATTAAATGATGCTAGATAGAAAATCTTCCAATTCGATCCCACCTGTCAGCCAAACTATTCAGCTAAATCCCTTTTTTGGGTATTGGTTTGTAAGAAAGCTAATCCAAAGCTTCCCTAAAACATCTGGAGCATCGGTAGTTTGAGTTTTGACAAATAAAAACAAAATGAAGGATATAAACATGAATTAACTAAAATAACAACTCAATAGGCATTATATGAAACATTACAGAGGCTTAAAGACAATTGGATAAATGTCAAATTTGATGGGAATACTGTCATTTGAAACTGTGAAGCAGATGCATAATAACATAATACTCTGCATCGGATTAGAAACTGAATAACAGATCAATTATGTCCGAGTTGGTCATTGAACACTATTTTTATGTGGGGGAAAAGATGAATGAGATCCTCAGAAATCAACTGCTGAGAGCTATAGACAAAAAACGCTCCGATAAGGTGCTGATAGCTGCAGATTGCGTGACTTAGTCCAATCAAATGTCAACCATGGATTCACTTTATCTGTTAGTCCAACCTATGATTAGGATCCTCCCACCAGTGGGATATTTTAGGGTAATGGGGCATACAACCCATCCATGGGAAGGTCTTACAAATGCATGCCATGCATTCAGATAAAAGGTGGTTGGCAACCAACTTAAAACTAAGCATTAAATCCACGTACTTTTCAAGGACTAAATTAAATGATTCCAGACAGTAACTTGTCAATCATTTGCGCAATAACAGTCTTACCTTTTAAATTGGGAAACATTCCAGAAAACAGGAGCGTAAAGTTCATGATCATTTTTAACAGCAGGAGCATTCTCAATCTGCATCTTTGTGGACAAAAGTTCCTGGTCACTAGCAGAAGACCATAGTGGTTTCTACAACAGAAGGGAAAAAAGGAAAATGGTTAAAACAGTAGCGGTCAGAACAAATCTTAATAGAACTACTTCTACTCTAGATGCAAGCAAATCAAAACCTAAAGGGGTTCGATTTCCCACCATTGGACTGAAAGAAGTGCGGTTCCATAGCAAGAAGCGGTTCGTCTCAGGTATCGCTATCGGTGGTTCTCCCTGCTTCTGTAATATCGGCATTGTAGCTACTGTTGAATTATCACTCAGACTGGCCGAAACACTTTGCACTGGGCCTGTATCTTCACCCTTTGTAAGTGTTTTTGCTCCTTGTTTTCCTGTAGAAGATGTGTTCAACACAACTGATACTTGATGAACTATGGAACTGAAATTCGAGTTTCCAACCACTGCTCCATTCAAATCAGAAATCCAAACTGATGATGGCGCTGGGGCAAATGCAAAACCAAAACCATTGTCTGGGCCTCTGACCTTGTCCAAACCCAAAACACCACCTGAATTTCTAACAGTGTTTGATGAAAAATTACCACCTGGTTTTCCATTGTTCTCTGGTGAAACTTCTCTTGCTAGTTCTTTAGCCCTTTCTAATGTTAAATTATCAACAGAACATCCAACCTTCTCCGGTGCGGAATCGGTGCCTGGGTCAACAGCTTTCTCAGGTAAAATCTGATTAGGGACTCTATCCCTATCTACTAAGGCAAAATTCTCTTCTGGATCTTTCCCATTATCGAAATTTCTTTTTACTGGTACTTGAAACCTAAAAGAAGGAAGCAAAGATGACAATACACTTCCAGAGGGAAGAACAAGCGACTGAAATACTAAAATAGCAGTGGCTATTAACCCCATCACCATAACCAATCTCCTAGCTTCCATCTTACAAAGCTGTCTACATCGATCAGCAAATCCCATACCATAAATCAAAATCTTAACAACTCAAGAAGCTAAAAAAAAAAAAACACTTATGTACCCTCTGAGATTTAAAACATGAGATGGGGATTACAGATTCTATTCATACAATCATTACAGAAAGCATTTATAACAGAAATTGAAATTGCAAGGAAACCATGTATAAACCCAAATCCATTACCCCAATAGGAGGTGAGTAAAGGTGAAGAAATGGAATTTACAGAGAGAGACCTCCAAGTTTAATAATAATAAAAAAAGGAATCTTTAGAAACGTGGGGTTTGAAAAAGATTGGATTTTTTTATTATTCTTTCCTATTTTTTCTCCTTTGCTCCTCACGTTTTCAAATTACCTTTGGTTTTGGATCTTGCCATGGCTTCAGAAGAAGGAAAAACACTAAAATCGCCTGATCTTTCTGGTAACTATACAAATGTCATTGTGATTTGTGAATGGCAATTTCATTTCAAAGAAACGATTTTTTAGAGAAGTGTTGATCTATGTATCTCTCTCGCTGTAGGAAAACCATTTGCATGGAGAAAATTTTGAAGAAGATACGTACATAACAATACATGTATGCAGGGACTAGGGAGGGACCCCCTGTCCCCGCAAGATCCTAAACGAGTTCGTACTTCGTGTTCGTGCCTTCGTGGGGATGAAGTCGGTTTTGGAGAACAGCAGTGCTACGTGGACCGACTGGGTGTCCCGATTACAAGACCAATCCTACGTGGAGGGCCATTTTTATGCTTTTTCTCTCTCTTACTCCCCCAAAAGTCAACTACTCCCTTTGTTAACATCAAGTCACGTGGTCATTCGGTCCCAAATTCGGGACAGTTAGACTTTTGGTTTGGAGAAACAACAGTTTGTCTATATGTGCAAACTCATGAATAGAATTTATGACAAATTGTCCACGTGGCGCAACCTGATTAGGACAATGCATTTCAACTTTTGAGAAAGCTCAATCACGTTGTGCCACATGAACAGTTTATCTAAAATTCCGTCCATAGAATTTGTCCAAATAAATTTTTTGGATAAACAAACCTTATTTGAAATATGCAGAGTCAAATATTGGACATGCCGCGGCATGTGAAGTGAACCCATAATTAAAGATTCCGGGTCCACTATTAGACTTTTGAAAAATCTGGGATCCAATGCTCAAGGCATGCGTCCCCAATTCTCAAGTAGTGGGGTTTTTTTGTCAGGTGCACCATTCTCGAGGAGTTGAATACTGAAAATACAATAAATAGAATGTGTGGGGGCGTGTGTGTCCATTCACCTGCAATTCCATTTATTTTTTTAATTCGGCTGCACCAGGCTCGAGTAGTTGAATACTTGTGGGGTTTGTTTCACGTGGGATTCCAACTATGTAATGAAGTTGCCACTCCTCTCCCTCTCGCTCCCAATATTTATTATTATTATAGATATAGTATTTTTAGAGTGAGGAAGCGAAAAATTTAGATGGGATCTATCTCCCCCGTAAAGTTTGAGAACCACCTCATCATCTTAATTCCTTAATCAATAGCCCAGAATTGTTCATTAATCTAATAATATTACAGTAAGAAATAGGATCGTTGTAGTTCCAAGCATAGTTGGAAAACTCTCCTACTTAATTCTTGGCTCTTCCGAGTCATCATATTTTGAGGAAGGACCGAGTCAAATATGGGAGAAACTCAGTCAAGTCATCTTATTTTACTAAGATGTTTACATTCTCAACCATTCGACAGGTAGATCTAGTTTTGAAATGTAATTTGAAACATATATTTCTTCCTTATCATAGTATATGCAATATTTTTTTTTATTTTCCATATCATAGTACTTATCTTGCATTATAAATTTAGTAATTTGAATTGATTATCATGAATGCATGTAAATAAATGTACATTTATATTTAAAAGTAATGGATTAATTTTTAAATATTTTTAAAATTATTAAAAAAAAAAACATAACTCTCCCGAATCTCTGCGTTGACTCCATCTGAGTCATTTTTTTTTTCTTTTGCATTAGACGGGTAAAGTTCGAATTTTCCAACCTTGGTTAAGGGGATCTCATGTTTGTGATCTATTAGAATGGAGGATTAGGTGGGACCCACTATAGTGTGTGCAACAAAACAATAAAAATAAAGGTTTACACTGGATAGTTTCCACATATATATTTGCCCCTATGCTTACGTCAAGCCCTTTTGAGATCAATCAGCATGGACCACCTAAAACCCCTCCACCCTATGTCTGCGTTTGCACCGACCCAAATGTACAAGACCGTTGGATCCAGTGTGAAGATTTCTTTTTCCTTTAAATCCATTCAACTTGTGGGTCCCAAATTGAAGGGTAAAACATCATTGCATTGACTTGAAATTTCCTATTCTGGGGCGGTCCCACTTGGGTCTTTCAATCCCAACCCCTCCCATGATATGTGGGTGAAACCCAGCACCACTTCCTCACCTCATACGTGTGGGAATTTCAATTTTCAGTGAGTCATTTGGAACACTGGAACAATCAAGAACATCAAACGGAATTCAGCTGCTGCAGTCGACTCAGATCCAATGTATCCATATAAGGTTGAAATCTGCACATTGGGCCCACCTGTGATGAATCCAATCCAATCAGTTTTTACTGCACTCCTGTGAATGAGCAGGCACCCAATCAAATAGATGTATCCATTTCGATTGGAGATGTGATTTGTTTCCCACAAGTTCAATCCAACCGTTAATGTAACTCAATAGCCCATGAGGGTCATTTGCAGGGTTTTAGTTAGAAGTGCCTGTTTCATATCATTGCCAATTCCCCACAACATAGGTCAAGTAGAATAGCAAATTAAGATAAAATAAAAAAAAGAAGCATGCCAATTTGGTACTTGCAAGTTCTTATGTACACTGTGTCTCAGCTCAGGCACCAATTCTCTCTCTGCCATCAGGAGGGAACTTGCAACATGGGACAATCAAATGGGCCAAAAGTCCCTGGCTTCCATGGCACCAATTAAAATTCTTATGGGAACCCTAAGGGGTAGCTCAGTTGGCTTAGAACCACGATTTGCACCCGGAAGTTGTAGGTTTAAAACTGTACTATCATACTAGGGTTACAGGGGAGTTCACCCGGCTTCCCTTTGGGCCCGGAGGGATTAGTCCAGCCCAAAGGGTTGGGAACCCTCCAATAGCTTAAAAGAAAAGAAAAAAAATAAATAAAAGGAAACCATTGAAAAAGGAAAAATCAAAGGAAAGACCATATCTGTAGCAGTGAATCAAATGGATAAAATCAGCCAAAAGAATCATCATATAAAGGATATAGTGAAAGAGATAAAAATAAAGGGGGCATGGCCAATCCATTAGTGCTTGTTAATAATTAGATGAGCATGTCACTTACATAATTGAAATGCTTTTTCTTCACTATGAAGCTGCAGCAAGTATATGGGGTTATTTCTTTGGCAGGTGTGGAATAGCTTGGTGTAGCTCGGAGAAAATTACAGATGCGGTAGAGTCTTGGGCAAGAGGTCCATTTACTGGATGTGGGCGTACACTGTGGAGATTGATTTCTTTTGCTATTCTTTGGTGCATTTGGAAAGAAAGAAATGACATAATTTTTAGAAATGTCTCATCTACTTCAGAAGAGTTGGTTGCCTCAATCTCTTTGATGATTGCTAATTGGGCTTTGGTTAGAAAGAAGTTTTCGAATTTTAGTCTTAATGACTTATTAGTCAATTGGGAAGCCTATATGAGGTGTGGTCGTTTTAAGGTGAGGAAGTCCGTTCATTGGTCTCCTCCCCCTCTTGGTGTTCTTAAGTTCAACGTCGACGGAACTGTTAGAGGTAAACCGAGGCCAATAGGAATTGGTGGGGTTCTTCGAAATAGTAAGGGAGAGGTTTTATTTATGTTCTCCAAGCATGCAGGAGTTTGTGACTCAAATGAAGTAGAGGTTTGAGCGATTGTGGAAGCTCTTCGTTGTTTCTCTAGAAACTTTCATGGTGTTCTTATTGTGGAGAGCGACTCCTCTAATGCTATCGCTTGGGTGACAAATCAGAAGAGGAATCTATGGAAATTTCAATTCCTCTTTAATGAAATTCGAGCTTTATCTTCCTCAATCAATGTTTACTTCCGCCATGAGCTTAGATCAGCCAACTACTTCGCCAATGCAGCTAAGTAGGGGATTGAGAGGATGTCTCCTTGGAAGGGTATTATCTTGTAGTTTGCTTCGGTGGGGTACAACACTCTTGTACCAAGTCGCTCTTTTCTCCTTTTGTGTTTCCTCTTTCTTTTATGTTCTTTATTTTCTCTTCCTTTTTGTGACCTCTTTTAATTTATTAAGAAGTTTCGGTTACCGTTCAAAAAAAAAAAAAAAAATTTTGAAATGCTGGTTTATCAATGTCACCATTTGTAGGTGCTCCTGTCAGTCACCATCAAGCCCTACCAGAGGAAGTGAAGCCAAAATATCATATACACAATTAAAAAGGTTAAAAAAAAAAAAGAAAGGGTACCTCCACTTTATTTCATACAATGGAGTCCAGATGACCGGCCGCTTTGCCTTCCCTTGCTTTTTCCTTTGGGCCTCTGCTCCAGCTTTTCTTGTGTTTCATTCATGTTCCCTTCAGATGGGCTGGTAGGCATTAGTTTATAAGAGGACTGACAACATGACAAACCAATGAATCTGATCTGATGCTCTTGCTCCATGCTGCTCTTCTTTGGAGAGGAATTAATATTATCCTAAGCTGATGCTAGTCCTCACTCCTTGATAGTAATGTCTGATGCACCCACTCCGTAGTCCATAGAACTGAGGCCAGTTCATGATTGGGGACCTTCCAGATTGGTGATCCTTGCCACCAAAGCTTAACCCAACAATGGAAAGAAAAAGAACAAAGACTGCATGATTAGGATCATCCAGCTGGGAAGATTTCAAGCCATTGCTTAATCCATTAACAGGCCCATCATAACATGTCACTTATCACTGGAAAAAGGCCCCAACAACACAGAATGAGTGCATCAGGATGAAACACAAATGTGACGCATGAGGACCTTGCCATGCCCTCAATGCCCATGGTCAAATGGCCTTTTTACAACCTCATTTGGTCCTTAATTGATGCAGTCTATTGAACCAAATTGAGTGAAGAATCATGTGAAATATGTCATACTTCACAGGCTTGCTGTGCCAAAGGAAATGCTGTTGGACTTTCTTCACTCTCAGCTGCATGGTGAGATACCTGTCCTCTGGAATCGACAAGAGTATGTCCTTCAAAGACGGAATGTCTTTCTCGGCAACAAACACAGAAAAGGCTTCCCAGTCCAAAACCTCAAAAAAAGGAGGCACATAATTGTCAGATATGATCACAGGCACACATTCATAGAAGATGGCCTCAACTACTCTAGGGCTGTGGACTTCGTAGCCTCTTGGGCAAATGCAGTACTTGCTGGTTTGCATGTGATGGATATACGTCGTTTGACCATCGATCCCTTGAAACGTTGGGCCAAAGATTTTCATGTTGGGATCTCTGTTTTCCCAGTACTGAAGTAAGATCGGACGGATCTTCCCATGCATATTTCCAGCAAAGAAAGCCAGAGTCGGCCTCTCAGAAGCTGGTTTACCTCCCAGATTTTTGAGCGGGTTCAGCGGTGAACCTACACTAGTTACTGGAAGAGACACGTCCTTTCCTAGTATGAAGCCTTTGGAAACATCAGCATTGCACAGCGCTCTTAGAGAAAGTCTCAGATCGTTCCTCGTTTCATATAGTGCCTATCAAAAGCATGGTTTTGTTAGAACTTGATTTAATTTACAAAAAATCGTCACATGTGAACCTAATTCTAAGAAAACATGCTTATGATACTCTTTAATTCTTAAAAGTTAACAAACCTAATTTACCAAAGACACCTACCAAAAGTCAAGCAGTTGTAAGTGTGCTAACCGCATATGACCCTTAGCACCATCCAAGGGAACCAATTTGGACTTTTTTTTTTTTTTTTTTTCTGTATAACAACCCATTTGGACATTTGAAATCTAAGAGAGCATTTGGCTAGGGAGAAAGGAGGGGAAAATGACTGACTTGTCTTCCAAACAAACAATCCACGTGGGTAGGTTCATGCATTTCTAACCTATTTTTCACATAAGGGGAGACGTGAGATAAATGGTGAGTGAAATATAGTCATGGAATGAATGACCAACTTTCTACAGAAAATAGATCACCACCCTTCCCCTACCTACAAATATCTCCACCCTTTAAAAGAAGTTGCTGGTCCCAGATGGGTGTCGGAATCGAACTCGCCGAGAACCTTGTGCGTTCCAGTATGAGGTAGACCTGCGAACTCGCTGCGAATGCTCTCCAATTTACTGAATAATCAAGCAAGATTTACTGGATAATCAAGCAAGGGATCCTATCTCCCTTATATAGAGCAATCCCTAAGAGTTACAACTCTATCAGGACTCTACCCCTCCTGAAATCCCACATCTCCTGACCAACGTGGGAATTCTGCCAACGGAGAGTCTGAACTTGAGTCCAAACTCTACCACCAAGAGTTTGATCCTTATCTAACTCAACCAGATCAAGACTTGTTGGGAGTTCATCTGCGGCCCACCGCTGGGCTCGATCTGGCGTGGGCCCAATGGCAATGGCAGTCGGGCCACACAATTTTCCTAATATCCTTCACCACTCTTTCCACAAAAACTAGGTGAGAAGGATACAAACTTGACCTGCGTTTCTTTGACACAATTACATCCAGAGGAACCCATTAGAATATTCCAAAATTAAGCAGAACAACATGACCCTCACAAAAATATCAAAATTATATATTGAATAATAATAACATATTTACTTGTTGAACATATGATTATCATTAGAAGAATCAATTAAATCATAACTTGGATGGCCAAGATCTAGGGTTGAAAATGTCCACAATTCTTGAGCTTTGGTCAAACAATTGTCAAGAGCTCAATCTCTATATTACTATATGTCTATAGAAAAAATGCTAAGCATGATGGAACCTTTGGGCATGTGATGAGTCCAAAAAGGGAAGCCCCTGAGCACCTCTATTTATAGCCACAATATGAGCCTGCCAAACTTATAGGGGCCCTCTAGGCCCAGGTAACCCTGTGGACCCACTCAGCCCATGGTCATATGCCCACTCCATCAAACATCTTAACTTAAGGATATCCGCAACATCCTGAGGCCTTGATTATGTAGGGTCTTAGTTTGGTGATCCATAGTTTATACCATAATGTGACAAATGGTGCAATCCTAATTCCCAAACATTCAATTCGCAGCCTGTAGAGAATGCTAAGAAAGAAACATAGGAGCAAGCAACACCCAACAGGAAGAAAAAAAAGCCGAATATTGGAATGCTTGGGTCATTCAGTATGGGTGCATGAAATACATGACCAAACCAGAGAACAGTACGAAGTCAACGCCCAAAGATGTGTGTGTCTATATATATTGCTGATACTTTTAACTTGAACGCCCAGGGATCGATACATGGGCATCTATGTGATACTAAGGAGCCAACACCACCCAACCATGAGTGTGTTGGGATTTGTCTCTTGTTTTTTCCTATTATGCAATTGGGCTTTTTATGATCTGTGTCTTTGTTGTGTGGTTTTGTTTTAGGTGTAGTTCTCTTATACCCTGCTCTTTGTTTCTCTTGTTTGCTCCCTTTTGTGCTTTGTATTGTTTCTTGTTGAATAAAATTTACTAGTAACTTATTAAAAAAAAGAAAAGGAAGAGTTGTACCCAGTCATGGCAAGCTGCAAGGAAATGATCTGCACCATTGGTTCTGTTCCAGAAAGGATATTTTCCCGCAATCTTGTCAATGTATGTCTTTAAGAATTCTACCAGCTTACGCCGGTCGCGTGATTCTGGTGTAATCATGACAGTCCGAAGAACACGTGAACTGAAAGGCAAGTAAAACAGATGGGCTTTTCGTGGGTGCTCGACAAGAAATTGTTTGTTTCCCTCCATCAGTTTCATGAACCATCCCTCTGAGGCATAAATTCCTCTGAGATATGGCGTATGGAATATGGGTTTTTCTCCTTCCTTATAGACATAGACCTTGAGTTTGCGTTCCATTAACACATAGCTCCTGTAAGGGTGACAACACAAAATATTCAAAAGTAAATGTTGGAGTTAGAAGAGCAATCGATATCATTGTTTCTAAACTGGTGAACTGCATTTCTCTATTGACTAATAGAAGCACTGAACAAAATAAGGAATGATGTCTAGAGATAAGACCACTGTTTTTTTCTTTTTTTTTTTTTGGCAACAGAACAATTCAGCTCACATGATAAGGACTTGCACGATTCAAATGGTGCAGCTGTAATTTCCTACGTACTGTTAAAGAACTGTACATCTGATATATCACTGACATCTTAGCGCTATAAGATCCCTAAAAAATGACAAAAGAAACCCTGAATAATTTCTTCTACCAGTGTTTGCCTATAGAAATCCTCTCAGATCAATCACAGTTCACACTACAGTCGAATGGTGATCACATACAATCAAGGAAAGACATTAGACATGCACAGAAAATATGAATGGAATTGGCAATTACCAATTTACCATCAAAACTTATGCTCCAATGCGTGTGAAGTTAAAAGATGAACTCAAAAATCTCAAACTAATTAAGAAAGCTACAGAACTAAAAATAGAGGAAGAAAGAGAACTATTTAAAGACTTTTGCTGGAAGATTGTGCATTGTAATGTAAACATAATTCAAAATAACATCAGAATTCTCTGACAATCAGAGATTCTTAGCTTCTCACAGAATTACCAGATTCAGAGAGAGAGAGAGAATGCATAAGTTAAAAAAAGAAGGGGATAGGAATACGAGGTTTTTCCACCATACGGTGATTGCTAGAAAGAGGCTTAACTATATTGGCAAGATACGTAGGAGTAATGGGTTTACTAGTGTTCCTGAGGAGGTTAAAGAAGACATTGCTTGTTATTTTGAGAAGTTGTATACAAGTGATGTTTTTCCAAGGCCTACCTTAGAGGGCTTGTCTTTCCCTTTCATCTCCAATGGTGATAGAGTGTGGCTGGAAAGAGAGTTTGAGGATGAGGAGATCAGAGTGACTTTGTCTGAATGTGGGGGAGAAAAGGCACTAGGGTCGGATGGGTTCAATTTCTCTTACATTAAGGCAGCTTGGGACATAGTGAAAAGAGATTTTTGCAACATGCTAACAGAATTTCACAGAAGGGGTAGACTGAGTAAGGAAATTAATACTACTTTCTTGACTCGCATTCCCAAAATTCCTAATGCTGTGGATTTTAAAGAGTATAGACCTATTAGCTTAGTGGGTTGTATTTATAAGTTGCTGTAAAAAAATCCTTGCCAACAGATTGAAGAAGTTCCTCCCATCTATCATCGGTCCTTATCAGGGAGCTTTTGTGCACAATAGACAAATTCTCATGGAATTCTCATTGCTAATGAACTCATTGATGCCATAAAACGGTCAAAGAAACCAGGAGTTATTTTTAAAATAGATATGGAAAAGGTTTATGACCATGTTGAGTGGAGCTTTGTGGATTAAATGTTAAGGAGATTTGGCTTTGGGGAAAGGTGGTGCTCTTGGATTCGAGAATGCATCTCGTTGACAAATTCCTAATGCTGTGGATTTTAAAAAGTATAGACCTATTAGCTTAGTGGGTTGTATTTATAAGTTGCTGTAAAAAATCCTTGCCAACAGGTTGAAGAAGTTCCTCCCATCTATCATCGGTCCTTATCAGGGAGCTTTTGTGCACAATAGACAAATTCTCATGGAATTCTCATTGCTAATGAACTCATTGATGCCATAAAACGGTCAAAGAAACCAGGAGTTATTTTTAAAATAGATATGGAAAAGGTTTATGACCATGTTGAGTGGAGCTTTGTGGATTAAATGTTAAGGAGATTTGGCTTTGGGGAAAGGTGGTGTTCTTGGATTCGAGAAAGCATCTCGTTGACGTCTTTTTCAGTTTTGGTGAACGGTTCTCCTTCCCGTTTGTTCAAAGTATCTAGGGGGCTTAGACAAGGGGATCCTCTCTCTCCTTTCTCGTTTACCATTGTGGTAGAGGCTCTCAGTATACTATTCTCTAAAGCTAAAGATTGTGGTCTCACGAAAGGATTTGAGGTTGGTAGAGGAACAGAAATTATCACCCACCTTCAGTTTGCAGATGATATCATCTTTTTTAGCTCTTCGAGGTGGGAGGAGATTGTTGTCTTAAAAAAGATTCTTAGGTACTTTCAGCTTTCCTCCGGGCTTACGATAAATTTGTCCAAGTGCATGTTGGTGGGGATAAGATCCTCTAATGATGAAGTTCAGTTGCTAGCTTCGAAGCTTCTTTGCAAGGTTGGGAGTCTGCCTTTTTCCTACTTAGGTTTGCCTGTTGGGGGTAAAATGAGATCCAAACAGTTGTGGAATCTTGTGGTGACCAATTTTAAAAGGAAGTTGTTCATGTGGAAACGAAACTATCTCTCTTTTGGCGGAAGAATTACCCTTATCAAGGCTTCTCTGTCCAATTTACCGGTTTATTATATCCCTTTTAAGGATGCCAGTGGCTGTTAGGGAGCAACTGGATCGTTTAAGAAGGGAGTTTCTTTGGGGTGGGAGGAGCACCAAAAGAAAATTGCATCTTGTAGTGTGGGAGGAAGTTATTAAGCCTAAGGCGGTGGGGGGTTTAGGCTTGGGTAACTTGGAGTTCATCGAATTGGACCCTTTTGGTTAAGTGGTGGTGGAGATTTGGGGAGGAGAGGGAAGCTTTGTGGAGAAGGATAATTGTTGCTAAATATGGTGAGGACGAGTGGGGTTAGGAGCCTAGTAGAGTCCATAAGTCTCATGTGTCGGGTGTGTGTGGCAATATTCTAAGGGTTGGGGATTTATATTCTGGTGGGGGGAAGTGTTTAGGAGGGGGGTGGGTTTCAAAGTAGGGGAAGGAAGGCGGGTCCGATTCTAGGTTGACGATTGGGTGGGGGTGGGTCTTTTGCCCTTGTCCTTTCCTAGGTTGTTTAGGGTTGTGGTCAATAAGTGGGCTTCAGTTCAAGACTATTGTGTGGGTACGGGTGGAGTTGGGTCTTGGAATGTTTCCTTCGGGAGAGCTTTGCGTATTTCTAAGGAGTCTGAGTATAAGTCTTTAGTCAGTCTTCTTTCTAAGGTTTTTCTTTGCAGGGATGTACCAGATTCTCGTATTTGGAAACCTACCACTTTTGGAAATTCTCCCGTAAGTCCTTTTCAAGGGAGTTGGAAGATTCAACACTTCTGAGAGGTTCTTCTTCTCTGGCTTGACAAGGTCTGGCTCCACCTAGGGTGGAGGCTTTTGTTTGGATAGTTATTTTGGGGAAGGTTTCTATTGTGGATAACCTTTGGAGGAAAGGCTTGGCTTTGGAAGCTATTTTAGGCTTATGTGTGTTATGCAGGAAGGGGATGGAGACACTAGACCATTTGTTTATTCACTGCGAGTTTTCTCATACCTTATGGTGTAGGCTCCTCGGGCGGTGCGGTATCCTTTGGTGTAGCCCAGGGACTTTGGAAAGGATGATTGAAGCTTGGAAGTGCTCTAGTTTTTACGGGTGTGGGTTAGTTTTTTGGAGACTTTTACCTTTTGCTATATTGTGGTCTGTGTGGAAAGAGAGGAATGATAAAGTGTTCAAAAGGTCCTCGTCGTCGGTGGAAGACTTGACGTTATTGGTGGTGGCTCGAATTGCCAAATGGGCCGCTTTCAAGTATGAGTTTGATAGTCTAAGAGTTGATGGTGTGTTGTACAATTGGGAAGCCTCTCTATTTTGTGGGATTAAGAAAATGAGAAAGGTGTTTTCCTGGATCCCTCCTTCGGAAGGTGTGCTTAAGTTCAATGTGGATAGGGCAGCTAAGGGAAAACCTGGGCTGACTGATATTGGTGGGGTGCTTCGCAATAGTGAAGGCATTGTGTTGACTTTGTTCTTAAAGTATGTGGGTTGTATGGAATCTAATGAGACTGAGATTGTTGCTATTTTAGAAGCTATCCGGATTTTCAATTCAACCTCTTTTCGTTCTAGACTTGTGGTTGAAAGTGATTCTCTTAATGCTATATCTTAGGTGTCCTCTTCAACTATATATGTTTCCTTGGAAATTTCAGTTCTATTTGAATGAGATTTGAGCTCTATTGTCTTCTATTCAAGTGAGCTTTATTCATGTTGGGAGGACAGCAAATGGTTTTGTGGACTCTTTAGCTAAGCAAGGAGTTGATAGGTCCTCTAACTTTTTTAACTTTTACCATGTAACTTGTTTTGTGGTATAATGCTTTTATATCAAGTGCCCTTTGGTCGGGCCTCTTTGTAACACCCTTTCCTTTTTTTAATATATTGTCTTCGTTGCCTATAAAAACAAAAAAAAAAAGGTTAAAAGTGAGTTAAAGGTGATAATTTAAAAGTGAGATAAAGGTGATAATTTAAACGACACTAGGCAGAAAATCTTCCAACTTGATCACAACTGTCAACCAAACAACGCTTCCGCCAATTTTTCCTTCCGGTACCAGTTCACAAAAAAAGCTCATCCAAAACATCCGGAGCATTGGCAGTTTAGATTTTGACAAACACAAATAAATTGCCGGACATCAACTTGAATTAACCAAAATAAAAATTCAATAGGCATCACTAGGGAATCTACTATCTTGTTCTAAAAAAACAGGTGTCATATGAAACATTACAGAGGCACAAAGACAGTTGGACCAATGCTACTCAAATTTGAATATAGGAATACTTTCATTCGAAACCGTGAAGCAGTTGCATAATAACATAAACTCTTTATGGGCTTTGAAGTTAAATGACAAATCAATTACATCTGAGTTACTTATTAGACACTACATTTATGTGAAACAAATAGGTATGAGACCCACATACTTCAAGTGCTGAGAGGTGCAGCTATTTGTCCAACCCATGATTAGGATCCCCCCACGAGTGGGAGATTTTGGGGTAATGGGGTACAAGTTTCAACCCATCCATGGAGGGCCAAGAGGTTGAACAGAAGGGGTCTTTCAAATGCGTGCCATGCATACAGATAAAATGTTCTTGGTAATGAACATCAAAATATGCATCAAATACCACATACTTTTCCATGACTAAATTAAATGATTTCAAACAGTATTGTAAGATATCATATACCAACCCAAAAGCTTAAGTTCATAGGTGGAAGGCTCAAACAGGTACATGAAGTCTTGCTAAAGGCATTACTTAGGCAATGTGGGATTTATTTTACCAACACTCCCCCTCACGTACAGGCCTAACAGATTTCATAAACAGGCCTGCCACATGAGTTACACAAGAATGACAAGAGCCACTTGGGCTACACAAGAGCGACGAAATCAAAACCCGCTCTGATGCCATGTAAGATATTATATACCAACCCAAAATCTTAAGCTCACAGGTGGAAGGCTTGAGCTTATAGGTGGAAGGCCCAAACAGGTATACAAAGCATTGCCAAAAGGCATTACTTAGGCGACGTGGGATGTTGGGCTTTTAATTTACCAACAAACTTGTCAATCATTTGAATAATAATAGTGTTACCTTCTAAACTCGGAAACATTCCGGAAAACAGGACTGTAAAGTTCATGATTGTTTTTCAGAACAGGAGCATTCTCAATCTGCATCTTTGCTGACAAAAGTTCCCTGTCGCTAGTAGAAGACGATCGTGGTTTCTACAACAGAATGAAAAGGATTAAAAGGGAAATGGTCAGAACAAATATTAATAGAACAACTTTACTCTAAATGCAAGTAGACAAAAACTTAAAGGGTTAGGTTTCCCACCATTGAAGGGGGAGAAACGCGGTTCCGTTGCAACAAGCGGTTCATCTCTGCTATAGTTATTTGTGGCTTTCCTCGCTTCAGTAATAATGGCGGAACGCTTTGCACTATGCCTGTATTTTCACCCTTTATAAACGTTTTCTCTGCTTGTTTGCCTGTAGAAGATGTGTTCAACACAGCAGATGCTTCATGAACTATATAACTCATATTAGATTTTCCAACCACTCTTCCATTCAAATCAGAAATATTGACTGATGCCCCTGGTGTGAATCCAAGACCATTGTCTGAGCCGCTAACCTTCTCTAAAGCCAAAACAGGACCCAAATTTCTAACATTCTTAAAGGAAAAATTATCACCTGGTTTTCCAATGTTCTCTGATGGAACCTCTTTTCCTGGTTCTTTCACCCTTTCTAATGAATAACTATCACCAGAATATCCAAACTTCTCATTCATTTCACCATCATGCTTAGCTTCAACCCCAAAAACAGAAGCCTCAGTTTTCATCACCACTCTCGGAACAACTGATGAGTCTGGAAGCCATGAAGGCTCATGGGAAGAATTCCCATTCTCAAGATTTCTTTTTACTATTTTTTGGACCCTAACAGCAGGAGGCAAAGATGACAATACATTTCCAGAGGGAAGAGCAAGTAACTGAAATACTAAAATAGCAATGGCAATTAACCCCATCACCATAACCAATCTCCTAGATTCCATCTTACTAACCTGTCTACATCGACCAGCAAATTCCATACTACTAATCATAAACCTAACAACTCATAATCTGAGGAATCACCCAGACGGCAGAAAGAAGAAGAAGAAGAAGAAAAACTTGTGGCCCACCTGAAATTTTAACTGAAATTTAAAACATGTGATGGGGGTCACAGATTCTATTCATACAATCATTACAGAAAGCATTGATAGCAGAAATTGCAAGGAATGTGTGTAAAAATCCAAACCCTTAAGCCTAATATGAGTTACCTGAAGTGGAAGAAATGAATGTAGAGAAAGAGACCTCAAGTTTAGTAAAAGAATATCTTTAGATATGTCACTGTTTCAATTACCAGACTATCTTTCCGGGAAACGATTTTTGGAGAACTCTCTCTCTCTCTCTGTGTGACTGCATAAAATTCTCCAGCAGCATAGAGAATAAAAAAAAACTGAACAAGATACGTGGCAAGTGGCATCGTTGCACTGGCACCATTCCCCTCCGAATCCTCTCAGGCGAGGCATTGACTTTGAAGTAGAAAAATGTGTCAGAGGCCGATATCTCGCTCGAATTTTGGAAAATCAAAGCTTATCTAACTTTCAGGTTTTTAATTACATAATTGAAACTCATCTTACTGAATGGGCCCAACTTTGATCACGGCAGTTGCTTTAACTTGTCAGTTGTCACCATCTCTAATTTTATACTTATTAGAAGCCATTGGATTGAGTCTCCAAAAGAACCTATATGATTAAGTGAACTTTCTGTTTTTTATATGCTCACCAACAAGTAACACTAAGCCTACTGCTAGTCCACCTAGAGCCATTCCATTCTCATAATTGAGATGCACTTAGGCGAGATTGAGACTGTCGGAGTGGTGTGCAAACCTTATAAATTAAGCTTTCAAGAAATGTGGGTTTGAAAAAGATTGGATTTTTTATTATTCTTTGCTCCTCACGTTTTCAAATTACCTTTGGTTTTTGGATCTTGCCATGGCTTCAGAAGAAGAAGGAAAAACACTAAAATCGCCTGATCTTTCTGGTAACTATACAAATGTCATTGTGATTTGTGAATGGCAATTTCATTTCAAAGAAACGATTTTTTAGAGAAGTGTTGATCTATGTATACCTCTCGCTGTAGGAAAATCATTTGCATGGAGAAAATTTTGAAGAAGATACGTACGTAACAATACATTTATGTAGGGAGGAACCGCCTGTCCCCACAAGATCCTAAACGAGTTCGTACTTTGTGTTCGTGGGGATGAAGTCGGTTTTGGAGAAACAAACCATATTTGGAATGGGCCGAGTCAAATATTAGATATGTAATAGCAAGTGAACCCATAGTAGAAGATTCCGGGTCCAATGCTCAGGCACACGTCCTCAATTCTCAAATAGTGGGGTCTGTGGGTTCTCATAAATTCTCAAATAGTGGGGTCTGTGGGTTCCCATGTTATGAAAAAAAAAAAATCTCAAAGTGGTGGGTTTTTTTTTTTTAGGTGCACCATTCTTGAGGAGTTGAATACTGAAAATACAATAATGGAATGTGTGGGGGTGTGTGTACATTCACATGCAATTCCATCTATTTTTTCAATTCGGGTGCGCCAGGCTCGAGCAGTTGAATACTTGTGGGGGTGTGTTTCACGTGGGATTCCAACTATGTCATTAAGTTCCCACTCCTCTCCCTCTGCGCCTGTATTTTTATTATTTTTATAGGTATAATACCCTTGGAGCTCACATCGGACTGGGAGATCTAAAGATCTAGATGGGATCTATCTCCCCCATAAAGTTTGGGACCCACCTCATCATCTTAACTCCTTAATCAATAGCTAAGAATTGTTCGTCGATCTAATAATATTGCAGTAAGAAATAAGATCAGTATAGTTTAAGGCATGGTTGGAAACTCTCCAAGTGACTGAGTCAAATATGGGGGAGACTTAGCCAAATCATCTTATCTTACTAAGATGTTTGCATTCTCAACCATTTGATAGGTATATTTAGTTTTGAACAATTCATATTTATTTTTAAGTAATTATGCATGAGGTTTAGAGTTAACAATTTAAAAATGATGATTGGAATGTAATTTGAAACATATATATTTATTCCTTACCATAGTATATGTAATACTTTTTCTTTTATTTTCCTTATCATAGTAATTATCTTGCATTATAAATTTAGTAATTTGAACTAATTATCATGAATACATGTAAATAAATGTATATTTATATTTTAAAAGTAATGGATTCATTTTTAAATATTTTTAAAATTATTTTTAAAAAAATATGACTCTCCCGAGTCTCCACATTGACTCCATCCGAGACAATTTTTTTTTTTATTTACATTAGACATGTCGAGTTCGAGTTTTCCAACCTTGGTTCAGGAGACCTCGTGTTTGTGGTCTATTAGAATGGAGGATTTGGTGGGACCCACTATAGGGTGGGCAACAAAACAATAAAAATAAACGTTTACACTGGATAGTTTCCACATATATATTTGCCCTATGCTTACGTCAAGCCCTTTTTAGATCAATCAGCATGGACCACCTAAAGAGTAATGCTACTTGTCCCGGGACTCATGTCCCGGGACTGGCCCGACTCCATAGGAGGAGGGCATTTTGGTCATTTGGCAAATGACCAAAATGCCCTCCTCCTATGGAGTCGGGCCAGTCCCGGGACATGAGTCCCGGGACAAGTAGACTTTTTGCCACCTAAAACCCCTCCACCCTATGTCTGCGTTTGCACCGACCCAAATGTACAAGACCGTTGGATCCAGTGTGAAGATTTTTTTTTTTTCTTTAAATCCATTCAACTTGTGGGTCCCAAATTGAAGGGTAAAACATCATTGCATTGACTTGAAATTTCATATTCTGGGGCGGTCCCACTTGGGTCTTTCAATCCCAACCCCTCCCATGACATGTGGGTGAAACTTCCTCACCTCATACGTGTGACAATTTCAATTTTCAGTGAGTCATTTGGAACACTGGAACAATCAAGAACATCAAACGGAATTCAGCTGCTGCAGTCCACTGTGCTTGTGACCCACTCACTCAGATCCAATGTATCCATTTAAGGTTGAAATCTGCACCGTGGGCCCACCTTTGATGAATCCAACCCAATCAGTTTTCACTGCACTCCTGTGAATTAGCAGGCACCCAATCAAATAGATGTATCCATTTCGATTGGAGATGTGATTTGTTTCCCACAAGTTCAATCTAACCGTTAATGTAACTCAATAGCCCATGAGGGTCATTTGCAGGGTTTTAGTTAGAAGTGCTTGTTTCATATCATTGCCAATTCCCCACAACATAGGTCCAGTAGAATAGCAAATTAAAAAAAAAAGAAGCAAGCCAATTCGGTACTTGCAAGTTCTTATGTACAGTGTGTCTCAGCTCAGGCAACAATTCTCTCTCTGCCATCAGGAGGGAACCTGCAACATGGGACAATCAAATGGGCTAAAAGTCCCGGGCGTACATGGCACCAATTAAAATGCTCATGGGAACCCCAAGGGGTAGCTCAGTTGGCCTAGGACTACGATTTGCACCCGGAAGTTGTAGGTTCGAAACTACACTATCACACTAGGCCTACAAAGGAGTTCATCCGGCTTCCCTTTGGGCCCGGAGGGATTAGTCCAGCCCAAAGAGTTGGAAACCCTCCGATAGCAAAAAAAATAGAAAAAAAGAAAAAAAATTAAAATGCTCATGGAGTATTTGCTAGAAGGAAACCATCAAAAAAGGAAAAATCAAAGGAAAGACCATATCTGTAGCAGTGAAGCAAATGGATAAAATCAGCCAAAAGAATCATTACATAAATGATATAGTGAAAGACATAAAAATAAAGGGGGCCTGGCCAATCCATTAGTGCGTGTTAATAATTAGATGAGCATGTCACTTACACAATTGAAATGCTGGTTTATCAATGTCACCATTTGTAGGTGTTTCTGTCAGCCACCATCATGCATCATGCCCTACCAGAGGAAGTCAAGCCAAAATATCATATACACAATTAAAAAGTAAAAAAACAAGGGTACCTCCACTTTATTTCATACAATGGAGTCTAGATGACCGGACGCTTGCCTTCCCTTGCCTTTTCCCTTGGGCCTCTGCTCCAGCTTTTCTTGTGTTTCATTCCTGTTCCCTTCAGATGGGATGGTAGCATTAGTTCATAGGACTTACGACATGACAAACCAAGACCAAACCAATGAATCTGTTCTGATGCTCTTGCTCCATGCTGCTCTTCTTTGGAGAGGAATTAATAGTATCCTAAGCTGATCCTAGTCCTCACTCCTTGTTAGTAATGTCTGATGCACCCACTCCATAGTCCATAGAACTGAGGCCAGTTCATGCTTGGGCACCTTCCAGATTGGTGATCCTTGCCACCAAAGCTTAATACAGCAAGGGAAAGAAAAAGAACAAAGACTGCATGATTTGGATCATCCATCTGGGAAGATAATCAAGCCATTGCTTAATCCATTAAAAGGCCCATCATAACATGTCCCAAGGCCCCAGCAACACATAATGAGTGCATCAGGATGAAACACAAATGTGATGCATGAGGACCTTGCCATGCCCTCGATGCCCATGGTCAAATGGCTTTTTTACAACCTCATCTGGTTCTTAATTGATGCAGTCTATTGAACCAAATTGAGTGAAGAATCATGTGAAATATGTCATACTTCACAGGTTTACTGTGCCAAAGGAAATGCTGTTGGACTTTCTTCACTCTCAGCTGCATGGTGAGATACCTCTCCTCAGGAATCGACAAGAGTATGTCCTTCAAAGAGGGAATGTCTTTCTCAGCAACAAACACCGAAAAGGTTTCCCAGTCCAAAACCTCAAAAAAAGGAGGCACATAATTGTCGGATATGATCACAGGCACACATTCATAGAAGATGGCCTCAACTACTCTAGGGCTGTGAACTTCGTAGCCTTTTGGACAAATGCAGTACTTGCTGGTTTTCATGTGATGGATGTACGTCATTTTACCATCAATTCCTTGAAACGTCGGGCCAAAGATTTTCATATTGGGATCTCTGTTTTCCCAGTACTGAAGTAAGATCGGACGGATCTTCCCATGCATATTTCCAGCAAAAAAGGCCAGAATCGGCCTCTCAGAAGCCGGTTTACCTCCCAGATTTTCGAGTGGGTTCTGCGATGAACGCACACTAGTTACTGGAAGAGAGACATCCTTTCCTAGTATGAAGCCTTTGGAAACATCAGCATTGCACAGTGCTCTTAGAGAAAGTCTCAGATCCTTCCTCGTTTCATATGGTGCCTAACAAAAGCATGGTTTTGTTAGAACTTGATTTAATTCACAAAAAATTGCCACATGTGAACCTAATTCTAAGAAAACATGCTTATGATACCCTTTAATACTTAAAGATGACCAACCTAATTTACCAAAGAAACCTAGCACGAATCAAGCAGTTGTAAGCATGCTAGCCACATATGACCCTCAGTTCCATCAAAGGGAACACATTTGGACATTTGAAATCTATGTGAGCATTTGGCTTGGGAAAAAGGAGGGAAAAATTACTGACTTTTCTTCCAAACAAACAATCCATGTGGGCAGGTTCATGCATTTCTAACCTAATTTATACCTAAGGGGAGAGGTGAGATAAATGGTGAGTGAATTAGAGTCATGGAATGAATGACCAACTTTCTACAGAAGATAGATCACCACCCTTCCCCTGCCTACAAATATCCCATATCGCCTTCACTACTCTTTCCACAAAAACCAGGTGAGAAGGATACAAACTTGACCTGCATTTCTCTGACACAATTCCATCCAGAGGAACCCATTAGAATATTCCAAAATCAAGCGGAACAACATGACCCTCACGAAAAAATCAAAATCATATATTGAATAATACTAGCATATTTACTTGTTGAGTATGATTATGATTAGAAGAATCAATTAAATCATAACTAGGATGGCCATGATCTAGGGTTGAAAATGTCCACAATTCTTCAGCTTTAGTCAACCAATTGTCTAGAGCTCAATCTCTCTATTACTATAGGTCTATAGAAAAAATGCTAAGCTTGATGGAACCTTTGGGCATGTGATGAGTCCAGAAAGAGAAGCCTTAAGCGCCTCTATGTATAGCCACAATATGAGCCTGCCAAACTTGTAGGGGCCCTCTAGGCCCCGGTAATCCCTGTGGACCCACTCAGCCCATGGTCATATGCCCACTCCATCAAATACCTTAACTTAAGGATATCCATAACATGCTGAGGCCTTGATTATGTAGGGTCTTAGTTTGGTGATCCATAGTTTATACCATAATGTGACAAATGGTGCAATCCTAATTCCTAAACATTCAATTCACAGCCTGTAGAGAATGCTAAGAAAGATACATAGGAGCAACCAACACCCAACAGGAAGAAAAAAGGCCAAATTTTGGAATGCTAGGTCTTTCAGTATGGGTGCATGAAATACATGACCAAACCAGAAAACAGTACAGAGTCAAGGCCCAAAGACGTGTGTGTGTCTATATATATTGCTGATACTTTTAACTTGAAGGCCTAGGGATCGATCCATTGGCATCTATGTGATACTAAGGTGCCAACACCACTCAACCATGAGTGTGTTGGGATTTGTCTCTTGTTTTTCCCTATTATGTAATTGGGCTTTTTATGATCTGTGTCTTTGTTGTGTGGTTTTGTTTTAGGTGTAGTTTTCTTATACCCCCTGCCTTTTGTTCCTCTTGTTTGCACCCTTTTGTGCTTTGTATTGTTTCTTCTTGAATAAAATTTACTAGTAACTGATGAAAGAAAAAAAAGGAAGAGTTGTACCCAGTCATGGCAAGCTGCAAGGAAATGATCTGCACCATTGGTTCTGTTCCAGAAAGGATATTTTCCCGCAATCTTGTCAATGTATGTCTTTAAGAATTCTACCAGCTTACGCCGGTCGCGTGATTCTGGTGTAATCATGACAGTCCGAAGAACACGTGAACTGAAAGGCAAGTAAAACAGATGGGCTTTTCGTGGGTGCTTGACAACAAATTGTTTGTTTCCCTCCATCAGTTTCATGAACCATCCCTCTGAGGCATAAATTCCTCTGAGAAATGGCGTGTGGAATATGGGTTTTTCTCCTTCCCTATAGACATAGACTTTGAGTTTACGTTCCATCAACTCATAGCTCCTGTAAGGGTGATGACACAAAATATTCAAAAGTAAATGTTGGGTAGAAAAGCAAATAAGCAATCTTAACAAATCAATATCATTGTATCTAACCGGTGAACTGCATGTCTCTATTGAGTATTGACTAATAGAAGCACTGAACAAAATAAGGAAAGATGTCCGGAGATATGACCACTGTTTTTAATTTTTATTTTGGCAACAGAACAATTCACCTACACATGATAAGGACTTGCACAATTCAAATGATGCAGCCGAAATTCGCACATGATGTTAAAGAACTGTAGATCTGATATATCACTGACACCTGAGCTCTATAAGATCCTTAAAAAATTCCAAAAGAAATCCAGAATAATTTCTTCTACCAGTGATTGCCTTTAGAAATCATCTCAGATCAATCACAGCTCGCACTACAGTTGAATAGTGATCACATACAATCAAGGAAAGACAAGTAGAGAAAATATGAATGGAACTGGAAATTACCATCAGAACTCATGCTCCAATGCCATGTGAGATTAAAAGCTGAACTCAAAAATCTCAAACTAAGAAAGCTACAGAACTTAAAATAGAGGAAGAAAGAGAACAACGAAAAGATTTTTGCTGGAAGATTGTGAATTCTCAGAAAGAGATTGTGCATTATAATGTCAAAATAATTCAAAATAACATCAGACTTCTCTAACAACCAGATTCCAAAAAAAAAAATGAGAATGCCTAAGTTAATAGTGAGATTAAGGTGATAATTTAAATGACACTAGGCAGAAAATCTTCCAACTTGATCACAACTGTCAGCGTCAACCAAACACTTCTGCCAATTCTTTCTTCTGGTACCAGTTCATAAAGAAAGCTTCTTTTTTTATTTTTTTATTTTTTTTGGGAATGATGTTCATAAAGAAAGCCCATCCAAAGCATCCACAAAACATTTGGAGCATTGGCAGTTCACATTTTGACAAACACAAATAAATTGCAGGACATTAACTTGAATTAACCAAAATGAAAATTCAATAGGGATCTCTAGGGACTCTACTATCTTATTCTAGGAAAAACAAAGTCATATGAAACATTACAAAGGCACAAAGACAGTTTGACCCATGGTACTTAAATTTGAATATGGGAATACTTTCATTCAAAACTGTGAAGCAGATGCACAATAACATAAAATCTTAATGGGATTAGAAGTTCAATGAAAAATCAATTACATCTGACTTACTTATTAGACACTACATTTATGTGAAACAAATATGTATGAGACCCACATAATTCAAGTGCTAAGAGCTACAGCTATTTGTCCAACCTATGATTATGATCCCCCACCAGTGGGATATTTTGGGGGTAATGGGGTGCAACTTACAACCCATCCATGGAAGCCTCAGAGGTTGAATAGAAGAGGTCTTTCAGATGTGTGTCATGCAACAGATAGAATGTTCTTGGTAACTAACTTAAAAATATGCATAAAAAACCACATACTTTTGGATGACTAAATTAAATGATTCCAGACAGTAACTTGTCGAGCACTTGCATAATTATAGTCTTACCTTTTAAACTCGGAAACATTTCGGAAAACAGGACTGTAAAGCTCACGATCGTTTTTCACAACAGGAGCATTCTCAATCTGCACCTTTGCCGACAAAAGTTCCCTGTCACTAGTAGAAGACCATCGCGGTTTCTACAACAGACAGAAAAGGATTAAAAAGGCAGTGGTCAGAACAAATCTCAATAGAACAACTTTACTCTAAATGCAAGTAGACCAAAACCTAAAGGCTGAAGGGTTCAATTTCCCACCACTGAACGGGGAGAAACGCAGTTCCGTTGCAACAAGCGGTTCATCTCCGCTATCGTTGTTGGTGGTTTTCCTCTCTTCAGTAATATTGGCATTCTAGCTACTGATGAATGATCTCTCAAAGTGATGGCCGGAACACTTTGCACTATGTCTGTATTTTCTCCCTTTATAAACGTTTTCTCTGCTAGTTTTCCCATAGAAGATGTGTCCAACACACCAGATGCTTCATGAACTATAGAACTCATATTTGATTTTCCAACCACTCTTCCATTCAAATCAGAAATCCTGGCTGATGCCCCTGGTGTGAATGCAAGACCATTGTCTGAGCCGCTAACCTTCTCTATAGCCAAAACAGGACCCAGATTCCTAACATCGTTAAAGGAGAAATTATCACCTGGTTTTCCAATGTTCTCTGATGGAACCTCTTTTCCTGGCTCTTTGGCCCTTTCTAATGAAGAACTATTACCAGAATATCCAAACTTCTCTGATGGGAAATCATTGTCTGGGTCAAAAACTTTCTTAGGTAAAAGTTCATCATCTGAGTCTCCATCCTCATCTAGTGCAAGATCGTGATCAGGGTCTCTACCCCTCTCTAATACAAAATTCTCTTCTGGGTCATTTTCATTCATTTCACCACCATGCTTACCTTCAACCCCTAAATCAGAAGCCTCAGTTTTCATCACCACTCCAGGAACTACTGATGAGTCTGGAAGCCATGCAGGCTCATGGGAAGAATTCCCATTCTCAAGATTTCTTTTTACTAGTTTTTGAACCCTAACAGCAGGAGGCAAAGATGACAATACATTTCCAGAGGGAAGAGCAAGTGACTGAAATACTAAAATAGCAATGGCAATTAACCCCATCACCATAACCAATCTCCTAAATTCCATCTTACTAACCTGTCTACATCGACCAGCAAACTCCATACTATTAATCATAAACCTAACAACTCATAATATGAGGAATCACCCAGACAGCAGAAAGAAGAAGAAGAAAAAGAAGAAGAAGAACTTGTGGCCCACCTGAAATTTAAAACATGTGATGGGGATCACAGATTCTATTCATACAATCATTACAGAAAGCATTTATAACAGAAATTGCAAGAAATGTGTGTAAAAATCCAAACCCATAAGCCTAATAGGAGGTACCTGAACCTGAAGGGGAAGAAATGAATGTAGAAAAGGGGAACAATTTAGAGAGAGAAAGAGACCTCAAGTTTAGTAAAAGAATATCTTTAGAAATGTCACTGTTTCAATCACCAGACTTTCTTTCCAAGAAACGATTTTTGGAGAACTGTTGATAGCTCTCTCTCACCGCATAAAATTCTCCAGCAGCATAGAGAAGAAAAAAACTGAACAAGATACGTGGCAAGTGGCATGGTGGCACTGGCACCACTCCCCGCCGAATCCTCTCAGGCGAGGCTTTGGCTTTGAAGTAGAAAATTGGGTCAGAGTCCGAAATCTCACTCAAGTTTTGGAAAATCAAAGCTTATATAACTTTCAGGTTTTTAATTACATAACTACCACAAGAACCCGTTCCAAGCACAAGTCTAACCATACAATTCAAACCAAATGCGATTGCACAACAGTAAATTTTTTAAAATAAAATAAAAAAAGAATATCAATAAGTATACCTATTTTTGCAATTAAGAGAGGTAAAATAGAAAGAAAATAGGAGAAGTGAAGTAAAAAAATAGAAAAATATGAAGAAAAAGAGATGTGAGTAGAAAGAAACTTTTGCAGAAACTAAAAAGGCAAAATGAGGAGGTTACAAACGACATGATAGTTACGTGAGTGGTGAAAAGTGGATAGTTATATGAGATTATTAGTATTGCATAAGATAAAAAACGGGCAGTTACGAGATATAAGAGAAAAGAGAATAACTACAGTCAAAATAAGAAGAGAGGGTCCAAATTAAATTGAAAACCTCTCATCTTAATATAGTATAATTGAAACTCATCTTACTAAATTAGACCAGCTTAAATCTTATTTAGTATCTACTAATGAGTTTATCAAAAGAGCTGCAATAATTTAATGTAGGCCAAGTAAGCCCCGTCTCATAATGTTATTTGTGGAAAATAAATTGGACACCTCCCTAAAATAACGTTTGTCTGTCCACGTTCATCACATGCAAGTTTTGAATGGATGGTCAAAATAAATATTAGTGAATAAAAAAACTAGCGCAGATACAGTTAAGCTCCTCAATTATTATATATGAAGCGAAGTGGTTTCAAATTGAAATCAGTTCCAATTGATTTTGACTCATCCAATTTACCAATTTAATTTAGCTTGACCCTAACAAACGGCTCAGATCGGGATAAATTAGGTCGGGCCAGAAATAAAGCACACTTTTTGGATCCAACCTGACCCTTGTATTTTTAAAAACATGGTAAAAATTAATCTGGTTGGCGCCGAGACTCGAACTCAATACAATATGGACTTCAAAGGATCAACCATACAATATGAACTTCCTTGTGTAAAGCCTCTTGAGGGCTATCAGCCGTACTTCCTTCCAACATTAGTATTACTACAAATGCCAATAATGCAACAGATCTTGTACATTTGATTGAAAGGCCCATCTTTAGGCTGTCAAAAAAAAAAAAAAAAAAAAGAGGAAACTGAGTTAGAAATAACAAGTTTGCAAAAAGAGGATCGAAGAAGTCCCAGCAACAGAAAGCAATAGAACATTTTTGTTTAGAATCCTGTTATGAAAACCATGTTTTTTGAAGTTTTACCAACTCATGTAACCTTAAAAAGAGAATTAGAATTTGAAAAGACATTCCACTCGATTTGTACTTCTCAATACTGTCATTGATGAGGATAACTTCATTTTGACAGGTGAGGCCCCCCTTGCTATCCCACCCAGTTATCAATAATCTTACTATAAATAGGACCTTTTATGATGGGTCCCACTTAGTATTTAATTGCATGAGACAATGGATGACATTGTATTATCACTTTTTTTTTTATCAAACACTCAATTCAAAGGTGAAAAAAAAAACTCGGATTGATGTAAAATTTAAAACTACTATATAAAACTGGAGGGCGTTCATTTTGAGCGGTTTGGATTTCATTTAGGTGGGCCCCACTGTGGTGTTCCACTCCTTTTTAACAAAGGGTTTTTCTAGGCAAGAGCCTCAATTGATCCGGATTCAATTGGGGGATACATTGATCTTTTCTTAAAACTGAAGAAACAATGAGGAAAGAAAAGCAGTGACGATCAAGTGATCCAGGGCCTTCTTGAGCTCCCCATTTATCATGATGGACCGAAAGATAGGGGCCCCATTTTGGATTGTGTATGTACTGAATCATCTTGATAGGAAAATAAGAGCCATTGGATTGGCAGACATGTTAAATTAACCAAACTATTCCGGCTACTCTAATATGGAATCCTGATTAGATGGCCCTGATCAAGGTGATTTTTCAGTCCATGATGGAGAGATCCATCATCAATCCATCATGGTAGCACATGAGGTCGGCTCACATGATCACAAATCACAATTCAGCTGCATTTTGAAATTGAAAGGCAGAAAAATTCAAGTCTCAATTGTGTTCTTATATCTCATTGATCAACCATACCACTACACCACATAACATCTTTTTATTAATAGTTACCAACAAAAACTTAAAATTAGTTAATGAGAAAGGGACTCAGCCCCACTTTGGAATATTGACCGTGAGTTGGAATTTATCTACGCGGTATTTATAAAAATAACTATATTTTTAGAATACTGACCCCTATAAATACTGTTGTTATTATTTTCATACTTATGCATTGTACTTTAAGCATAAATGATCAAACTTTTGAAATAACTATTTATATGATTTCCTATATAGTCATTAATTTTCTATGACAACCATTTTACAATAAAACTAAACTCAAATGAATAAATAAAATATGGAATTGATCAACAAAAATAATAAGTTTCATAATTATTAAGAAAATGACAATATTATTGAAAAAAGAAAAACTCGCGACAATAGCGTGGAGCTAAAGAGGAGGCGGGAAACTTTCCATGTAACTGATGTGCTACCATGCACCCTTGCCGAGTGAGAAAAGGTAGAGTCTGGTTTTTTTCTTTTTTGTGTGTGTTGCTTTAACTTTTATAAATTGTGATGTAAATAGAGTGGAACACTACGATAGACCTCATCTATTAAAAATCACAATCATGAAGGCAAACATCCTTGCTATTTATGGGATACCTCAAATTCTCACCTCATTCTGGGTTATTTCCACGGTCAAATTGATTCTTAAAAATTAATAAAAAAAATACAAAATAACAGAGTTTTTCAAATAAAGTTTTTTTTTTTTTTTTTTTGTGATTTGGACTCTCCATCATGCCTTTTGTCTTTTAAGAAACTCCCAATATCATCATATTTCTATCAAGGCAATAGCATTTGAGTGTTAATGGGTCCCAGTGTCTATAAGTGCCACTAATCTAAGGAATTTCAAGTATTTTTGTTTCTTTTGATGATGTGATTTTTTTTCCTTTTTTTTAGATAATGAAATGCCGATTTCTGAGTTGTCAGGTTTATTTAATCCTTAGTCTTTTTTATTCAATCCACTCTCGGTTCTGGGTTGTTTGCTTTTTTTTTTTTTTTTTTTTTTATCTATTGATTTTGATTGTTTACTTTTTTTTAAGAATGTGAAACTAATGGTAAAAGGAATCTCCAATAATATTGGTCCATTTAAATAAAGAATTAAGCTCATTCTTATTATCATCATCATCTGCTTTCTCCAATATAATTCTATTTCTCTATGTTAACAAGAGAACTTTCATTTTTTCCATTCATTTACTTTTTAAGTTCATTGTATTTTTTTAGAGCAACTTCAATAATTTGTTTGTTTCTTTGTGTCTCTTTTTAGTACCGTCTCGTATCTCATTTGCATGCTTAGTTTAGATCAGTGTTCAACTCATTTTAAAATGTAATCATCTTGAGACAATTGGTGCAGTTTTTAAAAATTTCAATTTGAGAGGTAAACATTTTTTAATTCATTTACTTTTGAGTTCATCATATTTTATTTGAGAGATTTTAGTTATGTCATTTTAATATGATTTATACAAAAGAATTATCATTTGAAAATTTTATAGATTTGTAATATTTTTATAGTTTTCATAGATTGTGAGTTTTTTTTCCCTTTTTTGTTTCAACTTTTGGGTATTGGGTTCTCCTTGGGTTTTTTTTTTCTTTTAAATAACTTTTTAGCATGGGATTTGCTGTGAATTCTCATTTTTCTGTTCTATTTTTAAATTTTTTTTAATGCTTATCATTGTGAGTTAATTATTTATTTTACTTCCATTGGGTTCTTTAAGTTCTCTTTGTGAAATCTTTTTATGGATTTTTCTTATTTATTTTGTGGCTTCATATCATAAGTTGGTTTGGTTTTTCTAAATATCTTTTATCATTATATTGCTATGAATCTTTATTTATATATATTTTTATAGCCTTTTTAATAAAATTTATTTCGTTTTATTTTTTATTTCTTTTACTATAATTTCTCACTTGTGATGGGTTTTTAATTTTTTTTATTTTTATAATGGTTTTTCATGAATTTGTGGGTTCTTTTGTCTTGGCCCTTCTGTGCTCCATTGTTGAGGGTTTTTTTTTTTTTTTCCTCATGAGTGTTTGATTCTTTTAAATTGCTTATGTTATTGAGTTGATTATGGATTTTCATTTCTATGTGTCTTTCAAATTTCATTGGATTTTATTTATAGTTTATATTGTTTGTTTGTTTTGATTTTTTTTTTTTAGTTTTCTTGATCATTAATCTTCAATTTTCTCGGGCTTATGTTTTTTTTTTTTTTTTAATTATATGGTATTCAGTATTGAATTCTTATGGACTTTTTTCCCCTCTTTCTCAGACTAAAACCTTTTGCAATTAATTTTAAAGAAATTGATAATAAAATTTTTTTTATAAATTTTAATATTATGATTATATTGCCCGTGTTAAGCACGGGCGTGTTTTTCTAGTTAGTAATGATTGGAAGCCATAAAAAATCAAAAGTTGGAGTGTCGCTCATTTGGGCCCAACTTTAATCATTGCAGCTGCTTTAACTTGTCACCATCTCCAATTTTATACTTCTTAGACGCCATTGGATTGAGTCTCCAAAAAAACCTATATGATCAGGTGAACTTTCTTTTTTTATATGCTCACCAACAAGTAACACTAAGCCCACTCCTAATCCACCTAGAGCCTTTCCATTCTCATAATTGAGATGCACTTAGGCGAGATTGAGACTGTCGGAGTGGTGTGCAAACCTTATAAATTAAGCATTCAAGACATTGACCAAAATTAAGCATATGTTTGAAGTTTGCCTAAGCAACTTGATTTATTGGCTAAATCCACCTTGCATTTCACTGTAAATCGTAAGTTCGATGATCCATCCAGTTGTTTAATGTTTTCGGCAGTCTCCATCAGTGCAAGGATGTTATAAAATTAAGCCTATGCTGGAAATTAAACACAAGGAGCAGTGTGACAACTTCGTTTTATCCTTTTCCACAAATAACAACGAACTTATAATTTCCAGGATGAGTCACTCGAAAATCAGAATATATGGTGGAAAGTCAGGATAACCTAAAAAAAATGACACTATTTTTACTTCTTTTTTTTTTTTTTTTTTTTTTTTTTTTTTCAGTTTTACTGTTTTTCCCCTACATTGAGGGCTCGCGTCAACTCACACGCCCATGTCTCTTTACCAGCTAAGCTACATCTTGGGGACCGGACACTGATTAACATTTACGATTTACTTATAATTGTTTAAAATAAGTTTCACTTCCCTGAGGAAAATTCCCAAATTAGAAAAAATCCCAACATTTTTTGGGACGGTTATTTTCCGAGAAGGATGCTTGTGGCAGTGATTCCATCCTCCAATGCTGGAAAAAACCGTGTTGCTTTCACAGTGCTTGCCTGCTTGGTCATATGTATTTTTAACCGTGATCTTTTATATCATGTGCAAACCTTTCATTTGAGTAGCCCAAGGATGAATGCCTGTCCCAAAAGGATGCCATGAATTGCATGGTCCCACCTGTACGACCAACAATAATTCCACCCAGACAAGATGATTGCACAGATGAGAACTAAAAAATGGTACTACTTTATCAATGTTGAAGATTACTTATCTGCAGAGGAACAAATAATGAAATAATAATAAAAAGATGATGATTCCAAAATGTTCTGCACAACTAATTGCACCGACACATAAAATAAAAGATACAACACCACCTATTGTCCCTTTTCCTGCTTCCCTTTTCATTGTCTTTCTTACTTTTTTCACTTTTCATGCCTCCACTTTCCCCTCTTGGTTTCTGGTTTCTGCCTCTATCGAAGAGAGAACTAAAAGTGAGAGCAAATCACAAGATCATTAGTCACAAAAGCACGATTCTCATTATTGCCAAACGAAATATCTATGCAGTTCCACCTGAAGACTGACCAGCTTTAATCTGTCAAGTGATACAACTTAATTTGCCAGAATAGCCATTGGACTTGCCTTCGTTAAAAGACACTCGATGTGAAGCTTTCAAAATTCAAACGACTCGCTTCATATCACGAGCAGCTGACAAATGATCCTGCAAAATAGATGCCATTTAAAATTAGTACATTGCGAAGAAACTTGCACTTGCCATACAATATCATATTCCAAGAATAAATTAAGACCATGGACAGGTTGAGCCGTTTGGTACATGGTCTGCTAGTTTTGTTTCAACCGTATTGCAAGCTTCAACGCAGAAATTCAAAAGGTGAACATGGAGGCTCTTGACCCTACCGATATAAAATCAAAAGCTTTTGTTTCCTCTTTCTTTGAGGTGTTTGCAGCTGTACTAATACTTGTAATGGGATTATTTGTCAGTTGAAAAATGTCGGGGAAGGCTGAGTTTCCTCCTTCCACGCCAATACCAGCAGCATTACCAAGTCCAGAGTCTCCTGGAGCCCCAAGATTTCCAAGGTGTTGAAAATTCATTGTAGCCAGCAGCTGCTGCTGGGCAATAAGACTTGCCATTGCACTGTAATTAATGGGCTGGGAAGATAGCCCTTGGTCGAACATGAAATTAGGAGGGATGCTGTATTGAATAGGGCCCAAGGGAAACAAAGAAGTGGGGTTTGAGGGGCTCACACCACCAACAGTTGGAGAATGGAATACACTATTTAGAACTTCATTTTGTGCAGGGTTAGTGGATTGATTGCTTAAATCTGAGAAGGTGATTTCAGAGAAGGGCCTGCCAATATTTCCAGGTTGCTTTCTTTGCTCAGGTGCCATTACATTGATAGAAAGATCTGCCATCAAATCATTCACATCTCTCTTGCTGGCTGTTTCCTGCGTTGGTTGCATAGGATAGGAACTGAAAACATCAAATAGTTCAGGCTCGCATTTGTTCGTTTGCGTAGTAAGGTCAATACTGGCCTGCTTGTCATCAACAGTCAATCCTGAAAAGATGTCATCAGAATGCCCTTTATCATCAATAGTGTGAAACGATACATCAGCAAATGGGTCATCTTCCTTTTTGCTTGGGGTAGTGCTGCCTCCAAAGAGGTCATCAACAACAGGACTTGCAGCCGTTGGATTGGGAGTGCTCTGGTCCATTTGCTTTTGGGTCGAATCTTCATTCCCATAATCATCTTGATAGTTGGTGTCTATCAAGTCAGGCATCTGAACAACATCTGTCTGAGCTTTACCTGCAACAGTATTTGCTCCAGCAATCTTCTCTCCATCCAAAAGGCTCAAGACCTATTCATTGCATCAAACAATAATGTAACACATAGTTGACTGAGGAAGTTCAGATACAGTTTTGAGTTCCTTGATCTTTAGCCTCTTTAAATTATGGATAACCACTTAGCATAATAAAAAACAAAAAGAAATCTCTGAAAGTCAATTTCCTCATTATGTAAAGCTTACAAGTGGTTTAACCAGAAATTATAAGATGGCTAAAAGTAAAGTACACAACTCAATAAGCATTTAAGAAGAAGAAGAATTTAGTGCTTGGTCGTGTCAAAAGTCCTTAAAACATGGTCCATGAAAGAAACAGCTTTCTGTCTTGGAGGTTCAAATCTTTCACACTCTCACCCGAGTGCTAGGAATCGACCCCTGGCACTGGCAAAGCACGGTCACAGCAGTATCCTGTGGCAGAGTACAGGAGGACTATGATGCCCATATACAAGATGGATATGGCAAGGGCACACCATGCCACCATGGAAACAGCAGACATATGGATTTTACATATAAAAAGTTTTAAGCATCAGATATGATATGACATAATATGTTGGTTATTTTGAAGTATCCAGGTACCATATCAGGAGAAGCACACCTGGACGGAGCACCAGAAAAAGGCAAAGGCATGCAGCATCCATGTATGATCCCTTGGATGATATGTTAGGCCAGTTCTAGGAGTAGGTAGCTTACCATTCCTCCCATGTAATACACCTAAATCTCTTCAACTTAACATTCTTCATAAAAGTTTCATCCTAAGAGAATGGCTGACCAACCTTTTACAACTTAAACGTACACAACTATGATAATGTGACTTTAAGAAGCCATCTTGGCCACCATCAACCAAAGTAATGAAGGGGTAAGAGCGTCTCTGCTTTGTTAATGGATTCTAATAGTTGTAGATCCTAAGGCCTCAAAATCAGTTGTAGAGAAAGGTAATAAAAGTAGAAGGTGTCTCAATCCAACGATGAATGCAACTCCAATCAGGATCCAAGTTGAGCCAATGAGGGGATAGCAGGTGAGTGAGAAGGAGATGAGATCGGTAGAGGCACAGCTATATAGCTCAAGTGCACATTTTCCTTGGTAAATTATGGTTTACTCTCATCCATTTTTATCTTAATACACAATACTCAACAAGGAACATCCAAAGTAATCAACATGCCAAAAACCCACAAGGAGCCAGCACACATAATATTGGGCAGAAGAATCCTAGAATACTTCACTACTGAATGCACCCTGAAGAAGGTGTTGAATAGGCTTTCCAACCAAAACAAATCCAACAAAAGCAAAGAATAAGACAATTGGTACCTTGTTTGCCTTTTCCCTTAGAGAAGATTGAGGAGACTCAGAACATTTGATAATGACATCTATATTTTCGCTGAAATAAGATGCAATGGTAGAAAAAAATGCATCATCTTTTTTCCTCAAAATTGACTCAAGAACACACACGGCCTTCATGCGGACCTGGAAAATACATAGCCCAAAAAAAATCCTTAGAACACCACTGAAGATGGAATGCAAGAATTAACATGTAGCCATAATGTCATTTTCTTCGTTGTTATATTCACAACTGAACGTTGGTCATTGCCAAACTGGAATTTATTGAAGAAAGAGATGAAAATATAGCATAGCAGAACCAAGAGGCGTTATTCTAAAACAAAAGGTAGCAATGAGAGCAACACAAATATTTAGCTACAAGAGTTTTTCCCCCCTTGAATGGCACACTACAAGAGATTGTGGCATTTCTGCTTCCGAGCTCAGAGAAAGCAAACATTGTAGGCTCATCTATTAAGGCTGTTGGTTTATACTAAAATTTTATGTTCTTTGTGGATGCACTTTTGCCATTCTTGGTTATTTAATAATGATCTCAGATTACCATTTGAAATTTGAAGAGAGAGAGAGAGAGAGAGAACAAGCATCACAAACAACACAAACAAAACAACAGCCATACAACAGAAAAACATCCAAAATGACATTAGAAGTAGTGAAGAACTACCTTTTTCTTGAATAGTTAAAAAGGGATCCTCCTCTGAAATTGACATGCCAATTTCTCGAAATGTACCCAAGTTAAAACAACAAATTCTTGATCACGAGGATTGGATACTATGATTGTTATCACTGATCATGAAGATAGGATTAATGAGCATTGACAACATCCGACTTAATTGGTTTGATCACCATAGCAAGAGGTTAAGATTAATGGGAAAAAAAAAAACAAAGGATTTATGATCATTAAAAAAACAAAGGATTTACATCACCACCACCGAAGTGTTGTCCCAACTTTTTTGAATTTTGTTTTGACATTTCAGTCTATCCTGAGCCAAATCCTCATATAGGTTGCACTTTCAGATATACCCTTACTACTTCAATCCCTGTCCTCTTTGGACTACCTCTTTTTCCTTGAGGTGACATCAATTTGCATAGAGAAATGTTTCCTCACCACACCGTTGTTGGTCTGGGTTGTAAAAGTCTATCTCAAACAACCACCCCCCACCCCCACAAAGACACACACACACAAAAAGAAAAAAAAAAGAAGAAAAGGACAATCTTGGGCTCATCAGATTGGTAACCGAATAACCTCTAACTTACATTGGTAACCGAATAACCTCTAACTTACATCTCATAAATAGAAACACTTAAAGACTCTTAATATTACTGAAACATAAATGGAAACTTCCTTGGTAATATAAGGGATGCTTTGGATGTCTGGCACAACAGGGAATGGTCTACATTGACTCTTTGTTCATGTAGACCCATATGTGGCACCTGTACAGCCCAAATGGGTCTGATCTGGTTGACCCTATACTCTGGGCAATATCACATCACTTGTCTAATACAACTTATATATTAGGAGGCCGGAGGCCTACTGTGGTTCAGAGCATGAAGTTCCCCTTATAATACAACTTATTTATTAGGAGGCCTACTGTGGTTCAGAGCATGAAATTCCCCTTAAAACTTTCATATCTAGGCCAGGGATTATAGCAAGATGCATATCCTCATGTAAAAAGACAGTTCTTATTGTTGTTTCCTGGCCTAGATTAAACAGACTGTACAACTTTTTTTGGACCAGTGAGAGTAACAACAGCATTACACAACTTAATACAACAATGCTGGAATCTGTAGACGGACAAAATAAAAAATAAAATAAAAAACATACCTGCCACAAATGAGAGTTGAGCTTTGACTCAAGTGCATGACTTAAAGCCAGTGGATCTAGTTTTGAGGCCTCCACGAGAAATATCTGAAGTGCATCACGAGTGGGCTGCAAACGCACACCACCTGACGAGACAATGGTCTCCAAGAGCCTCTCTTCGCGGCTTTTTACCCCTGTATGACCGGAACCAGTATCCCCATTCATCATCTCTGTTGCGGTTGCTCTTGAATCCTGGACCCAAGGTCCAGCACCCACATTCCTCGACGTCTCGTAAGTACCCCAACTTGCCCTGGATTGTTCTTCTCTCTCATATCTATCAGGGCTACCTGCTTCTATTGTCAGTGACCTCCCCAGGTTCGGACTCTTATAGCTCCCGTTATCATTTTTACCAAGAGAATGAGCTGCAGTGAATGTGTTCAATCCTTGTCTTATCGAAGCGCTTCCAAGACCCACCACCTCACTAAGAAAAGATTTCTTATCATCCGTCTGCACCTCAAAATTTGTATTCCCAAAACCTTGAATCCGCCTATTTATATCCTCTGATGGGGCTGGCTTGTTGTCCTCGGAAGAGAAAACTGCCAACATGGCCTCATGGGCAATGTCGCGAACAGCCTTATTGAGGGCATCTCCTCTCAAGGGATCCAGATGGCCCTTATAATGAAACAACCGTCGTATCACAGCCGAATGCCGCTGCATTTCCCTCTTGAATTCGACACCAGATTTCCCGACTGAATATTTGATCAGCCTAAGGGCCTATACAAGTAAAAGGAAAAGGGGCAGAGAGATTTCATATGAATCAAATTACAATTTGTAAAACATATGCACTCATCATCTGAATGTTCCAGCCAAAAAATTGTGTAATACTTTACATGAAAATTCAGATTTTAGATAAAACCCAACTTCTTAATGTAATAGAGAGGAAACAAACTTCACAAATCACAATGCTTGGCCAAATCAGCAATATTTTTCAGTTAACCAGCAGCTGTCAATTAGGCAAGCATTTCATACTAGTTGGAACTGGATCCCTCTCCTTAGGTGATCCAGACCATTCATCTGGTGGACTCAGGTAATGCAGGAAATATTCCAACACCAAACAATCAAAGACCATTCACCATTCAGTGGTAATTGGCATGCAGATAGGAGTGGGAACTCTTTTCAACACTCCCCTAGCTCTAAACAGACAAGAGGAAGCAATTCAGATGACCGATCTAGGAAGGCAAAAATGAACAAAAAAAAAAAAATGGTTCCAAAAACAGTCTCATCACATAAAGCCTGCAATTGAATTCAAATCCAAAAACAAGATAAAACAGCGACGAATGTAGTATATCCTACCTTCTGCTTGACGATCGGGCTCTTGTGATCGAGCCTTTTCAATATGAATTCCGAGACCTCCTTCACAATACCAGCATGGGAAGATCGAAGCAGCTCGCAAATCTCCTCCAATTTATAAACGGGAGCGACTTTGTCTTCATCCGTCGTCACACCATCAATCATCTTAGACCTCCAGTAGGATTCCACAGCTCTTCTACTCGAATCCATTCCTCCGAATTCTTCGGATCTCTGCGAAGCCCGGATATTTCAGGATCTTCTGGAATCGCTGCTGCAGGTAGAGAGATATTTCGGGTTTTGGATCCAAAACCCTAGTTCTTCCGATCGTCAGATCTGAATGGGAAAGATTGGAGGTAAGGATCGTGAGAAGAATGCGGGCAGAAGAAGGATTTTTTTTCCTTGGCCAGGCCTTTTGCCGAGCCAGAGCCCCAGCCACCGACCAGGGATGATGACTCACAAGGTAAGTTTGTCGTGAGTTGGTTTTATTGCATGATAGCACCAACAACAGCCACTCACTCATGTTATGTTATGTTATTATTATTATTATTATTTTTTTTTTGTTCCGCGGGTTTTCAATTTGATGTGGAATAATTCCTCCCGGGGCAGAGAAAAATCGGGTAAATTCATTTGGAATAATCCCTCTAGGCCCAGATAAAAACCCGATAAATTTCGGTATAGTCCAAGTATGAAAGTGCAGTTTCGAAGCTACAATCTCCTCGTGCAAACCTGGTCCTAGCTACTCACTCATGCTTAAATATTCCAATTGGACATCTATTTATTTTTATTTAAGCAGTAAAGGTGAAAATTATTCACCCGCTCGCTGAAAAACCAACCTCTCAATTTCACGCAGGTTTTACAAGGACTGTGGGCAGTTGAATATTTTTGAGGTCATGCATTCTTGTATTATGATTTAGATATTTACCTCTCTAATTAATTTTTTAAGTCTATAACTTATCAATAAATTAGAGTTTATCAAAATAATAAGTTATTATTTCTTATAGCGATTTTTAGGTAAAGCAGATAGAAGTGGACAATGCAAAATTTATGCTTTTGATGAAGGTTTTTTTTTTTTTTTAATGACAAATGGCTACATTGTAATTTTTAAAATATGGGTTCTGATTATCGCAATTTCTAAAGGTGGGCAGTAATTACCTTATGAAATACGAGCTTGTTTTTTATAATTTTAACAATAATTATAAAGGGAGATGCTTCTATGAGAGATATCTCTCACCTTATATGAGAGATAAGGTAGGGGCCCTCACTTTCATATACAATGTCAACAACTTAAATGTGAGGGCCCTACATTTATCTCTCATAGTAAGATGAGAGATGCTTTCATAGGAGCATATCCTAATTATAAATTAGGACTAAAAAAATTAGACCTTTTATTTTGGACCTTAGTCTAATTATAGCTTTTATTAATTAGATTACATTCCAACTAACCATAGGGTTTTGTTTTTAAATTTTTTTTTATAGGGAAGTGTCATAGTACATCTTTATTATGAGAATTTCTAGTCGACACACCTTATCATCCATCTAAACTGGTCACATACATGAACCCCCTCGATAGACATTCGATCATGGGGTTTACACCCACTAAATGGAATAGTTCATTGGATTAATGGTCAGTTTATTTATTTTTTTAAATTTATTTAAAGTCGTTAAACTTGTGAGCTATGAATAAGGGATTCTAGCCACGAGATTGATTCCAATTTTTTTTTTATATATCTTCATCTCTCTAAGGGAATCTCTAAACTCCCGTGGCCAATTAGCTGTCCATGCATATAAATATTATCCTTTTTTTCATTTATAAGTCACATACACATTTTCATAATTTTATTTAGGCGGGCCGAGGGGTGGATCCAAGTATAAGCATGTTGGTGCGGCCGCAACTATCAAAACTACATTTGCTTTCAAAACTTATATGAAAATGCTGAATCCACTTATAAAAGTTAAATAAAAATTGTGATTCCATGTTTAAAATCCACATGTAAATTCTCCCTTTGCCCCCTCAAACAAAATCAGCTGTTCCGCCATTGGGTGGGCCCCACTCACTCCCTTTGCTCGCTTAAGCGGTCCAGACCTGCACAATATTGGGAGAGAGGAATACGATCCTGGTAGACAAAAAGAGGCGAAGGTGCAAATCAGGAGAGCAAAGAAGGAAAGACGAGAGAGTACTCGAAAGAGGAATAGAATAAGAAGAGAAGAGAAGAGAATCAGAGACGCACAGCAGCTTGGAGCTTGGATCCTGGAGGTATCCTTCTCTCTTTCCTACACTCATGCATATATTTTTGAATCTGTTCTTCTGCTTCATATCCCTTCCTTCCTTTTTCACAAATCTTCACCCCCGATGATAGTGATAGTGCTTTGTTTTGGGTCTATCTAGATCCTCTTATCACAAGTCTTCCGTCCTAGAGATAATTTCACCACCACCTCTGAATTCCATGGTTTGGGTTTTTCTTGTTGTTTCTTATCATTCAGTAGAGCTCTTTTAAGACTCATCTTGTTCTTTTCTTTGTTCCATTCCTTTTCCTCCAAGCCCTCTTTTTAACTCCCCCTTTGATTGTTTTGGGGTTGACCATGAATAGCTACGGATTTTAGTTGATCTTTAGTTATTTCACCGTCTTCCTTGTATTATATATAACTAGGGAAAATAGATTAACAATCTCAAGATCCATTGATACCCCTGCTTGAAGCTGCAACCTTCCAACTATGCCTGTCCTTGTATTGTCATTGTGAATATCCTAGATTCTTTTTGTCATTACATTATTAGATTGTCAAGATTTTCTTATTTCCCATTACATTTCACTATTTGGGTTTTTTTTTTTTTATAGATTTTTGTCATCTTATCAAGTTGCGAATTGGGACTAATTTTATAATGATGAGGGTGATATCAAAAGATCATATCTCTATCAATTTATGCTTTCTACTTGGTTGGTGATGGGATCCCATCTTTTTGTACTTTTGATTTTTAGTTGTGCTGGTTTTTTAAAGTCTAGGTTGTTTTCAAATGGCAATTGATTCTACATATATATATATATATATATTAAAAGGAACAGAAAATGAAAATTTTATTTTCTTTTTGAATGGTAACATGGCTTGAATCTGCAACCTTGTGGCTGCGAGACTGAGCACCTGCCAACTGTTCCACACGCTTTTCTCAATAAAACAAAAATTATACGCACCCTAATTCCGCTAAAGTTACAAAGACAGACCAAGTCCACACTATTAGTATGTCCATGAGGCAGCACAACATTCCCACACACTCTCCATAGATCAGATGGAGAGATCCCAAAGAACTATTTAAGCACAGCTGCCTCCCAATCCCATAAGAAATAACTCACCCACCAGCCTTAATTGCATCCCCATTGAAGACTCTGACCTATTGTCAACTATGCAATTATACTTACCTATGAACAATTCCAAAGCAAACCTTCTTGCTTGTTGATATAACCAAAGTGCCAGTCAACCATATCCACCATTGTTCTAGTCCATGCCCACTAGTCTCAAAAAGCTGCATAAAATATCCCCAAACTTAACAAACGGGCAATGAGGAAAAAGACAACGATCATTTGAAAAGTTCGAACCAAGGATTGAAACATTGACAGTTTACATACTCCTATTTCATAGATGATTTATTGTCACAATCTTGTCCAACAATGTCACTCGCATAAAATCGTGAAGGTTCTATAAGTTTCCAAGTGGTAGGAATCTTTTTGTATTCTTCTTGTCTACATAACACCTGCTTGTAAGATCTCTTTATTGAAAACTCAGGAATCACCACCTTATTTGAATAATGTTGAATATGCTTCAGTCTATTTCATGTTGTCAATACATAAATCAGTTTAAAACCAAATAAAAGTGCCATCACACACCTGCAATGGATATTGAGAAAACAAATATTGACGGCAACTAGGATTGCTCGCCTATACCAGATGGATATGTAAAAGCATCAGGAACACCCTATCCGGTTTTTTTTTTTTGGGTAAAAGGAGCACCCTATCCGTTATTATCAATCTGGTTCTTATGGATGAGGATTGATCACTGCAAACCATAATCCTATTGTCCAAAAGATTGCTTTATTCACCCTCTTAATAGTCCAAATCCCATGTCCTCCCTTTCTAGTAGGTCAGTACACATGTTTGCTTTTTGCTACACTTACTGGACTTAAAAATATTGGCAAATAAATATTTTTATTTTGCTAGGATTTTTAATTTTAATTTCTTGGAATTTGGATTTGGGATTGGACACACTCTAGAATTCTTTACGTGTTTTTGTGCTCTCTAAAAAAAATTCAGCTTTGTGATATTTATATATTTTTCAGCCTTTGTTTTCCTGTCCTAAATTCTGAAAAATACTAAAATCACATGAGTTTGGATGGTTATGGAATGTTTTTCTTCCAGACAAATTTTGTTGTGGTATCAACAAAAGTAAGTGGCATAATTAAATTAGCGGTTTTATTGAAAAAGCATTGGCTTGGTCACGTACTTTCAAAATCTAACAGAAGGCAAAAAAGTCATAACTTGCATTTTTTTTTTGGTAAAAAAATTTTCATTTTTATATGAACATGTGTTCAGGCTCACTAATTCAAAATGTAGGAAACTGTCTCAGCAAAAAGTTGCAGTTGCCTATTGTTTCCAAGTCCTCATGAGGGCCAGTGAGTCAATGTCATTGAGTGGAACAGACCTTTTTAACTCCAAATTGCTCAATGTCGTGACTGTGTGTATCATCATTCCAGCTAGTGTGGGATCAATCATCATGTTAGTTGTGTGCAAAACTTGTTTGTTTTTTTTTTCCAAGAAAAAAAAAAAAAAAACCTAAATCACTCAAAATCATGGGCCCAGTATAATGTCTCGAAGTCCCAATTTTATGAGAGCCAGTGAGTCAATGTCAGTGAATGGGATAGAACTTTTTTAACTCCAAATCACTCGATGTCATGACTTTGTGTGTATGTAAATCCCAGTCATAGTGGGATCAATCATCATGTTAGTTGCATGTAACACTACATTTTTTTTTTCTTTTTAAATCAAAATCTCTCGAAATCATGGCCCCCGCCCCATGTAATGTTGCTAGGCCAAATTTTGCTCCCATCAGATTTCGGTGCACCTTTAAATTGATCAGGTTTAGACATATGATTAAAACACAAAATGTGCCCAATCTCTTTGAATTCCGGCCGAATTTCAATGAGTTCTGTATGGGCTGCCACCCCACTCATTTACTTGTTGGGTGTCTCACAAGTCACAATTTCTTTATGGGCTACCAGCCTACCCTAATGACGTTCTTTGAAAGTTGAAACTACACTGAGTCACTGACAACAGGCTTTCTTGAGGATAAGTCATGCAGCCTGGACTCCTACCATATAAAAGAGGGTCTTGTGGATTTGAAGTCCATTATAGGAAGTCTCATTGGATTTTGAAGTAGTTGGCCGAACCTACATGCTATGTGGACCATATAATATCTACCATTATGATAAGATAGTAGTAGTATCATAAATAATGGGCAACCAACATTTTCTTGCTTTAGCCTACTGCATCTTTTTTTTATCAATGAGGTCGGCCACCCTTTCAAATGGAAATGCAAGTCAATATAGATAAGATGGAGTGGGACAAAATGAATGAAGGATAGTAGCTTAAGGGATGACCCTCCTACTGGATAATTAACCCTCGATTTATTAACTCATTCTCATTTTTTTGTTTATTCCCCTTTCCAGCTTTATGGAAACTTCTTACCCCTGCAACAACTGCAAGGAGAGAACGGTCGTCTTTGATTCCACTTCCAGCACCTATGTCTGCTCATCCTGCAGCGTTGAGCAATCTGGCATCTTGGTATCCCATCTTGAAGGCTCATTCAATGCTCCTCTAGGCACTTTCGTTCGCATTGGCGCCTCAGAATACAACTACAGAGACAAGAAGCGCTTTGACGCCCGAAACCAGATTAATGATGTTGCCTCCTCCCTCAGCCTCTCCTCTCAGCACTCTGACAAAGTCTACCACATGATCCAACAGATTACAAACAATGAATTTGGAATCGGCAACTGGTTCTCCATCCTCATTGCTGCATGTTTTCATGTCGTCATCCGTCAGAACTGCCTCCCTCTCTCCATCTCTGAGATTGCCGCAGTCACAAGTTTTGATGTGCACGAGATCGGCCGCATGGTTGCAAGAGTGACTGAGTTCCTTGGTCTCAATATACCCAAATTTGATGTTGTTGCCTCCTTCGAGCGGGCGATCAAATCTTGTAATTGCTTATCCAGAGTCCCTGCTGGGAAGTTGGATCTGATGTTGAAGCAGGGAAGATTTCTGTTGCAGTGCTGTGTGAAGTGGTTCTTGACGACTGGGCGGCAGCCGATGCCCATCATTGCTGCTGTGTCACTGTTTGTTGCAGAGGTTAATGAGGTGAATGTTAGGATCGAAGATATTGCCAAGGAGATTTACACAGGGGTCAATACAAGCAAGATGAGGTATAAAGAGCTAAAGGAAACCTTAATTAAAGTTGCACAGTCATTACCTTGGGGAAAGGATGTTGTGGAAAAGAATTTGGTTAAGAATGCCCCTTTGATTCTTCGGTATATGGCAATGAAGTCGAAGCAAGATTCTAAGAATTCAGGATTGGATTCAAAAGAATTGATCCGATTCAATCTGCAAGATATGGTAAGTGAGTGCACGAGAAAGGAAGATGAGTATGGTATGGGTGATTATTTGGTGGAAAACGATTATCAGTACTTAAGTGTCAAAGAGAGAAATGGGCTGGTGCGTTGTGATGATTTGAAGAGGCTTAAGCTCTCAGAAGATTGCTTGTGGCAGCGTTACGTGGAGTACTTAAATGGGGTTTCGTCTGTTGAGTTAACAATGAGAGAAACTGTGATGGGTCATAGACAAAAGAGGAAGAGAGGAGGTATGATTCTGGGGTGCGAAGATTGGTGGGTGAAGAATTCAGACTTGAAAAAAAAGGTTTCACCTGATCAGATGTTAGAAAGAAATGTTGGGCTTGATGCCCTCCCTCCATCTTTTGTGGGAGGAATGGAGGCTCGCAAGAAGAGGAGAGAAAAGATAAATTCTGCCAAACTGCGAATTGGTGAGATTATTCAACCAGCAGCTGCTGGTTTGGATGGAGGAAAAGTTGTTTCCTCTTTTGAAAAATTAGAAGCTAGGAAAGAGTGGAAACAGGGTTTCATCGATTCTGAGGATTGTATAATTGAGCTTCTACTTCTCCTTGGGGCAAATGAGGAGCAAGTTGAGCAGGGTCATTATAATACCTTGTTGGATTTGCACTTCTTCAACAGCATGGGTGGCGAGAGATTTGCATTCCATAGATGAACTGAGAATTCATCTATTGTCATTTGCTTCATACGTTGATGTGCAACTTTCTTCAATTTAATGAGAAAAGTTTCAATAACATCAAGGTATTTTATTAAGTTGAGTGTCGATTGATTCATTTACTTATTGTTACAGTTTTATTTATATATATATATATATATAAATTTTGGTTGTATCCAGTTCCCTTGCGTCTATTCTTGATCAATAAAACTGCTTTTGTCATCAGACTATTGGAGTCAATTTATCATGTCTAAGCAATCTGCTTTGTTCTGTTTGAACCTGAAACATTTCCATGTCCATGCATAATTAAATCCCAAAAGTTTCTTTGAAATCAGTAGTGACTTGGCTGGTTGTATGGTACCAGAGAAGAAATGTCTTGAGAAACCAGTAATGTGTCTGTAAAGTGTAAACCTATGCATTGAGAGCAACAACTTTCCTTGACAAAAAATCATAATCAAAATCAGATTAGCCTTATCCCATAGTTGCTGCATCATAGCAAATATTTTAAATTTATTGATTTGTACCATTAAAAACTACAGGTATTAACACTAACTTTTCTATGCCATTCAAAAAATGTCAACATGATAGTTTGTCTGTCACCCCAGTGTAATTCTTGATCCGTTTTAAGTTATTTAATCTGGGACATTTGTGCATATAGTTTGTCTGCCCATAAAGATCATTGATTTCATTAATAGAACAGGTTCATAATTTCAGGGCCAAACATTCGGGCTTCTATTTTTTGCTCACCAATATTTGCAATTCACTCAATTTGAATCAGAGTTGAGCAATGGGAAAAACATATCAGAGTGTAGCAAGTTACCAGCTGGTAAAGGTGGTGCTGTGCCCATGTCTGCGGCTTCTCTTCATGTCTTTTTTGGCTTTGTACTTCAAATTTATGCCAAGTTCTACTCAATCATCTATAATTTATTTCCTAAATAGAAGTTAGCTCAGGTTTATGGTTGTATTGAATTCACTGAATTCTGTAGAAAATTAGGAATCAACTTGATTCAACGCAAATCAAGTTGATACCTAATTTGACTGATGGTTGTACTTTTCCTCATCCATGGTTGGAACACAGAGTTGAGAGCCCAATGAAGTTGACAAATCCAGTTTTTCATTATGCCAACTATGTGTGGCTTCTGTACTTGAACCATTGGCATGGTCTTTGGGAGTTAGCTTTGAAGTGCCATGGCACCGATAGTTTGATGATTGTACATGTGTTGTTTTGGTAGGGATGTTTATGTGTTAACTTCTAGTTTGTGAAAGTTATGTGTAGCTTCTATGCTGATGTATGATGAGTTGATGACCAACATTATAAATGCAATTAGCTCATGAGGCTCCTATTATTGGCTATGGTTTGAAGTGGGCAGTAAAAACATTAAAACAGCCCTCCTTTGTCACTTACAATAATGGTTTTTTTTTTTTTTTTGGCTATGTTGGGCTATTGGTTTAAGAGTGATACTTTCCCTTGAGTACCCATGATTGATCCCTGGTCACATGTGACGTGTGAAACTGAGGTGCCAACACTTACACCACTCAACCATGAGTGTGTTGGCGACAATAAATACCTTTCTCGGCCTTTTGGCTAAGATCAAGTGTTGGTGACAATAATGTTGTATTGATCCTTGCGTTGCCGTTTATATTTGCATAGCAACAAATAACACCATCATTACATAATTAGCTGTTTTTAATCTTTGATCGGTTGTAGTTAGATTGATTGCTTTAATTACTATCCTTAAACTCTGTTGTAGCTGTAATCGAGGAATTGCACAAAGAAAGAATCATGAATGAATAGAAGTTTATCACTCTGATAGGGATGTAAACAGGCATCTGATTCTTTGATTATCTAGAAGTTCCGATCCATGAAAAAATAGGTTTGAAGCGTGGTTTAGGTTTCGATTCATAAATGGATCAGAAACCCAATTTAGGTTCCGATTGATAAACGATTTTGGTTCCAGATCCATATTGGTTCTGACCCGTGGGCCTGGGACCCGACATGCGAGTCTCTAATGTTGTAAATTGTAGCTCAAAATCAACTTTAGCTGATTACTTTTATGTTTAATCTTGGAGGTATTAGACTTGCACTGTAATAAGTTGAATGATATCCTTATTTTAAGCAAAAAACAAAAAAAGTCGGAACCAGTTTTGGAACTAAATTCCAGTCCTCTAGTTGGAATTAGATCTAGGTCCTCTTATTGGAACTGGACTTGCAACCAACAAAACAGGTTCCGAGTCGAAGCTGAATTCGGACCGTTTATATATAATGGTTCTTGTTTTGGGTTCAATATGATTTCGGCCCAAAATTGACCCGTTTTCATCTCAACAATTTTGAGGTTGATAGCTCTGTGAAAAATATTTTTAGGTCTCACACTTTCCATTTTCCTGATTCATCTATGGATTTACTTTTTCTTGGTGTGATTTTTATGGAAAGCCAATAATCTGATGTGATGGATTGAGAGGATTTTGGTTCTGCTGCGATGTATTGGGAGGATTTTGGTTCTGGTGTGATTAGGTGCAAGAACCCTATTTATCAGATAAAGAAAGTGGTTATTTGAAGTATGAATCATAATGTGTTATTTGAAGTTTGAGTAATTGAGCATATATGGGGATTCAGGGATTCAACTTCTAATTCTACTTCTGATTGTTGTATTTTTTTATCTATTGGGTTTTTCCTTTAAAGACTTCTTTATTTTATGTATTATTCTGTTTCTGCCTGCAATTATAGGGTGTTTGGCTGAAGATTCATGAATCAATGCTCAATAAAGCCGGGATTTTTTCTTCAAGGAAGTACATGTAATCATTTGTGTTTGGATTGTTTGAGATAAGTGATTTGATTTTCATCTTCTTTGTTTCGGAATATGGTTACGTGCTTCTTAGATTTGAAATTGTTGTAAGCCTATGTCTCCTTTTTTTTTTTTTTTTGAGATTTTGTTGTAAAATTGGATGGATTGAGTTTCTGTGATTGATTGGGGAACTTGTTCTGGACCATCATGCTGTGTATGATATTAATACATTAGCTGCAACTGAATGCCCATCTCTAAATGTCTAGCAAATGATATTGTATTTGATGATTAGTTTATAGTATCTATTTTCATATATATGGGCTTAATCATTTAAAAAGTTTTCCTTTTTGTTCACTGCATTATCTGTTTTGAGTTTTTATGATTTGACAATGAATTTTGTTTTATTATCTCACAAACTTTAACCAAATCCATAGTCTTCATTTGCAACTAAAGGACATTCAAACCTTGCTTTCTTTAATGCGAACAACTTGGATTTCAATGGCACACTGGGAATTGGAGCTTCCAATATAGCACGGCCTTGAGTTTGCACTTTTTTTGATCGCCACAGTCGTATTCTCATTTCACACTCTTCATTGCCATTTAACCCATTTCCTCTTTGTGTTTACACGGGTAATACTCAGTCAAGGCCACCACTACTGCACTTTTAAAACTATTGTAGATAAATGTGATGGAGCATTGGAGTGTAATAAACCATGTACCAACCCAAAAGCTTAAGCATGTCAAGCCTATTACTTAGGCGATGTGGGATGTGGGACTTCCCAACACTCCCCCTCACGTACAAGCCCAACAGATTTCATAGACGGGCTTGTCACGTGGGCTACACAAGAATAATGGGGTCGGAACCCGCTCTGATACCATGTAGTAAATCATGTACCAACCCAAAAGCTTAAGCTGATAGGTGGAAGGCCCATACAGGTATATTAAGACATGTCAAGCCTATTACTTAGGCGATGTGGGACTTCCCAACATGGAGTACTGTCAAAATATGTTTCTCATCGCAGATTTTGTTGGTTTTTCTGTCAAAAAGTGAATTGTTACACTTGTCTCCACTAGTATTGTATTTAAAACATTCTCAACTTGTATGAAACAGTGGAGAGCCAAGTGGCTACTACTAGTTTCATTGGAAATATCTAGAAAATCAGCATGAACACAATTTTGTGTGGTAAATTGAAGCGCAACATGTATTGTGACTGACCATCTTGGAAGCACTTATATTCTTTTCAATGTGACATAAGGAGTTTGCAGGATTGCCTTGGACATTCTTATCTCCTTCTGTCTGGGACTTTTAATTATGTTCTCATCTTTATGTTCCCTCATTTCTTAAAAAAATTGTAGCTGTTATGGCAGTAAATGCTCACTTCTGCTCTACGAAATTAGAAACCCTTTCTTGTCATCATCATATCAAAATGATTGTTTTTTCAGTGGGGGTTGGGCATTGTTCTTTGGCTTTACAAGAAAGGGACCAGAAGAAGGTGACGTGTAATTTTATGTATTAACTATATAAAATGGAGGATGAAGATGGAATTGAGCTAAGCTTGGGTCTTCCTTGCGGTGGTTCTGCTGGCAAATCAAAGGCTAAAGATGCTTCTTCAGAAAACAAGACAGATGAAGGAGGTGGCAATAAATTGATGGGTGGAAATGTGAATGTTGCTGATGTCTCGTTGAAGCATCTTTTTCATGCCGGCTTTGAGCAGCATGAATCAATCGGGCCACAAAGAAGCGAATTATCAATACAACCACAAGAGAATTCCTGCTGGACAGACCTCGGAAAGAGCTCGGGTCAGACATGCAGGGGAATAACTCACAATTTGCTAGGTTTCAAGAACTATGGGGTGCAAATAACAGGTTGATTGACATCAATGAAGAGAAATCCAGTCAGTTTGAGATTGGAGGGAAGGTGTGGACAGAGGCTTCTAACAAGCATAAGATGTCATTTGTGTAGGAAATCCGGAGCGCACATAGATCCCCTGCCGCGTGTCGGAGTATCCGCATCCAAATCCATCAATTTGAAGATGCAAAAAACCAAAAGAAGCAAGAAGGGGAAAGTGAGCGTGTTAATGCACATAGTAAGAGCCATATGGGCATTAACCTTTTGAAGAATTCACACGTTTCAGTTACCACGGAAGATGGTTCCTCAGCTGAAAACGAGGATGTGGCAGTGTCTGAGGTAGAAGGCTCAACCTCAAGGTTGGTCTCACAACATGATGACAGCAGTAAACAGTACAAGGGTGGTGTGTCTGATGTACCTAAGGATAAGCGGGGTATTGCTGATTCACATGTAATTGATACCCAAGTGCAAGGAAAACAACCCGGGCTTGAACTAGGAAGTTTGACATTTGGGGTTCCACTTCCACTCCAAGCACAACCTGCTATATCTGTGCCGTATTCACTACCTGGCAAGGTCTCTATGGCAAATACTACATCTAGCTCTTCTGGATTCTCTCATGTTATGCATCTGATGCCTCCTACAAGCAGTGAACGGCCAATAATACAATCAATGAACCACAGCAGTTTACAGCCAGCCAGCCTTTGGTTACTCGACTGCCCAGCTTCTGACTCTTGAGACCCTGGGGGGTGGGGTCTCACCCTCAACAGTTCTCTCCCTATGTTGGCTAGGGCCCTATTGATATGGTGCAGATTGCAGATCACTCTAAAGATGACTTCCAGCCATCACAAGGTTTGTTTATGTTTCTACTATATTATTATTATTATTATTATTATTATTATAAATAACGTTCCCCTTCTTTTTATTGTCTATAATGACATGGGGCTGTGCATGAGATGTGGTCATGTTTTGTTAATCTAAGCAGTTCATATGGTGGGTCAATCATGGGAATAGCCATACTTATTCTCCCCATCAGATGGTCTTCGCCAGCTGATGTTGGCTTCTTATTGGACCATGTAGCCAATAGTTCACATTTAAAGAGGGCAAAACTGGGCGGTCAATTTCATCTGATTGCAGATATTAGTTAGCTAACTTCATCTTCTATAGGGCTGATCATGCCAAATTCTTAGATTGGCAGATGGAGGTCGTCACATTTAAGTGATGGAGCAAATGGTATGATTGAACATTGTCTATTTTTTTTCCTTGCTGTTAAGTGTACGCCGTAATTGATTTTTTGTACAAGATGGAACAGATAGGTGCATTGTTGCCACAGAATGACTTGGTTCTTCCCCCCTTATCCTCTCTTCCCCAACTAATTTCGTTCATAAATCAGAACAATCCCAAAGTTTATTGATTACTAAGGTCAGGTTTGTTCTGACCTTTCCATATGATATCCTTGTGACATGAGCTATTTGGTAATTGTGGCATATGCATTTGTGTCCGTCTGTATGATAATTTGCGCATACGATTGCATGAATGTTTTGTAGTCTTTGATCGAATACCATATCCAGTGGTGTGCATTTCAAGACTTGACACTAGTCCAACATGCCACTTCTTTCATGAAAATGAATTGGTTTGTTCGAATGTTGCAGAAGCTCATAAAATTCAGGCCATTGAACCAAAATCTTTACCTCTTGTTAAACAACTTTCATTTATTATTCTAGTTTCAACATCTTAACCTCTTGTTAATTGATATTCACTTATTATTCTAGTTTCAACTTACATGTTTATTTGATGGACATCTATTAACAGTTAGGGTCCATGTAGAATTTGGATGGTTTGGATTGAGATGGCCATATGCAATGTTGGCACACACAATTACAGCTCGAAGACATTAGCGAGTCAGCCTTTCCAAACGCCATTTAATAACTGAAAATTGAATCAAATTGAGACTTCTAAGTTAATAACAAGGGATTGCCTTGCCCAATTGGCTGGCAACCCTGCCTCTCACTCGGACGACCAACCCCTACTCCTCGCACGTGCGAGTACTCACTCCTTGCATGAGCTGTGGGTACTCCGTTGGGTCTTGCCATGGTCTCAATTTCTAGCATACCCTGACCATATATAAGACTACTGCATCCACTGGATGTCACGATTTGCATACATCCAAGTGGATCCCTCAGGCCCATGATGCGGATAAGAAACTTAATATTTTCATGTCTCTAAAAAAAAAAGAAAAATAAAATAAAATAAAAAATAAAAGCCAAGAGGGAGTTTGGAAGGAAAATAGCTATAGAACCCCTCCGCAAGCAATGCAAGATCCCTTGCAGGGATACTATTGCCGTGGCGTGGAACTGAAAGAAGTAATAAGAGAGAGAGATTTTTATAATGGCTTTCCTTATATCCTCTCTCTTGTAGAATTGCTAAATGAAAACATGCATGTCTTTGAACTCTTAAAATATGCTGCATTAAGAGAAAATGTGATCAAACATGTTCTACCTCATTTGTTCAATACTTTTTAGAGGTTGTGACCACATTAATCTCCACTTATCTTATTGTTTAAGTGAATAAATTAGAAGGAATCTTCATAGCAAACTTAAATAAAATAATATTGTATTTCCCAGCATGGCAATTAATAACCTCATCCATCTGTCACTCCAAGGAAATTGTTTTAAATTATACTTACCAAGGATGAGAACATATAAAATGATGACTTCGATTTTTTAGGTTTGTTAACTGATACCAAAAGTCCACTGTAATCATAGAAAATTATAAAATTGGAATCTTTTGCACTCAACTGCACCCGATTAATGACTGAGTGAAGGTTGACATTGTTTGATTGGGATAAGGTCTTAGAACAAGTACATCTCAGCTATGGTTGACATCAGGGTTAGAAAAAACTTGGGATAACTTCACTAAATCAAAACTTGAGTAATTCAGTTGAAAGAGACGGTTTTCGCGTAATTATAGTTTGGCACTTTACTAAGGTAGTAAAAGTTAAGTAAAGCTTTCATTTTTAAAATAAAATGTCACATTAAAAGTACTTTAATTCAAAATTCCGTTCATTTTTTTTCTAAAAAGGTAAAAAAAGCAAACACCTTTATCCACTGGAATACAAAAAAAAAAAAAAAAAAACCCTCATTTTTCCATACAAAACGTCAAAAGGATTCTATAACAAACAACTAAAAATAAAATATCATTATAACCTACTTATATTTTATTCTTTCTTTAAAATTAATTTTACTTCACTTGACTCTATTTAGTAGAGTTGCTGGTAGAAAAAGGTTGAAAAGCTGTGGTTAAATATGTACTAAAGAATACGCATATCTCAATCAAATCAATCAACAACGACTTAAAGTACTCAATATCTGACATTTATTAACTGATACCGGAAGACCTCTGCTATAATAAAAATTATAGAATTGCAATTTCTAATAAAAAAATTATAAAATTGCAATTTTTTGATCTCAACACCCGAGTAATGACTGAATGAATGTTGACATAGTTTGAAAGCCACATGAAGAAGGTTTAGAACTGTAATTGAAATAGGGTTAAAAACTTGGGGCATGTTTGTTTATATAAAATACACATAAATTCATGTCCTAAGTGGTTAAAATGAAGGTCGAAGTTGAATATAAAAAACACAAACAGTATAGAGAAAAGATAAAAAAAAAAAGAAAAAGAAATAGAACTTGGGATAACTTGGCTAAATCAAAATTTGAGTAACTCAATAAAAAAATTGTTGATAAATATTCATGTGTTCGTTGCTTCAGCACATAAAAGCGAAGGGGAGATGCTCCTAAGAGAGATATCTCTCACCTTAAATGAGAGATTTAAGGTGAAAGATATCTCTCATAGGAGCATCTCTCAAAGTTAAGATTTTTTTTTTCTTTTCTTTGTTTTCTTTTTCTTTTTCTTGATAGTGATTCTATATATACTTCCAATCCTCCTTTCTCTTTGCATGATCTGACAGAATTTGTTCATTGAGTTCGAGTTGATTCAACTCTCACTCTACTTTGCATTCAAGTTGGATTTTCTGTCAATCCACTGATGATCACTTAGGGCATGTTTGACACTTAACTAGTTAAAGTGAAGTAAAGTGAATCAAGACAAGAAATGACAAGGGGTCATATTAAAAGTACACAATTTCGAAATTCCCTCCTAATTTTTCAAAAAAAGTAAAAAAAGCAACCTTATTTCTCTACTAAAAGACCAAAAAAAAAAAAAAAAACTCCACTTTTCTATACAAAAAGTCAAAAAGATTTTATACCAAACAACTAAAAACAAAACACCATCATAACACCTTCTATTTTATTCTCTCTTGATTTGATTCTTCACCTCACCATATTTCAATTCACTATACATCCAAACATGATGAGGCATCTCCCTTTCCCGACGCACACAATTAAAGGATCTATTAATTAGGGACTTGGTAGCGTGTGGGTGTATCAATATTAATTAAAAGAGTGAAAAGTATATAAGGAAAGGTTGAGAAGGTGGTTGAATATGAATGGTAGATGGCTATGAGGGTCTCAAAGTTGCTAGACAGTAATCCAAAATCTAATTGGTGAAAAGAAACGGTACAAACAACTATTTAACATGTGGCTCGTCATTTGACGATCATGGGTCACCATCCAACGTCAGTTTTTGCAGTGTAGTCTATCAATTGGACGGTATGGATGGAGATGGATCCTGACTTAAAAGTTGTTTGCTAATCATGCATGACTAATCAAAACCAGCTCAGTGATAACAAAAGATCATTGAATCTAATTAAAATAGTATATGGGTTGGGTCTGAACTATGAAAGCAAAGCATCTTGTTTGGTGGTTTTTTCTTTTTCCTGTAGCAAACGTCAATAAATCAATCTATCCATGCATTGTATGCATCTACAGAAAATCATGTGAATGAGCAAAAAAACAAAAGGAAGGAAGAAGACCAAGTCTAACGAGCAGTTGCGTCCGAGGGAACATGTAAAGACGGTGAATGGATTCCTTCGCTCACCACAACAATTGAAAACTCACTCTAATACGTCAATGCCTTAAAAATCTTCACATGTTTTCCAATTAAAAAATCCCTAATGTAATGCTGTTAAGCACGCCCAAAACCTAATTAAAAGAAGACTCGTAAATTTTGGGAATTGATTTATGAAAAAACAAAGCTTCTTCTGGTGAGAATCGCCACATATATATTTCTGCGCGAGCTCGCTTGTGGGACCCTGCTAATTAAGGGAGGCGGCTTAGCCTCAATTTCGAATCTCCCCACAACAAATTAAGTTAGCCCAATTGGATTACAGGCTATTGTTTATGGTAAAATTGAACTTTTTCATAAGTTAAGTTAACTCTCAAACTGATATAGAAAGATTAAGATATATATATATCTATATATATATATATATATAGTCCAATCTAGAAATTATACTGTACCTTTATCTTTCAATTAATGAATATCAAACTGGTATAGAAAGCTTCATTAAATCATGTTTTGATCAAAACATATATTGCAATTCATTTCATGAATTTGAGCTGTGTGTAATTTCTACAAGTAACTTATCAAGGAGAGAATTACATGAAAAACTACATTTTCATAAATAACGAAGAAGATAAAAGAAATAGAATACCGACATGAAATCGACTTTTCCCAGGAATTGATCTGGGGAAATCTTCAATGATGTGGCTGAAAAACTGCCCGGATTCGAATCTCTCACACGTGTGAAGCCGGTCCCTCCGGTCGAAATTGCGATCTTCTCTCTCTTCCTGCAAACCACTGCACCGTTCGCCTCGCAATCGGTAGCCAAAGCCTCATCATCTTCTCCTCTTTTGCGCCATTCCCAAAATCTCTCCCTCTGTATTTCCTGCTCCCAAATTCTGCAAATCTCGACAGGTTCGTTATCTCTGACATGGATCGCTTCTCTGATTGGAGCGTAGTAACTACTGAACTGGAAGGATATTGGTTTAGATCTGATGCGGAACCGCTTCTATTGATTTTACTTATCTTATTCTCAAGCGATCTCTTCTTCTCCATCTCCTCTCTAATCTTAAACATCTCCTGGTTTTCCTCATTTGTAGGTAGTTTTTGATTTAGCCGCTCAATCTTATTTCTCTCCGGCGAAGAAAAGGAGAATCTCTTGCTCGAGGCGGCGTTCAGCATCTCGGAATTTAGCAGCATGAGATCGGAGGATGTGACGTCACTCCACCGGCGATTGAAGACGACGTCGGATACGATGATCCGGTGCTTGAATTTATCGAGGAACTGCCGATCATCGCCGCCGTCCGGGATCAGAGGCTCGTCCTTCTTGGACTTATCTCCGACGAGAAGGTGGAAGCTGCCGAATCTGGAGGAGCTTTCGCGGTCGGGCTCGCGGTGGATGAAGAGCTCGAGATTTGGATCGTCTCGGAGATCGGAAGGGTTCTGGCGGAGGCTGTTGGAGTAGGTGAAGATTGTGAGGTCGTCGGCGTCGAGCTTCTGGCGGCAGAGAGGGCAGCTGGAGTGGCTCTCGAGCCACCGGTCGACGCAGTCGATGTGGAAGGCGTGCTTGCACTTGGGGAGGAGGCGGAGTACTTCAGAGTCTTCGAATTTGGAGAGGCAGACGGCGCATTCGAGGCCTTGGCGGGAGCCTTTAAGAGAGGAGAAGCGGAAGAACGGAAGGGATTCTATGACGGTCTTGTCGATGCCGGAGAAGCGGGAGCCGGACCGAGGGAGGCCTTGGTGGAGGAGGTCGGGGTCGTGGTTGAAGATATCGGAGGAGTGGGTGGAGTGGCAGAATTTGGCGTACATGAGGAGGAGGAAGGTGAGGGAGAACAAGATGGAGAGGATTCCGATCACCACGGCGATGCTCGGCTGGAAGGAGTTGGGAGAGCCCTCCGGCACCTGGTTCGTCTGAGCTCCGACATGGTTGAAGAAGATGATGAAGAAAAAGAGGAAGAAATGAAGAAGAGAGACGTCCATACTTTTGTGCTATAACAACCTACGCTTCCTCTTCTATTACAACTCGCATTGGCATGAGATGAGAGAGTGCTAAATGGGCCGCTGTCTCGTGACCGGATTTAGGTTTATAGAGGGTGGTGGGTCCCACAGGCACGGCCTAGGTGGAATGTCCGTTTGCTTAGAGATGGGCCGTGGGCCCCACTCCAATTGGTCCTCGTTGTCTTGATCTTTTATTTTTTTTGGGGGGGTGTGTGTGTGTATGATATAAGCAGTTGGGATGAATGTGGCGGGAACAATGGAATATGAAAATGGCAAAAATTGCAAGGATAGCTGACCAAGTAGACTTTTTAAAGGAGTTTAATTTGAGTTGCAAATGTTCGTGTTCATTTTCCATTGGAATCCATCCTGTCCATTCATTCTTTACTATTTCTTGTCGAGTCTGAAGTCAGAGACATATTGAGTTGATGAAGAGGGGGTACAAGTATTAAAATTATCTGAGCATCTTTAACGTCAATTAACGGAAATTGGGCTTTTGTTGTTGTTTTATCATGGATTGGGGGAAGCTGGCTGAATGAATGTTTCTGTATTCCCGGTGGAAGTGGAAGCCAGAAGCCAAGGGCATAATCTTTGTCAATGGTGGCATTGTCGAAATTTGTTGTAAGAATAGGAGCGTATCCAAACATAAAACATGGATTCCTGGAAATGATAGAAGTTGCCAGAGATTCCCGGATTTGGCCGACTTTCTTATGTAGAAATAGTCAAGCCGTTTTTAAGTCTAATCGACCTGTCCTGATTCTCAAGGTTGTTTTATTTTATTTCTTGCTTGCAATGACCTACAATTTTTAAATATGTAGTAAGTTGGTTAGACCCATGGAGGCTTGGAAAATGATCATGAGCTTTATTCTCTTATTTTGTTTCGGTTGATTCGATATTAGAAGGGTTAGAGCATTCATTTACCTGCAAAAAGAAATCATCGAATGGCTGACGTGGAAATTTGGTAAATGAATTGTCTGAAATTGTTTTTTTTCTTTTCTTTTTTTAAGTTAAGGGTATTTAATAAGAAAAAATAATAATTTCTTTAAAAAATATCATTTAAAACACAGGAAGATATATCGGAGAGAAAAAAAAAAAAATATATATATATATATATAAGCAAACTTGTTGTCTGTAGAATATTTTTAAATGGAAAAGTCTTCACATGATAATGTGAGTACTATACCTAGTGGCCCCACCTAATGATCCATCCTAATGGACCATAAAATAAGGAACCCTTGGTAGTCACCGATCCCAAGTTTTATATCCACCCAAATGGACTGGATCATTGAATTCGATAGTTCACTCATTTGAATTATAAAAGCTTTTGGGTTGTTGATCAAGTGGTTAGGTTGATTATCTAATCCTCTGTCACCATAGGAATGTGGCTGTAGAGGGAGGGAGGGGATGAATTCCCCCGTTTCTATCCCCAAATGAGCCCCCCAAGGACCGGTGCTCAAAGGAGGGGGACCCCATATAAAATTATCTTAAATTTTATGTATAGCGAATTCTCACCAAACGGACTCACTTGTGTGGGATTAGCGACTGAGACTGACGGAGAAAGAAATGTCCATGGTAATTGATATACTTTCCTGAAAGGGAGCCACAAGCAAACCATTTGAAAGGCATTCCAATCTGTTGGTTGGGGGGCCACTCATATGTAATCACAAGTGGGCCTTATCAACATACGCCAACACCACCACCTTAAAAGTGGGGCCCCTGTATATTAAAGGCTCATTTATGCATGGCAGCCGTTTAGGAATACAATGGCCCTTACAAAGTAATAATGTAATATCACATAACCAAAAAGGGTAACTGGAAGGTAATTAGAACTTTTCTTGTTCGGTTATTGTCATGTTGCCTCAAGTTTTGACCTAATGTAATAATGTCATTTCCTTCTTCATATTTCTTGAGTTTATGTTGAATTTTAATTTAAATGTAAGCATTAAAAGGATATTGAGAAAATAAATAGAGGTTTTGATGAGATTATGCTTCATTGACCTTGCAAATTGCAATCGTTAAATTATTGTTATCTACCGTCATGGAAAGTACTCAGTTTCAAAGTCCACACCGGTGATCTTATAATTTAAAACCACTTAGTTTAAATTTGTAGAAAGTTTTCCTTCTAATCAATCATGGGATTGGTGCTGCACGACTTTACATGTTGAGTTAATACAAAATTTGACTTATTAGCCACTTATTGTTTTACATGTGGGACTTGTGGAATCTCTTGTATCCGAGTTGTTATTTGCTTAGACTGGATTTCAACCGGATATGTTATTCTGACCCAACCCATTGGGTCCCACATTTTCAACAACAAAAAAAAGCGTCTCCGTGCATTTTCTTTTCTACATAATGGAAAAGAAAAGCAATGCATCTTTCTAACAAAAATCTTAATTTTTTCTTTTTTCATATTTTAGGGCGCCTCTTCTTTTTCTTTTCCTTTTCTTTTTCTTGATGGGTTGGCCGATTTCCCATGAGTGACGGTATCAACCCTCGTGTCAGATGGATCGGTCCCGGGGCACGTGTGATTCGGAGGTGACAACAGTACCATCAAACTATAAGTGTGTCGGCAATGAGAGAGCTTTTTTTAGTTTTATACAATTAGGCGGTTTACAATGGGAAAAGCGATTAGGAAAAGCCTAATATTTCCGTGGAAAATCCAAAGTCTGCAACACATCTGGTGAGTATATACTTTTATCCGTCCACATCAACGTTTTCTAGGATCTTTATGGAAAGCACATCTAAGTTAGATGAAATCTTCAACTTTTGCAGGCAGAAAATTAAATTAAACAGAGAAACTGTCCTGCAATGCAATGGAGAAACGCATTTTTCACGGAAAATGAAAGTGGTTTCAATAAGTTCGGTTTGCCACCCACGGTGACTCAAGTAATTGAAAATGCATACACTGAAGTCTCAATCAAATCCCTTTCATGTTTGGCAAAAGAATTAAATACTGCTCTATTAAAATTACCTTGAACTTTTTTTTCTGTTGCACAAACAAACCTATCCGATCATCAAAGAGGGCCCAAGGGTGGGCCAGTTACCAGATTTCCAGTGAGTAAGGCTGGTGGGCCCACACCAACAAAACGGCAAATTGGGGTCCACTTATACCACATGTTATTGCCAAGAAGTGCCGACCAGAGATCCTAGAGGGCCAACCGTTCTTTAACAACTAAAAATAAACAGTCCCATGAGCCGATCCTGATTTCAGGAAAGTTGTAATAAAAAGGGCATCACAACCATCATGTGAAACCATTGCCAAGTTTGTAGTTGCAGTTGTAGTTGTTGTGTGATCACGAGATTTCTGCTATTTGGTCTTTGGACCGGCCAAACTGGCTGATGGGGCCGGGCTGCCCCACTGGTGTTAGGAAAATTGTGTAGGCCAACTACCATTGAGCCCACGCCAAATTGAGCCAGGTGATGTGCCGTGGATAAACTCCCAGCAAGTCTTGATCTGGTGGGGTCAAATAAGGATCAAACTCTTGGTGGTAAAGTTTTGATCAAGTTCAGACTCTCGGTTGGCAGAATTCTCATGCTGATCAGGAGATGTGGGATTTTAAGAAATGTAAAGTCCATAGTAGTTGTGACTCTTAGGGATTGCTTGATATATAAGGGGAATAAGAACTCTTGCTTAATCATCCAGTAGATCTAAGAGCATTCGTAGCGAATTCACAGGTCTATGTAATATTGGAATGCACAAGGTGCTCCGCGAGCTCGTTTCCGACACCCATTTGGGACCAACAGATTCTTTCAACTGGGACTATAAAAAACTAAGGTTCTTGACTAGATGAATAATTGCTTTCATGTCATTGATGTGGCCAATCTTTCAACTGTACATGTTTTCAAATTTTCGACTTCCTTTTCTTTGAAAACTCAACGGTAGTTCCATTCAAGAATCCGATGGTGGATGTTGGTTGGCTTAAAAATTCAAAACAAAAGCTTCCTTGGGACTGAGTTGACCTTCTACTCGGAGTCCGTCGCTCAACAATGATGTGGAGCCCGTATTTTGAAAATATAAAAAAGCTAAAATTACTCTAACATGAAAGAAGAAAGGATTATTAGGAGTGGTTTGGATTCATTATGCAAACCCTATTATTATCGTCTTTTAACTGTCACAAAGCTTTAGAATTTATACATTTGAAAATGTTGATGTATTCTAAAACTTATGATTTTTTTTTATCTTAGTAAAGGATTTTAGAAAATTTTAAATTATTAACCAAAATTAATAAATTTAAAATATAACTGATTGACTATAGGTTGCACATAGGGATGTCAAACGGGCCGGGCCGCCGCTTCAGCCTCGGCCCGCCCCAGCTAGCGGGCAGTGCCGGGCCAGGCGGGCTTGTTTTTTGTTTTTTTTTTTTTTTTTTTTAAATCTAATGATCTAATAATATATCACTCCAAACTATAGATGAGCCCAATTAAATCTAATGGTCTAATAATATATCACTTCAAGCTGATATCATACTCTCATGTCCCATTACGAGAGCTCTATTTGTATATATATATATGGGTTGGTTGGGACTTAATATCTGATTGGACACATTCCAAAGAGATACCTGTGAGTCCAAGACTAAATCCATGGTCTGAGGCACAAGTGAAGAGACCAAACTATATTTAGAGCTGATTATGTTTTAATGGGATAATATATTCATAATAAAAGTAAAAGTAACATTATTTATATTTTTTGGATTACTATTATTATATATGAAAGAGACTAATTTCAATTGAAATCAGCCTCAATTGATTTTGACCATTTCATCCAATGCACCACATTGATTTCAATTGAAATCAGCCTCAAAACTGCCTTGGCCTTTGAGTTACATGGTTTGATGAATCTTTTCAAATGAAACTAAATGAGAGAAGGTAAGTTTTTCCTCTCACTTATCACAACTCTCCTTAATAAATCCTACAATATCTCTCTTTAATCAATGGACAGGGGCTTACAAAGGACAATTCTTATCATTTGGTAGGGACTTAGATTGGGACATTCCTATCATCTGAGATTTCTAATAATTCATTTTGTTAATGAAATAAAATCTCTTTGATAAAGAAAGTTAAAAATAAGGATAAACATTCTAGAAATCTAATTTTTAGTGAAACATGAAAGTTTTTTATTTTTAAAGTCTATTTAACATAACATTGAATTTAAGAAGAATAATGCATGTCTTAACTGGCAGGAATGAGGGACCTACATGGAATGATTCTTATCATTTGAAATTTCGAACAAATTTTTCTTCTTTAGAAAGTTAAAAATAAGAAAACAAATTATAAATTTTAGTGAAAAGTAAAAGTTTTCTATTTTTAAAGTCTATTCAACCAAAACTGAATTCAAGAAGAATGATGCATGTCTTAATCGGCAGGGTCTTATAATTACATTGGACAATTCATATCATTTGAGATTTCTAACAAATTCTTCTTTGATTATCATGCATATTAAATCAAATGTGTTTGATAAAGATAGTTAAAAAATAAAATAATCAACAATTATTATTTTTAGTGAAGTTTTTTTATTCATGAATAAGGCTTTTTTATTTTTAAAGTATAATTCTTTCTAAAATGTGATCTTATAACTTAATATAGTACCCTTTATCTTTTATAATTACAGCCACATTTTCTTTTTCGCTTGATCCTTTTTAGATTTTATTATATTTAGCGTTTTAATTTTTCTCATTATTGGATTCTTTTAATCTGTAATGCAAAGTGGATGATACATTAGTAAGTTCGTTGAATTATAAGTAATGGAAGTTCTTGCCAACATCTCAAAACTTGTATTAAAAGTTAGGCCAAATCTCCATAATGATTTTTGTCACAATGGGCCCACAGTGTTATATAATGATTGACATCCTTTGTATATATATTTGTTTTGGTAAATAAAACTTTGATTAAAAGAAAAAGAATAGAAGGGTTAAAGTATTTATATACTTTATAAAATTGAAAAAGGACACAAAATACCTCTTATATGACCGTTTTATGGTTGTTGGGAGGTTAAAATGAAGAATTTTATAAAAAAAAAAGGTCATTTTTGGGCTGGCCAGCGGGTCGTGCCTGGCGGGCTGGAGCCCCTAGCCCATGTGCCTGGCGGGCCCGGGCCAAACGGGCCAGCGGTCCCAGCCACCTAGGCCCCGCCCAGCCCATGTGCGGGCCGTGCCTTTGAGGGCCGGGCCGCGGGCCGTTGACTGCGCCGGCCCAGCCCATTTGACATTCCTAGTTGCACCCTTCTAAAAAATCCTAGCTCCACCACTGACCCCACTGCCTCTATGTCTCCTGCGGCCCACCCTCAGGAGGCCCACTTTGACCTTAGAAAAGATTTATGGGCGCCATTGTCGTTTTGACTGCAAACTCAATGGTGAATATCACATTATGATTGTTCAATACATGGGTCATTCAATTCAAAGAATGCTTTGATGCAATTATTATACATGAAGCGAAGTGGTTTCAAATTGAAATCAGTTCCAATTGATTTTGATTCATCCAATTTACCAATTTAATTTAGTTTGACCTTAACAAACGGGTCGGATCGGTGTAAATTAGGTCGGGCCAGAGATAAAACACACTTTTTGGACCAACCTGACCCGTGTATTTTTAATGACATGGTAAAAATTAATTTGGTTTGTGCCGAGACTCGAACTCAATACAATATGGATTGACCATACAACTACACCACAGAGCATCTTTTTATTAATAGTTATCAACAAAAACTTAAAATTAGTTAATGAGAAAGGGACTCAGCCCACTTTGAAATATTGACCGTGAGTTGGAATTTATCTACACGGTATTTATAAAAATAACTATATTTTTAGAATATTGACCCCTATAAATACTGTTGTTATTATTTTCATACTTATGCATTGTACTTTAAGCATAAATGATCAAACTTTTGAAATAACTATTTTATATGATTTCCTATATAGTCATTAATTTTCTATGACAACCATTTTACAATAAAACTAAACTCAAATGAATAAATAAAATATGGAATTGATCAACAAAAATAATAAGTTTCATAATTAATAAGAAAATGACAATATTATTAAAAAAAGAAAAACTCGCGACAACAGCGTGTAGCTAAAGAGGAGGCGAGAAACTTTCCATGTAACTGATGTGCTACCATGCACGCTTGCCAAGTGAGAAAATGTGGAGTCTGGTTTTTTTCTTTTTTGTGTGTGTTGCTTTCACTTTTATAAATTGTGATGTAAATAGAGTGGAACACTACGATAGACCTCATCTATTAAAAATCACAATTATGAAGGCAAACATCCTTGCTATTTATGGGATACCTCAAATTCCCACCTCATTCTTGGTTATTTCCACGGTCAAATTGATTATTAAAAATTAATAAAAAGAATACAAAATAACAGAGTTTTTCAAATAAAGTTTTTTTTTCTTTTTTTTGTGATTTGGACTCTCCATCATGCCTTTTGTCTATTAAGAAACCCTCAATATCATCATTTCTATCAAGGCAAATGCATTTGAGTGTTAATGGGTCCCAGTGTCTATAAGTGCCACTAATCTAAGGAATTTCAAGTATTTTTGTTTCTTTTGATCATATGATTTTTTTTCTTTTTTTTAGATAATGAAATGCCGATTTTTGAGTTGTCTGGTTTATTTAATCCTTAGGTTGTTTTTATTCAATCCACTCTCAGTTCTGGGTTGTTTGCTTTTTTTTTTTTTTTTTTATCTATTGATTTTGATTGTATACTTTTTTTTTTTAAATGCGAAACTAATGGTAAAAGGAATCTCCAATAATATTGGTCCATCTAAATAAAGAATTAAGCTCATTCTTATTATCATCATTTTCTGCTTTCTCCAATATAATTCTATTTCTCTATGTTAACAAGAGAACTTTCATTTTTTCCATTCATTTACTTTTTAAGTTCATTTTATTTTTTTAGAGAAACTTAAATAATTTGTTTGTTTCTTTATGTCTCTTTTTAGTACCGTCTCATGTCTCATTTGCATTCTTAGTTTAGATCAGTGTTCAACTCATTTTAAAATGTAATCATCTTGAGACAATTGGTGCAATTTTTAAAATTTTCAATTTGAGAGGTAAACATTTTTAATTCATTTACTTTTGAGTTCATCATATTTTATTTGAGCAATTTTAGTTATGTCATTTTAATATGATTAATACAAAAGAATTATCATTTGAAAATTTTATAGATTTGTAATATTTTTATAGTTTGTATTTGTATAGCTTTCATAGATTGTGAGTTTCTTTTTTCCCCTTTTTTGTTTCAACTTTTGCGTATTGGGTTCTCCTTGGGTTTTTTTCTTTTAAATCACTTTTTAGCATGGGATTTGCTGTGAATTCTCATTTTTCTGTTCTGTTTTTTAAATTTTTTAATGCTTATCATTGTGAGTTAATTATTTATTTTACTTTCATTGGGTTCTTTAAGTTCTCTTTGTGAAATCTTTTTATGGATTTTTCTTATTTCTTTTGTGGCTTCATATTTTCATTTTTGAGTATTAGATTATCATAAGTTGGTTTTGTTTTTCTAAATTTCTTTTATCATTATATAGCTATGAATCTTTATTTATATATATATATATTTATAGCCTTTTTAATAAAATTTATTTCGTTTTATTTTGTATTTCTTTTACTATAATTTCTCACTTGTGATGGGTGTTTAGTTTTTTTCTTTATGATGGTTTCTCATGAATTTGTGGGTTCTTTTATCTTCGCCCTTCTGTGCTCCATTGTTGAGGGTTTTTTTTTTCCTCATGAGTGTTTGATTCTTTTAAATTGCTTATGTTATTGAGTTGATTATGGATTTTCATTTCTATGTTTTATTTCTATGTGTCTTTCAAATTTCATTGGATTTTATTCATAGTTTATATTGTTTGTTTGTTTTGATTTAGTTTTTTAGTTTTCTTGATCGTTAATCTTCAATTTTCTTGGGCTTCTGTTTTTTTTTTTTTTTTTTTTTTTTTTTTTTAATTATATGGTATTCAGTATTGAATTTTTATGGCCTTTTTTTTCCCTCTTTCTCAGACTAAAACCTTTTGCATTTAATTTTAAAGAAACTGATCATAATTTCTTTTTTATAAATTTTAATATTATGATTATATTGCCCGTGCTAAGCACGGGCGTGTTTTTCTAGTGGGGATGAATCCAACGAAAAACCCTAGATGCCATGAATCAAACGAACATGAACCAAAAAAAATTATTCACTAACGATTTTTGTAGAGGTTAGAAAGGGAAAAAAAAATCTAAATGTAAGTATTTTATGAAGATTAAAAAAGAAAAGTACCTCTTGAGTGATCAGATTGAACACGGTTTGGAAGAAGAGGAACGAATGAAAAGGGGGTTTGGGCTTGGAGGTAGGACAGGCGGAATGAAGAAGAAGGAAAGAAAAATAGGCATCGTGCGGATAGTTTAGAAGGGTCGAGCGAAGAACTCTCTGTGAGGGGTTCGCTCGAGTGACCTCTGTCAAATCCCAGAATGACTGTCTTTCTTTGCAAGAGATCTTGAGCAGTCATTTTCTAAATAAAATTTACATCATTAAGAGACCCGGTTTTGTCCAAATGAATTAGCCAACTAAAACTCTTACGCCTTTATTCTTTTGCTTTGGCAGTGAAATTGAAATTTTGTGATGGCAATTTGAGGGTGGAATACATACCCTAGAGTAGGAAGGAGAGAGAAGAGAATGACTGTTGGAGTAGAGTTTTTGAATCCTTTTCATATAAGTTCACTTTTTTTTTTTTTTTTTATTATTGAGTAGGTTAAGATGTTAGCATTCCACTGTGTACTTGAAAACAGAAAAGGCTAATTTGGAAAGTGAATTTGTATTTTGAGTCCTTTCTGCCCTTACTGTCCTGGTTTGGGGCTAAACTTCTGATGGTAACGACTCTTATTATCTCTGATCGAACTGGCACTTGATTTTTCAATTTAATGTAAAAGGATACTCTCTAGCTCGCGGGGCCAATATCTTTTTCATCTAATTGGCAAGTATCTTTGGCCAAAATAACACAGACTGTGGGACCAATTTGTCTAACAACTGAGACTTTTGGGTAGGACCCTATCTATCTAGAGTGGAGTCTATTTGATTATGGTCTGGATTGATGAAATGCTACAGCGGGTTTGAGGATGTAGAAAAAAAATCTGAGTTGGGCACGAGATTACATTTGTGTCTCTACCTGTAGTTGCTAACCTCTCTTTCCTCTCTCCCACTTGGAAGGTGACCTTTTTTTATCGTTTCAAATTGCATGGTCAATGGTAATGACTGATTATCCAAGTCTATTATAATATATTATAGACGTAGGCATCGATTTCGAAATTGGAGTCCAATTTGCTATTGGATTACAAAATTGGGCTCTAATATATCTCAAATTAATTTGAGAAATTGGATTTCAAATCAATTTCATAAGATAAGTCCTATCTATTAATTCGGAGTCCACTTTTGTTAAGCTTCTTTATGTGAATTCAAATTTTAATATATATCTATTATGGATAGGTTATTAAAGAGTCCAGATGAAAAAATCCACCTTGCTCAATAACTTTATTCAACCAAGTTGAAATGAGTCTTCTTTAGGAGGGTTTAGAATTTTAATATATCTATTATAGTTAGAAAATCCTTAATGTCTGTGATTTTTTAAAGTGGAACCTTGATAGTGACTTTTGTTAAGCTTCTTTATGTGAATTCAAAATTTAATATATATCTATTATGGATAGGTGATTAAAGAGTCTAGATGAAAAAATCCACCTTACTCAATAACTCTATCGTATCTATTGGCGCTTGGCGTCCAAATCGGATTTTGGCCTATGCTACGGAAAGTGAAATGTTTCAAAGTTATTTTAAAGAAAATTTAAAAACAAAAGGGATACTTACAAGAAGATATAAAGACCTCCAGTAATTCTCAAATAAAGATAAGATTTGAACTTTTGTCAAAGAATCATGTCTCACTTTCAGATTGGCTCAACCGTGCCGTTCTGTACCCCAATTAGACCAGGCAATGCCACCCACGAGCTGGCCCACATACCCATCCTAATCCTATATTTTTAAATTTGCTTATATAAATTAAAAGAGACTTTATGGGCTTTTTGGGTTTTCAACTTAAAATAAAGTTGAAATTACTAAAATAAATACATAAACATTGATGTTAATTTACATAAGACTTGAAGTTTCATTCATACTCATTTATATAAAAAATAATATTTACTTTGTATAAATGCCGAGTTGGGCCATGCTTTAAACTGTAATAAATGGTATATTTATTTATTTTATATTTATTTTCTCATTAATTAATATCTCATAAAATAGCCATAAATTGGACGTATTTTTATTTATGGGCCCGGGATTAGCGCGGGCATGCTTTGCTAGTAGCGACTTGACAAGAAGTAGGCCCTGGAGTGTCTTCTAACGTTGGATTGCTGTTTTGCATGTGTGTGTTATTGTTTGTCAATTGACATCATCATTATTATCATTGACTGATGTAAAGTTGTCCATTGATCAAATTTTATTACCATCAACATCACTACCTCAGATGTTTGCTTTACCAGCAACTGTCAACCTGATGCCCATCCTCTTCTTGATAAAGAAGTCACCATAAAAGTCCTCGCTGCACTCTAAAACGGTCCACCAAATATGAAACATCGGACAATATTGAAAAAGATCTCAAAGATGATCAGGCAAATGGATTTAAATACAAAAGGGAAAAAACTATTCTTAATCCATCCATTAATCATTTATGTTAAAATAAATTGTAGCTATATATTCTTAAACCACATTTTAATTGCTCGAGTGATTGCGCTAGGTTGTGTTGTGTATCCGAGATTTTATCAATGATTAACGGTAATAGGATGACATGTTCTTCATCGAAAAAAAAAAAAAAAAAAAAAAGGCTCAAATTCTTATCAGCGGATAGGTTTCAGATAAAATAAAAGTGCATTGTTAAGATTACTGGCTATTCTGTTACCATCCCAATTGAGGTGAACATGGGGTACCTTTCCACATATTCTCTAATTGAATGATTGCTCTAAGTAAGAAACAGAGGACATCTCCCATAAGTCAGTTTTCAAGTGCTCTGATTGATACAATCACTTCTTGGCTAGACAAAGGTACAAAATCTTATTCAAATATAAGAGATAATAACTAAATTCCTTTTATTAAATTTTACATGGCACACAGGAATCTCTAGCTATGGAGGAGGGGAGACTCTCCAAGTCCATATACAAGCACTACAAAAGTATGGGAGTATCCAACACGACAACAAGAAGTTGCGTGGGTTTTAGTACCACATTGCTATGAGCAATAATACCAACTACGTTACACTTCTGTACCCATCTCAAGCTCTTTTTCCTTTTGATGCTCCCCACTTACCCTCTCATTTCTCATTCGAACCTTTTTTGCCACCCACAACCAGACGGGTGTTAATCTCAGACACAAGTGGATGAGATGGAAGATGAAAACAATACAATGCCAAAACAGCAGAAGGCCCATGAAACCTGTCCAGCTAACAAGAACATAGAAAAGCTTTTTTGAGATCCTGTCCGAGACCACCACTAGCCTGGTCCCATAAACGAAAGCCATGGTGACAGATGTCACAGCCACCCACATGGTAAGCACCAAAATCCAGGTCGTGAGTACGTTCTTGAGCGGCAATCCACTCACCAGAAAGAGGATGATGAACAGAGACGAGACCAGCCCGGACATGTCGAAGTACATGAAGAGCTTGAAGTTTCTGGGCTCGAACTCGTTCTGAATTGCCTTCCCGGGCCTATTTTCTTTCATTAACAAAGGAGATGGATTGGGAGATGGAGAGCTGTTGGAGTCCTGCCAGACGCCCCCAGGAGGGCTGAGTCCTGCTGCAAATGTGACTGTGGCTATCAATGTGGCTACAATTAGGAGTGTGTTGTGCTTCTCTTTGAACCAGTTCTTGTCCTTCCTTTGCTTTTGGAACCAGCTACTGGGCGTCAATTTCTTCATTAATGTCTTCTTCCATGGCTGGGGTTTGAATGGGCTTGGAATCTGGACTTGGATGTTTGGTTCTCGGTTTCTTTTACATCCGAAACGGGAAAGCAGGTCATGGATTCCCATGTCATCACATTGGCTGGGGCCCTGTGCCAAGATGTCAAGGGCTGTGAAACCATAGCCGTTTGTGGCGTTCACTTTTACTTGGGTCTTTGAAAGGAAGAGCTGTAGCATCTGAAATAGGAAAGCCCCAGGAAAGAACTAGTCAGAGACATTACTCTTGCTTATTGTTGAAGTAACATCTCCGTAGTCAGTTCGGGCCTTAAAAAAAAACCGTATGGACTGTTTGTACGCAAGTGGAATAGATGATGCCACGCGGAGGATCGATTTCCACACATTTTCATCAGCGGGCCATACGTTTGTTTCCAGGAAAGTGGGGGTGGGGGCCACGGTTTGAAAGATCCAAAACGCGGAATGAACTTTCAACCAAAGACTAATTGATCTTTTATTAGGGGGAGGTGGTATTCTCAGGTGTTACTTTAGTGATGCTGAGCGCATTTGGTAGATCAATGCACCAATCAAATTGAATGTATTTTTCTAAACGGGCCATCAAATTGATCACAAGATGAATTTTTTTACAATCACATGAGTTGTACTTCATCAATTTGACTAATACTTATTAGTGCAAAATTTAGCAAGAAACCTGTAGATTTTTATTACGTGGCCCTACTGAAAAATCAACACCAAATTCCCTATCATTAAAGAATCTATGTGGTGCAACAGAACTAAAGGGGAAACCGACGGTTACACAGGTGATGCATTCAAAAACTTGTTGATCTGATTGGTTTGTGGGCCTTAGTTTGGATGGGAATTGAGAGATGCAGCCAGAATCTCTTCAAATCAGGTGATCGCAGGTGATCGCAGCCATCCAGCATGTTGAAGATTTTCAGTAGATTCTCATTCCCCACAGCACCAATTACCAAGACCAGACAAATCTTCTTCTTTCTTTGTTCCTGGAACTAACTTGACCGGCAAGTAGAAGAGTTTAGATCCCCAAGGGGATTTTGACTTGGAGAAATCCATAGTTAGATGGATTCCAACTATAAGTGGGGCTTATCTATCTAAAAATCTAGTCACTCAAAATGAATGCCCTTTTCCATTTTTACCTTACCTGTGTGTTTGACAATTAACTAGTTAAAGTAAAGTAAAGTGAATCCAAACAAAAAAATAAAAAAAAAAAAAAAGACAAGGGATCATATCAAAAGTACATAATTTCAAATTTTCCTCCAAAATTTTCAAAAAAAAATTAAAAAAAACAACTTTCTTTCAAAATAGAAAAAAGAAACTCTACTTTTCTATATAAAAAGTGGAAAAGATTCCATACCAAACAACTAAAAATAAAACGCCATCGTAACATCATATATTTTATTCTCTCTTGATTAAATGTGTAACCTCACTATACTTTAATTCACCATACATTCAAAAGGACTCAAAAGAAAAGTTGGTTCCACCGTAAAATTAACCATTTGTTTGAAATAAATAATCAATAAAATTATATAATCATGTCAAACGATGAATCTTACTGGTGCAACCCACTTTTGCGCCCCCAGATCCCACGGGAGAGATCACATATTTATTTTCAATAATTAAGTGGCCCCCACCTGAGAACATTACTATTTTAGCTCAGGACCTTTTCAAGTCAATGACTCAAGAGGAGAATATCTGGACTCAGTAAGTAAAGGTAAGTAGGCGAGTCACTTGCCTGGAACTGTCTACTAGCCGTGGCAAGATGCAGGACACTGTTGCCTTCCAAATCCTTCACATTCACCAGCTCCTTACTGCAGTTCACCAACACCTCCGCAGCATCGACCTGGTTATATCTCAAGCACATGTGCAGAGCCGTCTCTCCTCGACTCGATACTACTTTTACCTGAGCAAGATTCGGATCGACCTTAAGCAGCTCTTTCACCACATCAACTCGCCCATTCGCAGCTGCCAGATGGAGAGCAGTTCTCCCGTCCTTATCTCCAAACCTCCAAAAAGGAGGATTTTTGGTGTCCAAAATCTGCTTTACGACACCAAAGTACCCTCGGGCTGCAGCCAGGTGAATAGGGTACGACCCTTGCTCGTTGCTCATTCCTGCAAGTTCAGGCCGCTGTTTTAGAAGCTCTATAGCAAAACCCACATGCCCACGAAGTAATGCGGTATACAGAGGATCCCCAGCAGCAGACGTGCATTCGATTTTTTCAAGGAGGAGATGGTCTTCCTGGATGAGACCAAGGAGGGCAGCTACGTCTCCATCGTGTGCTGCTTTACGAAGCCTTTGATCAATTGGATCCATGGGTTTCTTTCCTCAGGAGAGAAGGGTTTCTGTTTTGGGCAAGGGAGGAGAGGGGGAAGGAGGGAAGTTAAAATAGGAAGGAAGGAGAGGACGAGTTAAGTCAAGTCAACTGATCGAACCGCCCCAGATGCACTTGCAGAGAAGGATCTAGTTTGGCCGGCTTTGTATTGTACTTTATATGAAACTTCCTGGATGGTGCTAGTAGGTGTCTTTTCTCATCTGTTTGATTTTTGTCAAGGCGTTCACATTCGAGGAAATAACAAATTACAATTGAGAAGAGATTACATTGACGGATGAGTCTTACGAGGCCGACTGATCGAGAATGAGAGATTGTTCTAAATCACATTGGTTAGGTGGCCTGGGCCAACTTGAAATAAGCCATGTTAATTAGATGGAAGACCAGTAAGTTGGCTTCTCTTTGCCTCCCTCTTGTCTGGATCAAGGGCAATTAATTTTGGTGGAGTCTGGATTTTGTAGGCTTTAACTCGGGGAAATCTAGGTGGAGGGAGATGAAAAATCACAGTGAAGCTATTTATTTAAAATGCGAACGACCCAAAATACACTCTTTTTTAATATAGAAGGTGTTCCTAAATTTTACTTTAATCAGTGTTGGTCCAACGTAAAGGATGATTTTTTAATTAAAAATATAGTTTGTCTATACAAATTTATGCTTATTCTTCAGTCTTGATTTTATAAAATAAAAGAATAAGTGATAGGGTGGGACTAACTATTACTTAGGTAAATTAAAATTGGAGGATTTCCTATAAATTGGGATAATTGGGATGCCCTTATTTTGTAAAAGAAATAGAATCTTAATAGGCGAGTCACCTCATTTTGACCTAAAAAGAAATCAAATATAGAATTAATGTAATTAAATTAAATATAATTAATTAATGATTGAGATTTGGAGATAGCAACTTAGAAATGATTCATTGAAATATAATAAATTTAACTAGATTGAATTTACATATATAATTGCATGTCTATCTAAATTTATAGATGTTTTGATTTATTTCTAAGTATTTCAAAAAAAAAAATACATTTTAGAAAAATCACGACTCTCCCGAATCATTCAGATTTCATTCTCCTATTCAATATTTTAGAGCGAGACAAGTCAAAATCAGGGCCCACCCTGTATTTCTCCATGTCAAGGCGTGAGAGACAGGCTTCCGATTCAATTCTTCTATATTGAATTAGAGAACTTGTTTTTTGTTGTTGTCGGTAGAAACACGTCCCGTTGGTGGTGAAGCTTGAATGTGGGGTCCGCCGCAACAAAGCATGTTCTCTCTTTTGGGTAGCATAATAATTATTGTTGTAGAGGGGGGCAAATAGATTGGAACTGAAATTGAGGCAGAGATGCCAATAGCCCCTTGTGGTAAACATCATTAGACTGTCATTGGCTTTAGGCTTTCCATAGTCATCTCATTTTCAATGAAGGGTGGATGATGCCGCTGAAGCACTTCATTTAATAAGTTACTTGCATACTTATCCGTTTGATAGATAGATTTAATTTTAAGTAATTGGTATCTATTTTAAAGTAATTACGAATGAGGTTTGGAGTCAACGATTTAAAAATTATGACTAGAATCTCATTGAAACTTATATTTGATCTTTTACCATTGATATTTATATACAATATTTCTTCTTAGTATAGTGCTTTTCATACATATATAAATTTATTAATTTGAATTGATTGTCATGAATGGATATAAATAAATGTCTATTTATATTTTATCATTATTTGATTCATTTTTAAATATTTTCGAAATTATTTGAAAATAACATGATTCTCTCAAGTCTCCACTGTGACCTTATCTAAGTCAAATGTTTTACATTGGACAAGTAATTGAGTCCAAGCCACAAGTTCTTCAAGCTTGGTGGACTTTATTTCTTAGGGTAATCAAGTGATGCTCTTTAATGGAGAACGCTAGGGTCAGCTTGGAAACTCTAGTCTAATTAATATGAGTATTTTCTTATTAAAGGCAAATTGTATTAGAAAGAGAAGGGGAAAACGCTAGCAAAACTACCACTAAATACAGAGGAAGACCAAAAAGGCCATCAAAAAAGAGAAGAAGAAATCCCAACTTGAAATCACAAAGGAATAATCACTCAAAAAAAAAAAAAGATAAATGTTAGAGAGAAGAGGAGAATTATTTGAACCTGGTAAGTTAGCTATGGACAAGTGTATCCAATCTTTAATCAAGCTCGCATAAGAAGGAACAACTCCATTAAAAATTGCATCATTTCTTTGGAGCCAAATTGCATAGGTTACAGCGAAAAGAATGGTAGTGCAAATTGGTTTCTCTTAAGATGCTCTGCCCGAAGCTAAAACTGCCCATAAGCTTAAAGGAGTCGAGGGGATAGGCCTAAGAGGATAATTTAGCACATTAACCATCCAAACCTAGAGATCTGCAAACAAAGGGCGGAGGAAGAGCAGGTGGAGATCATCTTTGGAACTATTGAGGGAGAGGGAGCAATGGGAGGCAAGATTAGGGAGGGTTTGGTAGCTCTGACTTTTTTTATTTCCATGATATATTATACGAAAACTTTGTTGCCTCTTTATATGTGTTTTTATTTAATTTTATTTTATTTCTTCTATTTGAATCCCCAATCAAAATTCCCTTTCTAACACTTGATTCATTCTTGGCATTAGAAATTAAAGATTATAGAAGAAACTGACAATGGTCCCAAACAATATTTTTTCTTCCAATATTAAAATTGCTGCCCTCTAAAAATAAGAGCTTGGGGTTTATGCAATTTTGGGATATTTAGATTAATCCCCTAATTTTTGGGGTTTTGACTTCTTGGTAAAAATAAGAACCTTTACCTAAATTGGTGTTTCCAAATTGTTAGTCTCGGGATTTCTGATGATTAAACAAATACAACCCCAAATAATAAATTTCAATAATCAACTATCATAGAAGTTGTAAAAAATAAATTAGAAAAGGAAAAAAGGAACATGGATCTAATTGGAGGGCAAATTACGTGTAGGACTCATTCTTTATTCACAGGTACAATTGGCCTTATGAAAATCACACAGAGAAATATGAGGTATAGGAGAAGATCAGAGTTGCAGAGAATGATGAAGAAGGATTCTACTCTTCTTTGCCTATCTTCTTCTTCTTTTATACGAACAAGAATGAAAGATCCACCAGCCGCAGGCCCCCTCAACTTAGGAAGCTATTTAGGAAGGAAAGATGCTTCAAGTAGAGCAACAAGTTAAGTTGATTTTATTACCACATTACTAGTAGCAATACTAGGCATGTCAAACGGGCCGTGCCGGACAAATCCAGGCCCAAACAGGCCACGGGCTGGCCTGCCAGATGAACGGGCCATGTCGTACATTCGTGTCTGCTGTGCTCGGCGTGCCTCTTTAAAAAAAAATTTTCGATTAATTTTTTCTCCTTTTTAGTATTAAAATTAAAAGTTAGGACATAAGTACGGAGAATGACAAAGATATTTAAGTAGTTCGGTCAAACTCAACCTGCTTCACCGAGAAGAATGGGAGGGTTAGAGTATTTGTAGATTTTGTAAAATTGAAAATGACACAAAATACCTCTTATATGACCGTTTTATAGCTGTTGCTGGCTGTTGCGGGGGGTAAAATGGTTACTTTTTTTTAAAAAATAGTTATTTTTGGGCGGGCTAGTGCTTGACGGGCCGACCCTTATGGATGGGTCGGCCCACGTGCTAGCCGTGCCTGGTACCCTCGGCCCAGCATGGCCCATGGCACCAGCCATGCCTGGTGGGGTGGGCCATGCCATGCCGAAATGGGCCGGCCCGGCCCATTTGACATCGCTAGCAATACCACTACATTATACTAACGTCCTCAAGTTTTCCAAAGGATTATAACGCCTGGATCCTCATCTCATCCTCACACCTATTCCCTGGTCATCTCTTTCATAACCTCCCAAAAACAAAAATATCCACCTACGATCTCAATTATCATTCGAGGCTGATTTTCCACCACTCACCACAACCAGTTGGGTGTTGACTTAAAGAAACAAGCAGATGAGATTGAAGATGAAGATGATAAAATGCCGAAACACCAGAATGATCATTAACCCCATCTGTTCCTCAGGAATGACTTGAAGCACAACAACTGGAAGCCCTCTATTGAGAGAGCTAAATCGATACTCGTGGACCGGATTAAATGTATGACCTTAACTTTGTCTGCTGCTATGGGTCCTCTTCCTCCTCATCCTATTTTGCCGTTTTTGAGATTGGCTTAATTGTTTTCTAATTCTCTGTATGTTATCCCCATGTGGCCCCTCTTTCTTGTAGCCATTTTTGGCTTTAGGGGTTTTTTCCCTTATTCTAAATACAAATTTACTTTACACCAAAAAAAAAAAAAAAAAAAAAAAAATTCATTAACCCCATCCAAAAAACAAGAACACTGAAAAGTTGTTTAGTGTGTCCGAGACGACCACTAGCCTGGTCCCATAAACGAAAGCCATGGCCATAGATGTCACTAGGGCTGTCAAAATGCCACACGATTTGTTAACACGACATGAACCCGCACAATATTAACGGGTTCGTGTCATTAATGAGTCAGACCCGTTAATCCGTTATATTAACAGGTCGTTAACGAATAAAACCGACAACCCATTAACAACATGATACAACCCGCCAAAGGATAAATGATATAAATTATAAAATGCATAAGGGGTATTTTGGTAAGTTTGAAAAGGTTGAAGTGAAATCCTAAAAGACACATATAAAAGGTCATTTTCTAACTCATTCACTCTCCTTTCATTAGTAAAAGAGTGTGTGTTAATTGACATGGTCTAAAATGGAAAAAAATATTTAACAGGTCGTGTTATGTAACCCGTTAAATAAACAGGTTGTATTCGCATTTATTTTTGGACCTGTTTATTTAATGGGTCGTGTACGGATTAAGATGATTCTAATACAAATTCGTTAAGCCCGTAATCCGAATTTTAGTTTGAACGCCGTAACTTTGACTTAGAATGAGACCAAATTTGATGATCAAACGCCTCCAAGTTTTTTGGATTTAAGTGTCACCATCAAGTGTTGGTTGCAATCATCAGGCCATCATCCAGATCCAGCATTTGGGGTCCATTACCCGTAAAATTGTGTTGTTCATAATTGATTGTATTGAACTTTCAACTGCTCCAAAAGCTTTTGTAACTCTGAAGAATTCTAGTGGTAATCCTTTGCGGTCTGCCCGTATGAAGATTCAATTAGATCTGATCACATTTCAAGTAATATGAACTCTACTTTAGTGACGAATTTTAATGACTTTGCAGATGAAAATTGATGGGTATTTCACTGTTGGATGTTGAGATTATGGTCCCACATAGTGGCTCAAGATTTTACTGCTCAAGATTTTACTTGATCAGAAAATCCAATTTTGTTTATATTATGTCATCAACTAACCTGAAATCTACCCGAGTGAGTAATCTTAATGAAATCTCTGATGAAAATTGGTGGGTATTTCACTATTGGATGTTGAAATTACAGTCCAAAATAGTTGCTCAAAATCTTTCCTTGATCAGAAAATCCTTTCTCATATTATGTCTTACTGTGCATGAAGTGTATTCATAGAGCCCCAGATATATGTCCCAACCCAGCTTTTGAAAGTGCAAATGGGCTTGATTCTGGCCTAATTAATTATGCAAAAGCCTTTTGGCCTGACCCATCTAAATCCCTACCTGTAATGTCAATATGCCTCTTAGCATTTGTAAATCTGCCCATTTGTAAAGGAATCGTGGCAAAGAAAAGTAAGCTGGGCAATTTTTTTCATCTTTCATTGTGTCATATTCGTGACGAATATGAGATTGTGATGTATTGTGCCCATATCATAATTATTATGGACTAGCAAATAAGCCCAAAAATAAAAATTTTATTTTTATTTTATTTAATAAAATTTATTTTTGCAAATGGGATGTGTCCCTAGTGGTGTGTGTCCTTTCGCACTTGAAAGGGAAGCTATTTATATGCATCTTGTACATGCCTCTTGACGATTCAATTTCACTGCTGTTGCATTGTATTTTCGAGCCATCATTGTGAAGAGAGAGTACTGCTGCTACACATTTGGTTCGCCAGACACACAGTTTGTAGTGCTGCAACTGTTGTAGTTTGATCATTGTATCCTGGGAGGCAAACGCTATTGTAGCTCGTAAGCACAATTGCGGGGGCTATTTGTCTTAAGGAAATAGTGTGTAACACTAGCCTTGATCACCCATCATCTGTGAATTACTGGATTTCAAAATTTTTGCAACAACACTCTGTTTCTGTCTTTGAATAGTGAGTGATTTCATACTGTATTTACTTATTGTATACTGTATTTACTTGTTGTTTATTTAACAGTGTTCAGACCTGTCTCCTAAATACTGAACAATTACTGACTGTACTCGACACTGACGATGTATACCCCACAACAATTATAATAAGGCCTGAAAAGTGATCTCTTATGAAATAAATATATATTGAAACTGTTCGGTGTATTGTTCAGACAACTGAGTTATTCTGATCTTAAGATAATCAACTTATCTTATTGGTCACACCTAATCCCTTGATTGAGAGAAATTTCTGTCATGTACTTGTCAACAAGTGTATAAATTTACTCCAATCGATGTCTGCTATATAGTATCAGAGTTATTGCTCTTCTTCTCTGCGATAGGGTGTGATTAAGTGTGTGCCACACTCGGGTCCCACACTCGGGTTCGAAGGATAGCCTCCACCCCTGGATGTCCAAATACGGATATGAATATGGATACGGACACTGATATAGAGATCGTAGTCATAAATTTTTTGTCCAGGGACAAACTAGCATGTGGCATATTACTATAGGTGCTTTTTCCGTCTCTCTCAAAAGTTGAATATATTGTTCACCTCTAGAAATGCTCCACGTGGTAGTTTGTCTCAAATTCTAGATAAAAGTTTGTACATTTAGACTTTTTGTTCTGAATATATTGGGTTTCTCCGTGATGAGTCAGTGTGTGTTGGTCCACGCAAGTCCACGCAAATTCCTACAAGACCAGTGGGCTGACATACGTTTTTGTTGGTATTCAAAACGTGAAACTCGCTTCAATCATTAACGGCCATTCGGACGACACGGCGTGTTTGGTAATTTATTAATAAAGTTAAAGTGAAGTAAATTCTCTTTATTTGAGAAAAAAAAGAAAAGATAAGATGCCGTATCATCCAACTATAGTGATGTCTGATGTTGGTCAGTACCTAGTCGTTGACTGTGTAATGTACAACTACTTGTTTTGAAGAGGCAAAATCATATTTTTTTTATCATTTAATTTAGAGAAGTCATTTTCTTAATTATATTGATAAAAAATAAAGGGAAAAGGACACTAGAAGACATAACTAATATAATTTTAATGAATAAATGACATAAATACCTTTAAGCTTACAAAGTTTACTAACTCAAGTTAGTCTCAATGAGGGCTCCACTTAAATGTATAAAGACAAATGTAGCATGTCAATTGAAAATGGGTCACAGATATTCAAATGATCCTAGCCTTTGATTTTTCATGCTCAAAATTTAAGGGTCAAAATTATCAATTTTTTCTCTACGAATAAACCTTATGAGTTCCCTTTTAAGGATAAAAATTAAAAAAAAAAAAATTAAGGGTCTCATAAATTTTTGTTCAATGTGACCATGAGTCAAGAGAGATTTTAATAAAATCACAAAATACCATGGCACTATTTGAGAATGTAAGAAAATAAAAGGCCCTAAATGTAAAAATCTCTCAGAACGCAAAACTTTTTTTACAGAAATGTGGATTTTGGGAGAATATGTGAGAACAAAGGGCCTTCATTTGTAAAATCTCCTAAAATGTGTAGAATAAAAAAAAAAAAAAAAAAACAAAAAAAATTTAGTCAACGGTTGGGTATCAAACTAATCGTGTCCAACGCCTTCACAAATGATCTACTGTATGTTGTGCATTATTGATTGCAATATATATTATAAAATAAGAATTTCTGTCCGCCACAACAATTTAATTACTTGTGCCAAAACCTGACTCGTTTCGGACAAGGCCAGGCACCGAGTAAACTATGTGCCGGCCAGAATTTAAAACCATGGTTTCTCGGAATCACCATCCAAAAAGGAAATGGCACATGGGGGAAAGAACTCAACCGTTCTTCATCTAACACGTATATTTACAAATCATTGCCTTGTTTTGTATTCCATCTATATACTAAAGATCACATGGGTGGGATCTCCCCATCTGAAAGGCTTTTGGGAAAATATTTGTCAATCAATGGAGAGAAATATAACGTACAACTATACGAGTGAATGAAATTAGTCAGGTCCTAATTAACGAGTAAGGAATGGTCATTTCACCCCATATGAGGTGGAGTTCATGTCCTCACGTAATTTAATTAGTGATGCTCTTCAATGGAGGGCACTTAGTCTGGCATGCAATATTAGAAATAAGGGATTTTGGCATATAAGTCCTTAAATCCAGCTTTACCTATTTCATGATTGAAATTTAGATAATGTCAACAGGGTCGCTGGACACTTATCTATATTTTATTGAAAACCATTTTTTGCCCATTGCATTTATGTAACATCTTAGAGAATGTTTTTTCTGAATGAAAGAACCTGAGGAATGATGGTCAGATCTGTATTTACTTTTCATAAAATGTTATTTTTCGTATTCTCTAAAAGAAAATGAATTTGCTTGCTTGTGAGAAAAAATATATGATATAGATACCGATAAATCTAATGATTCATTAGACTATCTCATGATATTCGTATTCTCTAAAAGAAAATGAATTTGCTTGCTTGTGGTAAAAAAATATATGATATAGATACCAATAAATCTAATGATATCATTAGACTACCTCATAATATCATGGGATATGACGCCAAAAGTCATAAAAAAATATTAACCACTATGTGAAAAGATTCCCACAGCATTGACAGTTCATTGTAATCTTCTTCTTTGTTTGGTTTTAGCTTTATATTAGACTAGTACTAGAAATGAATAGAGTGGGTGAGAGTTCCTTGCCTGGAACTGTTTTCTAGCAGTGGCTAGATGCAATACGGTATTGCCTTCCGAATCCTTCACAGTCACCAGCTCCGGTTTGCAGCCCAACACCTCTGCAGCAGCCTCGACCTGGTTATTTCTTAAGCACATGTGCAGAGCTGTCTCTCCACGATTCGATACTACTCCAGCAAGCTCCGGGTCGACCCTAAGCAGTTCTCTCACCACCTCAACTTGCCCATTCGCAGCGGCCAAATGGAGAGCAGTTCTTCCATCCTTATCTTGGACGTCCCTCCTTGAAGAAGTGCTTTTGGTGCGCAATATCTCCAGTACAACACCTACGTGCCCTCCAGCTGCAGCCAGGTGAATTGGGTAGGAGCCTCCCTCGTTGCGCATTCCTGCTAGTTCTGGGCGCAGTTTTAGAAGCTCTTTGGCAAAAGCCACATCCCCACGAAGAGATGCGAAGTGCAGAGGATTCCCAGCAGCAGACATGCAATCGATTCCCTGTAGGAGGAGAGGGTCTTCTTGGACGAGACGACAGAGGGCAGGTACGTCTCCTTCGAGGGCTGCTTTATGAAGCATCTCAACTCGATCCATGGTTCGTTCCTAAGCAGCTCTGCTTTCTTGAGCTGTGTAATGGGGGTTGCTCTTGGAAGTGAGGGGAAAGGGAGCGCTAAATAGGAGGAGAGACGAGTCAAGTCAATTTTTGTTTTATTTTTGCAGTAAAGTAAATTCAATGTCAAATCAGTAAAACGGAAATAAAAGATTCGATAAAGGCGAACTATATTTAAAAAAAAAAAATGCATTTCCTTTCATAGGGTAAGACAGATTGAAGTGGGATATGCAGTGAATGTATAATATCTATTTGTGTTTTATGAGGTGAAGTTTGTTAAGAGCGGGGAACATGAATTCAAACTTGTGCTTGACCCGCTCTTTATCTGAGTGGTAGGGAGTGTCAGTTCTAACCTGAATATCCAGAGTTTGACCTCCTGATACGCCATATTTTTCCGTATGTGCAGGGCTTTTTTCCCTATGTGCGCATGCTTTATCTCGCTTCCAGCCCCGTGATCGGGGTAAAAAAAAAAAAAAAATCCTACATAGATGTGGACGATTGAAGGTGGGGTCTTCTGCCTTGCCTTTTAAGAGTGTGATGTCTTGGCCTTGATGTCTTGGACTTGAATAACAATATTTGAAGGGAGGACATGGACCCAATGGTCACATCATTGAGCGACACCTAAACGTGATTCAAGGAATTTCCCAAATAACAAAGGATATGTACAAAGAAATTCGACACTGGAAATTTAACTTTATGACAAAGAAATTAGCTTTTCTGACTGGCCGTGAATGATTGAAACGAGCTTCATGCTTTTTTGATCCAAACAAAAACGTATGTCAGCCCACTGATAGAGACAAAGGTTTGTACCACACTGGCTCAATCACATGAGACCCAATAAATCTACGTCCCACCTGCATCATCAAACAGTAGTCCGTATTATAATCCATCTTAATATATTTCCAATAATATTAAACTTAAGGTTCCAACATAATTTATTAAAGAATAATATCTTTTTTTCCAAATTCCTAAAAGCAATGGGGCTAAGGGTTAAATTTCAAAAGTACTGTGCTGTCACAACGCTACTGTGACTAGTCTCAGTCCACACGTCAAATCATGCTTTGAAAGTGGGCCTTATATCCATACATCATCATCTCTCTATGTGATTCTCTCTCCTCGTCCCATGTACATATACATGTTACTCTCTCTTCTTCTTCTCATCACATAACTCGGTTCTGTAATGGAGTAGAACGTCCCACATCTGTGCACTTCGACAGTGGTCCACTGATCAAAAAGCCTGAGATCAACCCTCACCAACAGGGTCGCCCAGGTCTATATGGCCGGATGCCCGGACCAGATATGTGATCCGATTGTCCCGCGGCCCCACAACCATCAGATTTAAGAAAAAGGAAAACATCTTAATATTAATTCACAAAAACTATTAGATGATGGCCAAACAGGGTTCACCTCACACGGGCCCCACATTCCTAAGGTCGCCCGTGGGTCTTCCTTCGGATCCACGGATCAGATCTGCCATAGGGTGACCCACCTAGGTCCCATAGCCCATAGTCCCAAACACGATATAGCCCTCACGGTCCCAAATTGGGAACCTGCTCCAGGTTCTTCCTTTACGGGTCTTGGGTGAATCACGGTCACATCAAAACAATCGAGAAAACAAACATTAAAGGGCATAACGGGGGTTTCTATATGCATTAACACGCAAATCAAAGAATAACACAAGTATTAAATCTATAAATTATGGTTAGGTACTTGCCTGAGGTCCGCGGTTGAGGGAGACGATCTAGAATTCCTACTGCAAAGCCCAAAACTCTGACCCAGATAAAAGTTGAAAGAGAGAGAGAGAGTTGTGTGTGAAAATAAAATAGTGTGGTGGTATATAAATAGGAAATATGAATAAGAGTTGTAGTGTAGCTTAAATTCTAAAAAGAATAGAGTTTGGGTTCTAAAAAATAGAAGTTTGGAATAGAGAAGGATTATACCCACTAACTGGGCCTGGATTGCCTATGGGTCAAGACACCTATCCAATAAGCCTAATTCACCGACCTAAGTCTAGCGTGGTCCCCACTTAGACTAATCGCATATTTAATTATAATACAATCAATTATATAATAATAATAAAATATATATAGTAACCAAAACATCACACCAAGTGATTATGGGGACATGGAAATCAGCCACCTGCTTTCAAATGCTGGATGTAATAGAAACCGAACGACTCAGCAGAATTGAGCCCAACCAATTCTTGGAAGAAGGGATGGATGCCCCGTTGCTGGGGCCGAAGGGCCAATTTATTATTTGGGGCTAGTTGGCTCCAGCCAATCTTCAGGTTTGCTCGAGCCAACCTGCTAAGGAATAGCTCGCTTGAGCGAACCCATCCCAGAGGGATTTTGGCTTGAGCCAACCTCTGATCAATTCGAGCCAATTGTACTGCAGGCTTGGGTCTAACTTAAAAACATGAAAATGAGTGTTTTAAGGTTTGGAGAGATTTGTTTGGAGCTCTATTACAGTGGTGAGATTTAGAAAATGATATATGGAGCTCGGTTGAGAAAGAAATCCCATCATGAAAATGTATTGAGGATTCTTTACTTGCCAATATGCATAGGGGTCTTGGAATGTCCTCAATCTTCTGGAGTGCCAATCCAAAAATAAAACCGACATACGGGACCCTTATACACATTGATATAAATCTTGAAGCCTCAATATATGGTCCGTCAGTTCTGCCCATTTGGGTTAGTTATCGCCGGATTTCTACTCATTTTGCATAAACATTCAGTTTTAGCTATTTTGCCCGACTTTGCCTAAAAATGATCCGCTTTGGACTATCTAGCTCATTTTGACTAAAAATAAACAATTTCGGTATTTTGTTCGTTTATCAAAAAACAATTAGTTTTGCCAGCTCGAGTAACTCTATGAGTTTTTACATGCATATTGGGAGGACTACTCTTTACATGATCATGTGTGTTTGACTTGGTCTGTTGAGTAGTTCCTCACCATATTTTGTGTGTTCGCTCGCTTTTGATTTATGTGTCAACACCGCTAAGGTTGGGCAACCTTGTCGGCTTGATCCACCGACTTGGGGTCCCCCTTTAGCTCTACCAGCTGCAGTCTGGGTTCTATTCTGTTCTGCTACCCGGTTCCGCTGCTGTGGTTTTTTCTAGCTATATATATATATATATATATATATATTGTTAACTCTCATTACTTCGCAAGTCTGAGACCAATGCTTCTGTTCTGCTCTGTCGCTTCGGAGATGGAGGATTTTGCTGGTGTGGTTACCATCTATCCTTACGATTGTGGCTCTCCTGAAGAAGGACAATTAGAAGTATTCACATATGGACTGGGTTTGCAATGTGAGGAATACATGTTTTGTTAAATATCCATGTTTTACACATGTTTTAAAAGAATGCATGATTTGTCAGATACCCATGTTTTACACATGTTTTAATTATATACAACTTATGATTAAATAACATGCTTTATCATATGTTTTATTATTCAATATATTTATTATCCATCTCAGTCACTTGCCAGACCGTCGTATCTGACCCACTATTTTGGTACTCAGGTTCAGACTTATTCGCTTCGAGCTGAGTGCACGTGATGGCTGTGGAGCCATGAGTTTGCATGTTGTAGTAGTGTCGACTATATTATGTAGACATTGAGCTTGAAATCGGAGCTACGTCACATATGGGGTAGTGTTTAGTTAGCTTGTTATTTGTATGACTTTTATTAGCCTTTTTCTCGGGATTTTAATTAATACATATTGATGTTTGTAACTTGAACGTACGTGGGATGATTATCCTGATACTGTCAGCTCTGTATTTTTTTTTACTGTGAAGGTTTGTTATAGTCTCATATGGTTCTTGATATGATAGCTATATGCTAGTGGTTGAGTATGACACGAAATCTGATAACCACGGACTCCGGGTCGCAACTCCATGTAAGCTTTCGCAAAAATATTCAAAGTGTATTGAAATTTGTTAACCTCACACACGCGGATCATGTGACAGATATAATTCTTACTTAATCCCCATCCGCGTCCCTCGAGGTCGGGCCGCTGCAAGGCTTGGATTCAGGGGCGTGACAATAAGTTTGCTACTAGTTATCTTAATACGTTTCTTTGGTCTTTTCTCTTTAAAAACTTATGTAACATTGCTGAACTTTTCTCCATTTAAATATATTTTGATAAATAAAATGGTAAGAACTATAAATAATATAATTTTATATAAAACTAAAAAAACCCAATAAAAAGCTAAAGGGAATTTAAATTTTAAATATATTTGTTATTTTTGGGCTTATTTACTAGTCATTAATAAAATTGAAAGAATCATAAATAATTTATTTTTATTTAAAATTAAAAAAGTCCCAATAAGGCTTTAAAGGAAATCTGAATTTTATATTATTTTTCTTTTTTGGGCTTATATGCTAGTCAATAATAATTATGATATTGGCGCAATACATCACAATCTCAATATCTCATACTTCGATTCAGCGGACACCCCTCCCGTATTCATCATGAATAGGTCACAATGCAAGATGAAAAAATTGCTCAGCTTACTTTTCTTTGCCCCGATTCCTTCGGGCCTGTTTGAATGTATGCTGAATTGAAGTATGGTGAGTGAAGCATCAAATCAAGAGATAATAAATATAAGGTGTTATGATGGTGTTTTGTTTTTAGTTGTTTGGTATGAAATCTTTTTGACTTTTTGTATAGAAAAGTAGAGTTTTTTTGTCTTTTAGTGGAGAAAGGAGGTTGCTTTTTTGACTTTTTTTGAAAAATTATGAGGGAATTTTAAAATTGTATACTTTCGATAGGACCATTGTCATTTCTTGTCTGGATTCACTTTACTTTACTTTAACTAGTAAATCACCAAACAGGCCCTCAGATTTACTGGTAAATTAAAAGTGATGTAAAAGGCTTCATTATCCAGACAAAAAAAAAAGATAGGAGGCTATATCCAAAGTATATAAATTCAAAATTCTCATCCAATTATAGTGATGCCTGGTGTTTGGTGAGTAATGAGCCACTGACTGTGTAATATACAACTACTAGTTTCGAAAAGGCAAAATCATAATTTTTTTTATCGTTTAACTTAGAGAAGTCATTTTCTTAAAGTTAAATTGATCAAAAATAAAAAGAGAAGGATTATAGAACATATAACTAATATGATATTAATGGATAAATGACATAAATACCTTTAAGCCTACAAAGTTCACTAACTCAAGTTAGTCTCAACAAGGCCTCCACTTGTGCAGCGACGTCTCCATCGTGTGCTGCTCTCATTTTGCAGCTTATAATGCTGGTGTGATTTTTAATTCCCATTTTGCTTACTCTCCATACTTCTATTATGGACTCGGACGCCCCATTTTGCTTCCAGCAATGCCTGACAAAACTCCAATAAAGGACATGGGTCTAATAAATATAGGTCCATAATGGGGGCCAAACAAATAAAGAACAGTTTGTCTATATGGACAAACTCAAGAACAGAATTTGAGATAAACTGTCCACGTGACGCAACGTGATTGGGACAATGCATTCAACTTTTTGAGAGAGCCCAATCACGTTGCGCCACGTGGACAGTTTGTCCTAAATTCTGTCCATAGAGTTTGTCTAAATAGACTTTTTGAATAAAGAAATTGTAACATGTTTTTACTTTACTAGGGGTGCTCATGGATTTGGCCTGGGCTGTGGCATATCTAAGTTTGAACTAACTTTTGGAACGCAGGTCCATATCAGGGCAAGCCCAACAGAGACCGATAATGTTAGGCCCAAGTCTGCCCCTTTAGTCAAATTGGACGGGGCCACATCAGACTTTTTATGTTTTGTACGGACTTTCTAATAATTTTATCACTAAATTATAAGCATTCCTTATTTTAGCCAGCATGGTTTGGGCTTTGGGCATTCTATTACTGAATCCAAGCCCCGCCCAATTATTAAATTGGCCCAGATAATATATATGTGCCTGGCTGGAGCGGGCTGGGCCTGGTTGGGGCCCTGCCCATGGGCACCCCTTTGTTTGACTGTTTTGATAAATTGTAATGGTACACCGTTAAGATTATTGACTACTCTGTTGTCACACGAATTTAGGTTCACACGGTGTACCTCATATGCTTGCCACAAGGACACTACCGTACGCGGCAGATCCAACTGCTCTACTGCAATAATTAACCCTACAAACAACAGCCCTTCTATTATATTTTAGATGACACACGGCAAGCTGCATATGTAGGAGAGATGTTGAGGGAAGGAAGCTTCACAACACACCAGTCCATATAGGGATTATATAAGTTAGATAAAGATAATCACTACTACATTACACAATAACGTCCCACGCACTTAGATTATCTCACTACATTACCCAAACGTCCCACAATACATACTTAGATCAGCTCATCACTGACTGATTCTCACGTACTTAAGATAATGCTTAGGACATTCATCTTTTTCCCACACTTGAACCGTGTCCGTTTCATGTGTCCTCTGAAACTTGTTTTTCATCCACTAACTGAGGCGTGTTGACTTCCGAAACTTGGGGATGGGGATGAGATGGATGATCCAGAAGATGAGACGGAAGATCCGGAGGATGAGGCGAAAGATGAGGACCATCAAATGCCAAAATAGCAGAAGGACGATGACTCCCATCCAGCCAATAAGAATAAAAAGCATTGGCCATACGATCTTGTTGTTCGAGTTGACTATTAGCAGGGTCCCAAAGAAGAAAGCCATGATCACCGACGTCACAGATACCCACATGGTGATCACCAAAATCCACGTTGTGAGGTGGTTCTTCAGTGGCAGCCTGCTCACTAGAAAGAGGATAATGAACAGAGACGAGACCAGCCCGGACTGGTCAAAGTACATGAACAACTTGAAGTTCTCTGAATGGCAGTCGTTATAAATATCCATCCCATTGAATATATCTTGAAGTTCTCTGATTGGCATCGAGCATTCACCTTTCTTCGAAGGAGATGGAGAAGGAGATATAGTTTCATCCCTAACTCCCCCGGGAGGGCTGAGTCCTGCTGCAAATGTTATTGTAGCGATCAATGTGGCCACAATTAGGAGCGTGTTGTGCATCTCTTGGTACCAGTTCTTGTCTTTGTTTAGCCTTCGGCCCCAGCTGCGGGGCATCCATCTCTTCTTCCGAGCCTTGGTTGGGCTCCAATTCTGCTGTGTCTTCCGGTTTCTATTACATCCAGCATTTGAAAGCAGGTTGCTGATTTCCATGTCCCCATAATCACTTGGGCCCTGTGATAAGATGTCAAGGGCTGTGCAATCACATCCGTTAGTGGCTTTCACGTCTGCTTGGGTCTTTGAAAGGAAGAGCTCAAGCATCTGGAAGCAAAAAAAAAAAAGCCCACGAAAAGAAGTAGCTGTGAGAAACTTTTTTCTTACTTTCTAAAAGTAGATTCTTTTAACTGCTTTTGATTGAACATCATAGCTGGACTGTAGTTGCCTTTCGATGGATTATAATACGGACTACTGTTTGTGGCGTAAACTTGATGATGCAGGTGGGACATAGATTTATTGGACGTAGATAAGTGCGTGTTTGGTAATTTACTAGTAAAGTGAAAGGAAAGTAAAGTAAAGTCTTCATTATCCAGATAAAAAAAGATAAGGGAGCCATATCAAAAGTCCACAAAATTAAATTTCTCATCCAACTATAGTGATGTCTAGTCTAGTATTGGGGAGTACTGAGTCGCTGACTGTGTAACATACAACTACTAGTTTTGAAGAGGCAAAATCAAATCTTTTTTAATCGTTTAGCTTAGAGAGGTCATTTTCTTAAAGTTAAATTGATCAAAAATAAGAAGAAAAGGACTACAGAACATATAACGAATAAAATTTTAATGGATAACTGACATAAATACCTTTAAGCTTACAAAGTTCACTAACTCAAGTTAGTCTCAATGAGGGCCCCGCTTAAATGTATAAAGACAAATGTAGCATATCAATTGAAAGTGGGTTAGGAATATTCAAATGATCCTAGCCTTTGATTTTCCATGCTCAAAATTTAAGGGTCAAAGTTATCTTTTTTTTTTTCCCCTACAAATAAATCTTATGAGTTCCCTTTTAAGGATAAAATGGTTAAAAATAAAAAAATTAAGGGAAAAAACTTTTGTTCAATGTGACCATGAGTCAAGAGATATTTTAATAAAATCACAAAATACAATGACACTTTTTGAGAATGGAGATGCTCATATGAGAGCATCTTTTACCTTACTATGAGAGATAAAGTGGAGACCTTCACATTTAAGTTATTGACATTGAATGGTAAGGTGATGGCTCACACCTTATCTCTCATAATAAAGTGAGAGTATTTCTCATATGAGCATCTCCCTTTTAAGAATATATAAAAATAAAATGCCCTATATGTAAAAATCTCTCAGCAAGTAAAAAAAATCACACAAATGTGGATTTTGAAAATGTACAACAAGTGACCACCCTTTCATGAGAATATGTGAAAACAAAGGGCCTTCATATGTAAAATCTCCTAAAATGTGAAGGAAAAAAAAAAAGCAAAAAAAAAATCTAGTCAACGATTGGGTTTCAAACTCATGTTTTTTCGTTTTTTTTTTCGCTTGAAGCTAAAGTTGTAATAAGAAAGCGAGTAAGTGGACGGAAACGCCACCAGAACAAGGAAACTGCCAATTGGGGAGGCTTATAGAAGTGCCAACCCAAACAACAAAAAGACTAAAAGAAAAAACACAGGGGAGCTAGACCTCCAAAAAAATTCAAAAGACAGCACTAGATAATCAGTCCAAAGAAACCAAGATTGGATGAGGAGGTTTCAAGCTCATGTGAAGTGGGAGTCCAACGCCTTCACAAATGAGCTACTGTATGTTGTGCATTATTGATTGCAATATATATTATAAAATAAGAATGTTATTCTCGCACAACAATTTAATTACTTGTGCCAGAACCTAACTCGTTTCGACAAGTCCGGGGCACTGAGTCAATGAGGTGCGACTGGAATTTAAAACCACGATTTCTCGGAATCACCATCCAAAAAGGGAATGCCATATGGGGAAAGAACTCAATTGTTCTTGATCGTACACGCATATTTACAGACTATTGCCTTGTTCTGTGTTCCATCTATATACTGAAAATTACGTGGGTGGGATCTTCCCATTTGAAAGACTTCTGGGACAATATCTGTCTATCAATGGTGAGAAATATAACATACAGCCATATGAGTGAATGAAATTAGCCAGGTCCTAAATGAGTAAGGAATGGTCAACTCACCCCATAGGAGGGCCATGATAAAACTGATCATGAGTAAAATATATTAGGCGGAGTTCATGCCCTCACGTAATTTAATTAGTGATGCTCTTCAATGGAGGGCACTTAGTTTGGTATGCAACAATAGAAATAAGCGGTTTTGACATATTAGTCATCTTTGAATCCAACTTTACCAATTTCATGGTTGAAATTTAGATAATGTCAGTAGGGTCGTTTGACTCTACTCATTAATTTTTTGAAGGTTTTTCAATTTTTTTCTTGCCCATAGCTTTTATGTAACATCTTAGAGAAAGTTTTTTCTGATTGACAGAACCCGAGCAATGATAGTCAGATCTGTATTTACTTTTCACAAAATATAAATTTTCGCATCATATAAAAAATGAATTCGCTTGCTTGTGGTAAAAAATATATGATATAGACTATCTCATGATATCATTGAATATGACGCCAAAAGTTTTAAAAAAACATCAACTAGACTCAAACTGCGTTGGTGACATTACCTCTATTTAGGTCATGAAATTGACAAAAACAACTAAGGATGACTAATATGTCAAAACCCTCCTCCCTCTTTGCCCGTGCCGCGTGCGGGACACCTCTTCTCCTTGTGCCGTGTGGGGCCTGTACTACCATTAGTTTCCTCTGGAATTTGGATCGACCCAGAGTGGTGGCGTGTGTCATGGTGTGGAAAACTTTATCTTCCTCGGATGTTGCCGGATGTACATGCCACCATGCCACTATCAAATTAATTACAAGTGAAAAAACGTGGCATTACCTTTATATTATTTATTTACATTCTTAATACTTGATGATTTTGACTTATCAAAGTCCCGTGCCGGCCCATATAAAGAGACATTTGTTTACCAAGTTTCTCTTGATTTGAGAATTTTTAAGGTGCAATGACTGCAGGGTCTCAAACACTAGAAGATCTTGACCATCCAGTATGTGAAAAGATTTCCACAGCATTGATGATTCAGACTATAATCTTCTTCTTTTGTTTGTTTTTAGTTTTATATTAGACTAGTACGAGAAATGAATAGAGTGGGTGAGAGTTTCCTTGCCTGGAACTGTTTTCTAGCAGTGGCTAGATGCAATACGGTATTGCCTTCCGAATCCTTCACATTCACCAGCTCTGGTTTGCAGCCTAACACCTCTGCAGCAGCTTCGACCTGGTTATTTCTCAAGCACATGTGCAGAGCTGTCTCTCCACGATTCGATACTACTCCAGCAAGCTCCGGATCGACCCTAAGCAGCTCTCTCACCACCTCAACTCGCCCATTCGCAGCGGCCAAATGGAGGGCAGTTCTTCCATCCTTATCTTCGACCCTCGTTGAAGAAGTGCTTTTGGTGCCCAATAGCTCCAGTACAACACCTACGTGCCCTCCAGCTGCAGCCAGGTGAATTGGGTAGGAGCCTCCCTCGTCGCGCATTCCTGCTAGTTCTGGGCGTAGTTTTAGAAGCTCTTTGGCGAAATCCACATCCCCACGAAGAGATGCGACGTGCAGAGGGTTCCCAGCAGCAGATATGCTGTCAATTCTCTGAAGGAGGAGAGGGTCTTCCTGGACGAGACGGCAGAGGGCAGGTACGTCTCCTTCGAGGGCTGCTTTATGAAGCATCTTAACTCGATCCATGGTTCGTTCCTAAAGCAGCTCAGCTTTCTTTAGCTGTGTAATGGGGTTTGCTCTCGGAAGTGAGGGAAAGGGAGCGCTACATAGGAGGAACAACGAGACAATTAAGTCAATTTTTGTTTTTTTCAATTAAGACTATTAAGTTTATTTAGTGGGGCCTACCGTTTGATTGACCTGTTGATTTCAAATATGTACCCAACTTCTATTTTTATAAGGAAAGAGAGAGAAATTAATAAAGTTGAATCATGTGTTCCGAATTTAGTTTATCCAACGGTATGCATATTGTTGATTTGAATAATATTTTATATGTATATTCGACAGTGAGTGTTTGAATCAATGAATGGATTGGATTTCTTAAAAATGAGCCTCACCCACTTATATATGTCAGGCGCTTCTTCATACTAAGATGCAATACTGTTGTATTGTAGCCTTGCCTTCTAGGTCACGTAAGAAATTTCTCCCAGTATTTCTTACCGCGTGTCGGCCGCCAGTTAAGGTAGGAAGGAGCGGTGCAGCTGTCGAGAAAGTGCCAGTGCCGTGTGGACGTTTTGAATTGGAATAAAGACAAAAGAGCTAAGACTTATTCATGGGATTTTTTCTGTAAGAAATTTTATGAGTTCTAAGCAAAGAAACGAGCACCCACTTCAAAATCAACACAACCAAACCTATTTGTCTTTTACTTTATATATATGAAACTTCATGGATAGAGCTAGTAGTTGTCGTTTCTCGTCTGTTCGATTAATGTCAAGGCGTTCGCATTCGAGGAATTAAGAATTACAAGTACGAAGAGATTATGTGGACGGATGAGTCTTACAAGGCGGACGGAGAAAGAGAGATTGTTCTAAATCACATTGGTTAGATGGCCTGGCCAACTTGAAATAAGACATATTAGATGGAAGACGAGTACAAGTTGGTCTCTCCTTGCCTCCCTCTTGTCTGGAGCAAGGGCAATTTTGGCGGAGCCCGTATCGTCTCGGCTTTAAGTGGGTTAAAAAAAAAAAAAAAAGGAAATTACATGGGAGAGCATTACATGGACCAATGGAGTCCTGCCAATGGGAGAGAATGAGAGGGATTCTTTCAACAAAAAATCTATTTGGACAAACTTTATTAACAGAATTTGGGACAAACTGTCCACGTGGCGCAACGTGATTAGGCCCTCTTAAAAGTTGAAATGCATTGTCCCAATCACGTTGCGCCACGTGGACAGTTTGCCCCAAATTCTGTCCATGAGTTTGTCCATATAGACAAACTGTTCTTTCAAATCTCGTCAAGCCCACTTCATGTAAGCCTCACTAGGGATGTCAAATGGGCCGGGCCGGCCCGCCAGGGAAAAACCCTGGCCCAGCACGACCCGCTGGCCCGGCCCGTGGGGCCCGCCCCCAAATATTATAAAAGAGGCAATTTTGCATTGTGTTTTCACTACACCATTGTGGGGCCCGCCCCCAAATAATATAATATAATAATATATTATTATATAATAATATTAATATAAAATCTATACCCTTATTATAAAAGAGAATAGAAGTTGCATACTTTTTCACTACACTTTTGTGCCCCCCCCCCAAATAATATAATATAATAAGATATTCTTATTATATTATAATAATAAACATATAATATCTATGCCCTTATTATAAAAGAGAAAAAAGTGTTATGCTTTTTCTCTACACATCTATGGGCATCACTTAATATTATGATATTATATATATAAAATAAAAGAGAACTACACATATGTGGGCCCCAATAAAAGAGAAGAACTTGTCATGCTTTTTCTCTACACATCTGTGGGCCCCACTTAGTATTATTATATTATATTATATATATAATAAAAGAAAACTACACGTTTGTGGGCCTCACTTAGTAGAAGAACTTGTCATGCTTTTTCTCTACATCTAGACATCTGTGGGCCCCACTTAGTATTATTATATTATATATAATAAGAACTGCACATCTGTGAGCCCCACTTCATATTATTATATTACATATATATGTATAAAATAAAAGAGAACTACACATCTGTGGGCCCTACTTCGTAGAAGAACTTGTCAAGCTTTTTCTCTACACATCTGTGGGCCCCACTTAGTATTATTATATTATATATATAATAAAAAAGAACTACACATTTGTGGGCCCCACTTAGTAGAAGAACTTGTCATGCTTTTTTTTCTACGCATTTATGGGCCCCACTTAGTATTATTATATTATATGATATATATATAAAATTAAAGAGGACTATATATCTGTGGGCCCCACTTAGTATTATTATATTTCGATAAAATGCTTAGCTCAAATGATCATGAAAATGGCTGTCTTTGAAGAATTTATTCATTCGCTGCAAGAACTTAAATGAGAAATTTTAGTTGAGATTTTCATGTGTAGAAAATTCCAACTTCGATCCCCAATGCCTGTAAAAACACGATTTGCTTGTCAGAGGAAGAGATGGAAATGCCAAAGATTGTTTGGAATCCTTGTGATTTGTTGTTGATTCGTTTGAAGTTATGAGTTAGGTATTATTTTGGTTGGTTAGTATTTTATTTCATTGAATTTGGTATGTATTTGGTGCTAGGTTTTAGACAAATTTTAATGGAAAATAAACCGAACTATCGATCTATATTGAAATTGGTGAGTGTTTTGCCTAATTATGTATGGCCAGAAAATGTTGGTTTTCAACTTTTTTTTTAATTAGTTTCCTTCCATATATCTTGTTTTTCCATCTTCTTCTTACTTTTTTCTATTGAAGCTTTTACTAAATTTCATAAGAACAATGAGTGATTGTAAATTACTTAATTTGTCAAAAAAAAAAAAAAAAAGAGCTATATGTAAACTTGTCATTCTCCATTGGGATAGTTAATATTGAGTTTTTCAATGAATTTATTTTTTTTAAAATTATCATAATGAAAGAGTATGTTCCGTGCATGTGCATTGCACGTGCAGGGCTCCACTAGTAGGAGCCCTAGTATCTATAAATCATACATACCTGGTTGGGAGGAAAAAAAGTATTAACTATCCCAATTGATAGTTAATATAAAATGGATTAAATCACCATGTTCTAACCTACGCAACACATTGATCTGGTACCCCAATCAGATTACATCAACTTTTCTATAGGTGGTGCTCGGGGATAGGTCGCAACAGTAATTTTCTATTTCGTTGAAACAGAGGATTCAGACTCCATATTAAAAAAAATCTCATGGAAGAGATAAGTCATTCTCCCCCCTTTTGTCCATAATTTGACAAAACAAAAAAAATGCGAACATGCACCTTTCTTGTCAATTAGGATCAATAGCTCCCCCTCAAAAGCAACTCTTCCTGAATGTATCTTCGTAGCAGCGCTGGGGGTGGGAGCTTGATCTCCTTGATAAGGGCTTTTTATATGTAGCCACCCACACGTGTGTAATTTGATCTTTCAGCAGAGTGTGAGCAAACTCCTTAGGCAAATCAGATTTTCTAACCCAAATAGGAGTTGCCGTGGGTGGAGAAAAATTCTTCCGCCATTGCTTGGTATTAGGTAGACGTTGCAACTTTTTGCAATGGGGACGAATGTGTCCTTTTAATCCACAATGATGACAAGTGGATGTGCATGCAGCGCGTGACACATTCTTTTTCTTGAAACTACTCAACACATTATTTGAAAGTGTAGTATGTGGAATAGCATGTGCAACACTTGAAACAAAAATTATTTTACCTTTAGTATTTGAAGTGGATGCACCATGATCATAACTAAGACCGCTTCTGTCAAAAGAATGCTTCTAACTACACAAGATGTTTGTGAGGATCTTCGAACCAGTGTTCATCTTGTTGAGAGAGGCTTGATTGACTTCTACCTCAGACAGAGTGATCTTCAGTCTCCCTTGCAGGTCTTGATTTTCAGCTTTCAGCATCACTATTGCTTTTTTCAGATTCACTATTTCTTTTTCAGCCTTCTCAAGTTTTTGACCATCAGTAATCAAATTTTCAGCAATACAATTTTTCTGACTTTCCAAAAGCTGAATATTTTCAAGCGCTTGCTCTAAATTATTCTTCAAAGCAGAATTTTCTTCATGAGCAGCCTTGTACTTGATAGTGATCTTGTTATCATATTTTGTCATCTTGACACAATCAGCATATCAAGTTTCCAATTTCATCTCACTGTCCGCGCCAGGTTCGTTCGAGTGATCTCTCGGTTCGCTCCAGCGAACAACCCTCTGTTTCAGGACTGGGCAAGACAGAACACTGTTCGCTCGAGCCAATAAAATGGTCGCTCGAGCGAACCCTTCTCTGGATATGTTCCGGAAATTCAGCTCTCTTTCTCCAGCAGACTTCTTCTAATTCTTTCAGGCTTTCTCCTTCTGAGTCTTTTAGATCTTCTAACTTCAAAGTCCTTTTCTAAATAAAAATTACAAGTCAAAAACCCAGAGTTTTGTCTAACCCATGAATTTAGCCAACACTAAAAAACCTAATAAATACGGTATTTCCTTCCGAATCCTTCGCATTCACTAGCTCCGATTTGCAGCCCAACACCTCTGCAGCAGCTTCGACCTGGTTATTTCTCAAGCACATGTGCAGAGCTGTCTCTCCACGATTTGATTCTACTCCAGCAGCTCTCTTACCACCTCAACTCTCCCATTCGCAGCGGCCAAATGAAGAGCAATCCTTCCATCCTTATCTTGGACGTCCCTCCTGGAAGAAGTGCTTTTGGTGCCCAATATCTCCAGTACAACACCTACGTGCCCTCCAGCTGCAGCCAGGTGAATTGGGTAGGAGCCTCCCTCGTCGCGCATTCCTGCTAGTTCTGGGCGCAGTTTTAGAAGCTCTTTGGCGAAATCCACATCCCCACGAAGAGATGCGACGTGCAGAAGGTTCCCAGCAGCAGACATGCTGTCAATTCTCTGAAGGAGGAGAGGGTCTTCCTGGATTCGACGGCAGAGGGCAGGTACATCTCCTTCGAGGGCTGCTTTATGAAGCATCTTAACTCGATCCATGGTTCGTTCCTAGAGCAGCTGTGCTGTCTTTAGCTGTGTAATGGGGGTTGCTCTTGGAAGTGAGGGAAAGGGAGCGCTAAATAGGAGGAACAACGAGTCAATTAAGTCAAATTTTGTTTTTTCAATTGCACATTCTACATAAGTAATTTCTCCCCAGTATTTCTTTCCTCAGGAGAGAAGGATTTCTGTTTTGGGCATGGAGATCAGGGGCAAAGAGGGAAGTAAAATAGGAGCGAAGGAGAGGACGAGTCAAGTGAACTGATGGAACTGCCCCAGTTGTACTCTCAGAGAAGGATCTAGTTAGGCCGGATTTGTCTTTTACTTTATATGAAACTTCATGGATAGAGCCAGTAGTTGTCGTTTCTCGTCTGTTCGATTTATGTCAAGGCGTTCGCATTCGAGGAATTAAGAATTACAAGTACGAAGAGATTACGTGGACGGATGAGTTTTACAAGGCGGACGGAGAATGAGGGATTGCTCTAAATCACATTGGTTAGATGGCCTGGGCCAACTTGAAATAAGACATTAGATGGAAGACGAGTACAAGTTGGTCTCTCCTTGCCTCTCTCCTTGCCTCCCTCTTGTCTGGATCAACGGCAATTAATTTTGGTGGAGTCTGCATTGTCTAGGCTTTAACTCGGGGAAATCTAGGTGGAGGGAGATGAAAAATCACAGTGGAGCTATTTAATTAAAATGCGAACAACTCAAAATACACTCTTTTTTAATATAGAAGGTGTTTCTAAATTTTACTTCAATCATTGTTGGTCCAACGTAAAGAATGATTTTTTAATTAAAAATATAGTTTGTCTATACAAATTTATGCTTATTCTTCCGTCGTGATTTTATAAAATAAAAGAATAAGTGATAGGGTGGGACTAACTATTACTGAGTTAAACTAAAATTGGAGGATTTCCTTTTAATTGGGACAATTGGGATGCCATTATTTTGTAAAAGAAATAGAATCTTAATAGGCGAGTCACCTCATTTTGACCTAAAAAGAAATCAAATATAGAATTAATGTAATTAAGTTAAATATAATTAATTAATGATTGAGATTTGGAGGTAGCAACTTAGAAATGATTCATTGAAATATAATAAATTTAACTAGATTGAATTTACATATATAAATGCATGTCTATCTAAATTTATAGATATTTGATTTATTTTTAAATATATTAAAAAAAATATTTTTTAGAAAAATCACGACTCTCCTGAATCATTCAGATTTCATTCTCCTATTCAATATTTTAGAGCGAGACAAGTCAAAATCAGGAGGTTTCCATCCTTAGCCCACCCTATATTTCTCCATGTCAAGGCGTGAGAGACAGGCTTCCGATTCAATTCTTCTATATTGAATCAGATAACTTTTTTTTGTTGTTGTTGGTAGGAACATGTCCCGTTGGTGGTGAAGCTTGAATGTGGGGTCCGCTGCAACAAAGCATGTTCTCTCTTTTGGGTAGCATAATAATTATTGTTGTAGTGGGGGGCAATAGATTGGAACTGAAATTGAGGCAGAAATGCCAATAGCCCCTTATGGTGAACATCATTAGACCGTCATTGGCTTTAGGTTTTCCATAGTCATCTCATTTTCAATGAAAGGTCGATGATTCCGCTGAAACACTTTATTTAATAAGTTACTTGCATACTTATCCGTTTGATAGATAGATTTAATTTTAAGTAATCGGTATCTATTTTCAAATAATTATGAATGAGGTTTGGAGTCGGCAATTTAAAAATTATGACTAGAATGTAATTTGAAACTTATATTTGATCTTTTACCATTGATATTTATATACAATATTTCTTCTTTTATTCTTCGTAGTAAAGTGCTTTTCATACATATATAAATTTATTAATTTGAATTGATTGTCATGAATGGATATAAATAAATGTCTATTTATATTTTATCATTGTTTGATTTATTTTTACATGCTTTCGAAATTATTTGAATATAACATGATTCTCTCAAGTCTCCGCTGTGACCTTATCTAAGTCAAATGTTTTACATTGGACAAGTAATTGAGTCGAAGTCACAAGTTTTTCAAGCTTGGTGGACTTTATATCTTAGGGTAATCAAGTGATGCTCTTTAATGGAGAACGCTAGGGTCAGCTTGGAAACTCTAGTCTAATTAATATGAGTTTTTTCTTATTAAAGGCAAATTGTATTAAAAAGAGAAGGGGAAAATGCTAGCAAAACTACCACTACATACGGAGGAAGAACAAAAAGGCCTTCAGAAAAGAGAAGAAGAAATCCCAACTTGAAATTACAAAGGAATAATCACTCAAAAAAAAAAAAAAAAAAAAGACGAATGTTAGAGAGAAGAGGAGAATTATTTGAACCCGGTAAGTTAGCTATGGACAAGTGTATCCAATCCTTAATCAAGCTCTTTGCTCTAGCATAAGACGGAACAACTCCATTAAAGATTGCATCATTTCTTTGGAGCCAATTGCATAGGTTACGGCGAAAAGAATGGTAGTGCAGATTCTCTTCTCTAAAGATGCTCTGCCCGAAGCTAAAACCGCCCATAAGCTTGAAGGAATCAAGGGGATAGGCCGAAGAGGGTAATTTAGCACATTAAGCATCCAACACCAGAGAAAGGGCAGAGGAAGAGCAGGTGGAGATCATCTTTGGAACTATTGAGGTATAGGGAGCAACGGGAAACAAGAGTGAAGGAGGGTTTGGTAGCTCTGATTTTTTTTTTATTTCCATGATATATTATACGAAAACTATGTTGCCTCTTTATATGTGTTTTTATTTAATTTTATTTAATTTCTTTTGTTTGAATCCCCAATCAAAATTCCGTTTCTAACAGTTGACTCATTCTTGGCATTAGAAATTAAAGATTATAGAAGAAACTAACAATGGTCCAAAACAATATTTTTTCTTCCAATGTTAAAATTGCTGCCCCCTAAAAATAAGAGCTTGGGGTTTATGGAGTTTTGAGATATTTAGATTAATCCCCTAATTTTAGGGGTTTTGACTTCTTGGTAAAAATAAGGACCTTTACCTAAAATTGGTGTTTCCAAATTGTTAGTCTCGGGATTTCTGATGATTAAACAAATACAACCCCAAATAATAAATTTCAATAATCAACTATCATAGAAGTTGTAAAAAATAAATTAGAAAATGAAAAAAGGAACATGGATCTAATTGGGGGGCAAATTACGTGTAGGACTCTTACTCTTATTCACAGGTACAATTGGCCTTATGAAAATCACACAAAGAAATATGAGGTATAGGAGAAGATCAGAATTGCAGAGAATGATGAAGAAGGATTCTACTCTTCTTTGCCTATCTTCTTCTTCTTCTTCTATACGTACAAGAACGAAAGATCCACCAGCCGCAGGCCCCCTCAACTTAGGAAGCTATTTAGGAAGGAAAGATGCTTCAAGTAGAGCAACAAGTTAAGTTGATTTTATTACCGCATTACCAGTAGCAATACTAGGCACGCCAAACGGGCCGTGCCGGACAATTCCAGGCCCAATCGAGCCACGGGCCAGCTTGCCAGATAAACGGGCAATGCCGTGCATTGGTGTTTGCTGTGCTTGGCGTGCCTCTTTTAATTTTTTTTCGATTAATATTTTTCTCCTTTTCAGTATTAAAATTAAAAATTAGAATATAAGTACGGAGAATGACAAAGATATTTAAGTAGTTCGGTCAAACTCAACCTGCTCCACCAAGAAGAATGGAAGGGTTAGAGTATTTGTAGACTTTGTAAAATTTAAAAGGACACAAAATACATATTATATGCCTGTTTTATAGCTGTTGCGGGGGGTAAAATGGATAATTTTTTTTTTTTTAAAATAGTTATTTTTGGGCGGGCCAGTGCTTGGCTGGCCGACCCTTATGGATGGGTCGGCCCACGTGCCTGCCGTGCCCGGTACCCTCGGCCCAGCATGGCCCATGGCACCCGCCATGACTGGTGGGGTGGGCCATGCCGTGCCGAAATGGGCCTGCCCGGCCCATTTGTTATCTCAAGCAATACCACTACATTATACTAACGTCCTTAAGATTTCCAAAGGATTATAACGCCTGGATTCTCATCTCATCCTCACACCTGTTCCCTGGTCATCTCAGTCTCGTTCTCTCTTTCATAACCCCAAAAACGAAAATATCCACCTACGATCTCAATTATCATTCGATACCGATTTTCCACCACTCACCACAACCAGTTGGGTGTTGACTTAAGAAACAAGCAAATGAGATTGAAGATGAAGATGATAAAATGCCAAAACACCAGAATGATCATTAACCCCATCTGTTCCTCAGGAATGACTCGAAGCACAACAACTGGAAGCCCTCTATTGAGAGAGCTAAATCGATACTCGTGGACCGGATTAAAGGTATGACCTTATCTTTGTCTGCTGTTATGGGTCCTCTTCCTCCTCATCCTATTTTGGCTTTTTTGAGATTGGCTTAATTGTTTTCTAATTCTCTGTATGTTATCCCCATGTAGCCCCTCTTTCTTGTAGCCATTTTTGGCTTTAGGGGTTTTTTCCCTCATTCTAAATACAAATTTACTTTACAGCAAAAGAAAAAAAGCATTAACCCCATCCAGAAAACAAGAACACAGAAAACTTGTTCCGCGCGTCAAAGACGACCACCAGCCTGGTCCCATAAACGAAAGCCATGGCCATAGATGTTTCTAGGGCTGTCAAAATGCCACACGATCTGTTAACACGACATGAACCCACACAATATTGACTGGTTCGTGCCATTAATGGGCTAGACCCGTTAGCCCGTTAAATTAACGGGTCGTTAACGCATAAAACCGATAACCCATTAACAACCTGATACGACCCGCCAAAAGATAAATGTTATAAATTATAAAATGCACAAGGGGTATTTTGGTAAGTTTGAAAAGGTTGAAGTGAAATCCTAAAAGACACATATAAAAGGTCATTTTCTACCTCATTCACTCTCCTTTCATTAGCAAAAGAGTGTGTGTTAATTGACATGGTCTAAAATGGAAAAAAATATTTAACGGGTCGTGTTGTGTAACCCGTTAAAAAAACAGGTTGTGTTCGTGTTTATTTTTGGACCCGTTTATTTAATGGGTCGTATACGGATTAAGATGATTCTAATACAAATTCGTTAATCCCGTAATCAGAATTTTAGTTTGAACGCCGTAACATTGACTTAGAATGAGACCAAATTTGATGATCAAGCGCCTCCGAGTTTTTTGGATTTAAGTGTCACCATCAAGTGTTGGTTGCAATCATCAGGCCATCATCCAGATCCAGCATTTGGGGTCCATTACCCATAAAATTGTGGTGTTCATAATTGATTGTATTGAACTTTCAACTGATCCAAAAGCTTTTGTAACTCTGAAAGAATTCTAGTGGTAATCCTTTGCGGCCTGCCCGTATGAAGATTCAATTAGATCTGATCGCATTTCAAGTAATATGAACTCCACTTTAGTGACGAATTTTAATGACTTTGCAGATGAAAATTGATGGGTATTTCACTGTTGGATGTTGAGATTATGGTCCCACATAGCGGCTCAAGATTTTACTTGATCAGAAAATCCAATTTTGTTTATATTATGTCAACTAACCTCAAATCTACCCGACTGAGTAATCTTAATGAAATCTCTGATGAAAACTGGTGGGTATTTCACTATTGGATGTTGAAATTACAGTCCAAAATAGTTGCTCAAAATCTTTCCTTGATCAGAAACTCCTTTCTCATATTATGTCTTATTGTGCATGAAGTGTATTCATAGAGCCCCAGGCATATGTCCCAACCCAGCTTTTTAAAGTGCAAATGGGCTTGAGTAATTTTTAAAGGCATATGTCCCTACCTGTAATGTCAATATGCCTCTTAGCATTTGTAAATCTGCCCACTTAATACGAGCCATTGCTAAATTTGAAAGGAATCGTGGCAAAGAAAAGTAAGCTGGGCAATTTTTTCATCTTGCATTGTGTCATATTCGTCACGAATATGAGATTGTGATGTATTGTGCCAATATCATAATTATAATTGACTAGCAAATAAGCCCAAAAATAAAAAATAATATAAAATTCAAATTTCCTTTAAGTCTTATTGGGATTTTTTTAGTTTTAAATAAAAATATGTTATTTATGATTCATTCAATTTTATTATTGACTAGCAAATAAGCCCAAAAATAAAAAAAATATTTAAAATTTAAATTCCCTTTAGCTTTTTATTGGGTTTTCTTTTTAGTTTTATATAAAATTATATTATTGATCGTTCTTGCCATTTTATTTATCAAAATATATTTAAACGGAGAAAAGTTCAGCAATGTTACATAACTTTTTAAAGAAATTAAAGACCAAAGAAACGTATAAAGATAACTAGTAGCAATCTTATCTCTTACTTATGACATTACAAAAAGGTAAAATCAAATATTTTCAAATTTCAAATACATATAAATTTCTATGTTCTTCAAAAAGTTTTTAAATGCTTGGATACGTTATTATTATTATTTAAAAGATGAAACTCTGTTCAAAAGTGTAAAAAGATGAAAATAACTTTATGTTGAAGATAACACAAAAAAATTGTTAGTTGCAAAATCTAATTTTTAAGTAACGTATGTTGGAAAAATGGCCTAGAGAACCATTATTTTTTTTCAAAGTTTGAGCCAAAAATTAAGTGGGACCTACTTATCCTTTTTGGTGGGAATACATGGGAATGTATTCTACTCCTTGAGTAGATTAATTACATGTATTGGGTTGCTCTAATCCATTAAGGAGTGAATGAGAAATTGCCTCCTAAACACCACTACTTGAACATGTTAAACATGGAAATAAAGGAAGTGGTGACTTGCATCCCACATTGCTTGAGAGCAAAACATTGGGTATAAATATACTTACCTTGGTAGTATAAAATAAGCCCCAAGGGGCACCCCACTTTTGTGGGGGGAGGGAGGACCTAGATCAAGGTGGGGTTACCACCACACACACGCTGTTTGGAAAAATTTTATTTAATAAAATTTCTTTTTGCAAATGGGATGTGTCCCTAGTGGTGTGTGTCCTTTCGCACTTGAGAGGGAAGCAAATGGGATGTGTCCCTAGTGGTGTGTGTCCTTTCGCACTTGAAAGGAAAGCTATTTATATGCATCTTGTACATGCCTTTTGATGATTCAATTTCACTGCTGCTGCATTGCATTTTCGAGTCATCATTGTGAAGAGAGAGTACTGCTGCTATACCTTTGGTTCGCCAGACACACAGTTTGTAGTGTTGCAACTGTTGTGGTTTGATCATTGTATCCTGAGAGGCAAACTCTGTTGGAGCTCGTAAGCACCATTGCGGGGGCGATTTTTTCTTAAGGAAATAGTGTGTAACACTAGCCTTGATCACCCATCATCTGTGAATTACTGGACTTCAAAATTTCTGCAACAACACTATATTTCTGTCTTCGAACAGTGAGTGATTTCATACTGTATTTACTTATTGTATACTGTATTTACTTGTTGTTTATTTAATAGTGTTTAGACTTGTCTCCTAAATACTGAACTATTACTGACTGTACCCGGCACTAACAACGTATAACCCACAACAATTATAATAAGGCCTGAAAAGTGATCTCTTATGAAATAAATATATATTGAAACTGTTCGGTGTATTGTTCAGACAACTGAGTTATTCTGATCTTAAGATAATCAACTTATCTTATTGGTCACACCTAATCCCTAGATTGAGAGAAATTTCTGATATGTACTTGTCAACAAGTGTATAAATTTACTCCAATCGATGTCTCCCATATCGTATCAGAGTTATCGCTCTTCTTCTCTGCGATAGGGTGTGATTAAGTGTGTGCCAAACTCGGGTTCCACACTCGGGTCCGAAGGATAGCCTCCACCCCTGGATGTCCTAATACGGATATGAATATGGATACGGACACTGATATAGAGATCGCAGTCATAACTTCTTACTTTTAAAATTTTATGATACGGATATAGGTGTCTTAATTTTCTTTTTCTTTATATCATTTTTGAATAAATGAAATTATCATTATTTTCATCAGTTTTTTTATTGTGATAAGTAAGAATATAAAAAAACAAACTATATGAAATAAAGAACTTTGCAAGTAAGATAATCGGTGTAGTATGAGGTACCAATTTAAGTGTCTTTTAAAAAACCTATATGAAATAAGTAGGATATGTTAATATTGTTTCTCTAATAGTGTCGGTGTAGTATCATGTACACTTACCGATACGGATATACTGGGCTTGTATAAATATTCGGATATCATAACTCCATCCTTTGTCACGGCTATGGACACAATCGAATGCTTCCCACTTCTCTCTAAAGCTTTTGCAGCTTATAATGCTGGTGTGATTTTTAATTCCCATTTTGCTTACTCTCCATACTTCTATCATGGACTCGGACGCCCGATTTTGCATCCAGCAATGCCTGACAAAACTCCAATAAAGGACACGGGTCTAATAAATATAGGTCCATAATGGGGGCCAAACAAATAAAGAAATTGTAACATGTTTTTACTTTACTAGGAGTGCTCATGGGTTTGGCCTGGGCTGTGGCATATCTAAGTTTGAACTAACTTTTGGAACACAGGTCCATATCAGGGCAAGCCCAACAGAGACCGATAATGTCAGGCCCAAGTCTGCCCCTTTAGTCAATTGGACGGGGCCACATCAGACTTTTTATGATTTGTACGGACTTTCTAAAAATTTTATCACTAAATTATAAGCATTCCTTATTTTAGCCAGCATGGTTTGGGATTTGGGCATTCTATTACTGAATCCAAGCCCCGCCCAATTATTAAATTGGCCCAGATAATATATATGTGCCTGCCTGGAAGCGGGCTGGGCCTGGTTGGGGCCTGCCCATAAGCACCCCCTTCTTTGACTTTTCTGATAAATTGTAATGGTACACTGTTGAGATTATTGACTATTCTGTTGTCATACCAATTTAGGTTCACGTGGTGTACCTCATGCTTGCCACACTTTCAATTGAATGACTTCTTAGTCAGAAACCAAAATAGGACACTACCATACGCGGCAGATCCAACTGCTCTACTGCAACAACCCTACAAACAACAGGCCCTTCTATTTTATTTCACATGGCACACGGCAAGCTACATATGAAGGAGAGATGTTGAAGGGAGGAAGCTTCACATCTTACAAGTCCACATAGGGGATTATATAAGTTAGATAAGATAATCACTACTACATTACACTAACGTCCCACGCAATTAGATTATCACACTACATTACACAAACGTCCCACAATACATACTTGGATCATCTCACTGACTGACTCCCACGTACTTAGATAATGCGTAGGACATTCATCTTTTTCTCACACTTGTACCCTGTCCGTCTCACGTGTCCTCTGAAACTTGTTTTTCAGCCACAACTTCAGAAACTTGGGGATGGGGATGCGATGGATGATGCAGAAGATGAGACGGAAGATCGAGAGGATGAGGCGGAAGATGAGGACCATCAAATGCCAAAATAGCAGAAGGACCATGAATGCCGTCCAGCCAACAAGAATACAAAGCAGCTTGTCTGCGATGTTGGTGTCCCCGTCGACTATTATCACGGTCCCAAAGATGAAAGCCATGATCACAGACGTCACAGCTACCCACATGGTGATCACCAAAATCCACGTTGTGAGACTGTTCTTCAGTGGCAGCCTGCTCACTAGAAAGAGGATAATGAACAGAGACGAGACCAGCCCGCACAGGTCAAAGTACATGAAGAGCTTGAAGCTCTTTGAATGGCAGTCCTTCTGAATAGCCGTCCCGGCAACTATAGATTTGGGCGTGCATGGAATTACGCTAGAAGGAGATGGAGAAGGAGATCCGTTCGAGACTTTGGATTCATCCCAAACTCCCCCGGGAGGGCTAAGTCCTGCTGCAAATGTCACTGTAGCGATCAATGTGGCCACAATTAGGAGCGTGTTGTGCATCTCTTGGTACCACTTCTTGTCTTTCTTTAGCCTTCGGCCCCAGCTGCGGGGCATCCATCTCTTCTTCCGAGCTTTGGTTGGGCTCGAATTCTGCTGAGTCTTCCGGTTTCTATTACATCCAGCATTTGAAAGCAGGTGGCTGATTTCCATGTCCCCATAATCACTTGGGCCCTGTGATAAGATGTCAAGGGCTGTGCAATCACATCCGTTAGTGGCTTTCACGTCTACTTGGGTCTTTGAAAGAAAGAGCTCAAGCATCTGGAAGCAAAAAAAAGGACCACGAGAAGAAGTAGCTGTGAGAAACGTTTTTCTTACTTTCTAAAAGTAGATTCTTTTAACTGCTTTTGATTGAACATCATAGCTGGACTGTAGTTGCCTTTCGATGGATTTTAATACGGACTACTGTTTGTGGCGAACACTTGGTGATGCAGGTGGGACGTAGATTTATTGGATGGTGATGCAGGTGTGTTCGGTAATTTACTAGTAAAGTTAAAGTAAAGTAAAGTCTTCATTATCCAGATAAAAAAAAGATAAGTGGCCATATCAAAAGCCCATAAAATTAAATTTCTCATCCAACTATAGTGATGTCTAGTGCTGGGCAGTACTGAGTCATTGACTGTGTAACATACAACTACTAGTTTTGAAGAGGCAAAATCAAAATTTTTTTTATCGTTTAACTTGGAGAGGTCATTTTCTTAAAGTTAAATTGATCAAAAATAAAAAGAAAAGGACTATAGGACATATAACTAATACAATTTTAATGGATAAATGACATAAATGCCTTTGAGCTTACAAAGTTCACTAACTCAAGTTAGTCTCAATGAGGGCCCCACTTAAATGTACAAAGACAAATGTAGCATATCAACTGAAAGTGGGTTAGGAAAATTCAAATGATCCTAGCCTTTGATTTTTCATGCTCAAAATTTAAGGCTCAAAGTTATCTTTTATATATATATATATATATATATAGGAATAAACCTTATGAGTTCCCTTTTAATGATATCTGGTTAAAATAAGAAAAAATTAAGAGTCTAATAAACTTTTGTTCAATGTGACCATGAGTCAAGAGAGATTTTAATAAAATCACGAAATACAATGACATTTTTTGAGAAGGAGAATGCTCTTATGAGAGCATCTCTCACCTTAATATGAGAGATAAGGTAGGGACCTTCAGATTTAAGTTGTTGCCATTAGATAGTAAGGTGAGGGCTCTCACCTTATCTCTCATAATAAGGTGAGAGCATTTCTCATAAGAGCTCTCTCTTTTAAGAATATATGAAAATAAAAGGCTCTATATGTAAAAATCTCTCAGCAATAAAAAAAAATCACACAAATGTGGATTTTGAAATCGTGTACAACAAGTGACTCCCCTTTCATGAGAATATGTGAAAACAAAGGGCCTTCATATGAAAAATCTCCTAAAATGTGAAGAAAAAACAAAAAAAACAAAAAAAATCTAGTCAACAGTTGGGTTTCAAACTCATGTTTTTACATTTTTTTTTTTTTTCGCTTGAAGGTAAAATTGTATTAAGAAAGCAAGTAAGTGGACAGAAAAGCCACCAGAACAAGGAAACTGCCAATTAGGGAGGCTTATAGAAGTGCCAACCCAAACAACAAAAAGACTAAAAGAAAAAACACAGGGGAGCTAGACCTCCAAAAAAATTCAAAAGACAGCACTAGATAATCAGTCCAAAGAAACCAAGATTGGATGAGGAGGTTTCAAGCTCATGTGAAGCGGGAGTCCAACGCCTTCACAAATGAGCTACTGTATGTTGTGCATTATTGATTGCAATATATATTATAAAATAAGAATGTTATTCTCGCACAACAATTTAATTACTTGTGCCAGAACCTAACTCGTTTCGGACAAGTCCGGGGCACCGAGTCAACTAGGTGCGACTGGAATTTAAAACCACGATTTCTCGGAATCACCATCCAAAAAGGGAATGCCATATGGGGAAAGAACTCAATTGTTCTTGATCGTACACGCATATTTACAGACAATTGCCTTGTTCTGTGTTCCATCTATATACTGAAAATTACATGGGTGGGATCTTCCCATCTGAAAGACTTCTGGGACAATATCTGTCCATCAATAGTGAGAAATATAACATACAACCATATGAGTGAATGAAATTAGCCAGGTCCTAATGAGTAAGGAATGGTCAACTCACCCCATAGGAGGGCCATGATAAAACTGATCGTGAGTAAAATATATTAGGCGGAGTTCATGCCCTCACGTAATTTAATTAGTGATGCTCTTCAGTGGAGGGCACTTAGTTTGGTATACAACAATAGAAATAAGGGGTTTTGACATATTGGTCCTCTTTAAATCCGACTTTACCAATTTCATGGTTGAAATTTAGATAATATCAGCAGGGTCGTTTGACTCTACTCAATAATTTTTTGAAAGTTTTTCAATTTTTTTTTCTTGCCCATTGCTTTTATGTAACATCTTAGAGAAAGTTTTTTCTAATCGACTGAATCTGAGCAATGATGGTCAGATCTGTATTTACTTCTCACAAAATATCAATTTTCGCATCATATAAAAAATGAATTCACTTGCTTGTGGTAAAAAATATATGATACAGACTATCTCATGATATCATTGAATATGACGCCAAGAGTTTTAAAAAGACATAAGCTAGACTCAAACAGCTTTGGTGACATTACCTAAATTTAGTCGTGAAATTGACAAAACCAACTAAGGATGACTAATATGTCAAAGCCCGCCTTCCTCTTTGAACCGCTCTTCTCCCTCCACATGCCATAATCAAAGTAATTACAAGTGAAAAAAACGTGGCATTACCTTTATATTATTTATTTACATTCTTAATACTTGATGAATTTGACTTATCAAAGTCCCGTGCCGGCCCATATAAAGAGACATTTGTTTTGAACGGTATAGATTTTATTAACAGATGATCGTCACCAAGTTTCTCTTGATTTGAGAATTTATAAGGTGCAATGACTGCAGGGTCTCAAAAACTAGAAGATCTTAACCATCCAGTATGTGGAAAGATTTCCACAGCATTGATGATTCAGACTATAATCTTCTTCTTTTGTTTGTTTTTAGTTTTATATTAGACTAGTACGAGAAATGAATAGAGTGGGTGAAGAGTTCCTTGCCTGGAACTGTTTCCTAGCAGTGGCTAGATGCAATACGGTATTGCCTTCCGAGTCCTTCACGTTCACCAGCTCCGGTTTGCAGCCCAACACCTCTGCAGCAGCCTCGACCTGGTTATTTCTCAAGCACATGTGCAGAGCTGTCTCTCCACGATTCGATACTACTCCAGCAAGCTCCGGATCGACCCTAAGCAGCTCTCTCACCACCTCAACTCGCCCATTCGCAGCGGCCAAATGGAGAGCAGTTCTTCCATCCTTATCTTGGACCCTCCTTGAAGAAGTGCTTTTGGTGCCCAATATCTCCAGTACAACACCTACGTGCCCTCCAGCTGCAGCCAGGTGAATTGGGTAGGAGCCTCCCTCGTCGCGCATTCCTGCTAGATCTGGGCGCAGTTTTAGAAGCTCTTTGGCAAAATCCAAATCCCCACGAAGAGATGCGACGTACAGAGGGTTACCAGCAGCAGACATGCTGTCAATTCTCTGAAGGAGGAGAGGGTCTTCCTGGACGAGACGGCAGAGGGCAGGTACGTCTCCTTCGAGGGCTGCTTTATGAAGCATCTTAACTGGATCCATGGTTCGTTCCTAAAGCAGCTCTGCTTTCTTTAGCTGTGTAATGGGGTTTGCTCTTGGAAGTGAGGGAAAGGGAGCGCTAAATAGGAGGAACAACGAGACAATTAAGTCAAATTTTGTTTTTTCAATTGCACATTCTTCATAAGTAATTTCTCCCCAGTATTTCTTACCTCAGGAGAGAAGGATTTCTGTTTTGGGCATGGGAGGAGATCAGGGGGAAAGAGGGAAGTAAAATAGGAGCGAAGGACGAGTCAAGTGAACTGATGGAACTGCCCCAGTTGCACTTTCAGAGAAGGATCTAGTTAGGCCGGATTTGTCTTTTACTTTATATGAAACTTCACGGATAGAGCCAGTAGTTGTCGTTTCTCGTCCGTTTGATTTATGTCAAGGCGTTCGCATTCGAGGAAACAAGAATTACAAGTACGAAGAGATTACATGGACGGATGAGTCTTATAAGGCGGACGGAGAATGAGAGATTGCTCTAAATCACATTGGTTAGATGGCTACTTGAAATAACAAATAAGACATATTAGATGGAAGACGAGTACAAGTTGGTCTCTCCTTGCCTCCCTCCTGTCTGGATCAAGGGCAATTTTGGTGGGGTCTGTATCGTCTAGGCTTTAAGTGGGTATAAAAAAAAAAAAAGAACAGAAATTACATGGGACAGCATTACATGGACCAATGGAGTCCTACCAATGGGAGAGAATGAGAGAGATTCTTTCAAATCTCGTTAAGCCCACTTGATATAATCCTCACTCGATTCAATTGGGTTGAATGGAGTCCGGATCCTCTGGCATAGCTATTACACGTGAACCGTGTAACATAAGTCTGAAACTCCATCATAGGGCCCATACAGATAATCCGGACTATTAAGATGAATTTCATCCTCTCCATTGATATATCTACAAGTTTTAGTTTGAAAATGAGTGAATCCCACCATATGATTGAACACTATGGCAGAAACATGATTAACACTACTTTGGCAATAATGCCACATCAATGCCGTCACATTTTCATCATGCTGCTGAATCGGATGGTAGGCCCCACTCCTTTTGAAATGAAACTTTGGAATATTTTTATGTAGATGATGGAATTCATCTTGAACAATCCCAATTATTTCTACTTAGGCATCATAATAGAGTTCTAGGAATGTGTTACATGATTCCAATATTATAGTTGCGACAAAGGATCCATCCAGACTCAATCAGATGATATACAAGTAAGTTGGTCAAGTTGGTTGGTTTCACCATTTCACCCTCTCATCCAAAACAAGGGTGGTTTTGTAATATTGTATCATAATCTTTCTCTTGAAAGTTCGAAATCTCAACAGGTAGGAAAAAAACCCCAAATCTGATATTTCCTAGCGCCACAAGCATTCGTGTACCACATCAGCAATGAGGGACTCTATCTCCTTATCCTTGAAAAATAGTATCTTAACGTTTCATGTGCTGCTCAAAGGTCGTGACCCATCTGTAAAGATAATAACCCAGGTCGTGACCCATCTGTGAAGATAATAACCCCTTTCCCTCTTCCACTTCCTCTTCCTCAACATAAACACCTCTTAAGAGAGAACTCTACAAGCAATGATAAATATCTGATTCTCCATTTTTTATAGTTGTTTAACATAATGTCTTTCCTAATATATATTTTACCACTAATAGTCTTTTCTAGGGGTGTACATCGGCGGTTCGGATCGGTTTAAAGGGATACCATCAATCAAACCGAATCTATCGGTTTTCTACTTTCCCAAACTGAACCGAACTGATAAACTACATGGGCCAGTAGAGCCACATGGGCCCACTAAATCTCAGCCATAACCAACGTCCTTATCTCTTAGTGGCTGGCGTTCTTATCTCTTGGCAGCTGACTACATATGAGATAACTCTGGCAATCTTATACTGTTATCAAGATCCACCTTTATAGGCTGTAGTTTTCTTTTCATTTGTAACTTCCTTTTTATCTGTTGTGTATATATATCATGTATACCTATCAAAGTATATGCAAGAAATTACAGCAGTCTTAATAAGTTTATTTTGGCATCAGAGCTTTCTGCCTAACAGCACTTGCACACCTTCCGTCTTTCTTTTTTTTTTAATGGCTTCAACTTCATCCACCACCAACACCACCTCTTCTCCATCCATTTCCTCGTCTCCATCTCCATCCCTTGTCATCTCCAACATCACTAATTTTGTCTCTATTAAATTAGATGCCGGCAATTATCTTATGTGGAAGTCCCTGTTTGAACCTATTCTTCGTGGTCACAAACTCATGGGCTTCGTTGATGGGTCCCTGCCAACCCCCCTAAAAGATTCTCCATCATTTAATGAGTGGTATGAGAGAGATCAGATGCTTCTCTCATGGATCAACGCCACTCTCTCCACATCTGCTCTTCCATATGTGGTTGGCATCAAATCTGCAAAGGAAGCTTGGGACGCGCTAACACGTCGATACGCCTCCATCACCTCCTCACATGTTATGGCTCTTCGCAAGCAGCTACATCGCATCAAGAAGGGCACAACATCCATGGCCGACTACCTTCAACAATTTAAGGTAATCACTAACCAACTGGCTGCCTCTGCTTCTTCTGTCAATGATGATGAACTTCTTTATGCTGTTTCAGATGGCTTGCCTTCTGCCTACCGTCCCCTTCAATCTGTCATTTGGGCTCGTGCACGTTATGGTCCCATGCCCATTGAAGAAGTTCACAACCTCCTCATACGTAAGGAGCTTAGTCTTGCATATGACATTGCGCAAGACACTACTGCTACAGCATTTGCTGCCACTCGATCTGCTGCTATCAAGCCCACTGGCTCTGGCTTTAATGGTCGTGCTTCGTCCAATTTTCAGCAACGCTCCAAATCTGGACCACGTCGGCCTTTCAACCCCACCAATTCTAGCTCCTCTCAACCACCCAAAGGACAGCAAAATCGTGGGTCCTCTAATCGACCACAATGCCAAATATGTAACAAAATGGGCCATACTGCGATTGATTGTTTCAATCGAATGAATTACGCCTAGCAAGGACGACACCCTCACGAGAAGCTTGCTACAATGGCTGCCTCACACACTGCCATAGATGACTCAACTTGGTACTCGGACACCGGTGCCACACACCATGTTACCTCCGATTTCGGCAATCTCACTCTCGCATCAAACTACAATGGTGCGGACTCTGTTCAGGTTGGCAATGGAGACTGTGATGCAGATTGGGCTGCTGCCCCATTGACCGTCGCTCTACCAATGGCTTTTGTGTGTATCTTGGTTCCAATCCAATATCATGGTGTGCTAAAAAGCAATCCACAGTTTCCCGGTCTTCAACAGAGGCTGAGTATAGGTGTTTGGCTCATACTACTGCTGAGTTGTACTGGCGTTGTTCTCTTCTTAAAGAGCTTCAGGTTCCCTTAGTCATGGCTCCCATTATCTGGTATGACAACATTTCTGCAATTGCCCTCGCCTTTAACCCGGTCTTTCATGCTCGCACCAAGCACATAGAGATAGATTACCATTTTGTTCGCGAAAAGGTGGCCCACAAGCAACTTGATATTTGTTACCTCTCCTCTATTGACCAGGTTGCTGACATATTCACAAAGGGTCTGCCTCCGCATCGGGTTCGTTATTTGGAAGCCAAGCTGTGTCTTCGTCCACACCCTCGGCTTGAGGGGGGATTATAAACTACATGGGCCAGTAGAGCCACATGGGCCCACTAAATCTCAGCCATAACCAACGTCCTTATCTCTTAGGTAGCGTTTGGTTCGCGTGAATGGAGGTCGGAATTGAATGGTCATTCCAACGGAATGACCATTCCAGCGTTTGGTTCGCCAAAAAGGGGGTTGGAATGACCATTCCAGCGTTTGGTTCGCCAAAAAGGGGCGGAATGGCCATTACCTCCGGAATCCCATTCCTTTATGTGAGGGAATCACCATTTCATTGGGAAATGGAAGGAATCACCATTCCATTCCTTTCTAACTTTTTGTTGAAACCAAAATACCATCGCTTGTAATATTATTATTATATAATAATAATAATATAATATCTTTTTCACCCAACTATTGTGGGGCCCACCCAAAATATTATAATAAAATATAATAAAATATTATTATATCATAATAATAATAATATAATATCTTTTTCACCCAACAATTGTGGGGCCCACACAAAATATTATAATAAAATATAATAAAATATTATTATATCATAATAATAATAATATAATATCTTTTTCACCCAACTATTGTGGGGCCCACACAAAATATTATAATAAAATATAATAATATATTATTATGTCATAATAATAATAATAATATAATATCTTTTTCACCCAACCATTGTGGGGCCCACCCAAAATATTATATCTATCTATCTATCTACTATTATAAAAGAGACTATGTTGCATGGTTTTTTCAACCAACCATTGTGGGGCCCACCCCCAAATCTATCTACTATTATAAAAGAGGCTATGTTGCATGGTTTTTTCAACCAACCATTGTGGGGCCCGCCCCCAAATATTATAATATAATATAAGAATATATTATTTTGAGAAATTGTAAAATTTTTCACTACACATTTGTTGGGCCCACCCCAAAAATTATAATGCAAACTTTTTCACTACACATTGTGGGGCCCACCCCCAAATAGTATAATATAATATAATAATATATTATTATGAGAAATTACAAACTTTTTCACTATACCTTTATGGGGCCCACCCCCAAATCATCCACCACAAACAATGCAAATGTGACAGTAGAATCTAACAAGGGTATTTTGGTCAATCGTATGTAAATTTCATTCCATTTCAGGCAACATTCCAGCGTACCAAACGCAAGAATAAGAATCAAGATTCCATTACTGGGTTGATTCCTCAGCATACCAAATGCTGGAATGGAATTGACTATTCCTGCCTCATTCCATTCCATTGTCATTCCAGTCTCCTTTCCATTCCTACCTACAACCATTCCAGCGAACCAAACGCTACCTTAGTGGCTGGCGTTCTTATCTCTTGTCAGCTGACTACATATGAGATAACTCTGGCAATCTTCTACTGTTATCAAAATCCACCTTTATAGGCTGTAGTTTTCCTTTCATTTGTAACTTCCTTTTTATCTGTTGTGTATATATATCATGTATACCTATCAAAGTATATACAAGAAATTACAGCTGTTTTAATAAGTTTATTTCGAACAGCCCATGTGCTAAAACCAAACCGAACCGAATCGAACTGATTCGGTTCAATTATGGTTTTTTTTAATTTATTTTATTATTTCTTTCACACAAAAATTGAAGTTCAAACTTGGTCCATCAATTGGAATGATGAGAAGCTGTAATGAACACTAAAATATATTTCATAATTCATTTCAACCAATGAAGCATACATCAAACGATGGATGAATTCTTTCCATCCATCATCCGGTCATGCGATTGAATGGCCCAGGTCAAGTTCTGCCAACTTTTCAGGCCAATGAGCTGAAGCAGTTCAAATCTTTTGGTAAAATACACCAACAAAATGGTTAGGCATGTACCTATTTCTCTACATAAAACTTGGACCAGACTATATTGCTTCATCCAAACCTATGAATCCAACACAAAAGGAACTTTTTTTTTTTTTTGCCAACAACATGGGTTCGAATGGAATGTAGCCCCAATTTTGAACTAATTGAGATGGGCCTCTTCATAATTCACTTTCTCTTAGGTCAGACCAAACCCCTCTGCAGCACTACTAAAAACCCAATAATGCACACTTCTTGTAGAACTTTCGCCAAACATATAACATGCAAGTAGAATATACAAGCGCTTCTCCTAAGGCTAAAATAGTTAAAACTCAATACTCAAGTTAATACATACAGTCGGTTTGGTTTAGGCGGTTAATCGTGTGTTCAAACCAATAACAGACTGATGTAAGAAGGTTTCAATGATTTTCAAACCGTTGATCGAATCGAACTATATAAAACCAATTCGAACCGCCCGGTTCAGTCGGTTCGGTTCGATTTTACTGTGATAGTGGATTTTTTGTGCAGCTCTAATCTTTCCTAACCACCAAAGATGGGGGAGTGAGTGGCTCTTTCTCCCTCATGTTTACTATTCTCACTGTGACCCGGGCCCCACTATGTAGTTCCGACACGACAGTGGGTAGTCATGTGATGGCCCCTACATCAGTCCTAGATGACAAGCATGGTTATGATCGCACGTGTGTATCAATTCCTGTGTGAAGCTTGTAGAGCACTTGTACTGTGGCTGAATACATCTTGCCAGTGACGTAACACTCCGTGTTGCATTTGCGGGGCTTACCTCCAAGTTGGCCAATTGGAGTGCAGGGAGGCATGTCCCTAGATATATCTATAAATCATACATACCTGGTTGGGAGGAAAAAAAGTATTAACTATCCCAATTGATAGTTAATATAAAATAAATTAAATCACCATATTCTAACCTACACACCACATTGATCTGGTACCCCGATCAGATTACATCACATTTTATATAGGTGGTGCACGGGGATAGGTCGAAACAATATTTTTCTGTTTCATTGAAACAGAGGATTCAGACTCCATAATAAGAAAAAAAAAATCTCATGGAAGGGATAATAATTATATACCTTCCGATTAAATCCTATGTCACACACGAAGCTACATAAGTGGACGTGATGAAGGGGAGGAAGCTTCCCAAGTCCATATAAGGACTAATGAAGTCCAGTAAAACTCCTCCATTCTGCTTGAAATGTCAATGTAGTATTCACTCTGGCCACACATGAGTGTGTTGTGCTTCTCTTTGAAATAGTCTTTTGTCATTCTTGTTGAAGTCGTTGTTGACCCAGTACACGCACGGGAGGGATTGGATGGATAATGCTATGTAGGTACAAATAATTAGGTCCCCACTAGTAACCAGATGTCCATGGTAGAAGGTGGAACCCTAAGGTGCGAAAACTACCCCATTTGACTCTTGACTCTTGACTCTTATTCTCCAGACTCATCTCATTTTCTAATGAAGGACTGAAGACTCCACTGAATCACTTTATTTGATAAGTTATTTTTTATTTTGAGTCATTTGATAGACAAATTTGATTTTAAATAATTAAGATCTAGTTTTAAGTAATTATGCATGAGACTTGGAGTCAGTAATTTTAAAATTATGACTAGAATATAATTTAAAACTTATATTTGATCTTTTACCATTGATATTTATATATAATATTTCTTTTTTTATTTTTCTCAGTATAGTGCTATTCTTACATATATAAATTTACTAATTTGAGTTGATTATCATGAATGGATACAAATATTTGATTTGTTTTTAAATGCTTTCGAAATTATTTGAAAAAAAACATGACTCCCTTTATCTCCGCTTTGACTCTATATCCTATTTGAGTAAACTTTTTTACATTGGAAGAATCGAGGCACAAGTTCTTCGACCTCGGTGGACTCTGTATCTTAGGATAATCAAATGATGCTTTTCGATGGAGCATGCTAGGGCCAGTTTGGAAACACTAGCCTAATTAATAGGAGTTAAGTAGGGAGCGTTTGGTAGCTCTGATATTTTTATTTCCATTATATATTATATAAAAACTTAGTTGCCTCTTTATATGTGTTTTTATTTCTTTACTTTGAATCCCCAATCAAATATTCTCTTTCTAACACTGGACTCATTCTTGGCATTATCAGAAATTAAAGATTATAAAAGAAATTAATAATGGTACAAAACAATATTTTTTCTTCCAATGTTAAAATTACTAACCTCTAAAAATAAGAGCTTGGAGTTTATGAAGTTTTGGGATATTTAGATTAATCCCCTAATTTTAGGGGTTTTGAGTTCTCGGTAAAAATAAGAACCTTTACCTAAAATTGGTGTTTCCAAATGGTTGGTCTCCAGATTAATGATGATTAAATAAATACAACCCCAAATAATAAATTTCAATAATAATCAACTATCTAGAAGTTGTAAAAAATAAAGGGAAAAATTCAAAACATGGCTCATGTTTTATCCAGACTTCAAATTAGGACAAATAAAAACTTATATTTCATATTAGTACTTAAGTTTTTCATTTATCTTTCAAATAAGGACATCCGGCTAGAAAAAAAATTTTCCGGCGACTTCCCCTCTAATTTTTTTAAGATACCTAAAATGCCCTTTAAAGGCCGTTCCTCTTCCTCCTCCGACTCTCCCTGTCTCACACTCCTCCGGCTCCATGGACCCCATCTGACTGTCTCCACCCCCTCTACTCCGGCGACTTTTCCAGCAGGATCGTCACTCCTCTCATTGTCTGATCATCAGCTTCGGGGAAATGCTCATCGACTTCGTCCCCAACAGTTTCTGGGGTCTCCATAGCCGACACCCCAGCCTTCCTCAAAGCCCCAGGCGGCGCGCCGGGCACCCACCATCGTCGCCATAGCCGTCTCCCGAGTCGGTGGGCACCCGGCCTTCGTCGGCAAGCTCGGAGACGACCAGTTCGGCCTCATGCTCCCAACATATCGAAACAGAACGACGTCAACAACGCCGGAGTGCTCTTCAAGAAATCAGCTCGCACCGTTCTCGCATTCGTGGATCGGATGGCCCCAGTGCTGATATGCTTCTCACCCCATCTGAGCTCATCAGAAAGGTATTGCAATTATGTGCCTTTATTCAAGACACCCACTTTCTGAAATCTCTGTTCTGATGATCTTGAGATGAGATTTTTCATTATGGGGTGGTTACAGGTGAAGATTTTTCATCATGGATCGATAAGTCTGATTGTAGAGTCGTGTAGATCTGTTCATATACGGGCTATGGAGGTGGCTAAGGAAGCTCGGGCTCCGCTTTCCTATTATCAGAACCTCAGGTTGCCTCAAGGAACTGTACACATGCTCTGCTACACTCGCCAAAGAGGAGCTTGAGTGCGACGTGGAGGACGACGATCTCCGCGACGGTGGTGACGATCCTGCTAGAAAGAGGAGGCAGAGACAGTGAGATGGGGTCCATGAAGCCGGAAGACTCTGAGACAGGGAGGTACGGAGGAGAAAGGGGGAAGGGGATTTTGGGTATCTAGAAAAAAATAGAGGCGTACGTCGCCGGAAAATGCCCTTTCTCGCCGGATGTCCTTTCCTTATTTGAAAGGTAAATGGAAAACTTAAGTCCGAATTTGAAATGTAAGTTTCTATTTGTCCTAATCTGAAATCTGGGCAAAACTTGAGCCTGTTCTGAAATTTTTCCAAAAATAAATTAGAAAAGGTTAAAAGGAACCTGGATCTGATTGGAATTTGGAGGGCAAATCACTACTCATTCTTTATTCACACGTACAAGTGGCCTTATGAAAATCACACGCAGAAATACGAGGAAAAGGTTAAGAAGAGTTGCAGAGAATGATGAAGAAGGATTCTACTCTTCTTCGCCTATCTCCTCCTCCTTCTTTTATATGTACAAGATGAAAGATGCACCGGCCGCAGGCCACCTCAAGTTCTGAAGCTAAAATGGAAGAAGAAAAAAGAAGTGAAATGGGCCATTTGCAAGCGTGACAGGCCGGATCCACAAGACAAGTCCAGTCTGAATTTTTTATTTTTATTAACAGGGGCGGGCCAAGGAACTCTTTTAAGGGTGGGGGACATATAAAAAAGTACATATAGTTTTTAAAATATATAAGGGCTTTTTGGAAAACTTTGGAGAGGGGCTCTATATGTAAAAACCTAATAAAATTTTAAAACTTAATGGGTTTTTTCTGAAACTTTGGGCCGGGTGGGCCATGGCCCCAGCCAGCCCCGATATATAATAAAAACCCCATTCAAAACCGAACCGAAAACGAACTCCTATTAGTCAGCTGTCCAAATTAAGTGTTTTTTGTGCAATCACTTCCTGACTTACTAGGTAAGGTAGAAGATCTCATTCAAATAAAAGAACTAATAAAATTAAGTACCTTTTTATTAAATTTCAAATGCTACACAGCAGGCTATTTAGGAAGGAGAGAGATGCTTCAAGTACAGCAACAAGTTATTGTTGATTTTAATATTACAATATTACTAGAAGCAATACCACTACATATTATACGTACTAACGTCCTCAAGATTTCCAAAAAAGGATTATAAATTTATAATGCCTGGACTTTCATCCCATCCTCACACCTGTTCCCCGGTCATCTCAGTCACCGTTTCTCTTTCATGACTCCTGAAACGAAAATATCTTCGTACGCCCATCACATGTCTCATTTGGGGCTTATTTTTCACCGCCCACCTCAACCAACTGGGTGTGGACTTGAGAAACAAGCCGATGAAATTGAAGACGACGACGATAAAATGCCAAGACACCAAAATGATCATGAGTCCTATCCAGGTAACAAGAACCCAGAAAAGCTTTTCCGAGATTTTGTCCGTGACTACCACTAGCCTGGTCCCATAAACGAAAGCCATGGTCACGGATGTCACTGCTACCCACACGGTGATCACCAAAATCCCCGTCGTGAAATGGTTATCACGCGGCAATCCGCTTACTAGAAAGAGGATGATGAATAGAGATGAGAGCAGCCCTGACATGTCGAAGTACATGAAGCGCTTGAAGTTTCTCAAGTCCGACTCGTTAATAGCCTTACCGGCTTCATGTGGTGAAGTAGATGTAGAGTTGTTGGAGTCCTGCCAAACGCCTCCGGGAGGACTAAGGCCTGCTGCAAATGTGACTGTGGCGATCAATGTGGCCACAATTAGGAGTGTATTGTGCGTCTTTTTGAGCCGGTTCTTGTCTTTCTTACTGAATAACCAGGTGTTGAGCTTTAATGCCTTCTTCCACCAAGGGGATCCCGACTCATTCTGCATTTGGGTGGTCCTTGGTTCCCGGTTTCTTTTACAACCGGCACTGGAAAGAAGGTGACTGATTTCCATGTCCCCACGTTCGCTGGGACCCTGTGACAAGATGTCAAGAGCTGTGCAGTCACATCCATTAGTGGCGTTCACGTCTACTTGTGTTTTTACAAGGAGGAACTCTAACATCTGAAAACAAAGCCCCACGAAAATAACTGGTTATTTAGAAGAGACTGCATGCCTGGAAGCGGCTCGAGTTGTGCGAAATTCAAATTAAGGTGGAGATTATTAGGTTCATATTTTGTATTCCAGATTTAGTATAGTTGTCCATTGGGTTACCCCATGACCGGGTTCAGATAGGGGTGCACAGGAAAACCGCTAAATCGATCCAGATCAAACCTAGTTGATCGGTTTGGTCATGATTCGGATGTCAATCAAATTATTTGGTTCAGTTTGGAAGAATAGAAAATCGATAGGTTCGGATTGGTTGAAGGTTTCCCCTCTAAATTGATCTGAACCGTCCATGTGCACCTTAGGTTCAGGGTCAAAGGTATTTTGGTCTTTTTTGTAAGGAGCTTTCTTAATTAGGGCCTAAACAAGGGGATATTATATATATATATATATATCTGTGCGCGCGTGCGTGGTGTTACTTGTAAGGAAAATTCTATATTCATCCATTTTTTTGCTGAGTACACCCACCTTTAAAAAAAAATCACTGATTATAAAAGAATGTAGGTGTGTTCAACAAAATGAATGGGTGCATATAGAATTTCCCTACTTGTAATCCTATACTCTGAAGAGACTCAAGTGACAAAAAAATTTTGTCATCCACTCGCGTAACTCATTTTTTTCCACAAAAATCTTACTTAATTTACTTATTACTTCTTTGTTTGTCCCTGTTATTACGAGACTAGTAGTTGAAATGAACGGAGAGATGCGGTTAAGAGTTCCTTGCCTGGAACTGCTTTCTAGCTGTGGCTAGATGCAATACGGTATTGCCTTCCGAATCCACCACATTCACCAGCTCCGCTTTGCATCCCACCAACACCTCTGCAGCTTCGACCTGGTTATTTCTCAAGCACATGTGCAGAGCTGTCTCTCCACGATTTGATACTACTCCAGCAAGCTCCGGATCAACCTTAAGCAGCTCTCTCATGATGCCAACTCGCCCATTCGCAGCGGCCAAATGGAGAGCAGTTCTCCCGTCCTTATCTCGGACCCTCCACGAGTCAGGGTTATTGGTGCCCAAAATCTGCGTTAGGATACCTACGTGCCCACCAGCTGCAGCAAGGTGAATTGGGTAAGATCCTCCCTCGCCCATTTTTGCAAGTTGAGGCCGCAGTTTTAGAAGCTCTGTGGCGAAACCCACATCCCCGCGAAGAGATGCGATGTGCAGAGGATTTCCTGCTGCAGCAGAAGTTGAATCGATTCGGTTAAGTAGGAGAGGGTCTTCTTGTAGGAGAATACGGAGGGCAGCTAAGTCTCCTTGGAGGGCTGCTTTATGAAGTCTTTCAATTCTATCCATGGTTAGTTCCTCAGCAGCTCGATCGATCTCCTCTCTTTCGCTTTGAGTTAAGCAACTGTATGGGAGTTACCGAGTTAGAAAAGAGGGGAGGAGGGCGTCCGTTAAATAAAACCAAGGTGAAGACGCGTCAACGGATGTCCTCTAAACAGTTCCATTCGATCTTTGGTCGGGTCCTGTGACTAAGTCCTAGGTAGAATAGTATGTCATAACTTTTCCACACGTACCAAGAAAGAAATACGTAGAAAGATCTTTGATCGGGTCCTGTGACTAAGTCCTAGGTAGAGTAGTATATCATAACTTTTCCACGCGCACCAAGAAAGACAAACGTAAAAATTAAAAGATGAGAAATGCTAGCAGCTAGCACTAACGAATGGAGGAGGTTTTTGTTTTTTTCCAGAAGAATACAAGAGTATAGTCTTACAACCAAACATTGATCCAGGCATGTTGTGTTTTTTTTTTTTTTTTTTTTTGGGGGGTGGGTTGGGGCATGTTAAATATGGAAAAAGCTGTGAGGATTCTGTGGGCGGGGGGGGGGGGAGTGTTGTTGCATGTTAAATATGGAAAAAGCTGTGAGGATACTTTTCAATTTCCGAACTTCTAGCCCGACAAATTTCTTTTCAAATACAAAAGAGAAACAATCACCAATCCGTCCAAAATCTCAACCAAAAATTCTTCCTGCTCATGGGCCCACCTAAATCTATACTTACCAAATGGTATTTGGGGAAAGGGGACATGGGAGAAGAGTGGAGATGGCAACACCTTGATGTGGATAAGTGTTGCGAAAAAATTCGATCTCTATAGTCTTGCAACAAGGAACCCATTATATTGGCCCATTCATAGTTTTAAGTGGAACCTATGAAATAAAGATGCCAAAAATTCTAAATGGACAAACTTTTTGGCCAGAATTTGGGACAAACTCCCATGTGGCACAATTCTAGAGGTGCAACTTTTGAGAGAGGGGGAAAAAGCACTTCTAGCATTGTGCCACATGGGAGTTTGTCCCAAATTCTGGCCAAAAAGTTTGTCCAAGTAGAAGGGTTGTAAAGATGCTACTCATCTACTAAAAATTATCCATTTAAAGCTCTCAACTCAAATATCTAAAAGCAATTCCAACAAACACTTCAAATGGCCATGTCATCCCCCACAACTCTAATTGACATATGAGATTGTCTCCAACAAATACTTCATATCCTATATGGCATTTGAAGTATGTAATTGTATGCCAGTATGCCAAATTTGGCATATCATAAAGCATACTTCAAATTTTTTTTTCAATAAAATAATTGTGAGGGCCCACTTGCATTTGAATTTTTAGGCACAAGTCCTTCTTTTGAATAAAATAATAATTACGGGCCTACTTGTATTTGCATTTGGCATCTCTCTTGGAGTTGTCAATTTACATATGCCACATCAACCAACATTTTTTAAAAGACATATCCAAATTTAAAGTATCTCTTGGAAATGCCCTAAGTTCTCCAAATTATATATTATATAAAGAAGTTCAACTATATATATATATATATATATATATATAAAATAGGGGGGTCTTCATGTGCATCCATCCCTCACCATTTTTGGTGAGGGACACCCATTTTGGGTGTGTTTCAAGTGCAAGAGAAGTACAAGAGGGGTACTTTGTACCTCCCTCTTGTACTTGAAACACCCCCAAAAGGGGTGTCCCTCACCAAAAATGGTGAGGGATGGATGCATATGAATATCCCCCTATAAAATAATATCATAATAAGAATAATTTTTGTGCTTTCATATAGAGTTGTAAGTTTGATGTACAAAAATGTTTATTCTCACTGAACATATTGCCTAGAAAGAGAATTTAAGAGATTTCCCTATTGAAGATTCTAAAAATATGGTGTTCTACCGTCCCATTGTGCTTTTACTTAAAATTGCTTTCATATATGTTCAAAGATTCTTTTAATTCTTTTGGTGCATGTTTGTTTGCATAAGGGGTGGAATTGTTGCATGAAATAAAATTAAGTGTCAACTCAAGAGAGATGAGGGTTGAAGGTGAAAGTACAAAATGATAAAAACGTGAAACACGAACATGCGAAAGAAAAAAATAACATTATATCCATCGTCCGTCCCGCCACTCGAATGAAAATCCTGGGTCGTCCACTACAAATAAGAAGAAAAGAATAGTACGAATGGAAGAGGTATAATGAGTGGTGTATTATGTGGGAAAGAAGATATACTAGATTACCTATCTACTAATGTACCCTCTCTATTTCTTTAGCTGTTTCACGTTACACTGCTGTATTTTTTAGCCTCCCGGCATGAAAATAATGTAAAGATTATTAGGGAGCCAACTATATGCTGATCACTGGGGCATAGAAGCTTGAACGCCATATCATTGAGTTAGAATGAGACCAAATTTGATGATCAAACGCCGTTGGATTGGAGACTCATAGTTTATTGGTTTTTTAAGTGTCATAATCAAGTGTTGGTTGCAATCATCAAGCCATCATTAGATCAGGCATGTGGGATCCATCACCCATAAAATTGTGTTGTTCATAATTGATTGTATTCATGAACTTTCAACTGCTCCAAATTAAAGCTTATGTAACTCCAAAGACTTCTAGTGGTAATCCTTTGCAGATCCGCCTCGGATGAAGATTGAAGACTCAATTAGATTTGATCACATTTCAAGTAATCTGAGCTCTACTTGAGTGATTAATTTTAATAAATTTGCAGATGAAGATTGATGGCTATTTCACTGTTGGATGATGAGATTATGGTCCAACATAGTGTCTCAAGATCTTCCTTGATCAGAAAATCCATTTTTCTCATATTATGTCAACTAACCTGAAATCTGCCCGAGTGAGTAATCTAAATTAAAATTTTGACGAACATTGGTGGGTAGTTCACTATTGGAGACGTTGAAATTACGGTCCAAAACAGTTGCTCATAATTTATCCTTGATCAGAAGATCCCTTTTTATAATATATGCTTATTGTGCATGAAGTGTATTCATAAAGCCCCTGGCATATGTCCCAACTCAGCAATTAAACGAGCAAATGGCCTTGATTCTGGCCTAATTATGCAAGAACTTTGGCCTGACCCATCTAAATCCCTACCTCATGTAATGTCAATACGCCTTTTAGCATTTGTGAATCTGCCCACTTGATATGAGCCATTGCTAAATTTGAAGGAATCATAGCAAAGAAAAGTAAGCTGGGCAATTTTTTCTTCTTGTATTGTGTCCTGTTCGTGACGAAGATTGAAGGTGGGTCCGTTGAATTGAAGTATGAGATTGAGATGTATTGCGCCAATGTCATCATTACTGACTAGCAAATATGCCCAAAGTCATCATTACTGACTAGCAAATATGCCCAAAAATAAAAAAATCATTTAAAATTTAAACTTCCTTTAGCATTTTATTTGTTTTAATTTTATATAAATCATATTACTTATCGTTCTTACCATTTTATTTATCAAAATATATTTAAACGGAGAAAAGTTCAGCAATGTTACATAAATTTTTAAAGAAAAAAGACCAAAAAAACGTATAAAGATAACTAGTAGCAATCTTATCTCTTACTAACATTGTTACTAAAAGGTAAAATAAAATATTTTCAAATTTCAAACACATATAAATTTGTATGTTCTTCAAATAGTTTTAAATGCTCGGATACATAATTATTATTATTTAAAAGATGAAACTCTGTTCAAAAGTGTCAAAAAAAAAAAAGAAAAAGAAAATAACTTTATATTGATTAAGACACATAAAAATTGTTAGTTGCATAATCAAAATTTTAAGTAACGTATACACCACAACAATTGTCTCAGATTTGGAAAAATTCATGCGTAGGGCTTTTCTCTGTGAAGTCCTTCATTGTAGCACTGGAGCCTTCTTCTCCTATGCGACATTCACCGGCTAGGGCGTGGACGGGTCTATCTCCTCTGAGAGTGGAAACTTTTTAATGACTCGCTGTGGAAGGAAAGATTTCTACAATCGACAACCTTAGAAGAAAATGCCTCGTTTTGGTGCATCTCCAGGACACTTGCTCTTTGTGTGGCAAGGAGACCGAGTCTATCAGCCATCTCTTTATTCTTTGTGAGGTTGCTTCTTTTCTTTGGAAGTATTTCTTGGTTAAGTGTGGCATATTATGGTGCTTTCCAAGTTCTTTGGGTGATCTCTCTTATTCTTGGTGTTTGACACCTTTTAGGGGGTGTGGGTTATTGCTTTGGAGACTCATTCTAGTAAATTTGGAAGAAAATGAATGAGAGGATTTTTCATGGTTTTGTTTCTTCTTTGCAAGATATCTTGTGGGGAGTTTTGATAAAAATCGGAAAATGGGCTATGGAGAGGAAGAAGTTTAAATTTCTTAGCATCGACAACATTCTTGTTAATTGGGAGGCTTGTATAGTGTGTGGGTCATCTAGATCCAACAATCAAGCTAGATGGTGCCCACCTTTGAAAGGGGTCCTCAAATTTAATGTAGATGGAGCGTCTAGAGGCAAGCCGGGTCCGGCTGGTATTGGAGGGTGCTTCGTAATTTCAAAGGTGAAGTTTTGATTTCTTTCACCAATCTGATTGGAATTAAAGATTCTTAAACGAGCGAAGGTACTTGCAATCCTAGAGGCTTTGAGAATTTATTCCAAATTGTTTGGTGATAGCTTGATTGTGGAAAATGATTTATCTAATGTGGTTTCTTGGGTTTCACAGAAAAGTACGGCTCCTAGGAAATTCTTTTACATCCTTAATGAGATTAGAGCTTTGTCTTCTTTGATGCAGGTGGTCTTCAAGCGTGTTGTCCGATCGGCTAATCCTGCCTGGATTTGCTAGCAAAACAAGGAATGGATAGGGATGGTCCCTTTGTTGGTATTTGATTCTTTTAGTGTTGCTTCTTTGTGTGTCTTTTCTTCTCGCACGAGGTTTGGTAAAAGGCTTATGTGCCTTTCCTCGCTCTTTTGGTTTCCTTTGTATCGATCTTTCTTTAGTTTAATATGAGTTTCGTTACCGATAAAAAAAAAATATTATAATTCCTGAAAAGTCTCTTATGAAATTAATATATATTGAAACTGTTAGGTGTATTGTTAAGATAATTGAGTTATTCTGATCTTAAGATAACCAACTTATCTAATTGGTCACACATGATCCATAGATTGAGAGAAATCTCCGACGTGTACTTATTCACAAGTGTAGAAATTTACTCCAAATATTGTCTCTTATATAGTATCAGAGTCATTGCTCTTCTTCTCTTCCAAAGGGTGTGATTAAGTGTGTGCCACACTCGGGTCACAAGGATAGCCACCCACCCCTAGATGCCAAATACGGATGTGGACACGGACGCTGATATGGAGACCAGGAATACAACTCCTTACTTACAAAAATTTAGGATACGGATATAAGTGTCCTAATTTTTTTTTTCTTTATATCACTTTTGAGTTAATTAAATTATCATTGTTTTCATCATTTTTTTTTTTTACTATGATAAGAAAAAATATTTAAAAAAATTATCTGAAATAAAGGACTTTTTAAATAAGATAAACGGTGTAATATGACGTACCAATACAACTGTCTTTTACAATAATTATATGAAATAAAGGACTTTATATCTAGGATATGTTAAACTTGTTTTTCTAAAAGTATCGGTGTAGTAGCAGGTACAATTGATCTAGTATATATATGTTGGGCTTATACAGGTATCCGGATATCAGATATAGTTCCATTGTTTGTCACAAATATGGACACACTCGAATGCTTTCCACTTCTCTCTAACTTTTGCAACTTATAAGGCTGGTGTGATTTTTAATTCCCTAGAGAGATCCCATTTGGCTTATTGTTATAGTTAAAACTTACGCACCAGAATTTTGGGATTCCGACTACCGTTAGATCCATGGATCACGATCACTAAGTCATGGCCATCAGTATGCCTCTATCCTTCTATTATGGACTCGGACGCCCCATTTTGCTTACGGCAACACCTGGCAAGTCTCCTATAAACGACATGGGTCTAATAAATATAGGTCCATAATGGGGGACAAATAACTAATGAAATTGTAGCATGTTTTTGTTTTACTAGGGGCGCTCATGTGGCATATCTAGGTTTGACCTAACTTTAAGGACATAGGTCCATATCAGGGCAAGCCCAACAGAGACCGATAACGTCAGGCCCAAGTCTGCCCCTTTAGTCAATTGGGCTGGGTCACATCAGATTTTTTATGATTTGTACGGACTTTCTAATAATTTTATCACTACATTATAAGCATTCCTTATTTTAGCCAGCATGGTTTGGGCTTTGGGCTTTCTATCACTGAGTCGAAGCCCTGCCCAATTATTAAATTGGCTCAGATCCTGGCTCGGCCTGGTTGGGGCCCTGCCCATGAGCACCCCATGTGACTTTTCTGAAAAATGATAATGGTTCGCTGTTAAGATTATTGACTATTCTGTGTCACACCAATTTAGGCTCACATGGTGTACCTAATTGTTTTGGCATTTCTACTATTTTTTTTTTTATAGATCCATCTAAAATAGAGCCATTAAAAAAGGAGTCATAAAAAAGAGAGGCTAAAATAAAAAAAATAAAAACGCGTTTGATAACGCACGGATCTATCTTAAATACATCGTCTCTATATTTTAAGGCCCAAAAGCTCTATTTCTCATCTGCCCATTTTATGAGCATTTGGATTTTAGAGGATTTGTCTCTAAATGTCTAAAGCGGACAGAGTCTAGAATCTTATACCAACCTCTTTAATTTTTTAAATCTCTGTCCAATTTAGACATTTAGAAAAATAGAGGCATGAAATAGAGGTGCCAAACATGGGTTAATAGTCAGAAGCCAAAATAGGACACCCATACGCGGCAGATCCAACTGCTGTTCTGCATTAATTAAGCCTACAAACAACAGGCCCTTCTATTATATTTTACATGGCACACGGCAAGCTGCATTACACATATGTCCCACAATCCATATAGGGACTATATAAGATAATCACTACTACATTACACATATGTCCCACAATCCATATAGGGACTATATAAGATAATCACTACTACAATACACTTACGTCCCACGCACTTAGATTATGTCACTACATTACACATATGTCCCACAATACATACTTAGATCATCTCATCACTGACTGACTCCCACGTACTTAGATAGGAAAAGGATCCGCCTGTTTGGACCGATCGGGGGTGCCACATGGAATTTTTTCTCCCCCATGTAACCAAACAGGGATCCGTTTCCACTACGTAGATAATGCTTCAGACATTCATCTTTTTCTCACACTTGTACCCTGACCTTGTCACGTCCCCACTTGTTTTTCATCCACAAACAGAGGCGTTTTGACTTCAGAAACTTGGGGATGGGGATGTGCTTGACGATCCAGAAGATGCGACGGAGGATGAAGACGATCAAATGCCAAAAGAGCACGATGGCCATGAGTCCCGACCAGCCCATAAGAATCCAACTCAGCTTGTCTGCTATATTGTACGAGTCGAATATTAGCTTGGCCCCAAAGATGAAAGCCATGGTCATAGACGTCACAGCCACCCACATGGTGATCACCAAAATCCACGTGGTTGCGTCGGCAACCCGCTCACTAGAAAGAGGATAATGAACAGAGACGAGACCAGCCCGGTCAGGTCAAAGTACATGAAGAGCTCGAACCTTCCTTGCCTGCAGTTGTTCTGGATAGCCTTCCCAGCTACAACGGGCTTGCCGCACAGTACTCCTATACGAGGATATGGAGCAGGAGATAAAGTTTCGTCGGAGACTTTCGTTTCCGACCAAACTCCCCCGGGAGGGCTGAGTCCTGCTGTAAATGTCACTGTAGCGATCAACGTGGCCACAATTAGGAGCGTGTTGTGCTTATCTTGGTACCACTTATCGTCTTTCCTTTGCCGTCGTCTCTCCCAGAAGGAATGCATCCATATCTTCTTCCAAGCATTGGTTGGGCTCGAATTCTGCTGAGTCTTCCGGTTTCTATTACATCCGGCATTTGAAAGGAGGTAGCTGATTTCCATGTCCCCATGATCACTTGGGCCCTGTGATAAGATGTCAAGGGCTGTACAATCACATCCGTTTGTGGCGTTCACGTCTACTTGGGTCTTTGAAAGGAAGAGCTCAAGCATCTGGAAGCAAAAAAATGCCCACGAAAAGAAGTAGCTGTGAGAAACATTTTTCTTACTTTCAATAAAAGTAGATTCTGTTAACTGCTTTTGATTTAACATCATAGCTGGACTGTAGTTGCCTTTCCATGGATTATGTGGGCTGACATACGTTTCTGTTTGCATCCAAAACGTGAAACTAGCTGCAATCATTCACGCCATTCAGACAACGGCTGTTTGGTAATTTACTAGTAAAGTTAAAATGAAGTATAAGGGACATATCAAAAGTCTACAAATTTAAATTTCTCATCCAACTATAGTCAGTGGCGGATCCAGGATTCAAACTCAATGGGGGCACGATTAAGTAGTGGGGGTCCGGGGGCAACGCCCCGGATTTTTTTTTTTTTTTTGGTTATTTATATGGGATGAATATAATGTAATAGTTTCAAGCAATAAAACAAAAAAATCTTTATTTATCACAATTGTTCCCTACGAGTTTTCATATTCTGATGCCCTAATAGTTGAAAAATGAGCCTAATAATATGTATAAAGAATGGGCCTAATATTTTTTATTGGGGGCCTGGTTACATGTCATTGGGAGCCTGGTTACATTGGATCTAACTTATTTTATATATATATATATATATATATATATATTTTCCAAAAATTCACTGGGGGCCCTGCAGCCACCTAGTGAATATACATTGCATCCGCCTCTGACTATAGTGATGTCTGGCGTTGGTGAGTATTGTGTCGTAGACTGTGTAACATACAACTACAAGTTTTGGAGAGGCAAAATCATATTTTTTATATAATTTAACTTAGAGAAGTCATTTTCTTAAAGTTAAATTGATCAAAAATAAAAAGAAAAGGACTATAGAACATATAACTAATATGATTTTAATGGATAAATGATATAAATACCTTTAAGCTTTTAAAGTTCACTAACTCAAATTAGTCTCAATGAGGCCCCTACTTAAATGTATAAAGACAAATGTAGCATATCAATTGAAAGTGGGTTAGGAATATTCAAATGATCCTATCCTTTGATTTTTCACGCTCAAAATTTAAGGGTCTAATTTATCTTTTTTCTCTACGAATAAACCTTATGAGTTCCCTTTTAAGGATAAAAAGGCTAAGAACAAAAAAATTAAGGGTCTAACAAATTTTTGTTCAATGTGACCATGACTTAAGGGAGAGTTTAATAAAATCACAAAATACAATGGCACTTTTTGAGAATATATGAAAATAGAAGGCCCTGTATGTAAAAATCTCTCTGCAAGTGAAAAAAATCACACAAATGTGGATTTAGAAATCGTGTTCAACAAGTTACCACCCTTTTGTGAGAATATGTGAAAACAAAAAAAAAAAAAAAAAAAACTCATACAAAGTGGGAGTCGGAACTGGATCCCCTATTTGGACCAATCAGGGGGTGATATATGGGAGGAGATGTTAAATCCCATCTCCTCCAAAAGAATAAAAAAAATTTATCTCCTCATGTGTCACCCCATGATTAGTCCAAACAAGGTTTTCCTGTTTGGTCCAAAGAGGGGATCTGTTTTCATGGGAGTCCAACGCGTTTACAAATGAGCTACTATATGTTTTGAATTATTGATTGCAATAAATATTATAAAATAAGAATTTCTGTTCCAGCAGAACATTTTAATTACTTGTGCCAGAACCTAACTCGTTTCGGACAAGGCCGGGCATCGAGTCAACAAGGTGCCGACCAGAATTTAAAACCATGGTTTTTCAGACCATCCAAAAAGGGGATGCCATATGGGAAAGAACTCAACCGTTCTTGATCGTACACGCATATTTACAGACCATTGCCTTGTTCTTTATTCCATCTATATACTGAAAATTACATGGGTGGGATCTTCCCATCTAAAAGGCTTTTGGGACAATATCTGTCTATCAACGGTGAGAAATATAACGTACAACCATATGAGTGAATGAAATTAGCCAAGTCCTAACGAGTAAGGAATGGTCATCTCACCCCATACAAGGGCCATGATAAAACTGATCTCAAGTAAAATATATTAGGTGGAGTTCATGTACGTCCTCACATAATTTAATTAGAAATGCTCTTCTATGAAGGGGTTGTGATATATTAGTCCTCCTTAAATCCGGCTTTGCTAATTTCATAGATAATGTCAGCGGGGTCGCTTGACTCTAGTCAATATATTTTTGATTTTTTTTTTTTTTTTTTTGCCCACAGCTTTTATACAACATCTTAGAGAAAGTTTTTTCTAAACGACAAAACCTAAGGAGTGATGGCCAGATCTTTATTTACTTTTCACAAAATGTTATTTTTCGTATTCTATATTAAATGAATTTGCTTGATTGTTATAAAAAATATATGATATAGATACCGTTAAATCTAATAATACCATGGGATATGACGCCAAAAGTTTAAAAAAACATATTTGCCAGAGTTAAACGGTGTAGGTGACTTTATCTAAATTTAGGTCATGAAATTGGCAAAACCCGCCTTCTTCTTTGAACCGCTCATTTCACTCCACCTGCCATCATCAAATTAATCACAAGTGAAAGAAACGTGGCACTAGTACTTGATGAATTTGACTTATCAAAGTCCCGTGCCGGCCCATATAAAGAGACATTTGTTTTGAACGGTATAGATTTTATTAACAGATGATCATCACCGAATTTCCCATGATTTGAGAATTTATCAGGTGCAATGACTGGATTGTCTAAAAAATTAGAAGATCTTAGCCATCCAGCACGTGGAAAGATTTCCCCAGCATTGGCAATTCATACTAATCTTCTTCGTTGTTTGTTTTTAGTTTTTGTATGAGACTAGTACTAGAAATGAATAGAGTGGGGGAGAGTTCCATGCCTGGAATTGTTTTCTCGCAGTGGCTAGATGCAATACGGTATTGCCTTGTGAATCCTTCACATCCACCAGCTCCGGTTTGCAGCCCACCAACACCTCAGCAGCTTCGACCTGGTTATTTCTCAAGCACATGTGCAGAGCTGTCTCTCCACGATTCGATACTACTCCAGCAAGCTCCCGATCGACCCTAAGCAGCTCTCTCACCACCTCAACTTGCCCATTCGTAGCGGCCAAATGGAGAGCAGTTCTTCCATCCTTATCTTGGACCCTCCTTGAAGAAGTGCTTTTGGTGCCCAATATCTCCAGTACAACACCTACGTGCCCTCCAGCAGCAGCCAGGTGAATTGGGTAGGAACCTCCCTCGTTGCGCATTCCTGCTAGTCCTGGGCGCAAGTTTAGAAGCTCTTTGGCAAAAGCCTCATCCCCACGAAGAGATGCGACGTGCAGAGGATTCCCAGCAGCAGACATGCAATCGATTCCCTGAAGGAGGAGAGGGTCTTCCTGGACGAGACGACAGAGGGCAGGTACGTCTCCTTCGAGAGCTGCTTTACGAAGCATCTCAACTCGATCCATGGTTCGTTCCTAAGCAGCTCTGCTTTCTTCAGCTGTGTAATGGGGTTTGCTCTTGGAAGTGAGGGAAAGGGAGCGCTCAATAAAAGGAGAAACGAGTCAAGTCAATTTTTGTTTTATTTTTGCAGTAAAGTAAAATCATGTCAAATCAGTAAAACGGAAATAAAAGATTCGATAAAGGCGAACTATATTTAAAAAAAAAATGCATTTCTTTTCACAGGGTAAGACAGATTGAAGTGGGATATGGAGTGAATGTATAATATCTATTTGTGTTTTATGAGGTGAAGTTTGTTAGGAGCGGGTAACATGAATTAAAACTTGTGCTTGACTTAAACCGATCTTTTTACTCATAGATTTGGAAAACCACTCCTTATCTTAGTGGTTGGAAATGTTAGTTCTCATCTGAATATTCAGAGTTTGAACTCCCGATACGTCATATTTTTTCATGCGTGCTTGGCTTTCTTTTGGTGTGTGCATGCTTTATCTCGCTACCAGCCCCATGATTGGGGTAAAAAAAAAAAGAACCTCTATAGATGTGGACGATTGAAGGTGGGGTCGTCTGCCTTAACTTTCAAGAGTGTGATGTCTTGGCCTGGATGTCTTGGACTTGAATAACAATAATCGAAGGGGGAACATGGACCCAATGGTCACATCATTGAGCGACACCTAAAAGTGATTCAAGGAATTTCCCAAATAACAAAGGAAATGTACAAAGAAATTCGACAGTGGAAATTTAACTTTATGACAAAGAAATTAGCTTTTCTGAATGGCCGTGAATGATTGAAACGAGTTTCATGTTTTGGGTACAAACAAAAACGTATGTCAGCCCACTGATAAAGATAAAGGTTTGCATCACACTGACTCAGTCACATGACACCCAATAAATCTACGTCCCACCTGCATCATCAAACAGTAGTCCGTATTATTATCCATCGAAAGGCAACTACATTCCAGCTATGATGTTAAATCAAAAGCAGTTAAAAGAATCTACTTTAGAAAGTAAGAAAAATGTTTCTCACGGCTACTTCTTTTCGTGGGCTTTTTTTTTTTTTTTTTGGCTTCCAGATGCTTGAGCTCTTCCTTTCAAAGACCCAAGTAGACGTGAAAGCCACTAACGGATGTGATCGCACAGCCCTTGACATCTTATCGCAGGGCCCAAGTGATTATGGGGACATGGAAATCAGCCACCTGCTTTCAAATGCTGGATGTAATAGAAACCGGACGACTCAGCAGAATTCGAGCCCAACCAATGCTCGGAAGAAGGGATGGATGCCCCGCTGCTGGGGCCGAAGGGCCAATTTATTATTTGGGGCAGGTTGGCTCGAACAAACCTAAAGGTTGGCTCAGTTCGCTCGAGCGAACCCCTCTCAAAGGGATGTTGGCTCCGGTCAACCTCTGGTCCCTTCGAGCCAACTGTACTGCGGGCCTGGGTCTACCTTAAAAACATGAGAATGAGTGTTTTAATGTTTGGGGAGGTTTGTTTGGAGCCCTAATGCAATGGTGAGATCTAGGAAGTGATGTATGGAACTCGATTGAAAAAGAAACCCCATCACGGAAATGTATTGAGGATTCTTTACTTGCCATTGCGCATAGGGGTCTTAGAATGTCCTAGATCTTCCAGAGTACCAATCTAAAAAAAAAAAACCGACATACGGGACCCTTATACACATTGATTTAAATCTTGAAGCCTTAATATATGGTCCATCGGTTTTGCCCATTTGGGTAACATGAATTAAAACTTGTGCTTGACTTAAACCGATCTTATTACTCAAATAGATTAGGAAAACCACTCCCTATCTTAGCAGTAGGGAGTGTTAGTTCTCACCTGAATATTCAGAGTTTGACCTCTTGATACTTATGGATATTTTCTAAAACCCAATAATTTTAAAAAATAAATTCCAAGAGACATTTGAAAGTGTCTTTCCAAAATCAAGTGTTTTGTGCCCTTTGGATGAGATGTGTCTTTTTGGCCCATTTGAATGGATGTGACCCAATCCTAAGGGATTTTTTCAAACATTATAAATTGAGGTTATTTGAAGTTTTCCAATAAATTGAAGGAACTTTTCAAGAATATCCAAATGAGTATAATGCAGTATTTTCAGGGGAATATTCTCTAAGAGTATTTTATTCTCTTTTATTTTTATTTTGATTTTAAGGGCAATTACATATTTCTGATTCTAGTGTGCAGACTTCGAATCAGAGTTGGGCATTGTATCCTAGGGACATAATTTCATTTAAACCACCTGCATGTGGGAAATTGATGTCTTTAAGAAAGCATCTTAATTGGTGTGCCTTGCCCATTTTTATTGCTTTCTTAGATTAATTTCTCACATTAACAATCATTCACTTTTATATACTAATTATTTATATTATCTGTTTATTTGATTTTATGATTGCACATTCTTCGTAAGTAATTTCTCCTATAGTTTAAAGACGTCAATTTTCCATATCACGAAGAAAGTTGCAATGATGAGTAAGTGTAGTGTAATTTTTCATCCTCAAAAGAAAGATGAAGTTGTTAGTAAGGAATCCCAAATGTTTATATCACATCCAAGGTACGTGTTTATCATTCATGTGTTTAGATCTCATGCAATGATTATTTATACGAAGTAATTTATTTTGTTGGTATATGAGTTTTGAGAAGCATTTCCATGTCATGGGTTGTCTGACATCATTATGTAGTATAGTGAAATGGCATAGTAAATGTTGTTGCAAAATCATGATCATGTGGATTGACGGAATATTGATAATCTCCTTATTCCGAGTATCTTGACAGCGTGAGACGTGCAGGATCTTGTGGTGGTGTCCCGGTTGTAGTGAAGAAGGCTTAGGCATACTGTTGAGATGACTAATGGTTTGGGTTGGGGTGTGTTCATGATGGATTCACACCTGTACTCATTAGTCAGTCATTTGATTCTCAACTTTGTGAAAGATAGTTTGGATGTACCCAAAACCGCAGGTGCAACTCCTGGAGAGCATGTTATCCATTCATTTACACGAGACATGTTGTCCATTTTCCACTGTGTTACAAGGCAATAACCAATAAGTAGCACTGCAACAAGAACCAAAACATGCAGGTCTCCTTACTTCCCAACCTCAGCCCAAATTAATTTTGGGAACGCTCTGCAAATTGATGTGGAGGGAGAAGTATTCAAATGGGCCCTCCATTTCTTCACTGTCTACTTAGACATGAGTATTTCAAGAAGATCCAAATGAGTATAATGCAGTAAATGAGTATAATGCAGTATTTTCAGAAGCATATTGTTTAAGAGTATTTAATTCTCTTTTATTTTTACTTTGATTTTAAGGGCAATTCCATATTTCTGATTCTAGTGTGCAGATTTCGAATAAGAGTTGGGCATTGTATCATGGGGACATAATTTCATTTAAACCAACTGGATGTGGGAAATTGATGTCTTTAAGAAAACATCTTAATTGGTGTGCCTTGCATTAACAATCATTCACTTTTATACACTAATTATTTATATTAGGGCAAGGCTCTTCTAAGCTTAAGCTTAGGATAAGATTCCGTAAGCTAACGCTTCTGGGGCCCATCATTGGTCCATCCAAATGGACCAAACACACAACCCCCCTAAATTGCACATGCCCACCAACTTTTGGTCAGATTTAAATTTACTAGACCGTTGGATCGACTATGCACCGATCCGAATGGACCATTGACCACTAAACTTTTAGTGCTTAGATGAAAATGATAGAAACTACAGTTGTGGCTGATTTTTTACCAGAAAGGGGGTCCTAGGGAGTCCTTGAAACCCCCTCCCGTTATGAGTTCCTAAGTGGGCTCCACCATGCAATTGAGCTTACTTCAACTTACCTTATCTTAAACTTCAGCTTAGGAGAACTGGCCACTTTATATTATCTATTTATTTGATTTTATGATTGCACATTCTTTGTAAGTTATTTCCCCTACAGAGACGCCATATTTTTTCGTGTGTACAGGCGTTCTTTCTGTATGTGCACGCTTTATCTCGCTTCCAGCCCCATGTGGACGATTGAAGGTGGGGTCTTCTGCCTTGCCTTTTAAGAGTGCGATGTCTTGGCCTGGATGTCTTGGACTTGAATAACAATATTTGAAGGGGGAACATGGACCCAATGGTCACATCATTGAGCGACACCTAAAAGTTATTCAAGGAATTTCCCAAATAACAAAGGAAATGTACAAAGAAATTCGACAGTGGAAATTTAACTTTATGACAAAGAAATTAGCTTTCCTGAATGGCCGTGAATGATTGAAACGAGTTTCATTTGTTTTTTTGGATACAAACAAAAACGTATGTCAGCCCACTGATAAAGATAAAGGTTTGTATCACACTGACTCAGTCACATGACACCCAATAAATCTACGTCCCACCTGCATCATCAAGTGTTCGCCACAAACAGCAGTCCGTATTATAATCCATCGAAAGGCAACTACAGTCCAGCGGATGTGATTGCACAGCCCTTGACATCTTATCACAGGGCCCGAGTGATCATGGGGACATGGAAATCAGCCACCTGCTTTCATATGCTGGATGTAATAGAAAGCGGACGACTCAGCAGAATTCGAGCTCAACCAATGCTCGGAAGAAGGCATGGATGCCCCGCTGCTGAGGCCGAAGGTCCAATTTATTATTTGGGCCAGTTGGCTCTAGCCAACCTTCAGATTTGCTCGAGCCAACCTGTACAAGAGTTGTTCGCTCGAGCGAACCCCTCCCAGAGGGATGTTGGCCCAAACCAACCTTTGGTCCATTCGAGCCAACTGTACTGCAGGCCGGGGTCTACCTTAAAAACATGCAAAGGAGTGTTTTAAGGTTTTTGGAGGTTTGTTTGGAGCCCTAATGCAATGGTGAGACCTAGGAAGTGATGTATGGAGCTCGGTTGAAAAAGAAACCCCATCACGGAAATGTATTGAGGATTCTTTACTTGCCAATGTGCATAGGAGTCTTGGAATGTCCTCGATCTTCCGAAGTATCAATCCAAAAATAAAGCCAACATACGGGACCTTTATACACATTGATTTAAATCTTGAAGCCTTAATATATGGTCCGTCAGTTTTGTCCATTTGGGTTAGTTATCGCCGGATTTCTACTCATTTTGCATAAACATTTAGTCTTAGCTATTTTGCCCGTCTTCACTTAAAAATGATCTGCTTTGGACTATCTAGCTCGTTTTGACTAAAAATAAATAATTTCGATATTTCGTTCGTTTATTAAAAAATAATCAATTTTGCCAGCTTGAGTAACTCTATGAGTTTTTACATGCATATTGGGAGGATTACTTTTTACATGACCGTGTGTGCTTGACTTGGTCTGTTGAGTAGTTCCTCACCATATTTTATGTGTTCGCTCGCTTTTGATTTATGTGTTTGCACCACTAAACTTGGACAATCTTGTCGGCTTGATCCACCGACTTGGGGTCCCCCTTTAGCTTCTGCCAGCTGCAGTCTGGGTTCTGTTCTATTTTGCTACCCGGTTCCGCAGGTGTGGTTTTGTCTAACTATATATATATTTCGTTAACTCATCACTTCGCGAGTCTGAGACCAATGCTTCTGTTCTGCTCTGTCGCTTCGAAGATGGAGGATTTTGCTGGTGTGGTTACCATCTATCCTTACGATTGTGGCTCCCCTGAAGAAGAGCGATTAGAAGGGTTCACATATGGACTGGGTTTGCAATGTGAGGAACACATGTTTTTTCAGATATCCATGTTTTACACCTGTTTTAAAGGAATGCATGATTCGCCAGATACCCATGTTTTACACACGTTTTAATTATATACAACTTCTGATTAAATAACATGCTTTATCATATGTTTTATTATTCAGTATATTTATTATGCATCTCAGTCACCTGCCAGATCGTCGTATCTGGCCCACTATTTTGGTACTCAGGTCGAGACTTATTCGCTCCGAGCTAAGTGCACGTGATGGCTGTGGAGCCATGAGTTTGCAGGTTGTAGTGTCGGCCATATTATGTAGACAATGAGCTTGAAATCGGAGCTAAGTCCCATATTGGGTAGTGTTTAGTTAGCTTGTTATTTGTATGACTTTTATTAGCCTTTTTCACGGGATTTTAGTTCATACATATTAATATTTGTAACTTGAACATACGTGGGAATGATTATCCTGTTACTGTCAGCACTGTATTTTTTTATTGTGATGGTTTGTTCCAGTCTGATATGGTTCTTGATACGATAGCTATATGCAAGCAGTTGAGTGTGACACGAAATCCGTTAACTGCGGACTCTGGGTCGCAACTCCACGTAAGCTTCCACAAAAAATATTGAAAGTATATTGTAATTTGTTATCCTCACACACGCGGATCATGTGAGAAATATAATTCTTACTTAATTACCATCCTCGTCCCCCCAGGTCGAGCCGCTGCAGGGCCTGGATTCAGGGGCGTGACAATAAGTTTGCTACTAGTTATCTTAATACGTTTCTTTGGTCTTTCTCTTTAAAACCCTATGTAACATTGTTGAACTTTTCTCCATTTAAATATATTTTGATAAATAAAATGGTAAGAACGATAAATAATATAATTTTATATAAAACTAAAAAAAACCCAATAAAAAGCTAAAGGGAATTTAAATTTTAAATGTATTTGTTATTTTTGGGCTTATTTGCTAGTCAGTAATAAAATTGAAAGAATCCTAAATAATTTATTTTTATTTAAAATTAAAAAAGTCCCAATAAGACTTTAAAGGAAATCTAAATTTCATATTATTTTTTATTTTTGGGCTTATTTGCTAGTCAATAATAATTATGATATTTGCGCAATATATCACAATCTCATACTTCGATTCAGTGGACGCCCCTCCCGTATTCGTCATGAATAGGACACAATGCAAGATGAAAAAATTGCCCAACTTACTTTTCTTTGCCCCGATTCCTTCGGGGCCTATTTGAATGTATAGTGAATTGAAGTATAGTGAGTGAAGCATCAAATCATGAGAGAATAAATATAAGGTATTATAATAGTGTTTTGTTTTTAGTTGTTTGGTATGGAATCTTTTTGACTTTTTGTATAGAAAAATGGAGTTTTTTTGTCATTTAGTGAAGAAAGGATGTTGCTTTTTTTACTCTTTTTTGAAAAATTACGAGGGAATTTTAAAATTGTATACTTTTGATCGGACTCCTTGTCATTTTTTGTCTGGATTTACTTTACTTTACTTTAAGTAGTAAATCGCCAAATAGGCCCTTAGGGCGTGTTTGGTAGTTTACTGGTAAATTAATAGTGAAGTAAAAGGCTACATTATCCAGACAAAAAAAAAAGATAGGAGGCTATATCCAAAGTATAAATTCAAAATTCTCATCCAACTATGGTGATGTTTGGTGTTTGGTGAGTATTGAGCCGTTAACTGTGTAACATACAACTACTTAGTTTTGAAAAGGCAAAATCATAATTTTTTTTATCGTTTAACTTAGAGAAGTCATTTTCTTAAAATTAAATTGATCAAAGATAAAAAGAGGACTATAGAACATATAACTAATATAATATTAATGGATAAATGACATAAATACCTTTAACCTTACAAAGTTCACTAACTTAAGTTAGTCTCAACGAGGCCCCCACTTATATGTATAAAGACAAATGTAGCATATCAATTGAAAGTGGGTTAGGATTTAGGAATATTCAAATGATCCTAGTCTTTGATTTCTCATGATCAAAATTTAAGGGTCTAATTTATCTTTTTTTCTCTACGAATAAACCTTATGAGTTCCCTTTTAAGGATAAAATGGTTTAAAAAAAAATTAAGGGTCTAATAAATTTTTGTTCAATGTGACCATGAGTCAAGGGAGATTTTAATAAGATCACAAAATTTTTGAGAATATATGAAAATAAAAAGCCCTATATGTAAAAATCTCTCAGCAAGTAAAAAAAAAATCACACAAATGTGGATTTTGAAATCGTGTACAACAAGTGACCACCCTGTTGTGAGAATATGTGAAAACAAAGGGCCTTCATTAGTAAAATCTCCTTAAATGTGAAAAAAAAAAAAAAATTTAGTCAACTGTTGGCTTTCAAGCTCATGTGAAATGGGAGTCCAACGCCTTCACAAATGAGCTACTGTATGTTGTGTAATATTGATTGCAATATATATTATAAAATAAGAATTTCTGTTCTGGCACAACATTTTAATTACTTGTGCCAGAACCTAACTCGTTTCCGACAAGACCGGCCACTGAGTCAACAAGGTGCCGATGGAATTTAAAACCATGGTTTGTCCGAATCACAGTCCAAAAAAAAAAAAGAGGAATGCTACTTGTCCCGGATTTCGTGTCCCGGGACAAGCCCGACTCCATAGGGAAGGGTATTTTGGTCATTTTTCCAAATGACCAAAACACCCTTCCCTATGGAGTCGGGCTTGTCCCGGGACACAAAATCCGGGACAAGTAGACTTTTTGAAAAAAAAAAGGCATATGGGGAAAGAACTCAACCGTTCCTGATCGTACACGCATATTTACAGAGATCATTGCCTTGTTCTGTATTCCATCTCTATACTGACATTACATGAGTGGGATCTTCCCATCTGAAAGGCTGTTGGGACAATATCTGTCTATCAATGGTGAGAAATATAACATACAACCATATGATATGAGTGAATGAAATTAGGCAGGTCCTAACGAGTAAGGAATGGTGATTTCACCCCATAGGAGGGCCATGATAAAACTGATCACAATTAAAAATATATTAGGTGGAGTTCATGTCCTCACGTAATTTAATTAGTGATGCTCTCCAGTGGAGGGCACTAAGTTTGGTATGCAACAATAGAAATAAGGGGTTTTGTAATATTAGTCCTCCTTAAATTCGATTTTACCAATTTCACGATTGAAATTTAGATAATGTCAGCAGAGTCGGTGTCAATATTTTCTTGAAAACCTTTTTTTCCCCTTAGCATTTATGTAACATCTTAGAGAATGTTATTTTTCTTGAATGACAGAATGATGGTCAAATCTGTATTTACTTTTCACAAAATGTCATTTTTCGTATTATAAAAAAAAACAAAAAAAAAAAAAAAGGGATTCACTTGCTTGTGGTAAAAAATATATGATATAGATACCTATAAATCTAATGATATCATTTGATTATCTCATCATATCATGGGATATGACGCCAAAAGTCTTAGAAAAAATATTAACCAGTATGTGGAAACATTTCCACAGCATTGACAATTCATACTATTCGTCTTCTTTGTTTGGTCTTAGTTTTATATTAGACTGGTGCAAGAAATGAATAGAGTGGGTGAGAGTTCCTTGCCTGGAACTGTTTTCTAGCAGTGGCTAGACGCAATACGACGGTATTGCCTTCCGAATCGTTCACGTTCACCAGCTCCGGTTTGCATCCCACCAACACCTCTGCAGCTTCAACCCGGTTATTTCTCAAGCACATGTGCAGAGCCGTCTCTCCTCGAATCGATACTAGTTCTACAAGCTCTGGATCAACCTTAAGCAGCTCTGTGGTGGAGCTAGCTACTACTGGTTTCACCTCATGATTTTATGGGGCAGGTTTGTTAGGGATCGATAGAATTGGGTTTCAAAATTGTAATTAATGTTTGTAAATTTGTTACAATAAGAAATAGAGGATGAGACAAATGACCATCAAAGTCAGGATCCCATCTATTTATGCACCTTGTATCCTTTCAACCCATCTCACCGTAAATTCCCATGAACTCAATTTCAGAAAATAAAAGGAAAAATTAGTCAGAGATCCTTTAATATTGTCATTTTAGGCTTCTAATCAATATGAATTTCGGTTAAGGCCTTTAATCCATGCGCTTTGACTTATTTCAAGCGGAGGTCCTTAAATATGACATATTATATATTTACATGACTGATTTGCCTTTCTAACCGTCTGTAGTTATGTCACAAATTTAATCTCTAATTTTAAGCTCATTAACAGGATATTTCATGACTAATTTTTCCCTCTAACGAATTTTATTTTCTAGTTTTAGATGAAGTCTCAAAATTTAAATTGGAGAGAAGAGATTAAGTTTTGAAATTCAAATGGGAGGGAATGATGCTGCAGAACCTATTGAGGAAGTTTTGCAAAAGCCAAAACTAGAGCAAATCGGTTCAGAGCTTGCGATAAGGTTGTGGATCTAGAGGATCTCGGTGGTTCTCATCTTCTTGAGTTTCTCTCGGGTTGTTGTTCTTTATTTTGTTTATGCAGAACGGAGAAAGGGTAGAAGACGACATTGCCTCGTCTTTGCCTTTTGGGCATGGATAACGAGGTAGAGGGTCCTAGGTTGATTTCTCCCTCCTATTTGCACATGGAGCAAGAAAGTCAATGGTCATGTGTATTTTTCTTTATATAAGGAGTGGAAGAATTTTTTTTTTCTCTCCCTTTTGTTTACTCTTGCAAATGAGGAGGCAAGCAGAGAACACGTAACAAAGGTTGGTTATTGTCTCGGTTTGTGCGCCAAGAGAGAGAGGAGCAACACCGTCCTCTATTCTAAATTTATTTAAATTTGATATGAATTTATCTAAATTTGGTATGAATTTATCTGAAATTTGAAACAAACTCAGATAAATTTATCCAACTTCCTATTACAAAATTTACAGCCTAATTTTCAGCGTTTCGTCTTTACGAAATTTATGGCCTGATTTTCAACGTTTTTGAATAACACGGAGAGTGTATCAACGAGGCGCATTTTGGACTTTTTAATTGTTTAAAACTTGAAAAGGGACCTTTGCTTTTATGAGAAAAAAAAAAATGAACACATGTAAACCTTTTACAATAAAATGCAATGTCCAGGACCTGTCTTATGAAACTAATTGATACTGAAATTGTTAGTTCTAAGCAATGTATACGACACAAATTAAGAGAATGCTTGTTGCTTTCTGTATAGATAATACGGATAGTCTCTTATGAAGTTAATAAATAAGGCCTCCGTCTCCACCTACCATTAGTGCTTTAAATTTCCATGTTCTGCAACATATGAGTTGAAACGAATGTCTTTCCACAACGTCCGGTAGGGAAGGAAACAAGGGTTGGTGCTGACTTACATGATCAGGCAAGTTAATTCCAATCATCTTTGTCTACAAATGCTCCACCTCGCAATCCGGTCCTGACTCCTCCGATCCTGCCTGCTAGATCGAAAGGCTGATTTTCTCAGGGCACTATCCATGATGAAGAGAATGGGATATTTCTAAGATAATTGAGTTATCCGGGGATTGAGAGGAATCTCTCCACGTGTACTGATTAACAAACATTGTAACTTTATATAAATACATACACAGATATCCAAGTGCATTAATGAAGGTACTCAAATCCCATTGTCTATTGGCTGCCCCTTCCTTCGTTGCTGCTATAGCCACACTCGATCTCTTTTCGCACAAGAGGAATATTGGGTTCTCTCTTAAGCTTCTGCAACTACTGTCCGAAGTAAATTTTGTACGTACACCTATAGATAGAGATGGATCTCCAGCTAGCTTCTCATGAAAGTTAGATTTTATTTACCGAATCAAGGATTCTGACTGCCTTCAATATTGATGGATTACGGTTGTCAGTCATGATAACGGTCATGACTTTGCCTTTCAACTGGGGGTGCTCATGAGCCGGGCCAGCCCGAGCCAGATCCGGACCTAGCCCACTTTGGGCTGGCCTTGGATATGTAATTAGGGCCATATTAACAATAGGGCCAGGCTTGATTAAGTTCTGGAAAGACCATAACCCAGCCTGGCCCAATTTATGTAAGAAACTCATGTAATTTAATTATGTTCTAATGCCCACAAAAGTGATTAAAAGCCCGATTTAGCCCGGTCCAATTGATTAAATGAATGGGCTTGAACCTAACTTTTAAGGCCCGTGTCCAGCTTGGGCCGAGCCTGGGCCAGAGTTTCTAAAGCTGGACCGGGCCTGAATATGCCTTAGCCCGACCCATGAACTACCACACTTTCAACTTCACTGTAGGCAACCCACCATTCTTCTATCAAGTATACGGTACAACAAATATGGAATAAAAAAATACATGTAAAATAATGAGAGGGTTAGTACAAGATAGATAACGAAATTGCAGCAGTGTTTAGTTTGACTTTTCTGGTACATTGCCAAGATAATTGACCATTATGCTGTCTCACCAATTTAGATGCACATGGGGTACCTTACCTTGTATTTTCAACTGAATGCTCGTGGTAGTTAGTAACGGAACAGAGGACATCTCTCGTAAATAGGGATGTAAACGGGACCGGTTCCATGCTGTACTCAGACCTGAAAACGTTAAGGAGAAGCCGGACCCGATTTATTGCGGGGCAATTTCTTAGTTTCGGATCCAGAACCGTTAAGGAGATTGTGGAACCAAACTCGGAACCAGAACCATATATGGGGCGGGTCCAGGTCCATGTCTAAGTAGAAAATGTTAAGGAAAAAAATCTAATTTTAAAAAGAAATTTTCGAAAATTAAGGTAATGTGTCGGGCCACGGGTCCATGGATCCACACTAACATGGAACTGGAACCGGACCATCTTAAGTCACATGTCCAAAAAAAGGACCCGGACCCATTTACTTAACGGGGCTTAAATAATGATCTAAACCCAATTTTTAACGGGTTGAAACCTTCGAGTAATCGGAGAATCGGGAAACCATTTACATCCATACTCATAATTCAGATGTTAAGTGCTCTTCTACAATCACTTCCTTTTCATTTCAAGGAAACAATTGAGCGTGTGCAATTAGCTAACATCACATTTTATTATATAAGTCACTACAACAAACTGCACTTTTAGCGATGAAATTTTTCGTCGCCAAAGGTCAATAAAACGTCGGTAAACATATTTACTGACGAAAATCTTTTCGTCGGCCAGACGTCGGTAAGAAGACGTCAGCAAAATATTTAACAAAAATCGGATTTTTACCGACGATTATTTGGCTTTTGCCGACGTTCTAGAAACGTCGGCAAAAGTATTTTACTTTTCTAAAATTTTAATAAATACTTTTACCGACGTTTTTTTTCGTCGGTAAAAGAAAAAAAATAAATTAAAAATGACATGACTTTTACCGATTCGTCGGTAAAAGCATCCATGTCTTGATAAAAACTCCATTTTGTACACTATATATACCATAAGGTGAAGATTAACTCAAAATTGCATAATAAAATCAAGTGAGACATCTGTTATTTAATGTCAGGTTGCTAACCTGTGTTTCAAACACTATTCTCTAAGTTTATATTGAGATGAGCATTACCTAGAAATTCAAGAGTCACTATGAAGCATCAAGATATGGTTTTAGGACCTAAAGAATGAGCAGCTGAAAAAAAAAAAAAAAAATAGTCGATCAAAAATAAATAATTGAAGACGTCCACCGCAAATAGAAAGAAATGTTGTGAAATACGTGATGATAGTTACACATTCCTCTGATAAGAAAACATCAGTCTTTGAAGTGTTCGTAGTAATCACATTTTGTATTCTTAATTTTTCACCCAAAGAAACCACATTGTAGTAGTGCAAATCTTGAGTCCAGAAGTTTCTCTCACTTGTCTTGATTAGTTTACTTGAAAAAACAATTCAATTGACTAAATGGAATTCGATCTCAGGCATAGGTTAGACTCAACAATTTAGAGAATAAAAAGTTACAACTCCTTGACCCAACTAGCAATATTGATGGCACAGTTCCTTGACCCAACTAAATGAGACTGATGGCATATCCTTTCTCAGAAGAAAATGGAACAGCTTTGAATTGACAATAGGCAAAGGGTAGTTAGATAAAAGATAGCTAGTTACTCAGATAAGCGTGGTTATGTAGTATGTGGAAGAGGCACATCTTTCAAATGTGGTGAACCACAACTTACTTTGACAATTATTCATTTCCAGCCACTATTGTATCGCTTATCACTCTGTTTTATTCGCTTTGTTTCTATTTCCTTCTCATTTCCATTTCATATCTCATGTACTGCTTTCAGTCTATCTTATCCAACACAGAACAAAGCACCCAATATTTTTAACTTGTTTGGATATATTGTAGATAAAATAGATGGAGAAAATATATTGTGTGGAAAGTTTCTCCAACATATCTCCTCCTCCATACAGTCACTAAATTTCTACTTTCAGATCTACATAGGACTCTTAGCCATATTTCTTGCCACTGATGCATATGATTGCAAGAACAACATTTCTATCTAATGTCTCGTACTTTTTCTTTGTTATTTACTCGTATGACAAGATTCTGAGCTTTCCTTCTGACATTGTTACCCTGGTCCCTCCCACCAGACAAGGTCTGTCACAATGCACATATTTCTATTATGACATAAATCAGAATAATTGGTGACGCATGCTAACTACCAAGTTGAGTGGATAGAGAGTGGTCGAGTTACAAAAGGATAGCTGAAATTACCGATATCTGGTGAGCATGTTCCCTAATCTCAACGGTGACACGTTCAGACCCATGCACAACCAAGTACTCTAAAACAGCCAATGCCTGAAACCATATGGAATCCAACTATAAGAACTAAAGAAATCATACCTGCTAATTATATTTAAAAATATAGATATGCGTATAATTATATTTAAAAACCACATATCATACCTGCTAATTTGCCATCACTCCGGTAGACTTCCATAGCATGAAGGCCAGCAGCTTTCAAACCCTTTATAACTGCGACAGGGTTCTTCAGTGCCCATGGATGAGCCAAAGCTGCCACACCACTAGTTCTACATATCAATCTCACTGCTTCCTCTGCAAGAGGTTCACTTCCCCTGTATAGAAAGAAACAACGCTGATGTTAAGAAGAATGCTGCTCGACATTTTACCTCAGCATGTGCGGGCAGACATCCATCACCATGTTATTGTTAGGAAAATTGTGTGGCCCGACTGCCATTGGGCCCACGCCAGATCGAGTTCGGCTGTTCACCGCAGATGATCTCCCAACAAGTCTTGATCTGGTTGAGTCAGATAAGGATCAAACTCTTAATGGTAGAGTTTGGATTAGGTTCAAACTCTCGGTTAGCAGAATTCTCACGCTGGTCAGGAGATGTGGGATTCCAGGAGGGGTAGAGTCCTTAATAGTCGTGACTCCTAGGGATTGCTCTATATAAGGGAGATGGGAACCCTTGCTTGATCATCCAACAGATCTGAGAGCATTCGCAGCGAGTTCGCAGGTCTACTCCACACCGGAACGCACAAGGTCCTCGGCGAGTTCGGTTCCGACACCCATCTGGGACCAACTAGTTCTTTCAGTTATAAGAACAAAAGACTAGTGATTATTACGTGGCATAAGCAGGTCCACCATCATATAGATATTGACTAAAAGCTTGCTTCAGATTTTCTACATGGCCAGCTTCAACCATAGCACGTGCCACATGCAACCTCCCTGGAGCCACTCCATGCCCTGCTATCTTAGCAACTTGTTCCCATTTAAGAGGCATTTTGAGGTTGTTTAGTTTCAACAACATATCCTTTGCACGGAGATAACGCCCATCCCTTATGCTGGCAAGGCAGCTATCTAGTTCCTCATATCTCGCTTGCCCCCAACTACCATAATAAGCAAGGATATGAACAGGTTCCTCCACTCCTCCCCTGCAAATTATACAGATTCAGATGGACAAGAAATGAATTTAACTTGACAGCAACAGAATCAGTGCACTTCCAAAATATGAATTTGAGAGCAAATCATAAGCTAGAAAACTCAATTCTAGAGTGGAATCAAAGGAGCAACACAAGAGTCTTAATGGTTGAACTTGTTTGCCAGAACCATTAAGACTTCTGGTTCAGTTTTGAGAAACATTGCTACTGCCTTATTATCAAGGCCCATACAACATAATTTTCTGGCATGTAACCAAGAGGAATTGTAAGGTCTGAACCTCAATATGCTTAGTACGCTGAAATGCCCAGTTCCATATATGCGGAGGCCCTGGTACAGCAACCAAACTATTTACCTCGTAGATCACACCATAGTCCATGGATGAGAGATGGCCCAAAACTCTCAGTTTGGGATACAGCAACATTCAAGGGTGGGTGGGTGGGTGGGTGCGGGGGTCAGATGACAATAAATAGGATGTATGTTCAAATCTGAGAGAAGTTTTATACAATCCTCCCTCAACCACAGTAAAGCACCCTGAATCAATGGCCTCGATGAAAGGTCATACAAAATCACGGCCCACATGAAAAAAAAAAAGGGGGTGACGCTACAAAATCTTTTTTTTTAATGGACAAAATCAACACCACCCGAGGTTGTGGTCTCATAGTTCCATTACAAGTCAACATTTCAATCTTGAAATGTTGTGCATTTGGCTGAATTGCATGAGATACAAAAGATTACCTTGTCGAAAATATAGTACTAATTTCAACTCCAGGAATTATCCTGATGCCAAACTTATGAGCAGCTTCCAGGGCTTCTGGTATGCCAGCCATAGTATCGTGGTCTGTCAGAGCAAGCACCTTCACCTGTTCTGAACACACGATAATTAAATCATGCTCCAACATCCAACTTACCAAGGCCACTAATAACTGATATAATAACTATGGAACTTCTTCGAGTAAGAAAAGCAGGCTTTAAAATTATAAACATTATATCAAATTCCCTATGTGAGACAAAAATCTGAAGGTAGCTTAAGAAAAACTGGCTGGCTAGTGATATAAAAGAGTATATCTTCAACACATTTTCCTTCTCTAATCAGTGATTCACTGTCACATAGGAGGAGTTGGGGCAGGTAGATAAGTGCGCAACATCATTATGGAGGAGGGAACATCAGTAAGTGTGAAAGCACCGAGTTGCAAATTGAGATTTATTGGAGTATTAGCAAAAATTTGAGCTAATAATGCTTTATTAAAGATAGATGGTGAATTGACTAATACCACCTCTAATTTTCCTTGTAAATTGTTTACAATCATATCATCAATTGCTGCATAAAATGAATAATATGTCCCTCAGTTATAATTACAAAAGAAAGATGAGAAAGGGGTATTTTTATCCACAAAAATTTTCACAGGAGGCCCCTGTCCAAGACCCTCACATGGTATATATGAAAGACAGCAGGGTTTTCCACATCATCTGCTTGGAATTGGATCCCTACAATTTCTCTGATTGTGCATTTCCATGAATCATCTAACTAGCAAATTGGTCTCTTAGTCTGTTAACCATGAAACATGTGTTCAATGGATGTTTCATCTAAACTTCAGCCCCATTTCATTAATAAACTGATTATAGTTATGATGTTTTCTTTTTCCAATTAAATCCAATAAGTCGGCCCATCTTGAAGTTTTTTGTGAATTAACAGAAGGACATGAAACAGAATAAAAACAAGCATTCAAATTAGCAAACTGTACTGTTCTGTTTGAAGCATTTTAAAATAAGAGTCAGATGGATTTTAAGATTACAGATGCTTAGATAAATCACCAACCATGTTGAGGAGTAGAAGGACGAGGTGGGCGGGCACCAAGAGATGCAAGATTGCAGTTGGCTCTTCTTCCATCTATAACAGGGGATGGATCTTGACATGCTCTCATTGCAGAATCTGGATCCTTAAATGTCACCTAAGAGACCCAACAAAGAAGAGGAAAAAAAAAAAAAAAACATGTATGTGTATCAAAAGAAAGCCAATACAAAAAGGAGTAGAAAGAGGAGAGAGGAAAGAGAGCTTACAAAACCATATCCTTTTGAGCGTCCAGTGTTCTTGTCTGTAATGACTACAGCTTCTAGGATCTCTCCAAACTGGTCGAAATACCGTCTCATGGTTTCTCTCCTAGTCTAATCTCAAACTAAAGGCCCAAAACCAGTCTAATAACAAACAAATATAGCTACTAGAAGGAAAAAATCCCAAACATCGAAATGTAGGCTTGGGAGAACCATAAAAATAAAATCCTAAGCTTGGGTCTGCTTGGATGAGAGGGAAAAGGGGGTAAAAATTGCTACTTTCGAACTTGTTTGCTTCGCACTCAAATCCAAACAACAAACAGATTCTCCAAAACCCAACCACTTACTCAGATCCTCTTTATCATGAATCTCGAAACTCTTTCGGAAATACTTCCGAATCACTTCCCCAGCAGCATCCGCGGCCTTATTCCCGACTTGGGCGAATGGATCGATGTCTTCGTCAAACCCTAACTGAACACTCCCCATGCTCGTCGAAGAGACCGAACTCCAACTCCTCGAACGTAATGGATTCCTTCGGACACTCACGCAGCGAAGAATCCGCGAGTCGAGTGCTAGGTTTGAAGGATTGGGTGAAGAACACAGGGTCGGAATGTTGGTGAGAGGTGAAGAAGAGATTGTAGGAAATGGTGGGGAGGAAGGTAGGGTTTTGGAATCTAGGGTTTGGAAATGAGATGGAAGGAGCATTGCTGAGGAGGGAGAGAGAGAGAGAAATAGCAGAGGGAGAGGGACAGAGGAGAAAAGAGGGATGTTGGTGGCGAGGGTGGGCGGGTTTTAAGGGATTTACCGACGTTTTCCGAAAACGTCGGTAAAAGTAGGGTTTTACCGACGTTTTTAATCCGTCGGTAAAAGTCTCTCATTTTACACTTTTCTACAAAAATAAGTTAAATCTAAAATTGATCTTTTAACGACGTTTCTAATTCGTCGGTAAAAGTCCCTCATTTTCTAATTTTGAACTGTAAAATTCACACTTTTACCGCCGCTTTTTTTTTTTTTTAAAACGTCGATGAAAGTCTATTTTTTAGCGACGAAATTATATACGCCGGTAAAGATTATTCAGATTATTCTTTACCGACGAATTTATAAAAGCATCGCTAAAAGTGCAAAGTGTTGTAGTGGGTGGCGCTCATTATAGGCCAAAACAATATTTTCTTGTTTGATTGAAACAGGGTATCCGAACTTCCGGATACCCTGTTTCAATCAAAAAGGAAAATATTGTTTTGGCCTATCCCTGAGCCGTTGCCTATATAAAATGCCATCTTGGCTTTTTTTATTCCAAGGAAGCAATCATTGAAACATGGGATCAAGACTCCATATTAAAAAATCTCGTGGAAGGAACAATAATTATATACCTTTCGATTAAATCCTATGTCACACACGAAGCTAAATAAGTGGACGTGATGAAGGGGAGGAACCTTCCCAAGTCCATATAAGGACTAATGAAGTCGTGTAAAACTCCTGTAAGAGGGCTGAGTCCTGGTTGAAATGTCACTGTGGTATTCACTCTGGCCACACATTAGTGTGTTTTGTCATTCTTGTTGAAGAGAGCTGCTATTGGCACACAAGAAATCTCCATTCCCACACACATATTTAAAAAAAAAAAAAAAAAAAAAAATTCCTATGAGATTACATTTTTGCCCACCATCCTCCTCCTCTCTCCCCCAACCTTCACGCCACCTCCGGCGTAGCCTTACACCAGCGGCGGCCACCGGCTCGGGACAGCGGCGAATCCCTCTCCTCCCCTCCATTTCCTCCCTCTCCCTCTCCATCTCCCACTGTTTTCTCCCTTCCCCCTTTCTCTCCCTCCCCATCTCCGCCTCCAGCCATGACTGACGGCGGCAACTCACTCCAGAGTATGCGCTGGTGCAGTGCGCAGCGGGTGTAGGTGTAGGTGAGGGAAGAAGAACGGGTGAGTAAAAAGTAAGGGAGAGAGGAGGAAAGATGGGAAAGAAATGAGAGGAAGGGGTGCGCAAGTGGTGTGCGATGGAGGAAGAAGAAAGTGCAGTGGCGTTGCGTGCAGGTGAGGGAGAAGAGGGCCAAGGAGAGAGGGAGAGAAAGAAGAAGAAGAAGAAAGAGGGGAGGTGATGTAGATGCAATGGGTGCGAGGAGAGGAGGTGCATTTGGTTCCGGAGTCCGACTGCGAGGGAGATGGAGAGGGAGGTGCTAGCATTGTGAGGAAGATGGAGAGGCGAAGGCGGCGGCGCGAGGAGTGGTGGTGGTGTGGAGTTTGGATTTGCGATGGGAACACGGGATCCATTTGCGCCTTGGTTGTGAGATGGTAGATGAAAGTCAGACTGATCTAGGGTGATTGCTGTGCATGGATGGCGATGAAGTAGGGGGTTTGCGTGAGATGGAGATGAAGGTGGGTCGTCTACACGCTGGGGAGATGAAAATGGGTCAAGATTTGCGCCTGGGGACGCAATGAGATGGCTAAGAGCAATGGAGAGGATGGTGATGGGGTCTTCTCCGACGCCGGGGTAGGGGCAAGGCCGGAGTTGGAGGGAAGGTAGGGGGAGAGAAAGGAGAAGGGTGGGCAAAAATGTAACTTCATAGGGTTTTTTTTTTTTATTTCTTTTAAAATGTGTGTGTGGAAAGGGAGATTTTTTGTACGCCAATAGCAGCTCCTTTGTTGAAATGTCACTGTGGTATTCACTCTGGCCACACATGAGTGTGTTTTGTCATTTTTGTTGAAGTCGTTGTTTGACCTAGCACACACACTGGATGGATTGGTTGGATAATGCTATGTAGGTTAGGATATTATTGTGAATACTCATTTCTTAGTTGGGTAATGATTATATTTTTTATTTTAGAATAATTTCTTAGAATTTGTCTATATATATTAGTGAATATAATTGAGTTTAATAGGGTGCGAAAACTACCCCATTTGACTCTTGACTCTTATTCTTCGGACTCATCTCATTTTCTAACAAAGGACAGAAGACTCTGCTAAATCACCTTAGTTGGTAGGTTATTTTTATTCTGAGCCATTTGATAGATAAATTTGATTGTAAATAATTAAGACTTATTTTTAAGTAATTATGCATGAGATTTGGAATCAGTAATTTAAAAATTACGACTAGAATATAATTTAAAACTTATATTTGATCTTTTACGATTGATATTTATATATAATATTTCTTTTTTTTTTTCTCGGTATAGAGCTTTTTGTGCATATATAAATTTATTAATCTAAGTTGATTATCATGAATGGATATAAATATCTGATTCTTTTCCAAATGCTTTCGAAATTATTTGAAGAAAACATGACTCCCTTAATCTCCGCTTTGACTATATATCTATCTGAGTCAACCTTTTTACATTGGAAGAATCGAGGCACAAGTTCTCCGACCTTGGTGGACTCTGTATCTTAGGGTAATCAAGTGATGCTATTCGATGGAGCATGCTAGGGCCAGTTTGGAAACACTAGCCTAATTAATATGAGTTAAGTAGGGAGCGTTTGGTAGCTCTGATATATTTATTTCCATTATATATTATATGAAAACTTAGTTGCCTCTTTATATGTGTTTTTATTTCTTTACTTTGAATCCCCAATCAAATATTCTCTTTCTAACACTCGACTCATTCTTGGCATTATCAGAAATTAAAGATTATAGAAGAAATTAACAGTGGTCAAAAACAATATTTTTTGTTCCAATATTAAAATTGCTGACCTCTTAAAAATAAGAGCTTGGGGTTTATGCAGTTGTGGGATATTTAGATTAATCCCCTAATTTTAGGGGTTTTGAGTTCTTGGTAAAAATAAGACCCTTTACCTAAAATTGGTGTTTTCAAATGGTTAGTCTCGAGATTAATGATGATTAAATAAATACGACCCCAAATAATAAATTTCGATAATCAACTATCTAGAAGTTGTAAATATTAAAGGAAAAAATTCAAAACAGGGCTCATGTTTTATCCGGACTTCAAATTATGACAAATAAAAACTTACATTTCATAACTTAAGTTTTTCATTTACCTTTCAAATAAGGACATCCGGCGAGAGATTTTCTTTTCCGGCGACTTACCCCTGTAATTGTTTTTAAGATACCTAAAATGCCCTAAGGCCGTTCCTCTTCCTCCTCAGACTCTCCCTGTCTCACGCTCCTCCAGCTCCATGGACCCCATCTGACTGTCTCCACCCCCTCTACTCCGGCAACTTTTCCAGCAGGATCGTCACTCCTCTCATTGTCTGATCATCAGCTTCGGAGAAATGCTCATCGACTTCGTCCCCAACAGTTTCTGGGGTCTCCATAGCCGACACCCCAGCCTTCCTCAAAGCCCAAGGCGGCGCGCCGCGCACCCACCATCGTCGCCATATCCGTCTCCCGACTCGGTGGGCACTCGGCCTTCGTCGGCAAGCTCGGAGACGACCAGTTCGGCCACTTGCTTCCGACATCTTGAAACAGAACGACGCAACAATGCCGGAGTGCTGTTCAAGAAATCAGCTCGCACCGTTCTCGCATTCGTGCGATCGGATGGCCCCAGTGCTGATATGCATCTCACCCCATCTGAGCTCATCAGAAAGGTATTGCAATTATGTTGATTGATTCAAGACACCCACTTTCTGAAATCTCTGTTCTGATGATCTTGAGATTGAGATTTTTCATTATGTTGTGGTTACAGGTGACGATTTTTCATTATGGGTCGATAAGTCTGATTGTAGAGTCGTGTAGATCTGCTCATATACGGGCTATGGAGGCGGTTAAGGAAGCTCGGGCTCTGATTTCTTACGATCCGAATCTCAGGTTGCCTCAAGGAACTACATACATGCTCTGATACACTCACCAAGGAGAAGCTTGAGTGCGCCGTGGAGGACGACGATCTCCGTGGCGGTGGTGACGATCCTTCTAGAAAGAGGAGGCGGAGACAGTGAGATGGGGTCCCTGAAGCCGGAAGAGTGTGAGACAGGGAGACGGAGGAGAAAGAGGGAAGGGCATTTTGGGTATCTTGAAAAAAATAGAGGGGTAAGTCGCCGGAGATCGTCCTTTGTCGTCTCGTCCAATGTCTTTATTTGAAAGGCCAATGGAAAACTTAAGTGCTAATTTGAAACGTAAGTTTTATTTATCCTAATTTGAAATGTGGGTAAAACTTGGGCCTTGTTCTAAAATTTCCCCAAAACTAAATTAGAAAAGGAAAAATAGGAACCTACAAATCCCGTGTAGGACTAATTCTTTATTCACACGTACAATTGGCCTTATGAAAATCACACACAGAAATATGAGGAAAAGGAGAAGAAGAGTTGCAGAGAATGATGAAGAAGGATTCTACTCTTCTTCGCCCATCTCCTCCTCCTTGTTCTTTTGTATGTACAAGAATGAAAGATGCACCAGCCGCAGGCTCCCTCAAGTTCCGAGGCTAAAATGGAAGAAGAAAAAACAGAAGTGAAATGGGCCATTTGCAAGTGTGACGGACCCGATCCACAACACAAGTCCAGTATGAATTTTTTATTTTTATTAACAGGGGCGGGCCCAGGAACTCTTTCTTAGGGTGGGGGACGTATAAAAAAGTGCATATAGTTTTTAAAATATACAAGGGCATTTTTGAAAACTTTGGAGAGGGGCTATTTGTGTAAAAAACTAATAGAATTTTAGAACTTAATGGGTATTTTCTGAAACTTTGGGGCGGGTGGCCCCTGGCCCCTGGCCCCTGGCCCCTGCCAGCTGTCCAAATTAAGTGTTTTTGGTGCAGTCACTTCCTGGCTTATTAGGTAATGTAGAAGATCTCATTCAAATAAAAGAGCTAATAAAATTAAGTACCTTTTTATTAAATTTCAAATGCCACACAGCAGGCTATTTAGGAAGGAAAGATGCTTCAAGTACAGCAACCAAGTTAAGTTGATTTTTTTTACGACATTACTAGAAGCAATACCACTACATATTATACGTACTAACGTCCTCAAGATTTCTAAAGGATTATAAATTTATAATGCCTGGACTTTCATCCCATCTTCACACCGGTTCTCTGGTCATCTCAGTCTCCGTTTCTCTTTCATGACTCCTGAACCGAAAATATCTTCGTACGCCAATCACATGTCTCATTTGGGGCTTATTTTTCACTGCCCACCTCAACCATTTGGGTGTTGACTTAAGAAACAAGCAGATGAAATTGAAGACGACGACGATAAAATGCCAAGACACCAAAACAATCATGAGTCCTATCCAGCTAACAAGAACCCAGAAAAGCTTTTGCGAGATCATGTGCGAGTCTACCACTAGCCTGGTCCTACAAACGAAAGCCATGGTCATAGATGTCACTGCTACCCACATGGTGATCATCAAAATCCACGTCGTGAGATTGTTCTTGCGCGGCAATCCGCTCACTTGAAAGAGGATGATGAACAGAGATGAGAGCAGCCCTGACATGTCGAAGTAGATGAATAGCTTGAAGAATTGCCACTGGTCCAATTCGTGAATAGCCTTACCTGCTTTATTTGGTGAAGGAAATGGACTGGGAGATGTAGAGTTGTTGGAGTCCTGCCAAACGCCTCCGGGAGGACTGAGACCCGCCGCAAATGTGACTCTGGCGATCAATGTGGCCACAATTAGGAGTGTATTTTGCTTCTCTTGGATCCAGTTCTCGTCTTTCTTACGGAGCCAGGTGCTGATCAGCTTTAATACCTTCTTCAACGACGATGAAACAGGGGTTCCCGACTCATCCTGCATTTGGGTGGTTTTACAACCGGCACTGGAAAGCAGTAGCCTGATTTCCATGTCCCCACATTCGCTGGGACCCTGTGACAAGATGTCAAGAGCTGTGCAGTCACATCCGTTAGTGGCGTTTACGTCGACTTGTCTTTTTTCAAGGAGGAGCTCTAACATCTGAAAAAAAAGCCCCACGAAAAGAACTGGTTAATTAAAAGAGACTGCATGCCTGGAAGTGATTCTAGTTGTGCGGAATTCAAATTAAGGTGGAAATTATTAGGTTTATATTTTGTTTTCCAGATTTAGTATAGTTCTCCATTGGGTTATCCAATGACTGTGTTCACGTAGGCATGTACAAAAAAATTGCTAAATCGATCCGGATCGAACCTAGTTGATCGGTTCGATCACGATTCGAATTTCCATCAAACCGTTCGTTTTGGTTTAATTTTCAGTTTGAATATGTGGTTAAACTGCTCAAACCGAACCGAATTGAACATATTATATAAAGAAATATATTTTTATAAAATCTATAAAGGAATATGAAAAATTACTTGAAGAAAACTCGCACTCTCACACTGTTATTTGAAGTCCAACGTCTCTCACCAATTAAACTGTTATTTTTTGTGAAAAAAGAATAAAATAAAATAAATAATAAAATTATAATCGAATCGAACTGTTTGAGCACATGGGCGGTTCGGTTCGGTTTGGGAGAATAAAAAACCGATGGGTTCGATTTGGTTGATGATTTCCCCTCTAAACCGATCCTAACCGCCTAGCCCATGCACACCCCTAGGTTCAGGGTCAAAGGCATTTTGGTCTTTATACAGAACTTTCTTAATTAGGGGCTAAAAAAGTGGAGATTATTTATATGTGGTGTTACCTATAGGCCTGTCAATTTAGCTCGTTGAAATGGGTATAAGGCCCGGCCTGGCCCGGCCCGTCCCAAGCCCAAAAACACTTGGCTTTTAAAAAAAATTGAGCACAGCTTGGACAATTATTTGAAAGCCCATTCAATATGGGACTGGGAATGGGTAGAGCTTGCCCAGCCCGGCCTGGCCCGCTCACAAGGTTATTTTACTAATTTTAATATATTTTTTTAAAATCTGCACCCCCCCCCCCCCCCCCCCCCCCCCCGACAGTAAAAAAAAGGGCAAATTAAGAGAGTTATTTTTGTAACTTCTCCCTCATAAAGACCTTCTGCTAGATCTAGTATGTATTCATGTAGTGGCTGCTCTGTTGTTATGTTGTAGATGCCTTTTGTTTTCTCCTCACATCTCATTTATTTGTTTTGTTGTTAGAAATTACAATACTTTATCAATCTTAAAAATAATATATTTAAAAATCATGATTTGCTTTTATTAACTAGCGGTAGAGCTCCTGCTATGCATGGGCTTGCATTCAGAGAGAAATATACTGAAAAATGAGTTATATAACAAATATTAGCTTTTTTTTCTTTCTTCCTCTGTCATCGGTTTTATCACAAAAGAAAGCAAAAGGGAAGTTGAGCATTTCAATGAAATTAAAGTAAATTTTGGTTTGATCTGCATATAGATTTGAGGCCATGGTTTTGCAATTTAGGCCCCGGTTTTGGACAGTTGGACAGGGGCCCTTAAGGGTCTATTGAGTTCTTCTAGACATTATTTAACCAACATATGATACTCATTTCTATTGATTTTTTTATTTTTTATTGTCACGGGCAAAAAAATAATAATAATAACTCTGCCATGTTGCTTGTTGCAATGCATTGCCAGTCCCAAACTCGGAGAAAAAGGAGGAGGGTTTAAAGTCCAGTGACAATATAAGAATAATTAGAGAATGTTGATCTCATGTTCAAGATCATGCTAAAGCATAGGCCCTGGCTTGGGCTGGATGGGATGGGATTTGACATAGGCCCGGTCAATTTAGGGCCGGGATTGGACAACCCTCGCAGGCCCATCCAATATTTGGGGCGAGATTCGACATTCCAGGCCCAGGCCCAGTCCGGCCCATTCACAGGCCTAGTTACCTGTAATCTTGTACTTTGAAGAGAGTCAAGTAAAAAAAAAATAAAAAAATAAAAAAATTTGTAAACCACTGGCGTAACTCGTTTTTCTCCACAAAAGTCTTCTTTGTTTGTTCCTGTTATTACTAGACTAGTAGTTGAAATGAACGGAGAGATGCGGTTAAGAGTTCCTTGCCTGGAACTGTTTTCTAGCAGTGGCTAGATGCAATACAGTATTGCCTTTCGAATCCTTCACATTCACCAGCTCCGGTTTGCAGCCCACCAACACCTCTGCAGCAGCTTCGACCTGGTTATTTCTCAAGCACATGTGCAGAGCTGTCTCTCCACGATTCGATACTACTCCAGCAAGCTCCGGATCGACCCTAAGCAGCTCTCTCACCACCCCAACTCGCCCATTCGCAGCGGCCAAATGGAGAGCAGTTCTCCCGTCCTTATCTCGGACCCTCCACAAGTCAGGGTTTTTGGTTCCCAAAATCTGCATTAGGACACCTACGTGCCCTCCAGCTGCAGCCAGGTGAATTGGATAAGATCCTCCCTCCTCGCACATTTCTTCAAGTTGAGGCCGCAGTTTTAGAAGCTCTGTGGTGAAACCCACATCCCCGCGAAGAGATGTGGTGTGCAGAGGATTTCCTGCTGCAGCAGAAGTTGATTCGATTCGGTTAAGTAGGAGAGGGTCTTCCTGTAGGAGACGATGGAGGGCAGCTAAGTCTCCTTGGAGGGCTGCTTTATGAAGTCTTCGAATTCTATCCATGGCTAAGTTCCTAAGCAGCCCGATCTGATCTCTTTCGCTTTGCGTGCCGGGAAGCAAGTGTTTGGGAGTTAGAAGAGAATGAAGGAGGGCGTCAGTTAAAAAAAAAAAAAAAACCAAGGTGAAGACGCGTCAACGGATGTCCTCTTCGACTGGTCTTGGGACCAAAGTCCTGGGTAGAATAGTATGTCATGACTTTTCCACACGTACAAAGAAAGAAATACGTAGAAAGATTACCTATCTACCCTTTGCATTTCTTTAGCTGTTTCACGTTACACTGCTGAATTTTTTTAAACTCCAGCCATGTAAATAATGTAAAGATTATTAGGGGGCCCAACTATATGCAGATCACTAGGGCATAGATGCTTGAACGCCCTATCATCGAGTTAGAATGAGACCACATTTGATGATCAAACGCCGTTGGATTGGAGAGTTTATTGGTTTTTTGAGTGTCATAGTGTAAAGTGTTGCTTGCAATCATCAGGCCATCGTCAGATCAGTCATGTGGGATCCATTACCCATAAAATTGTGTCGTTCATAATTGATTGTATGGACGAACTTTCAACTGCTCCAACAGCTTATGTAACTCCAAGGACTTCTAGTGGTAATCCTTTCCAGGTCTACTCGAGTGGCTAATTTTAATAAATTTGCAGATGAAAATTGATGGCTATTTCACTGTTGGATGATGAGATTATGGTCCAACATAGTGGCTCAGGATCTTCCTTGATCAGAAAAACCATTTTTCTTATATTATGTCAGCTAACCTGAAATCTACCCGAGTGAGTAATCTAAATGAAAATTTTGATAAAAATTGGTGGGTATTTCACTATTGGATACTTTAAAATAACGGTCCAAAATAGTTGCTCATAAGTTCTCCTTGATCAGAAAATCCTTTTTTATATTATATGTCTTATTGTGCATGAAGTGTATTCATAAAGCCCCTGGCATATGTCCCAACCCAGCAATTAAACGACCAAATGGGCTTGATTCTGGCCTAATTATGCAAAAGCTTTGGCCTGACCCATCTAAATCCCTACCTCATGTAATGTCAGGATGCCTTTTAGCATTTGTGAATCTGCCCACTTGATATGAGCCATTGCTAAATTTGAAGGAATCGTAGCAAAGAAAATTAAGCTGGGCAATTTTGTCATCCTGTATTGTGTCCTATTCGTGAGGAAGATTGAAGGTGGGTCCACTGAATTGAAGTATGAGATTGTGATGTATTGCGCCAATATCATAATTATTATTGACTAGCAAATAAACCCAAAAAAAAAGTATATTTAAAATTGAAATTTCCTTTAAAGTCCTATTGGGAGTTCTTTAATTTTAAATAAAAAAAATATATTATCTATGATTCTTTCAATTTTATTTATCACAGTATATTTAAAAGGAGAAAAGTGCAGCAATCTCACATAAATTTTAAAAGAAAAAAGAACGAAGAAATGTATAAAGATAATAAGTAGCAATCTTATCTCTTAATTAAGACGTTACTAAAAGGTAAAATCAAATATTTTAAAACTTCAAATACATATAAATTTGTATGTTCTTCAAAAAGTTTTTGAGTTCTTGGATACATTATTATTAGTATTATTTAAAAGAAATAAATCTGGTCAAAAGTGTGAAAAATGAAAATAACTTTTAATTGAAGATAACACATAAAAATTGTTAGTTGCATAATCTGATTTTCAAGTATCCTGTATTCGTACGACAATTATGATGATTCCTGAAAAGTCTCTTGTGAAATTCATAAATATTGAAAGTATTAGGTGTATTATAAAGATAGTTGAGTTATTCTGATCTTAAGATAACCAACACATCTAACTGGTCACACCTAATTGAGAGAAGTCTCCCGACTAGGTGTGACCAGAGAGAAGTCTCCCAACTTCACTTGTCAACAAGTGTAGAAATTCACTCCAGTCATTGTCTCTTATGTTGTCTCAGAGTCTCTCTCATAGGGTGTGATTAACCGTGTGCCGCATTTGATCATAAGGATAGCTTCCACTCCTCTTTTTTTTTTTTCATAATATGAGTATCTCCCGCTAAGTCCAGCCCATGATTTATCCGGAGCAAAACTAATCCACTCACACACACTCTCATTAGTACAACTCGATCCCAACACTCTCATCACTACCCCACTCTGAAAAACCCAAAACAACATTAAACCCAACAAGAATCACCACTGCAACACATCAAATGCCTACTAAAAATCACCAAAAATCATGTGCATTTACACTAACAAGCGTCAAACACCAACACAATCAACCCCCAGCTGAAAACAAAAAAAATTGCATACTGTGTAGTGAGAGCTGCAGTGAGAGGACTCATCTAATTGAAGGGCTAGAGCGAAACAGAGCAGATCCGAGAGGATCTCGACTGGAAACCCTAAAAACCACCGATCTGAGCTCTAGTACCCAAAAACAGATTGCATTTTTCTCATATGGGGGGTTTGGGGAGAGAGGAAATGGGAGTTGGGGTTTTGTGATTTAGTGGTGTGTGTGAGGAGGAGGAGGAGGAGGAGGCAACATTATACTGCTTATGGGGAAAGGAAAGGAAAGAGAACGGGGGGTGGGGGGTATTCGTGGGATCTTGAAGTGTCGTGTGCGTGAGAAACACTCGATTCTGAACAATCGAGAATTAATTCCTAGGGGCAAATACAAACCCTCCTATCCGCATGCACCGGGTAAAACTATGGAACGTAGCAACATAGCTTCCACCCTTTGTCATTGGCTATGGATACACTCAAATGCTTCCCACTTCTCTGTCAAGCTTTTGCAGCTTGTAAGGCTGGTGTGATTTTTAAGTCCCTAGAGAGATCCCATTTCGCTAATTGTTTTTGTTAAAACTTTTACACCAAAATTTACTTTGGATTCCAATTACCCTTAGGGCCTGTTTGGATGTACATTGAATTGAAATATAGTGAGGTGAAGCATCAAATCAAGAGAGAATAAAATATAAGGTGTTATGATTGTGTTTTATTTTCAGTTGTTTGGTATGAATCTTTTTGACTTTTTGTATAGAATAGTGGAGTTTTTTTTTTGTCTTTTAGTGCAAAACAGGGGTTGCTTTTTCGATTTTTTTTGAAAAATTTTGAGGGAGTTTTGAACTTGCGTACTTTTGATATGATCCTTTGTCATCTCTTGTTTGGATTCACTTTTCTTTACTTTAACTAATTAATTGCCAAACATGCCCTTAAAATTAATAGACCGCGATCACGAGTCATGGCCATGGTTGTAATCCATCCTTTTATTGTTGGATTCTGACACCCACTTTGGTTATGCCTGACAATTCTCCTATGAAGGACATAGGTCTAATAATTATAGGTCCATAATGGGGCCCAAATAAATAAAGAAATTGTAACATGTTTTGTTTTACTAGGCCCTTGGTATGGTTCGGGATGTGGGCTTTCTATCACTTAATTCAAGCCCTACTCAATAATTAAATTTGCCCAGATAACAAATCTGAGTCCGGCTGGAGGCGGGCTGGGCCTAGTTGGCCCTGCTCATGAGCATCCCTTTGTTTGACTGTTCTGAAGTTCTGATTATGTACGGTACTGTTGAGATAATTATGTTGTCACACCAATTTAGGTTCACGTGGTGTATACCTCATGCTTGCCACATTTTCAATTGAATGATTACTTGGTCAGAAGCCAAAATAGGACACTACCAAACGGCAGATCCAAGTTCTCTACTGCAATAACCCTACAAACAACAGGCCCAGTGATCATAATTGAATACCTTTCTATTATATTTTACATGGCACGCGCAAGCTACATATGAGGAGAGATGATTAGGGGGAGGAAGCTTCACAACTCACAAGTCCATATAGGATTATATAAGTTAGATTATCACAACATCACACTAACGACCCACGGATTATCTCATTATATTACACTAACGTCCCACGTACTTAGATTATGTCACTGGCTGACTCCGACGTACTTAGATAATGCGTAGGACATTCATCTTTTTCTCACACTTGTGGCATATTCTTCCCAGTTCTCTGAAACTTATTTTCCATCCACAACCAGAGGGGCGTTGACTTCAGAAACTTGAGGATGGGGATGGGATAGAAGATGCTGAAGATGGGACGGAGGATCCAGTTGAAGATGGGACGGAGGATCCATTTGAAGATGGGACGGAGGATCCAGGCGATCAAATGCCAAAAGAGCAGAATGAACATGAATCCCGACCAGCCAATAAGAACCTGGGTCAGCTTGTGTCTAATATCGTACGAGTCGACAATTAGGTCAGTCCCAAAGATGAAAGTCAAGATCATAGACGTCACAGCTACCCACACGGAGATCACCAAAATCCCCGTTGCGAATAGGTTCTTGCGTGGCAAACCGCTCACTAGAAAAAGGATAATAAACAGGGACGAGACCAGCCCCGACAAGTCGAAGTACATGAAGAGCTTGAAGTTGCCTGGGTCGTAGTCGTGCAGAATAGCCTTCCCGGGTTTTGTCTCCATAGAAGGAGCTGGACTAGGAGACGGAGAGTCTTTGGAGTCCTTGAGTTCCTGCCAAACTCCACCGGGAGGGCTGAGTCCTGCTGCAAATGTCACTGTAGCGATCAAAGCGGCCACAATTAGGAGCGTGTCGTGCTTCTCTTGGTACCAACTCTCTTCTTTGTTTAGCCTTTGGAACCAGCTTATGCATCTCTTCTTCCATGACTGCTCTTGGGTTGGGCTCGAATTCTGCACCTGGGCGGTCTTCTTTTTCCGGTTTCTTTTACATCCGGCATTGGAAAGCAGGTGACTGATTTCCATGTCCCCATATTCACTTGGGCCCTGTGACAAGATGTCAAGGGCTGTGCAACCACATCCGTTAGTGGCGTTCACATCTACTTGGGTCTTTGAAAGGAAGAACTCTAGCATCTAAAAGAAAAGGAAAGCCCCAAGAAAAGTATTGGTGAGAAATAGTACTCTTTAAACTTTCTAAAAGTAGATTCTTTTTTATTAATTCTAATTAACATCACTGGACTGTGGTTGCACTGCACTGCTGCCTTTTTGTGGATTTTAGATGCGCACAGAGCACCCACTTTTATCAATGGGCCAACTCTTTTGTTTGTATCCAAAACGTGAACCTCGCTTCAATAATTGATAGCCATGTAGTAAAGAGTGCAAAATATCCCAACCGTTATTTTATCATACATACATGTATATTTACATACCATTGCCGTATTCTCTTATCCATCTGTATACTGAAAATTGCATGGATAGAATCTTCCTATCTGGAAAGGCTTATGGGACATCTGTCTATCAATTGTGAAATATTTATACCCAAAAAAAAAAAAAAAAATTTGTGAAATATATAAGACGCAATCATCTAAGTAAATGAAATTAGGTCCCCGTAAGGAATGACCATTTCACTCCACAGGAGGACCATGACAAAGCTAATCTCAAGTAAAATATATTAGGTACTGGTCGAGTTCATATATATCCTTAAATGGAGAGCACTTAGTTTTGTATGCACCAATAAAAATAAGTGCCTTCCTCTTTGAACCGCTCATTTCACTCCACATGAATTGGTGCCATTATCAAATTTATTACAAGCAAAAAATGTGAAATTTCTTTTATATTATTTATTTACGTACGTTCTTAAGGCCTGATGTTGCATTCGACTAATTGAAAGTTCCACAACAACCCTTATAAAAAGGATAATATTTATTTTGAACAATTTAGATTTTTATTCATCACAGATCATCACCTAGTTTCTCATGATTTAGGACTTTTTAAGGTGCAATTTGAATACAGGATGGTCTAAAAAATTAGAAGATCTTACCCATCCAGTATGTGGAAAAACTCCCATATCATTGACAATTCAGGCTAATCTTCTTCTTTGTTTGTTACCGGTTTATATTAGACAAGTACTAGAAATGAATAGAGTGGGTAAGAGCTCCTTGCCTGGAACTGTTTTCTAGCAGTGGCTAGATGCAATACGGTATTGCCTTCCGAATCCTCCACATTCACCAGCTCCTTTTTGCATCCCACCAACACCTCCGCAGCTTCGACCTGGTTATTTCTCAAACACATGTGAAGAGCTGTCTCTCCACGATTCGATACTACTCCAGCAAGCTCCCAGTCAACACTAAGCAGCTCTCTCACCACATCAACTCGCCCGTTAGCAGCGGCCAAATGGAGTGCAGTTCTTCCATCCTTATCCTTATCTTGGACCCTCCTTGAAGAAGTGCTTTTGGTGCCCAATATCTCCTTTACAACACCTACGTGCCCTCCAGCTGCAGCCAAGTGAATTGGGTAGGATCCTCCCTCGTCGCGCATTCCTGCTAGTTCTGGGCGCAGTTTTAGAAGCTCTTTGGCAAAATCCACATCCCCACGAAGAGATGCGACGTGCAGAGGATTCCCAGCAGCAGGCATGCAGTCGATTCTCTGAAGGAGGAGAGGGTCTTCCTGGACGAGACGACAGAGGGCAGGTACGTCTCCTTCGAGGGCTGCTTTACGAAGCATCTCAACTCGATCCATGGTTCGTTCCTACGCAGATATGCTTTCTTTACCTGTGTAGTGGGGGTTGGAAGCGAGGGAAAAAGGAGCGCTAAATAGAAGGAGAAACGGAGGAGAAACGAGTCAAGTCAATTTTGTTTTATTTTGGGGTACAGTAAAATGAAGGCTTTTTGTATATACCCCTAGAGTTTGTAGTAATTGTAAATAATCTCATGAGATTTTAGTATTTGTAAATAGGCCTTGGTATTTTCATTTTAATACCTTTTGTGTCCCTAAAATCAATAGCTTTCCAACCACCATAGGTTTTTAGACTGAAATGATACTTTTGTACATCCAACCCATAACCAAGCTTTTTAACGGGCTTTATAACCATTATTCAAACAAATTATTGCTAAATTACAGGCACTCCTTATTTGGGCTAGGCCAAGCTTCAGACTTTGTATTACTGGATTCAAGCCAAACCAATATATTAAATTAGCCCAGATCATATATCCAACATTTGCCCACAAGGGCTGGGCCCAGATGATCCTGCCCTTAAGCACCCCTATGTATGTGGTGCTGTCTTGGACTAACAACCAACAAAATAACTATTGAAGGGTGTAAAGGGGGCCAATTGTCACGGTTGGTACTGAGATTGAGGGAGAGAGGGAGAGAGGGAGAGAGAGAGGCACTATCACAATCCAAGTGAAGTGAAATAATGGAAAGATCTAATGTGTGATAACGTCTGCAAACTGCACTGGGCTACATTCTCAAAACCCAAAGAAACGAAGCTACTGCTACTAGCTGCAACTCCAGCTTTTGTAAGCTTTGGTTTTGCAGGTGGCCATTTTGGTTGCATGAAATTGGGTTTATAAGCCAATCCACCACCACAGAAGTGGTAACAATTAAAAAAGAAGGGAAAGAAGCGACCCAGACCCAATTGGAGGGCGAAGCAAGTCTTGGATGCTTTCTTTATTCGTACATAACATTTGCATCCTCTTGAAAATCATGAAGTAAAATAAGCGGAAAAGATTGGTAGCACATTCCCGCAAGGGATGACAAGAAAACGAAAATAGAATGGGCCATGTGCAAGTGTGCCAAGCCCAACCCATAAGACAAGGCCTACCTAAATGGACCAAATTGAGGAGATTAATGTTTGATAATGCAAGAGGTATCTATGCAGAGTCACCACACACAATTGGGTGTTATTGGAGAGAAATAAGTAGTGGAGAAAAAATAAGAGAAGAAATCCAACCCACAAGAACCCTATGAGTATGCAACCAAATTAAAATAATCTCACCAATTACATGTCTTGGTGTTGTATCTCATTATCTGTATGTATAATGGTATATGTCAGTTGCAATTTGATATGATCACGAAGAAGATTACAACATTCAATTTATTTCAGTCGAGCAAGCTTTGTGAAAACTCCCAGTCGTTTTGGAAACTTCATTCTAATTGCTCTCCATGAGATGTTTGAATCCTAATTCTCTTTGTATACCTTAAGCACGACTCAAGGCTTATTTAAACAACTCTAGCTACCCTAGAACCTTTACATCTCCTCCATCCAAAGTTTAGAGACTCTTTGAGAGACTATTTGAGAACTCCTATGCTGCTAAAGAGTCTCTACAAGAGTTCTGCTCTGAAGGTTCTTTTCTACTCTCGGTTTCGTGATTGATGCACCTTGAGAGGCGTCAAGGTGAGTTGCGGTTCAAGCACGGGCAAACGGTGAACGATGAGTCGTCGGCAAGAAGAACTACAGCATTAGGTTGAGTTCAACTGGGGATTGGTCTATGAATATATCTTGCAGTCATTCATATTTATAGTGCTTGGTTTCCCTTGGACCTTGTATAGGCCTCAATGTTTTCCTCATTTGGGTTTTTGACGTAAAAAATCTCATGTCTTCTGTGTGGTTGATTGTTTGTTTAGATTCATCTATTTGATTTGAATTGAATAGTAGAAATCTAAATTGGGACCTAGACCCTACTGCAGTTTGTATTAGATAGTATCAGAGCAAATCACACAAAGCTTTTTCTCAATTCTCTCGCTGTGCGAGATCCCTAGATTTTTGTCATGGAATTCAACAAGGCAGGCAAATCCACTAATAAGCTACCCCTGCTGACTGCACTAATTATGCTTATTGGAAAGTCGGGATGATTGCTTTTCTTCGGTCCATTGATGAAGACATTTGGAATTCGGTTGAATTCGGGTATTCATGACCCTACTGCGGTCTTTATCAAGAACTCACTCAAACTACTCCCCACATATACTTGGATCATGCTGGACACTCTGTTTTCTGGCCATCACAAGCTTTGTTTCTATTTAATCATCAGGAGATTTCCATGTCCCCATATTCACTGGGGCCCTGTGACAAGTTGTCAAGGGCGGTGCAATCAAATCCGTTTTGAGGGGTTCTCCTCTACTTGGTTCTTTGTAAGAAAGAGCTCTAACATCTGAAAGGGAAGCACAGATTAAGTACCATTGAGAAACATGTTGAGAAAGTAATTTTGAAAATTCAGAAGCATGGGCGGCTTCTAGAGAAATCATTTTAGAAAAATCTGAAGTGACGTACTCTTAGAATCTCTAGACATCTTTGTAGAAAAAATCTGAGTGGGTCTATAAATAGCCATGATTCTCAAATGAATGGGCAGTGCAGAGAACACCTTGTATGGCCACATTCAATAGCAGTAATGCAGTAATAAAACTCTGTTTTTTCAGTACTGGAACTCTATTTTTCTAATCCTTCTTACCTGTTTCCAACAAAACATGCAGCTTAATCGATCGCTTTGGATGAGACATGCATACAAAAAATTTCTCCAGCTTAGAAAGATCATAGCCATCCAAATATATGGTGGCGGCCTTCTGTAGTGAACATTGCAGCTTACTCCATCAGAAGATTTTCTGATCTGGAAAAATCTCTCCATGGCACCCCTAATTAAAACCAGGTAAATCTTCTTCTTTGTTTAGTTCTTGGTTTATACTATATTATATAGAAATCACAATCCTTGAATGGAGAAAAAAAAACCAATCACAATCCTTGACTATTGCTAATGATACACTAGTTGAGGGAAATATAAAATAAAAAATCTCTCTGCACTAGTATTCATGCAATGTGAAAGATCGAGATGTCTTTAGCCGTTTATGTGTAACCACCATGGCAAAAATGGTGCGAGCTGTCGCTTTGGGCTGTACCCATTGTAACGCCTTAATTGTTACCAGTAAACATGCATGTCTAATATAAATAAATCAAGCGGGTGAGTCCCTTGCCGTGGCTAGATGCAAGACAATGTAGTCTTCCAAATCACTCACGTTCACTAGTTCCTTATTGCAGCCCACCTCCACCTCCGCTGCTTCCACCTGCTTATGTCTCAAGCACATATGCAAGCTCCGAGTCGACCTTAAGCAGCTCTTTTACGACATAAACTCAGCCCATTCGAAGCGGCCAAATGGATAGCAGTTGGTCTCCAAAATCTGCATGCGCCACGACACCTACGTGCCCTCCAGTTGCAGCCAGGTGAACTGGGTATGGTCCTAATAAAGGATCATGTGATGTTGTCCCCATCTTCATAAAGGACCAGATTGCAATCGTCTGCATCTTCAACTCCCATTTCCCGTTCTTCAGAGAGTCTCCAGGGAAGAGAGTGTCTATGGCCAAGAGTCCAAGAGGACTGCAATCTGGTGGTCTCTCACAACAGCCACGGAGTCTGTGCCGCCTACTAACTTTGTGAGAGGTGTCGACGACTTTGCTGCTATTGCGAAAGATCACTAGATTGCAGTCTTCTTAGAGTCTGGCCACAGACAAATGAAAGATCACTGGATTGCACTCTCTCCCCTGAAGACTCTCTGTCGGGTATCCCAAAATAAAAATTGAGGAAAAACGTAAAAAATTAAAACCAAATTTAAATTCATGTGTTTAATACAACACAAGCTTCTAAAAGTGGATTCACATGAAATTTCAATTCGTGGTGAGTCAAAATAAAGTTTATTAAATGCAGTGGAAGCTTTAGTCAATTGGTATCCAATGTTCGTACATGAGACCCAATATAAATTCAGATAAAACAATAATAGATAAAGTTGCAGAATAAAATAAATAATTTCTAAAAGAGATCTCAACACTAAAAGAATGTCCATCTAAAATAATTCTAAGATCACGTTCTCTCTTGTGCAGGCTAAGACGGCTCCAAAGCCGTCTCGGGCATCCCATTCGGGTTCGTCAGTTGGCTCAAACGTTTGAAACATTTGACCCTTCTCCGTCTCCTCGGTAAAGTAGGGCTCGGTACCTATACACCAAATATTACAAAGTAAATAGCAAGTACATAATCATAATTCGAAATTTAATACAATAACGAAAAGAATATAGACAAGTGTGATCATATAGAAGTAATGATAATGACAATGACAAGAAAGAACGTATAACATAATCCAAATAAAGCAAAAGAAGCAATATGATACACATGAAGACAAATGTCCCCGTTTTGGGTGGTCAGCCCTAAATAAATTGGAAAAGCACATCCATAATGTCGGTGGTCATAAACAGATCAAATAAAAAACTAGGATAACTTGTTCACATTCATAGTGGATTATAAGTGATCCAATCACATATATGATCAACCGTCCATATATCGATCTGCAGTCGTCCATAAATGACCCACATAAACGTAAACATATGAGCAAAATAGACCTGATTAATAAAGCTCTGACATAAGAGTCCTAAGTCAAAGTAAAGTGCTTGCCATTCTACATTCCATATCATAATCAAATCATTATACAAATTTTGCCTAGCCACTTTATAGTCCATAACATACAATAGGGTATGCATCTAAAAGAATACACATCCTAAACCAACATATATATGCATGTGAAGGTTAAGATATAGAAACGAATCGATCTTAAGGTCAAACATAAGGTCTCATATCCAACAACCACAAAAATCTCTAATAGATAAAAGATCAACATATCTCTTCTCCATCAGTGGTACATAGACCCAATTAAGAGTTTTCCAATAAAGATGAGTTGAACTTGAATCCACTAAGATTTTCCCGATGCCATACGAAACACTAAACCTTATGTTAGTAAGATACCGTTTGCCCGGACGGTATTTACTCATGTCCAAAAATCCAATTAACAAAGTACAAAAATATAATTTTAACACATTAAAAATCAAAGATACCATTCCAAATTCATTTGAAAATAATAATAATAAATCAAAATCTTAGTTTAAAATTTTAGAAAACCTGAGGACCCTATCAAAATATTTTCCACATTCAAAATAAGCCAAGGGATTTAATTTGTATTTATAAAACAACCAAGGCCATTTCTTCAAATTCTAAAAACTAATAGGATATATGGGAAGAGAGTTGCTACATGTCCCGACATCGGTCCCCATATCGGGACCGATTCACATGGGAGGGTAAAATATTTTACCCTCCTCCCATATGAGTCGGTCCCGACATCGGGACGAATAGACTTTCTCGTATGGGAAAGCTATAACAATAAATAAAGTTGAGTCATTTGGGAATTCTTTTTCCAACACAAGTCCAGGTCAACACTCATACACAGCACTTCTTTTTCAACTCATGTGAGGTCACACTCAAATTATAATATCTTATCACCAAGTGGTCTCTCTTTCCTCGTGTATATCCAAGAACCAAACCGCCCCCTCCATACATGACGGTTCCGGTTCCAGAAGTTAAACTCCACGCCTGTTGTAGCGTGGATGCTAAGATAGTGGGCCCCACTGGTCAAAATCCTAGATTACCATCACAACCATTATCACCCAGCCATGTACAACTAGATGCACGGGTTAGATCTATGATCAAATGATCCGACGGGTCCCGCCACCGCCTGATGTCCAAAATAAAAACCCATTGCAATTGACGCTCAAACTATGTGAAACCCTTAGATGAGAGGCCAGATGAGACTCAATCCTCACAAGTCCACCGCTATCAAAGTTATCCCTAGGTCCCCTATCAGATCCACAGACCCGATCATGCATCAGGTGGCCCCACCTGGATTCCATGGTCAAAGCTCAGACAGTCCCAAACTGCGTTCCCTAACGTCCACTATAGTATCTGAAAGGAAAGATCAGAGAAACTACCAGTGGGAAACATGCAGCTTAATCGATCACTTTGACACATGCATATAGAAGATTTCTCCAGATTAGAATGATCGCGTCCATCAAATATGTGATGGTGGTCTTCTGCAGTGATCATTGCCACTTAGTCAATCAGAAGATTTTCTGATCTGGGAAATTTTCGGTACACAACTTAAAATTCAGTCTAGGTTAATTTGAAGGAATGACAGGTAATATTCCAACTACGAAGACAGCACATGTTCTGTCCACTACTCAACCATTCCAGTACAAATAAATAGAGGTTGCACAGAGCCAGACACACACATATGCGCAGATCATGTTATCTCACCATCTCGTAAACAGTGGCTGCAGAAAGTAGTTTACAGCTCATGCTTTTCACGTTGTTCCATGAATAGTGGTTGCAGAGAGATTCGCTCTCCTCAGTGTATCATCTTCAAACTATTTTCTTTTTATTTTTTTAACGCATCATCGAAGATTGTGTTACAAGTTACAGCCCCACACACTGTTTTTATAGTGTCATCAAAGATTGTGATTCTACACTTGAAATCATAGTCGAAACTTTCTCTTTGTAACGGACACAAAAGAGGTGGATTTACCGTAAACATGGTAGGAGAGAGATAGTAACCTTTTGGTTATTTTATTATATATATTATTTATTTTATTATTATTATATAGTTGATTGTATTTTAATTAAATATGTGATTAGTCTAAGTAGGGATCACGCTAGACTTAGGTTAGTGAGTTAGGCTTGTCGGATAAGTATCTTGACCCATAGTTAATCCGGCCCCAGTTTAGTGGGTATAATTATTCTCTAATCCAAACTCCATTCTATTTAGAACCCAAATTCTATGCTCTTAGGATTTAAGTTATATTACAACTCTTATTCTTATTCCCTATTTATACACCACTACTGTACTTTTTTATTTTTACACACAACTCTCTTTCTTCCAACTTTTCTCTAAGTTAGAACCTTGGGCTTTGGCAATAGGAATTTTAGACCGTCTCCCTCAATCGCTGACCTCATGCAAGTACTTAACTATGATTTGTAGATTTAATACTTGCATTCTTTCTTGATTTGCGTGATAATGCATGTAGAAACCCTTTTGGCCCGTTAATGTCTAATTTCTCTATTCTTTTAATTAGACCATGCATAGTGTTGTTCTTCAGTAGACATGGCAGCCCCTTACCGATCAGTTTGAAACCCTGTATATTACTGTAAGGTAATCAGTAAATGCATTATGTAATTCTATACACCCTAAGATCTGCGAAGGAAGAATCTGGACGGTTTCGGACTTGGAACCGTGAGTGTGATTGGACCATGGGACCCGGGTGGGCCACTGATGTTTGATCAAGACCGTAGATCTGGTAGTGGACCCTCAGGCGACCTTAAAGAGGCTGGACCCGTAGGCAGTGGACCCCTATTTGGGCCATCATCTTTAGCCTGATCAAGAGAGGATGTGTTTCAGGGGAAAAGTTAGTTTGGGAATCAGATGGTGATAGAACCCACTGAATGATCTGATCATAGATCTGGTCCGTTCATCGTGTCGGACACGGCGGGCAACCTTAAAAATGTGGACCAGTGTGAGATGGGCCCTGTTTGGTCCACCATCCAACCACCCAAAGGAGGGCTGACAGCATGGAGAAAGAAAGAGGGAAATTTCGATTTTTGGGACTGTGGGGCCTAGGTGAGCCACCGATTGCAGATCAGATCCCTACATCTTGTAGAGGGGGTTTGGGCAACCCTGTTGGTGGGGGTTGATTGTGGACGAGCGGGCCATTATTCGAGTGACATAGTTGCCGTTGAAGCCAAAACCATGACAGAATCGTTTTGTGATGAGACGAGGAGGGAGATGGTGATGACGTGAAGATGGAGGTGACGTGTGTGAGAAGGAGAGAATGGTGATAACATGGGGATGAGAGAAGTCCTGTTGTGACCACACACAACTTATGATTTTTAACACTTGGCCCTGTTAATTTTAGAAATTTGGAAAAAATACACTTTGTCTTTAATGTATCCATTGGACTCCTAAGATTTATATTTTTGGAAATACATTAAGATGGGACCCTAAGCTTTCTAAAACTATAAATTAAGGATTCATATTTCTTGTTATTATTTGCAAATTAATTTCAAATGATATCTTTGATTTTAATGTGTTAAATTTATATTTTTGAACTCTATTAAGTTGATCTTTGGACCAAGTAAATACCGGCCGGGCACATGGTATATTACTAACATAAGGTTGAATACTTCGTATGACTTCGGGGAAATCCTAATGGATTTGAGCTCAACCTATCTCTATTGGAAAACCCTTAATTGGGTTTGTGTACCATTGATTGAGAAGGGATATGTTGATCTTTTATCTACTAGAGATTAATGTGGTTGTTTGATACGAGACCTTATGTTTGACCTTAAGATTAGTTTGTAGTTTTTCCTTGACCTTCGAGTTTGCATATATGATTGAGTTTGATGTTAGTATATTAGTTGTATACTCTATGTTGATTGGATATGGATCATGATGTGGCCTGGCAATCGATTGAGATATTGTAGTTGTTTAATTGAATGATTTGATTGATATTCGATTGTGGATCATTGTGCAGTCAGCTCTTTACTTTGACTTAGGATTCTGTGTTAGCGCTTTATAGATCATTAGGCCTATATTAACTATGATATGTGTATATATATATATGTATATTGATTGGGTCATATTCAAACGACTGAAGTTGTAATTGGACAGCTGATCACCGATGGGTGCGGACACTCTAATATCCGAATTTCGAACCGATTTATTCGGCCTACGACTACAAACCGGTTTATGACCGCAGGCCTTTGAACGAGTTTTCCCACTTTATAGTTATGGATGACCACCCAAAACAGTAGCAATGCTTCTGTGTGATTATTGTTTTCTCTATTGTGTAGAATGGATTTAGGTTGTACGTTCTTTTCATTATTGTTCCATTGTTAATTTTTTATGATCATTACCAATCTTTACTTACATTGATCTTGTGTTTTATTTATGAATTATGCTTTCGTACTTGTTGTTTACTTTGTTTATTGGTGCATAGGTACCGACCCTTATCCTACCGTGAAGAAGGAGGATGGTCAAACATTCCAAGCGTTTGAGCTAGTTGACGAACCTGAGTGGAGAGCCGAAGATGGCTACGGAGCCGTCTGAGTTCGCGCATGAGATATCAACATCTTAGAGTCCTTAGTTGTTTTAATTTCATAATATATTTTATTTAAGTTGTTTTGGAAACTTTAAACCTTAAATATTCAATAGTTATGTGTTAATTTAATTTTGGATATTAATACCAATTGATTTAAATGCTTCCACAAATATTTTATTATGACTCATTATGCTTCGGAATTTTGTGGGTCCATATTTGGGAGCTAGTGTTGCATTAAACACAGGAAATTGAATATTTATTTTTATTTTTTATGTTATCCCTTAGCTATATTTTGCGGACGTGATAGAGATTTATTGTCCTCGGTGTATCATCAAAAATTCTGTTTGGTCACTACACTGTTCTTTATTCTTCAGTTTGGCACTCTATTAGATTAATAAAAGTCAAGTAAAGACTCCATTATCCAGACAATGGTCACATTAATAATATTTTAATTCAAAATTTCCTTCATCTTGAAAAAAATAAAAAAATAAAAAAATCACTTTTTCCACTAAAAGACAAAAAATTCTAATTTTCTATACAATAATTGAAAAATATTTCATATCAAACAACTAAAAATAAAATACCATCATAATCTCATTATATTTTATTCTTTATTCATTTGATGCTTTACTACACTTGATTTTACAAATAAAATTACAAAACGGGCCCATATCATAGGCAAAATCATCATCCTCATTGAAAAAATAGAGAAAAGACCCTCAAAGTTTGCTTCTTTTCACAACATCATGAGTAGCATGTGCTGTGCACTTCTGTCTATAACCACTATTCACGGAATAGTGAGCTCGATGACCTGTACACACTGAATCTCTGCAACTACTATTTGTAGAAGGGAAATTCTACATGCACCGGCACAAATGCTGTGCACACCCACATTCTTCTTTGAACAGTGATTTTTAAATCACTGTTCATAGTAGAATGTGGGTATTTTCAGCAGAGAAATGGGTGCATATAGAATTTCCCTTTGTGGAATGGTTACATGGTGATGATTGCATGAGCTGGAAAGGTGTAGTCTCTGCTTTATAATTATATAAAGGAAAGAGCTTGTCATGTACTATTTTTATATTAGACTGGTGCTGGATAAAGTAGGTAGGTGAGGAGAAGTGCCTGACAATTCAGTGCAATTTCTACCAAAAAAGAAAAAGAAAATCCAATGCAATGAGGCTTTTCACTTCTGTGCTTGGGTTTCAATGTGAGAGTCCATTGCCTGGAACTGTCTCCTAGCCCTTGGTTTTCCAAATCCCACACTTCCACCGAGATCTTTGCTGCAGCCCAGCAACACCTCGTCCGCAGCTTCCAGCTACTTATTTCTCTAGCACACATGCAGAGACGTCTCTCCTTGACTTGATACTAGTCATCAAACTCCAGATCGAGATGCCACGTGTCCCAGCAGCAGACGTGCAGTCAATTCAGTGGAGGAGGGTCATCCTGGACGAGGGCAGCTACTCTCCTTCAATGGCAGATTTATGAAGCCAGTTAAGGCTAGTCCCCAAGCATGTCTGCTCAATCCTGAATTAGTGGCCGAGATTTGTTGGCCGCTTCCATATACATGACAAGATTTTTACTGTATTTTATCTTCAAGTAAGCAAACACCTGCCTTCCCTGCCCATAGTGTTGTTGACGCTGTCCCGGTCCTCATAAAGGAAGAGGTTGCATTTCTACACCCCCTTTTCCTCTATTGACACTCCAAGAGAACTGCAATCTAGTGATTTCTCACCAGCAAAATCTGAGCCACAAACACTAAGGCCTCTATTTGCTCCCTCACCACGCAAAACAATGGTGAAGTGGTGCTGTACAGTGCCTTTACTGAGGTACCGTGCATCACCACTTCATCATTATTTTGCACGGTGAAGTATCAAAAAGAGGCCTTAATGTCTGTAGCCCAGATTTTACTAATGTTATGAAAGATCACAAGATTGCAGTCCTTTTGGAGTGTCAAGGAGACTTTGCCCTTCATGAAGACGGGGACAACGTCGTCATCTGAGCCACCAACACTTGGGGGAAGGCAGCTGCTTGCCACTTGAAGATGGAATACAGTAGAAATCTTGTCCTGATGGAAGCGAGCAAAAAATCTAAGCCACTAATATGGAATTGGCTTTCTCCTTGTGCTTAGGAAGGAGAGAAGCTGGTGGAGAGATGGAAAAGAGAGAGAGGGAAAGAGGAGGAGTCAAGTCAGCTGATGCCACTGCCCAAGGCCTAATCGATCCTTTTAAAGAAACTTTCTGAATAAAAAAGTCCCTTCTCTTGGTAATTTGTCAAAGCGTTCACATGCCACCCGAAGAAAAATTACTTAAAAAACAAGGATTACATTGGCATGGGCGGCTGGAATTATCTCACCAACTAAGTAGAGAGAGAAATATAGAGATTCTTCCAATTTCTTATTGGTGGGATCTTCCCACTTGATATAAACCATTGCTGAAGTTGATGGAATCTTATATAGAAAAGTAAGCTAGACTACTTGTTTTCCCCGGAACGCACTTGCTGATCAGGGATCTAGACCAATTTTATGATAATATTGTCACAGTAACTTGAATTTATGTTGTGTCCTACCCGAGATGAACATTGAATATGGGGTCAGCTGCATTGATATATGTGATCGTGATGTGTTGGACTAACGTGTTAATTATTGAAGTGTGTATCGTGGAGCCAAGACCACTCTGAAAATGACTGGAACTGCGGGCCCGATATATTCTAGGGGGACAGGGACTCAAAAAGATTCCATGCATGTTCCAGAATTCAAAAGAATAATGATCCTTGAAAATAAGTTGTTTCTGCGATAAAGTAGTTAGTTTATTGCACATTTCTAACCTGCATTCATTTTTTTTTTCTTTTTTTCTAATCTAAGGGGGTTGAGATCCAAAAGATAATCTAAAGCCCATACAAACACACACACACACCGAAAAACAGTAAAAACAAGTGGGAAGAAGACCTAAAGGGAAAAAGCCCACACAAGTAGGAAGAAGTAGGGTATCCAAGGTTCTTATCCTGGACAACTAGGTGGCCGCCACTTACCAGTGAGGTACGTGGCCGTATTCCACTCGCATTCATTTTGAATGTATTAGTTAGCAACTTGAGAATTGAGGTGGTATAGAGCCAGTACGTCTCAAATTTGTATTCATACAGAATAAAAAGGCCTTGTCCTGCATATGGACGTTCCTAAATTTTACTTTAATACAATTGACCTCACTCTAAGATTGACAATATGATTAATGATGTACAAATTTAAATTATGTGCATTATTTATTAAATCTTTATAATAATTTATAAATACCTCAAAATGAGGTGTTGTATTGGTAAAAGCTGTAATGTCAAAAATAGATGAATAGGATTGTCTGATCATGTCTATTATTTATCTACTTTCAATCCACACTCAATAGTGAAACCTTTCGATCTCACTTGCCTTGGGATTGACATGCATGGGCCCTAATTCTGCACAAATTTGAAAAGGGTTCATGCTTCAAAATTTCTCACAATCAGTGAGTTTTGTATAATTCAAGTCGTACTTTGAAAATTGATATAACTGATCGTGTTTTCGTTATGTGACATGGGTTTTCTTTTTTTTTTTTTTTTTACACTCTAGAAATACTAGTTCAATTTCTTAATTTATTTCATTAGAAGTGATGATCCAATACAATTGGGACAACACTTTGATAATGATAATATAAATTTTAAAAATGTAGGCTATAAGAAATTAGAGACTTTTCCACACTATCAATAAGACATTACACACAAGAATGGCTTCATACCTTTAGTGGTAAGAAGTGTCAGCTCTTGCCAGCCTGCTCTGGATTTGAATCCGGACAGACACTTTTCCTCATCCAAAGTTGTGCTACCTCATCAAAGGTCATCTTCCCTCACCCGAAGGTTCTTCCACCTCACCCGATGTTTACTCCCGAGGGCTCCCTCGAGGACGACGGCCCTAGCCCCTGTAAACTGGAATACCGAAGAAAAACAAAAGGTGTCCACAATGTCGGAAAGAGGGAAGGATTTGGTGCGAGATATGCACATGCCTTGCTTTTATATGTAGAGTGGTACGAATGGACTTTACATAGTGTAACGCCCCACCCTTCACGCATGCAAGATATTGTCCGCTTTAGCTCATGGGCTACTTGACCAGAGGATCTGGCCCAAGCGCATCCAATCTTGCCTCACGGTTTTGCTTCTGATGGGCCTCAACCCATCAAAAGGCCTCATGCAAAGTAATGGTGTAAGCTCTACATATAACCTCATTCACTTTCCTCTCTATAGTCGATGTGGAACTCCGGGACGTCACACATAGTGGCCTTCATGTGAGTTGCAGGTGGGCCACAAGTGTTACCGTAACAGTGAAAGGACAACCAGGAGACTTACACCGTTTAAGCCTTGAACCATTTGATTAAATATAGATTCGAGATGGTTTGGTTGCATTTGATCTCGATGCACACTGGTTGAAAATGTAGAAAGAGTTGTAGTAGAAGTAGTATATGAATCCTTTCCTTTGTGGCGTTGAAAATGGGGACGCCAATGACCATAAGGACCCGAATTCTATTAGAAGTGGGTATGGGTCTAACATTTGTTCTACCTTTTTTTCCCTTAGTTTGCGTTGGAACCACTAGACCCAACTAAAATTCAGGTCCAAGGTCCATCGATTTGTACACAGGACCAGAATATCCAGTTCAGGTCCAGATCTAGGAACAAATGGACCCATTCGAACTTGACTCATTTTGATCTATACTTGTACACCTCAAATCCAATGGAGGACTAAACTGAAAAGATAAAAATTCACTAACACCATAATGCAACCAAAGGAAACGGAAACTGTTCCAGCTGTTGCTCATTTGATCAGGGGATATCATATAGTGTGCGGGAGTGCATGAGTTGTAAAGCATAAAGAAAAAGAAAAGGAAAGAAAGAAACTTAGGACATAACAGCACATAAGGATGTATAAACATCCTCTTCTTGGACCAGCACACAAGTTTTTATAATCCTCTTCTTAGACCGTGCCCGAAGAGAAATAAGAAGCAAGCCAAAAATTCTTGTTTTTTCCTCATTAATTTCCCTATTTTCATCATCAATATCTACCACAAGTTCTTTATACTAATATAAAATGGGAGATCTTTTAAGCTAAGAATAATGATAACAGATACAAAGAATAAATATCTTTCTACAATGATCACCATTGTTAGAGGGGTCACAGTAATCACTTCATGAGGAACAAAGGGATTATACTCCTCACGAAATATACAGTTTTCTTATGAGCCCAATACTCTACATGTGAGGTCCATGCTTTGGTGATCAATGGACTTGATATTATAGCCTCTAGTGGGGAATGCTCTAAAATCATCATTGGGGGATTGATAGGAGATCGTAGCCATTTATCTTTTTTCCTCACATTTCCTTAAAACATTATTGTTGCATTCCTCTCTATGGCTTACTATTTGTAGTGGGAATCAATCTAATGGTCAGAATCACCTAATGCAGTAGATCTTTAAAGCATACTCTATCGACAGTAGATGATATCTTGGTTTAACTAGCACTAGAGTAGGCTTGAAATTTCAGCTTCTTAAAAGAACTAACCTTAAAGACTCAGTATTCTCAGAGACATAACATTTCAAGTACTTTGCTTGTAAGTAACATACGGAAGAGAAACCTTTATAACTTGTACTAATTTCCCATCTCTCAACCCATCAACTCTCCTCTCATACATAAATCCCCTTCCCTACCATTGAAACCAAAATACAACTCCAATGGCCTCCCTCTCTTGTAATCTCCCCCTCCTCTCCCTCTCCATGTTCCTAATTGTCTTTTCAGCGTGCGCCAGAGATTTCTCGATTGTGGGTTATTCGCAACACGATCTAACATCCCAAGACAAGCTCATCGAGCTCTTCGAATCATGGTTATCCAAACACAGCAAATCATATTCAAGCATTGAAGAGAAGTTTCATAGATTCGAAATCTTTAAGGATAATCTGAAATACATTGATGAGACTAACAAGCTGATGAGAAACTACTGGCTTGGGTTGAACGAGTTTGCAGACATGAGCCATGAGGAGTTCAAGGATAAATATCTTGGCCTGAAGCCAGACTTGTCCAAGAGGAGAGAGTCCTCAAAATGCCATGAGAATTTCAGGTATAGAAACGTTGTCGACATTCCTAAAACCGTGGATTGGAGAAAGAAAGGAGCTGTCACTCATGTCAAGAATCAAGGCTCTTGTGGTATGTTTTATTACCTCTCTCTCTCTCTCTTCAAGTATATAATTCTAGTTGGGAGGAACACATGAAATGCAGGTAGTTGCTGGGCATTTTCAACTGTTGCCGCTGTGGAGGGCATCAATCAGATCGTAACTGGGAACCTGACCTCCCTCTCAGAGCAAGAGCTCATCGACTGCGACAAGCCCTTCAACAATGGATGCAATGGTGGACTCATGGATTACGCTTTCTCCTTCATCGTCTCCCATGGTGGGCTCCACACTGAACAAGACTACCCTTATCTCATGGAGGATGGCACCTGCAAGGAGAAGAAGGTACAATGATTGATATAAGAAATATGATAGGATGTTGCTGCAGCTCACTGCTTACAATTTCTCTGTTTTTCATTTCAGGGAGATCTGAAACTTGTAACCATTAGTGGCTACAAAGACGTGCCAGAGAACAATGAAGAAAGCCTGCTAAAAGCACTTGCTCACCAACCTCTGAGTGTTGCCATTGAGGCTTCTGGCAGAGATTTCCAATTCTACAGTGGGGTATGCTTTTCTTATGTTTTTACTACAGCAGCAGCATATCACATGCATAAGGCTGATAAATTGCAACATGCATGAGGCTTATAAATTGCGCAATTGTTTATGTTTTTCTCAGGGGGTCTTCGATGGGCACTGTGGAACTAAGTTGGATCATGGGGTTGCAGCAGTAGGATATGGAACATCCAAGGGTTTGGATCACATCATCGTGAAGAACTCATGGGGACCAAAATGGGGAGAGAAGGGGTACATAAGGATGAAGAGGAATATCGGAAAATCTGAAGGGATCTGTGGAATCTACAAAATGGCTTCTTATCCCACCAAGAAGAAGTGATGGACTTTGATTTGAGCACTTGCAGCCTGGAGGGAAGCTTTTAGTAGAGATGTAATAATCTTGCTATTGTATGCTCACTTTTGAATCAAAATAACCAGCTCCAAGAACAAGCATTGCATAACAGAATGTTCACACATTTATTAAACATCAAAGAAAGCAACAAAAACTGCATTCCGACTGCAAAATGTTGTAGCTTTTCAACAAATACAATCATGTTCTTCAGAAGATATCTCTCTCTCTCTCTCTCTCTCTCTGGGGTGCTCCTGGGCCGCCCCAGGATAAGTGACAGAGGCCCAAAGCCTGGCCCAAATGAAGAGCGCTTCATGTAATTTAGTGATAATATTTCCAAACAATTGCTAGAAAGCCCGTTTGGCACGGCCCAGTCCAATTGACTAAATGGGACAGATTGGGTTTGACATTTAAGGCCTCTGTCAGGCCTGGGCCAGGCATGGGCCTGTATTTAAATTCGGGACAGGCCTGAATATGCCTCAGCCCTGCTGCCCGTTCCAGTCCTTGAACAGCTCTCTCCATTATCAAACTAACTAGTCATACGTGCTATAACTTTTGCCCCCGCAAAGCACGACAGGCCGACTGTTTTACCATTAGAATTTGGAAGTAGACTCAAAATATTGATCAAAGTAATACTAGCTAGTCATACAAAGTTAAAAAAAACAAAAATGAAATGGAGAAAGCCTCTCCTGTCTCCTCTCTCCAGTCTACAATGTCATTTTGTTTACTCTGCTTTCTTCTCAGCAGAATTTTTCTTTTTTCATTCTTGACATTTTATTCTGGTTGCTCTGCTTTCTTTCTTGGGAGTCGAAAAATATACGGAAGGTTAGATAAAGAGAATCTGTCATCTGAATCTTGTGTTCTAGTTGTGAGTCAAGAACATACATCTGAATTTTCTATCATGTTCAGCGCATCTGTCATCCCCAAATAATTATTCTACATTTGTTTATTGAAAGATAAATTTAGAAATCATATTATTATATACAGACAATCAGGTAGAGTCAGGAGTCAAAAGAATGAGCTTGAGAAGCTTTTCGAGTCAGAAAAATCTGCTTACCCGGAAAAAGAATCAGGAACATTCAAGAAGATGACAAAATTTAGTTCCCACTACAACTGGCGCAAATGTTCCATCAACACTAACAGTTTCAGATAATGACATTTATTTACCAAAGAATAAAAAAAAAAAAAAAAAAAAAGACATTTATTCATGACCTTCAGGATTCCTCCCTGTTCAGGACTTGAGACTCAAAACAGAAAATTTTATGCATCTCCATAATGGCTAATGTGGAACTCCGACCAATTCTTATCCTGCTGCTTTTTTTTTTTCTCACTAATAAAAGGTAACAGCCTGGTTGATCAACAGTGGGTTAATGATAAATGCTCAGTATTTTTTTTCAGCCAAAAAATTTACAACTCCGCTCATACGGTTCAGTCCAAGCAAATAGGCCACAGAGGCAGCATAGACAATTCTTCTAAAATCCCAAAAAAAATTGAAACAGGCCAGTTACATTTGTCATTTAATGTTCTAGCAAAAACCAACATGATAAGAAAGCCAGGTTTAGAAAAGTTATTGCCTGGATTTGATGTAATGGCATCAACAAAATACCCACACCTGCAACCAAAAAAAAAAAAAGGAACCACACCTACACCAAAAGTGGTTTTCTAGTCAGCACTATATACATGAAAAGAAAGCCAAAGGATATAATGGGAAAATCAGGATCAAGAAATCATAACTGCTGATCTAGAAATGCGTCTCTATGAGCTTTGGCCCCCGTTCCCATGTATCCTGACATACTCTCAGAAACCGTCGAGACCCAATTATTCAACCACGAGGTGCCGCGTGTCCACCAACCAGTTTGAGATTGCTCATTTGCTTCGAGCATACTTCTTTCTTCTTCTGCCACTAAAATGTCCAGCCACCTCTTTGCCATGTACTCCTTGACAGCTTCAGCCCCTTTGTTCGCAACATCCATTGGCGGAATGACCAATGGATTCTGATCCAAGTTAAGCTTGGTTAGCTTATCGAGTCGACCAAACGTGTCAGGCAGAGCATGGATCTGATTGTTGCTGAGATCAAGTTCTCTGAGATTGATCAGATCGCCAATTGTATCAGGGAGTTCTGTCAGGTCACTGAAATTACTGCTAACATTCAAGATTTCAAGATTTGTCAATTTTCCAATTGCAAGCGGCAGACCACAAAGCTCATTGAAGTGGGCATCCAAATGGCGCAAAGACCTCATCTCGCAAATGGATGAGGGGAGAGAACGGATCTTATTGAGGTGGACCAAGAGCTTTTGCAAATTCACTAGTTCATGCCCGATATTTGTGGGCAAATATGTTAGTTCATTGAAGCTTGCATCCAACTCCACCAGTGACCTGTATTGGAATTTATCTCCCAAGTTTAGCAATTAAATGGTAAAACTGAAATATAATATTGAAAAGAGAACTTGCGATTGGGAAAAAATAAAAGAAAAGAAAGAAAATAGAAGGTGAGAAATAGAGAGCATTACCTGCAATGGGATATGCTATCTGGTAATGCCTTGAGCTTGTTTCCTGAAACATCTAGGATCTTCAGATTAAGCAACAGGCCGACGGAATCTGGTAGTGACACCAACAGGTTCGATGAAATGCGAAGTTCCTCAAGTTTTTCTAGCCCTGCTATTGAATCAGGAATGATCTGTTTTCCTCGAGCATCATCAAGGAAAGTTAGGCAACGATACAAGAAACACAGTCCAAATGAACATGACTATAACTGAGCAACTAACAGTAATGCTGCGAGGTAATACATTGTAAATTAAAAGAAAATATTCCAACCATACAGAGTTACGCTCGCTGGTTTGCTGTAAGTGATCAAAGAGTGGGACGCAGAAAAGGTGATGGAAGAAGATTCTAAGTGTGTGAATCATTGGTAGCTTCCTTAGTCCATTTCCTTGGCATTTAGCTAATGCTATCGAGGAGATTCAATATTTCCACTATCTCCTCATCCTGCTCCTCATTGTCTTCATCATCATTAAAGCCTAATGTCAAACTTTGCCTCTATCTGATGGTTGCTTAGACAAGACACATTAAGTCATGAAATCATCAACATCATTCCCCATCAGACAAGGGAGAAGGGATTAAGTTGGAAATTTTTATACAGTGAAAAACAATAAACTCCATGTACACGGCTACATGTAATAACGCGGTGCCCAAAGTTTAAAAACAAAGCTAGAAATTATAACACTCACGAGATTAATCCATGTGAAATCAAGACTCACCCATCAACTCCTTATTTTACTAAAGTGTCAGCCTCTTAATTTGCCTACTTCGCATTCATAGGAATTCATGGTAGAAGTCTTCATCAAAGGAGTATCAAAGAGGTCCAGAGTAAAAAAATCTACTGGGAAGATATACATAGAAAAATCTTCACCTTCACCTTTAATCTTTCACTTTTAGCACTCTCGACACAAGCACGTCACATAGAAGAATCATAGGAATTCAATAAACAATGAGGCTCTTAATATGATACCAAGATTTCCAAGATTGACAAGCAGAGCAAAGTACCATATATTCTTCCAAGATATTCAAACTGGGGCTAGTCCAAAACGACCCATCAATTACAACGGCATAGTGATCAGATTTGTGGGCCCCCCAATATTTAGACAACTAAAAACATTCAAACCCAAACCTCAAAAATCAGATTCCCTCACAGAATTACGAACAGATTAACAAATGCATTTCCACAGAAAATCAATCCCAAAAACAAGATTCACCAGAGAGAGAGAGAGAGAGGATGAGGAGAAAGAAGCACCTCTCTCTCTAACGAACTCACATTAAACTTTAAAAGAATGGTGCATAATGAAAGCTTTCCATCAGAGGATGGATAGCAGAAGAAAGAGAACATCAGATGATACTGAAGAAATTTTGCATAAATCAAGAATCTCCCTATCAACCCCTTAGTTTAGCTATAAAGTGTCAGCCTCTTCATTTGCCTCCTTTATATCGAATGTGCACATTTTCCATGCCAACAGATAGCAGTGTCAACGAAGTCAAGAGTGAAGCATCCACAGAGAAGATCAGACGTAGCCATCAATACAGTGGGGTGTTTTTTAGTGTGACAGGTGGAAAATCAATTCCTATCAAAGGGTACATGACATTATTTGATGGCCACTTGCTGATCTTCACACTTCAATCTTTCACTTTTAGCACCATTGAAACAAACACCTCACTTAGAAAAACCCTAGGAATTCAATATACAAACGCGCTCTTGATGATGCGATAACAGTTTTCCTACATTGACAATGAGAGCAAATTACCATCCACTCTTTGAAGAAATTCAAACTGAGGCAACGATCTGGAATACATCCAAAACACACCCATCCCATCGGATACAATTGGCATCATGATCAGATTTGTGGCCTAGACAACTAAAATCATTTCAAACCCTAAAACTCGAAAACAAAGATTCCTTCACAGAATCACCAAAAGAAGATCAAATCCAATTTCCAAAACCAAGATTCATTATACGCACCTCAAGCAGATTGTTCGCCAGATTGAGCACCACAAGCCCCTGGAGCCGCCCAAACGCCTCCGGAAGAAACCGAAGCTTCCGGCCTGAAAGCTCCACCCTCTCCATCGCTCTCATCGCGGCCTCCTGAAGAATCCCAACGACCTCTTCATTCGTCTCCTCCTTGACCGGAACAAATTCAGAACCCTCCCCTTCAGCAGAGCTATAGATCTTGACAAGCCTCTCCTCGGCCTCGCGCAAAAGCTTCTCATAGGAATCATGCATCTCATCAAGCTGAAGCAAGGCCTTGTAGGCAGACCGCTCCCTCTCCGCCTCCTCGCGGCACTGCTTCTCCCGCTCCGCCAGATGGGAGCGCCAGTGGAGGCGATCGACGGTCTCCGGCCGGGGGGCGAGGACGATCTCCTCGAGCTGTTTGGAGAGGCGGGACTCGATCTCGGAGATTTTGGCGCGGGCGGAGTCCACGGCCTCGTGATCGGGGCGGGGGCCGAGGGTTTGGAGGATGGATCGGGTCTGGGCGACGTCGGAGACGGCGTGGGCCATGGAGCTGATGATGCTGGGGTGGGCAAGATGCGGCATCTGCTTCACCAGATCCCCTTCTTGTTGTTCTTGTTCTTCTTGTTGTTGATGATGGTGATGGTGATGGTGATCTTGCTGTTCGATGTCGATTTCGATTTCTGAATTGGAGGAGGATTTTCGGCCGATTTGGGACATGACGTAGGAGAGAATGGGGAAATTTTTAGGGTTTGGATCCATTTCTTTCTCTTTGTGAAGAAGAGATGGAATGGAATGGAAATGAATTCTGTTTTGAAGGCAAGTTTGGAATGGATAGACTTGAGAATTTTGAGAGCAACTTCCAGAGACTCCACTCTTTAAATGGGGGAGATGCGCATTCTAGAAAGATGACGCGTGGATTGTTTGTGGGGGCCACCGTGTGGGATGAAGTTGAACTTGATTCGACTTTTTAGGGTTGATTTGCGCCGGGGGCAGTACCATTGGAGGGCATGTACTATCTAGGCCCTCACTTGGCCCACAAGGGCCAAGGGAGGGTTAGGGTTACTGGGTTAGGGTTAGGGTTAGGGTCAGGCACAAACCTATTATTGGGAATAAACTAAACATTAATCCTCCTTTATCTAAATTTGGGACCCGTGATCCAATTATAATAATTAACATGTTGGTAAGTGAAAATTCACTTTTATTATTATATGCTTTAGGGACCTCTTTTTTTTATTGGGATTTTTTTTACTGGAATTTGTGAGGTTAAGAATTCAGAGACAGTGATGATGTGATGACTGATGTGGTCTTCCGTGATTTCTAGAAGTTATATTCTTTTGCTGGAATCATGAATTTTCAACTATTTGATAAAGTCAAAAGTAGCATTTGAATTACTCAGAATTTCTGACTTTTTTGACAATGGCCTATTTTTCCACTAGATTTTCTACTAAGAATTTGGTATATTGGAATTTTTTTTTTTTTTTGACATAATGTGATGGTTTATTCTCTGATATTTGCAAATGTGATGTTTCTTCTTAAAGATCAAGGCTCTTGTCAACATTGTGGTAGGTTTTATTACTCTCTCTATATTATATCTATTTATATAGATAGATTAGGTTAGTTTAGGATTATAATAGTTTACCATTAATCTCATGTAATAACCAAAACTGAAAAAAATATGAACGCCCTCACCAGCTGTCTTCAAATTTTATTTGAGCAGTGATTGCCCTATCATAAAATTGACCATATGATGAATACCATGATTAACCACCGATAGTTGGCTCCACCATAAAGAATAACAACTATCAGGTGGGCCCAAAAAAGTTCATCGCCCCCATCCAAGTTCATCACTGTGTAGGAAGCAGATGCAGTGCATTTTTTTTTTTTTCCTTTTTTCGGAACCACAATGAAAACTTTCATCAAAAGAAAATAAGGATACAAAAAGAAAAAAAAAAAACACACGCACACAAAGACAAGACGAGAGAAGGGAGAAGTACAAAACCATTATACCATCCCCAACCCCTATTACGACATCATACCCACAGGAGGAGACAACTTGTCAATCACTTGCTTGGCTAATGCATCTGCTGAGGTGTGACATATAATGACTAATTTATAATGTGGAGCCAATTTATATTGGTCGATCACGTTATTAATCGTATTGTCAACCTTATGGTGGGGTTAACTCTGATTCCAGTCACATTTAAAGATGACTCAAATGTGAGAGTACTCATTTTGAGCGGCTAGAATTCCAATATGCCACCATGGAATTCTATCCTTTCACATTGGAAATTCTCTAACTCAAGGACTCAGGGGATATAAACTCTTATAAATTATGACATGTGTCGTAGTTTTATGGCTGAGGCCTAGGGGTTGGCCAAGTACAAGGTAGTTGTGAGATCTAACCATCCATAAAGACAAATATGAAATTGACTGGACATTGAAAGCTGTCCTTACAGACATGTCTATCATGGTTTAAGGTTTCTTTTTTTTTTTTTTTTAGTTAGGAATAGTTTAAATTGATAGAAGCTGATCAAGCACAAAAGTACAGCTTCATGTTCAGCAATACTGTATCGAATTAGAGAAGAAAACTGATAATCTATAAAGATTTGCCTTGTATTGCATGACCTTGTCATACTGGTTCGACAAGCGATCGACTTAGGTCAGTAAAAGTAGGTCCCACTTGTTATACTTGGTAGTCTTTTGCCTTAATTGTTGGAAGGTGGACCATCAACAATTTTCATTATAGGGGAATGTGATCTTCACTTGCAGAGGTTCTTTCTTCTAGTGAAAGTGTATAACATTATTTTTTTTTCTTTTTTTTTTTTTACTGTAAATTTGAAAATGTTGCTTTTACAACTTTCTAGATTACACTTAATAGATGAATGAATAATATTGACATTCGTTACAAATCAAAAGGATACATTCTGAATTTTTAGGCTGATAAGGTTTTTTTTTTTTTTTTGGAGCAAAATTGAAGACTACTTCAGAATTTTTCTAAAGCCTCATTGTCCTGTGTGAATAAAGTGAAAAGTCAGGTTTCTCCACCTAGACGCATGTTTCATTGTGGAAATTTAGTAACATGTTCGGAGAACTTCACAACTGACGTCTCCCCGAAATTCTCCAAACGCTTACCATTAAAATTTTGAAATTTAAAAGGCTAAATCAGGCATCTTACTGAAGCGTATTCTGCTCATTGTGGCAAGTTCTCATCAATCTTTCTAACCACTAAAGCCAACATGGATCTAAAATTAGCCGCTTCTTAGACAACTCTTTTACTCGGGATTCCTCACTTTCGGCCTGTTTGTCAGCTTCCAAAAAAACTTCGAGGAATTCATAGTGATGTGGGCTGTACGGAGGGATAGATAAGGTGGCTGAATAATCATTTTCTAAACGAAGGGGAAACCATATGGCATATGACGGTCTTCACTTTCAGCTCCATTGATAGGAAGGTAAAGTCCTCAAATTGTTAGAAATCCAACATCAAGAAAACGAGCAGGCCCTACGCACTTTAACCTATCTTTCTCGTTTGGGATGACACTTCTTTTATTCCCTGGATTTCAATGAAAATTTACACAGTAAACCAGAGTTTTACTTTTGGACAAGTGGGTCCCAGAAACTGGGGACGCTTTGATGAATGATGAAGCCCCAAAGCAACACAAAACTCGAAATACAGACTCCCAGATTCCACAGTATGCACAGTAAAGTTACCTTGGATTTTTATTTAGTCGTGGAGAGGGTCCTGTTAGGAGACATTACCAACACAGGACGATACATAACATAATAGCCCTTGTTTTATTTAACATAATAGCCCTTGTTTTATTTAATTAGTATTGTTACCTCCAATCACTGAAGAGTAGGCATTATTCCTTTTGCTACTGCATCAGACATCCATTGCAGGACAAATTTTGTCGGCAGTTTGTATAGCCCACTTGCTCAAATCCAAAACCATTCCTAAATCGCATGTATTTGGGCTGATCCTTTATATTCTAAAGCCGGCTGGGGTAGAAAATATGCCGGCAAAGCAAGGAACCCCATTTCTCAGATCATGGAGGACCTGTGAGGCTGTGACTACACAAATGGACTGCGAACAAATTAAAAAAAAATTGGAACAGTCTTTATTTAGGTTGAACTGGAGCTCAATTCTCCTTACAGCCCCCCTTTTCCCTCCCTCTTTAGAGGCCCATTTACTAGAGAGAATTCTTTTCTATTCCTCAACATATCTGGAATTCATTTGTCAGAATTTCTAATGTTGAGGCCAACCCATGAGACTGCGCTTGGATGGGACCCACTTCATTCATATATTGTGGGGGCCAAACAGTAAGCTGCATTGGTGATGGTGTCCCTGCTCATGGACCCACCCACTGATACATGTGCGTCCGCACTCCTGAATGTGATCGTGGAAACCAACCCATGGAGGCACTGCGCACCCACTCTTAAAACACATGGATGGGGAGGCACACTCACACAAGTGATCATTTTGGGGTTGCAAACAAGCATTAAGGTGCCCTAGTATGACCCAAACTTGATGTCAATGGATTCGTCCCATCCATGAAGACGTGTGTATGGTGGAACCCATTTAAGAAATCCAAACAACAATTCCATAGAACCACGGGATTAATTTCCTATAAGGAATTCAAACATTCATAAGTTCCATAATTCCAACTAATTCATCGCATGGCAATATGACAATGACTTGTACTAGAGTTATACAAGGGAACTCATAAAGTCCATAGACAATAGATGAGATATGGCTACAGTGAAAAATTCCAATGTATTATGTATGTGCCACCAATATCTAAGAAAAAAAATTAACCATTCAAATATACATAAATATATATATATATATACCTTACAAAAAATACAATCCTTTCTCTGCTGGTAGGTCTTGCAGTTGGTAAGTCCATGTCTGCAAAACCAATGGGGCCCACTTCCATGATCAACATAATTGATTCAATGAATGGGCAGAATTGTAACTTCAGGTACATAACTGCAAAACACAACAGAATATTGAAACTTGAGATCTAAAAGGCTTCTTTTCCCTGAATTTAGAATTTGTAGAAGTTACACTAGAATTTCGTGTAGAAAGTCATAATTATTACATGAAATCCAAAATCCCAAGTAAAATGCAGTTGGTGTAGTTTTAAAATGAATGAGATGAGGAAGACAATAGGGACATGTCAGCTAACCATTTATATAACTTCATTGTACTTGAAAACACAGTCATAAAGTCTCCCTCCCAAAAACTGAGCAACCTCTGGATGCTTCACCTGTCAAAAGGGATAAAGAACATTCAATAGCTTCCCCTTAAAATGAAACATTTTTTGTCGTTGGGGTCAATAGGCATGAACTAAAAAATTCTAAATGGTCTTAGGATTTTCATCTTCATGACTTCATCAGATACAACAGAAAAACTCCCACACTGTCTTCTTTGATTGGATTAGAATCTAGCTAAACCTGGTCTACTCAGGCAAATTGCATTTTAGTATAGAGTATTATTTTCCAATAAAAATAAAGGCACATGTAAGTTATTATTTGATCTCGCTACACCACACCCAGTGAGCAGATGATACCCAACTCTTGTAAAAAAAAATCCTAAGTTTTGACTTTGAAATATTGATTACCAAGAAAATTAGCGCAGTTAGTGAAAAAATACAAATGACTGCAGGAAAGTAATACCATTCCAATCTTCACTGAATCACATTTCAGTTGAGCATAAAGATTTGTCTCTATTCCTCGTCCCTGCAGGAAAAAAAAAGGGTTATATTCAGACCTGACACCTATGAACTCTGCTATTCTGAATTTCATTTCAATCTGTTGACGATCATATAATACTAATCGTAATACCATTCCCTCCAAAATAACTAGGTCTGCATCACTTGCTAGGTAAGCCAGCTCCTGCGCTACACTCGTGAGATCAATAACCTGCAGAGAAGTCCAAAGACTTGAGGAAAAAGAAAAAGGCTATAAAAAAAATTAAAAACAAAATAACCTCAAATTCCCACGAGAGTAATCTCTAGGTGATGTAATCATGTAACACATGATATTGAAATATAGGTAAGGCAGTGGTTGTTATCTTCTTACCGGTAGATCATTACCAGAATTGGCAATAAGAAGACCAGATGTATCAACACCACAAAGATGCCCATTTTCATCCTTCAACTGATGACATAGAGGGAGAAAAATCGGAGCTAAGCACAGGAAAAATAAAATAAAAAAAAAACTAAATACTGGCGTGCATTTGCAAACTAATGTATTCCAAGCAATAAATCGATGTCTTTATCACCTTTGATATAATCTGAAGCAATTCAGTGTAAGTTACATCATTAATAGAAGGTAGGTCATTGGCAGCTAAAACCACCTGCAGAAATAATAAAAAAATCTTAGTAAGTGGGTATAAGTAGAGAACAGAATTTTGACCTGATGTTGTTACAGGTCTCACAAGGGATCAGTTACCACTTAACCCCTGAAAAGAAAATTTTAACCAAGAATGCAATCAGACTATGTTTGGCAAACTAATACATGATAAAATGCCTACCGATTTAAAAAGGAAGATATACAGAACCTAAAAGTCTAGGAGGATTTTTTGCGCTTGGTGGCTGGCCATAAGTCTGGAGAAAATTCGGCTGAATGACTGAAAATTTGGATGGAACTGCTGAAAGCATGAACAATTTGACAGATGGACATCTTTTAGGAGATCAGCTTTCTCCAAAATTAAGTTGACAACCAGTTCATTTCATCAGATTGGAAGATATCATCTATCCCCAAATAAAAAAGGGCCCAATTTCTGTCTAGCTTTGACCTAGTGTCAATCATTCATTGTCTGCTAGAACCTTTTTCCTGTCAATTTGGGGTATGCCACGTATTACTTCCATTCAAAGTTGACTTGAACTTTGGTTTGGTAAATTTTTATGACTGTCTGTCTGTTGGACACCAACCCTCCTTTCCCAGCCTTGGGATCAGCACATACCGAGGAACGAAATATCATGGAGGACTTATTCAAAGAAAGATATAAAAAAAAATGGGGCGACAAAACAACACATATGAAGGACCAACTTGGAGAAGGGGCCATCAAATAAAGGACCATTAAACGAGAGAATATTTTTAACGCAGTCAAATGAAAGGATTAATATCATCAAGAGAGGCCATCGATGACAAGCAACTAATCCATTGATGCGTGCGCAACAGGCCATCCAAATGTAGGATGTACCTAATATGTCATCCAAATGTAGGATGTACCTAATATGTCAGGTCAGATTAGAAGCAATCAATCTCTTATTAGGAAAAAGGGTGTTACATGAAAAAACAGGTACAACAAAGAAGAGGTTAGAAACTAAGAATTATGCCAACCCCAGAAAAATAGGATAAGGTTTAAGTAATGATGAGCAACAGGCAAAGAGTCCATCATCTAGAGAGTGTGCAATATTGACACATTTGATAGAGATGTGCAGGTACAACATGCCTAGACACATTCATGTCCAAGAAGGATGTTTTCGGACATGCCATAGCCAACCAATATCGATCTCCCAGCTAAGCCACAAGGTGATATGCCATATCGAAAATGTTCACACTGATGTGACATTCACAAGTTTATAGTTCAGTCAGCAAACCACTAGTTTAATAAAACAGGCTGCCATCCACATTTAATGGCCACATGTTCACTAGATGGCTCATCATCATCCAACTAGTATCGTTGTTTAACTGTGGCCAATCCAGATCCTTGCCGGGCCATTGCTACTGAGGCCAATCAAAGAATATGCTAGTGTTGACAGGGCAAGAGCACCATGGAGCTATGATACCCGGATACGGGATGGATACGGCAAGGACACATGATGGACACGGATTTTACACATAAAAAGTGAAGTATCAGATACGATACGACACGATATGTTGCCCATTTTGATGTATCCTCGCATCATAGTCATGGAGGCTAGAATCAGTGGAAAATAAAAATAGAAAAATGGTTTTTTTTTAATTTTCTGTGGGAGTGTAATTTGCGCATATTCCAAGAGAGTGAAATATGGAAGTACATGCCCTTTCTAGATTGTATGTTTATGTGATTTGGTAGGCTAATGGGGTCATTTACTGTGTTCAGTTTCAGTGAAGTTTTCTGTCTCATGTACAGGTTCATCTTTATTTTTGTAATAAAGTTATATCGTTACTTCTAAAAAGGTTCAGACCACTGCCAATTTGACTCGACCATAAACTCCCTAACATTATATAAAGACATTAGAAGGTACAAAGGTCAAATCAGGATATGCAAAATCAACATTCTCCATAAATCATGGCAAAATTAGACTTCAATATGAAGTTTGAAGACACACATTGTATACTAATTGAATGTGCATTTTGTGTCCAAATAGGTTATATCTGTAGGAAAAACAAAAAGTGGTGGGATAAGAGTATGAAAGGAGAGGCACTGATCAAAGGTGGGTCCAAGCTGTCACAACAGAGCTGGACTGTACATGCAGTCTGCTCCTAGGAGAATTCTCCAACGTACCTAAAGGCAATAAAATTATAAATTCAGTTGTTTCATAGAAAGTCTCTGTTTTTCTTGTGTTGTAACATTAATGTGAAGCAGAAACTCACATATTCTTCATATAAAAGGTTTCTTCCATATAGCTCATACAAGAAAAAGTGATAGAAATAACATTTAAAAAGAAATTGACAGAAATCTTTTTTCAAATACAGTTAGAAGTAGTCGAGCAATGAAAAAAAAAAAAGAAGAAGAAGAAGAAGAAGAAAAAAAATCAAGCAATGCAACAGAATTTGTTTGGCACAACGAACCTGTGTCCCACGTTTAAGTAACTCTCTTGCAAATGGTAATATACCCAATATGATATCAGCACCAGAATTATCAACAAAAATGACAGCCTATAATAATAGAAAAGACCTAGTTAGTGCATGCCCACAAAGTAAAGCGTCATACATACAAGTTTCTCAATAAGACCAACAAAAGTATAACTAATTAAAAATTTTAAAATTTTGTCAGAGTGAATATGGATTTAAAGTGGAAAGAAATATCAAGTCCTGAATTAGAATGGCAATGGGTGAATAATTTTCAACCTTTCACCAGCAGAAGCATAGATTAACTGATCAAACCTATTACAGTAAGCTTGCTTACAGAAAATCAATAGAAAGTAACTAAAATTAATTCATCACCAAAAGAGTGGACCAGCTAAAAATGGATCTATGGTATATATTTCAATGTGTAAGTCGCTTGAATGAGTATCACTTGAATCGACATACATGCGAACAGAATTTATGAGTATGGTTGAGGGGTGCACATGGATATCCAGTATCATCACCGTCTCAACAACAATTCAGTCAAAAAAAGAGAAAAAAGAAAAAAGAAACGAATAGAAGATAACTGAGGCTTTAAAAAAGAATCTGTGAAAATTCAGTCAAACTAAAGCCCTATGTCTAGAAAGACTTCAGAACAAATTCAGCTAGAATAGCATACAAAGCAAAACGGAAAGGAAGAAAGAATAAGTGCACCTTCTTCCAAGACTTCCTACTCCACTTCAGTTTAAAAAGGTCCAAGTCATCAATAACCCAGGGTCGAGAAACGAGGCTCTGACAACTTGCTAGAAAAGACATTCCATCTTTTGCAAAAACCTCTGCAAGCTTTAACAAATAATAGAGAGGCACGTCAGGAAGAATGGAGATTAAAGAAGAAAACAAAAATCAATACAACATTGGAGCTTTCATATAAGTTGATATATATATATATATATATATATATATATATATATATATATATATATCAGATTCAAAATCAGATTGATTCAGATACATCCTGAGATTGAATCTAACTTCTATCCACTCTTGAAGAATACCTCTTTATATATTATATAATTTATTAGCAATGATGTGCACTGCTTCTAAGAAATTCTTCACACCTTTTCTTCATGATACTCAAAATGTTGACCGTTTGAAATATGGATAACAACTGGATACTAATAATTGCCTAAACTTTGTTAGACTTCAAATGAAAAGAAATAAAATGATGCTGAGCATCCCTTGCCCTCCAAGAACTTATTTACCTGGGCGGATCCCAAGTCAAATATGTTTCCAGCAAGTATTCCCCTAATCAGGTTTTCCAGGCGCTTGCCTCCGTCTTCAATGGCATCATTAAGTTGGACAACCCCTTTAAATAGTGAGATAGCTTTAGCATTTTCATCATCCTGTGACATTATAATGTATTAAATGGACCAAAATAAAATTAGAAAATAAGGATAAACGATGATGACAAATTGATTCGGCACCCCACATTTTGTGAAGTTGACATATACCTTAACTTTCTTGAATATATCCTTGAATCCCAATTCTCTAAGGACCTGCTCACGAAGCCTACAAAGAAGCTACAATTTTTCCAAGATACTGAAGCCATTAGTAACTGATGTAAATAAATAGCTGAAGCCATTAGTTTCCATCATGGAGTAACCATGTAGCCATGTGAATAAAGAATTAAGCAATTGTGAGTTGACTTACAACGCAATCTGGTGGCCCGCCATGACTTTGGGGATCTCTTTTTATGTCCTCCAGCATAGCCGTGTACCTTTCCATAACCAATATTGAAGTAAAATCAAGTTAGAGAAGCAAGCAATAATTGGCAGTCACAAATTGGATTCACAAGCATAACATAAGGAGTTTGTATGCCGTTTTTAATGAATAAAATGACTAAACAAGGTCCAAATGTAGTTACTAATCGATGCATCTGAACATTGAGGCAGATCAGGATAAGAAATACTCAATACTGTAATCTCAATCTCATAACTAATGCAATAAGAATATAGTTAAGAAGGGATTATACAAATCAATCTAAAACTAAGCAAGTTCATAGCCCATCATGTCAGCTGTGCACATCCCAATCACTTTCAGATAACCTCATGTTAACTAGAATGATAAGACGAACCAGTTTCCAATAGTAAAATCAAGAACATGATCACTCAAAGACAACGGCAATTCTATCACATACAAGTAAAACTAGCAAGCCAAAAGGAAATGTGAAGAACCTTGCTGCAAACTTTTCAGCTTTTATAGGAGCATCATCAACTGTTGTATCACTCTCTGCACGTTCCCTGCATATAAAAAAAAAAAAAAAAAGAGTGAATATGCATATATTTCTTCCTGAACAGACAATTATATGTTCCAGTGCTTAAATTGTCTAATTGAATAATCGCAACATCTGCAATTTTGGAACATCCAAATGAACACGCTCTCATTAATTATCCCAAGGCATTTAAAAAAAAGGGAAGTGCCAATATAACTACAGTAGTTTCTTCTACCAATATAAATATGGCACTAAAAAACCATATGAAAAGATGCCTATTGTATTTTAATTGACAGTCACTTTCACAAGAAAACTTTAGTAGTTTAAAGTGTTTTCAATTATTAAAGAGCAAAGCCACACTTCACTAAGGCATTCTCCCAAAAACAATATGTTTACCTCATATGGGATGAGTCCACCTGGATAAATGACAATCGAGGAGGAATGATTATGGATTAGTGGTACGCGAAATACAAAGCAAATAAAAAATCTTAGTTTTAGGTCCTCAAAGTTAAACTTTAAAACTTAAAGTGATAACATCAAACGGTGACTAATGTTTGGATCAGAGTCAAATTAGGATGAGCACCACTTCAAAGAGTGTAGGTGTGCGCATCAATGGATTGGATTAATCATAGCCATGTAAGCAAAGAGGAGAGTAACGAAAACAAAAGCACTCTCTTTCAAACCCTAATCCCCAAAACAAAAACCTGGAAGATGTACCCTGCAATCTCTATGCGTAGGATCCTCAAGAAAGGGACCAATTGAAACAATCAAAAGACATTAAAATGGATATAAACCCTAGAATGCACAAAATCGTTCTGTATATATATAAATCTAGAGAGAGAGAGAGAGAGTAGGGACCTGAAAGATGGAACGGAATTGGAGAAGAGATCGATCCAGAGGATCTCGGTGGGCGTTGGTTTGCGGGGATTGTCGGAATCGAATCTGTACGGAATTGTGCAAGCTCTGTAATTTGAATCGATGGGAGTCATCAGCAATGGGAAAGGCACCATTGCCGAAGAGCTTTCCATCCTCTTTCTCTCTCCTTCTGATAATCTTCTTCTTTTGGCTCTCTAGATTTTAGGTCTCTTCTGTGGATTTCGTCGCTGAGTTTCTCTGATTCCTCCTTTTTTATTACTTTCTTCCTTCAGCACAGCAGAGCAGAGAAAAGAAGGAGCCGAAGAGAGAAAGAGAAATAGCAGGGGACTTGGAATTTGGGATTTGGAATTTGGAATTTGGAATTTGCGAAGATGATTTTCCCCACCGACCAAGGGAAAGGGGAGGGAAGGGAAAACTGGAATACAAGGAATGGGAATTCAGGAAACGAAGGAAGCGCGAAAAAGGCAGAGACGGGAGCTCACTTTTGTCGGACGAAAATGCCCCTCAACGTGGGCAGGTGAAATGTTTTGCTGCTAGCTGTTACCCGTTGGACGAATTGAACCGCTAATGTGAATTTTGGCATGTGAAACTGGATCTGAAAATTATTTGTATGGCTTAACATGGAAAACGAGTGAGGACCCACTAGTAAAATAAATGCCCCTTCTCTAATGTAATGTCGATCTTTTCCGAGTTTTATTAAAATAAGAGTTGGGCATCACACTAAAAATATTAGATTTTCTTTAAAATTATTTTATTTACGTATTTTATAACTAAACAGTTTGACCGATCGGCCATTGTTCAAGTGAACTTCTTTTTGACTAAAAAAACAGCCTTGGCACACACGGGATAAAAGCCCATACAAATGAAAAGGGAGCCCGCACATAAAATAAAAAAAAAGTTACACGTGGGAAGGAGTGGCATACTCAGGGTTCGCTGCGAGAAGAAAACTGCCACTATAAAGAATAGTTCTCAATTGGAGTGAGATTTGAAGAGGCATATATGAGAGTATCTTGATCAGTTTAAATTTTTCGAAAGTGACTTCGCTAAAGGTATTCATCTACGGCAAGTCCAAACCTTTCCGAACTCTCTAAAAGTAGACAATGTAATTGTGTGGGGATATTCCCCAAGATGACCGACCATAGCCTTCGGCCTCGGCAAAAAGGCCACTTTGGCAAACGTGCCAATTGGTCTCGACCAGTACTTGGAAAGAGCCAGAGTCTCCATTTCGGCTCTCAGCTATGTGCCCCATTTCGGTAAAATGCCCTTGACTTCGGTCTCGGTACATCGGTACAAGCATTAGACCAGAGCTGCAGTCTCATCATGCTCCATCTCGGTCCCATGCTCCACCTCGGTCTCGGTCAGACTGCTGATCAGGACGACCATGGGCAGCTGTCCGGAACAGGATAAGAGCACCGCCTAAATCCCTGACACAGCTGTACCGTCCAGACGTCGGAGCATGGCCCGATAGGACAGAGTGGGCTACGATGGGACTACAATTAAAGAAAAGTAGGCTACGATGGGACAGCTTCTCAAGTGCTTGCCCCAAAGTCCACTCTCCTCCTCTATAAATACAGAAGCCTTCAAAAAGTAACATGGAGGCCATCCACATGCTGCTGGTACGCCGTCTCATCCCACACTTCATCTCCTACCTCTGTTTAGTCCTGCACCTGCAACTAACAAAGGCATCGGAGAGCCCTGCGCTGCCCAAGCCAGGGTCCTCTGACCTTCTTCTTCCTCCCCTTTCAGGCTCGAGGCATCGGTTCTTCTATCACAACCACAACCAAGGAGCTACAATCTCCGTCCTCCTCCAGAGAGGGCCGCAAAATCACCCCCTCCCCCCGGGTCTGTGAGTTTTTGTGCGCTTACAATTGGCGCCGTCTGTGGGAAAAGATCAAAAAGCCATCTTCCCAAACACCTTACCTCGAAGAGCTAGAGAGGGACGATTTCAGCAGCAACTTCATCAACTCCAGTTCGGCATCGTCTTCCACGACGCATGGAAGGTTGTCGACGATCCTGGAGATCCTGATCAAGCAGCTCATGGCAAAGCAGATGAAGAACGGCGACGCCCGGGGAGGCGCCCATCTTGGCGACGCCCATCTCGAGGCCACCCCAAGCTCGGTGACGCCCAAGGGCACTCCCATCGCGGCGACGCCCGACGCCCCTCCCAGGCTCGGCGACGCCCGACGTCCCTCCCAGCTCGGCGACGCCCGAGGATACTCCCAGGCTCGGCGACGCCCGACACGCGGCGCCCGACGCCCTCTCATCTCGGCGACGCCCATCTCGGTGACGCCCTCGGCGGCAGTACCTCCTCCAGCTCGATAGGCAACCAATCTGTTCCACCTCAAGGAGAGCTGCTAAAAATCCCTCGCGGCCCTCGCTTCAGCGGCACGATCCTTAGCCGTCAGCTTCGATCGCACGATCCTCTACCGCCATTGGCGGCACGGTCCTCTACTATCAGCTTTGATGGCATTATCCTTTGCCGCTGGGATACTTCATCAACTTCAGCTGCAATGCTATTCTCCAGCTCGGCAGAAGTAGACTCTCCAGTTCGGTAGTAGTGCATCGAGGCCACCAGCTTCGGTAACAGTACCAGCTGGGCGAGCATGACTCGGTCCTCTCCAGCTCGGCAGCAGTGCCTTCTCCCGCTTGGCAGCAGTAACATTCACCCTTTTCAGATGAAATCCCAAAAGCAGGCTCGATGATGCCACCAGCCTCGAGAAACAAAATTATACTGGCCCCGGTAAGAGTACCAGTCAGTGAAGTCCCGATCTCGGCATACAGCATCTCGGTCCTGCACCAGATCGCTGCCCGACAGATTACACTGGCCTCGGTAAGAGTACCAGCCAGTTAAGTCCCGATCTCGGCATAAAGCATCTCGGTCCTGCACCAGATCGCTGCCCGACAGATTACACTGGCCTCGGTAAGAGGCCCAGCCAGTTAAGTCCCGATCTCGGCATAAAGCATCTCGGTCCTACACCAGATCGCTGCCCCAAAGATTACACTGGCTCCGGTATAAGTACCAGCCAGTTAAGTCCCGATCTCGGCATTCAGTATCTCGGTCCTGCACCAGATCACTGCCCGACAGATTACACTGGCCCCGGTAAGAGTACCAGCCAGTTAAATCCCGATCTCGGCATAAAGCATCTCGGTCCTGCACCAGATCACTGCCCGAAAGATTACACTGGCCCCGGTAAGAGTACCAGCCAGTCTTCAGAATAATCAGGCTCGGTGACGCCACTAGCCTTGAACAAAAACAACCATCAAGCTCGGTGCCGGCACCAGCTTTGAAAAACCGAGAGGTTATTTAGCTTCCAACCTCAAAGTGTTTGGAACTCTAAGAGGTCAAAAGCTGGGGGGCTTTGTGTGGGGATATTCCCCAATATGACCGACCATAGCCTTCGGCCTCTGCAAAAAGGCCACTTTGGCAAACGTGCCAATTGGTCTCAACCAGTATTTGGAAAGAGCCAGAGTCTCCATCTCGGCTCTCAGCTATGTGCCCCATTTCGGTAAAATGCCCTTGACTTTGATCTCGGTACATCGGTACAAGCATTAGACCAGAGCTGCAGTCTCATCATGCTCCATCTCGGTCCCATGCTCCACCTCGGTCTCGGTCAGACTGCTGATCAGGACGACCATGGGCAGCTGTCCGGAACAGGATAAGAGCACCGCCTAAATCCCTGACACAGCTGTACCTTCCAGACATCGGAGCATGGCCCGATAGGACAGAGTGGGCTACGATGGGACTACAATTAAAGAAAAGTAAGCTACGATGAGACAGCTTCTCAAGTGCTTGCCCCAAAGTCCACTCTCCTCCTCTATAAATACAAAAGCCTTCAAAAGGTAACATGGAGGCCATCCACATGCTACTGGTACGCCGTCTCATCCCACACTTCATCTCCTACCTCTGTTTAGTCCTGCACCTGCAACTAATAAAGGCATCGGAGAGCCCTGCGCTGCCCAAACCAGGGTCCTCTGACCTTCTTCTTCCTCCCCTTTCAGGCTCGATGCATCGGTTCTTCTATCACAACCACAACCAAGGAGCTGCAATCTCCGTCCTCCTCCAGAGTGGGCCGCAAAATCACACACCCCCCCCGGGTCTGTGAGTTTTTGTGCGCTTACCGTAATGAAAAAAGCTAGGGTAGAATTCAGACGAGACAGGGGCCAAGGCTCCCATAGAAATTTATGAAAACCCCCATAATATCTGAATTTCCATGTTTTTTTTTCTAAATTGTCCTCTATAAGAAATTTTCCTTTTCACACGGTGATTCCTATTCAACCAAAGGAAGAATAGCCGAAAATGAAACGAGCATTTCGAGGTAGCTAAGCTTATTATCCAATTCTAGACGGAATCAGCCATGCACAAGCTTGTGACATCAACAGCAATCCACCCGCACTACTATGCAACAACCGAAAGAACCATAAAATAATTGTCGAGGACAACAACAAAGCCTGCACGTGGGAGGTTTCTTACTCAAAATTATTATAGTTTCACTAGGAAATTAACCGTAGATCCAAGAAGGAATGCTTCGCCACAGTCAACACACAAAAACTGCTAATGAAAATATCATTACCATACTTCCATTAGTAGACCTCCTTATCATCTATCTCTCAATAGTCTCTGACCACAAAAAAAGAGGTCAGTACAAGAACTTGATTGACACTTAGACGTGTAATGCTTAACTGCAAGACTACGGTGTTGTCAAATAATAAAGGACCAAAGAGTCCGGAATATCAATCCACGGAAAAAGATGGAACAAGCGATGAATCTAATTTAAATATAATTGAACAAAGATATAGCCAATATAGATAATTGAAGTAAATAATTGAAACTACTAAACAAAAAATAGAATCAAAACTAAATGGAGGGTGAAGTAAAATCAAGCTACTCTAACGGAAACTTTTTTCCCCACCACAAATGCAGTGTTAACCTCATTACACCCATCTAAGATATAATTGTGGAAATACCGGTCAGAGGCATTAGAGTTGTGAGGACTCGAATATGGCTTTAATTACAGGTATCATTCCAATAATTTAAAACAATACACAAGCTTAGAAAGAGGTGAGGCAGATGTGGAAAGAGTTCTCTGTTTCTCAGGAATCATGGTGATCGCTGACCACACCTCTATTAGTAGTAGACCTACTTATCATCTGTCTCTCAGCAGGCTCTTCTTAACTTTCGGTATTTTCTAACGATTTATCGTTGGCCTCAGGAGTAAAAAAAAAGGTCAATGCACATCCCAAAAACACATATTCCCCCTAGAATTATAAGAAAATATTTCATGTCAAACCCGTTTGAGTGACCCCAAATGAACCTAATTGACCCTATGATGGCTCCCACCTTTCCAAAGGCACCGAACAACCCATGGCACGTAGATCGAAATTGTGCAGGGAAGAGCTCAGCTGGTACAATGAACGTGGTCGTGTTGGGCCCCAAATTAGAGAAAAAGAAGGTGAGACCATATATGATGAAGAACCCGGCCTGTATTCATGTGATCATCATACCAATAGGTATATTTTACCCCCATGGCAAACAGGCAAATGGACATAAAAAAGAACCCCATCATCTGAATTTTCATTCTCCCGATGCGGTCGATGAGAAAGACAGTAGCCCAGTAGCCGGGAATCGTCGAACATGCGGCCATGACGGTTTAGAGTTTCGCCACGAGGAAGGCTTCCCCACAGGCAGTGTAGGATCGAGGGTCTCCAATTCTGGATCCGTAGATCTTTGATTGAAAGAGGGTAATACAATAAAATACTATATCAATCAACATCCATGTAGCTGCACAACCGAACAAGTGTTGGCCATTCTGCCCAAGAAATTCCTTGGAGAAGAGGCTGTAATGTAGGGGCTCTGGAGGAGTCTCCCATTGGATATGATCCAATGATATGCCTAGCAACTCCTGTGCATCCTTGACTGCCTGTGGTATGTTTTGCTGCCACCGAAGCTGTGTGCCTGACACAACTGGAAAAAACTTAAAAGTATTTTTTATTATCATATATTCATAGGTCAATAATGGCATGTTTTGCTGTCTGCAATAAAATATTTTTAAATTTAAGAATATGCAGTAGAGTTTAAATTAAAAGATTTGATACATTCTATAGATAGATATCTTAATGCCACTGAAATATAATGTGAAATCCATTGTATGAATTGAATTACACTCTTCAAGGAAGAATATAAAGCACAGCAACCTCGGGCATTCGCATATCATGTTGACAAATACTTATTTTAAAAGATTAAACTGATACATAATGGTGTAATAATATATAAGCAAGATTTAAATAAGTTGTACCTTGGAGTTTCGGGCATCATCATCCGCTAGTAGAAAGTGAGCACCGCCGGTGCTGCTCCGAACAAAACGATCAACCTCCAAGCCAAATCGACATCTTCGAGTGGCCGGTAATCCAACGGCCGAGATGGGCCCTGATCATGGTAACAGCACCGCTGACAAGGATTCCCAAACCTTGCATGGAGAAGACGGCAGCGATGAAGGACCCACGCGTCTCCTTGTTTGACGTCTCCGACATTAAGAGGCTAGAGAGAGGATGATCTCCGCCTATCCCTATTGACAGGCTATCACGACCCGGGAACGAGATCAAAGCAATCAGGGCTTAACCCCGGGTCGCGAATGCAATCATACTTACTCCCGTGAATCCCAAACTAGCTTGAGACTCACAAGGGATCTATCTTGCATACCTGTCAAATGTACATTTTTGCGGAAATATATATACATTGACAATAATTAACTTTACATTAAAAGTAAAGTCCACATATACAAAGTCACAGTCTAATAAAGTTCACCACTGTACTGCCAAAACCTAATGCAGGGGACACCATATACAATTCCAAAGTGGATAATTATCTATGTCCATTCTATCAATCCTCCTGGAGGAATGGAATTGACTTCCTCCACTAGAGGCGCAGCCTCACCTGGACGGGCAACTAGGCCTATAATGCCATCAATAACATTATGAAAACGACGGTTCAGCAATATATAAACAAATATATAATAATTCATGTTAAATCTGTCCATTTCTCAACGTAACAACTCTAGACAGTTAAATCTAGAACAGTACAATATCCTGTACAGTATAGCCAATTAACAAACAATGACTAAATTACAACTATAATAGTATTATTCTCATTCAATTCAGTTTCTTCTCAATGGAAGTAGTTAGTCAGTTCATTTCATTCATTTCATATCATTCATTGATTACATTGAGTATTTATTAGATGGCTTATGAGACTCTTTAATCCAATTTTATTAGATGACTTATCAATTCAGTGACTTTTCAGTCTAATATGTGGGATCTAGAATGATATAAATTAGACGGTTCTGTGAGACGTTCTGGCCAAACATTAGCTGGGATCAATTCAGTGACTTTTCACCCACATTTTAGTAAGTTGTGCACATCCCAATCACTTTTAGATAACCTCACGTTAACTAGAATGATAAGATGAACCAATTTCCAATAGTAAAATCAAGAACATGATCACTCAAAGACAACGGCAAATCTATCACATACAAGTAAAACTAGCAAGCCAAAAGGAAATGTGAAGAACCTTGCTACAAACTTTTCAGCTTTTATAGGAGCATCATCAACTGTTTTATCATTCTCTGCATGTTCCCTACATATAAAAAAAAGAGTGAATATGCATATATTTCTTCCTGAACAGACAATTATATGTTCCGGTGCTTAAATTGTCTAATTAATTGAATATTCGCAACATCTGCAATTTTGGAACATCCAAATGAACACGCTCTCATTAATTATCCCAAGGCAATTAAAAAAAAGGGAAGTGCCAATATAACTACAGTAGTTTCTTCTACCAATAAAAATATGGCACTAAAAAACCATATGAAAAGATGCCTACTGTATTTTAATTGAGAGTCACTTTTACAAGAAAACTTTAGTAGTTTAAGGTGTTTTCAATTATTAAAGAGTAAAGCTAAGGCATTCTCCAAAAAACAATATGTTTACATCATGTGGGATCAAACTGGATGCATGACAATCGAGGAGAAACGACAATAGAAAGCTTTGAATACGGCAAGCTGATCAAAAATCTTAGTTTTATAGGTCCTCAAAGTTAAACTTAAAGTGATAACATCAAACGGTGACTAATGTTTGGATCAGAACCACTTTACAGAGTGTAGGTGTGCGCATCAATGGATTGGATTAATCATAGCAATGTAAGTAAAGAGGAGAGTAACGAAAACAAAAGGCCACGAAAACAAAAGGCACTCTCTTTCAAAACCCCACCACACCTCCCCCCCCCCCCCCCCCCCCCCCCCCGGCGATAGTTATGCGTAGGATCCTTAAGAAAGGGACCAATTGAAACAATCAAAAGACATTAAAATGGATATAAACCCTAGAAATGCAAAAAAATCGTTCTAAATATCTGAAAGATCGAATAAAGACAACCTATATCGAGAAATCCCTTGAGAGAGTAGGGACCTGAAAGATGGAACTGAATTGGAGAAGAGATCGATCCAGAGGATCTCGGTGGGTGTTGATTTGCAGGGATTATCTGTACAGAATTGTGCAAGCTCTGTAATTTGAATCGATGGGAGTCATTAGCAATGGGAAAGGCACCATTGCCGAAGAGCTTTCCATCCTCTTTCTCTCTCCTTCTGATAATCTTCTTCTTTTGGCTCTCTAGATTTTAGGTCTCTTCTGTGGCTTTCGTCGCTGATTTTCTCTGATTCCTCCTCTTTTTTTTACTTTCTTCCGTCAGCACTGTTGACACCAAAAATGTCACTTTGCCTCTTCAACATCAAGAAAGCTGCATGAAGTCGCAACCGGCCATAAATAGGCAATGCAACTTCTCAAAAAATCAAATCTTGTCAGAATCAAACAAAAACTGCAAGATCCTTCAAGATAGCCAAGAGAAAAGTACACATGAAGTTTCGGGCCATTTCGACAACATTTGGCCTAACTTCACTTCTCCGACAGCTAAACGGGAGCTCCCGGCGGCGACATCATCGGAGACGTCAAAACTTCGATCAGAGCCTACAGATGACTCCAGCATGTCTCAAAAGGGCTCCATGCCAAATTTCAAGTCAAACCGACAACGTTTGACCCTCCATCAATGCTCGAGCAGCAAAATCAAGCCTCCCGGCGGCGGAAACCACCGGAGCCTTCGCTCATCAAACCAAGTGCATGAGTGGCTTCAACATGCTTCCAAAAGGCTGCACGTCAAATTTCAGGTCATTCCGAAAACGTTTGACCAGGTTTCGATGCTCCGAGAGAAAATCAAGCCTACCGGCGGCAGAGCAACCCGGGACCATGACATCCAAAACGGAGCCCATGGAACGTCTCAAAATGACTCCAATAGGCTCCCCGTCAAATTTCAGGTCAATCGGACATCGTTTGACCGCACATCAAAGCTCGGCATTTTCCCCGCAGTAAAATCAAGTGAAGCATCGACGGGACCCCAAACGGCTTCAAAACTCAAACAAAAGCCTATGGTTGGTCTTATTTATTGCTCAGGAGGCTTCACCTCAAATTTCAGGTCATTCCGACATCGTTTGACCAAGTTTCGACTTCTGGCGGAAAATCAGCAGCTCTACGCGACAAAGTCTTCGGCTTTCCCGGAAAATTAGAAACTTTGCACTCTAAAAATGCAAGGATTCTCATCAAGTTTTCTACAGGGAAATCAAGCCAATAAATGAGAAGAAATGTCAAGAAAAATACAGAAGAAAACGGCGACGAAAAAGACCTCAAAACGACCGCAAAACGGGCTCCGAAGGGGAAAAATCCCCCAGGGTCGCAGACCCCTGCGACCATGGCCCATGGTCGCAGGCCCCTGCGACCATGGGCCATGGTCGCCGGTCCATGGTCGCCGGCGACCATGGCCCATGGTCGTCGGTGACCATGGAGGTCCGGGTCACCGGATTTTCCGCCGGTGACCCGTTTTTTCCGTCTTTTTTCGCGTTTCGCGCACTTTGGCCCCTGTGGTTTCCTGAAAATGTGATTTTTAGTGCTTGAAATTGACTCATAACCGACGACATCCGTCAAAATCACGGGTCAACCTCCAAAAGCATAAAATCATCAGTGATCGCTCCAAGATCGCCAACCGGCTGACCAAGAAAGTGCACTTTCTGTCCGACCGATCGTGAAATCGACAAGACAGATGTCACCGGCCCGCTCTTAGCTATCAATGTCTGAAGTTACATGTTCATCCGATGTCGATCAGCATGTAGATCCATCGATGATCGTCGCCAGAAGAATTCCAGAAGACACGGCATGGCCCGCGACTCTTCGACTGCTCGGCGACCAATTAATGTGGTTAATTGACTAGCTTTATTGCAGTCATTAATTCATTTCTTTGGACGGCCCAATCAGAAGCAAGCATTTGGGAGTTACAAGTCAATTGATTCATGGCATTTAAACCATGAAACTCCTCCCATTATGGTAATTAAGGTGATTAAAAGCCCTTAATCTCCATCGGCCAATCAGATTCAAGGAAAAAGGAGTTACAAAATCAAGAAATAAATCTTGTAACTCCTCCCATTAAAGCCATTAAGGCTCATAAACCCTCCTAAATGGCTACCAAAAGCCTATAAATAGGAGAGCATTCCATTGAAATGGAGATCGGAAAAAAGATCGGAAAAAAGAGGAGAAAATCAGAAGATCAGAAAAAAAGGGATCAGAAAGAATCCAGAGAAAGAAAAAAGAGAGAAAACTCTGCTGAAGTTCTGCACCGGCCACCACTACAAGGTGACGAGAGTCCCTTGGGGGGCACCCCCCCCAAGGTCCTTGCCTTCTCCCGCTACCTCCAATGGCTTAGACATGGCTTTTCAGCCCGTCTACTTAGCTTTTTATTGGACATAGGACCTTCTCTTGGTCTTTGTCCTCTAAAAATCTGAGGTTATAGCCAAGCCAAGCGAATCAAGAGCATCTTCTGTTCTCATCTGCATGGATGATGGCGAAGCCCATACATGGCTTGCGACCGTCAATCTGAACGAGTCCCCCACAATCTCCTGAAAAGTTAGATCTTCCTTTTCTTGCTTTTCATTGTAGTTTGTATTTTTTTAAAAGAGACAAAAATCACAACTCTTGTCTTTCATTATTGATGAGAATTGTAAATCGGCTATAAACGCCAAAATCGGCTATAAATGCCAAACAAAATCGCCTTTCACGGCAAACCAAGAAAATGTCTCTTTTCTTAAATATTTGTGCAATGGAAAACTTGAAAGAAGTTGATTTCCTTTTTACTTGCGAAGGTTGATCTCCGGATTACCACTTGCAATTCCAAGTAAAATAGAAAATCTGGCACACCCACACAAAAGAAATGTTGATGCACGCTTCAGGGCCCGCCAGGGCGCGAAAGGGCCGGACCCGACGGGCTCCCACGTTCCGCCGACCCCGGTAGCCGCCCCAGCGGGCGCCACGGAGCGCGTTCCATCAAGCTGGCACACCCGGTGGGACTCGTTCATTTGAGAACACGGTGCTTGGAAATGAAATATTTGCATATCATACTTTTTGCTCTATGCTTATACTTCTTTTCCGGATTCCTTGGCTACTTTCTAGCTGGTAGCCTATGTTGGATTTTGCATCCTAAAAAAAAATGAGATGGGATTTTTTGGAAATTTCTATTTCTTTGAGTTTGTTTCCATTCTTTCTCTTTTCAAAAAAAAAAAATCAGTTTTCTTAGTTTGAATTCAAAATTGAGAAACTTTGATCCTATCCTATCGTTCTTTGGCGCTTGCAGAAATGTTGAGCCCGTTCGACTAAGGTTTTGGGCCATCGTTTCTCTTCGATGAGTTCATTAGAGATTTCAAAGAAAAAAAAAATCAAAAAATCAGTTTTCTTAGTTTGAATTCAAAATTGAGAAACTTTGATCCTATCCTATCGTTCTTTGGCGCTTGCAGAAATGTTGAGCCCGTTCGACTAAGGTTTTGGGCCATCGTTTCTCTTCGATGAGTTCATTAGAGATTTCAAAAAAAAATATTAAAAAATAAAAAATAAAAATAAAAAAAAATTAGTTTTCTTAGTTTGGATTCAAAATTGAGAAACTTTGTTCCTATCCTATCGTTCTTTGGTGCTTGCAGAAATGTTGAGCCCGTTCGACTAAGGTTTTGGGCCATCGTTTCTCTTCGATGAGTCTATTTGGGATTTTTATAAAAAAAAAGGGGACATAGACCACTAAGGTTAAACCAATTGCGTTCTTTGATCACGATTGATTCTAGAAAAGCCTTGTCCAGAGTGTGGAGACAGCTTGACTGTTCTAGGCAAGGGTCCTCCAAACGGGTTCATTAAGTAATCCTACCCTTACCTGGGGGCAATTCTATCAATTGAGGTTTCATAAGACCGGGTTAGGAGGCCTACGTGTACTCTCTCGTCTTTAAATCTTAAAATAAAAAAAAAATCAAAAATAAAAAAAAAAGATTTTCAAAAAAAAAAATAAAAAAAATCAAAATAAAAAAAAATAAAAAATAAAAAAATAAAAAAAAGGATTTTCAAAAAAAAAAATCTTAAACAAAAAAAAAAAAAGATTTTTTTTTTTTAAAAAAAAAAAAAATGAAAATCTTAAAAAAAAAAAAAAATCTTCAAAAAAAAAAACTCTCGTCATTTTAGATTCAGATCCGAGAAATTGTGGTTCCTTCCCTTCTGGGTACTGGTGCTCGCGGAAATCGTTGAGCCCGTATTCGGATCGGAATACCATCTGCTCTCTTTGATGAATCCAATCTTGACATTTCAAAAAAAAAAGAGAATCCCATCTCGTGGATGCGATCTCCAACATTTGTGCATAGCAATACTGGTACGCCCTTTCAGGGTCTACTGTATCTGTGACCGGCACATTTGTAACTCCTACCTTATATTCTTCTTATCTCGAGCAAGCCCTGCTTCTCGATAAGTCGAATTTAGGTTTACAATTGCTTCTAGCAGTCACTGGAACGCTCATTCTGGGCTTACCATACTTGCTGTCAGAACAATTGTACCCTCTATGGCTTTTTGCCTTCCTCATATTGCTTGGGTTATGTCCCTTGAGCGATTTGAAAAGACAAAAGCATAGAAATTCCCATTTATGATCATTATTCTTGTGATTACTAATGGATGTGGTCTTGTTTCAGAACTTTTTCGAAACTAACAATGGCAGCCTTAACCATTATCTTCGATGAGAACAAGCACCAACTCATGCTTCAACAGAAGCAAAACACGCGCACCCATAAGCGCCCTGCCAGCTGCCGAAGCATCAACTCCCTCGGCAACTCTCTGAACTCCGGGTCGACCTCGACTCCCCGGACCATCGTCTTCGGGACACTGGGACCATTCCCACTTCCCGAAGAACAAGCTGCGCCTGCCAAAAGGCAGAAAATCGCCTCTCAACGTGTCACTCCCGTGACACCAAAGGCGAGCGCCCAAAAGCCCGAAGCCCGCGGCACCCCCGCGAAGCCTCGACCAACAACCAACCAGGTCTACCCTAAGACTTGGTCTCCAAGACCTTCCCCAAAACAAAGAAGGTCTCAAACATCCACCAAGCCAGCATACCTGGCCCCACTCAAGGAGAACCAGTTCTACCCTCTTGCCTACATGAAAGAGGAGAGACCCATCTCCAACCTGACTCCCAAGTCAACCCAGCATGAGCCGGCTTGTTCCTACAGGCCCAAAATTAGATCATGCATCACCAGGCCTCTACAAGCACCTGCTAAGGCCTACACTCCTTCAGTTCGACCCTTCATCTCTACAGGGGCCGAACTCGAAAGGTTCAAAGCTTCGCTGCAACAGGCAAAGGACCGGGTCCGGATCCTGTCCTTGCCTAGCTACAAAGAAGACAGGCTCGGCTGCTGCGCCCGAGGGAGCACATCCTTCATCGTCAGAGCCCAGCCAGAGCTGACTGAAGCTCAAATCGCTCGCCGAGCACGCCGCCGTGCGTTATATCGACAAAAGAGACTAGAGAAGCAACGGACCCAGCCTCCTACACTTCAAGTCTCCCACAAATGGGTCGAAAAAGAAAGACCCGACCAAGTTGCTGCCGTCCATATGGTTGGAAAAACCAGAAGACGCCAAAAGTCAGCATCAAAAATCCATGTCCGACGTCCGGTGACCCGTAGCGTCACCGGGACACGAAGACATCCTGAAGAATCTCCTGCCCCTTCAAGCCAAGGACGGGAGAGTAATCCTTCATCAAGCTCTTCATCAAAAAGAATGAGCCCCAGCTCGGTCACCAGGACGATTTCTTCGTTCGAATCCCGAGGGATGAACGTCTTGGCTACAAGTTCTGAGCCACCACCTCAGAATCCACCTCGAGATGATGCGCTCACACGCATCCAGCAGTTGGAACAAGGCCAGCAGAGGATTGAAACTCTGATGGAAAACCTTCTCCTTGTCGTCCAAAATCAGGTGAACAATGAGCCTCCTCCAAATCATAGCAATAACGAGGGAAATGGAGAAGAAAATGAGTCACGCGCCCTCACCAAAAAGGACGTAGACAGTATCCTCGCCAAAGCAAAAGAAGAGGATATACTCAAAGAGCATGGGATCAAACCACCATATCCTTTATGGATGGACTCGGTCCCGTTCCCCACAAAATTCAAACATCCTACTCTCCAAACATATACGGGGAAAGGATCGGCCAGACAGCACGTCATCCACTTCAAGATCTTGACGGGAGCTATCGCGGATCAAGATGCACTCAAGATTCGCCTCTTTGCAAGTACCCTAAAAGGTACGGCCTTCGATTGGTACTCCACTCTGCCGGAGAATTCCATTCAGAACTGGGCTATGCTGGAGACACGCTTCCTGACCCACTTCCAAGGTGAGGATCATCCTGTTACTATGGCTCAGCTCTGCAGCCTAAAACAGGGAGAGAACGAGTCAACTTATGACTTCATTCACAAGTGGAAAGAAATGGCGTACAAATGCTCAGATGTACTGCCACAAGCGTCGCTAGTCGACATCTGCCGAAACAACATGAGAGCTAAAATCCGCTCCATGATCATCGGCAACAAATCAAAGAACCTGGGGGAGCTCCTCGAAGCTTCCATGGAAGCTGAAACGGTGATCAAAGACCTCAACAGTCAGAAATCATCAAAGAAAGAGCCGACTGCTGTTGCAACCTCTAAACCAAAGAAGAAAGAGGTCCTCAATGTGCAAACCAAGTCAGCTCCTCAGCAGCCAAAGAAAGCTGAAAACAAAACTGCAGGTAAAAGGCCTGAACTCTCTGATGCCTTCAAAGAGCGAGTAGAAAAGAAATATCCGTTCGATGAAGACGTCGAAGAAATCTTTGAGGCTCTCCTAGCAAATGGCAAACTCATTTTGCCAGAGCCCAAAAGACCTGGAGATGTTGGCAAAACCAATGATCCTCGGTACTGTCCATACCACCAGATGGTTTCGCATCCTCTCAATCAATGCTTTGTTGTGAGAGAGAAGATAAATGAGATGTGGAGGAACGGAGTCATAACCTTTGATAAAAACTATGGCCCCGCCTCCGTCAACATGGTGTCACGTGGACAAACACCAAAATCACCGAAGAAGAAGATCACTACTTCCTTCAAGGTGATAAATAGAATTCAAACGTCCGAAGTGTTGGTTCCTTGCCCGACACCAGACGGACAACCCATATGGGTACATCCCGATCTCCTGGAAGATGAAAATTGGGAGATCGTCAAAACAAAGCCGACAGCTCAACAGCGAAGGCAGGCTAGGAAACATCTCCTCAGGCTCAAACGGCAAGAGAAGACCCAGCCAAAACAAGAAGTTCATGAAAAGGCAGAGGCCTCCTCTACCACTTCACTCGGGGCAACAGAAACATCCCCTCCAGAGACTTCAAAGGCGGTAAGAAACTTCACTCTTAGTGATTTCATGCCACCTCAATTCAAAAAAGAAGCCATGCAGGGGGCATCATACTCTTGCAACTCGGTAGTTGGATTCTCCATTGATGGATACGAGTCCAGCGACACCGACGATGGATTCGAGCCCAACTACACCGATGAGTGGGAGGAATCTCTTGAAACAGGAGAATATCTCTCCGATGAAGAATGGGTTCCTGAAACTCACCTTATGCCAGTAATCTGGTATAACCCCTTACAGCCACAAGGATCCTGGTCTGATGATGAAGAAGACCAAGAGGCTGTACAAGAAGATGCTGTTAACCCAGCACCTGTCATTGCTCTAGTGGAAATCAACTATGTTGAGCCACACGGAGAAGACGAAGAAGAGGATCTGGCTCCCATGCCTGATCTTGAAGAATATGCAAGGATCTTGCAGCGTCTCGCTCTAGAACAAGAGCCAGACCGCGTCAACGAGATTCCTCACAATCCAGAGCCGGAAGTCCCTGAAGCCCATCAGGTACCTCCTCCCTCAACTCCTGAAAATGGAGAACATTGCTGGATTGACGATCCTCTTACATCCGAGGATGAGTCTGACTCCGAGCAGGCAACATCTCCTATCAGAACTTCCTGTAATGTAATATATCAGGACTATAGCTCTTCTGAAGCGTCGTCTGATGAGATTACCTACACTCCGACGACGCCTAGCAATGTATCCTCTGGAGCTACCTCGTCTCACGTGACTTTCACAGAGATGACACCCTCTCAGGTTTCTTCTCCTGAGACTGTGACTTCAGAATACACATTCTTCCCGACTCATCATCATGAAGAAAACCCAACTTGGGGTGATGGATGGGTCAACGAAGAAGAAAAGCTGCTGGATGCTGTTCAGGACTTGCTCCCGGAAAATGCTCCGTGCAACACAATCACTGAGGATGGAAACTCTGCTGCAGATACATCCCCAGTAGATGAAAAACGACAGCCTCTTGATCCTGAAGACAATCTTCCAAACGAAGATCCTTCTCAAGAAGCTCTCGAAGTTGGTAGAGGCACCCGCTCGGGCCGGGACTACCACAAAAATTACAACCAATCTTCCTTTACTTATGTAAATCCTTCGGGAAAAGATGTTGTAAGCGCCCCCAGTGGCAAAAACAATGAACATGCAGGCCCTAAGGAGGCTTTCAAGTATGACTTGGTTGAGCACTTCAAACACATACCTGCACGTCTTCACATCCTGGATTTATTACGAATGTCTCCACGCACTCGTGATAATCTCATCTCAGAATTGCAAAAACTGAATGAGGATGTCGACAAACATGCTCCGCAAGTCCTCCAAATTGAAATGGACTACCGGGTCAAAAACTCTGAAACTTCCTCAAAGGGAGAAAAGAAAACTGAGGGATCATGCATCCAATGCCTCTCGGTTCAAAAGGCAGCCAATGCAACCATCGCCTTCACTAAGGAAGACCTCCTACTTGGCGAAGCAAGGCACAACCGACCCCTGTACTTCACAGGGTACATCAAAGAAATACCGATACACAGAGTTCAGATCGACCCAGGTTCTGCACTCAACCTTATCTCCACTTCGGCTCTTGAAGAGTTGGGCATCCCACCCAGCAAGCTAAGCCACACATCTGTATCTATCTTTGGATACGATGGGAGCGCTCAAAGGCCTATCGGCAAAATCAGGTTCAAATTGCAAATCGGTGATCTTATCTCTGAGGTCACTGTGTATGCAATAAAAACCCCCTCATGCTACAACATTCTTCTCGGACGTCCTTGGATACACGAGAATGGTGTTGTTCCTTCAACTCTACATCAATGCATCAAGTTTGTCGGCGACGACGGCATGGTACATCGAGTCTTTGCGGACAGGAAACCCTTCAAAGGTAAAGAAGTCCACTTCGCAGACTCCCAAATGTATGAAGGAGAAAAAGAAGAAGAGGAAATAGCACCCCCTGCTGAAAATCTCCAGAAAGATAAAGGCAAGGCTCCTCAAAAATCACCGGAAGAAAACAAACCCTCCGGCAAATTAGAAGAGAGTAGTCAATCTCCCTTCGTTATCTCCCTCAAGAATTCAAAACCTTTGGTCATCATGACTAAAGTGAAGAAGGCGAAACAAAAGCCTGGGGGCAAATTTGTTGTTTCTCTCGTGTCTATCATGCAAGACACAGACTCGGACTCAGAGCCAGAAGACGATGCATCGTCAAGCCAAGCTGACACTCAGCAAGTTCAGCCTGCTCTCACTCCGATGGAGACACCTGCTGATGTAGAAGATCCTACGTCTGCTACCTTTGTTGTTCCGGCAACATCACCAAAGCAAAGGCCGATCTTCTTCCATAGATCGGACGCTTCTTCATCAAACTCCATGCTGGAACCTTTTCAAAATGAAGGTATGCCTCAGCTATCTCTATATAGTCCTGTGGCACAAGCAATTATGAAGAAAATGGGCTTTGACGCTCAAAACCCAGTCGGTTTGGGAGAAAGACGCGGTATTCTCACGCCATTGGAGCCCGCCTTGACCAAAAGCCAGCTGGAAGATTGGAGACTCTACGGTCATGTAGAAAAGTCTTCATATGGGTTAGGATATGATCCTGATACTCCTCTGAGACAGTTGACACAAAGGCTTAAAAGTCGTTTTGCCGACCAAGCCTCAACATCTCAAGTCCACGAAGACATCGATCTCCCTGGATATCTCTTTAAAGAGTTACCTGACAAAGATCCAGGAAGCTCATCCAATTTGTACGATTTCTCTGATGATGAAGAGGAATCGTCCGATAATACAGACTTGTGCTATTCTGACCCAGAAGAACCCTCGTCTCCAAAAGAAATACCAGATTCAAAAGGCGATTGGGACTATCTCATAGCAAGCCTTGAGGAGATCACCAATCAAGAAAATCCATGGAAAGGAACAGAGCCTTGGTCTGGTAATGCAGTTGAAACTCCAGAAGGTTTCGTTGAGTTGGAAGCCTCCGAAAATATTGTGGAGGAACCACCTTCGAACCTTCCGACAGAAGATCCTGTTGAAAAGATAAACTTGGGAACACCTGATAACCCACGTCCTGTATTCATAAGCAAGAATATAAAGGATGATGAGTTACCCGAGTATATCGCTTTTCTTCGTGAGTTCGTTGATTGCTTTGCATGGTCCTATGCTGAAATGCCTGGTTTAGACCCCAAAGTAGCAGTCCACAAACTCAATCTTCAAGAAGACATCAAGCCTGTCAAACAAGGCCAAAGAAGATTCCGTCCAGATGTGATGGATAAAATTGAACAAGAAGTTCAAAAGCTCAAAAGCGTCGGCTTCATCCGTGAGGAACAACATCCAAAATGGTTGGCCAACATTGTCCCCGTGACAAAGAAAACTGGGCAGATCAGAGTCTGTATTGACTATAGAGACTTGAATGGCGCTTGCCCTAAAGATGAATTCCCGCTCCCCATACCGGAGGTGATGATTGACAATACCTGCGGATTCGAGCGAATGACATTCATGGATGGCTTCTCTGGCTACAATCAGATAAAGATGCATCCCGAGGATGAAAAACACACATCATTTCGGACTCCATTTGGCGTATATTGCTACACTGTCATGCCATTTGGTCTGAAAAATGCTGGTGCCACATATCAGAGGGCTATGATGAAAATATTCCAAGATATGCAGCACAAGACGGTCGAATGTTACGTTGATGACCTCGCCGTCAAAAGCAGAAGAAAAGAAGACCATCTCAAAGATCTTCGGGAAGTCTTCCTCCGACTCCGCAAACACAAACTGCGGATGAATCCTCTAAAATGCTTCTTCGGCGTCTCGTCGGGTAAGTTTCTCGGATTCCTTGTTCGGAAAGCTGGAATAGAACTTGACCCCATCAAAATCAAGGCTATTCTAGAAATGCCCTCTCCAAGAACCTTGAGAGAACTAAAAGGGCTTCAAGGGAGATTGGCCTACATCAGACGGTTCATCTCCAATCTTTCGGGGAAATGCCGTCCATTCTCTCGATTGATGAAAAAAGGTGTAGACTTTGTCTGGGATGCCGACTGCGAAGCCGCATTTCAAGATATCAAGTCATACTTGACCAAACCTCCAGTGTTAGCTGCCCCTGCCACTGGAAAACCATTCATCTTGTACACAAGAGCTCTTGATCATTCTGTAGGTGCTCTGCTTGCACAAGAGAATGGTGAGGGAAAAGAAGCTGCTCTATACTACCTCAGCCGCATGCTAGTAGGTGCAGAGCATCGCTACTCTCCAGTCGAAAAAGAATGCCTTGCAGTGATGTTTGCCGTACAAAAGCTACGTCACTACTTGCTTTCCAACACAGTCTACCTGGTCTCGAGGATCAACCTCTTGAAGGTCCTTGTCACGAAGGCCGGTTCTCTCAATGCCCGACTGGCAAAATGGTCCATCCTCTTGTCACAATTTGATATTAGGTATGTGCCACAAAAAGCAATCAAAGGCCAAGCTCTAGCAGATTTCCTCGCAGAGCATCCATTGCCTAAAGATTCACCACTCAGAGATGATCTCCCAGACGAACCTGTCTACAACGTGGAGACTTCCTCACCAAATGCCTCCTGGGACATGTACTTTGACGGTGCAACCAGGACAAATGAAAACAGAAAGCTGATCTCGGGAGTTGGCATCCTCTTTGTTAGCCCCGACAAATGCATGATTCCACACGCTTTCTCGCTACTGGAACCATGCACAAATAATGCAGCTGAATACCAAGCTCTGATCCTAGGATTGGAACTCGCCATCGAATCCGGTATCACTATGCTGGAAGTCTTTGGAGACTCTCAACTGATCGTCAACCAGATGAATCAGAAATATGAAGTCAGGAAGCCTGATCTGCTGCCTTACTACAACAAGGCACAATCACTTCTGCAAAAGTTTGACATCTGCAACATCACCCACATTCGTAGAGGTGAAAACATCCGTGCAGATGCCCTGGCCGGACTTGCCGCATCAATGGCGACCCAGGAAGGGGAAAACATGCAAATTACAGTGAGTGAGAGAAGGATCCTCCCTCCTCTTAACACACACCAAGCAGTTGCTGAATGCCACCGAGTGGTTGGAAGTCGAATCTCTATCCTTCAAACTTCAATCGGCGACTGGAGGGACCCGTTCATTGATTACACTATGTTCGGAATCCTACCTGAAGATCCAAAAGAACGGGTAAGCATCCAAAGGCGAGCCCCAAACTTTCATTTGGATATCCCTTCGAAAATCCTTTACAGGAAATCCTTCAATGGAGTACTCCTACGCTGCTTGTCACAACAAGAGGCCGAAGAAACACTTAAAGAAGTTCATGCTGGTCTTTGTGGAGCCCATCAGGCAGGTCCTAAGCTCTATGATCAGATAAAAAGGTTAGGTTACTATTGGCCTACCATGGTTGCTGATGCAATGCAATTTGCTAAGCGCTGCCAACAATGCCAAGTTCATGGAGACTACATTCACATGCCTCCGGAATGGCTACATCCTACAGCAATCTCATGGCCTTTCGAAGCATGGGGCATGGACATCATAGGTCCTATCTCTCCCCCTTCGAGCAAAGGTCATCGCTTCATCTTCGCCGCAACGGATTATTTCTCCAAGTGGTCAGAAGCATTTGCGTTCAACGAAATGAAGACCTCATCAGTTCTTCAGTTCCTACGCACCAATATCATTTGTCGTTTTGGCGTACCCAAAAGATTCGTCCATGATAACGGACCACAATTCCGGGATCATCGATTCTACAGGTTCTGCGACAAATACAAAATTCAAAGCTGTCCTTCGACTCCATACAATCCGGCAGCAAACGGATTAGCAGAAGCCTTCAACAAGACACTCTGCAAAATCCTCAAGAAAATGGTCTCTAGTCACAAAAGAGACTGGAGCGATAAACTGTCTGAAACTTTGTGGGCCTATCGAACCACCGTTCGAGGACCAACCCATAGCACACCATTCTCCTTGGTCTATGGATGCGAAGCTGTCGTGCCCCTAGAGGTACAAATTCCTTCTCTGAGGGTATCTCTACAAAATGACATGACTCAAGAAAGCAATGTCAAATTGCGACTCCATGAGCTGGACAATCTCGACGAGAGACGGCTCGAAGCTCGACAAAGCATTGAACTTTACCAAGCACGCATGGCAGGATCTTTTGACAAAAAGGTCAGGCAACGCGCCTACAAAAAGGGTGACTTGGTTCTTGCGGTAAAAAGACCAATGGTCTTCGCACACAAATCAAAAGGCAAATTTGAACCAAAATGGGAGGGACCCTACGTTATCGACAAGGTCTTCTCCAATGGCGCATATGCCCTCCTAAACATGGAAGGCGACAGATGTATGCTTCCTATCAACGGCAAGTTCTTGAAGCGGTACTACCCTTGAAGACTTACCCAACTGGGTAAGAGCAATGCCTGTATGGCCAAAACCTGTTCTCAGGTACTCGCTCGTCAAACCCACTCTCTTTAGAATTTTCATATCAAATGTCAAAATTTCTAGAGATTAAAAAACAATGCTTATTTTTATCGTTTCATTGTTCAAAAACAAAAAAATCCAAGTTTAGGAGCCTCTCCCTGACTTGACCAAAGCTTTCGATCCTTGAACCAAAATTCATGGTTTGAAACAAAAATCCGGATTCAGGGATTTCCACCCTAGTCCACCTTACCTTTTACCGCCAAATGGTTCTAGGTCAAAATTTACGACCCTCGTGTCTTTAAACAAAAAAAATGGTTTTTCAAAAATCGTGGGGATATGACATCAAAGTCAGTACCCGCAAAACAAAAATTTTGAAAAAAAGCAAGGATGCGACATTCCATCGATACTTGCACCCAAAATCGCAGGGAAGCGACATTTCGTCGATACTTGCAAAATCCAAAAACCGTGGAGAAGCAACAAACCAGTTGATATCCACAACCCAATTTCAAAAATCGTGGAGATGCAACATACCAGTTGCTATCCACAACCCAAATTTCAAAGGTTCGAGAAAACCTCAAATTTCAAAAATCACGGGGAAACGACATCAAGTCAGTACCCGCAAAATCAAAAGTTTTGGGAAAAGCAGGGAAGCGACGCTTAGTCGATATTTGCACCCCAATTCGCGAGGAAGCGACATTCCATCGATACTTGCAAAACCTAACCCGCGAGGAAGTGACATTCCATCAATACTCGCAGAACCGAATGAGCAAGGAAGCGACATTCCATCGATACTTGCAAGACCATTCAGCGGGGAGGCGACATTTAGTCGATACCTGCATTTTGAAAGCAAAAAAAATCTGGCTATAAACGCCAAAACCTGGCTCTTTTGCCCAAAAACCGGCTATCAATGCCACCAAACCGGCTATCAATGCCACCAAACCGGCTATAAATGCCACAAACCGGCTATCAATGCCACGAAAAATTGGCTTTCACGCCGACAAACTAAAACTTGGCTTTCGAAAAATGGCTATCAATGCCACCAAACCGGCTATAAATGCCACAAATTGGCTATCAATGCCACCAAACCGGCTATAAATGCCACAAATTGGCTATCAATGCCACCAAACTGGCTATAGATGCCACAAAACAAACACCGGCTTCCATGCCAACCCAAATTTTGGCTTTTACGCCATAAAATTTCGGCTTCCATGCCATCTCAAAATTGGCTCCCATGCCACGAACAAAATTTTTGGCTCTTATGCCATCTCAAAAATCGGCTATAAATGCCACACAAAAAAAACCTGACTCTCATGTCAAAACTGGCTGTAAATGCCACAAAAATCCGGCTTTCATGCCAAATTCGTTTCCCCTACCAAAACAATTATTTGACAAAAGATTTTCACAAAATGACAAAACTTTTGATCAAATCCCATTTAGCAATCGCTTTCATCACAAAAAGATTTGAGTGAGCGTAGGGAAAACAAAAAAAGAGAGTACCAAAAAATACATGTGGTACCAAAACAAAAAAAGAGAGTACCAAAAAATACATGTGGTACCAAAACAAAAAAAAAAAAAAAAAAAAAAGAGAAAAGTACCAAAAAATACATGTGGTACCAAAAAAAAAAAAGAGAAAAGTACCGAAAAATACATGTGGTACCAAAAAAAGAAGAATGGTTTCCGCTATAAAAAATCAGGAGCTCAGCCAAAAATGGTCTCCAGCCAAAGCTTCAGCTCCTCAAGCAAACTCTTGGCCTCAGCCGTCAGAGTTTCCAAGGCACGCTTCTTCAGGAACTTGCCATGAGATGCTGGCAAATGCCGTAACCCTTCTTTTACACCGGGAAGCTCTTCCCCAGCAGTTTGCCATCGTTCGTTTTCTAGAGTCCTCCTCTCAAGAACTTGACCGGCATCTGCAACCCTGCGGATCAGAGTACTCTCCCTGTCACGAGCCTCTGTTATAGCAGCCCACTTCGCATCGACTTGTGCCTTCAAATGCTCAAGACGTTTTCTGGCCTCCTCAACTTCCCTATCAAGGACGTTAAGGTCATGCCTCAATCCGATGATGGCTAGCTCTTCCTTGTTCTTCTCCCGAACTAGCTGCTTCTTGCTTTGTGTAGCCTCATTCAGGTCAGACTTAGCCTTATCAGCAGGGTCCAAGAACATCTCCTTGAAGAATTGGTCGTCAGGGAAGCCCATGGTCTCAAACCACTTGTCACCCAGTGCAATGATCCTATCAACGGTCGCCCTGGCACCTGTGACATCTAGACCAACCTCTTCGGTATCAGTGAGAATCTCCTGCACATGTGGGATCATGCCAAATCCTGCTTCCAAGTGTCCAGAAAGGAGAGTCTTGATCCAAGAACTCAAAACCCGAGCCAGCACCTTCTTCGCAAATTGAAGAGACGAACTGGATGAAGGTTCACCCTTCTCCGCTGATCGGCTGCTCATGTCATGTCCCATCGGAAGAGTAACAAAGGAACTCTTTTCACTTGGAACCACTGGAGAAGGAATCTCAGCATGAGGTATCTCCTCTATCGCGTCAGAACTGGTTGTAGGAGTCTCTACCTCCGGATCGACCTCTGGCATCCCTTGCTCTGGTTCTGAAGAAAGCAATGGACTCTCTTCTGTCACTTCAAAACCTGCAAATGAAACACAAAAAGGTATGAATATGATCCTGTTCAAAAAAAAAAAAAAAAAAAAAAAAAAAAAAAAAAATCATCAGGGTCATCACTACAAAGTACCTTCTTCGACGACTGGCGGAACACTCTCTTCCTCCATGAACTCATCAGAAGCATCATCGACATTTGCGTCCATTGATGGTTCAAAGTCATCGGAATCTTGTGGCAAGTCAGCTGGCAAGAAAAAAACTGTTAGCAAATCAAGTCGCAGGCAAAAAAAAAAAAGAGAAAGCAATAGAAGTTATACCAATTGGAGATTCCGGAGTCATTCCAGAGTCCCTCGGTTCTTCTTCAGATGCCATAACCGGCTCCATCACCGCCTCATCGGTCGGAACCTCAGGCATCGGCAAGTCTTCATCCTCTGCTAAAAAAAAAAGAGCAGCAGCAGGGTGAGAAAACAAATCAGAACATGGAAAGCCCCATGAAAGAAGTAGAAAAAGAAAAAGGAAGAATCATACCTTCACCAATGGTCTCTTCCCCACGACTCCTCTTCTCTGGAGGCTCGTCGACAGCCTCTGGCACCTCCTCGTTGATGGTAAGAGGGATTTCCATGTCAGGAGAGTCCTCATGTGGCCCTTCGCTGCGATGATGACTCCTCCTCTTCTTACCTCTACGGGTTCGCTTCCTAGAAGAACCCGCCCCACTATCAGAGTCAGGTTTCTCACTTGACTCCTCACTGGATGGTCTGCTCTCGCCAGTAGACTCCGCGGAAGCTCGCCTCTGTGCCGCTTGCATCCAAGCGTCGAGCTCGGCTTCCTCCTGTTCTAGCTGCTCCAAAGCCTCATCAGGTACTTCCCGAACAGCTTCAGAACCAATGACGCCCTGGTCACCGAGAAAGCCTATCTTGTGCTTCTCTCCAGAAAGGAAGGCCCAAACTTCCTCTCGCCGGACGCCATCCGACTTCCCAATGCCTTTTCCAGAAGACAGCTTTACATCAAGCTCCTTCTTGGAAAGCCCCCGATATGCCAAAAAGCTCTCCGCGAACCACTTCGTGAAGCCGGCAGTTCGGAAAGTCGACAGCTCAGGATAAGAAATCGTGGCAGTAGTGTCTTCAGCACTATAGAAAGCCCATGCATTTCTGCCATCCTGCAAACCCCCAAAACGCTTCACCATACTCGAAGACGCTCCAACAACGCCTTGAGAGAAGCCCAATTGAAGCGCAAAACGAGAAGGTACATACGGCTGGATGTCGACGAAAAGATGTCTACGGTACACCATCGTGCCGACTCGTATGCTGAAAAGCCACTCTTTCTCTGCATTGGTCAAAGAGTAATGCCTTCCCGACCCTGCTCTGGTAGAGTCTCGGGAGGCACCAAAATCAAAAGCCTTCTTCCGCAACTCCGGAGAAAGCTTAACTGAAGACTGCCCCATCTCGACGTCCCTGAACCGTCGGATCCTCATGCGGGCAAACAAAAGTGATTCGGATACGGCTTTTCCCTTAGCCAATCGAATCATCAGAGGATCATCATCCTGTGCAGCACCCAGCTGGTGGAAGCCAGGACAGTGGTATACAAACCACGAATAAAAGATATGGGCTGAAAATACCCTATTCATAGGGAGCCCAAGCCGAACCAAAAAAGCAGCAGCCTGCAGTTCGGTACACAGGTAGGAGTAAAGAGCGGGCACCAAAGCAAGCCGCTCTCCAAACGCCATCTGACAAGCCGGAAAAATACAATGCGGCCTGATGTGCGTCCCATCTCCACCAGCAAAAATAGCCTCACCCAGCCAAAAAGTGAGGTAAACAGCAAGATCCCTCCGCAGTGTAATGTCAGAACAAATGGCATCTGTGCTCGCGAAGAAACCCTTCAACTCTTCCTGCATGGCCGAGGTCTTCTTCCTGTCTTCCCGGGTCATGCTATCAGAAGGTTCTCGACCGTCAAAGGAGTTGAAGAATGAAAAGCCACAACTCTTCCAACTGCTGGATCTCACTTTCGAGCCCTCCTTCAAAAAATCATAGAAGGCGACGAGCTGAAAGTATAGGAGCCTGAACTCCTCTGACTGCTCCTCAAGGACGCTGTCAATCGGCATGAACTCCTCGTAGAGTTTGCCAAGGATGGGCAATCCAGTAATAGCACTCAACTCCTTCAGAGAAAAACCAATCTCACCGTTCGTAACAACGAAGGTATTGGTCTGAGGGAGGAAAGACTCCAACATAGCCATGAAGGCATCATCGGAAAAAGTCACGGTCTCCCTGAAAGCGCGGACCGCGTCAAAAATCCCGGCTTCCTTCAAAACGGCGCCCCCAATCAGCAAGGTGCGGTCAGTCCATGACTTCCAATCGGAGTCAGCATTGAAACGGCCACGAAGTCGAAAAGGCTTCCCCCAGGTACTGCCGTCACCGCTGAAAACGCCAAGGCCCACCGGTCTCAAATCGACCGACGGATAATCAGAGCCCTGGTAGCCGCTGGCTGGCATCAACATGTCCATACGGACAGGTGGCTTCTCCGCAAAACCGGAAGGTCCACCAACAAAAACCCCGGTCTTGATCACACTGGTCCTCTTCACCCAGCTCGGAGGATCTTCCCTCTTAGGGCACGTGGGAGAAAGGCTCAGGATCGAGATGGTCCGGTCAAAAGACGACCGGGTAGAAATAGTTCTCTCTTCACCATCAGCTGTGTAAGAGAACTGAAAACATCTCCTTTGGTATGTCAAGTCGTCAGGGACTGCATCTCCAAAGAAGAAGGTAGGCTTGGGCAAAACCCTCAGATCGTCCATAACCCAAGGACGGTTGCTTACCATGATCTTATAGAATTCCTCATTCTTGAGAGCGATCAATCGCTGTCTCATCTCATCACGATTGAGGGAATCGCATTCTTCCAAGTTCTTCTCAATAAACTGGACCTTCTCCCAGGCCTGCTGAACGGCCACATTAGAAGATCTGGCGGATCGACGAGGTACGCTTGTAACAGGCTCTTTACCCTTGTTCGCTCTGGAGGAACCACCTGCAAAGGTTGGAAAAGAAAAAGATCGTCATCAAAATGACAGGATTTCGCTAAAAAAAGAAAAAAGGGTCACTTTGTCCCACCAAAAATCTGGCGAAATTTTGGCATGACCCCGGGGCAATTCCAAAGAAAAAGGAAATACCCCGAAAGAAATAGAAAGTTTTGAAGATGGGCTCAACATTGCTGCGGGCTCCGAAACTCCAAACTTTCGAAACCTCAAAATCTCCGCAAAATCAAGAAGGGCTCAACATCGCTGCGAGCTCCAAATTCCCAAATTTGCAAAGATTTTCAGGTATGCTATCATGCTCAATCTACAAATAGTACATGCATGAACATCTAGATTTGCACAAAAAACGCATTATCATGATGAGCAAAAAAAAAAAAAAAAAAAAAAAAAAAAGAAGAAACTTTCTCGAAAAAAAGGGGGAGAAAGAAAAAAAAAAGAAACTTTCTCAAACAAAAAAAAAGAAGAAAAAAAGAGAAGAAAGAAAACAGCAAAAAAAAAAAAAAAAAAAAAAAATAGGCCACGTGGCCGTACGGACCAGATCCGTACGGATCTGTCCGTACGGTCCACAAAAAAAAAAAAAAAAAAGAAAAAAAAAAAAAAAAAAAACGTGAAAAAAAGAAATCACGTGGAAAAGAAAAGAAAAAAAAAAAGAGAAGAAGAATAGAAAGAAAAGAAAAAAGAAAAGAAAAAAAAAAAAGAAGGAAAAAAAAAGAGAGAAACTTTCTTTTTTTACCATCCTATTCTCTACATGGAGTTTTCTTGAAAGAAAAAGAGAGAAAACTTACTTGAAGCCATTGATGGAGAAGAAGAAGGAAAAAGCTTGAAGATCCTTGAAGAAGAAGCACTCTTGGTCTTGGAGCTCTCTTGAGATTGTTGCAAAAGAAAGCAATAAGAGCAAGAGATCCTACCTTCCTTTGCTTTTATAGGAGAGAGCAAATCAAAGAAGGAAACAAAGAAGAAAGGTAAGTGTTACTAATTAAGTAACCTTACCAAAAGAGAAGGAATTAGAAAGATTCTTTCCCAAAAAGAAAGATGTCTTTGAGAGATTTCCTCCCAAAATCAATCAAATGAGAGATTCTCTCCAACAAAAAAGGATATTGAAGATTCTTTCCCAAAAAGAAAGATACCTTGAGATATTCTCTCCCAAATTAAGGGAATATGAGAGATTCTCTCCCATAAAGATATTTTTAGATATTCTCTATCCAAATGAGATATCTTTAGATATTCTTTACAAAAATGGCCCCACATGAGATCTAAACCATCCTAAAAAGCTTAAGGTCCCATGGGCTAGCCCATATGAGCCAGGTTTGACCACCTAGGCACTAAAAAAAAAAAAAAAAAAAAAAAAAGAGAAAAAATGGGCTTTTAGTCAGAAAAAATCCCTCTTACCAAGAGCATACAATAATGGTTCCATGCCTCTTTTGAGTTGATTGGACCATACAAAAAAAATCCCAAGCCCCATGAGCTTCCAAAAATCAAACCATCCAGCCTCATATACCAAATTGAGCCAAAATCTTGAAATTGACATTCCACAAAAATCCAAACCACTCCAATGGACCCACACAGTCCCAAAGAGTGACCAAAAACCAAATCCTGGTCCCCTAACTTGCCACATACAGCTTGTTAGGTCACAAGACCAAAACCAAAAACCAAATCCTGGTCCCCTAACTTGCCACATACAGCTTGTTAGGTCACAAGACCAAAACAAAAAACCAAACCCTGATCCCCCAACTTGCCACATACAGCTTGTTGGGTCACAAGATCAAAACCAAAACCCGATCCCCTAACCTGCCATATATAGCTGGTTAGGTCACAAGATCAAAAACAAAAACCCAAATCCATATCCCTGATGTCATCTTCAAAACGTTGCCTTGAAATGGTGTGTGGTTCCCCTCACTACCATAAAATTCCCCTGGAAGCTCAAAGGCTACTCTACCAAAGGAAAGATTGCTCAAAGACTCTTGGTCAAGACACAAGCTCTCCTTCAAAAATCTCTTCGAGGCACATCGACTACAAAAGTCAAGCAACTCGTCGCTGTACCTCGAGGGGGCATTTGTTGACACCAAAAATTTCACTTTGCCTCTTCAACATCAAGAAAGCTGCATGAAGTCGCAACCGGCCATAAATAGGCAATGCAACTTCTCAAAAAATCAAATCTTGTCAGAATCAAACAAAAACTGCAAGATCCTTCAAGATAGCCAAGAGAAGAGTACACATGAAGTTTCGGGCCATTTCGACAACATTTGGCCTAACTTCACTTCTCCGACAGCTAAACGGGAGCTCCCGGCGGCGACATCATCGGAGACGTCAAAACTTCGATCAGAGCCTACAGATGACTCCAGCATGTCTCAAAAGGGCTCCATGCCAAATTTCAAGTCAAACCGACAACGTTTGACCCTCCATCAATGCTCGAGCAGCAAAATCAAGCCTCCCGGCGGCGGAAACCACCGGAGCCTTCGCTCATCAAACCAAGTGCATGAGTGGCTTCAACATGCTTCCAAAAGGCTGCACGTCAAATTTCAGGTCATTCCGAAAACGTTTGACCAGGTTTCGATGCTCCGAGAGAAAATCAAGCCTACCGGCGGCAGAGCAACCCGGGACCATGACATCCAAAACGGAGCCCATGGAACGTCTCAAAATGACTCCAATAGGCTCCCCGTCAAATTTCAGGTCAATCGGACATCGTTTGACCGCACATCAAAGCTCGGCATTTCCCCCGCAGTAAAATCAAGTGAAGCATCGACGGGACCCCAAACGGCTTCAAAACTCAAACAAAAGCCTATGGTTGGTCTTATTTATTGCTCAGGAGGCTTCACCTCAAATTTCAGGTCATTCCGACATCGTTTGACCAAGTTTCGACTTCTGGCGGAAAATCAGCAGCTCTACGCGACAAAGTCTTCGGCTTTCCCGGAAAATTAGAAACTTTGCACTCTAAAAATGCAAGGATTCTCATCAAGTTTTCTACAGGGAAATCAAGCCAATAAATGAGAAGAAATGTCAAGAAAAATACAGAAGAAAACGGCGACGAAAAAGACCTCAAAACGACCGCAAAACGGGCTCCGAAGGGGAAAAATCCCCCAGGGTCGCAGACCCCTGCGACCATGGCCCATGGTCGCAGGCCCCTGCGACCATGGGCCATGGTCGCCGGTCCATGGTCGCCGGCGACCATGGCCCATGGTCGCCGGCGACCATGGAGGTCCGGGTCACCGGATTTTCCGCCGGTGACCCGTTTTTCCGTCTTTTTTCGCGTTTCGCGCACTTTGGCCCCTGTGGTTTCCTGAAAATGTGATTTTTAGTGCTTGAAATTGACTCATATCCGACGACATCCGTCAAAATCAGGGGTCAACCTCCAAAAGCATAAAATCATCAGTGATCGCTCCAAGATCGCCAACCGGCTGACCAAGAAAGTGCACTTTCTGTCCGACCGATCGTGAAATCGACAAGACAGATGTCACCGGCCCGCTCTTAGCTATCAATGTCTGAAGTTACATGTTCATCCGATGTCGATCAGCATGTAGATCCATCGATGATCGTCGCCAGAAGAATTCCAGAAGACACGGCATGGCCCGCGACTCTTCGACTGCTCGGCGACCAATTAATGTGGTTAATTGACTAGCTTTATTGCAGTCATTAATTCATTTCTTTGGACGGCCCAATCAGAAGCAAGCATTTGGGAGTTACAAGTCAATTGATTCATGACATTTAAACCATGAAACTCCTCCCATTATGGTAATTAAGGTGATTAAAAGCCCTTAATCTCCATCGGCCAATCAGATTCAAGGAAAAAGGAGTTACAAAATCAAGAAATAAATCTTGTAACTCCTCCCATTAAAGCCATTAAGGCTCATAAACCCTCCTAAATGGCTACCAAAAGCCTATAAATAGGAGAGCATTCCATTGAAATGGAGATCGGAAAAAAGATCGGAAAAAAGAGGAGAAAATCAGAAGATCAGAAAAAAAGGGATCAGAAAGAATCCAGAGAAAGAAAAAAGAGAGAAAACTCTGCTGAAGTTCTGCACCGGCCACCACTACAAGGTGACGAGAGTCCCTTGGGGGGCACCCCCCCCCAAGGTCCTTGCCTTCTCCCGCTACCTCCAATGGCTTAGACATGGCTTTTCAGCCCGTCTACTTAGCTTTTTATTGGACATAGGACCTTCTCTTGGTCTTTGTCCTCTAAAAATCTGAGGTTATAGCCAAGCCAAGCGAATCAAGAGCATCTTCTGTTCTCATCTGCATGGATGATGGCGAAGCCCATACATGGCTTGCGACCGTCAATCTGAACGAGTCCCCCACAATCTCCTGAAAAGTTAGATCTTCCTTTTCTTGCTTTTCATTGTAGTTTGTATTTTTTTAAAAGAGACAAAAATCACAACTCTTGTCTTTCATTATTGATGAGAATTGTAAATCGGCTATAAACGCCAAAATCGGCTATAAATGCCAAACAAAATCGCCTTTCACGGCAAACCAAGAAAATGTCTCTTTTCTTAAATATTTGTGCAATGGAAAACTTGAAAGAAGTTGATTTCCTTTTTACTTGCGAAGGTTGATCTCCGGATTACCACTTGCAATTCCAAGTAAAATAGAAAATCTGGCACACCCACACAAAAGAAATGTTGATGCACGCTTCAGGGCCCGCCAGGGCGCGAAAGGGCCGGACCCGACGGGCTCCCACGTTCCGCCGACCCCGGTAGCCGCCCCAGCGGGCGCCACGGAGCGCGTTCCATCAAGCACAGCACAGCAGAGAAAAGGAGCGGAAGAGAGAAAGAGAAATAGTAGGGGACTTGAATTTGGAATTTGCGAAGATGATTTTCCCAACCGACCAAGGGGAAGGGAAGGGGAAACTGGAATACAATAAATGGGGATTCACGAAACGAAGGAAGCGCGAAAAAAGCAAGAGACAGGAGCTTACTTTTGTCGGACGAAAATGCCCCTCGACGTGAGCAGGTTAGCTGAAACGGTCTGTTGTTAGTTGAGAGTGGCTATCTACATACTGCAAATATCTCTCCACACACTGCATTTTTAAAAAAAGAGATAATTAGCGAAAGGTCCCTCATATAGGACTTGTAAGGCGTCCAGTCCACCAAGTTTTCCTCTAAGGCCTGTAGTCCATGCAGCTTGGACATATTTCGGTGAGAGGTCCCTAGACACGCTACCTCATGGAGAGAGGTCCCTAGACACGCCACCTCATACATTTTAATGACTGATTTGCCATTTTAACTGATTAGGCATAAAATTTTGAAATTTGAAATTTTAAATCTACCATTCTCCCTCTTCTTCTTCTATCCGGACTTCTCCACGTGGATATTCGTTGCAGGAGTAGGGGAGATGGCGGTTTCGATCTCGAGAGGGCCACACTAATCGGATTTATGCAGAAATCCGAAGTTGCAGACGATCGACAGACAAGTCTGGGATCGATTTTGAAGGCTGCACATGACCGGAGACTTGTATCAAAGGGTTGATCGGAGAAGAAGAAGAGAGGCGAAGATCAATAGATCTGTTGGTGGGCCACGGTTCTCTCGTCAAGAGAAAGAAGATCCTCGTGTTGCAGAGAAACGGTGAAGAGGGACAGCTCTGTTTGGGTCTGATGCAGCGTCTAAACGCAGCAAAAAGAAGGAAGAATCGCCTGGTGATCACCGTCGTCCACTGCCATCGCCTGGGAAGAAGAATCAGGAGGTGCCATCGCCGAAGTTTTCTTCTGTCACAGAGAAAAGGTTGCAGAAGAAAAGGCAGACAGCGGTTTGGGATTTGTGTCCGGCTGGGCCCCACATCGCCGTGAATAGAGAACAGATCGCTGGAGTCGCCGTTGTGCGTCTCGGGAGAAGGAAGTTTGCCGCCGCTGCTGCCACGCCGTGCCAAGCCGTTGCCATGGAAGAAGAAGCAAACCGGGAGAGGTTTCTGGTTCTGGTTCCAGAACATCGCAAAGAACGTGAAGAGGAAGGCAAGATTCTGTCTGGGGAAGAAGACAGCGATTTGGGCTGGGTTTGGTTCCGGGTTGGTCCCGGTCAGGTCAAGCCTGACCCGTTCCAGAAGCCCATCCTTATTCTAGTCAAAGTCAAATTTATCTAAGTTCTATATTTTTTGTCAAATTTATTTGAGTTTTGGACAAATCTATCTGAGTTTTTGGCTATTTATCTGACTTGTGGAACAAATTTATTTGAGTTCTGGACAAATTTATCTGAGTTCTGTACAATTTGAGTTTTTAGCTATTTATTTGACTTCTTAAACAAATTTATTTGAGTTCTGGATAAATTTATTTGAATTCTGGACAAATCTATCCGAGTTTTTGGCCATTTATCTGAGTTTGGAACAAATCTATCTGGGTTTTTGACAAAAAAAGACTTGAGTTTTTTGTCACATTGTTCGCTAATTTGGAAAATTGGGTTATCTTAGTTTTGGCAAATGTATTTTCATTTTTTTTTAATTTTATTTACATTTTTTAATTTTATTTATGTCTTTTGAAATTTATTTGAGTCTTTTGAAATTAATTTATATTTTTTTGAAGTTTATTTGGATCTCTTGAAATTTATTTTGGATCTTTTGAATTGATTTTCATATTTTGAAATTTATTTGTGTTTTTTAAATTTATTTGTGTCTTTTTAAATTTATTTGCGTTCTTTTGAAATTTATTTGCGTTTTATGAAATTTATTTGCATTTTTTAAATTTATTTGCGTATTTTGAAATTTATTTCTGTTATTTTGAAATTTATTTGTGTGTTTTTAGAATTTATTTGAAAATCTCATTAATGAGATTTCATTAATCGTGGCCCATTGAATGGTAGTTGACTTTTATTAAGGGGATATCCCACCAATCATGGGATATGATTTAAAGAAAGGGTAAATTAAACATATGAGGTATAGGAATCTGTTTGATGACTTTTGCCTACATGACTTTTTTTTATGGACTGTTTGCAACAAAGTCATACTTTGAGGGACTTCTCGCAGAATCCCCTTTAAAAAATAAAAATATAATTCCTAAACTACCCTTATCCCTCTCCTTCCCTCTCTCTTCCTCTCCCAGCTCTGGCACCCCCGTGGTTGCTGCCCCATCTCCCTCTCTTCTACTCCTTGCTCCGGCGGCCCCATCTCCCCCGCCAGCTACCCTTCCCTCTCTCTTCCTCTCCTGCTCCGGCGGCCCCACCCATCCGCAGCCCCATCCCCAGCCCACCCCCAGCCCTTCCCTCTCTATTCCTCTTCTGCTCCAACAACCCCCACCCGCCCTCATCCCCATCCCCAGCCCACCCCTAGTCCTTCCCTCTTCTACTCTGGTAGCCCCCACCGCCCCCCATCCTCATCCCCATCCCCCGCCCACGTCCACCCTTCCCTCTCTCTTCCACCGGCCCTCATCCCCACCCCCAGCCCTTCCCTCTTTCTTCCTCCCGCCCTCATCCCCATCCCTAATCCACCCTCAGCCCTACCCCCACCATCCACGAAACAAGAAATAGGGAGAGGAAGAAGGAGAGCGAGAGGGATCGCATCAAGCGGGGGCTGCCGACATCTGGTCGGGGAGCGACGGGATCGAGCGAAGATAGGGAAAGGGAGAAGGAGAGAGATAGGGGAAAGGAAGAAGGAGAGCGAGAGGGATCACGTCGGCCGACTGCTGGTGGCGGGGGAGCGACGCAGTTGAGCGGAGGTGGCTGGAGGTGGCCGGAGCAGGAAGAGGGAGAGAGAAGGAGGAGAGGGATATGGGTAGTTTAGGATTTTATTATTATTATTATTATTATTTAAAAATGCAGTGTGGGAAGAGGAATTTGCAGTGTGCAGGTAGCAATACTCTCGTTAGTTGTTACCCGTTGGACGAATTGAACAGCCAATGTGAATTTTGGCATGTGAAACTGGATTTGAAAATTATTTGCATGGCTTCAAATAGACAACAAGTCAGGCCTCGCTAACAAAATAAATGACCCTTTCTCTAATGTAATGTAGATCTTTTCCAAATCTTATTAGAATAAGAGATGGGCATCAACTAAAACTACTAGATTTTTCTTCATAATTATTTCATTTACGTATTTTATAATTAAACAGCATGACGGGAACGATTAGCCATTGTTGAAGTTAATTTTTCTTGGTACCCCAACCAAAGGGCTGGGACCCAATAGATAGCCTACACACACATGGGGAGAAATCCCACACAAGTGAGAATGGAGCCCCGTACATACATGATAAAACCTGCAAGTATGAGAAAGAGTGGCATACTCAGGATACGAGAACTGCCACACACATGGGGAGAAATCCCACGCAAGTGAGAAAGGAGCCCTGCACGCAACGGATAAAACCTTCACGCATGAAAAAGAGTGGCATATTTAGGGTATGAAAACTGCCACTCCTTACCACTTGGATAAGGAGTCCTTCTTAGTTGGAGTGAAATTTTAGGGACGACATATAAGTTGCGACTAATTATTTTGATCAGTTTAAAGTTTTCGAAACTGACCTCATTAAAGGTACCCATTTATCGCAAGTCCAAACCTTTTCGAACTCTCCAAAATTAGGCAATGCAATGAAAAAAGCTGGGGTAGAATTCCGATGTGGGGGGGGCGGGGCTGCGACGCTCTCCCATAAATTTTTGAAAACCCCCATAATATCTGAATTTTCATGGGTTTTTTTTTTTTTTTTCAACATTGTCCTCTTTAAGAAAATTTTCTTTTCACACGGTGATTCCTATTCAACCACAGGAAGAATAGCTAGCCGAAAATGAAACGAGCATTTCGAGGTGGCTAAGCTTATTATCCAATTCCAGACGGAATCAGCCATACGCAAGCTTGTGACATCAACAGCAATCCACCCGCACTACTAAGCAACAACCAAAAGGACCATGAAACAATTGTCAAGGACAACAACAAAGCCTGCACGTGGGAGGTTTCTTACACAAAGTTATTATAGTTTCGCTAGGAAATTAACCGTAGCTCCAAGGAGGAATGCTTCGCCAGAGTCAACACAAAAACTGCTAATGAAAATATCATTCTGGTTTCTCTGTTATTGCTTGCATCCACAATCGGTCCAATATATTTGAATCCAAAGCCTTAAAGCTAGTTTTTATAAAATGTAGAGTAGATTATTGAGTTTATAAGATACAAGTAGGCCAAATAAAGGTTTAAGATTGTTCCTTCTCATGATGTAAGTCAATAACTGATGCCTCTTGGCAAAAAATTATTGGCACTCACACAAGCATTTGTGGGTTGCTGAATGACATACCTCATCCTTATCATGGGGGAGCAAGATTGAAAGCTCCATACATTAGGGGTGGACAAAAATTATCTCAGTTTACCATCTCATGATGTAGACAATGAAGCCTGGATATCAAGAGTGAAAAATGACGGAAAAAAAAGCACACAAATCTATTGGTTCAATTTAGTCTAAATGATTTAATATGAATGTGTATCTATCTGCCAATCCATTTGATTTAGCAGGTTATAGGAAGTAGATGAAATTACGCTGACACTCATCATGTGATAGTTAGTCACAGGGGCAGACTCAAGTACAAGTGTATGGGGTTGAAGCCCCCACCCATGCCGGAAGAAAAGTCATTTTTTTCTTAATAAAAAATATCCTACATATTATGAAAATTAATATATGTGTTTTTACATTTACTCCTTCCCGAATATTTATTTTACAAAGAGCCCTGAAGTTGAATTTTCTAGGCCCACATTGTTAGTGAGTGAAGCATGTTTATATAAATAGAGAGCGAGCAAGACTATCTTTTTCTCCACAGTCAAAACAGAGTTGAGTAGCTTGCAGAGATCGAAATTCTGCTCACTTTTGTATTAGTAAAACCGATCTTAGAGCCAGTTTGGAGCTTCGTAAAGCGAGAAAAGGTTACGTCATTTATATGTCAAGCATGGACATAGTTTAACTCCAAATTGATATTTTTAATCCCTCAAACCAGTGCATATAGATAGGGTTAGAGACTAATTAGATTTATGGCTACACTGATGCAGAGACAACAGAGCTGTGAGGACTCAAATAGGGCTTTAATTACAGGTATCATTACAACAATTTAAGATAATGCACAAGCTTAGAGAGAGGTGGGGCAGATGTGGAAGGCATTCTCTGTTTCTAAGAAATCTGAATTTGAATCTTGATCACTCACCATACTTCCATTAGTTGACCTCCTTATCATCTATCTCTCAACAGGCTCCAACCACAAAAAAAAAGGGTCACTGTAAGAACTTGATCGACACTTAGATGTGCAACGTTTAATGGCAATACTACGATGTCGTCAAGTAGTAAAGAATTAAACAGTCCGGATTATTGATTCTATGGAGAGAGGATGGAACAAGCGATGCATCCAATTTAAATAGAATTGAACTAATATATAGTTAATAAAAATAATTGAAGTGAACAATTAAAACGACTAGACTATGTGTGAAAAAGAGAATTAAACTAAATGGAGTGTAACGTAAAACTAAAATAGCAACTAAACTACTCTAACTAAAACTTTTTTCCCCACCACAAATGCAATGTTAACCTCATTACACCCATCTAAGATATAATGGTGGAAATAATGGTAAGAGGCAAAGAGTTGTGAGGACTCGAATAGGGCTTTAATTAAAGGTATCATTACAACAATTTAAAACAATACACAAGCTTAGAAAGAGGTGGGGCAGGTGTGGAAGGACTTCTCTGTTTCTAAGGAATCATGTTGATCGCTGGCTGCACCTCCATTGGTAGGAGACCTACTTATCATTTGTCTCTCAACAGGCTCTTCTTCACTCTCGTTATCTTCTAGCGATCTATCGTTGGTCTCAGGAGTAAAAAAATAAGTCAATACACAACCCAATAAACATATTCCACCTAGAATTATAAGAAAATATTTCATGTCAAACCCGTTTGAGTGACCCCAAATAAACCCAATTGACCCTATGATGGCTCCCACCTTTCCAAAGGCACCAGACAACCCATGGCACGTAGATCGAAATTGTGCAGGGAAGAGCTCAGCGGGTACAATGAACGTGGTAGTGTTGGGCCCCATATTAGAGAAAAAGAAGGTAAGACCATATAGGATGAAGAACCCTGTATTCAGATGATCATCATTCCAATAGGTATATTTCACCCCCATGGCAAACAGGCAAATGGACATAAAAAAGAACCCCATCATCTGAATTTTCACTCTCCCGATGCGGTCGATGAGAAGGACAGTCGCCCAGTAGCCAGGAATCGTTGAACATGCGGCCATGATGGTTTGGAGTTTCGCCACAAGGAAGGCTTCCCCACAGGCAGTGTAGGATCGAGGGTCTCCAATTCTGGATCCGTAGATCTTAGACTGAAAGAGGGTGATACAATAAAATACTATATCGATCAACATCCATGTAGCTGCACAACCGAACAACTGTTGGCCATTCTGCCCAAGAAATTCGTTGGAGAAGAGGCTGTAATGTAGGGGCTGTGGAGGAGTCTCCCATTGGATATGATCCAATGATATGCCCAGCAACTCCTGTGCATCCTTGACTGCCTGTGGTATGTTTCCCTCCACCAAAGCAGTGTGCCTGCACAAAGGGGAAAACTTAAAATCTTTTTTTATCATAAACTCATAGGTTAATTGCATGTAGAGATGTCAAATGCCCAGCCCAGCCCGTCAGGAATTTATCCTGGCCCAGCACGGCCAGCCTCGGGCCATGCCGTGCCTCCCTTGCCCGGCGTGCCTCATTAATTTTTCTTTTTGATCAACTTTTTTCTCCTTTCGGTATTAAAATAAAAAATTAGAACACAAGCGCAGAGAATAACAAAGATATTTCAGTGGTTCGGTCAAACTCGACGACCTACTCCATTGAGAAGAATGGGAGGATTAGAGTATTTATAGACTTTATAAAATTGAAGATGAAGCAAAATACCCCATATATGACCGTTGGGGGGTAAAATGGATAATTTTTTAAAAAAAGCCATCTTTGGGTGGGCCAGGCGGGTCGTACCTAGCGGCTGTGCTTGGCGGGCCGACCCTTATGGATGAGTCGGCCCACAATGGGCCGTGTTGAAACAAGCCGTGCTGAAACGGGCCGGCTGTACCCATTCCATCGGCCCAACACGGATATCTCTAATTACTTGTTTTGATGTCTACAATAAATATTTTTAAATTTAAATATTATTAAAATAAAGTAAAATAGTATAATAATAAAATAAAATAGTGTTATATTTAAATATTATAATATTTTTGTTGTTTGGCAATTTCTAAAGAATATGCAATAGAGTTTAAATTAAAGGGTTTAATACATGCTGCAGATGGACATCTTAATGCCATTAAAATATATTGTACAAATCGGTGTATGAATTGAATCACATCCTCCGAGGGAGAATATAAGGTACAACGACCTTGGGTGTTTACGTATCACGTTGACAACCACTTATTTTATAAGATTAAGCTGATAAATAATAGTGTAACAATGTGTATATATATATATATATATACGTATGGAAAATATTCATATGCATCTATCCCTCGTCAGTTTTGGTGAGGGAAACTCCTTTTTGGGAGTGTTTCAAGTACAAAAGGGAGGTACCTTGGAGTTTCGGGCATCATCATCCGCCAGTAGAAAGTGAGCACCGCCGGTACTGCTCCGAACATAACGATCAACCTCCAAGCCAAATCAGCATCTTCGGGTGGCCGGTAATCCAACGGCCGAGATGGGCCCTGATCAAAGACCTTTGTTACGATCATGGTAACAGCAGAGCTGACGAGGATTCCAAAACCTTGCATGGAGAAGGCGGCAGCCATGAAGGACCCACGCGTCTCCATGTTTGACACCTCCGACATTAAGAGGCTAAAGAGAGGATAATCTCCGCCTATCCCTACTGACAGGCAGAAGAGGAAGAAGCAGAGGCTCGTCAAGACGCAGTTTCGGGTTCGGCAAAGGGAGAACCCGGAAGCGATAGAGCTCGTGACCATGAGCAACAGCGTCACCCCGTAGACTTTCCTCCGCCCCACGCGGTCGCCCAGATATCCGAAAACGAGCTGGCCGACCACAGTGCCGAGAAGGGAAATCGCCACCACTGTTGACATCATAGCAAGTGGCATCACACCTGGTGTAACGCCCTTTTCATCAGCGTAGTAGATTCGGCCGATGAGAGTCATGACGGGCGATGCAGAAGAGATCGTAGGAATCACTAAACAGGCCCATGCCCGTTACAATGACCGCTTTGAAGTGGTAGAACCGGGGTCTTTCTGTATCAAGTGCACGTAGTACTTCTAACTGAGCCATCCTCTCTCTCTCTCTCTCTCTCTCTGCTGTGGTGTTGATGGAGAGGGAATAGATTATTATATAATCTATCAGAAATGAAATAGAAAGGAGGAGGAAGATGACCATACTTTTTTTATTACTATTGTTTTTAATTTTTGTGCAGGCGTTGTCTCTTTTGCTCTTTCTGGCACGGACTAAAAAGGACACCATTTTTCTTGGATGGATTTAGGTGTTCTCCTCCTCGACCTGCTTCTCTACTTCAGAAAAAAAAAAGGGCCCACCAATTAGAGATGCTAGTAACTAGAAGCAGCGGTCCTGTGACTCGTATATTCACGGATAGGATTGACACATGATGAGTGGGAAACATTCTCGTTGCAATAATCAGCATAATTGGATTCAAATCCATCGGTCACTATCAAATATTGAACATTTGTTGGTAAATCTTAGCTGGCAATATTGCTTCAAAGCCCATACTTCGTTGGGCAGTTAACCGATCGGCGATGAGGTCGAGAGCGTGAACGGCCACCTTAAAATAGGTAGGGGTAGGAATATTAGGATCATGCTTTTTGGATAATTGAAGATCCTCTAAGCTTTTGCAAACGAATCCGGGTCTCTGCTTTGAGATCCACATCATGATGATTCCGACGTTCATCTTGAATCGCATCCCTTTTAATCTTTTAATGATATATCAAAGTAATAATTCAGACGCCCATAATTTAAGGAAAAAAACAAAAAAAACATTTGCGTGCACAAATTGATTGAGTTGGTGTTATTAGTTTTTTTTTTTTTTTTTTCTTTCAATACCAAAGCTTTATCCAAGGGCTTGCATGTGCAACTCCCTTGCTAAACACGTGGGTGGAGCCTGACCTCTGAAAATCCAGACAGCCTGCATATACTCACAATCAATATGGTGATGGAAAAAAACATGTTCGCTCAAATTAGTATGATGGTTCGTTACTTTTGCCTGGTCACATCTTGAACATGTGATCAACTTCCCTAATTTTCTTTCTTTCTGAGTAGAATGAGAGTGAGTGTAAAATCCAATGATCGATCTAACCGTTGGCCCACTGAAATCAACTTTGAGAATTTAGCCAGGGAGAATACAATGGGTGTTAAGACATGCAAGTGGTTTTGGTTTTTGAAAGGTAGGCCCCATCCATGTGTTTAGAAAGGGAGATCTGCGGCCCTTGATTCATCAACATCTTCCTCGTAAAATTAGAAACAGAAGAAGTACCCACAAATTAGAAATGCTAGTAATAAATCGCAGGAGGGCAGTGATTCGGAAGAAAACAATATTGGTGATTATAATTAAAATGCTTTGGAGGGTTAAGGGGGCCTCATCAACAAAAAGTCTATTTGGACAAACTCTATGTACAGAATTTGGGACAAACTGTCCATATGGCATAACGTGATTGGACTCTCTCAAAAGTTGAAATGCATTGTCCCAATCACGTTGCGCCACGTGGACAATTTGTCCCAAATTCTGTCCATGAGCTTGTCCATATAGACAAACTGCATCAACAATGAGTCTATGACCATGACCAGGGCACGATCGAGTAGGAACTGGCAAAACTTGAGCCTTTTAGCTGGGAACCTTTTCTATATATAATATTATATCAGTTTATTCCTATATGAAGAATGGTTATGTAAAAAGTCGACCAAAAATTTTGATCATGTAAGCTAAGACCAGTAGGGCGCTTCTCTTTTTAAATTATCCCTTGCCGTGGATTGGTTTGGTTAGAACACCAAAGTCCACGTTACGAGGTGAGAGCTTGTACGGTCGCACTTTGGTGCAAGTCCTTTCTAGTTGCAGTCCCTCCATGACAATGGCGGAAAAAATAGTTTCCCGAGCTCCTACCTTTTCCAAATTCAACCCGATCAAAACAAAAGTAAAGGCTAGCTATTGGTTTGGGGATATGATTTTTTAAAATAATATAAGGATTTTCCCGTAGAAAGAAGAGGAGATTTGTAGGGTTCAATTTGAATAAAGAAAAGAAGGACCTTTGATTCTGATGGAGGAAAGCAAGGAGATTCGTAGGGGTTCAAGAATAGGGTTATTTGAAGGGGCTCAAGTCTTGGGATGAAGATATACAGGAACCCTGTAACCCTACAAATCTCCTCTTCATCCATGGGAATCTCATATTATCTTAAATATCATGTCTCCAAATTGATATGACATTTTTCTTTTTATTATTTGGTCTTTCCTATTGGGTTGGATTTGGGGAAGGGATTTGGAGAAGCGGGAGTACGGAAACTGGTTTTTTTTTTTTGCGTGTGGATGGTCAATATCAACCCTGCTCTCATTTAAAAAAAAAATGGATCACTCCCATACGGCCGCAACTAAAAAGGTCTTTTGGTATAGTGTGCACCATACGTAATTTTTTTAGATCCTCTTAAAATAAACTTTATTTTAGTGGATGTTCACCAAAGTCAAAGAATCATAGGGTTATTATTTTTCATTTTAAATATACCATATTATAGAATTTTATTTGGACACTTTTTGTTTGTTTTTTTTTATTTTTATAACGCAGGGTTCCCAGCCCTTTGGGCCAGAATAATCCCTATGGACCCAGGAGAGAAAGCCGGGTAAAATTCCCCTGTAGCCCCAATGTGGTAGTGCAGTTTCGAACCCACAACCTCCGGGTGCAAACAGTGGTCCTAGGCCAACTGAGCTACCCCTCGGGGTTAATTTTATTTGGACACTTAATAAACTATTGAATACTGAGGGCTTAAAGTCAAGGGTTGGATGGTCCGATTGGACTTTTTTTCACCCAAAATCTAATACACGATGTGACATTTCTATTGTCTTTATCTTTTTGACTTATATCCAACTGGGTATAAGAGGTTTATGGTTTCCACTCTATATAATATGAAGACTTTTAGGGCACGTTTGGTAAACGTAGAAGAATCCGCTATTTAGAGGATTCTCTCCATCTCCAAAGAAAGCCACAATCCTCAAGTAGGATTTCCAAAGAAAGTTCCATGTTTGGATGGAGGGAGGATTCCTATAAATTGTAGAATGTATGATTCAATGGTTATAAATATGTTTTATAAAAATTTCTAAAATCCATGAACAATCAAGACCTCTACTTTCACCTTAAAGTTGTTTGTGGTCATTTAGAAATTCTGAACGGTTCAGATCATGCAAAAGGGGCCCATAGGATTAAGAAATTAATATTTTAGTACCTGGACGTTTTTGCAAATATCTCAAGATATTGTAAAGATCAACGGTTGAAATTTGGTCAAGTAGCCGTGTTTGACCTTGTAGAAATAACTACCGGTTCAGATCATGATCGTGGGGCCCACAAGAACCAGAAAATTGAAAATAAGGGACTGGTCTCCATCCCGGTTTTGGCCCAGCAGATCTCAGAATTTGGTCATCTAACGGTTTGGACAGATTTGCATATATCTCAAGATCTAAGATGAATCAACGGCTGAAATTTGGTGACATGGCCGTTTTAGATTGTTTAAACATTATTAACGGTTTGGATCTTGATTGTGGGATCCAAAAGATGCATTAAAAATGCAAAAACTGGCCAAGACCACATCACCGTCTCCATCACTGTTGATGCACTGTAGCTCCGCCTTTCTACTCTTGCAAGGAATCCTTTGGTCCGATGGGGGGAGGTCTGATTGTGCAAATATTCACATGAGAAGAAAACTCATGTCTTTCCTCTCAAAATCCTCTCCCAAGCAAACATGGAAAATCCTCAAAACCACAGAAAATGAAGAGGATTCCGCTGTCACGCCCTTTGCCAAACGTGCCCTTATGGTTTTTTACATTGCCTTCCTAAAAGTGATTTCCGGATTCCATCAAGAGTGGCACGGAATCTACTATACAAGCTTGTGACTTTAGTTAGCAATCCACCTGCAAAACTAGCCAACGAAAAAGATCAGAAAAATAATTATTAAGAATAGGACATAGAAAAACCACGCACAAATCGGGATAATATTATAAAATATTAAAACCAAGGGTTTTGGATAAAATTTCGACCCTACTTCATAATTTTGACCAACAACTATACCCTCTATCTTTAATCACTAGAGTGTTGAAGTCATCATTGACTCAGCGTATGCTAGCCGGTGAATTCATGTAAGATAGGATATTATTAGGAATATTCTTACTCAGGGTTGGATTATATTTCTTACTTTATTTAGCAGGTGTGCTTAGGATTTTTGTTATATATTAGTTGATGTAATTGGCTTTTGTAGAATGCAATAAACTAAGGTTTTCTATTGAATTCTCAATTTCTCTGTTCCTTCTCCCTTTAACATGGAACTCTAACTTCTATCCCACTTATTATCTTGTAAGTTGCAACTTCTATTTGCTCCACATTAATATGTAACTACTGACATCTCCTCAATTTTCTTATTTCCCATTCTTATAAAACAAGTTGATTTCTCCATATTCTCACATCGCCTTTCTAACATAAGCCACTTCTGTTGTTCTCTTTCTATTCCACCTCTTCAAAGTTCAGAAAGAGGTACTTCATAATCCTTTTTTTTAAATTTTATTTCAAAAAATAAATTTTCAGTGTTTATTTAATTTTTAAATTCATGGTTGTTCAATTTGAAATGCTATTGATATACCCATTGATAGTACTTAGATTACCCGAGTTACTTTCCTACTTCTAATTGATGTTAGATAGAGAGAGTTGAAAAACTATGTTGATTTACAGGGACTCAAACAGAGCTTTAACAATAGGTATTGTAAGCGCACAAAAACTCACAGACCCAAGGGGGAGTGATTTTGAGGCCCACTGGAAGAGGACGGAGGCTGGAGCTCCCTGTAGGTGGTTGTGATAGAAGGACCGGTGCCTCGAGCCTGAAAGGAGAGGAAGAAGAAGGTCAGAGGACCCTGGCTCTCCGATGCCTTTGTTAGTTGCAGTTGCAGGACTAAGCAGAGGTAGGAGATGAAGTTGGGGAGGAGATGGCGTACCAGCGTGTGGATAGCCCTCCCTCTATACCTGTTGAAGGCTTCTGTATTTATAGAGGAGGAGAGTGGAATTTGGGGTAAGCACTTGAGAGGCTGTCCCATCGTAGCCCACTCTGTCCCATCGGGCCATACCCTGATGGATGGGCGGTGTAGCTGTGTCAGGGATTTGGGCGGTGCTCTTATCCTGTTGCCGTGGCACGATAGCTGTCCATGGTCATCCCGATCAGCAGTCTGACCGAGACCGAGATGGAGCATGGCCAAGGCTGAACTCCTGGTCTCATGCTTGTACCGAGACCGAAGCCAAGGAGGGCATGTTACCGAAATGGAGCACCTAGCCGATAGCTGAGGTCGGCATTCATGCCTTTGTCGAGGCCAGGACCTGAGGTCGGTCGCCTTGGGGAATACCCCCACACAGGTATCATTTGAATAATTCAAGATAGAAGTACATAGGCTCAGAGAGCAAGCAGGTGTTCTCCATTCTAATGCAACCCGACTGGTGCACCGTTTCCACATTTCTATCAGTCAAGTAAGAGACCAACTTATTATCTGTTTCTCATCAGGCTTTTCTTCTTTCTCATTATCTTCTAATGATCTGCCGTTAGTCTAAGGAGTTAAAAGATAAGTTAATACGAAACCCAAAACACATATTCCACCTAGAATTACAAGAGAATATTTCATACCAATCCCATTTGAGTCCACCTTCTCCTGCTTATCACTTTGAGAGATCCAAAGGAACCCAACTGACACTATGATGGCCCCTACCTTTCCAATGGCACCAGCCACCCCGTGACACGTTGATCGGAATCGTGCAGGGAAGAACTCAGCTGATACAATGAACGTGGTCGTGTTGGGCCCAAAATTAGAGAAAAAGAAGGTGAGGTGAGACCATAAAGAATGAAGAACCAAGTATTCATGTAATCACCATTCCAATAGGTATAATTTACCCCAATGGGAAATAGGCAAATGGACATTAAAAAAGAATCCCATCATCTGAATTTTCACTCTCCCGATGCGGTCGATGAGAAAGACAGTCGCCCTGTAGCCGGGAATCCTCGAACATGCAGCCATGATGGCTTGGAGTTTCGACACGAGGAAGGCTTCTCTACAGGCAGTATAGGATTCAGGGTCTCCATTCGTGGAATCGTAGATTTTAGATTGGAAGAGAGTACTGCTATAGAATACTATGTCAACAAGGAAACCATGAAGCTGCACAGCCAAAGAAGTCTCGAACAGTGCGTCAAAGAAACTCCTTAGAGAAGAGACCATGAGATGCGGGATGAGGAGGAGCCTCCCATTGAATGTTATTCAATGATATATCTAGCAATATTTCCATGTCCCTCACTGCTTGGGGTATGTTCCGTTCCACCAGAGCTGTGTACCATAACACCAAAGAAAAAAATATATATAATCCATTTTTTTAACTTCATTCATAGGCTACGCACTTTCCAAAGAGATTTGGCTGAAAGTGGGGCACACGATCGATCGATCAATACCCTAATGCTATGTTTGGGAAGGGGGGAGGGGAGGGGAGGGAAATTTGAGAGGGAAGGAAAATGAAGGGGATGAGAGGGGATGAAAAATTAATTTTATCTCTTCTTCTTTGGAAAGTTAAAAAGTAAGGGAAGAAAGGTGAAAAAGTATAATTTTGTTTGTTTGTGAGGTAGAGAGACGAAGACTATTTTACCCTTATTTTTACAAAAGTTTGAATTGGACAAAAAGACAGTTCAGTTATTTCCCACAATTTCCCCTCTTTTGCCCTAATTTTCCCCCCAAATTTGGGGGGGGGGGGGGGGGGGGGGGAATTGTTGAGTGGACCCCACTTGCCTTTTCCCTCCATTTTGGGGGGGGGGGGGGAATTGTTGAGTGGACCCCACTTGCCTTTTCCCTCCATTTTCCCTTCTCTCACTTCCCCCTTCCTAAACACCCTCATTTTTATTTTTCCTCCACTTTCCTTCATTTTTTTCCTCCCCCAATTTTTCCCCCTTCCCAAACCGTACCTAAAAGACCTGATCATCCACCTTGACACCAATGCAACCATTTTCTACCATGTGGCTGAATCATAAAAAACGGAAAAATAATCCTTTCATAGGCATGTAACGGCTTTTTCCAAAAAAAAAAAAAAAGTATCATTCAACAATTCAAGACAGATGTAAATGCAGAGAGAGAGAGAGAGAGAGAGAGAGAAAGCTGGTGTGATCCGTTTCTAAGCAATCTCACTAGTACATTAATGACAACCCAGATGTCTATTAGTCAAGTAAGAGACCACCTTATCATCTTTTTCTCCTCAAGTTCTTCTTCGTTCTCATTATCTTCTAATGATCTGCCGTTAGTCTCAGGAGGAGTTAAAAGACAAGTCGATATGAAACCCAAAACACATACTCCACCTAGAAGTACAAGAGAATATTTCATGCCAATCCCGTTAGAATCCCCTTTTGAATGCTTCTTGTCACTCTGAGAGGCCCAAAGAAACCCAACTGTCCCTATGATGGCCCCTACCTTTCCAAAGGCACCGGCCACACCGTGACATGTCGATCGAAATCGTGCAGGGAAGAGCTCCGCCGGCACGATGAACGTGGTTGTGTTGGGTCCAAAATTGGAGAAAAAGAATGTAAGACCATATAGAATGAAGAACCATCCATTGATGTCAGTATCATTCCAATAGGCATAGTAAGGCACCCCAATGGCAATGAGGCTAATGGCCATCAGTAAGAACCCCATCATCTGAATTTTCACTCGACCTATTCGGTCGATTAGGAAGACGGTGGCCCAGTAGCCGGGGATCGTCGAACATGCGGCCATGATTGCTTGGAGTCTCGCCACGCGGAGTGCTTCTCCACAAGCTGAATAGGATCTAGGTTCTTCAGACTGGTATATTTTAGATTGGAAGAGAGTACTACTGTAGAATACTATGTCGACGAGGAACCATGAAACTGCACAGCCAGCCAAGTCTCGACCGTTGCGTCTGAGAAACTCCCTGGAGAAGAGACCATGAGACGGAGGATGTGGAGGAGTCTCCCACTGAATGTTATTCAATGAAATATCTAGCAATATCTCCATATCCCTGACTGCTTGTGGTATGTTGCGCTCCACCAAAGCTGTGTACCTTCAAAAAAAAAAAAAATATGAAGAAGAAGAAAATTTAAAATCCTTCCTTGTTAAAAACTTAATGCATTGGTTAAGTGCTCTGATTTACTCAGGCAAGTATTTTTTTAGCATTCAGTCAAACCCATTTGATTTGCCCAACAAGTTTGGTTGATAAATGAAGCACACTCATGATCAATCAATACCCTAAACCGCATATCCATCCACCTCGATGCCAATCTGGCCATTTTTTACCATCAAATTGAATCACAAACGTGCAGATGATAAATAATAGTGACATTTGATCTAAACAACGTCCGACTCTGAATTTGCATGATACATGAATAAAAGAGAGAGCTTGATTCATACCTCGCAGTTTCAGGCATCTTCATTCGCCAGTAGTAAGTCATCAACGCCGGTACCGCTCCGAACATAAGGATCGACCTCCACGCCAAATCAGCCCCAACATGAGGCCGGAAATCTGATGGTGGTGACGGACCGTCATTAAAGGTGATAGTTGCGATCATAGTAACTGCGGAGCTGACGAGAATACCAAAACCTTGCATCGAGAAGACAGCAGCGATGAAGGACCCACGTCTCCTCTTGTTGGCGAATTCCGACATGATGGTGGCGGAGAGAGGGTAATCACCTCCTATCCCCACCCCAAGCCAAAACCGGAAGAAGCAGAGGCTCGAAAAGACACAGGATTTGGTATGGCAAATGGAGAAACCGGATGCGATGGAGCCGAAGACCATGAGCAGAAGTGAGATGGCGTAGACTTTCTTCCTGCCCATGCGGTCGCCTAGCCATCCAAATACGAGCTGGCCGACGACCGTGCCGAAAAGGGTAACACCCACCACGGCCGATGTCACGGTAAGTGGGAGCTTACCTGGTTCACTGCCATCTTCTTTGGCGTAGTAGATTCGGCCGAGGAGGATCATGACAGGGGTGATGGAGAAGAGATCATAGGCATCTGTAAAGAGGCCCATACCTGCTATGATGATGGCTTTGAAGTGGTAGTATTGGATCCTTGCTGTATCAAGTGCAGAGAGAACCTTTAATCTAGCCATCTTTTCTCTCTCTCTCTGTGATGTGATTTGGGGGTATTGTGGAGATGGGGAAGAGCTTATATAATCTTTGGGAAATGGAATGGAAATGGGGGGAGATGATGACAATTCCAATGAAAGTATGTGTTTTATTTTTTATTTTTTTTCCTTCTCCAGGCCGGCTTGGTTTCTTTTGCTTCCTTGCTTTCATGTAGTGTTGTACGGTGAAGAGGAGGCCACTTTTCTCCTGGATGGATTTCTGTCTAGACTTGGGAGTTTAATTAATGGAAGTTGCCTAGAAGGGCCAGCGGTGGGGCCAATGAAAGATGGTCTCTAACTCTCTACCCTCTGCTGGGTTGTCTGTAGGGATGGCATTTTTAACCCGCCCCGCCCCAACTCGGAGTGCCCGCCCCGCCCCGTACCGGTTTTCCCCGCCCCGAATCTTAGACGGGGCGAGGACGGGGCAAAAAAACATACCCCGAAGCCGAGGCGGGGCGGGGATGGGTCTGCTTCATGCCCCGCCCCGTTACCCCGCCCCATGCCCCGCCCAGTTTACCTGCCCCGTTGCCCCGCCCCGTTGACCCGCCCCATGCCCTGCCCCGTAACCCGCTCCGAAATTAATAATCCTCTAAAAAAAATATATTTTTTAGATTTCTTTTATAATAAATAAACATATTTATATGTAAATGTATATATTGATTTTATGTTGTTATTAAGGGTTAAGTAGATTGATTGAAGACTTTTTTTAAAGTTAAACATGTAATTGATTGAACCCTAGACATTATAAAAGCATATAATATGATCACATTCCCTCTAATTCAAATTTAATGAAATTAAAGTTGTTAAAAATCTATCTAAGCTTATTTGACTTTAATCATATATAATGTTAAATTGCGACATGATAAATCATATTAAATAAAACGAATATAATAGAATGATAGATCATGCTTTAAGCTTATAATAACATATATGATTAGAGATAGCAAGGTAAATTATAATTGGTATGATTCTAATCATACTAATAACAATATAAATTATACTAATTTGATATAGAATTACAAGATATATCATGCTATACACTTATAATAACTCATACGATTAGAAATAACAAGGTAAATTATAGTTAGTAACTTAATATGATTCTAATCATACTAACAACACTATACATTATACTAATTTTAATTATATGTGTAATTAACCTCTTTATTAGTGAGTAGAGTTCAATACCAGAAATGAAGTGAAACCATGTATTGATGGAGTTCATGATATTTTATAGAGATATTGTCTTTTTTATAAAAAATGTCTCAAAGCATATATGATATTTTCAAGTGTATGTTATTGGCCTTCAAGGGTTTAGAGAAAATCTTATATGAATAAATCTCACTTTAAATAGGTAAAATTTTAGGAAAAGGAAAATTTATAATATTAATATTAGATAATTTAAAAAATTTTAAACAATCTAATAGTGCCCCACACTTATAAAATATTTATGCTGGGAGGTCTTTTTATTCTATTTTGGGAAAAATGTCATGGTCCCTAGGAAGACTGATGTTTTGAGAGGGGCCTGAGTTTCGGGCAAATGAGTCAGCATAGTTGAGGGTTTTTTTTTATTAATATTATTAAAGGCATGGAGACAACATAGATGAATCATTCATGTGCTTTTTACCATATAAAATAAATGAATTTACCTTTTTCTTTGTAGTCAATCCAACATTTAATTTATTTTGCCTTGAAAGAAAAATTATGAAGTTAAGAAAATTTTTCTTATTTGGGTCTTGATTTAGAATGGAGAAAAAGAATACATGTAGCCAACACCGTCACAGCTGGGAGCCTGGGACAAGGCTTTGATAATGAGGATTTCAATATACTATGTACTTTCAATATAGCCGGGCCCGCTATAGGAGGTTCATGAATTCAGAGCTATACAATAAATAATGATTTAATATTCATATGACAATACTTGAAGTTCATATATAAATTCTATTTTTTTTAAACAAAATTACTAGTATATGTTTTTAGAATTTTTTCTATATTTCAAGACTTTTATAAATTTGAATTGCAAATTGTGTAATTTTCCTTTTGGTGGGTGCTTATCATGTTTTCATCTTAAACAGGCGGGGCATATTATGATTGCACTCCTAATTCATGTGATAAAGATTTCGAAACTTTTATTGAGAAACACAAGAAGAAATAATTAGGCTCAATCCCAATTGATGTCTAAAAAAATATTTCAGAATTTCAAAGGATTTTAGAATTTCCAAGCCATGAGTCCAATAGATATCCAAACAAAATGTTTGATCAGCGAAATTATTATTTTTAAAATAAAGTTCCATTCATTTCACAAGACCAAAAGATTTCAAAATCCAAGAGATGGAAACGAGCTCAATATAGCTTTAAGGTTTCCAATTAGATTCCTTAGTTGTCTACATTTAACATTTTCCTTTTAAATAAATGATAAATAATATATAAGTCATAATATATATAGTAAGTAAGTGAAGTATGTATATGTGTGTAACAATCTTTAATATATTAATATATTTTAAATAAGGTAAAACATTACAAGAAATTAAGTTTAGTCTAGTGGTAAGGCAAAGCTCTGGTTGCTCTCCCACCCGAGTTCGAATCCCAAGTCTTACACATTTAAAATTTTTACAATTGAGGAGCGGGGCGGGGTACCCGCGGGGCATGGCGGTGCGGGGACGGGGAATATAAATTACCCCGAAGGGTGGGGCGGGGCGGGCCAAGTTCGGGGCGGGGGTGGGGAACCCCAATTCCGTCCCCGATCCGCCCCGTTGCCATCCCTAGTTGTCTGTGACATCTGAGGTGTAATAGGGACACAAATGCTTTCAGGTCTCTTCATTTGAAGCACCAAGTAGATGAGAACATGCCAAATCCCATGAGTGGCACCCACTCTTAGGCGGGATATGTGAAACTCCCAACCCCATCAAGGAGCCCACTTGTGGATAACATCATCTCAAATTTTATTTCAATAAAAGTTGGTTTGGAAAAAAATTAAACTCCAGATAGATAACGCAATTAGCACGGCGTGTTTCATTAATCATGTTACTATCTATGTGCTTAATTTTATATGGTGGGATCAATTTCCACTAAAATAAAATTCGGAGATGCATCACTCGAGGAGACGATGGGTGGAAATCTACACATCACTCTCATAGAACGCGTGTTGGAGACGTATAAAGAAAGACAGCAATTTTTCCTAGTTTTAAATTCTCTAGCTCCTCCCGGGACGTTTTCAATATTAAAAAGATTAATTAACTCCTCAAAAATCAATTTATGCTATTGTCAATATGGTCGCGTCCCACTTGTCATCGTCATCAAATTCATTTATATCACTTTGCATGGGACTTGACTTATAGGGTGGGGCCCTCGCATCCGTATCAGAAGTCAATAACTTATATGTGAGGGTCCCTAACTCTATCTTTCGTAGAAATTCAATGTTCATGTTGAGTCGATCTAGTCTTTTCACATATACTGGCCCCACATGTCCAAGTGTGACACTCATCCAACTTTTCCTTACCCTTGGATTGAAATCATGATAAACTGACGCCTCTAAACCATTAAATTTTCTCTAAAAAAAAAAAAAAAACCCATTCAATTTTAGAGTCATCGATCAAAAGGTTAGGAAGATCTTAAGGACTCAAGATTTTACATGATCTTTCTATTCACTGGACTTCCATGATCATCATGCATCCCAATGGGCCCGACTAGAAGGGGTGTTTTTTCCTAAAAAATGCCCGGACGCTTTGTAGCACTGCTTTATATATATACGGGGGATATTCCTGTGCATCATTCCCTCACCATATGGTGAGAGACAAACTTAATGGGACTCACCTAGGGACCCATTGATCATGGGACTTGTGGAGGATGGAAAGAGACATCTTGGATAATACCATATATCAAATTTGGGGTCAATTACATGCCTCTAACCCCTTTATCTGTGGCCTACAAATTTAATGACTTTATATTAAAGGAAAAAATTCAATCATCGATCTAATGGTTCAATTTATTTAGATATGTGAAAATTCAATAGTTTTAGTATACTTAAGGGGATTTCATGTGTGTGGATGATTCGCATGAATATTTCCCTGTATATACAACATCATTAGCATCATTCAAAGGCTACCATCGAAATTCCCTCAAGAACTGCATCATGATGTGCTCCTTAGAAAACAAGATCCCACCAACTACAGATGCTAGTAACTAGATGAAGCGGTATTGTGATTTGTACATTAAACGGTTAGGATTGACACATGATAGGTGGGACAAAACACCATTGCAATAATGGTGATTATAATTAGGATGAAGTCAACGGGTCACTAGCAAATGATCGACTCAGCAATGCTCCAAATGACCATTCGTCATTTGTTAGTTGATTGCTTACGAACGACATATAACATCGAAGAGCTTAGGAGACATAGATGACCATGGCCAAGGCAAGAGTAGGACAATGCTTTTAGCATATTTGAAGATATACCCCTTGGGATTTCAGCTATGACCCATAAACTAAATTTTAAAAAAGAGGTTTGTGAAAGTGTCTTTTCTGTCGTGATTGATTTTCCACCATCGTTGAATATTTTTTGTTTTCAGAATTGAGATGGGTTGGTAAAGGGAATAGTAGTAAAATTTCACCATCGTTGAATATTTTCGTTTTCAGAATAAAGAATGAATGAGATAAGCCAATAGCTAGAGTGGGATACCAAAGTAGACATTAAAAGAGGTTAGAGTAAGGTCAAGTCTAGGGTCCTTAGGTCCATTAAAAAAATACAATTATTGAGTTTGTAACAGTGTTTTTACTGCATTAAAATAAACTTTTTATGTAAGGGCTGATGTTATCTTTTAAAGTTGATAGCAAGAAAAGAGTAAAAGGGCTCTTTCTTTTTTCTTTTTTTTTTCCTTTTTTTAATGCAAGTTACTTAAAAACTTGCTCTGATGCACACTTAATATACTATCAAAGTTTTGTGTCCCTAAAAAATCGAGTGTTGGGATGATCCAATTCCACCCAAAATCTAGTCCATAATGTGACAGTTCTATTGCCTTATTTTTATTTTTGTTTTCAGGAGTGGCATATATCCAAGTTGTTTCTCTCATGCAAGCTATGAGTATCTGATCTTGATAGAAATTATCTACCACAGAACTCTTGTGAGCTGCCGGACAAGATTAGCTAAGCCTTAAATCCTGTGAAGCGCACTTGGGTCAATATTGCCAATTATAGGAGGGAAGGAGATGGAAAGCTCTATCCTTTAAAGGACCATGTATCCATAAATAAATATCTAAAATTATATCAATTTATGTATGAGGAGCGCTAGAAATTTTTTGAGGCTTTTTTTTAAAGTTGGGCCCACTCTGATACATGATATGGTACCATGGAAAGATCCAGAAAACACCTACTTATGTACTCACTTTTTACTCCATTATATCATTCTAACCCCTTGATTTATGGCCCTAAAGTCTAATTGTCTTAGAGGAATCATTTTCTTAGTATGTCAATCCAATTGTAAGTAAAAGTTGAATGTGTCTCAAATTTGAATTTATATCAATTCATTTGTGTGCGCACGCGCGTGTGGCTTAAGATAGGTTTCACGGCCTAAAAAATATGGAAGATCACTACCTAAAAAATCACAAAAACAACGGTCCAACGCCGTCGTTTTTATTATTTTATAAAAAATGATAGTTTCTTATCTTTTAAAAAAATATTTAACTAACTGACTGCCTGGACCGTCATTTTTAGTATTTACAAACCGTCCTTAAAAAAAAAAGACTTCGAATTCCTGACTCCTTGTATATGTTGGTTTTTGTGAAAAAACGACTGCGAATGGCGGTCGTTTTCGCAATTTTTCAAGTAGTGAAGCAAAATGGGGCTTTGTTTAAATGGGGAGCTTTGAGAATTTATCTTTATGTATATGTGAAGATTAATTATATAAAGTTGACCATGTAATTTGATAATGTAAAGCTGAATCAAATAAATTAGTTAATATTCTCCAAATAGAGCAATAGTCACAATTGAGTTGAAGAAAATATTATCAATCGCACTATAACTATTAATTAATTTTTAATTAACTTATATTATGGAAAATGGTGGTTGGTGATCCGACTGTTAGTTACGCTCGCATTACTTTCTATTACAATTGCATCAGAGTTTAGCCACATTCTTCACATTTGCAAGAGTCATATCATTCCTTGTAGAGAAAGGACTTTGAGTGTGCACTCATGCAAAAGGATTGAGTTAGTTTACAGATTTTATAAATGTTATGTGATCCCCTCTTTTGGGAAATTGTCACTTTATTAAGAAAATCTTTAACTTATTTTATAGGAGAAAAAATGCAACTTATATGTGATTTAACCACATTACGTACTTTGAAACAGACCAAAGTAAAAGGTGATTTTTCAAATGAATCATAGACCTATGTAAGTAAACATGAATGTTCATGCCTTTAATTTTGAAGTGTAGTGTTAATTTTGAAGTGGATTGCACATGCACAGATTTGATCTGACTTTCACATAATCATTATTGTTTTCAACCTTCCACAACTCATCCTGATCAAAAGACTCAGATATCTGTTACTATGTTAGCCCCTGCTCAACCATATACAATTACTCCTACATATGTGATGAGGAATCCCTTCTTGCTTGACGGTAAACCATTTTAGCCCCTTGTGGGAACCCCACTACTATGAACCCCCAACCCTCCCAACTATTCTCCCACCCCACTTCTCCTGACTGGCACATACATTAATTTCATACCCATGATACCTTACTCTTAGTTGGATTGAACTTTTAACAAGAACCAATCTTAACAGAGTACTAAAATTAAGACCATAAAATCAAGAGTTGGGATGATCTGATGAGATTTTTTTGACCAAAATTCTATTGGAACTATGATCTTTCTATTGATCTATTTCCCCAATTAACATATATCCAAGTGGGCTACAAGGGCTTAAGATTGTTTCTTATTCAGCTCTGAAGATACGCCTTAACGGAAAATAATCTTACCACACACGCAACGGTGAACTGTTCAACAACATACCTCATTATTATTGTAAGCGACAACTCCCATGGAGTCAACTTGGGTTTATGCAACTTATCAGAGTAGGGGATGGAAAGCTGCAAAAATGAATGAGGGGTGGACCAAAAATTTCGCTCCATTCGCCACCCAGCGTACAGTACGGATACTAAAGTTAAAAGTACCGGATATTAAGAGTGGAAGAATGATTGAAAAAAATGTGCAAAAATCTGATGATAGACATAGTTTGATAGGTGGCAGAGATCAGGTATTGCCGATTGCCTGTTAAGAGGGAAATGAAATCATGGGAGGGCCTCGCATGGGCTATAGATTGTGAGCTGCGTAAGCTCACCTCATCAATTAGGCCTCGTTGCTAAGCAATAGCAATAGCAAATCTAAGAGCCAGTTTTTGGTCTTTATAAACCAAGTTTAGGTAATTGAGTTACATGTAAATCAGGGCATAAATTCAGGTCACTCAAGTTACTTCTAATAGACGTCTTTCATTGGCCATGACAAGTGTAGAAAAACACAAACAGGAAAATTGAAATGCAGGGAAAATCGAGTTGTGAGAATCCACACAACATAACTAATTACAAAGCATCTTTCAGCAAGTTTAACACAATTACTCAAGCCCAGTTTGACTATAAGCCCCCCACTTTGACTATAAGCGCAGAGAGATATTGAAGAGTGGGTTCTACCCAAGGAAGAATATTGAAAAGTATTTCCGCCGTCTCTACTAACACATTAAGGTATCGGGAGAAATGGTTAGCTAAAGAAATTCAAGAAGAAAGAGAAGGTGAACTCTGTTGATCTCTGTTTCAAGGAATCGGACTGGTAGGCTGATGACTAACTGCACTTCCATGAGTAAGAGACCTCCTTATCATCTGCCTCTCATCAGTCTCTTCTTCGTTCTCGTTATCTTCTAACGATCTGCCGTTGGTCTCGGGAATGAAAAAATAAGTCACCACAAAACCCAAAACACATATGACACCTAGAATTACAAGAGAATTTTCCATGCCAATCCCCTTTGAACTCCTCTTCACAACAACACATTCATCATCCTCACGAGTCTTAGAAGGGTGGGAAGCCCAAAGAAACCCAACTGACCCGATGATGGCCCCCACCTTTCCTATGGCACCAGACAGCCCGTGACATGTCGACCGGAATCGTGCAGGGAAGAGCTCCGCCGGCACGATGAACGTGGTTGTGTTGGGCCCCAGATTGGAGAAAAAGAAGGTGAGACCATACAGAAGGAAGAACCATCCATTGGTATGATTTTTCCAGTAGTTATAATAAGGTATCCCAAGGGCAAACAGGCAAAGAGACATAGCAAGAAACCCCATCATCTGAATTTTCACTCTCCCAATGTGATCGATGAGAAAGACGGTGGCCCAGTAGCCGGGAATCGTCGAGCATGCAGCGATGATGGCTTGGAGCTTCGTCACAAGGAATGCTTCCCTATAGGCGTTAGTTTCTTCAGGGCATCCAATCTTGGAATGGTAGATCTTAGATTGGAAGAGGTTACTGCAGTAGAACACTATGTCAACAAGGAACCATGAAGCTGCACAGCCGAACAAGTTTCTGCCATTGCGTCGAAGAAATTCCTTAGAGAAGAGACTATAAGTTGGTGCCTGTGGCTGCGGAGGTGTATCCTCAGAGATTTGATGCAATGATATATCTAGCAATTTCTCCATGTCCTTCACTGCTTGTGGTATGTTCTGCTCCACCAATGCTGTGTATCTATATGAATAGGGACGAAAATTACAGAATGTAAGTGCTTTTTATTTTTACTTAAAATCATAATTAACTCCAAGCCAAGTAACTCAGGTAAATCTAAATCTAGTTTGAGTACTCGGTCAAAATTGTCGACTTGCCCCCACAGGTTTGTTCAGACATGACAGGTCAAAGTCAAGTATACTCCAGTGAGTCAAGGTGAGGTGGAAGGAGTTTTTACACTACATCACGTCATCAACAAAACCACGTGATTTTGAAACTGGGAGATGGTCCCCTCACGTTGATCGAACATACCGTCACTATGATGGTGAGCATATTCCCTGGTTTGACAGTGGGGCCCACCAATCATACCATGCACCCATCCGACCATTTCCTACCATTGGATTAAATCACAAAATATGGGTAAAAAATGGCTTTAAACTCAAATAGCCTCTGATCAAAATTAATCTAAGATGATAGATTAGACTAGACTGATGTTTGTGTGGTCTACCTAACCCGAGTCGGGTATTCTACTGCTACCAAAACGTAACGTATCACCGACACATGCACGATTTGAAAAACTCGTTTCGTACCTGGCAGTTTCGGGCATCATCATCCGCCAGTAAAAAGTCAACAGAGCCGGTACCGCTCCAAACATGAGGATCAATCTCCACGCCAAATCAGCCTCATCAGGTGTCTTATAATTCGACGGTTTAGAATGAGATGGCCCATGATCAAAAGCAGCAGTAACAATCAACGTAACAGCAGAGCTGGCGAGGATCCCGAAACCTTGCATGGAGAAGACGGCAGCGATGAAGGACCCACGTGTCCTCTTATTGGCGAATTCCGACATGATGGTGGCGGAGAGGGGGTAGTCACCACCAATCCCCACCCCGAGCCAAAACCGGAAGAAGCAGAGGCTGGTCAATACGCAGGGCCGGGTTCGGCAGATGGAGAACCCTGACCCGATCGAGCTAGAGACCATCATCAGGAGTGCGAGCCCGTAGACTTTCCTGCGGCCCATGCGGTCGCCGAGCCAGCCGAAGATGAGCTGGCCCACGACCGTGCCCAGAAGGGCTATTGCCACGACCGTTGAAATCATCTCGGGTGGGGTCAGACCTGGTTTGAGGCCATCTTCGTCAGAGTAGTAGATTCGGCCGATGAGGATCATGACTGGGCTGATGCAGAAGAGATCGTAGGCGTCCGTGAAGAGGCCCATACCTGCTATGATGATGGCTTTGAAGTGGTAGTATTGGGTCCTTGCTGTGTCTAGTGCAGAAAGAACCTGTAACCGAGCCATCTTCATTCCCTCTGTTTCTCTCTTTGTTGTTTGGGGGGGTTGGAATTGGGATTCTCGACCAGAGAAACCTGAATTCTGGGAAGATGAAATAGAGAAATGGGGGAGGGAAGATGACAATAGGAATGAAATCACCGGGTTTTTTCTCTGCAGGGGTTGAGTCGTCTGTTGAAAGGGACAATGCCATTTTTTCCTCAAATGGGCTTTTGGTATTGGACTTGGGAGTCTGATATTTGTTGCAGGTTATAGGAGATTGGATGTAAAGGGGGACGTGGGCCCATTGAAAGATGGTCTGTATGTGGTAATGTGAGACCGGATCTTAAGGGCCCATTTGGCACTTTACTAAATTAGTAAACGCTCTAACACTTTAATTCAAAGTTTCCTTCAACTTTTTCAAAAAAAAAAAAAGTTAAAAGGCAGTCTCTTTTCTCCACTACAAGACAAAAAAAAACTCTATTTTCTTATAAGAAAAGTCAAAAAAATTATATACCAAACAACTAAAATTAAAATATTATCATAACCCCATTATATTTTATACTCTTTTGATTTGATGCTTTATTACAGTTTATTTTACATGTAAAGTTACAAAAGGTCCTTAAGGTCTTCAGTTAGAGAAATCTTGTGTTAAAAGGAGTGGTAATAGTTTATTTATTGAAAATATGAGCCGCTCAAAATAAAAACCCTTTTAGTATGTGAGTTTCCTCGAGTTTTACCCCAATAAGACTTGTTCCTACCATAAGATCCACCATGTGATTAAAAATAGTGATGAAGAAGATATTATGGAATTTTCTTTATTGTGTTTTTAAGAGATTATCAGTCTTAGTTCGGAGCAATTTATATTGGAGTAAAATTTAACAATAGCATCCATATAAGGGGTATTTGTTTTGAATGGCTTGGATTTTCAATGGATGGGCCCTGAGACGCTGGAGAGGTTGTTGGACTCCTCTACTGTGGTTTGTTAGTGAGATCTACGCGCATAATTGCACAGTGAAAGGGGGACAGAACTACTATCAGTGCCTTCATCAGCGGCAAAAAGGAAGGATTGATTTGAAAAAGTAGCATCATTATGGGAATGTACACATGGTTGAAAAGTTTAGCCAATCTATTGAGATATGGCATGCCAATAAGCGAAAATTACCATACCACTAAGTGAATATTTGAGACAAGAAATGGATTCTAATTTTAGAATGACTGGTCCTTTTTATTCTGTCTATATAATGTCCTTTTTGGAAGCTAAGGGAAATGCATCTCAGGTACACCAATTCGTAGGTATGACTGTATGAGAGGATTAAACTGGGATCCCCAAAGACAATTGATCGATTTACCAATTCAAAGCAATTTCCACCCCCAGAGGGATGGTCAACGAGCAGGTCAAAGCATTGTTGGAGTACCTTCTGGTCGTAGCACAGGTCTGATCACTTGATACAAACGAACCATGGTAAATAGGAACCCACCAATTAGAGATGTATTATGGAGTAGCAGTGGTCCTCATTTCAGGGATTTACGATTAATACAACAAAGGTGATTATAATTAGGATTAAAATGACTTCATACAGTTTGTTAGTGGTTCTGAGCTGTCAATGCTACGAATGCCCGTTCGTCATTGGTCCGTTGACCTTTTACGGTTCATAAACAGGGACCCGAAGGCCTCAACGACGACCATGACCTTAGCAGAATGTTTTCGGGATATTCTCAAGGTACCTCTTGTAATCTGAGACCCAAAAATTAAAAAGAAAAAAAAGTTCCTTTTTGGGTACCCATCTAGAGGGGGCTGGGACCCGCATTCGGGTGAGAGAAGTAGACCTTGTATGAGGTGAGAGAGCCATTGCTTGATGCGGAGGCCTTTCTAAAAATAAAAATTGTAAAAATCCCTTTGTCATTTTATACATGTCATTAATGGCTTAATCCCTTGAAATGGAGATATTCAAGAATCTCAATCTTTAACAACTGTGTGTTTTTTTTTTTTTTTTCCCAAAATAGAAAAGGGATTATTCAGAGAGATTAGGGGTGGCAGCAGGGCCGGTTTGGAACGGGTCAAAGTAAACTGGAACCCACACTTACACATACGCTGTCTTTGGCCCACCCTGCCATGGATCATTGATAGGTAATGTTATACCTGTCCAATGGTGGGTGTACAGGTTAGGTATGATTTAATGGTAGTGATCTTTTAGTTTTAAAATGTTAAATTACGATTACATAGAAAATTAGCCAAGGAGAAATCAAACACCCTAATTAGCAAAGGTAATATTTGTTTTTTTTCTAAGTATGGAGTGATGCAACTCTCACATACTAGTTAGGGTGTCCGGTGTCCCTAATTAACTGAGGCATAGCTAGGGATGGGGCGTCTGGTGTACCAGTTCCAAGTGTTCTGTATATAATATTTCAGGAACAAATATCTGATCTAACAGAGTTCTTTGCCACGTTATTTTGGCAATAGAAAATCGTTGGGTTTGTAACAGTTTCAATTTTTTTTTCCCTTCATTAAAAGAACATCATTACAAGGGAGAGATTAATTTGCAGTGAAAGTTGACTTGACTTTATAAAACAAGGGTGTTTTTTATTAGTTTTAATGCAGGATACCTTAAAAACTTAGTTTGAGGGACCGTTAAGCAATCGATTATACTACGGGATTGTACGCTCCCTTAGTATGCTGACACCTGTCCTCCTTCACTTGAAGACAACTGTCCTCTTTCATTAAGCCACCTGTCTCTCCCTCCATTAACCTCTACATAATGTCCTCAAGTAAATCTCCACTCTCCTCTCTCTCCACTATCCTCTTTCTAAGTCTAAACAAACCGACCCATAACTCTCTCAAAGAGAAATCAACTTCCCATTACTGCTCTCCTATCTCCTAATTAGGCCCTCTTTAACCATCTGATTTAGTAAACAAGAGATGATCCGATACGTATCATTCCATTATAGTGAATATTGAGAACCGCAATTTAAGGTGGAGCCTAGTGAATGATTTTTTCATGTTCATAACTGCATCCTTCATCTTAAGAATTTAAGAATCTATATCTATAGTATTGATAAGAAGGTATGACTTTTCCTATCAGGGGACCCATAAGTGGCCCACATAGTAGGGTGGTTTTTTTTTTTTTAAAAAAAAAAAACTTGAATGAGGGCCATCTGTGACGAATCAGGACCTTTATTTATTCGTACTCCTCCAAATACTGACGTCTCTCACCCATTGGACTAATCCATTGGATTTTAATTTTAAAAAAAAGAAAAAAAAGAAATCACTTTCATTGATTCTTCTTTCCTTAATGAGTTGTAGGATGCACCGCTTGATCCAAAGGATCTGAGGTAAACGACATGTGGGCCCCCAAATTCAACTCTCATAAAATGTTAGACCCCAAATTCAGTGGTGAGATCAGTTTAGATGGGTGTCAAATTGGGTCTGGTCGCAACTCAAGAAGAGAGTAGTGAGTTGGGATGGGGTTGGATGGGAGTCTAGGGGTGAAAATATGCGCGGGCGGCCAAGGCCCAGCACGGGCCCGACACGAAAAAAACGTGCATGGGCCGTGCTTGGGCCCGTTGACTTGGTCAACGGGCCGGCCCGGCCCGGCCTGGCAATTCCACTGAGTCGTGCTGGGCCAGAGGCTGCCAGGCCCGAGGCACTGCCCGGCCCGGCACGGTTTAAATCCATGCCGTGCTGGGCCAGGTCCCCAAGGCCCATGGGTGGCCCGGCCTGGCACGAGGAACGGCCAGGCACGACCCAACCAAAGCCCAATGGGCTCTATTTTTTGAAAATTCCACCCCCCTCCTCAAAAAAGGGTCAAATGGTTTTTTTACATTTTTAAACACCCCACCCCACCCCACCCCCCTCAAATGGGGGGGTAATACCAATTTCTTAAGCTATTTTTGGTGCAGACTTGAGCTAATTATATGCATGGTGGATGGTTGGGTAAGAATTATATATATATATATATATATATATATATGTGTGTGTGTGTGTGTGTGTGTGTGTGTATATATATAAAATATTTAAGTGCATATGGCCAAATTTTCAAAATGATTTAACGATCACAATCATTTCAAGAGTATGGTTGAGTTGAATTTTTCTATCTACTTATTTTGGGGCCCCAATAATGAGATGATAACGTTAATCGCTTGAAGTTATGCTTTTAATCATAATTAATGAGATGATAATGTTTAATGCTTTTTATCCAACCACACAGGTGCTGGAGTTGGCCCTACAATGTGGCTTGGAATACTACTGTAGTGCAAACAATTGACTTGATCTTTTATGGTATAAACACAGTAGGATGAGCTCTTTTAGATTGATATTTATCATCATCATCAAAAGCTAAATCCTACTTGTCTACTAATCTCTCTTAAGTACACCAAACAAGCTAACATGTCACTTCTTTCTTTCCACTGAATATTTTATTAGCAATGGTTAAGATTGAACATGTTTGGTCCTGACCTTAGCTCAGCCTGCATTGGATTAAGTATAAATAGTGTTATTAGGCCTGATCCTTAATCAGGATATTCTTGGGCCTGACATTCTTAAGGCACATTAACCCAGCCTGTCATACTTGCATATCATAATCATAATCATAATCAATATCATAGCCTTATTCCATCAATTTCGCCTCTCGACAGGTTGGGCAGGGGCCTAGCCGATGTCCACCCTTACCTATCCTAACATATGCTGGCCGAGGCTAGATCGGGCAAAAGTTATCTACTATCCTACATTAGCTAAGCCTTTACTGTACCCAAAAGGGCCACGAGGATCAGGCCAACGGAAAGAAACTCTTTTTTTTCAAAACATCATTAGTGTTATTCTACTTGTTATTTCTTTTAATTTCTTTATTTTAATGAAATTGGTCCAAGACAAAGAGTGAAGAGTCTAAATGTCTAAGTCTCTAAGGCTTAAAAGAACTTAAAAAAAAAAAAAAAAAAAAAAAGGGGGGGGGGGGGGGGGGGGGGGGGGGGGGGGGGGCGCGCATATGTGGGCTGCCCACGGGCTGCAGGGCCTAGGCCCGACTAGGGCCCGGCCCAGCACGGCACGACAAGAATCGTGCTCTGGGCCGTGCTGGGCTAATCCCAGTGGACCTGGGCCAGGCACGGCACGGCCCAAATAATTACATGGGACCCCATTAGTGGCCCACATAGTAGGGATTTTTTTTTTCTTTATTAACTTCAATGAGGCCCATCTGCAACGAATCAGAACCTTCATTTAATCCTACTCCTCCAAGTATTGACTCTTGCACATTGGACTAATCCATTGGATTTTAATTTAAAAAAAAGAAAAGAAAAAACAAAGAAATCACTTTCATTGATTCTTCTTTCCTTAATGAGTCGCAGGATGCACCGCTTAACTTGATAAAGAAAAAAAAATATTGAAGAAGCTCTAAGGATTCTCATTGAGGTATTTAATACTTTGAATGTTTTTATGTTGAATTATATGTTAGCATCACCAAAGACGAAAAAGTATTTTATTCTGCGGTTGCTTATTTGTTGTTATGTTTATTTTACAAGTATTTTATAATGCGTGTCAAGTTATTAGCTTGCTTACTGTGTTATTACTAATTTGATAGATTTGTTGTTGCTTGTATTTAAATTACAATTGATAATTTATTTTTTCAACTCTAACCTAGACAAGATGAGTACACCTCTCAAATATTGTCGTGGCAAAAGACTCTCCACGTGTTAGGGATTGGATAATTGAGTTCGAATATAAACCATTTGTAAATAATATTTACAAATATCTTATTATTTACCATTAACATAATACTTTATTAATTAAAAGATGATTTCTAGACCAGCACGCTATCTGTTAGCATTATCACCCACGCTTCTGCCATACTCATGTCCCTCTTCATCTTCAAGTTCAATACATCCTGTCTTCTTTTCTTTGTTTAGGGTCTCATGTATTCAATGCTTTACACAAGTTGTGATTCCATTACTTTTTGTCCATTTATTTATTTTTTATTTAGTTTTCATGAGAGCTCATGACTATATATAAAGAAGATTAACGGGAAATTGACTGCCAATGATTCTATATGACTCATATAGACGTGATTAATGGAAAATTGACTATGAATGATTCTATGTGACTCTAATGCTCTAATCAGATAGATTGTGCTTTTGGAAAAGCTTGATGGAAAATACTACTTCCGTCAAATAAAAAAATTATGGGTTTTCGATGTTTGGTGTCATGGAGTATCATAATCATACTATACCACTCCAAATCATATCAATACTTTGAATCTTGACATGAGTCTATCGTTATTTGGATACAGATCTTTAATGCTTTATGTGTTCTTTTGTTGGCCTGGGTTTGCGCTTGACATTTATATTATTAGATAAGTAGTGGTTATTTATTTTGGGGGTTAATTATTCTTGATGTTCGTTACCGAAATTTTTTAGAGTCATCATTCTTAGGGATTTTTTTTTTGTCTTTAGGGGTTCTGGAAATTCGTGTTGTTTAGAACTTTTAAAGACATGGGTTGAAATGTTATTTTGGTTGGTTCTTTCCATTTTTCATCAAATAAGTAGGTTGAAAGTGAACATATCTGCAAGAGTATATTAACATTTACTATTATGTGATGAATATTGTGTAGTTAAGAAAAAAAAGCGCCCCTCTACCAAGTGCTATGTCACTTGATGCCACACATACCATGCTAATGAATTAGTTTGATGACATTTTGTATTAATTATGATGAAAATTTTGAAACTTTCAATTGATGTTACAATTAAAAATTCACAACTTTATTTAAATCTAAGATAAATTTAATTTGACGTAAAACCCCATTTTTTTTTATAAGAAACTATTTTTTAAAATAAAAAATGGCCCCTCAAGGAAAACTCCTTGGTTTCTCACATTGATATGCATTTGAGTGGTCTTAAAGAGACTGTTTTATCATCTACCTATTCACCAACTCCATGTTTTCAAATTAATAGTAATTCAATTTGGTTACTACTTTTAATTTATAAAAATTTATTGGAATTTAACCGTGCATCGCACAGGCTATACTTCTATTAGGCCTCCAACTAAAAATACTAAAATTAGATAATACATCAAGACAACTGTATATCTACCCTCCACTCCCCTCTCTCTCCAATCTCCTCAACCGCGTAACTTCCTAAAAAAAAGCCATAACTTCCTCAACCGCATAACAAACCTCACAATTGTCTGCCTAACACTTATTTCTTTCTTCTTGAACTCTTTCTGGAAAAGAATGACAGCAATTAATGGACCCATCGGCAGCAAGCAACTCTTGAATTGGCAAGAAATCGAACTGTGTGCTCTTTCCAGAATCTGTCTCCCCAAGCAACATCATTACCTGTGTGCATTTTTGTCATAAGAAAAGTGAAACATGATTCAAACTAACATGTGAAATCAGCTGAATGGATAGTAAGGGTGCCTCTCGGTTACTCCAAATCACAAACAACTTGAATATATGGCTGAATGAATGATTATCCTTCCACCATTTGTTCATGGAAAATCAGAAATCGGAGATCACATCCAGAAATATACATGCTTTAAATTATTATTACCACCAATCTCATCCTAATGTGGGGCAAAATACCACCAATCTCATCCTAATGTGGGGCAAAATAAATATACATGCTTTAAATCATTATTATCACCAATCTCATCATTGTGACTCTGTCTCTTTTTCTTTTCTTTTTTTTTTTACCATTCAAAAAAAAAAAAAAAAAAGAAGAGAGAGACAGATAAAAAATACCCAACCAATTGAATTTGTTATGTATATGTACTTTTTTTTAATAGGAATTAGCCTTTGCATTTGGTGGTTCGTGGTCCGTGCATAGCATGAGGTTTTGCTAGTATTTTCTAAGTTGATGATAGTGACAATTTTATAGAAAAACTAACAACTTCTTTTTACAATCAAAATGGTTGCATCAAAGAAACATCATTACAAGGGCTTAGATTTTATTTTTTTTAGTAGAAGTTGACTGGGCTTTAGAATTCAGGGTGTGTCTTTTTTTATTTTAATTGCAAGATACCTTAAAAACTTATTTTTTTTATTTTAATTGCAAGATACCTTAAAAACTTATTTTAGGGCCACGTAACCAATATTTTTTAGGTGAGGATACTGACAATTTACATAAGGACTAACAACTTATTTTCTATTCCAAAATGAAGAGTGTTTTGACTCTGTCTTTCTCATCAATAAAACCTAGAGCTAGATGATAAAAAAAAAATTGTAAAAACTATTCTGATCCAAAAGCAACCTTCACAACTAGTCAAATATTTGGAAAAGCGGATTCCATTGTGTGGTTTTCTGCAAACAATAAAAATTACTTTTTCCCATTTGCAAGGCGAAGTCATTTTCCATGAAGAACCTGCCTAATAGAGCGAGATTATCCATTCAGGGTCAGTGGCAGAGCTAGGATTTTCTTGCAAGAAAGTTATATCACAACATTTAATTGGGTAAATTGCATGTTTAAATTTGTGATGATGTCAATATTAAACTCAACGGCAATTAATGTATGACTTTCAATGTATGGGGCCTATCTTTGTTTGATCTAAAGAGCTTGTATAATACCCCTTCATATTTTAGATAACATCCTAAATTTCACTTAAAATTGGAGAGAGATCTACACTTGCCTCTTTCTTTTTTTTTTTTTTTTTTTCATGATGCAAAATGAGATTTTAGTTTGCTCCTGCACAAATAGAGACAACATGGGTTAAAAGCTGAAAAGATGAAGCAAAGGTGAGCCGCACGTATAGAAATTGTATATTAATGGTTGACATTACACTTAATTCACGGGTTTGTATATTGAGAAGATGCATAAGTAATACTCATCTAAGTAGGTTCCACGGTGCTTGATCTAATAAGCACTTGGGGATTTGGGGTTGCATGGGATGTCTCATGAGATTTATACTCTCACAATGTCATTCCAAGTATAGAACACATCACGGTGGGGCCCACCTATTAAATTTCAGCGGCTCTCTTGCATGGATATGTTCCCAAATTTCTAATTGATGTTGCACCATACGATTAATAATTTAATTAATACAATCTTAAGCATTATTAATCATATGTATTAATATTACATTTTGTTAGGGCAGGACCCGTCCTACCTTACTAGGGAATGCCTTTATTTTGGGCCATTTGGATTAATAATATCATTAGGTGGGCCCTACTATCGATTTTGTAACATCCACTCGTTAGAAACACTTTGTGCATGTTTGTTTGCGTTAGAATATATAAGAATTGAATACATATGATGGTTAAAAATGAAAATCAAATGTGAATTTTTAAGAATGAACATCAAAAAAACATTTTTAGAAAAATAGAATTAAAAGAAGATGATATTAAATGTTCATTTTTTTTTAAATGCACATTTGATCTTCATTTTTAATCACCTCGGTGGATATAATTCCTTGGTATTTTAATTAATGCAAACAAACGTGGCCAAATTTGCGAGGATCCGGACTCTGCATTACATTAACCTAGACAGTTGCCCTCTCAATCCGACGGTACTGAAAAGTTGAGGGCAAGAAATGAAAACCATGGAAAACTTCATCTCTCCCATCTTTTCCTTATTTCCGAAGATGATTCTTCCCCTCTTTCCTCTCCTCTTCCCCTTCTCTTTCTTTCCGGTCTACTTCATTTCTTGTGTTTCACCAAATGCGGTTTTGTTGCTTGCCACCACGGTTGATGAGGGGAAACTATTTTACATTTATTTATTTATAAATGGTCAAGAAATTATCCAGATAAGTTGAGGCCCACCCACAACTTATCGCTCCATCTTTTCCTCCAGTCACATGCATAAGTGAAACATTTAGCCCTATTTGTTTCATGTTTACAAGACTTTTATTTCTAAAAATGGTTAAAATCTATTATCCATTGATACTTCAAAGTTCAAAATGGGTAAAGTATCAAAATGTATCATTGACTTTACTTTTTATGTGTAAAATCCATATCCCTATTGTGTGGGGATATTTTCTTCTCCCTTATCCACCCTTGCCAGGTGCCTTCTCCCTTATCCACCTTTGCCAGGTGCATGGCTCACAGTGGCCTGATGGGATTGGGCCCAGAAGTCAGGCCCGATGGGGACTGCAGGGTGGGCTATGATGGGATCAGACTCTGATAGAGTCTCCCTCTGGTCCCCTCTCTTCCTCTATATGAGCACAGCAACGGCTCCCAGAAGCTGGATGGCCAAACAAACACCACTCACTGGTATGCCATCTCTTCTCCCACTACATCTCCTACCTCTGTTCTAGTCCTGCACCTGCAGCTAACAAAGGCATCGGAGAGCCCTGCGCTGCCCAAGCCAGGGTCCTCTGACCTTCTCCTTTTTCCCCTTTCAGGCTCGAGGCAGCGGTTTTCCATCACAACCAAGGAGCAGCAATCTCCATCTTCTCTAAAGTGGGCAGCAAATTCATCCCCCCCGGGTCTGTGAGTTTTTGTGCACTTACAATTGGCGCCGTCTGTGGGAAACAGGATAAAAAGCCATCTTTCCCCAACACCATGCCTCCCAAAGCCTGAGGTCACCATCCGAGTTGCTACCGAACTCAGGCCCTTCTCCAGCAAGACCACCTCGACAGAGTTCCATCGCAGCTCGGAAATTTCCCACTTGGAAAATCTCCCTGTTCGGTCGGTGACCTCGGTGATCCCAGCTCGGCAGAAGGAGCCTGGCAGCATCCCATTTCGGCCACCAGCCCCCCTCGTCCATTTTACAGCTTGGCAGGGCTGCGTCAGGTCCCAGATCGGTTTTTGGCTGGCAGACTCCCGGATCGGCAGGCCCACCATTTCGGCTGCCTTCTCCAGCTGGCCGCTGTCCCAGTTCGGAATGTCTCCCAGCTCGGCAGAGATCAGCCCAGCAAAGGTCTCAGTTCGGCAGCTGTCTGGCTCGGTGGGACCAGCTCGGCAGGGAGCACCATTTCGGCAGGACTTCCATCTCGGCTGGGTCCACCATCTCAGCAGGTTACTGCAGATCAGCAGGCCCTTTTTGGCAGCAGCACGGTCCACCATCTCAGCAGGTTACTGCAGATCGGCAGGTCCGTCCATCTCGGCAGGGAGCACCATTTCGGCAGGACTCCCATCTCGGCTAGGTCCACCATCTCTGCAGATCGGCAGGTCCATCTCGGCTGGGTCCACCATCTCAGCAGGTTACTGCAGATCAGCAGGCCCTTTTTGGCAGCAGCACGGTCCACCATCTCAGCAGGTTACTGCAGATCGGCAGGTCCGTCCATCTCGGCAGAAGGAGCCTGGCAGCATCCCATTTCGGCTTCGGCAGACCTTCCCAGCCACACGATGATCTCGGCAGCGGTCCCGGGCTGGCCGACGTCATCAGCAGCCCCCACCTTGGCAGAAAATTGCTGGCAGACGTGGCAGCATGCATCTCATTGTGGCAGCATGCATATCAGCTCGGCAGCATGCATCTCATCGAGGCAGCATGCATTTCATCTCGGCAGACGCCACACTGCTCATCCACGAGGGTGTGTGGGCGGAGGAGGAGTACGAGAAAATGGGGAAGCTGCCGGATCCGGCGTCGACCGACAAACACGGAGTTTTAGAGCGTTCTCGGATTGATCCGGGACGGGTTGAAGTCCGATCCAAAGAGGTTTCACAAGATGATGAAGCAGAGGCTTGTTGGTGTGTCTGAGGAGACAACCACTGATGTGAAGCGGTTGTAGCAGATGCAAGCCAGTGGGACGCTCCTTTTCCCTGCCATCAATGTCAATGATTCCATCACCAAGAGCAAGTCAGTTTACTTTTTATTCTCAGCCCTTCGATCGACTCCTCGATTCCGATTCTTTGCTCGTCAATCCATATACACCAGCCGGCTAGAGGGATCAGCAGAGTGCAATTTGGTGCAATTTGGTAGGCTGACGAGCGAGGAAGAAGGAAGAAGCTGAGAGCTTGTTGAAAAGGTTGAAAAGGACATGTTGAAATGGGTCAGGCAATAGCTTGAATTTATTATGGCAGGCTTTCTCCCCGGTTCTCATTGGTCCAGGTGGATTGCTGGAAGGGGATATGGATGAGTATTGAAAACCAAGTTTGACCTTAGTGCTTAAAGGGGCATTGGGATTTGTGTCATGGTTTTCTCTAATACCATGGGTGGAGGTCAACATTGGGGACGGCTGAGTAGGTTGTATGTCCATAGGATGAAGTGCCTTGGATATTTGGTAGTCCTACTTACCACCTAACTTGGTGATCCTACTGTCCACTTCCCTGACAGCATTGAGTTCCAATGTTTTACTCCACTTGCAACACATGCACATAAAAAAGTACACATGGGCCACCACCTTATACCACACGTATATGTAACGTGTCATGGGTATATGGGAGAGATGTCCTGCACATATATCGAACGAAAAAATCAGGCTCGGTAATGCCACCGGCCTCGATAAAAATATTACACTGGCCCCGGTAAAAGTACCAGCCAGTTATGTCCCGATTTCAGAAAAATCAAGCTCGGTGGTGGCACCAGCTTTCGAAAAAATCACGCTCGGTGATGGCACCAGCGTCGGAAAAAATCAGGCTCGGTGATGCCACCAGCCTCGATAAAAATATTACACTGGCCTCGGTAAAAGTACCAGCCAGTTATGTCCTGATTTCGTAAAAATCAAGCTCGGTGGTGGCACCAGCTTTCGAAAAAATCACGCTCGGTGATGGCACCAGCGTCGGAAAAAATCAGGCTCGGTGATGCCACCAGCCTCGATAAAAATATTACACTGGCCCCGGTAAAAGTACCAGCCAGTTATGTCCCGATTTCAGAAAAATCAAGCTCGGTGGTGGCACCAGCTTTCGAAAAAATCACGCTCGGTGATGGCACCAGCGTCGGAAAAAATCAGGCTCGGTGATGCCACCAGCCTCGATAAAAATATTACACTGGCCTCGGTAAAAGTACCAGCCAGTTATGTCCCGATTTCGGAAAAATCAAGCTCGGTGGTGGCACCAGCTTTCGGAAAAATCACGCTCGGTGATGGCACCAGCGTCGAAAAAATCAGGCTCGGTAATGCCGCCACCCTCGATAAAAATATTACACTGGCCCCGGTAAAAGTACCAGCCAGTAACGTCCCGATTTCGAAAAAATCACGCTCGGTGGTGGCACTAGCGTCGAAAAATTCAAGCTCGGTGGTGGCACCAGCTTTCGAAAAAATCACGCTCGGTGATGGCACCAGCGTCGAAAAAATCAAGCTCGGTGGTGGCACCAGCTTTCGAAAAAATCACGCTCGGTGATGGCACCAGCGTCGAAAAACTTCAAGCTCGGTGATGGCACCAGCTTCGAAAAAACTCCATTGGCTCCGGTAACAGTACCAGCCAGTTACGCCCCTCATCTCGGCTACGGGCCAGTTTCCGCCTACACGGCGAAGGACTGCACCTCTGGTGACGAGCCAGCAGGTCGTGTTGCTCAAACTCGGATACGGATAAACCATCAGGCTATTTAGCTTTCAAACTTCTAAAGGGTTGAATCACCCTAAAGAAGTTAAAAGCTGGGGGGCTTTGTGTGGGGATATTTTCTTCTCCCTTATCCACCCTTGCCAGGTGCCTTCTCCCTTATCCACCTTTGCCAGGTGCATGGCTCACAGTGGCCTGATGGGATTGGGCCCAGAAGTCAGGCCCGATGGGGACTGCAGGGTGGGCTATGATGGGATCAGACTCTGATAGAGTCTCCCTCTGGTCCCCTCTCTTCCTCTATATGAGCACAGCAACGGCTCCCAGAAGCTGGATGGCCAAACAAACACCACTCACTGGTATGCCATCTCTTCTCCCACTACATCTCCTACCTCTGTTCTAGTCCTGCACCTGCAGCTAACAAAGGCATCGGAGAGCCCTGCGCTGCCCAAGCCAGGGTCCTCTGACCTTCTCCTTTTTCCCCTTTCAGGCTCGAGGCAGCGGTTTTCCATCACAACCAAGGAGCAGCAATCTCCATCTTCTCTAAAGTGGGCAGCAAATTCATCCCCCCCGGGTCTGTGAGTTTTTGTGCACTTACACCTATTATATGTTTAAAGTGTCCGTGTCGTATCGATGCCTTATATGGGTGTCATAGGTTAAAATTGAAGAAACAAATGTGTATTTTCAACAATAATCATCAAATTTTATCCCCTTCAATTAGAATCAATCGAGGGCAGTTGGAAAATGAATACCAAGCAATGTCCCCAGTAATTCAAATCCTAGAAAAGGGAGGGTTAAATCTACATGTCCACCTTATATCATTCACCACTCACCCCTTCAATTATTAATTACAAATGAAGCCTATTTTACAACAAATTCCTCTACATTCAATTTCCATGCAAACAAACAGGCCCTTGGAGCCTTTTTTTTTTTGCTAAAGAGGGAATTCAAATAACAAACAGATAAGGACAAAACAAACAAATTAAGAAACCCAACTAAAAAATAAAACAAAACTCAACACACCCAACCAGACATCTAAACTACAAGAAATGCCAATCTTTTTTAGCTTAATCAGAAATGATAAGATTCTCCCTTCTAAAGATGCCATTAGATGAAGATGCAATCGAATCTGAGTGAGAGCAGCGGTGAGTGAAGTTCTGCATTTGACGATAGGAGGCTGATACTTAGAGATCTTGGATGTATTGCTCGTGAACTCCTAAAGGTATTGGAGACATTTGCTTCTCCACAAGGAAAAAAAAAAAAAAAAAGAAATGTCTAAATGCACGAATGGAATAGAAAGCTAGTCTAAGAACAGGGTTGCAAATGTGAGTACTTCTAGTGATGGAAGTTTACAATCTAAACGAGTAAGTTTAAATAAGACCACGAGTAAATCATCATTAGAGATTTCTCTATATAATAGTGGCACAACACCACACAAGGAGTATGAAAAATGCACTCCAAAGGGTAGGAGAGTTAGGACCCGCTAACCTACTACAAATACGTCTTCCATTCTCGTACAAAAAAAAAAAAAAAAACGGACCACTACAAAAGCCCCACACAGACCCTATGTGGTGCAAGTGGGTTAGAAAAATGAACCATTACAAACTAATCAACTGGGCTAATTAGGACGGTTTCGTAGATTTTACGGACCATCATCATCTTCTAGACCCTTACTATTTAGGGCTGATTCATCATCATGATGTGTGGGAAATGGAATGATATTATTAAATGCAAGGTGGTGGAATCTGGGTCCCACTGTATGTGGCTTTGACATTGAGGCAGGTGGATTTGGCAGCTGATGCCCCAGCAGTGTAGTCGAGATGGATGTCATGGAGCTTGACGTTCTGGCATGGGATGCCTTTGCTACAATGAAGGGTCACAGCCACAGGAGAAGATGAGGTTCCTCTGATGTTGGTAAAGGAAATGTCGCTTATCTTCACTCGAGAAGGAGCCTGCATTTTGCCATCCCAACCAATTTCTAAATCATCAATATCATCGACATCGTCATCTTTAACTAATGAGTTAAAAAAAATGTCAAGGCGAAACAGGGTACGAAGTGAACAGAACATATTGGTTCATATTCCAATAATAGGTCTGTAAGATTTTACATCCTATTAAGCTACCACTTATCTCAAAACCAATTATTGATGGGAAACGGCACAATACTGATTTTATAGTGAGGGCGAGGGCTCGACCACAATCATGACGGTTCAGGAGCGAGTGTGAACGTTCACCTCAACAATCCCCCCCCCCTCAACGGCATACCCGCCGCGACCCCTGCTGCTTAACTCATAAAAGATACCACTTGTAAGATCTTACACCCCATTAGGCTACCACTAATCCCAAAATCAATCGATGATGGAAAACAACACAATAATAGTTTTATGATGAGGGCAAGAGTTCGACCACAATTATGACCATTCATGAACGAGGGTGGACGTTGACCTCAACAAGGTCCCAATGCAAAGAGCCGAGTTGGGCTAGATTTGATGGTCTAAGAGGAAAAATGGGCACATGAATTGTTATGGTCAAAATTGTTATTTTGAACTCAAAGTCTCAATCCAAAAGTAAGAAACGATGTACTGTACCAATAGTAACTGAATGAGGTTCATGTTGGGTTTGTGGTTGGCTCATGTATTACCCCCACATCTGGTCTGGCCTTATTCCATTTGCAAAAGCTGGCTATTTGTTTGCATTAGATTACAAAGGAATTTAATTCATAGGAATTCATGTTCAAATAAGCTTTACCAAGGATTATTGAAGAGGTGAGGGGTGAAGGATATGTCAGTGAGGAGGAAACAACGTGGAGATGTAGATGGGACCTTGACTTTCCTACATGCATATTGAGTTTCTAGGGCAATTGCTTGGTATGCATTTCTCATCTTCCCTTAGATTCTATTTTCATTTAGGGGAGGTTATTCCATGATAGTTTTGTATATTCACCCTTGATCTTTCTTTCAACTTTCCTATGTATCCAATCCCTTTGTATTAGAATGCAAACAAATAGGCCCTAAAAGGGATTTTCTTCATGGACCTACAGTCATAAAAATGATCAATCTTAGACCTTCACACTTCCATGCCAATTGCATATGAATTTTGGTGGCCTCCCAACCATTCAACCAAAATTTCTCATTCATTTTGATTAGACTACTTTGAGGTCCTAAACAAAGTACCGCCCTGTTGGGATGGTTCCCCAACCTCATGATTCGGATGCATTCAGATAGGCCCTACCGGCATGGCGGTTGTTAGCCATTTAATTGAGAAATATTACAGTAAGTTTTCATCTTTCGCTCTGTCCCTCTCCATAGCCATAGGTATGTCTATATTTCAGTGTGTGATCAAGTGCACAGGAGACTAGTTGATCCTGAAATTCCAAGGAGAAAGGAGCGTGAAAAGTGCAAAATCTCATACCGAAGAAGAACAAGACTGATAGGGGCAGTAGCTCTGGTCGATGATGATGGGGTTGCCCACATTTTTCATGACGATGTTCTGGAACGTCATGTTGGAGACTGAGCTGCTTCCAGGCGAGTCCTCCCACGTCTTTATCCTCAGCCCATTCATGGTCCCTGAAATAGTACTATCCCTCACCATCAGCCCATTCACATCCCCTTCATTCGGATATCTCCCTAAACTCCCAACACTGTCAAGGTCGAGACCATCATCAAGAGATCATATAGAAACCTTTATTATTTTAAAATGATAACACTACCAAATTGATAAAAATAATAGACTCAAGTTTTTCGTTTGTAGATGCGACAAAAGTTTTACATCGACTTACAACTTGACACAACCCTCCTTATTTATCCCAGCTTTGGAGAGGCAGTAAACTAATGGAGTTTACTTGGCTTGAGATAGACTGAGATTGAAAATATAGCTGGCTCAACATGGTTGGGACCTTAGTTACCTAGTTCGCAGTGTAATTAATTTGTATTTAAACTAACAGAGTTAATTACTTGCCTCAAGATAGACTGAAATGGAAAAACCAAATTTATACAGATGACCCAACATTGTTGGGACCATATAGGTATCCGGTTCGCAGTTTGATTACTTTCTATTTGAGTTTGTAACTCTTAATTCAAGATTTAGTTTGATGAGAGAATTTAAGGGAGTAGATTCATTTGATTCGCTTCTCAATTCGCATGATTCAGAGTTCAAGTTCGGCAAGTTCAATGAACTAATTTATCTTTGATCATGTGATAAATCCATCACTGGTGCCTCACATCCAAAATCCAAACCAGTCAAAGTAACTATTCTTTAGATTTACTACAGGCAAAATTTTACTTCATTTAGATTTGAGGCCACAATTTGATTGATTACGTGTGCAACACATGACACAAATAACAATCAAAGTAAAATCCCATGTTTTACTCATTATCAGTCTTTATAAAGTGGAGATGAGTAATATCAGAGTTAGATATGGATTAGCATTGATACACGGGTGTGGTGCTTTTGAGCGTGTCGGATTTTTAAGAAGAACTGCTGATAGATTTTAAGGACTACGTACTCGACTAAGAGATCTCTACAAGATAAGTTGGACGAGAAAACTTGATGGAGTATGTTCATTTGATTTGCTTGCATCTATGAACTAATTTATTTGTGGTCATGTGACATGTCCTTCACTAGGGCCCAAACCTAAAACCCAAACCAGCAAAAACTATTTTTTACATCTGCTCTAGGCGAAATTTTACTTCATTTAGATTTGAGGCCTATACGAGATTAGTTTGTTAATACTTCACGATTAAAACTACAAATCAAATAATTCATAGTTCAATTTGGAGTTAGAAGGCCATTTGAGCGAACCAGGTAACTATGGTTGGGACGAGGCTTTGATGAAGATGAATAATAGAAGACTGACTAGTTTATGGTTGGGACGAGGATTTGATGAAGATGAATAAGAGAAGACTGACTAGTTTACTTGCCTACCTGATTCCATGGCCTGGTCCGCAAGTGATGCCACTAAGAGTAATTTGAGAGCTGCCATGTCCTACAGATATGCAGTCGTCGCCCGTTCCAATGATCGACGAATGGATCTGGACGTCCGAGCAGCGTTCCAGATGGATTCCATCAGTGTTGGGGCTGTCGGCCGGGGCTGTTATGTGGAGATCACTCGCTCTGAAGTTCTTACAGTCGACGATGCCAATGTGGAAGAACATGCTGTTCAAGGAGGTTATGCCTTTCACTATCGTATTCGTCATCGCTATGAACTTAATTGACTGAAGAAAAACACCATTTAATCTTCCTTGTTAGCTTCTCCTCTACCCCAGAGAGAGAAGTAGTAGTGTAGAGAGAGAGAGTAAAGTGTACTCACAGTTGGAAGAACTTCGCAGTGCTTGTTTTGGGGGCATTTGTTGAAGGGCCAAGCATAAGATCCTTGGCCGTCAAAGATGCCATCTCCATTCAAAGTCAACCCCTTGACCCATCCGAACTCCACCCAAACATCTGAATCTGTGAACCTGTTGAGGTCCCTCACGGCCATCAAATGACCCTACAAATAGAAAGAATAAAAAAATTACAATAATACATTATACAGATTAGGTGGGGCACTGATCAATCAATACATCATATGTATGAAATGAACGGATGGATGATAGATGATATCTTTCTTTTTTTTTTTTTTTTGGATGCTAGAGACTTGCCTTCATGTAAATAGTTAAGGACGGTACGTTCTTACAGGGGCCTGAAAACTTAACCTGGCCAAGCAGGTAAGTGTGTTTGGGGATGAGAAGCCTAGCCGATCCTGTGTAGCTGCATGCTGCCTGCCAAGCTGCCATGAAGGCCTGCAAATCCCAATCCAAACCCATGCGTATGTTAGATAACAGCATATTCCATCTTTGTACTAAAACTCGTTTGCCCTTTATTTTTCAGTTGTTTTATTTGCCTATACATGATTGTTTCGTGTAATTGAATTCACATTCATCTGAAGACCTTATATTTAATGAAAGCCAAGGTTACGTCTAAAGCAGGCACCTTAGTTAGTTCCTTCACCACTCGCCTCTTTGAAAATCCTTCAATTAAGCTTATTTAACCACAAATCCTTATGTATTCGATTTCTATGTATTCTTCGCAAAGATCAAGCCTTTAGTCCAATTCCACTAATGGGTTTTACAAGGATGGCCAGAATCAAGCAGTTGTTGCTCTATATATCATGAGAACTTGTGTGGTGTTGAGTGCCCAGGATATCATCACTCCTGGTTTGGTGTAGGCACCATATATAGTTTCATACCTTAGTGGACTATTCTGTATAATGGAGTGCCTTCCAAAAATGATTTAATAAACATAAAATTAACTGTGATCAAAGTCCAATAAATTATAAAACACAAATAACCCAGGAAAAGAAGATATTATTTTTCAACACATATTGCAGATTAAAAGAAACTACGAACACAGTAAAAGAGTTAACAAGTCCAACTATAGTTCAAAAAAAAAAAAAGGTAAGGAAACTTGTGAAACGTTTTCAAATTACAAAATATAAACAGAAGGGAAAACAAGAACAACCCAGAAAACCATAGAAAATTACAAACCGTAACTTATAGATGACTGCATTCCTGCACCAAATGTTTTTTTTTTTTTTTTTGGGAATTCACAGTAAAAAGGAATTTCACCGAAAGAGCATCAAACAGGTGACAAGTAAAGAGTCTAATTAAGGTGGAGACTGGTTCAGTGGATCCTGACCACACCAGTTTCTTAAACTTCAATTTCATCCCATACTTTCTGAGCCTTTTTTACCCCTCCAAGTGTTTTTACAACAAGAAATTCTCAGATTACAGGGTTGAGTATATGGAAAACTTAACCCTAGTATCTTCCGCAAGGCCGTCGCCCTTGGCGCCAAAATCCATGACATTGAATGATCCGGGCTTTGGGGCTTTCTTCCTCACATTCACACCTTCCACAACTCCACTAAGAAAGAGAAGGCAGAGGCACAAACATAGTGTTGCTCTTCTCTGGAGTATGACCATTTCCTTTCTCACCTGTTTTTGGGTTCTCTCAGGACCGAGTCTGCAAACTTTTCTTCTTGTATGCTGGTTTTGGGCGCTTGAGTTTATGGGATTTTCAATTTAAAAGAGGCCTTTGGAGTTTTAACTGTCGTAACTCCCTCCCTCCCCACTATATCATTGGTTTGTAACCGCCAGCTTTCGTGGTCACATGGCATTAAGATGGTACAGCATTTGGACCTCTGGAGAAATGGAGGGTACAAAAAAATCCACCATTTCTGGCCCGACACATCGATGGGATCCAAACCATTCATGTATTTAGAAGGACCCCAAATTGGCTACTAGTCAATAATAGTAGTGATGACATAACAATCCTTCAGTTCAAATATAGTTGCATGACTATAATTGGACAAGATCTGGACATGGTTTATGATGAAGGACCAACAAGATCTGGAAATGGTTTATGACAAAGAACCATTGGCTAAAGTATCCCCGGTTCTTTAGCAGAATTCCAAAAAATCATGTAAGGAAAATCTGAACTTTAAAAGTCCTCCAGTTCCTCTTGAGCATCCAAAAATTCTAAGGAAGTTGAGATTCTAGGGGTTCTTATGACTTTTTAGGTGGGTGGAATTCAAGATCCTAACAGAAAAAATGCTGCATGCAGTAATTTCAAGGGACAGCCGTCATCCAATCATTCTCTCTTTGAATTCTCAATATGACAAATTCCAGTCAGAATTGTGCTAAAGAAACATGTCCTAAATGTATAGGATCATCCAATGGAGCCTTAGATGGCGGGCATAACAATGACAATCGATTAGATATAAAATATAAAATATCAGGCCTATCAAATAATCCCAATCCTTAACTTGGCTATTAGTCATTATGCAATTATAATCATTTAAGAGAGATAATCATAAGAGGATTTTCCAAAACAAAAAACACTTTAGGTGGTCATTGCATCAAAAATGTCACTTTTGTCAAACTCACACCAAACCAGCCTTTCCATTTACAAACCCTTTTTTTTTATTTCGAGGGTTGACGTGGACCCTCATTTTCTATGTTGAGGGTTGACATGGAATAGGTGCCACATTTTTTACCCTTTTCACTCCCGACTCACATCACACCGGCTTATGTTATGGAGTATACTTGAGAATGCTATAGACAATAAAGATTCCAAAAAAATAAAGCTTGGGAGGATATTAATGCACATCCATGCCAGTATTCATTTTTTTTTATGCGTAGGATAGGAATTGGATTCGTTTTACAAACGGAGGGATTTCGCACATTGAGGATTTATTTTCCATGCTAAAGACACGTCCTGCTTTCCTTCCCCACATATGAAACCAAAAAACACAAGAAAGTGCACTAAATGAAGAAAGAAAAATCAGAACAATTCCTCTATCGTGGAATTTTCCCGTTGCACAAATGCACCCTAAAATTCAGGGGGCGCACCATTGACATTTCAGAAATTGACGCACAACCTTGTGAGTAAGCTGGCTGGGCCTACGATTAAAAAAAAAATCGATCTTGATAGCTGTAAGCCCCAAAAACATTTAAAAAAATAGTCATTTCAGATGAGCCTACAAATCACTTGATGAACCCTTAAAAATTGGCAAGTTTGACAACAAAATAGAGCGTGCCTTTGTGCCATGTTCATTGGGTGGGTTCTGTTCTATGTTCTATGCTTACCGTTCAAAAAATTGTTTATTGGGTGGATTCCATACTGCAAACTGCAACAAAACTGAGATGCGAAGATGTAAGACACTTTGAAGTCAATGTAACACAACCCAAGTAACTTTGTCTTGGACTGAAAAGGGACACAATGATATAAAAGCTCCATTTCCCTACCAAAAACCTTCTATATTTATATATGATTTTTAAGAGTGATTTAAGCACAGCAAAACTTAGAAACCAATATACAGAGTTGAAAACATGATTTTGATGGTGTTTCACTAGAACATGGATCATATCTACAAAAACCAATATGTAACAGAAAATTCCATAATATAACAGCTGTTATTTTAGAACAAAGGTAGGAGTAGGACAAGATGAATTATGGAAAAGTCCTTGAAGGAAGCAGAGTATTAAATGGATCATTACCCTTGCAAATAAAACTAAAAGATGGGCGCCAATTAAAAAAAAAAAGACCAGTTCTTATGCGACCCGCATAAGAGAGATTATCAGCCAAGGCCTCTGAGCATGGCACAAAGAGAAATGATCCGCGACAGAAGCAAAATAAAAATAAAAATCTTGTGCTACCGGCAACTTTCGGGGTGCGAATTGGCCCATTGGACCAACATATCTGTAAGATTTGTATGATAATCTTAGTGATCAGTCCCAATTAAGGAAAATCACCACAACTAAAAAGGATGCTATTGCCTGTAAATAGGATAAGCTAATGCTGTAAGAGCTATAAGAGCAAGGACCGATCACATTGATTGGTACCCAATTTATTACAATCTCATAAAAGAAATCCAATCTCCTCTCTTCTTCTTTCCATTCAATTTCTCAGCATGGGCATCAGTCAAGATTTCATCTCGATCAGAGTGATATAAATTGTTAAACCGATCATGTGTAAAATATACATTTTTTTTGTTGGCTACTATTGAGTAAATTATGTAGACATGTCATGATTACTTCCCAACGGTTTATGTCACTCCATTTACAGTGAAAGTTGGGCCAACTTACCATTTCTGCTTCCATGAAGCAATTGCACGCACTGTCGTCCAAACTTCAAAGAGATAATGCTCCTGATTGCATATGACATCAACCCAAAGAAAACAAACGAAGATAACAATAAACCCATCAAATACTACTCGAACTTTTGAGGTCGATACCTCCTCAAAAATCATCACAGCCCCTGCCTTAACAGATAAGAATGAAAAATAAACCTTGCAATTGTATCTGTTCACCTGAACTGATAAAAAACCAAACAATTCATTCGGTAGTTCACATATCACAACACTGGAGGTAGAAGAATCCCCAAAGCAAGATGAAAGAAAGAAAAAAATACTAACTAATTGAATAGGAGAGGAGCAGCAAGTCGAGTAAAGCTCAGCACACGCACCATTTCTCCGTAGCTTAAATTGAAAATGTCAACATTTCACCTATGATATGAATGGGGACTGATCAGTTAAATACTCAAGGCATTGTTGTTGCTGGGTTCCTTTATTTTTGATACGACTGCTTCAAACATGCCTAAACCAAAGTCGCCTACAAACAGCCTCGGGTCCACCGGCCCTGGTAACCGGAAAGAAACTTGGAACGGCCCAGGCGGGCAGAAATGATTAGTTTTCATCTGAAACACACGGGACTTTTGCAAGGCACTCCTATCATCAGTTGTGATCACACCTCGAATTTGAACCTTCCCATTAGATTCAATGTCACAGCAAAACTGACCTGTCAGATAAAAAAAGATCTTGCATTAGTTGCAAAAACAGAATGTACTTCAAGTTGGATACCAGTATCATTGTGTAAGCCTGATTCCTAGTAATTCAAAAGGCATCCTTTGTTATATATGATGAAGGCCCAGCCACATTCAGACCAATATGATTGGTGTGTCCAATGGTTATCTTTTGGTTTTGTAATAGAAGGGAATGTATGCTAAAGAGAGGAAAGAGATAAAGGAGGAAAACAGATTAAAAAATAAAAAAAAACACTCAATGCCTAAGAAGAAGAAGAAGAAGAAGTAGTAGTAGTAGTAGAAGGAAATCACCAAGTTGTCGCTGTGGATAGCACGCCAACTCCCTCAGCTCCACCTAGGAAAAACACCATGTGGGTGGGCTGGTTATCTTTACCTCTCCTGGCCACTAGGCCAGATGTCAAAAAGAATAATAGTGGTAACAGAAGAAGATGAATAAGAGCCCAAGGCAGGGGAAGGTGCTCACAATTGCAACCTTGAGGTTGTGGATTCGAGTCACATTACCAATCAAACACAAAAAAAGTAGAAGTGGCTTGTCTTAGGAATTTGTTCCAACAGAAAAGATCATCTACACAATTGTATCCTCACAATAAAATTTTTATCACCGCAATGTGATAGAGCAAAAATTCCGCAAGATACTGGTGTGAAGAGCATACTGCTATGTAATGGTTGTGTGGCAACAAATAGGAAAGAGCACAAAAGAAATCGAAAACTTACCATTATCTTTATTGACACCAGGTATAGCCACTCGAAAAAAATAAGAATTTTTACTGCTGCCTATCTCAGCTCTTCCAACTAGTGGTCCAAGTTTCCCGTCTTTTGCTGTCCCAGTTAAAATGATATCTGTCACTTGGCTCCATTGTTCTATTTTAGACATCGATCCAAGTACCAACATGACTGGTTCAGTCGAACTAGTCGTTTCCACCGGAGTTGTTCCTTCAACTGAAGATGGAAGATGAACATGTGAAGGATCAGCCATATGAGATGGTTTTTGCACTTGCAGAATGTCACCAACACGACCTCTTTTAAATGAATTTCTAAATTGTTGAGAAGCATCATCATTTCTAGCAATAACCTCTTTCATTGACGCCTCCATAGAGGATCTATTATTATTTGTGTTTGGTGTAGTCTGATATACATGATGATAAGATAAGGCTTCATCTTTATTAATCTTCAGTTGACTCACTCCGGTTAGCCACTTGAACCTCTGAAGGTCTTCTGGTTTTATATGTGAAATATCAGGATCATCAATAACAACAATTCCATTAAAGATCTCGAAACTTCCTTCATGAATAGCCGAAGGGAAAAGGACCGTAAAGTTGCACACATCTTCAGGGTTGTCCACCTTGTCTGAAGGTCGGTTTCCCGCAAAATAGAGGTCTAATGGCTGCAACTTCATGATGGCGCTCTGATGAGCATTCTTTAGAACATAATAATAAAGGCTCTCGACCTCTGAACGCTTAATATTTGAGGAGCACAAATCAGATATATCGTATGGAGGGAGGCCTTCGGCCATTCGTTGAGAGGCTGACCGCCTAGGGATGTCAGTTTTGACATCAGGACCCAAGTAATTGCCCATGATGAAATTGATCAAGAATCTTTGATCACTTGTGGATGCTTTAACTGGTCCACTATTGAGCCTGAACTGATCCATGTAAGCTTCACGCTTTTATCTATCTACTGCAGAGTCCAAACCCACTGATTTCATGGAGAGAAACAAATTTCACATCAAGATTTAGTCATTGAATATATATATATATATATATCGTAACCAAATATTTAGCATTAAAAGGTCACAGCACTAGACAAGATTACAGCACAAGGGAGAAATTATTAAAAATCAATAAAATCTGGATCAAGTTAAAAGTGCAGCTTGGTAAAAATAGCTCTTTTGGGAAATTAGCATACATGCACAACAGGGAATCATCAAAAGCAACAGAAGCTTCCTTGAATGCTGTATCTGGGACATGCATAAAAGGTTATACAGAAATCACCTATTAAAACAAGGTTATATAGTCTCCGGCTGAAGATCAGCTGGTTAGGCACATTGATGTGTGAGTTGAGTGTGTGGATTCGAATCCCTAATGTAGCAGGAAAAAGGTTCTATAAAATTTGCATTGGAAGTACATAAAAATCTGAACAAAAAAGCCATGAATGTGCCAAATTGAACCCTTCATCTGATTCCAGATAGCCACGATATCATCCACGAATAGAAAGATTAAATCAAGAAGAAACCTGTTGCCTCTCCAACAGTTTCCAATTGTCATGAGAAATTTTGGGAAATATCTACCCATAATAATACGCAGACTTTTTTTTTCTTTTAATATAGAGTGATGTATATTGACTATTGGGATTTAATGTGGGAATTAAATGCGAATCTTCAGCTATTTCCAAATCTGAAGTAGATCATATTAAATGGAAGGTTTAGACCATTGTATACATTGTAAAGAGGTAATAAGCCACACGATCTATATGTGTGTGTGTAAATATTTAGTGAGAGATACCATTCAATATACGGGGAATGGTCACCTACAAGCTGCTTGTGGGGCCCACTTATATGCAATTTTACCAATGGGAGGAGGGCAAATTGAAAGGTCTGCTCATGGATAGGGGGGATTCAAAAAGTTAGCCCCACCAGATTATCCTAGCCCCTGATTTAACAGCCTTAAATTTTAATGGCATATAGATTTTCTTGAGACTCAGTACAAAGTGAGTGAAGGTTCAGTGAGTATAAAAATTGGGTATGATGCCAAATCATGGGATGAAAAGATTATCAAAGGGGGGGAACTAATGGAAGGTCAGCTCAAGTGGGCCCCACAATGTTGGACTGCATTTCCAGTAGCATGGAGTGTGTTTTTTTTTATTCCGGTACCAAGCCAACTCGTCTGTGAGGGCCACATCGGGCCATGTCAATTAAGGAGGAGGTGGGGGATGAAAAGATCTCAACGAAACCTAGGGCCATGCATAACAACATACAGTTTTCACTTGAATATTTCAGTATATGTGTGTGTGCATGACATACACGTGTGTATGATTGTGTATATTGATCAGGAACTGGCAAAATATTATTAGAGAGAGAGAGTATATAGCAAGAGAGCACACAAAAGAGAGGACAAAGGCCAGTATAAGAGCACTATAACCAACACCACTCCATTAAAAAACCAAAAACAATTACTAATTAAGGCCAAAAGAGAATAATCACAAAAAATAAAATAAAATAAAAAACAATCCGTAGCCAACCTTTCTGCCACATCATTAACCAATCAAACAGCATGCTAAAATTCCACTTTAATGTAAGAAGACAACTATTTAATCTCATTTAGGAAGAATTGCACTCCACACTCATTAGTAAATAAGATGCCACTAAACCCTCAAAGCTTCTAAAAAAGCCAACAACTCCACTTCATTGGACTCTCCACTCCAATAGAGTTGGATAAAGTAAGCAATAAAGTGACCTTGCTATTACAAAGGAAAACCTCTATCCCCACTGGACGTGCCCTACCATGAGCCACTACATCCACAATAAATTTCAACATGCCAATCTTAGAACCATAACTCAAACCAGGTTCCCAATTGTAAAGAATTAGATCTAAATGTAGATAATTGAACTCCTTTCTTATTATTACCCATTTACCTATCCTCACAATCACCCCACTAAAATATCCCTCATATGTGCCACCAAAGCCTTGAAGATCATCATGAAGAATTAGATCTAAATGTAGATAATTGAACTCCTTTCTTATTATCACCCATTTACCTATCCTCACAATCACCCCACTAAAATATCCCTCATATGTGCCACCAAAGCCTTGAAGATCATCATATAATAGGAGTTGGTTAATTATACAAACAAAAAATTAATATGCTTAATTTATTTCCGAGAATAGTATCATACTAAATATGATAATATTTTTGTAATTTGTTACCTAAATAGATATAATATATGTAAAAGAAAAACCAAACACCGGGACATGTCTAGCCATGCTATTGAGTATTGATGTACTAGAAGCCCAAGCACAGCTCTTCTATTAAACAGGCTAACTCTTTAAGCCCATCCTTGGGCCATGGGCCTTAAAAGTTAAAAATTCATCAAAGCCTAGTCCACTGCTAGCCGTACGGCTCTAATGCCTATCTTTTAGGATTTGGTTGTATGCAAAGCAAGATTATCTTCTTAACATGGATGAAAATATCGGCTGCTACGTATATCGGCCGTAGTGGTGGCCATTGCACCCGTAGCAGCCGCTACGCCCATTATGGAGCCGCTACGCAAGCTACGGAATGAGAAAAATTCATACTTTTCATATTTTTTTTAAAATGCATAATAAGACTTATTTTTTTTTCTTTTTCTCTCCAAATAATATTTCTACACAACTCTTCTACCCTTTTATGTTTAAAATAACACCAAAAAGCAGATGATCTTACTGAATTACAGTCAATATAAAGAGTTCTTCTCAAGAATTCTTCTCTAAGTACATCCTATTAGACAACCCCCTCGGTAGATGTATTTTTTTCTCTAGGTACTCTTAAAGTTTTGACTTCATGACATGTCTCTTTTTTTTTTTTTCTTTTATAAGCCTTTCATTAGTTTCTAAATTAGCATAACTAAGCACCATGAACACATGTGAAAAAAATGATTATTACTATTATTTTCTATTTATATAGCGATACAGGACCTTATAAAATGAGAGGACCGCTACGCCCCCTTATCGTAGTTACTTTTGCAAAATATATATATATACATTTTCTCTCATTTTCCAATATTCTAGATTTTCTACAATTTTTTTCATATTTTTTTTACGATTTTTCTAAATCACACCGCTACGCCGCTACATATCACAGCTATGCTACGTAACTCCGCTACATAGCGCAGCCCGCCGCTACCACGATTTTCATCCTTGCTTCTTAAGCCATACCAAAAGTTGGTTCGAATTTCTTTTTTCCTATCTGGATGCCCCAAAGTACAGATGTGAGCACGGTTAGTATTTTATTTGAGATTTCCATTTTTGTTCTACTCTCCCATGCTATTTACAATTTTTTTTTGGGGGGGCTAGGAGAGTTTGGCAGCTTTGCATTTATTTTGATATTGATGAAGGTTGTGTTCCAATCTTGGATGTTTAGGAGGATATTTTGTTTAATAATCTTCTAAGAGTCTCGGGTGCCATGCGTGATAATGCAAGTTCGAGAACTGCGAGCAACCACTTTGTGCAAATTAGCAAAGGTTAGGTTTGTCTCTAGTCTGGACCCTCCCAAGACCTTACTTCGGCTGGACCGCACTGGGTGATGACCTTTAATCTTCTAAGAGGAAAGACAAAGCACAAACTATAGGTACAACCCAACTACGCTTCCTGATAATCTAGCATGTTCATATTACCTTACTGGCTCACCTCTTTTCTACCTATGAGGGGCAACAAACAGATCAGGAAAAGTAAAATTTGATTGGTTGACCAAAGGAGTTTGTGGGTCAAAGCCCAACTTGTATTCAACCTGTCTATAAAATGGTTCGAGTATCCTAATCTCACGCTTAATGTGGGCTAATGGTTCAAAATCTCGGTCGCGGTCGCGGTATCGGTCTAGCTGAAAAACCAATATGATATCAGTATCGGTCGTGGATATCGGTTCGTCGCTGTCGTTGCTATGTGAGTTTTTTTTTAATCCAAAAAAATTCGCAAAAATATCCAAAAAATCCAGAATATTAGAAAATGTTGGAAAACAATATTTTTTTTTCCATTACTAACAAAAATAAATCAAAATCTCAATCACCTTAAGTTATATGTCCTGTCTGTGTCGCAATTCGCTATCTTCTCCAATATTTCATATAATGCAATTATTATTGATGCTCACGATTAAGAAATAGATGTGGGATTTGAAAATATGCAAGAGGGATGTGTGATGGAGTATGGTTGCTGCTCTAAGGAGTAGGGAGATAAGAGGAGAGATGAAGAAGATGAAGATGGGAAAAAAGATAGAAAAAATAGGGTTTTGACACTTTTTATGAGATCTCAAAATATCGGCCGAGATCTCGAAAAAACAGAGATGCAGGATATCTCGGTTGATATAGGCCGAGATATTGAGGATATTTGGCCCCGAAATACCGATACCGATACCTCGAGGCCATATCAAATCAGTATGGGCCGATATGAACCGGTATCGGCCGATTTTTTCAACCATGGGTTAACCCAACCCGACCTACACAAACCACATCCAAAGCAAAGATGTGAGGAGCAGCAACTGTATACATGTAAATGAGGGCAGCAGAAGACGACTCTTTTTAACATTGCCTATGAGGATGTGGTAACTAAAGGCAAATGGTCCATGACATGAAATTTAGCGAATCAAATTTCCATTAGTTGACAATCACAATGGTTTTGTGAGATACAGCAGGCATGAGACGAGGTGGTGTAGTCGGTTAAAATCCAGTATGCCCATCACCCACCAAAAAACACTCAGGATATGAGAGACTCAGAGTTAAGCATGCTCAAGTGGGAGCAGTATCAAGATGAGTGACCGTCTGGGAAGTCCCCACGCGTGCATGTGGGCCAAAGCGGACAATATCATGCTGACTTGTGTGGGGTTGTAACAGGTTTGATCATCCAAACTCCTTCATTGTTGACCATACATTGTCGGAAATATGAAGCGGATGTGGTTCTCATTTACTATGCAAGTCCCAGCCTGGGATGGCCATTTTGGGGGTACAATTTTTGGTAGTCCTAGGGACCCATAAACTTTTGTTTGGTAATATTGTACTGTCATTGCTACTATTTAATATCAGGCACTATTTAATATTAGCCACAGTTTTGTTTTACAAACTAATGGAGAAAGCTAATAGACCATACATGTTACCCAAATTATGCGAGTCGACCACACCTAACCTATAAATCCTGATCAAGTTCTGACCACCCCCCTATAAATTCCAGATCAAATTTAGCCGTTTAGCAGGTTAAACCCATGTCGAGTCAGGTTCTTTCCATCCCTAATATCCATATCTATCTATCTATCTGCATCTTTCACTAAGTTTGTACCACTTCTATTTATGTGAGTTGCAACCATTATATATATATATATATATATTAAAAGCAAACAGGGAGGAGGGCTATGAGGGGTGCCACGTCAGTCCATAATTTCTCCTTTCAAAAAAATACTTATAAAATCACACAGAGCTTTCGATTTAATATGGGCCACTACACTTCTCCCAAACAAGTCTCATCCCTTAAAATCTCAACCCAAACAAATCTCCTCAAATCCCCTCCCTTAATCCTATGAATAGTTATAATCTTAAATCTAATCCCTTAAATCTATATCACACTACTATTTCTAGCAACAAAACTCATTGGATTTGTTCTCCTTAAAATCTCGATCACTCCCATTTTAAAGTAAACATTATCTCATTTTCCTTACAAGATTAGAATTAACTCCATTTAATAGAGGTCTGTGGGGCCCACTTTCATGGTGTTGGCAGTAAAAAAGAATGGGCATGACTAAATTATCATGATTTGAGAATAGATCAATCATCCACATAAAATAGAAACAACAGTTGGATTTATGGGGACCACTTTGATCTCCTGATTGATAGACACCTTCAAAAGGTTCTACCATCTAACTTGGCCCATCAAACCAACGGCACGGATGATGGAACACCCAACAAAAGGGACCAAGCAATATGGAGTTGTATCAAGAGCATTAGTTTCATGATCTAGACCGTTAATTACAAGGTGAAACCCGACGTTCAACGAACAGAAAATAATAGACTTTGGTGATCAATTATATTTGTTATTAAAATGCATATTAAGAATACATTTCATTTCTAATTATATATACATGAAATAGTATAAGGGTTGATATGAGACCTCCCTTTAATAGTTGTTGTAGACGAGGCCACCTTTAAACACATCATGATGCACCTTAATGAATTAGGAGAAGAGGCCCACTTTTAAATATTACATCATGTGACCCCACCAATGCTCCTTGGAATACCACATCAACAAGGGCCTATTGTCCAAATGTTTAATTGGACACACCTAGATATTTGGATATGGGCCTATCTTTAGATGTTATATCATGTGACCCCACTAAGGATCCTCAGAATGACACATCAGCAAAGTCCCACTGTTCAATTGGACACACCTTGAAGGAATTAGGATATGAGGCCCACCGTTAGATGTTACATCATGTGACTCCACCAAGTTATTTTTTTAATTAAAGTTATATATATATAATAAATATAAACTACTTATTTATTTCTATAAGATCTTTTCTTTTCCAATAATATCTCAGAAAAGAATCACATATTTTATTATATTCTTTTAGCCTGGGCACCATACCTCTCCATTTTATTCTGTAAGCTTACACTTGTGGGGCTCACCCTTAGTCCATCCAAATGGACCAAACACACGACCTCTCTAAATTGCACATGTCCACTAGCTTTTGGTCAGATCCGGATTTACTAGACCGCTGGATTGATTGTGTACTGGTCCAAATGGATTGTTGACCATTAAACTTTTGGGGCTAGATGGAGATGGTAAAAACCATGGTTGTGACTGATTTTTTGCAAAGAGAAGGACCACAGGGAGTCTTTGAAATCGCCCCATCACCACCCCCATGTGGGTAGCTAGGTGGGCCCCACCATAAACTTGAGCTTACCTTAACCTAAGCTTTAACTTAGAAGAACTGCCCCTATATAGACACACATTCATACTTGTGTAATGATCAATACCTTTAAATTCAAAAGGTTGTTATATTATCTAAGTTTACTTCATTTTATATGTATTTTCATTACATGTTAAAAGATTCTAATATTCAAAAATAATAAATTTCTTTCTTTTAGACTTGTTTTATCTTAATAATATTTTTAAAAAAAATCTTAAAATTTTAATATTTTTTCATTTTTGGCCCGGGCTTAGCACGGGTGTTTGTTGCTAGTTTTTTAAAAATCAAACAAGAGGGCAAAATAGTGCATTGGACGGTTTGGTCCAACCTAGTTTGACCATCCAGTTTAACCTAGTTCAACCGTGGCATAAAAATTAATAAAAGGATTTTAATAATATTTTAAACAATGGTGGTTCTAATTAGTTCTACCACTAGTTTTTTACTAGCTTGATTATAACCTAGTTTTTATCTAACTGGACTAGAGAATGTAAAGGCAATCTTGTTCACTAGAGGTCACCATCTTAGCCCTTGTGGGATGTGTGTATAACCAATCCAACTCCCTCATACTCCCTACCCTAATGAAAGCACTCTCTCCAATTTGAGACATATTCCATCCTCTAAACACCATTGGATTGAACTTCGAAACATTAATGTAAACTAAAAGAGTAAAAAACTTTAAGGTCTCTTAAGTCAAGGGATAGAATGATCCCCTTGAGACTATTTATTTATTTATTTATCTGTTTTTTATTCTTGCCCAAAGATTGAACCAATTGAGACCTTTCCATTATCCTACCACTTCATAATTGGCATGCATCCAAGTAGGTCCCACAAGAGGTCGAGATATTTCCTCATAAGAATTCGGAAAGTACCATAGATGAAATGTCGTATATGCTTCTAAGGAATCAAAAAAATTGAAAAACTGGATTTACGTCCAACGGATTACACCTACCAAGAAAAAGTATTTTGTTTCAGTTCGATCAGTAGTCACATATGAAATAGCTGATGGGATAAATTTAGCAATGCTTTTCCCCCAAGATCCGTTGTAGGAAAGGGATGATGTGCAACTATGAATTGTCAATTATATCCTTTATGGAAATGGCAAACCAATTCGGGGAATTTATCACACAAGTCTTCAATTAGTTCGGACTTGTTTAGTATTGAATTGGAACCAAGACTGAGATGGTTCTATAGAAGAGGTTCATGCTTCCTATGTTGAAGTAAGGGCAAATGATATTATTCTATATACATAGTGCATCTATGGGCCCAACCTCGCACCCTACGGACAGCCACCCTTGGGTTGGCCTCTTCACCTCTTAGGTCAATGGTGTAAAGATAGTGAAAATGATTATTACGGTATCCACATGCCTCATCTTCTATTAATTAAGTACCTCTAAGAATCTCTCTAAATGATTCTCATAAAAAAAAACATTTCCGAGAGCTGCTAAATGCGCTTTGATTTTTGCTCTTCATGCACTACACTTTCTTATGACAAATATACCTGTATAAAGTTACCTAAAAGTACATCTCTCCCTCCCAACTTTTTTCTACACCCACCCACCCTCATCCCCATGCCCACCCTAGCCACCACCGCCCCCTCCGGCAACACCGCCGGAGGAGGAGGGAGTGAGAGAGAGAAAAGGAGAGAGGGAGGCAGTCCCATCCTTCTCCGGCGACAACGTTCCCCAACGGCGACAAAACCGCACCTCATCTCTACCTTGTTTCACTGAAATAGAACCATGCCAACATTGATTGGGTTTCTTCTGGTCTAGGAATATCCGAACCAAGAGTCTTAATCCTCTGTAAACCTAGGCACCATCCAATTTGACCAAATCCTCTTCTCGTCTCTTGTGGAGAGGTAAATCTAGGAGAATCAAACAGCAGATCTCTGCAAAATTGAGGATTCCGGATCCTCTATTCTTCTCCAACGAGGGCACAAATCAAACAACCCTCGGCAAAATTGAAACCCAAACCCGAGCGGCCTATTCTTTGTGTTCTTCTCCAACAACGGTTGGGCGGTGAGGAGGGAGAGGGAGAGAGGGTGGCGAGTGAAGGCGGGCAGAGAGAGAGAGAGAGAGAGAGAGAGAGAGAGCAAGCAGGTGGGCAAGACACGAGAGGGAGAGGGGGGAGAAAGGGTGTGTAGAGAGCAATGGGTTTCCTTATGTTAGGGTATTTTGGGCAAAACAGGGTAAGTGTGGGGAGTGTGGAAAGAGAAAACACCAATGTGCATTTAACAGCTCTCTATACTTTATTCAATGGTTTTCTTCTTAGCAAACATTGGGCAAGCATTCAATGGTGCCTCAATGCCTAGTTATGTCAGCCTATTTATGGTCCCTTGTTGTAGTTCCTTTCCCGTTTATAGTGGGAGGCTTAGCATCAGGCTAGGAACTTGTCATAAAAGTTGTAATGAACCAGCCACTAGGCCTGTCAATTTGGACCTGAGAAAGGGGGCCCGGCCCGGCCCGGCTTGGCCATCAAAAACCCTTAAAATGAAGGCTTTTGTTTCTAACGAAAAGCCCTAGGGCCGGGCTTGGACAATTTTTTGCAAGCCGTGAGATTTGAGGGCCGGGCTCGGATAATAGTGGCCTTGGCCCGGCCCTGGCCCTCTTATTTTTATTTATAATGCTCTTATCATAGCCACTTTGTAATATTATGGGGGATATGAAGGCAATTTCATACCCACTTATCCATTAAAAATGTCCTAAAAATCCTTATATACATACATACTTCATTCATTTCATCTATATTTAATTATTTAAGTTATGCATTGTACTTAATTCGTAATCAATAAGTGTTGCACAGTTGCTTCTTATTACTTTTTTTTTAGTTTTATTCCTTCTTATTTAAGTATTTTATATTATTTTTGTAAAACATTGTTAGTGCAAAAGGGGGTGTACTCGTTTCTATTAATAATGATACACTTTTTCCTCTATAGAGTTGCTTAAGATATCAGCCAATTCATAGAGTTAGTTTGAATACGCATTGAACTTTAAGGATATGGCGTAATCCAAACATCCTTTTAATTAGATAATTATAACTCTCAATTCTTAAAAGTTTAAACTAATAGTATTTTTTAAATGTATTTATTTTTGTGACTGAAATCCAAGAATGCGTAATAGTCATATCAGTGTTAATTAAAAATAATGTCAATTGGTAAAAGGTATGTGAGTGTAAATGATTTAAAACTCTCAAGATAAGGCACTGCTAGAATGATTTCATATGTGGAAATTCATATGAAAGTCATATTAAAGGTGTGAAATAGATCATGCTCTTTAAACATTTTCCTCCTTTATAAAAAAAAAAAAAAATCATATGTCTAGAACCCAACCCAAGTCACCAAAATACATATAACTTTATCCGATAAAAGAAACTTTTTAGAGATGACTTATATTCTCCCAATGTTTTCTTAATAATTCGTTTGCAATTGAGATTAGACAAGATTACAGATGTTTTCTTAATGATTTTTTTGCAATTGAGGTTAGACAAGATAACACTCGATCACACTCATAACGCTCGATCACACTCAGATTTTGATAACAATGTTAAAAAAATAATTTTCTTGTTTTGAAGTCCTAAGCCCTATCCTGGCCTGGCCCCGGCCCTCGAGGGTAGAGTAAGGGCCTAGATAGTGAAGGCCCTCCGAGAGCTTTGGCCAGCTTAAGCCCGGCCCTGCATATATTGAGGGTAGGGCTAAGACAACCCTAAGCCCGGCCCGGCCCTTTATATGAACCAAACTAGTAATGCTTATTGAGAATTATAATCAAGACTAATGATGAAAATGCATAAATATATACGATTCTGATCCCCCTTCTGATCCCATCCCCACCAACACCCACGCCAGTGAATTGCTTCTGTACCCAACTTACACCCATCCAGCTTGATCTCAGTACTTGACTCCAAGTCCAAAATTTCTTAACTTGAATTTAGGGGGCACATTTCTTGATCAACTAAGATCCTTTAGATCTGAGATTTTGTGGGCGCTCTACAAAAGAAAAGCCTTACCCATCCTCCCCAACCACTCCTCCACAGTGGACCCCATTGGGCTTCTGCACATGATCTCCATGGCAGTGGTGGTGTTGGTGACGAATTTGATCAATTCGTAGAAATCTGATTAGAAATTAAAAATATAGTAGTATAGGGGACGTATGGAGAATAGAAACTGATTATACAAAAGTCAAGCTGTTTGGAACACAACCAATTAAGTTGGCAATCAAACTTTTAGAAACCATGGGATTAGACAGTAGGAATAGTTTGTTAGAAGAGATATGGATAAGGGTTAGTTTGAATGTTTAGATTTGAACTATTTTAGTCACAATTACTCTCTTCTCTTTTATAAATTGAGGAAGTTTCTTTAATAATTGTACGTTGAGACTTTATGGAAATGTAACCTCTTCAGATTTTCCACACAAACCAATTCAGATAACATAACATCCCCAAATCGCATTTCTTTTCACATCTAACAATAACAAAAATAATGACAATTCTAAACGAACTCCTAATCCAAAAGAAATCATATTTGTTTCTGCTAAAGAGAAACCAAAATCTCCAAAAGAACTATATTATACCCATACGTCCAGATTTCATCATAGTCAACAAATACTCCATCCAGATGATCAACAGATGCAACAACTTATCACAAACCCAACACTACAATAGCAAATGATTTCTCCAAAGATGAATCATCAATAAATTAAAAAGAAATCATACAAAGATGAACAACAAATAGCAATAATAAAAAAAAAAAACACACAACAACATGCAAAGCTTAAAACTACAATAGGAAAGAGCATGCAATCTCCACTAACCCTAAAATCCGAAATCTCACATTACAGAAACAAAAAAGAGATCATTTCCTGATCACGAGACCCGATCTTGTAACTGTTATCTGCAGAAACGAACCGACATGTGATCTAAGCCATCATATGATAAAACCCTAATCTCTTCTTCAATTTTCATCTGGCGACTCAAAATCTCAGCAAAAGAAAGATAAGAAAGACAGAATCAAACTAAAAACAATACATGCAGCGAAAAAATAACATAGAAAAAAAAAAGAAGAAGAAAGAAGATCCCACAATAGTAATGACAGAGAAAAGAAGAAGAAGATGATGATGATGAACAACAAATAGCAATAAAAAAACACAGCATGGAAAGCTTAAAACTACAAGAGGAAAGAGCATGCAATCTCCACAAACCCTATCTTGTAACTGTATCTGCAGAAACAAACGAACATGTGATCTAACCTGTCATATGATAAAACCCTAATTTCTTCTTCATTTTTCATCTGGCGATTCAAAATCTCAGCAAAAGAAAGATAAGAAAGACTGAATAAAGCTATCAACAACACATGCAGCGAAAAAAAAAACCATAGAAAAGAAGAAGAAAGAAGATCTCACAATAGTAATAACAAAAAAAGAAGAACAAGATGAAGATGATGGAGAAAATACCAGCAGCCGACGATTCTCACTTTCCTTGGCGAGTTCTATTGTTGTCTCTCTGTTGGATATTTAAGCTAGTTGTTTTCTTTCTGGAGAGCGTGACGGCGGGTCTCTGGATTCGTTGCATTTTCAAACTGGGTGTCATCTTAAAATAGACAGAGAGAAACAGTGTATCTTGTTCAAAGCCTGACCCGATATGATGTATTCCTCGAAAATCACTGGTTTCCCGCATGCTTTACATGGAAAGTTTAGCGTCTTTTGTGCAATTTGTCTTTTACCAAATGGCTCCTGTATTTTGAATTGGTTTTTCCTTTTTAAGCTGTATATAGATAGACACGCATTAACCAAGGAGGGGCTCGTGTTTATGAAATAGTAATCATAATCCTCACAAGGGTTGCAAGAAGGGGCACATTTCTAACACGAAGGGCTGTGATTTTCTCCATAGATATAAAAAATGTAATTGTTTTTTTTTTCTTTTTACTTTTCGCAGTTAAATGGTGCTACAACTAGTGGTGGCGCTAGAATTTTCTCACAAATGGTCAAGCTTAGTCCATCGATAGTATCAATAAATGTGTCGCCGCATTTCTTTTCTTGTTAACAATAATGAAAGGAAAGAATAGCCTATTAATTATTTTTATAAGTAGGGCATCAATTCGATTTCATTAAGAAGAGGAGGTTAAAATTTTCAATAAATAAAATATGTAAAAGATAATTAAGTTGTATCGATGTAAATACATGTACATAAATTACATGTAAAAGAGGGTTTTCATTGAAGTCATTTCTTTACGCATATTTGTATTGTCGGCACATCATGTGTTCCAGCCGATCAGGGGCTGACCCAAGTACAAGGGTTTGGGGGCTTAAGCCCGCACCCATACAACCATACTTGAAAAGGGATTAAAATTATTAAGAACCCCCGGCGAGTTCTACAAATTGATATGTTTTTCTTTACATTTGTCCATTTCCTCAATATTTCTCTTACATAGAGCCCCCCAAGTTGAATTGCCTGAGTCAGCCCCAACAGCCGATATACTCAATTCTCACAAATTTGATTCAAATCTATAGTCAAATCACTTTCCCTGGCCCCATTTATTATCTATTAATGAAATATTACATGTAAATAATAGTACTTAAAAAAGAGTAAAAGATAGCCCGTACTAAAGTTGACCCAACCAACCTATAAGTTGGGGACAGGATTGGTATCACACATTATAAACTCTCACACATAAGCCCAAATATGAGTTGTAGAATGCTCAAAGATTTGATTGCCAAATATTACCTAAATATAGACAAAAGATTGATATGGAAAGCCGAGATTTTCTTCGTTCTTTTCAACCCCATAAAACATGTTAGAGAAATGCTCCTATGAGATACACTCTCACCAACTTGGTACTAAAGTTGACCCAACCAACCTATAAGTTGGTGAGAGTAAATATGGAAGTGAAGGCTCCCACCCATCTCTCACCAAGTTGGTGAAAGTGTCTCTCATAGGAGCACTTCCCAATATATTATATGTAAACGTACTACAAAAAGTGCAGCCTAGTGGAGAGCATAGACCAAACTATTCTCACTTTTTACTAAAGAGAAAAAGAATGTGCATGTTTGTGTACATGGTTTTCCGTAAAAAGCATGTGAAAAACATAAAACATTTTCCACATAATAAATTTCATAGTTGGTCAGTCAATTTCCCTGAAGGCTACTTTTCCCATGAGAGGAGTTAGACTCGGTGTTTTTGCTGGAACACATAAAGTTTTTACCAAACTAAAATTTTGTAGCGCTTCACAAATGTGCCCTAAAGGTACTGGTCGTGTCGGATAAAAATGGGTCACTCACAGGTAGTGATACATCAAATATATGGGTCAGGCCAGACGCAAAAACAGTGTGGTTGTCGCTGAGCCAGGTAAAAATTATCGTTGTTGTTGTTGTTGGGTTTGCAAGATGTCCATCTGATCTGGGCTCAAAGAATTTTCGATAGATAGATAGTGGGCTTGCAGAAAATCTCTACTACGTACGATAACGCTCCCGCGATGAAAACTTTACTGAAAACAATCCCACAAACTTCCTTTCTCTCCTTTGCTTCTTCTTCACTCTTGTACTCTTCCTCTTCATCTCTCCATCTACAGGCCCAAACCACTCAAAATCCTTCATCTCCTTCCAACTTGGTCGAAAACTTCACCAGATTATGCTACCAAAGAGACCTCACCAATGCCATCTCCGCCATGAACTCCCTCCAATCACACCGCATTCACGCGGGCTCCCTCGCTTATTCGGAGCTCGTCAAATGCTGCGTCGACCGCAGAGCAATCAATCATGGAAAGTTAGTCCACCTCCACATCTTCTCCAATGGGTACGTCCCAGAAACCTTTCTCATCAACCATCTCCTCAGCATGTATGTAAAGTTTGGCCTTTTAGAAGAAGCGCGCAAACTGTTTGATGAAATGCCTGAACGAAATGTAGTTTCTTGGACTACCATGATTTCAGCTTATACCAATGGAAATCGCGGCGAGGAGGCTCTTAAGTTTCTAATTTTGATGCAGAGAGGTGGTGTTCGAGCAAATATGTTCACTTTCTCGTCTGTTCTTAGGGCGTGTGATGGGTTGAGGACCGTTCGACAGCTACATTGCAGTATAATTAAATGCGGGTTGGAGTCTGATGTCTTTGTTCGGAGTGCTCTTATTGATATCTATGCGAAATGGGGTGAATTGGATGATGGGCTTCGTGTTTTTTATGAGATGGTGACACGCGATTTAATTGTTTGGAATTCAATCATTGGGAGTTTTGCTCAGAACAGCGATAGCAACTGTGCTTTGCATCTCTTTAAGCGTATGAAGAGAGCCGGTTTTTCATCTAATCAGGGGACATTGACTAGTGTTTTGAGAGCTTGTACAGTTTCAGTGCTGCTAGATTTAGGAAGACAGGTTCATGGCCATGTATTGAAGTTCGAGAGCGATCTGATACTGAACAATGCACTTCTTGATATGTACTGTAAGTGTGGGAATCTAGAGGAGGCAAACTCCGCCTTTATGAGGATGTCAGAGAGAGATGTGATTTCTTGGAGCACAATGATTGCAGGATTCGCGCAGAATGGTCACAGTCAAGAAGCTCTGCGACTGTTTGGTTTGATGAAAGATTCTGGTATTAAACCAAATCATATTACCATGGTTGGCGTTTTATTTGCTTGTAGTCATGCAGGTTTGGTTGAAGACGGATATAATTATTTCAGGTCAATGAAGAAACTTTACAGTATTGAGCCACAAAGAGAGCATTGTGGTTGCATGGTTGATCTTCTAGGAAGAGCAGGGAAGCTTGATGAAGCCGTTAAATTCATCCATGAAATGGAATGCGCACCGGATGCTGTCACTTGGAAGATGCTTCTTGGTGCATGTCGAGTTTATCACAACATGGATCTGGCAGCATATGCAGCAAAGCAAGTTCTCCAATTGGAACCACATGATGAAGGGGCTTACATACTCCTATCGAATATCTATGCAAATTCTCAAAGGTGGGAGGATGCTGAAGAAGTGAGAAAAACAATGAGAGAGAGGGGAGTGAGGAAAGAGCCTGGTTGTAGCTGGATTGAAGTTGACAGGCAGATTCATGCCTTTGTTCGAGGCGACAAATCACACCCACATGCAGATAAAATCAGCAAAGAGCTGAACAGGTTGATTCAGAGAATAGCAGAGGTTGGTTATGTTCCGGACACAAATTTCGTGTTGCAAGACATAGAAAGAGAACAGAAGGAGGACTCACTTCGTCATCATAGTGAAAAGTTAGCAATTGCATTTGGACTAATCCACTCGATAAAGGAAAAGCCGATTCGAATAATGAAGAACCTTAGGATATGTGGTGACTGCCACACTTTTGCAAAGCTGGTTGCAAAGACAGAGAATAGGAACATTATTATCAGAGACGCAATCCGCTTTCACCATTTCAAAGATGGGGCTTGTTCATGTGCAGATTATTGGTAATACAAGGGGAAGTTGTCCTTAGATTCTTTTGAAAGAAGTTCACACTAGTCCAATCATCTATGTAGCAGTTTAACCATGTGAAATGGCCTCGCTGAGAGGTTGGGATCTCATCTGCCTTGAAAAAGGCTTCCAACTTACAACATGACTGTCATCAATTCTCAACCTGTCAACGATTTGCACTTCCTTTAGTTGAACTTGTCAACTTGAAAGAGGTCTGTGAAGCCTGCAGGGCATGGGCTGCAGTTACAAAATAAGGATGCGTCCGGGATGAAATGGACGTTTTGGTCATGGAGATGTAACCAAATGAAGCAAATGATAAGATATCTTGTTGATGGACTCCCATTTCCAAATCAGGGTATATGCAGATTGAAACAGATCATGTTAGTTTTAAGACGTAACCTAATTGAAAAATCTTATTAACTTTGTTGGTTGGAGTGAAGACCAAAGAGCTTGAAAGATCATCAGTCATTAGATAGAAAATTAAAAACTTCATCGGGGATATCAATATGGGACAGTTTCTGGCAAAAAGAACAATGTTGAGATCCGAGATGAAAAGATCAATTCTGACGAGGTCGTACCACAATTGTGCTGCAAGCAGAGCTGTTCATGGGATGCCTCAGCTGAGCCTCTTTAGTTATTAGATCTAACTAGCATGAAGTCCCTGTACTCTAAGTCCTGGATAATATATTAAAACTAATATCTCTTTCTTATAAATCTATTTATATCAAACTAATTAAAAAACTCAAATCAATCAAAAAATTATGAAAACCAAACATTTCATCGCTTAATCCACGTCAACGTGCAGAAAATAAAAGATTCATATACATTTATGCTAATTTTAAATTCTAAACAAGAACTTCAAAAATAACTTTAATTTATAGGGATGGAAGGCATTCCTTTGAATTGGATTACATCCACACAAATGGGCCCAAAAGACATTTTATTGAATAGGCACATATTCAACCGAAGTGACACCTTTTATTGAAAATGCACATATTATATGTTTTTGAAAGGACACATCCACAAATAGGCCCTAATAAGCTAATGTGGCTTCTCACAAGGCCAAAATTAAGGGTTTTTTTTGAGGTTTTTTTTGCAACCAACATTCATTTTTAAAGAAAAAGAATATTCTAGCTCAGATTCAGCATTGACCGAAGTCAGTCCAAGGGCACCCCACATCCAGAATCTATGTATATGTTGGGTGCAGTTGTGTCATAAGCGTACGACGACCCAAGCCCTGCCCATTCAATTAGCAGGCTACAAAATTAGGGATGAAAGCATCCCAGGGCCAAAGATCACAATCTCCATCCAGCACAATTCCAGCCAGGCTTGGGCCGGCCCTCCCCATTACTCTCAGGTGCAAGCCAAGTTGTGGGACACTTAAAGAAACTTGCACAAATAATGAATCCCAACTTCAGGTAAACGCAGGCTCAAGGCGGAGGACAGGAGATCTCTTGTAGCAGTAGAAGCACATGTTTAAGCTCGCTCAAAAGAATTTGAACGCTAATTCTTGTTGATTCTGTTTTGACCGTTGTACTGAGGGTGGCTTGCTCCCATTGAGTGCACGGATAACATGGTCGGAGCAAAGGACTGTGATCTAGTTTTCGATAGAAATTTTAAGATTCACCCATTTTTGTTCCATATAATTAAAAATAAATAAATGTTCCTCAAATTTAGTCTTCCCTGGATGCAGTCAAGCAGCAGAAACACAACTAAGAGACTCGTGTAACTCTCTACCTGCAACCACCATGGTAGTTGTGACCATGAAATCAGAAACTTTCGGGCCCAGATATATTTGCAATTACAAAATAGAAAAAGATCATCTGTTTGTACTTACAATCAAAAGAAAGTACATTTCAGAACTATATTTCAAATGCAGCTAGCAAGATACTACAATGCAACAGTGTCCAGAACAATTGGACCAAGTTCATGGTTCGACCAGGACATGCAGAGGTTATTTCTTATCAGCGTCTCACACTGGTGCAGTCACTAGCATTCCCAGTCTAAATTCTGTGATATACACAGGTCAATATACCACAACTAGGCAAGGCAACATAATGCCTATTCTATAGAAAAGGGCAACACCCATGCCTTTACAACTCGTCTTTGGGAACTTTGTCTCCAGTATATTCAACATAAGAGGCATAAGCTTTAATGATTGACTCGTATATCTCAATTCCTTTCAAGTACTCTGCCTGATTCAGAAACTGCATAAATTAAATAGACAGTTCAGTTCCACAAACCTTAAATTTGCTAGTGCATGTATGTGCTATTTTGATATACATGTATGCATACCAATGACAACAAGTACAGATATCAAGACCGCCAGAATTCTGTATTTATAAACATAGCTCCAAGTCAGGCATACAAAAACCAAGAAATATTTTCCAATGCACAGTTGGGTTCCAAAGACCCATTAAGTGTTGCACATGAACCCTACTTGGGCAACAGTGACTTTCAACGCAAACAGCAGCCTGAGTATCTCGCATCTCTTAGTCATGTTCAAAGATTCATGTTCAGTAATTTTTATCAACAGCACAAGTTTGGTCCACATGAAAGTATAGCCATATAGTACATAAAGTAATGCAAGTCTTCATATACCATATCAAAAATGTAGCTCGGAACGCGCACACAGACTTCACATATATATATATATATATATATATATATATATATATATATATATGCCATAGAAAAACTAGATAAATAGGTAGCTAAAGATGCCCATATTCATGTACTCATAGATTTAGTATAGAACATCTGGTTATAAGAAGCATTGAAAGTAACAGCTGTTTCACCGTCCTCGCATATTGTAGTCCTCAAGCACTACAATTTGGAAGGACTGCAAACCTGTCTCCCATTTCGTAATGCATTTGTGTATTCCACTTATGAATATATACATAGATCTGTAAAATGCTTTAGTTCATGAAACTGCAAGACATAAATTAGTTATTGAAAGCATTAAAAGAAGTTAAGTACAAACCTCATTATGGTCATGAAGCAGAATTGGAGTGTTTGCCATTGGAGAAAAGCCAATTGCTGGTAATCCCCGACTCCGGAAATAGTGAGAATCGGTAGAAGCTGGAAAGACCTCTGGTTTATTGAGTTTACCATTAGCTCTTTTCACAGCGTCTTCTAATAGTTTCCACCATGGATTAGAACTGTCAGTGGCAGTGAGCTCTGGCTTCCCAAACTTGTCACGCAGTGAAACCCTCTGGATAAACTGTCCAAGCTAGAAGCACGGTTAGACAATTATTCGATACTATACATCGCATCGTGGGTTTAGACAAAATGATTCAGGCAACTAATCTGGGCAGGAGCAGCAACAGCTAAATTGCTATTTTTAGTTATTTTTTATATATTTCTTTTGGTATTTTTATTTTAAGAGATTATCTACTAACTAGGAAAACATCTTAAAGATAAGAACTTGTGGAATTTGGGAAGGTTTTAAAGATAAAGAAAGCATTTGTGTGTAATAGAGCATTTGACTCTAGGTATGCGTTTTTCCCTGCTTTTTTTTTTTTTAAGTTTTTCTTTTACATGAATTACTACTTTAACTTTAGGCAACACATCCTAACCACATGATGTCGATGATTTGGATTTTTTTATTGAAGAGAACAAAATAGAAAGAAAGAAAAAAAATTGAAAATGTTTATTTTTCCTAGTAACATTGATATTTTTAATAAATGTGGCTGATAAAAATATTAATCTTTAACACATTCAATTATTCACAGATATATCATATATGGCATTGATAAATGTCAGTGATGTTTTTATATGATCGATTATTTCTTGTTTGTCACTGTATAGATACAAATTGATTATATCTTATTTTTCACTATATAGATGCAAAAATGGATGAAAAATGAATGGATTATAAATAGCTACTATTTTTCTTATTTTTTTAGTATTTTTTTCTTTTTTTTACAAGAAAAATTTTTAAAAAAATATCCTTAAATTCACAATTTGACTTGATTTGTACCCTTGGATGATATTGTGTATTACTCTTTTTTTTTTCAAAATGTAACGAGCCCACACATGTCAAAGCTTGCTGAAAACTCATTATGGGCTGGGCATGTTTGGGCTCAGGTAACTCCTTCAGTTTGTCGTAACCGCTGCTCACAACAGCAGATAAAGGAGGGGGATTGCGTCAAGAGGGTTGATAGCGGGCATAAAACATTTGTCACAAGGCTTTGATGATGATGGTAATGTTTGGGTGCAGGTCTCGTATGTCTAAATAACATATTTATTATGCCACATAATTTATTTTTTAATGTTTTTAATTTTTTTTAATAGATAAATATATATATATAATACATAATATCTATTGTAATATAACCTCAGCTTGGGCTCAAGCCCAGGGTTTTGAAATCGAGTTATGGCTCAAGCCTGGCAATTCAAGTTTCATCTAAGCATGGCCCAGGCTTGGCTTGGACTAGGACGATACTCAGTCCCACCTGCCCCAGTTGCGCAAGAGCATGAGTTGCCTCAAAAGATGCAAAGAGATATTATCTGCCATTTATTAGTATTATGCTGTACAGGAGAACGTGTGATGCCATGAATCTCATCAAGTAAGATGGACATGAACAGTGAAGTGTTTCAGATATATAGGGACGCTGAGAGGAATTATATGGTATACAACATCATCTCATGGATTATGTGGTACATGAGAAGTTCTATACATCACATTCCATACATTTTATCTGGAGTCTGAACCACCTGTCAGCTGAAACTCTTTCATTTTTTAGGACTACACTAAAGCTTTCATAAAAAAAAATACCGAGATTAATTCTACCAAAAAAATAAATTAATAAATAATTGAGTGCTTGCGTACCTTAAATGTCATATTACGTGAAGAAGGCGCCCATTCTTCAGCAATGCGTTTCTCCAAAGATTCTTCATCAGCACTCGGGGGTATCCGAATATCAAAACCTGCCTCTGCCTCAGATGGCTGCAGGTTCATGACAAAACCCTGATCCAAAAAAATTCAGGAAATATAGGTTAGATAAAATTACTATCCATTGTAAAATAATTACCGTCCATTTTTTTTCTGGATATCCTAGTATAAGCCCCTACGTCACTAATAAACATAATTTTAAGAAGTGCTACTGGCTCGAACGTAGCTACCCTACCTCCACCTGGAGGACTTCATGTAGAAGTTAGTTTTGCTAAAAGTTTTATTAAACTGCCTCCGGTTGCTGAAGGGAACAAGTAAAAACATCAAGTGAATTGGAAGGACAGATTATGATAAGATTTATATCTTCAAACTAAAAACCATTTAAATCTTTTATAGTCAATGATGGCGCAGCCTGGAGGCCACTGTGAAGATCTGCACCTCCGACAGTTAGATCGAGCCCTAAGACTCAAAACCCTAAGATCACTTAGGGGAAATACCCCAAAGTGGAACTGGCAGAACAAATCTGAAATCTGAAATCTTATTAAAAATATAGCATGCATTACAATCAAGCATCCCTCTCTATTTATAATAGAGGAATGGTCTAAATAAAGAAATTACTATTATTCAGTGATTCCTAAAATCACTTCCTAAAATCTCTCACTAAAATCTTCAAGTAAATCAAATCACTAAAATCTCAAATTACTAAAATTAATAAACTATTTAAAGAAAGTAAATCAATATTGGTGGGGTCCATGAGGGGCCCACTTCTTCTTGGATCTCACTGCATCAGTCAACTTTACATCTTGATTGGAAATAAGAGTTTTCTATAATAATAATAATAATAATAATAATAATAGGATTTTACCAAAAAAAACTTTATGTGGCCAATGCACCAAACAGGGAACTTTAGCCAAACTCACACCAAACAGGGAATCCATGCAGAAAAACCAATTTTTTTTACCATTTTTTTGTGTGGTCGCTATTGACTTTCATTTTCTATGTTGAGGATCGACAGCGACCCTCACTATAACAAATGAGGGTCGCCGCCGACCCTGAGCAAACATAAACTCCTCATCTTCTTCCTTCTTCCTCTCTTTCCCAAACCCCATCCAATGATGGAGAAGTCCACGCCTTGACATCAAAAAGTGTTGCTTTGATTTCCATTCTTCCAAGATAACATATTTTAAGATTATACATAACCAAATCTGCCAAGTTTAAGCATGGCAGCATGGAAATTTTCATTATTAATCTTGTTCACAAGGATAGCCGACAACGAACTCTAAAAAGTTTTTCTTGTAAGAATTGAAATGTTTCTCGAGTAGTATTAGCCCATTATACTAGTACCTCAGTCTCGGATCCATTCTGTTTTGTGGCAAGTCAGTGTTTGAAGATAACATATTTTGAAGTTTAACTTCTCCGTGAGCTGTGGTGTTTGGCAGTTGGCTTTGAGCAATAACATTATCTCCTAGTTTTTTCTTTGGGCAATGTATATAGAACACTTGGTGTGGATTTTAGATCTAACAAGAGGATTCAGTCTTTCAAGTATCAAGTCCTATGCATGCAAGCACCTTATATGGTCCCATAAAAACAAGAAGAGAGTTTCATAGAAGAACGAACATTGATTGATAGTTGTCTGTAGGGCTATAGGGATAAGAAAACCAATCATTAACATGAAATCCCATTTAGTGCAATGTTGTTTGTTTGTTTTGTATGTGCTCAAGCTCCTTGTAGATTTTCCATTGGAATTTGCAAAACATGATCTCTATCATGTAGATCAGAATCATCTTGATGCATATTTGATGACCCATGACAAAATGAACTGAACAAGCATTGCGCAGGCATGGACTTCTCCATCATTGGATTGGGTTTAAGGAAGAGAGGAAGAAGATGAGGAGTTTATGCTTGCTCAGGGCCGTCGAGGGTCGCCATCGACCCTCAACACAGAAAATGAAGGTCGATAGCGATCACAAAAAAAAAAAAGGTTAAAAAAAGTTGGTTTTTCAGTACGGATTCCCTATTTGGTGTGAGTTTGGCTAAAGTTCCTTCTTTGGTGCACTTGCCACGTAAAGTTATTTTTTTTATAAAATTCTCTAATAATAATAAAAGATGGCCTGACTTATCTTTCTCAACAGTCATCATTGATTATGATGATACTTCTCTAATAATTTATAATTTCATATATACTGTCCATTATACATTTTTATTTAATCAAGAAAAAAATTAATATATCTTTCAATAATAAATAAAGAAAAAAATTCCCTTACTCATCCAAAAAGTAAACACAAAATATTGAAACTATAATAATTAATGGCTACATTTTCCTTTACAGAAATAATAACCTGACTTGTAAAAGACCCATTTCGTTGGCATTTACTCATTGTCCTCCATTAGCTAAAGGTGTTTTCTATAATCCCATACTAGAGCACGGTTTCTCCCTACACTACAAAATAAATAATCACATATTAAAAAAATTTTACCTCTTTCCATAGGACAAGTTTGATAAAATAGAAATAGAGGAACTTGAGCAAAAAGGGTATAGTTACATGGGTACAACTGGAACATGAGTGGTTTGATGAAAAGAATGAGTGGGTAGTTACATTAGTAGTTACATGAGGGTCAATCAAAATTATAACAAACGTCAAAATTGAAGCCAAAACCTCCTAGTGTAATAATATGTTTAAAGTTTTGGTTCTATAAGGTTCGATGACAAACCGAGAAAATCCCATTTTGTTGATCCACTATTTACACCACCTTTCCACCACTAAAAACCATGGAATACCAAAAGCAGATCCTCATCAGCAATAAGATTATCCCAAACTAGTTCATAAAATTGGGCCAGACGTGGATATTCCCATACAAGTGGAATGGAAACAGAAAAATTACTACTAACAGTGGATACAAGTGAAATGGAAACAGAAAAATCACTACTTACAGTGGGAGAAGGTGTTCCGGCCTTCAAGAAAGCCATGTTGACCGAAATGACCTCCCCCTCCGCCTTCAACCCAGCCTTCACCATATCAAACTGCGCCGCCCGAAACCGCCTCACACTCTCAATACTCTTCATCAGATTCTCCATCGCGCTATTATCATACAGCTTCGACCCGTGCCCAGGCGCCCCAAAAGCCCTAATCACCAACCACCACGGACGCCTCTCCCCGTAGAAAACCCTATACGCCTCATTCATCGACGCCAATCCCTCATCAAGAACCACTCCAACATTCATCTCCTCGAACCTCTCCCACTCCGCCAGCTTCTCCGCGCCGTCGTGCCCGCCAGTCTCCTCGTCCGGCACGAACGAGAGATAAACCGTCCGGATCGGCTCGTACCCAGACCGCTTCAGCCGGCGGATCGCCTCCAAGTACTGGAGACCGACGCACTTCATGTCCTGGGATCCGCGGGCGAAGATGTTGCCGGCGGGGTCGACGTGGCCAGAGAAAGGGGGGTGGGACCACTTGGAATGCTCGGCAGGGACGACGTCTGTGTGAGAGTTGAGGAGGATGGAGGGGAGGGAGGGGTTTTTTCCGGGCCATTTGAGGAGGAGGAGGGGTTTTCCGGGGACGAATTCTACGGTTTCGGAGTCTAGGTTTAGGGTTTTGGCTTGGGAGAGGATGAATTGGGCGGAGGCGGAGTAGTTAGGGTTTGGATGGGAGGTGTCGATTTGGAGGTATTGTTGGAATCTGGAGATGATTGAAGAAGATTCGTCTTCTTCTTCTTGGTTTTGTTGTTGGAGTGATTGAGATTTGGAGGGATGTGAGAAGATGATCAGGAAGAAGAGAAAGAGATGCGAAGCCGATATTCCCTCCATCTTCTCTTATCTGCTATTGGAAGTCGATGAGTGAAAAGTGTTAACTGCTTCTCAAGTTTTAAATGGGATGGTAGAGGAAGAGACAAGAGAGAATGTCCACCTACGAGCAAACTGTATACAGACAGTGTCGAAATATGCTGACAGCGGGTAGGCCCATTAGGATGGATGTTTATCAGTAGGAAGGGGTTGGATGGAAGATTTTCTTTGTAGATAAAGGGCCAGCAAACATAAATCAGTCCCATGGATTATCTTAGCCATTCATTTAATAGATTTAAAATTTTAATGACATGTTAACTTTAGATTTCTTTTTTTTAATTCAAATTAGTGGGTGAGTGAAGGTTCATTGACTGTAAAATCGAACGGAAGATTGATATCAGTGTAAAAAAGATTATATTAATTAAATCACAAGGGGTACCTCAGTTGGTCTAAGATCACGGCTTGCACCTGGAGGTTAAACTCGGCTTTTCTCCGGAGGAATTAGTGTAACCCAAAAGGTTGGGAACCCTTTGAGAAAAAAAAATTACATTGATTAAAGGCGGGTCCAAGTGGTCCCTTGGAGCTGGACTATATGTGTGGTCCTCTAGTAATGATGTAGCCTGTAGGGGAGAATTTTCATTATTTTTAGAGGATTGGAGAACCACACAAAACCCACCCCTTTTTTCACCCTGTTTTCTGATTCCTGTGACAATATCACGATCACATTTGCATTACATTGCTGAGAACTTACGCATAAGAATCTTCAATCCAAAATTTTTGTAAATAGTTCTCCATACGAGCGGCATGAACACCGAGCAGTGCCTTAATGGGGTCATTTGGGCCAATCTTTGATGCCTTTTTTAGGCCCCCATCCCTTTGTGATATGGTTATGGAGTTGGTTTTACTTCCATTAAATTGAATTTTAAATAAATATATGATTGAAAGACCACTAAACTTTAAAATCATATCAATGAGTAAACTACCCCACCACCACTCATAACTCATAAGTAGCATCTAAGTGGCCAAAGGAGATGTGAGGGCACATGAGTATCCATATTTTCTGAAAAGAGAATTTTCCATTAAAAGCATACTCATAAATTAATTTTAGAAGATAAATATTAGAAAAAACTGGTACTGACTGATGCCATTCCATCTTCCTGTAAAAATAAAAAAAGATATTTGAAAAAAAATGGAAAAAATAAGAAAAATATGGTCAAGGAAACAGAGGTGAATGTAAAAATGTGTGTGAGGCCCAGTAATCATGCAGAGAGATTAGAGTTCTTGGTGCCCTTCTTTATCCCCACGGACCCCCACCTGTCCAGTGATATGCCTGCTTACATGAAATTAAAAAAACAATAAAAGTAAAGGTTTGGATGTATTTTAGGGTGTGGACTTAGAGGTGGGCCCATTATCAATCAAATCAAATCAAATCAAATCACATTATCCATCCATGTCTAAGAGTCAAAATTAACTACTACAGATCATGGAGATGAATTGTAACTATGAATGTTATCAAGATTATTGTCAAATGGGCCACCGCTAATTTTTGGAAGGGAAGGCTGTGGGAACGAACTGGGCTGACAATAGAGAGTCCTGGATGCACACGTCAAAAATGACACGAATTAAAGACAACATTTTTTAGAATCTTCCAAAAGGCAAAGGAGGACTCGTGGTGGCCCACCCACCTAGTGATGAATTAAAATAGGACCAACCACCGCCCAATGATGTAATCGCTATGGCCGCCGCCCTAATGATAAAAAGTTGTTGCAGATTCACCCTCTAATGATATAATCAACGAGGACCCATCTACTTTTACCATGGAATCATACTTTACAGGGATTTTGAATTCATGGCATTTGATTTTGATGCCATGTTAATAATCAGTGACACTAAAAGATTGAGCTCTCAATAAATGGTATAAGAATATATTTCAGATTATGATGGAAAACGATGGGTTGGGGTATGGGTGTTGTAATAGTTGCGTGCACAGCTGTACAAGTGGGCTAAGAACTATGGATTAGAGAGATGTAAAGATGGAGATTGGGTGAATGGGTTAAGTGTTTTTGGTTAAGAGGTGGCTGGATCTTTGGTTGGAAGGATGGCAGAACTGAGATGAGACGGAGAAAAGGAAAGAAAATAAAAGAAGAAAAGTGTGTCACGGCTCGGAAAGAAAACATAAGGAAAGTTAAAAGAAAATGTAGTAGGAAAAAAAAAAACAGAAAAAATGGAAGAGAAAGCGGTTATAGCTCTGGTTTGGCTGGGATAGAGGTGTGGGGAGCGGAAGAAAACAAAAAAGAAGATGGAGAAAAAGAGACAAATGACATACCATCGCTTATATGCGACCACATTGTCGCTCAAACAAAAGCAAACATCCGGAGAGCCTTTACTATTATAAGACTACACAAGGGCCTTTCTTATGCATCGGACATAGGTGATTTCGATAATTTCCTCTAGTATTTTTCTTCCTTTTCTTTTTACAGTATATATAGCTGGGCCTGTCAATGGGACGGGACGGGCCGGGCCTAGGCTTGGGTTGTCCAATCCCATCCCAAAAATTGGACAAGCTTGCTGGGGGTTGTCTAATCCCACTCCTAAATTGAACGAGCCTATATCAAATCTCATCCTGTACGGGCCCGAGCTGGGACAGGGCTGGGCTTGAACTTAGCTCAATCCTTGACATAAACAAAACATTCTCTAATTATTCATACTATCACTAGACACCCAGTGTGAACAGGACTTTAAACGCTCTTCCTTTTTTCTGAGTTTGGGACCGGCAATGCAATGCAACAAGCAACATGGCGGAATTAAAAACTTTTTTTTTTCTTTTTTTGCTGGTAACTGTAAAAAATCAGAAAATCAATAGAAATGAATGAGAATGAGTATCATATATGGGTCAAGTAATGTAGGATCGGTTCAAAACTTCTTTTTTTTTCCGGTGACAGTAGAAAATCATAAAGTCAATAGAAATGAATGAGAATGAGTATCATATATGGGTCAAGTAATGTAAAAAAGAAATCACAAATTAAACAGCAGTAAAAATTATATGTAATATACTTATATTCACTGAAATATCAAAAGAAAATACTAAGGTGTTGCAAAAAATCTCGTTAACAAAATTAAGTGTGCTCCATTTTCAATCGCCCCGTAGCCCGCTCACTTGTATGTATCCCACATTTTCCCCCACATTTAAGATTACAAAGTCACGAATGGTTTATAGCAGAATAATTCTCTTGTTCCAGCTTTGTTTGTCAAAATAATTATTGTTTTGCTGACCAAAGTGAAAATCATCTCAAACTTCCCTCTATTCACAAAGGCAATATTTCTCCTCTTTCTAAGTAGGCAGGCGCAAATCACTAGAGAAGCAATTCCAGCAGCGAGGGTTTGGAAACTTGCCCACATATAAAAGAAACAACTCACAATGCATACAACATATAGCATAAATAACAAACACTGGAATGCATGGGAAAGACTGGCCTTGGACCTAGCTAATTAACAAAAGGCCAAAGTATCACTCTCTCTCTCTCTAAAACAATATTAGTCAAAGTCTCACTCTCTCTCTATCTCTCTAAAATCATATCAGTCATCTATAAAATAATTAGTATAATGATCTTGCAACAAATTGGGCCGGGCCTAAACGGGTTGGGCTATTTCTGCCCAATCCCAGTCCCATTTTGGCTGGGCTTTAAAAATATTGTCCTAACTGGGCTCCAGTATTTTTAAAAGCCCTGTATTTTCAAGCTTGGGCCAGGCCGGGCCCAGTAGCCATTTCAACACATCCCATTGACAGGCCTATATATAGCTATTCAATTATACCCCCATCAATGGTTCTCTCCTGAAGTTCCTTGTACGCGCCCAATAAGGGTTCTACAAAGTTGGTGCATAAATAACAAACACTGGAATGCATGGGAAAGACAGGCCTTGGACGTAGCTAATTAACAAAAGGCCAAAGTATCACTCTCTCTCTCTAAAACAATATCAGTCAAAGTCTCACTCTCTCTCTATCTCTCTAAAATCATATCAGTCATCTATAAAACAATAAGTATAATAATCTTGCAGCGGGCTAGACCGGGCCTAAACGAGCTGGGTTGTTTCTGCCTAATCCCAGTCCCATTTTGGCCGGGCTTTAAAAATATTGTCCAAGCCCAACTCACTGGGCTCAAGTTTTTTTAAAAGCCCCTGTATTTTCGGGCTTGGGCTGGGCCGGGCCAGGTACCAGTTTCAACGCGTCCCATTGACAGACCTATGTATAGCTATTCAATTATACGCCCATTAATGGTTCTCTCCTGAAGTTCCTTGTATGCGCCCATTAAGGGTTCTACAAAACTAATTACGACAAATCGATAGCTGTGCTAAACTTTCAAATTCAAACCACACAAAATCATTGGTCAGCATGTTTTATTGTGAAAAACATTTTGTTCCAAGCCTCCAATCATACTTAAATCTTTATTATAATAGACTGCTTGAACATGGAAAAGGCATAAATTTGCAAACAATCTCCTATAAATTAGAGAAACACAAGACACACCAGTGGAAAGGGCTGTCTGCTTCTAGAAATTGATCCTGATCGACGGGTACGTTATATATCACATGTAATGTACCCCTTAATGTTGATAGGTAAAAGAAAAAACCAATAAGCCGTAAATTTGGTGGGTAATGCTTGCCTTGTTCATCGCTACCGTGGAGGTATAATTTTTTTTTCATCTGCAGTTGGCCTCCATTGTCATTCCATCACAAGTTTGTTGAGGCCTACCAGGGTTTGATCAGATCGCTTTCCATTATTTATTGAATTGGCCCGCCACAGTTTGCATCATGAGGGTGGCCTGCAAAGATTATATCATTAAGTGGATGAGGTTCTATTGTCTTTCATCACCGGCTAGTGGGCCACTATAAGAACCTCGTTCTTGTCTTGTGTTATTGGCAAATTCTCCCAAATGTTGCCTAAACTTTGTATTTAATATTCATGTTTACATCTGAGGCCTGCCCATGGTCAATTCAATTCCTAGCACACACTACCATAGCATGAATTGAAAACTCCTTCATTTGGGACCCAATTTGGCACGGACCATGATGGTCTTTAATGCTAATTTATTTACAACGGATCTAAATGATCTATGGCACTTAAAATTCGAGGCATTGAGATTGAAGGCTAAATAATTCAACTGGATTGATATCGGACCCAGCTCTAATCCGAGGAATCATCGATATCTTTCTCTATGCGTTTCTCATGATTATGATGGCCACAAGTGGGCTCACACGTGAGTTAGCAGGCACTACGTGCAACTCATCTACATCCAGAAATTTCAACTATCGTACCCCCATCATTGTCATTCATCCATGTGGGCTCCTCTTGAGGACCTAGCATGATCAGGGTCCACTAAAGTTAAACAAGGAAGAAGTGCCAATTATACATAAAAAGGAAGAAATCTCTAGTGGCCTTGAAATTATGTCATGGGAATTTAATTAGATGGCCCCCAATCTCAAATCATTTAGAATGGGACCTAGACAAGCTTAGTCAAAACTAGGACAGGGCCATTGTTCTCAACTGGGGTCTGGGTAGTGCTTGGTCAAGGATTTTTATTAAATGTTAACTGGCCATAGAGGCCGGGCCCAACCCGGGCCGTAACAAAAGAGAACTGCTATAATAAGATGCTAAAAAAACAACGAAAGGTATGAAGTTTAGAAAGAAAAAATGATTAAAAAAGGATACAAATTGAAAGTAATATAAATAAAAGATTCCGACATTAATATCAGGAAAATTGAAATAAAACAAAAGCACTTAAAAATATAAGTAATATTTCTTGAAACAAATATATGTGTGTGTGCACGTGAGATCTTAAAAATGTATCACTCTCTGCAGATACAGAAAATTATCACTCTCCCAATAGTTCATGGAGTGGCATAAGGCCAGGGTTTGCTTCCCACATATTTATTAAAGCCTATCCAGATTTGCCCACATATTTATTAAATTTAGCAGGCACCACCTGAAGGTATACTTTGTGTGGCCTAGCAAGCCCCTTTTATGATCATCCCAATCCCCTTGTGCTGGCTACTCACTTTCCTAGCTATCTTATAAATTGGCACTCACCCTCAATTGAGACTCATCTGACATCACTACAATTGGATTGATTATTTTTTATTTTTTGACTATTGATTTTTTATACCATAAAATCTAACAAATATTGCAATCGGATTATTCATTTTTTTTTTCTTATAATTTCTTATCTAGACATAGAGGTCCCATTCACATACTCATGTTGGATTAATTTTGAAAAAATAGATTTTAAATCCAGACTATTTTAAAGATGTGCCCACACCCATGTTTACTAATATATTAAAAGTCAAGTAAAGCCTCTATTTTTTAGACTAGCTGTCACATTAAAAGCACTTTTATTCAAAACTCCCTCCATCTTTTTCAAAAAAATTCAAAAATCAATTACCTTTATCCACTAAAATACAAAAAAAAAAAAAAAATCTACTTTTCCATACAAAAAGTTAAAAAAAAAAAATCCATAGCAAACAACTAAAAATAAAGTACCATCATAACCTATTTATATTTTATTCCTTTTTCAAAATCAACTTTACTTCACTTGACTCCATTAGCAGAGTTCCCAAACTGGCCTTAAGGTTATCAATGGGACGGAGCCCAACTTTGGTCCATCCAGAATACAAGTCCTCTTATGTGGGACTGGACTTGCATTTGGTTCTGTTGGTCAGACCCAAATTCGTGGTTAGGGTAAAGCATATACAGAGGAGTGGGGCTAACAATCTTTCCGGATATTAATAAAGGATAGTAGATATTAATAGGAAGTGGGACTCACGCGATTGGCAACATAGACTGAGGCTCACAAATTCTGTTCCTTCTAATTTGTGGTTTTGTTTGATTGGATAGAACCCTGACAAGATCGGAAGATATTTGATAGACTTTTAGTTTTGGAAAGTTTTAAATTGTATTTAAGTACTTTAGGAAAGTTTTAGATATTACATGAGTTATTTTAGGATTGGGTGGGGGTGTGCCACATGTAACTACGAAATCCCAAAAGAAAACGCTACGTGTCGCTCTTTCGAAAAGAGGGCTATGATCATTATATATATAATAATAATCTCCCCCATATCGGCTCAAGTTTACCTTGGAAAAAAACTTTGGTCTCTATTTGTCCTTTAAAATAAAGATTTGCTTTAGAGTCTTGCAAGGTTGCATCATGACAGGAGATTATCTTGCTAAATTAAGTTTAACTTCGGGTTTGCTGTACAGAGTCCATAGAAACTTCAGATCACTTGTTTTCGAAATGCTCCTTTGCAGTTGATATGGTCCTATCCCTCAAATTGTGTAGCTAACCTTCGGTCCGGGGGTGGACCCATGTGACCTTGACCTGGGGCGGTGGCCCTAGGTTGGATCCAAAAACGATCAAAGGTGGCATGGCCAAATGGCCCTTCTCCATTTCAGTAAAATTGCTGCCCCATCCCAGTTCTCCAAAATAGTTTCACACTCTCGGTCTTAAGATCTCACTCTTCTATCTTGGGTTCTTGTTTTTTTATGGAAAAGGAAGGAGATGGGAAGGGTCAATACGTGAGAGAAGAGTATAAATAAGGGGGCTTTGGTTGGAAGTCCCTCAAATTGTGACTTTAATGCAAACAGTCAAAAAAAAAAAAAAAAATCATACAGCTAAAGGCACCTCACACACATTCCCATACCGGAAATGTCCAATTTGCCCTTTCATTCACTGTCTCTTTATTCAGATAACGCCATCGAAAGCGATACGAATCAAATCAAAAAAGTTTGGAATCTTCTCAAAGAAGAAACCTCCGACGAAAAAGGCGATGTTTCGTCTCTGTGATTGCATGCAACGAAGAAGAACAGATTAAATAAAATTTCAACATATAATAAAGGATCTTGTATCGAATTTGGATCTTGTATGGAGGCCGCAACAGGAAAGTCTATGACACATGGCAGATCCTACTGTAAGCTTTGAGATGGAGATATCTAATGATAGTAATTTTCTAGTTATATCTGATTTGATATTTGAAGTCCATATTTATAGAAGAATATTCTACTGTGGGTGTTTTGAGTTCCGAAAGATTTGGGGAGGGGTTTAGGACGTGAAAAAGATGAAAGGTGGAAAATAAAAAATGTATTATTAGGTACTCTTTAATTAGGAGCTTTGAGGAAAGAAGATGTATCATTTTCGTATGATAATGATTATTACTTCTTTGGAGTTCTCCGGAGTTTATTGTTATTGCAGGATGGTTGCTAATTTAATTTTCATCCCTCTTATTTGAATAAAAAACTAATTTCTTTAAATTAGCTGTTGTATTTAAAAGTTTTAAGTAGGAATTGAGTCTTAGTAGTAGGATGTGAGTTTTTTATACTTAATTTGCTAAAAAAATAAAATAAAATAAAACTCAAGTTATTAAATAATGTAATAAGTAGAGATTATTGGAGATTGGCGTTGATTTTGACCTTTTCATTAAAAAATCATACGCCACACTCAAGTGAAAATCCTGGTCCGCCACTGCTTTGGTCAATAGCTCCCGGGAGCTTCTAAAAAGATTGTAGGATGTGTCCTATTAATTTATGGTATATTTGGAAAGCCAGAAATGCAAGCTTATTTCACATGCAACCTCTTGCAAAAAAATAAAAAAAAAACTCTCTAAACCGGAATGCAATCCTATCTAAATCCATTGACCTTATCCATCAATGGAAAGTTGCAGCGGATCTCAGGATATTCATAGCGACCAATTGTATTTGTACCCACCACCTACTTGGATCCCACCTCCAGTAAATTAATACTTTTGAGTTGAGCTTTGATGGCTCCTTTAATCAAAATGATCAATTGGCAGGGGTATGCATGCGGCATAATTAATCAGAAATCATAAAGCTGAAACGATATTAGCAAACTCTTCCCAATCAAATGCCTCAAATGCTTTGGAAGCTGAACTCATGGCTCTGCTTGAACGCCTAGCTCTTTGTCAAGAAGAACAGCTGAGCTGATGAACATCATTATTGGGGGAGACTCCCTCATAACAGCATTAGAGGAAGGACAAAATATGTCATGCACATTTTATGGTTGAAAACTAATTATAGTTGGCAAGGTTCCTTTTGCAAAGATAGGGGAACACTATTGACCTCCTCTAATGATAATTAAAATACTATGCTATATCATATTCGGCATTTTTATGTGCAGGAAATGAGGCCTCGAGCTGAAGAAAATGGAGCTTTTGTCTCGGCCATCTCAGGTTCAGGGTGCAGGGGTAGTAATATCAGATCTGAAAATGTCAGTTTTGAGAATCTAATCTCATGTAATGAAGACCTTCTGAAGGACTTTAGTCATCTTATTTGGGGTTAGTTCTTGTCTAGGTGGTCTTCTTGTTTGTGTTCTTATTTTTGTCTAGTTTGCTGTTGCTGATTCCGTCTAGTGTTTTTGTTGGTGTCTTGTGTTCTTTTAATAGTAGTATTTCCTTTTCAACAAAAAAAAAAAAAGCACTTCCTACTTCTGTTTTACCAAATGTGGGTGTCACAACCCGGGCCCGAGGCCGGACTAATCGGGGCATAACCCGGATCGCAATGTCAGCATACTTACTCCCGTAAATCTTGAATTAACCGAAGTTAAGACAAGACTCACAAAGGATCTAACCTGCATACCTGTCAAATGTACATTTTTGCGGAAACATATACGTACATTGACAATAATTGACTTTACATTACCAGTAAAGTTCCCATATACAAAAATATAATCCAATGAAGTCCACCACTGCATATTCACAATACAATGCAGGGGACATCTAATTACATTTCAAAATGATATACAAAATATCTATCAAATGATTCACAAAATAATCTCCAAAACATTCAAAATCAACGCCCTCCGAACTATGCCCACTCGGCTAAACCTCCTGGAGGTATCGGATGGGCCTCCTCCACACGCGGCGCGGCCTCTGCAAGACCGGGAGAGGCAACTGGGCCTGTAATGCCATCGATAACACTATGAACACGACGGTTCAACAATGTATAAACACAGTTATGGTAACACATGCTAAACTTATCCATTATCAATATAACAACTCTAGACAATTACATCTAGATTAATGCAATATCATGTACAGTGTAGCCCTTGATACTCAATGGCTAAATTTCCAATTACAATAGTGTTACTATCATTCAGTTCAACATCTTCCCAAAGGAAGCATTATTCAATTTATTTCATTTATTTCATGTCATTTCGTTTCATTTCGTGTCTCCCAACGGAAGAAACTTAAGCACAAGGCGGAAGGGCAAACCGTTCATGGCCTAGCTTTATTTCACTTTCGTTTAAGCAATTTAATTAAGCACAAGGCGGAAGGGCGAACCATTCATGGCCGAGGCTTCAATATTGTTTCAGTTTTCCTTACATGGCTTATCAATTCATTGACTTTTCAGCTTATATGTGGGATCTACCAGTGTCTTGATCAGAGATCACTGGCATCACCACGGAGCTCCGGAACACCCCAATCATCTGCTGCAGCAGGATTATTCATTAGTCATTGCATTTATTCATTATTCACTGGTTCATTGCATTTATTCATTGTTCAGTGGTTCATTGTATGCAGTCATTATAGACTCAAGGGGATTAACTGAATCATTAATTATTTACGATCCTACTTGTCTCTATCCCAATTTAGACAAATTCTGGGTGTAATTATTAGTTACTAAATGCACGTGTTATTTTCGATGGACATCATATTTACATTTAATATGTGCATTTAGTCCCCAAAATTTTCCACCCACAATATCAAAATCCACTCGGTCCGATCGATTGGCCAAATTTCTACTTACAATTTCGTGTTTGGGCTAGTATCAGGTTCGCTCGAGCGGATCCAAGTTCGCTCGAGCGAACCCAAACAGAACCTTCATCGCACGAGCGCACATAATGTTCGCTCGTGCGGACACTTTTCGCGTCAGACAGTAACTGGTTCACTCGAGCGAACTGTCCAGAACTCCATTTCTGGAACTCCGAACATTCACTCCTTCATTCATTCATTTCAACCACCATTTGCAAACACATTTAAGGATCTCCTATCCTCTCCTCATTCATCATTTAATACACAAATAACACTTCTATTCCACTATTAATAGATCATAAAATCCATAGAGCTCAACAAATCCATAAAATCTCCATTTCTAACAAGAGGGTTTGAGAACCCCTCTTTATAACTCAAAGAACTTATAGATTAGCATTGAATCATAAATGAACATTTATACTTGCCTCTTAAAGCCTATTAACAAGAAATCCCTTGATAGCTTGACTTTAAGGCAAAAACCCCCAAATGAAAACCCTCTTCAAGCCTATTTCCATGGAAACATAAAAAACACAAACCCTATGAGCTAAATGAGCTAGGAATCACTCCTAACCATTCATTATAACTTGAAAATCCTTTGAAAGCTCCAAGTACTTACTTGTAGTGTGAGTAGGGAGTTCTTGAGCTTCTCTTTCAAGTTCCAAACACTCTACAATGGAAGACAAGCTAAGGAAGAAGATGAAGATGATGGAAATCCCTCAAAAGTCCTTCTAATCAAACCAATGCTCCACCTTGATAGGGGAAAATGGAAGAGGAAATGAAGAAAGAAGGGTGTCTAGGGTTTCTCTACAATGGTCTTGAGATGGATGGACTCAAAGAAGCTCATTTCCTCTTATATAACTCTCTTTTGCACTTAAGTCCATTCCACTAAGGTTATTTACGTTCTGAGTCAAACGAAGGGCCACTTGACGAAATCCTCGTCAAACCGCTTCGAGTCTATTATGAAAGTTAACGTACTCGTCGAGATACACGTGTTGGTATCAAGAGTTTCCGTATTCGATAAAATACGTATAAATCCGTATTTACGGAAAAGGCCTTGTTCTCTTAGTTTGAGTCTAAAATCTCATTCAATCCATTCAATCCCCTTCATTATCATTTCATTAAGCTTAATTCAATCATTTGAGACTAATCTCATCGAGCTTAGTCATTAGCCATCATTAGCCTCATTAAACGTGATTAATTAGCATTAACTTCAATTTAATTAGAGTTAATCTTGATTAACTCGGGGCGGGGGCTTACAGTGGGATAGAAGAAAATGCAACATTTTTTTTAAAAAAAAAGAAAAGAATAGAGTAGAAATCTATTTCTTTCTATACAACATGTCTAAATCTATGAGAATTTTGAGTTATATAATTTTTTTAGTCACAAATTTTGAAGATTTTTATAATTTATTCAATTTTTAAACTACAAGTTACAGGCCCTCTTCATTTATTTTGCACAGAGGCTTTAATATGAGATAGAGGCCTGTTGGTAGGTTTCTTCAGTTTCTACACCTATGAGATGAAAGGTACTTTGTTCTCCTTTCTTTTGCTGTGAAAGAATATAATCGTTACAGACGTTTTAGTAGAATCTAATACATAAGAGGGCTTTTGGTATGATTCAGTTTCTCTATATGCTCAAAGTACATGATGGTGGTATCAACCATACCACAAATCAATTCATTCAAAGCTATGCAAAAAAGTAGTGTATGAATTTGCCGATAACCATCAGATTGTGTCATGATATAAAGGTCATTCTAATATGTACGGTTCAATAATTTAATTTTTTAAATATATTTAGATATTTTTATTTTTTTAAGATTTTTGAAGAAAATAAAGATCACACCAATTTTTTTTTTTTTTTTGAAAAGAGAAAAAATAAAAAGAAAAAGATCACACCAATTTGGCTGATGCTCCGAGACATATTTACAACAAATACATATCTGGTTCTTGCCCAACCAATAAAGGGTTTGATATAGATAGGGGCTGACCCAAGTGTTGCCACATGGGTGCGGCCGCACTTACGAGAATTCAGAAGTTCCTTAAAAAGATCTTAAAAAATCTATTTTATTATTAGATTTCTTAAGTTGACCATTGCTTGCACCACCCAAACGAAAATTTTGAGTCTGCCAATGAATATAGATACCTGAACCTATGGTTACAACTAAATAAGGTAATTGATGCTGTCTATCCTGAGTCTAAAGATGGATTAATTCAGATTTTCTTTCTTAGATAGGTTTGAAGAAAGAAAAAGAAAAAAACCTAGTGCTTCAGAATAGGTCTACAATTAGAGATTCTTTCCATTAAAACCCCCAATTTAGAGTCTACAATCGGTAAATTCTTCCAATAACTGCCAAGTACAATTCTAATCTTTCAGTTGCGTGAAAAATGTAGTCGGAGACCAGTAGCGTGGGGTGGGGTGACAAGGGGGTCGTATTGGGTCGAAACCGGTTAGGCTGACAAGGGGTGTTGATAGATTGAAGTTCAATACACATCTGACCTGTTTTTTAAACAGGTTAAGGAACTTCAGCCAGAACCCAATGTGGGTCAACCTGACCCAACTCACATGGTCCTTATTCAAGTTGGGTCAACCCATTTAACTCACCCCAACCTATAGAATCGTGGCCCATATTTGATTCTTTCAAACATTAAGACTACATTTAAGTACAGTTGTAGGAGGAGGAAAAAAAAAAGCCTAACACAAGCTCAGCTCATACCATATAAAATAGACTATTCTAAGAACCAAAATACTAAATTACCAAATTGTTTAAATGAATTAGATAAACAAGCCTACCCTAACCTGGTACATTCATATAGGGTAGGGGGTTTATGTGAGTTGAGCAAGTTGGACCTAACTCAACTCATTTTAACTGACAGTCATCAGTTTTTGCTCAACCGAGAGCCAGCCCAAAACACGTGTTGGGGTGTTCATATCAAATCTGGGTCAAGTTGGATTATTTGGGTTGTGTGAGATTTTGCTACCTCTAAGTTGATGCATTTGTCCAATGGAGAGGAAATTCATTCTATAAATCTTCATATAACCCATTGTTCTAATGTTTGTTGGAATACATAATATTTTGCAAAAAAAGAAAAAAATAATAAATTAATTTATTTTGACAAATAAAATTTTACTTTTCTATGAGAGGGACAGATAAACAGATACCTCTTTTCCCAAAAAAAAAAAAGAAAAAAAGAGAAATCTAAAACTCAAAATCCTCTTTCTACCCAAACAAACCCACAGTTTATTAACTCTCAAAATTCCAAAAACCTTAATCAGATAACCACCCACAGTTTCGACATGAAGAAGAAATTACTAAGCCAGCTATCCAACCCTCATCAACGTGCCACGCAATAACTCAAATAAAACTGACTTAGAGACACCTCAACCCCCTAAAGTTTACTCTCCAATTACATGAACACAGTAAGTTCCACATGAGTGACCTGTCTAACCACAAAATACACGCCTTCCACCTTATCCTAAATTCCTGATTATAGAAACCCATTTCAATTCAAAACAACAGTAACGCAAATGCCAGGGGAATTTTAGAAACCCATTTCAATTGAAAAAACAACAGCAACGCAAATGCCGGTAATGGAGGTCTATACGTCACGACCATCTGGACCTCTTACACGTGATCGACGGCACCTGACCCACAGCAGCAGCAGCGAAGCTCCAAAGGGCATTTCCGGGTTTTCACACCACTCACAAACTCACAAACGTCACACCCCAACGCTTCTTTCGGAATCAGAAGTAAATCTTTATGTATTTTAAAAGAAACACCAGCTACTATCAACACCACCACCTTCCCCTCCTCCTTCTCCTCCCACACATCCCAAACTCCAAAAAAAGAAAAACAAGTCCTCAGATGGACATTTGAAAACAGAAAGCAATCACATCAAGTCTCAAATCCCTCTCCCTTGCTGTATTTGTAGCTGAGATGGAGGATTTTGTAAGGAAGCTAGCGCTGTGGCACACCAAGACTTTCAAACCCATCATGACTCACGAGGAGCTGGAGCCCATCATGGCCACTTTAGGCTTCGGGGCCCTTCCCGCCACCTCTGGCTGGAAGGAGTACGTCTTCAACGGGTGGATTCCGGTGCCGGCAGAGAATCTCCCCCGAGTACGGCTGCCTTTTCCGAGGATCGACGGGCTCCACGTCATCACCTACCGCGCGTTCTTCGATGCCGTCTCTTTCTACCTCGCGCAACGCGATATCTCTGATCACTTCCATGTCAGGTCTTTTTCTGTCTCTCTTCATCTCGTATCGGTTCTTTTTCTTGGATGTAACTGTTTCGGGTTATGTTGCTTTGTTTTATGGTGAATTTACGGGAATGCCATTGGTTTGTTTTTTTGAAAAAGAGGTTTTTGGAACACGAAAGGCTGCTGGTTTTGGGGGAGGATTTGATTTTCCTTTTTGCTTCTTTGACCTTCTTGTATTGTTTTTGGGATGTTTTATTTATGCCCCTGAATTTAGTTTAATTTACGGGAATAGCCATTGGTGGCCATTACGGAGGTTTCTTGTTCTCGTATCTTTCAACTTTGATGAATGTGTGTGTGTGTGTTTTTGATATATTTTTTAGAGAACATTAGGATTCTGCTTTTGCAGGAGTGGCCTCGATGTTATTAGAAAATTACTGAATTGCCATTGCCATTGCCATTGCCATTGCCGTGTTTTGTTTTGTAGGCACTAGGCAGTATTAAATTGGTCACTTGCATATGCCTTTGTTTATTTTAGTGTGTTTGGTAACAAGGTGAGAAATTCATACTTCTGTTGATTCTTCACTAGTACTGAAACTTGGATTCTTCTTAGGGGATTTGTACAGTTGATGATTTCACATTAATATTGGTGTGTATTGATGCATATAGCTGAGAAAAATAAAGTTCACTGTGCAAATCCACTTAAGTGAGGATTTTCAAATTTGATGGGAGGTGGTCAGGATTTGAAAATCCTAACAAATGAAGATTTTCATTCGTCCAAATCTTAAAGAATTTACAATTGCCAAACATAGATTTATCACAACTTTAGGGAAACTAAAAATCTTTTTCTCAAAGATTTGGTGACCAAACGTGACCTTACTTTCTTTGGTATTAAAGCGTGAGGGCTACATTAAGAATGGCCCGGTTTTTTTTTTTTTTTTTGTAATAATTGCTCTAATAACGTTTTTGCAGGGTTATGTATGGAATTTTTGTGGGGAAATTGAATGTTGTGATAAAATGAGCAAATAACTCTTGGATTTGGGCATGATTTTTTTATCAATTTGTGTGCAATGGAGTAATGGGCTTCCGTTCACAAATATCACAAAAAGAAAAAAAAAAAAAAAACCCGCGGATATTGTGGAAGGGGGCAAATTTTATTTAGGGGCGTTTGGTCGGAGGTCCTAATCATACCTAAAAACTAAAGGGCCTCCAGCTGCGGATCTTTCTCTGTTTCCTCCTTCTTCTCAGCCCTCCATGAAGGGCCCAGGACCTCTCATCAAGGATGGCCATCCCTCTGGAAAATTAAGGCCCCTCCAAAAGTCCTAGCTTTTCTTTGGCTTGCTCTCCAGAATAAAATTATGACTATGGATAATCTTCGCCGAAGGAACTTCATTATTGTCAATGCCTGCCCCCTCTGCTTAGCTGACGAGGAATCGGTTGATCACTTATTCCTTCATTGCAAGCAGACAAGAGCTATCTGGTTAGCTATCCTCAAGGAGTTTAACTGTAGCTGGGCTATTCCTCATTCCTTCTCTGAAATGTTCCAACAGTGGGCCTGTCCGCTTTCTAACTCCAAAGGGAAAACCATGTGGTGCATGTCTCTCCTTGCCTTCATATGGACGATCTGGAAAGAGAGAAACAACAGATGTTTTGAAGGAACTTCATCCTCCCAAGAAGACTTAATCAGCAAAATGAAATTCAATGTAGCCTCTTGGGTTTCTATTCTCCCAATCTTTAGGGACTTCTCCTTCGATGCTCTATGTTTCAATTGGAGGGAAGTCATCTTTTCTTGATGTGACTTTTTTTCTTTCTTTGCCCGAGGCAGTCTGCCTCCTTTTTGTTTTAGCTTCTCTCTTTTTGGGCGGTGGCATCCCCAGCCGCTTCTCAGTATAGTACTTTTATACTGTAAAGCTTTTAATACTATTAATACAAGTTACCATTTCAAAAAAACAAAAAAAAAAAAAAAAGTGCCTAAATGAAATAAAATGACTTGAGTTAAACATTCTTTCTGGAGTTATTCTAAGAATACAATTATTTTGTGAGTTTGATTGTACTTGCCTTGTGTTTCCTAAAATTATATTATATGACAGATGTTTTGTAGTATCATTTTAGACTTTTAGCTGTGTTTATTTTCGTGAAAAATGATAGTGTTGTTTTGTTTGGTATGTGAAAAATGATAGTGTTGTTTGCATGCAAAGTCAAAGGGCAAAGATAGATTTTTTTAAGTGACAATTAACCGTAACCGAGCCGTCTAATACGGTTAACTGCAATTTGATTTTTTATGGTACGGTTACGGTTTTTAAAAATTAAAAACCGTAAAATATGGTTCGGCTAACGGTTTTCCCAAAACAAACGGTTAACCGATTAACCGAACCGTTACACCCCTACCTGGGAGCCGCAAGCATTCTTATCATCTTGGAAGAAATAGTTTTGTCGTCGATTTAGTAGTTGCTGAAGTGATTCATTACATTTCGAATCCTAGAAAATACAGAATCTAGAGTAGTTGTTAGCATTCGCTCACTCCAAGACAAGTAAGTTGAGATTCTATCACAAATTCAAAAAAATTGTCCAGAACTAAGATAAATTTCTTCCAGAACTCAGATAAATTTCTCTAGAACTCAGATAAATTTATCTGAATTTCTGAAAAAAAACTCAAATAAATTTATCTATATTTCTTTCAAAACTCAGACAAATTTATCCTCTGCAAATATCTGCTTCCGGTTTTAGGTTATACAACACCCCATTTTGAGAACCCTTCTCCTTCCTCTTGATCTGGTAATGATGGCCCACCTTTGATCATCTGATCTTTTGACTCCTCCATCGACAATCAACACATTTGAACCAATCTGCTCTACTTCCAGCTTCTGCAAAATTTCCTTGACAGGTTCTGCAATAGAGATTGTCTTATCTCTGTTCTCTGCAATAGCACATGTGATGGGATTTATTCTTCTCAAGCAATGGCGGGCCCATGAGGAAGTCTTGCTTGGAAGCGTTGATTGTGTAGCAGAAGACGTAGCAACACCGTACCCTCCCATTTGAATTTCGAAACTAATCTATTCCCTCCCATTTGAATTTCGAAATTTTATCTAAAACTAGGAAATAAAATATGTTAAACAGCTTGATGTGTTTATAGGGGCAAATCAGTCATTAAATATCATGTTAAGGAGCTTAAAACTAGGGATTAAATTCTTGACATAACTTCAGACAGTTAGAAGGGCAAATCAGTCATGCAAATATATGATTTGACATACTTAGGGACCTCCGCCTAAAATAAGTCTAGGCGCATAGACTAGATGCCTTAACTGAAAATTACGTGGATTAGAGGCCTTAAACAAAAATATCAAGGGACCTCGGGCTAATTCACTCTTTTATTTATATGTATATTTATATATATGGGAAATGTGAGAGTTACTCTCACTGAGAGTAATTATATATAAATATATAAGATGTGGGAGACACTTTCATGATATCGTGGAATGGGGGCATATTTGTAAAAAATATATATAAAAAGCAGGCGGGAAGCCCTTTACCATGGTTCTGTTCCATGATTCCATGGAAAGGGAGCAGATTTGTCAAAATTTTTTTTTTATTAAAATGTCAACCCCTCCCCCCCCCCCCCCCCCCCACACACACACACACACAACCAAAAAAAAAAAAACAAAGAAAGAACCCCCTTAAAATATTAGAGCACTGTGTTCCAGCATTAATTGTCCAATCGGTAGAAATCATATAACCTGCTTGTAGTAAGTAGTTGGTAAACACCAAGATCCTCTCTTGCCTTAGAATTGCTATTTGAAAAGAGTTGGGAATCCTTTGGCGATCATCCAGTAGATCTAGCATGCGCAGGCAAGTTTGCAACAGACTAACGCCAAAGGAATGCCGGTATTGACCCCGTATGGAACTAACACCAATTTACTAAAGCCACTAAAGTGATACACAGTTCTGGATTGAATTTTGCTCCAAAATTTACCCTGTTTGGAATATAATATTCACTGTCTGTTTATCGTTGCATATAATTTGTACAGATATGAGTGGGTTGGATAAGTAGATGTGCATGCCTTGCGGGCCAAATGAGGTGGAAGACCATGCAACCTATCATGAAATTTACCACACAGGATTTTGTTGACTTGATGGATATTTGAAATCTTTAAATTTCAGGTCTGATTGGTGAAATTAGAGTTGGGATATTGCCTAAAACAGGCATCAACTCCAACTTCTGTTAAAGAGGTTGGATGGCTGAGATTACTTAATTTTGAGAAATGTGGTAAGGTAATCTTCATTTAAGAGATTGGATGGCTGAGATTAGCCTTTTAATTTCAAGGAACAGGATTCGATTTATATATTTATTGTATTAGGAGTACAACAAAAGCCCTTATTGGCCTTTCAAGCAGAGCAGTTTTGGGGGAATATTGGGAATTTATTAGTTTCAGTAGGTTTCCTATGTAAGAACTTATTTTCTGCATATTCATTGTGACTACTGGGCATGAGGCTTATTTCTTCTGGTGCTGTGTGCTTACTATAATCCTCTTTGCCATCTTCAACACCTTTTCTTATTCAGTTGTTTCTGTGCCTGAATCATGTGCGTGCAGATTTGTCATCGTCCCAAATATCTCTGTTGCAGTAAATTTGTAGAGGCCACAATACCAGCTATGTAGATTGCTTTTAAAGACATGAATAATTGCAGCCCTATATTCATGCAGGCTTGATTTATTTCATTTTTGTTTATTTGGAGAGTGGCTGCACAGCACCTTTTTTATTCGTGTTCTATATGAATTTAGTTCATTCCGGGAACTGGTTTACAGGCTTGTGGGAAGTTTTTGGTCAATTTAAGTTTCGGGAGCTAATATTTGGATACTGAATAAATCTAGTTATTTTTTTCCTGATACATCCGAGTTTTAATTCTGCGCATCATTATTGAGGATTGTCCTCTTTCATTTCATAAGCTAAAATTACCAAATTAATAATACTATATATATATATATATAAAACCAAATCACTGCACTCTTTACCCACAATAGAGTGATTCACCAAAAAGGTCTAATATTTAAGTTTTCTTGGCTTTCTTTTGTCAAGGATGTGAAATTTTAAAATTTGTATAATATTGTCAAAAACAAACATAAACATGGAAAGGACAAAAACTAACGAAATGATAACTAAGACACTGTAGGAACAACTAATTTCAAGGTCTCTATTGACCTTTCCCCTCCAAGTGCATGCACTAACTAGTTAAGCACTTCATTCTTTTGGCAAAGTGTTGATCTTTTTTGGTCTTTCAGACACATTGCCCAAACAATCTTAGTGGCATTCTTGGTTTTTTTTTTTTTGGAGCCAATTGTAAATCTTCCTGATGCACCCCTTATTCTATCCTTTCTTGTTACTATACAATTTATCTTATCGTATGAAGTAATAACTAATTTGCCTTCTTGGCATCTTCATCACCAAACATTCATCTCCAGCGGGGCAACTTCTGTCCTATAAATATGTTCCTCAGTGGCCACGTGATATTCCACAAGAATGTCTTTACTTTGCCTACATAACAGTAATCCTACTTGCAACACCCACCCGGCCTCTTTTTCACTATTGTTGCTTCCAAATACTGGAAAATGTGGAAACTATGCCATTAGGTGCCATAGTGTTGAAAATTGGAATCGTATCACGAATCGTTTATACCCATGAATCAAATCGTGACTCGGAGGATTTTTTTTCTAATAAAAATGAAAGATAATTAATAAAAGGGAAAAGTAAAAAGTCAAAAAATAAGATCCAAACGATTAATCTTACATAGTAAGGTATCTCTTGAAGTTAGAAAGTGTTCATGAAGAAGAAAAACCAAACAAGATTTAAAAAAAAAACCAAATATAGACAAGCATCATACGTATAGTTGAACGCTTTAATTAAATGCATGTTTTTTATTCATCTCTAAAACCTCCCCAAAGCAGAAAAAATTCTTAAGGGGTTTCATTAACTACTAAATAACATTTTAAAAGTAAAAACACTAAAAGAAAGAAAGAATAAAGAAAGAACAAAGGTAAAAGACTGTTAATATTAACTTATTGGTTGTATTTATTTTCGCTCAGCCAAATCACTTGAAAAGTAAGATTTGATGAAACGAACATCGAATCGTAAGATTCACACATGAATCCTAAGATTCATCTATAAATGGGATTCGTTGTATAGATACTAATCCTTTTCCTTAAAGATTCGGGATATGAATTGAGATTCATGAAGAATCGTAGGATTTTGATAAGTGATAACTATGTTAGGTGCTTTTAAATTTTAATGTAGTTCTCATTATTTGTAGAAGCAGTGAACTTTTTTAACGAGTGGTGGTAGAACCACTAAATTTCACTCCATATATTCTGGCCCGAGTCAAACCGTTCAAGTGGGAAGCCTTCCTCCAGACATATAATTTGTCATTTATTTACTTTTGTTACTGATTAATCTAATTTGATAATTAGCAACAGATTGTCTATAAACAAGGAATTGCATCTTAGGTATCTACCGTCAAGTTGTCCAGTCAAACCAGAGTTCTGCCCTAGGAACAACTTTATTAGCTTGTTTCCAACTCTTTATGATCTTCACTACCTCATGCGAAGACAAACTTTCACATTATAATAAGCTCATATCACAAAATGTAAAAAACTCATTCTGCCTTTAGTTTTCAACTTTTTATTTTTTATTTTTTATCGTTGACAATATGTGATTCCAGACCTATTCGGCTACTCTGAGGTCTTTTATTTTAGGATGGAAGATTGCCATCTTCTTTGTGTTGTTTTGGAAATGCAAGGGCTCCTTGCAATCTGGGCCTATGATCCTTTTTGCACAACAATTGTAGGTTTTGCATTAGAGATATGATAACCTGGTCCCACTAGCTGATAAATGCAAGCAGGCCGCTCGTACTTGAAAATGACTCACTTCCATCATCACATATTACTCCAAAAGGGACCAAAAATGCATGCTTACAATTGTACATAGCTACGGTTATTATGGAATTTATAGTTGCTAGCCGATGTCATTATTAGATCAAGAGAAAATATGCTGGCATCTTTTCTATATTGGCTCTTTCATCTTTTTATACCCTCCGTATGTAACTTCGTAATGGAGAGTTATGAGTACTATGTGCACAACTGTACTCTCAGTTACTTCTACTTGTACAAATTCATGAATTGATTCAAAGATCTCAAAATCTACAATGTCATGTTATGCTTTTGCCTTGGTCACCATATGTGTTCTGGTTTGATTGCTGCTCTTGCTATTAGTTATAGGTGCAAATCGTGATGCGTACCCTCCTATAGTAGATGCCTTCATGCATTATTTCAGATACTCGTGGCTAGCAAGTTAAAATCTTGTCCAGAATTAGAAATCCATAAGTTCTGCTTAAAAAGGATAATGTAAATCATTCCAGGCCCCTGTGAGCATATTCTGTATTACAACTTTTTCCCTGATCAGAATGTTGTTAGTTTTTCAGTTGAATAATGAGTATGCAAATCTGTTTGTGCTGATGGTTAGAATGTCCTTGCAAATCATACCCAAATTAGATCAGCCTCTTCTCTTTCTAGAGAAAAGGATTAATTCTAGCAGCAGTTTGGCAGCTTGCTATACTGTAGAGCATATGTAAGCCGTGGAGCCCATTTCTGGTCAAAGTAAACCAATTGATTGGATTAAGTCCTTCCCTTGTAATTTTTGATGGGCACTGACATTGCTTGCATGGAGCTATAGCCACAGTTGGATCGAATCATCCGAGAATGAGATTAAATCACATCATCCATATATGTTAGTTAATGAAGTTTTGTGATAGATTGAGTGATGCCAGGGCATTCCAGCTGGTCATCATTCATGGGAAGTGGATCTGATTTGTAGGGTTATGACTTATGAGATGTGGCCCCCCAAAGTTTCTAAATCGCTCATGTGGTGAGTTACCCTGTGGTTACGGTATTGAGTAATTTCTCTCGTGTTGGTGATAACTGAATCGTTCAGCCGGACAAGAATTATAGTTGGCATTAACTTTATTGTACTACTTCTAGGTACATTGTTTCATGAAGTTACATTGATTTTCTTTCAAAATAATAACAATTGAGGAATCTTAATCTAAAATTTCTATTGAATTTAGAAATGTTTTAAAGATTACAAGCAAGTTCTTGTATACAAACACTAAAATTTTAAAGAAGTAAAGCAATCAAGTTAGTTGACATGCACTTTTGCTTTGTTAATGATAAATATGAAATGCCATTTTAAGGATTGGAGACTTATGCCTGTATCTCTGTCCTAGGTTTTAGAAAGCATAGTGTACCTACCATGACATGTATCTGTTACTACAGTGAACCAACACCTTCCATAGTGTTATTTCATGCTATGCCACATTCTCATGGACTATGATTTTGCTTACTAATGGTGTATCTTCCAAAAAGATATGGTCAGATGCTTATCATCAATTGCTTATGCTATGGCCACTCTAATCAGTTATATATACCATCTCATTAAACACATCTGGAGAAATGGGAGGTCTTAATGGAGAGAAACCTCTGTTACTAAAGTGGTTAGAAGTTTATTGGCCATTAAGTGTAATCTATTCTAATAAATAGAGGTCTTTGTGTGTTTCATATTTTTCAGGGGCATGCCTCTTCATCGTACTCAAGATCTGCCATTCGAAAAGAAGTTCCGCCGCATGAATGATGAAGGGCTTTACCTTTACAGAGATGGGACTCTTGATCCAGAATCAGCATTGGCTTATGGCAATAATAACACCAGCAATGGAAACAGTATCGGCTCTAGTAACAACAGCAGCAGTGATAATGACAACAACAGCGGTGCTTACAGTTACGGAATGTTGGGTAACGGCAGCGCTAATAGCAGCGGAAAGTTGGGTCTTTTTGTCCCATTGAAAAACATTATAGTTTAGCCCCTCATTCTGGCCAGAACATGATTAATAATACTAGAGCATTGGTTAAAACCATCATTGCCAACATAATACTAAAAGTGCTTTCTTTTTTTCTTTTCTTTTCTTTTTTCCTTTTTTTTTTTTTTTTGGTTCATTAGCTTATGGCTTGAATTTGCATGGGCATGTTACTGGTGCTTGGAAGTATTTCTTACTTCATCTGTATCATCATCAAGGCCTAATCCCATATATCTGAGGTCGAATCTAACATATTATTCAAGCCTTCCCTATACTGAAAGAAATGCCTACTAACATGTTGCTTCTGTTTTGTTCTGCACCACTTGCATTTTCACTAAATTATCAATCAGAGGCCTTCCATCATGATAGATGTGAATTGAAACCCAACCATGACCCCACTAATAATTTTCTCTCTTTTATTCATTTTCCAATGGAAGGTTGATTATTTATTGCTATTCATGAAACCTCATCTAGTCGTCTTTATTTGTTAAATTTTAGCCACTTTTAGGAATATTTACTCATAGGATTCAATTCCTATGAATTTCAATGTAAACAAACAGGCCCAGAGAGTGATTTCTGGCTATTAATGATAGATGTGATCAGTGAGATCTTTTACATAGATTGACATTTTGAGTGAAATCTACATGATCGTTGACCACATCGATGACTGACCTTTCTTTTAAGTTGAATTGATATGGACCATCCATTTTGTAACTGTTATTGAATGGTTAGAATTGTATGATCAAAGTTATTTTTCAACAATGCACATTATCTGAGATCTAGACCTTCAGCCACTGTTTCAGTTTTCATCATAATTCATGTGGCAGTACTTTGCTTCATTTACTCATGTTCAAGTTGTTGTTGCTCTGTGTGTGTGTGTGTGTGTTTTTTTTTTTTTTTTTTTTAAGATTTGGGTCAAGGTGATTCTTTGGAATTTCAGAAAATCTGGAGGAACCCACATCGTTGGCTGTCCATATTATGATTGGATCTCTTCCACTTTTACATATGTGGTCTGCCAGTTACACGCACATTGATCGGACAGCTGCGATCATCTGACCAAGTTGATTCTTATGTGGACATACAATTGATATATGACCTACATCGAAGAATGGAGATTTACCAGCCTCAAGTGAGAAGTGGGCACACAATCCATATGTTCTGCAATTGAATGATATTGGACTGCTAAACCAAAGTGTGGACCATTTATATTTTGATTTGTTTGGATCATCATTTTTATTTGTCACTAAGGGCCCGTTTGTCTGCATGGCAATGAGTTTTTAGGAATTCTAAGAAATGTATTGATGTTAAAGTGGCTGAAATTGAAGAGTCATAGGTAAAAATCCACCAAATGGCCATCAATGGCGGAAAATGAATTCCTATCCATCTTGGTAAATCAAATCTTAGCAAGTTCCGGGTCTCATCTAGGGATCCACCTTGTAATTGTACCTTAACCCCCTTCCTCTTTGTCATTCCTTTGGTAGAACTCGTTTTTACCTTGAATTCTTAAGAATTTAATTTCATGCAAACAAATGATTTCCAACTATTTGGGGACCATCTGCTCAAAGGATTGTGATTGAGATAGAATATCTTAGATGAGGAGACTTGATGAACAATGGTGAGGCAACTGGATGGACAATCAAGATGGAAGGTGACCGATGGTCCTATTATGTTGTATTCAATCGGGATCATCCAACTCTGTTTTCATAGAAGAACTTGTGGGTTAGGTTTCAGTGTTCCACCTCCATTGAAATGGTATCTAGGACCATTGTCCAGGACAAACTTTCAATGGCTTACAAAGTTGTTTTTGTCACAAGAAAATGCTACCGCAGATATTAGTCAGGTGGTGGTTGAACACCCTTCTTCAAAACCAGTCTGAATCGATGGAGTCTATACCAACCATATATAGTTAGGTCACGCAACATGGTAGTATAAAAAAAAACATACATATTGTCTATGAAATGTTGGCTCTCTCTCTAAAAAAAAACCCAAAATTGGGTGAAAACCTCCAATCACACATCACAAAACCCTCTACCTCCGCGTGGCTTGTGGCCCACTTCACATGGGCCACAGCATTTTGGTCCATCATCGAAGTCTTGCCAGCTTACCAAAAATAAATAAATAAATAAATAAACCAAAGTCTTGCCAGCTACATGAATCTGAACCAAAACACCATAGCATGATCATCAAAGCTTATGCAAGAATCATATTGTCATGCTGAAGATGCCACAAAATTCATCGGCTGTCGGTATAATGCAACCCGCTCCTTTATCAGAACTAACAAAAAACCCTTGAGGATTTTACGGGGAAAAAACTCCTTGAATGGTCTATGCATCACCAGTGCCCAATTGAAACGAGCGACCGTATCGTTGCTCCACATATAAAAGATAAAAAAAAAAAATGAAATATTTAAGTTGGCGAGAGGGCTTTTTTGTGCACTAGAAATTATGTCTTTTTTCGTGAATAGGCCATGTAAGGGTGTTTTTTTTTTTTTTTTTCTGTAAAATCCTCAAAAAAACTTCGAGAGTTTAACATGGAGCACAGATGATCTCAAATTTGAAATCTTGCAATGGGGTCCACTTGCCATGCCTAGATTTTCCTTTTGGGACCTTTACCTTTATCTAGTTTTTAGTTTGCTTCGAACACTGACAATCTCAACTGTATTTTTGTTTCTCATTACCTCATCTCATTCCGAGACACCAAAAGCTAGCTTGGACCCGTCAACGCTATCATGTAGATACTCACAACCATCATAGCTCTCCTCACTTTTCCTCAGACTAGCCTAGAACCATGAGCTCAAAACTCCCTCGATATAACCATCTTCTTGTTTTCTTGCCTTCGCATCTTTTAAAAAAGCAAAGCGAAGAAGAGAAATTTAAGTTCTACTGATGGAGCTCCTCAAGAGCCACTTTGCTGTTTGTCCTAACATTTCTCTTCTTCCCTTGCTATATATATAGCTAGCAACATTCCCCCATCTATTTTCCATTCATTCCTTTTGTTTCCTATGCCTTTTGTTCCTTTGTTGCTTATCATCCCATCACCAAGATATCATTTTCTACGCTTGCGTCATCATTCATGGAGGTGGTTCATCTACTTCTAACACAATTTTAAGTCATTATTTTCAATTGTTTCTTTGATTTCTAAGTTGGGTTTCTCCACTTCCATGCCTGAACATTAATTTCATTACAGACTGTTGAGCTGAAGGTTGAGATGGTGGGGATTCATGAAAAGAAACTGAGAAAATGTCTGTCCAAAGTAAAAGGTATGAGATTTCATTTTTTTTTCCATGGCCTAATATGTTACAAGTTACGAGGGAAGTTGGTTCAAGCTAATCTCAACGAAATATGTGAAAATCACAGTTTCTTTTTGTTTTATTCCATTTCTTTGGAGCCAACCAACCTTAAGGCACGTTTGTGTATGCATGCCGAAAACTAGTTTTATGGAATTTCTCTTCTTTTGGGGATTTTTTTTTCCGGACTCCCATAGAAATTCTGTAAAATCGTGGAAAATTTAACTCATTTTTGTAGCTTTCTTTGTGGAAAAATGGTCACACCAAACGTAAAGTTTAGTGTAGCTTGAAAACTTTTTTCTACAATGAGAACCATCCGGGCAAACGTGCCCAAAGTAGTTGTTGGGGGTAAACATGCTGAAGAGACATCCAAATGGGCCTTAAGCAGATCTCAGACGTGCATGTTATCTAATTTAAGCATGTTTATATATATATTGCTGACAGGTATTGAGAAGGTTGAAGTGGAGGTCAACAGTCAAAAGGTCGTGGTGACAGGATACGTACACAGGAACAAGATTTTGAAAGCAGTGAGGAGAGGTGGACTCAAAGCTGATTTCTGGAGTGCTCAGAATGAGATACTTTTCAATGCTTATGCCAGTGGGAGCTATGGAAGGATGAACAGTTTCAGTTTCTTCTAGTGGCGTGAAAGTTTCCTTCATTTCCTTGTTTTTAGTGTTTCTTTTTCTTCATTTTCTTTAAAGGATTCGTCATAATTTGAATGGAAACTGAGATTTAGGAGAGATTAAGAGGCAAACTTAGTGATGTCATTTTAATTTTCATATCATAATATCATTACCCTTTTCTTGGAAAATGTAAAGAAAGACAAATGTGGCTAATGCAGAAGTTCTTTTTATTAAGATTATCATTGTAGGAGGAACATCCACTCTTCGGTAAGTATATGGAACTTCGGTAAGTATATGGAACTTACCATGAGGCCCTTGAAATCAGAATTCTAGAAATTGTATGAACCCTTGATTGAAGGGAACAACCGTACAAGAGAATGTTCAGAGATCATCTGGCCGGTAAAAAAATCTTGAGCTGAAGGAGTGGAACTCTACATTTGAGCTCACCTAATAAAAAGACAGACTGCTCAAGATAAATGCACTTCCAATTTACTGGAAATTTCCAAATTGATTGTACCCTAGTATTGGGGGTGTTCTGCGTAATAGCAATTGTAAAGTCCTTTTTATGTTTTCAACGAATGTTGGCGTCTGTAATTCTAATGAAGCGGAGGTGCTGGCTTTTTTAGAAGCTCTCCGTTGCTTTAAGAGATATTTTCATGGTGCCCTTATTATGGAGAGTGACTCTTCTAAGGCAATTGCTTTAAGAGATCTGGGTGTTGTCGACATCTTTCTTCGTAGTCTCCAGCCACGAACTACGATTTGCCAACTCTTTTGCTGGTGCTTTGGCTAAACAAGGGGTTGAAAGGGTGTTTCCTTGGGAGGGTGTGATTATGTAAATTGTGTTAGACAGGGTACAATCCTTTTGTACCTCATTTTATTCTCTTTTTGTTTTTTCTTTCTCTTTGAATAAAAGTTTTTGTTACCGTTTCGGAAAAAAAAAAGAGAGTATGTTCAGATCCTCTAGCCCATAGAAAAATTTTGACTTGAAGGAGTGGAACTCTACATTTGGGCTCACCTAGTAAAAGACAGGCTGCTCAACATAAACATACTTTTAATTTACTGGGAATTTCTAAATTTTACTCCAATAGAAGTTAGTTTCACTTTAAAATTATCGATTTGATTAAAAACGTGATAACATAATTCTATGCATTATTCATTAATTATTTTTTTAAGAACCAACTCCTATTCGTATAAAATATGATTACACTAGGAAGGCATTTCTTTTAAGCAGCTTGGATTTTCCCAAGCAGGCCCCTCTAGAGTTCCAATACCTCACCATTGCCACCATAGGACCCACCATGGGTTCATTCTTTTACAAAAAAAGAAAAAGAAAATGGGCTCATCCATTTAATATATCAGGCTGACAACGTAGAAACATTCTTTTTTTAATGTCTTTCAATATTTGTCAAGAATAATTACAAGTCTTTATGAAGAAGATGTAATATAAATTCAAAATCTGAGTTTATTAGGAGATAGCTAGATTGATCGCTTTTATTTCCCTTCAAAGATTACCTTAAAAAATAACGACCAATTGAAGGTAATAGGTTATGCCAGGCATAATCTTGGACAAACTCTAATATTCTGTGAGGGTTTTGTTGGATCATAATTCAACCTAGCTTATTAAATAATAACTAAGTTGAGATTTTGAATCATTTTAGCTTTGTAAAAGATCTTAACTGAAAGGTGAAAGAGATAGCTTGAATATAATACTGAATTTGAACTGAAATGGATGAAAATAGATTTGAGAAAATGAAAGACTGAAATAGAGCTAATATCCTCATAATCTTGATCATTAAAATATCCAATGTGCCTTAATTTGTAAGTGTGTGCAGCCAACAAGTCCATTCAGAACCTTATTTTGAATGGATTATTATTGGCCCATGCTTGATTCAACCCAAACCAACCCATCAAGAATCAGACTTTGGCTTTGATTAATTGGTCAGGTTGAGCTGGATTCAATTTTCAAAATTTAAAGATTTCTCAATTGTCTGCAAAAAGAAATACAAATACAAACTAGAAGATGATTATGTTGTATGTGATAGAACTGTTCCCATGCTACATTAACTATTAACAATCCAAAATACTACAAAAGAGGAAAAAGAGCAAGTGTAAAAGTGGATTATTGGGGTTGTTGCTGTAGCCAGCCTTCACGGTCGATGAAAGATTGACTCGTTAACTGAGTCAACTCCGAGTGATTGAGTTTCTTTTCCCATGCCACACGCCTTGACATGTCCGAGCCCTCTCCCCTGCATCCTTGCTCGGAATAGCTTATAGTGGCTCTGTTCTCAAACACCCATCACAGGTACGCATACATGATGTAAGGAAATAAAATGTCACTTCAACCCAAGATTTAGAAAAATTGTTACAAAAAATTTATTGATCACATATGGGACCAAACTCATATCATTGGGTCATACACGTTAGAATTATCTAAGGATGGTCTTGGTCATATTTGTATGATTACTTCTCTATCTAACCACAGATTGTTTTTACCAAAAAAAAAAACCTATTGTTGAGTGCTTATTCATGTTTTAGTTGTTAATTTTTGGCTATATAGATAATTGGAATGGTCTGATAGATATGCTTTTTGGAGTCCATACACCCACACCAACACAAGCTTCCTAAAGAAAATGTAAAAAAAAAACAAGAAGAAAAAACAGTTCAGTGTGCCTTGTTCTCTATACCTAAAAGGAGAAATAGGAGAGGAGATTTAAAAAGAAAAAAGGAAATACAGGAAATTTGGAGGAAGATGAAGATGGGTTCTTGAGAGTTTTGTAAAATACCAATACCAAAAGGTGAGTGATCTTTCCCTACCCTTGCCATTGTACCTTCTTTTCATATTGTGATAATGTACTTCTTTTTATATTGTGATTTCTTTTTATATTTGCTACAACATTTTATTATTGTGATAATGGGAATTATGCCATTATTTGACCATAGATGTTTTCCCAATTCTAAAAATTTACAATATAAAAAAAATGTTCTGGAAGTACAAATCGGATTGTGATTTTGATTATACTATTATTCATAATTTCTTGTGGACTTTTTTATTTTGGGGAAAGGTAAGTGCTTAAACCGTCATCACCCAAGCCCCTCACCATCAATGCTATAGCAAATGATTGATTCCTGAATATTTTTGTGGAATTAGTGGCATACCTAAGATTTTCATTTGAAGATGATAAACCCAAATCGATAGTTGGATTTTGTGGGTAAATTTAGAATTTTCATGTGAGTTATCGGTGCATACCCAAAAATTTCACTTGAATTTTGGAGATGGACCCAAAATTTTCATGGAGTTTTGGAGGCAAACCCAAGTCCAATGGGGAGACAGGAGACCAGAGACCGCCCCTAGACCAATATATCTGGGTATGCTCATGTGTATAAGGGAGGTCCCTATCCAGTTGAGCTACCAGTGGATTGGCTCAATATATTTTTCAAAATCTTGATATATTTTATTTGATGGATTGGATTTCTAAGTATCCCATTCAAACCAAAGAGAGAGAGACGAGAGAGATCTTACACGGTGTTCCCATAGTTCCAAGCATGCCATCCCTGAGGAACCACAACATTTGATAAATAGGAATTGTAAAACAATACTCTTGAATAGGGCCTCCATGCTCTTCCCAAAAATACCTTGCCATTTCCTTCCAAATAACAGGACTTAAACACAAAGGCACTTGCATCATTTGGATTGTTTCTGCCTTGGGCTGTCACATAACCAGGGCCAACTACCCCTCTTGCTTCTACTATTATGTAACAATTCTACAACACAAACAGGAAGTCACAAAAAATAAATAAAATAACAAATCAACCACTACCATTAGTATGAACACCAACACTATTAATATGAGAGGAAGTATTAGGAGAGACTGAACAAAGATATCAAAAAATCACTCTTTATGTATAATACTCTCCTCATTATTTTCCACTACCTCATAAATGGACTGCCCTGCACCAAAGATGAAATCGACAGCGCCTTCGATGCGGCATTCGTAGAAGAAATGTCGGCCAGCAGAGTCCCACAATGTATCTTGCACGCCGTAAAACCCACAATAGTAGAAAGCAGACTTATCTCCAGACATTAGAGCTGCGACTGCGGGTTTCATGGCATTTTTTGTGTTCTGATAATTGTATGTATTCTACCAATGGACACAATTCAACACATATCACTAGATAGCTATGGACATGGAACTTGGGTTTCATAGTAAGTCAACATGAATATTATATTGGTTATTATATGCTCATTTGTTCAAGATTTACTGTTGTATTATTTTAAGTTATGGGACTGTTGTAGATGTATTTTAATATGCTGCTCTTGCATGTCAGTAAACCGTAAGATTCTGTAATAAAAATACAAAATATAATGTTTTTCTCAACATATTTAGAAAAGGGAGAGGAAAGAACGAAGAAAATGCTTATTCCACTTAAAAGGGCCTATTGTAAGAAATGGCCTACTGTAGAGCTGTCAATGGGTGAGTTTCAGGAGGGACCTACCTAGCCTATGACTGTACTTTTTTTCTTTCTTTTTTTTGGTTATTGGAAGGTTCCCAACCCTTTGGACTGGACTAATCCCTAGTCCAAAGGGAAGCCGAATAAACACCCATGTGGCCCCAAAGTGGTAGTACTAATGGACTTAACATTCGATTCTTGAAGGAGGGAAAACTAGGAGTTGATACCAAAACCTCTAGCTCTAGAAGAGGGAGAAACTGTGGTCTTTACCACTTGGCCAACTCTTGGGGTTGCCTATGACTATACTCATTAAGGACAGGACACTACAGGCATTCAATTCCAGGTGCGCAGAGGACACTACATCCCAAGCTCAAACCGCTCGATAAAATTATTGGAGATCCATGATCACCCTAAAAGGGCCTCAGTCCTACAAAAGCCCAAGTCCAATTGACATTAGAGTTAGGTTTATGACTTCTATGATCAGGTGTGGGGAAAAATGTTCCAAGTTCAATGGGTTCGGTGGAGGTTTTAAATGCTGTCCTAGGGCCGATAACATAAGGCATAAGGTCCAAAGCCCAACATATTTCCAAGATGGGCCAAGAATTTGATACAAGGGTTACATTAATCAAGTGTCATTACTAATTTTTGTAGATCTCGCTCAAAACGGGTTCATCGATTGGACCTAGGACTATTTCATGGAGTGTGGTCCTGAAATGGGCAGGAGGGCCTACATTGACAATTGACATGGTCTCCAATCTAGGAAAGTTCATGGGTGCGTACCCACCCACACAAAAAAAATAATAACAATAAAACTCTATTACAGAAAAAGAGAGAGAAATAAGATTTTACTAAAAGATGGAAAAAACGACTTCAGGAGAACACCTACATAGCACCCCAAAAGAACATGCTGCCACACGGCTATTTTGCGTAGCTAATGTATAGATGTGAAACAAAATTCATATAGCCGACCCAACATAATTTGAGCAAAGCCTATAATAGTGGTTGTGGTGGTGGTGAATATATAAATTATCAAGCATAATAATTGCCAATTAAGAAAAAACATAAATAAATAACATTGAGAGCACTTTTGTTTGCATGAATTGAATTCCTAGGAATCCAAGGTGAAATGGGTTTGAAAAGAAGAAATATAATATTAAAGAAGTAAGGCAAGAAGACATGAGGTGAAGAAAGAGATGCGCCCTCACTTGAAGGGAGATCATTCCATGGCTATTTTATAACGGTCTGTTTTACTCCAGCAACATTGATGGAATACGTTTACATTTCTTAGAATTAATTGAACCCCAATTCCGTGCATACAAACAGGCACTGGGTTTTTTCATGGGATTCCCATTAATCCTTCAAAGAAATGCAGGACTAAACAAATGCTACACACATTTATTTGGTCTTTGCCATTTACAATTCGATCATTTCAACAACTAAAAATTTACCTCAAAATGTATCCATTTGGCTATGAAATTATCTGCTAATGCGGAGAAAGTAGCACTGGTTAGAGTATCGATGGCGCTCTCCCAAGAAATAATAGTTCTTGGATTGCTCTGTCCTTCAAGGACAATGTACTGCTTATCCGGAGTAATTGTAACCTTCTCCCTATACATACATATGCATACAAACATACATTAGAATAGACAGAAACAGAAGATTTAAGCTACAAGAGTTCCATACAATACGAGTTAGGATCATGATTATAGTAAATAATTACCTATAGATGCCAGGCCTGACACTAATTCGTATCCATTGTTTATTTCCTGAAGGAACTGAATTGATAGCCGATTGGATTGTGGTGAAATCTCCATGACCCGACTTATCTACTACGATTATCCTCCCAACTGGTGCAGACTGAGCTGCTACATATCTACCACCTTCCACACCCCCAAAACCGTAACAGAAAATAACAAGTATATAGATGAAAAGGAAAAACGACCCACAACATCTCATCTTCCTACGTTACAAAAGAAACTGAAAATTGAATTACATCCAAAAGAATAATTTGAAGAAGTGAGAAACTGATGGATTTTCTACATGAAAACAAATGGGTGTACTTCCATTTCTATGTTTTATGAGAAGCATTCAAGAAACAAAGAAACGGTAGAGGAATTGGGAGGTGAACAAAGCATGCAGACCCGTTAAAAAAATCTAACTCCTTTAAAAAAAGATGACATTCACCAAACCTTAAACAAAATTTGCATTCATTGCTCAACTTGTCAGTTGAATATTTAAATTCTAAATGCATTACAGTCAGAATATAGTTAGAAGATAGTTATTTCATGGGATTGTAATGAGTGTTTTTTTTTTTTTACAAAACATGATTAGCTGAAAAAAAGTCATTGTTTTCTCTCATATTAAATTAATATTAGAAAGTATGTTTTTAACCAAACTAATTTATTATTATACAAAGCATTGCATCCAAGATTACCCACTTCTGTACTAACCAATTAAGCATGTATTTATAGAAACAAAGCAAAAGTTTAGTAGGGGAGGAATGGAAGGACGTAGTAAGAGGCAAGAAACAAAAAAAAAACTTTCATATGCAATAACTTCCTTTTGTAGGAGCACTGATTAAATAAAGCACTAGGCAGAGTTTTTAGATCTATTGATCTAAGAAATTAAGTCTAGATGGGCCCCACAAACATTATAATTCATTATCTAAGCAATATAATTCATTATATAAGAAATATATATAAATGTTAAGACGTTTATACAAATTTAAAATATGATGTTTTTTTCTACTTATAGAGGTTTTTTTAAAAAATCACAATAAAAAAAATATTGAAATAATGAATCAATCTTTAATCTGCCAAAATGTAGAATAAAAATCCCAAATCCAACTTTCATCTAATAAAAATAAGAAATGCACCAACAATACTCAAATAAGAGCAAAGCTCAAACTGCATTTCCAAATCTTAGTAACTTAAAAGGTAGATTTCACAAGTAGTATTTTGTTCTAGTCACACCACCTTTGTATACACGATCAATTTATTGACGGACATAAGAAGGTAGGGAAGAAGATGAATCGTCATATGAGTTGTAACATAGAAAAGTAGAAATATTTAGTGGGGTAGTGGAAGAGATGGAGACAAAATGTAGAGATTTTAAACCATTTAGTAACCGCCCAACATAATTAAAAAGTAATCAAATGCCTTGTTTCAATTGGAATAAGTTTTGAAAATTAAAAGTTGAGCGGTTAAAATCAATTGGACAGTCAAAATCACCTTGCTTCATATATTACATAATTAGATGTAATGAATTTTTCAGCGAGCATCAAATTGGAGCGGAGTTAGATCTTATTGGAGGGGTGAAGCTTAGACTCGGGCTTTTCATTCATTTAATTCAAGTTCAACCCAAATATTAAACAAATATAAGTCCAAGGGGTAGCTCACTCGGCCTAAAACCATGGTTTACTCCAGGAGGTAAAGGATTTGAAACCGCGCCACCACACTGGAGCCACGGGAGATTTACACGGCTCCCCCAAGGCTCGAAGGAATTGGTCCGACCCAAAGGGCTGGGACACTCTCGGATATCTCATATATATATATATATATGTGTGTGTGTGTTCTTATAAGAGAGATCTCTCACCTTATATAAGAGATAGGAGTGGGGGCCCTCACATTAAAGTTGTTGGTGAGTTGCTCTTATGAGGGATATCTCTCACTTTAAATAAGAGATTGGGTAGGACCCTCACATCCATATCCAATGCCCACAACTTAAATGTGAGGGCCCCCGCTCCTTTCTCTCATATAAGGTGGGGTCCGATCCGGTCCAACACTAATAGCCAATGTTCGAGTCTTCACCCAATTTCTCATTTACGATAAGAGATATCTCTCGTAAAAACATCTCCCATGTATTATATATATATGTGAAAATATTCAAGTGAGAACTAGTTTTCACCTATTATATGAGAATTTTTTTGCAGGGCCCAATTAGCAACAAATCCATATCTAGCAACCAATAGAAAAACCCTCGATAGTCACTAATCCTAATGATTTGCATACATATAAATGGATTGAACCGTTGGATCGAGGGTTGAATATTTTTTTCAATATGAAGCCATTAAACTTGTAGCCCACGGATGAAGTGGTTAGGGGTCAAACTTAATACTTGGGATGGTCTCATATTGATCTTTTCATCCCCCTTAGTCCTATTTCCAAATGAGCCCCATACAAAAGTTCTCATATACCAGGTTTTAATTTTATATTCCGGTCCGGGCCAGCACTAATAGCCAATGTCCGAACCGGCCTAAAATGGGTCCGGGGCTCCGGGCTCATGAGCACGGCCCTCTCCTCATCACCAGTGAGCTGCGATTCTTCGTCTATATGTCCCTCCTTTCCACCACACGAGTCCAAGTCTTGGGAGTCTTTGCAGTCATCGTCAACTGTCTTGTATTGTATCAGTGAAAATACAACAGACATCTCTCTTCCTTCCCTGTTCACATTCGAGTTAGCTACTTATTAGACTTGAGAGGACGGAGAAGAGAAAACAGGTACAAAAGATCAATCAGAGATGCATTTGAGCGAGAACGAGGGCATCGAAGGAAACGTGTTCGTCGTAACAGGTGGAGCTGGTTTTGTAGGAGCTGCTCTCTGCTTGGAGCTCATCAGAAGAGGCGCTCGCGAGGTTCGATCTCTCGATCTTCGCGTCTCTTCTCCATGTTCTCTCCTCTTCAAAGACGCAGGCGTCGTCTCCATCCAAGGTCCGATTCTCATGTTTCACCGATCGATCGATCGATCTTCTTCTTCTTGCTGTTTTTTTTTTTTTAATGAATCGTTAGGATTCAGATCTCTTTCTCTCTGCATCTGTTATGCTTTGGATCTCGGTATTTTTTTAATGAGGGGATTCGATTCTTCCCGATTCGATGTTTGGATCTGTTAAAGTCGATTCGAAAATGGATTAGGGTTTGGATCTTAGTTCGTTGGTTATGGTGATTTCCCTTCCATTTCTTTCTTCTTTGAATTCTATTTTTTGATGTTGCTCGTGTAGGAAATCTAAAGAGGCTCCGTTTCCATAAAGTCACACTGCAATTTAAACTACTAAATTTATACAAGAGAAATCAGTCATTGAGAAAATCTTTGAATCTGTCGGTGCTGGTGTATCTGTATGATTCTTCCAGAATTTCTCATTGCGTGGCTTGATAAAGATAGACTGAGATTGTGAGTAACCTGATCAAAAGATGATTGTGAGGTCTGATTAGACTTATCGATGATAGGAGAGAAAATTGTATAGTGAGATCACTGAGCCACTGGGGACTGAAGCTGAGTGCACTTGATTGCCTTTGGAAATTGAGATTTGACGTGTTTATACTAAAACATTTTCTTTTTTGATTTCTTGTCTTGCTTTCTTATGATACCATGATGCTTCAAAATAGGTGACAGGCCTTTTATATTCTATCTGATATTTCATTGTTTATATGTAAAAATCAGTGTCCCTGATGTATTGATGGCATGTCTTTCTCCAAGCTGCCTTATCCATCCCGTATCTGGGCGCCGTCATAGCTTGCTAGCCTTCACTTTAAAATCCTCATTTGCGGATGAAAAACTGTAGTATGTGTATTGGCATATGTGAAGTCGTCTATAGTTAGGTAACAGGGATGTGAGGAAGTTCATTTCTTTTTTAATCCAGCAAAAATGTACATCTAGTAGGTCCTGCTATAGACAGACTATGTGGAAACGGTCGCAGTCCCCTTATCAGTGAGATTATTTAGGGTTTCATCCATTGAATCTCATACTTGATCAACAGTCCCCATCACTGCAGGGAGGGTCACCAGGGATGCACCTTTATAGCGTTTATGATTGAGAAGTTGAATGTTTTTATTGCAAATGAAATAAGGTGATTGATAGGCAGGTTCTTCTCATTTGTGTTTACACCTCCACAGTTTTTTTCTTCAATCTTTTTATAAAGATAAGCTGATTTGTAACTTTGAACCTTGTGGTTGCAACAATGAGCGCCTTCTGACAACCATGCCATGATTTCAAATAATTCTTTTTGTTGATGTTTTAATTATTGTGCACACCACTGTGATCCTAGGTTCAAACTTTATTTTACAACTTCATGTTAACTGTGGCATACTTTGAACTTTATTTTTATGAACTCTATGTTATAGGGGATGTGAGCCGAAAAAAAGATGTTGAAAAAGCTTTACGTGGGGCAAATTGTGTTTTCCACCTTGCCTCATACGGTATGTCAGGGAAGGAAATGCTCCAAGTTGGGCGTGTTTATGATGTGAATATATGTGGAACCAGCAATGTATTGGATGCATGCCATGAGTTTGGTGTTAGGAGGCTTGTCTATGTGAGCACATACAATGTGGTTTTTGGAGGAAAGGAGATTGTAAATGGCAATGAAGCATTGCCATATTTCCCACTTGATGATCATGTTGATTCATATGGGCGCACTAAATCAGCTGCTGAGCAGCTAGTCCTGAAAAACAATGGCCGCGCTTCCAAGTATGTCTCTATTCCTAGTCTTGAAAGGCACACCCCCTTTTGTGGGGCCCAACATGATGCATGGCAATCACAGAGTAGGGCAGTAGTGAAGCTTACACTAACAAGATGATTCTTAACCTTGATTTTGATGCTTCAAAGTTTAATGTTTCCTTGAGTGAAATTTTCCTTGTGATTCTATCCATGGATTGACAATAGTCTGTATAAGTGTCAAATTGAGGCAAGTGCTAATTCATGAGGGATTGTATGTGTGTGTGAGGGGCTTGGATCAATAATGGGTGGGCCTGTTGTATAAACTAAAAAGTTGCTAAAAAGTGCAAGCCATCCCAAATCACCACAATGGAGGCCTCCAATGATAAATCCAAACCCTTGTGCGGAGCTAACTCCACATAATTGGCAGGCAGTCTAGTTTGACACCATCCAATTGTTATCCATTGTTAGAGTCAACGCAGGAGCAGCAAAAATCACAAGACTGTCAAACTCTTGGGCTTTAAATTATATGGTGTTCATCATCCAATTGAGATGATTTTTGGTCCACTTCTAATCCACCCTAGGATCTTCATATTCCCCTATGCCACTCTCATGACTAGCATGCATCCTGGTGGACCATGCCCACTCAGGAGCCCACAACGGACAGGATGGCTGCTATATGTAGAGCAGTGTTTGGATGGGAGGTGAGGTGAATGAAGTTTTACCCCCATCCAGTCACTTTAACTTGATTCGACTAGGCCATCAAAATCTCATCCATTTTGAAGTTATAAAATATCAACAAGTAAGATGTGGGTTGGGGTTAGGGTGACTGGATGTGGGTAGGGTTGTCAATGAGCTGAGCCAGCTCAAGGTCGGGTTCAACACAATCTGAGCTCAAACTCAGCTCGATTAGCTCACAGCTACAGCTTGAATCATGGTCTGTTGAGCTCAAGCTTGGCTTGAGCTTGACTTGGTTAAGGGCTTGGTTCAAGCTCGAGCACAGCGTGATTAAGTTAATGTTTTATATGAGCCCAAGCTCACACTATGCTCATTTATATTATAATTGAGCTCTACCCTGAGCTTGAGTTTGAGCTTGGCCAAGCTCAGCTTGTTTACTCACCCGATATGACGGTGAAAAACACAGCTGATCAAAAGGTTATATCTATATATTCAATGGCCAAGAAGCTTCTCGGTAAATAATCACAATGGCAGCTTAGAAAGTTACCAGTAAACAATTATAATGGCTTGGTCCAAAGTTGAATGTAAATCTGTCCAAGATCATATTTGGGCACATGAGAATACATACGTGGTTCATGTCTGATAAAGTTGGACTGACCCTATGTTGGCCCAATTAAAAAATTTGCAACTTTTGACTGGGCCTTGTTGAACTATTGCATGCATGTGTGCATGTCATCCATCCCCCCTCAACCATCCCTGATTGCACACCTTTTGTTTGGAATTAGTGACTTTGAGGCCATGACATGCACAACTATCTTGACCTGATGAGGATGGTTTCCATCCATAATACACCCTTGGGCCTTCCCATTAACCCATATCTTTGATTGGTATGCATCTCAGAAGACAGCACACAACTGCTCATGATAAAATCATGTGGTTCAGTTTACAAGGAAAACACTTTTGCTTCCTGATATTATCATTTCCTTTAAACATCTTCTTCATCTATTCAAGTAAAATGAGCCATTTTGGTCATCTTTTACCATTGTCTAGAAAAAAGAATGGAGCCCGACTCTATACTTGTGCAATTCGTCCTGCTGCAATTTATGGACCAGGTGAAGAGAGGCATTTTCCTAGGATAATCTCTTTTGCAAAGCTGGGCCTATTGGCATTCAAAATAGGTGATGGAAGAGTCAAGACAGATTGGGTTTATGTGGATAATCTAGTTCTTGCCCTAATAATGGCAAGCATGGGACTTCTGGATGATATTCCTGGTAAAGAAGGACAACCAATTGCTGCTGGGCAGCCATATTTCATATCTGATGGTAATTTCTGATCTATTGCAGTGAAATAATTTGTTTAGTTTATTTTGCATTGAAATTATTTTTGATATATATTGCAGTGTAGTTCTCTCTCTCTCTCTCTCTCTCTCTCTCTCTCTCTCTCTCTCTCTCTCTCTCTCTCTCTCTCTCTCTCTCTCTTGCGGTTTGGTTGGTACCATGACTTGAGCCTGCAACACTATGATTCTAACTAGACTGGGTGGGGGGGAAATATGGAAATTTAAAATTTCAGATCTGAGAGAGGGTAATAGGAATCTAGATGGCACCTCAGATGTGCGGCAGTGTGGGTAGTGAGTTTGTTAGAAGGGGGTTTGAGAGAGAGAGAGAGAGAGAGAGAGAGAGAGCTACTCATGTATCTTTTATACTAATTTTAGAAGATTAGAACTAGTGTTGGAAAAAATGACAGTACCTTTATGAAAACATGATGTGTCTTAAAATTCTATTTTTACATGACATTATTCTTTCATTTTTAAAGATTTTTTTTACATGTTATGTTTTTCTATACTTTTGTAGGAGGTTGGACTCTATGATGCGATTCGATCTGGCTCGGTCAAGTTGCATGCAACTTGGTCAAGTCAACTCGACAGGAGGACCGACTAGCCCCCCATGTTTGATTTTTAGAAATTTGGCTCAAGGTGAGGAGTTGGGGGGTGGGGTGAGATTCTATGGAATGCAGAAACCACTGGAGAAGCTGTGGTGTACTTCCACTTCTTGCATTCCACAGAATTTTCCAAAAGGCCCTTGCTTGTTTTTCAATAATGATGAATTCCAATCCTCCTGCTTTACAAACAAATACCTTTTGTTGCTTATAGCAGTTATCTTTGCATCTTGATAAATCACTTTCTGTTTTATTTACAGGGTCGCCTGTGAATTCCTTTGAATTTCTGCGTCCTCTACTTCAGAGCTTAGATTATGACTTGCCAAAGATAACAATAAGTGTTCCTACTGCTCTTCTTTTGGCACGAATCTTCGAGGTCATTTATACTATGCTATATCCATGGTTGAATCGTTCTTGGCTCCCTCAGCCTATGATCCTTCCTGCTGAAGTATACAAGGTCTGTTCTGCTCACCTGCTGAGTGAAATTGTCTTATATGCCTGTCCGTAACCGTAACCTCATCTTATCTCAACCTTAATTGGAACTTGTTGATCAATCAATGCTCAAGAATGTAGAAGTGAAGGATAGAGAGAGTAGTAAGAAAACCTTCAGTTATTGCTTACATTATGTCATATGCAGCCTATGTAATGACAGTAAGCTAGACTACTCGTAACTATCTTACTACGTGCAATTTTTTTTCCTTTTTATTATATTTGCAGCCATAGACTGCCTTTATATATTTATTTATTCATTTTATGGAATCGTCTTGATATTTTGTTTAACCAAAACGGTATTTTAAATTGGAAGCTATTGTTTCTTTGTTTCTCAAGTCTCTTATCTTTGTTAAATAGCACTAATTACTTCCAGAGCTTGACAATGTTTTTCTCATAGTAGTTATTCAAAAAAAGAAAAGAAAGAAAAATAGTTGTATTCTGCAGTATAATCTATCACAACTATTTGAGGAGTTTTCACCTTGTAATTGAGTTCTTGTTTCACCGAGCTTTTGCGTCACTTCTTAATTGCGAAAATGTTCTTTGAAAAGTGCAAACTGCATGCCTGCACGCCCATCCATTTTAGCTTGAAATTCTATATTGTCCTCTAGAATCAATTACAGTTTAAAACCCATGCTTGTTGTAATCAGGTGCATCTTTCTTGTCACAATCAGTGTGGTTGCTCCTAGCCTTTTTTTTTTTGCAGAGAGATTGACTTGCTTGAGCTATTGTTTTATAGGTTGGTGTTACACACTACTTCTCTTTCCTTAAAGCAAAGGAAGAGCTTGGCTACATTCCAATGGTCAATCCTCGTGAAGGCATGGCTGCAACAATCTCCTACTGGCAGGAAAAGAAGAGGAAGTCATTAGATGGGCCTACAATATTTGCATGGTTCTTTTGCGTTATTGGAATGTCACTGTTGTTCTATGCTGCTTTTATGCCCCCTTTTGGGCCTTTAAATTGGGTAAGATCTATTGCCCTTTTCTTACTCCGGTCATTGACAGGTGTTCGTGTAGTTTTCATAATAGCAGCAGCAGGTCATGTTGTGGAGGCGGTGTACGCCTGGCATCTTTCAAAGAGGGTTGATCCTGGGAATTCAAGAGGCTGGTTTTGGCAGACTCTGGCACTTGGAATCTTCTCCCTCCGGTTCCTGCTGAAGAGGGCCAAGAGTTGAGACAAATTTATATTGTATTACCTCATTGAGGTGGAAAAGCTGAGATGATACCCCACCTCACCCCAATGAATAAATATGGCCAGGCTTTTTGTCAGTCTCTGTGCTGCAGCTTGGTGCGCCATGGTTTCTTTTGCATGCAGGCTTGCGTTGGGTGTGTACCATACATGCGGCCTACCTTTGGTAGTAGGGTGTGATCACTTGAGTCAAAGCAAATCTTAGCTATCAAATTTGTAGCATTTTTACTATGTTGATTTCGTGACTCGATTGTGCATATCAATAAATCACCAGCATACATAGTTCTTGGGAGAGGATAGAACTAGAAAAGCCTCTTCCCAACTACAACTACAACGATTTGTTTGTGCTGTTTGGCCGTGCCTAACTCTTACCACATAAACCCTGCTGGATTTTTATTTTTGTGTTTTGGTTCCATAAATCTATTTGCAGATGACATTGTTTTAGTAGATGAGACGAGAGAAGGAGTGAATGCTAAGCTAGAAGTATGGCGGAAAACGTTAGAGACAAAAGGGTTTAGGCTAAGTCGATGCAAGACGGAATATATGGAGTGCAAGTTTAGCCAAAGTAGGACACTTGGTAACATAAAAGTAAGTTTAGGCACACAAAAGATTGTAGAGAAAGAAAACTTTAGGTACCTTGGATCGATGGTGCAACAGGATGGAGGGATTGATACTGATGTAAGTCACAGGATTCAGGCCGGGTGGACCAAATGGAGGAGTGCTTCGGGGGTCTTGTGTGATCGGAAAGTCCCCCTCAAGGTTAAAGGAAAGTATTATAAGGTGGCGGTAAGACCAGCATTGTTATATGGATCAGAGTGTTGGGCAGTAAAGCATAATCATGTTAAGAAGATGGAAGTTGCGGAGATGAGAATGCTAAGATGGATGTGCGGGATCACAAGGAGAGATAGGATTAGGAATGAGGAGATTAGGGGCAAAGTAGGAATAGCACCGATTGGAGATAAAATGAGAGAAAATCGACTAAGATGGTTTGGCCATGTTAGAAGGCGTCCAATGGAAGCACCTGTTAAAAGGTGTGAAGGCATAGAGATTGCCAGGAGTAGGAGAGGGAGAGGGAGACCCAAGAGAAGTTGGAAAGAAACTATTAAACATGACCTTGCCTACATGGATCTAACGGAGGACATGGCCCTAAACAGATTTGATTGGCGTCGTCAAATCCATATAGCCGACCCCACTTAGTGGGAAAAGACTTAGTTTGGTTTGGTTTGGTTTGGTTTGGTTCCATAAATGGGCATGGTGGGTTTGTGGCCTTCGGGCTGAGCGGTGACATGAGGCATGCTGTTTGCGTTGGTTACAGTTGCCAACAGTTGCAGGATGTCTCTCCCAATGTGCCGTTGTGGCTGACAGCCTTTTACCTTGTAGTCCTTCACTTCCTAAAAGCCAATTAGCTGTGCAAATTCGGAGGCCAAATCACAAATCTTTTGCTGTGTTTGGGTTCTAGCACACTCAAGTCTGCAGAGTTTATATTAACTTTGCAATTGAGAAATTAAATAAATTGAATTGCAATCGTGGGTTTGTTCAAGTGTGCGACCTGGCTTTGGGTGCTTTGCTTATGCATCCTTCAAATTCATCATCACATGTATGCATGTCCACAGTGTGGATATCTATAATCTAAAGGCCGTGTATTTGCTCAACCAGCTATAAGTCATCATTGGACTGGTGGAAATAAAGGGATATCTCACTTGGTTTATTAGTGACTGCCCGTGATTTGCTTTACTATCAGATGCAGAAACTTGATCACACAAGCTGTCATGCATATACGTGCAAATGTACAGTGGTGCTTCATCGGATGGATGTACTCATCAACACAAGTTAAAATCAACATGAAAAGCTTAGTCGTGTGGGGCTGTTAAACACTCGTTTAAAAAGGAAAATATCCGACCACTTAAATTAAACATTTTCCAAAAGATAATCGAGACTTAAGTAACATGTGGACAATCCCGTTACAGGAGAAAAACCAAGGAAACGGTCTTTTTTATTTTTATTTTTTATGATGTTTCAAATTAGCGAGTTTAAAGAGTACAAATCGGTTAGAATACACGTGCATAAATACCGTTTTTTTTTTCCTTTATTACCGAAACAATCCAAAATTAAGAACAGAGGAAATAAAGAACTACCATCTCAGAGGACTGCATTCACACCCGTCAGTAATTGAACTGAGGTATAATGTATGTGGGAGAGTAATGTTTATAGACTTACACTTACTGAACAAAGAAAAACCATACAACGAGTTTGATTGGACGATCTAAAAACCATCATAGGAAAATTGAAGACTCTCCCGCACTCGATCATATAGACTTTACCATAATTTTCCTGCTCCCAGTCATTTTTATCTCAACCCTCTCAAAAGAAGAGCCAAATTTCAACAAGCATATCAAAGACACGAAAGAAAAGGCATTAGCACTAAACAAAAACTCATTGGATTCTGATCCTTTCTTTTTCTTTCCCTCCGTTGAAAAAGAGAGACCACTCTACACCTCGGTATCCACGCACCACTGTCTGCAGTCGATTTAGGGACCCTTCTTTCCCTGCTACCACTGCATAGAGCCAAATGACGGGCGGCCTTCCTTTTTTGACAATTGCACTCTCTGCGTATTACCTGTCAAATGACCAAGCTACCCTTTCCTCTTTAAGGAGTCACCTTCCCAATTTTCCAGCCTCTTTGAAAAAAGAGAGGACTCGGGAGAGTAATATGGGCCACTTGTGTCCCATTTAGCGGGAAACAGCACAAACAAGCAAAATCACAAGGCCTCCTAAAATCTGATAATTTAGATGACACTAAAAAATGAGTCTGGATCTGGTTAGGAAAAACTCCAAGGTAACCGTGAATGGATCATTCATAATTCACCATGTCACTATGGGAAGCTTGCCATGCATGTGGACAACTTGTCATGCATCCAGAGAGGACTGCCCACAGTGACGTGGCAGACTTGAGTGGTCCACTCACAGACAGTAAGGCCACTCAAAGGGATCGCAACCCCCATTCGTAAAAAACTTGCTGATCCCAACATCTCAGACTCATGGGCCCCACTTCCTTTACCATGCCATTTCTATTCCCCTACAAATACAGGAAAAAGAAATGTCCTCAAAGTAAAACAAGGAGAATAAAAAGACACCGTGATCATCGTTTCAACCTTTTTGGATCCAAGAAAATGCATCACATGGCACCATGGATCCCAGTTCACGTTTGACAATACTACCACCCTCTCTTATCAGAACTAATCTGTAAGCTCCCACACGCCCGGATCTAGAAGCCTCAATGTGTGAACGAATAAAGGACTTCACCAAAACCAGTTGGGCCATCATCTCCTTCAAAAATCAAAAGAGGTCTTCTTTCTCCTGTCTAATCAATACATGAGAATCTCATATTAAGAAATAGGAAAAAATATATTTTGTATATGGGCCTTCTATCTTTTACACCCCTGTTTCCTGGGCTTGAATCTTAAAAGGGGAAAAGGGCATCAAAGCAATGTATCATAGCCTACAGAGCCTCCTCTCTCACAAATGGATTCTTTCACGACCATCTTAATCTGTTTGATCATAACAAACACCAGATGGATAGTAGCCAGAGAAGGGGAATGGAGGTCTGCAACTGCTACATACACAAACGAAACAGATGGACCTATAATCACAGGTGTTTTTCTAGCTTCTATCTTTTACCATATGAAGAAACAACATTTCATAGAAAAACAGTGCTAATGTTTAGGAGCTGAGTTGTAGTTGTTGGTTGGAACTGATTACTAGCATCTTCTTTCTCTCTTTTTTTTTTCTTTCTTTGTTTCAGTGTATGTATTCATTCAATACTGGTGTCTTAGTACAAAAGCATTTGTTTCCTTTTCTAGGTTTCTTGCAAACCTTCTCCATCCATTTTCTTATTTGTAGATATTATATCTCAGGAGGTGCTTGTGGATATGGAGACCTGCACAAGACTTATGGAAAATACAGTGCTGGGTTGAGTACGGGGCTGTTTAACAGAGGGAGTACCTGCGGCGGTTGCTTTGAGGTGAGATGTGTTGATCACATCCACTGGTGCCTGCAAGGAAGCCCTTCTGTTATTGTGACAGCAACGGATTTCTGCCCTCCAAACTATGGCCTCCCAAATGATTATGGTGGCTGGTGTAATTACCCGCGAGAGCATTTCGAGATGTCCAAAGCGGCTTTCACTGAAATGGCAGAGAAACAAGCGGATATAGTGCCTGTTCAGTATAGGAGGTAAGATTCATTATTGAACTTGTGAGAGAACATTTTATTTCCAACCCATTGGTAGATGTAAAAAATGAAAAAAAAAAAAATTAATTTTGTTGCTAATCCATGACCATGCACAGGAATTGTTCATTTCCTTAAAACTTGCTATGTCAATTCAGTCTTTTAGGCATGCCAGACTTGCATTCATAACTAAGCACTCTAATAGGGAAAAAGAAAAGAAGAAAATTTTGTAAATATTGGCTACTTTCATTTTAGTAGAATTAATATATTAGAAAACTTGGTACAATGTTGGCCAGTCAGAATCCAAGTTACAGAGGTCAGTGGATGACAATGATGATTGTGATATTATTATTATTTTGGAATACTAGCTTTTGCTAATGAGTCATAATAATAATTTCAACTATTCAGAGAAAAGAATACCAAACCAAACCAAACCAAGCCAAGCCTTTTCCCACTAGGTGGGGTCGGCTATAAGGATTTGACGACGCCAATCAAATCTGTTTAGGGCCATGTCCTCCGTTAGATCCATGTAGACAAGGTCATGTTTAATAGTTTCTTTCCAACTTCTCTTGGGTCTCCCTCTTCCTCTCCTACTCCTGGCAATCTTCATGCTTTCACATCTTTTAACAGGTGCCTCCGTTGGACGCCTTCTAACATGGCCGAACCATCTTAGTCGATTTTCTCTCATTTTATCTTCAATCGGTGCTATTTCTACTTTACTCCTAATCTCCTATTCCTAATCTTATCGCTCCTTGTGATCTCGCACATCCATCTTAGCATTCTCATCTCCGCAACTTCCATCTTCTTAACATGATTATTCAGATAAAAGAATAATTAAGTCAAATTAAACTATTGCTTTGATATAGCTGTTTGGAGGAAACCTTAATTTTGATCTTCATCTAATGGTTATATGGCTGTTTTTATGATTCTGAAACAAGAAGTCTGTTTTGGGAAATTTTAAAACATAAAACTTTTGGATTCACCTTAACATTTATGCTATCATGATATTTCAAGTACAAATTTCATGCCTTGATTTTCTAACTAATGCAAGAAGGTAATCATGATTACGTGGTTTCATTTAGGGTAAACTGTGAGAGAAATGGTGGGCTGAGATTCACCCTCCTCGGGCATTCTCACTTTTATCAGGTTTTAATCACCAATGTGGGCTTGGATGGAGAAGTGATTGCTGTGAAAGTGAAGGGGTCAAAAACGGGATGGATACCTATGGGAAGAAACTGGGGACAGAACTGGCAATGTGATATAGACCTAATAGGTCAGCCACTGTCGTTTGAGGTCACCAGCAGCAGTGAGAAAACTGTAACATCCTACAACGTTGCTCCAGCAAATTGGCAGTTTGGTCAGACATTTGAAGGAAAACAGTTTAGAAGCGAACGGTTATAAGAAGCTAGCTTCCATAACCAAACAAGAGGCAATTGACAAAAGCAAATGAGAAGAAAGAATGGTAATATATCGTATCATTCTGAAAACATAAATACATATATTTTGGGGGATAAAAACTCAGATCTAGGCATCTATAGGTTCTCTTGCAGACAAGTTACTCAAAAGCATCTACCAATGTTTTACAAGGACTCAAAAGAGTTCAGAAGAAGGTCAAAGAAAGTGAGCCAATTAGATCATTATCAATAGCAATCATGAGCAAACGACATGGAGAGCATGTGGTCCCATGGAACTTTTTCTGTATGTCAAGATGGGAAAATCTGTTTGCTGATGGAAAGAATACTTGCCTTAATGCAGGCTTTTCCTCTGCTTCTGTTCCCTATTAAAATCTTCTTTCTTCCCATATATGAATCTAACTGAACTTAATAGATTGTATGATCAATCAACCATCATTTACTTTACAAAAGATTACCACTCGAATCAAGCAGCTGTTTTACAAGTAACCATGCTCCCTCAAGACTGGACTCTCCTTCGCCTGCATAAATTTATCTCTTTTTATTGTAAAATTACTCCATAATGTTGTACAAACATCAGTACATAAATGCATAAAAAAAAATTCAATACAGAACATACATAAAAGAAATAATCAATATCAAAATAAAAGCAAAAGAGCAGAAGTTTTATTCTGACTTGTGACGGTGCATGTCCATCACTAGTCCAAGAAACAGATGCCAACAGTGCAATTTTAATATCACCTGCTATGCCAGTCATAATCCATCGCAGTCCCTGCACCAAGAAATTCAATAAGGTAATCGGTTTTTGAAAGTTATGAAATAGCGAGGTTTTCTGTTCTGTGCCAATTTCGCATGTCTTGCCAGTAACAATAGGCTGAATATTACATTTGAAATCAGCTAATGAATAATGGCACCTTGTGCAAAAGATGATACAGCAGTTAATAAGTAGTGACTAGATTAAAATGCGTAATATATTACAAATCACATACTTATGAGATATAGATCCATTGGATTTGTAAGGCGCGCCACTGTAGATGAAGTGATGCTGCATCTACTGAAAATGACTATATTAAAAAAAATAATAATTCTTTTTTTTTTCCTTGGGGGTACATTAGAAGATCTTGAAATGGCATTTGAAACACGCATAATTCATACAGTTGGTAAACACTCAGGGTGACTAGTCGATACCGCCTCCTCTTCCTTCTCCAGAAGAAACTCCAGAGATTCACCAAAATACTTCTCAGCTTCTTGCCTGACAATTGCTGAAAGATCCATCTCTCCCTTTGATTCAAAACCATTTATCAAGATTCTAAAAGTTGATTCATCAGGTTCACATCCCACCTCCTTCATCAATTGAAAACACTCCATGACAACTTCATAGATTCCAAACTCCATCAAAGTTGTCAACAGCTCATTGAACCCCTCGGCTTCAGTATCAGCATCAACATCAGCATTCAAAATCTCTGCCCTCAGATATGAAAAGAGCAGGTGAACCTTTTCAAACAAGCCGTTGCTTGCCACCACAGCAACCATATCTGCATAGACCGACACCAGAGGCTTATACCAGTACTCCTTTCTTATTTCCTCAAAGACCTAAATTTAAAACAAAACACAAAATGATAGTTGAGTACTTTGTGCTTGAATTTGAATCAAAATTACAAACAAATCCACCACCAGTTTCTAAGAGAAAACCAGAATCAAACTGCAAGAACGAACTAAAAAAAAGAAAAAAAGAAGGATCGTACAGTGCTTTGTGTTTGAGTTTCTCACATGATCAATAGTTCAGTGCTTTGTGTTTGAAATTGAATCGAATTTAGGAACAAATCCACCGCGAACAAACAGTAAGAAGTAAGTTAAAACAGATCGAATAGAAATCCTCCAAGATCTTGATTTCTTTCAAGATCAAAAGCACGAGTTCAGTAATAGATCTATGATTGGGAAGAAGAACCTAATCTAACCTGGAGAGACAAGAGGGCTTCGTTCTGCCTTTGGAGTTCACGAAGTAGATCGATGAGATCGAACTTGATCAGGCGACGGACCTTGGAATCGAAGAGGCGATGGAGGAGATGAGGATCGTTCTTGGCTCGCTTGAGAGCCTGGACGGCTTGGATGGTTTCGGTGCTGATCCTACCTCTCTGCAAGGGTCTCCGTTCCTTCCTCCTATTCGACATAGTGATTATAAGCCCCTCCTCTTTCTTCCTCCTCATCGTCAATCTCTTCTTCTTCTTCTTCTGCTGTAGCAGAGGACACGGAGAGAATCCACTTCCGATGGAATGGAAATCTAGGGTTTGAGTTTTGGATAGGGAAAGAGAGAAAAGGCTAATTTGAATTGAATGCATTGCGAATTTTTGCGATCGACTGTAATTGCTTCTGTTTCCGAGTTTCAAATTCCCTTTTTTTTATGGGCGTCGTGTCCTACATGGACGATGGCTGCTGATGAGCAGCTGATATGTGCGCGGGCAAAACCAGATGGAAAGAACACTTCCAATTCCAGCAGCAGATACTGTAAGAATAAAGGCCTAAGATAATCATGTGAGGCTGATATTTTTTTTTTTTATCGACTTTGCCCGTGAAGAGACCTTCCCTTTGATTTGGTAAATTTGTATCTAAGCAAGTCCCACGAGCGAGACCTTCCCTTTGATTTGGTAAATTTGTATCTAAGCAATTCCCACGAGCGAGACCTTCCCGTTGATTTGGTAAATTTGTATCTAAGCAAGTCCCACGAGCTACACTGCATATAAGGACCAGGGTTTTGGCTTTGAAATGTTGGAATAAACACAATTGCACCGTCCAATGGAGTGAAGGGAATCTGGTTGAGAGTGGGATGGGATTTCTGGAGTGAGTCTACTACTTATAACGATTTTCATATTTTTCAATTACTAAAACTAAAAAAAGAATTCTCATTATAATATATATTTTAAAACCCATTTTAACAGTAATTAATAACTGATTTTGATCGGGAATTATGTTAATTCTCTTTAACACCACCCAAAATGCACAACCACTTGACTCTTCTCAGTGATTTCATTTTCATTCCAAATTTACTCTCGTTGTTCTTCTCTTTCATTTCCACTTTGCATCTCTAATTCTATTTCTACGCCATAGACGCTTGGTTTTTTTTTATAAGTACTGTTATAGTCTGTTTTTTTTTTCTTTGTTAGTAAGTGTTTGGAGATGATTCTATGTGATCCAAATTTCTTTTTAATTAGTTTTTATATACTACCCGGCTTTAGCTTGGGTAATTATTCCAGTATGCATTAATGTGAGAAGATTTAAATTTACAAATCCACACTATTTAGTATTAACTCAACTGGTTATTTATTTTTTTCTTATCACAATTTAAAACTCCATAGATAATACTAGTAGTCAAATACGGCATATGCAGCAATGCTGTCAAAATATAACATATGTTGAGGACTGAGCATCATTTGAGGAAAAATATTGAAAAGTATTTATACTGCCTTTACTAATACCTAAAGACTTTTGGTGGCTTCAGTAGAAACACTTAGTTGGGAAAACTTAATAACATGTGATCGAAAAAATCACTACCATACCCATCCTAATAGGAGCTTAGTGGCGGATGGTCATCTGTTTCAACCCGACGTTGTAACCTCTGACGTTAATAGTTGAATTGAAAAGTTTCACAAACTGCCAACAATCCAATTGAAAAATGAATATTTGCAAATTCATTAAATCTTGAGTATGGGTACTTTGATGGTAGAGTTTAATATGGGCCTGGTTACACCAAAACCTGTAACAATGTCACCTTTTGCTGACTCATACATCTTTAAATAGTATTGAATTGAATTAATAAAATTAATTACTACCTATAGCGGTAGAACAGTGGTTCAGGTCAAAGTCAAACTGAACATTGCAGTGACAAGTACAGCCTAAATCCAAACTCATATTGGGTTCTCAATTTTACCCTAGAGGCCCCCAAACATATTGAATCAGCCAAGGATATGAAATTTGCCCGAACCGGATAGAAAGGAAGAAGTCGGACCTGGACCAAGTCTATGTTTACTGTGATGAAGTAAATGGGCCAGCCTTCAGCAGAGTCTGCCCGAGGCCAGGGAGCATTACTACATGGCCTATCTAGGTCTGCCATGTTTACCTTAAACAAAGTCTCATTATATTTCTTACTAAACTGCAGTCTCGCACCAGCCTATAAAAGGGATAGGCTTTGATTAGTCCCATCCCGTTTTGAATGGAAACACTCTCCCGGTGTAATGTTGCAAAGTATTGTTCTGTCTACCATTCGGAGAAAATTGAGAAGTGTTTTATTGTTTTTTTTTAGCGAGAGTGGTTATTTGCTTTTGATAGTGGGATAAAGTGGATAGTTGAAAGTGATAGGATGCGGGGAGTAGTTGCATGAGATGGATGGGGGAAAAAAGATTTGAAAAAAAAAAAAAAAAAACCCTTAAAGTCAAAATTAAAGCCAAACCTCTTGAATTTAATATAGTATAACTATCACAATAACTCGTGTTAAGCACGGGTGCATGACCCATATGGCTACGATCCCCGCTCCATATAGCTAGTTTTGAGATTTTTTTTCTTGTTAAATAATGTGGTGTAGTGGTTAAGCTAGCTTTATTTGAAAAAAAAAACAACAGGCCATTGGTTCAAATCTCTCGACCTTTATATTATTTTAGCCTTTTCGCCACGGCTCAATTAAAAAAAGTCAAAATTGAAAGAAATTTGGTCAAAACTGGATCCAAAACCCCCGACTTTAATATAATATAATGGCAGTTTATTGAAAGGGGTGTGGTGAAAAAAATTAACTTCACCCTGAACTCCAAATACGGTGAAAATATTATTATCCTCTCCTCTTGTCCATTCAAGACATAGGAGATGAAGTTTTATGTTGATTTACGTGGTTTAATTTTTTTATTATTGGAAAATATAAAACTTCATAAAAAGAATAAGATCATTACACCTTATAAATGTCATAGGAGAACCTGTTTTTACACTCTTCCTTTTTTAAGGAAGGACATAATATTAAACCCTAGTTTCTTTTCTTAAGTTAGCTTGTTGTTTTGGCCTTTTGAAGAAATTAATATTAGGGCAAGGTGCGGGTGAAATGTGAAAACAATGGAATAAGGAAAGGAGGAAGACTAATGAAAAGATTCAGTAAAAACTGATTCTTCACAACCAACTAATAAGGTTATATACACTAATTTGACATGACAATTCTATGCGATATAAAACAAAGGCGAAACTAATACTTTTCTACCATATTGTCTTGTACAGGCTCTACAACTTAAAAAAAAAAAAAAGAAAGAATAAAAAAAGAGCCAACCACCAGGAAGCAAAATTTTAGTTTTAAAGACACATGTATAGTCAAATTACCAAGATTTAATAACCATTGTATTGCTTAACTCAAATTATTGACGTTCGATCACTTGAGCTGGGATGAAAAACACATGTTGGGCCCACTTGTTCATTTTAAGTGTAATCTTGTTTACATCATGTTTTGGATCTAATTTATCTCAGCATTAGTTTTATACAGTGACAATTCAATTTTGCATGTGATTAAGAGAGTTCAACACATAGACACCAGTTTGGATCTATAGGCTTTAGATGCTGCTTCATGTAAACGGGATAAATTACAGTTTTTTTTTTTTAATAACATAGGGCATCTTACACCTAGTATAAATTCTAGACAACCGAGAACTAATCTTTAGGGGCACATACAAACCCTCTTTATCCACATGCACGGTGGCTAGCGAAAGAAAGTGTAAGAACACAAGACCTCTCCGTTGAATCAATTACAAATTGCTTGACAAGTTTTCTTTTACACTGGAATCATGAGCTTTTTCCAACTTTAGCAGCTTTGCTAGAATAAATTGGATAGAGGACTTGGAAGATTGGCATCCTCAAATAATCCTTGATTAACTCCATGAAACAAGGTTGTTTGCTATAGGTATTGGAATTTTTTTTTTTGTTAACCCACCAAATCAATGTTAAATACTTGATAATCAACAATCTAGATATTGTAGCAATCATGAAAGATGGCGTGGTATCGTTCCAAGTGAAGAGTCAAAATGCAACTAGGGTAAGCATATTTCAGGAGCACGAAATGGATTTTGAGATTCTTGCCCAAACGAAGCCAAAAAAATAAATTAAAAAGAGTATTTACAGACGCTACCTTTCACAGAAATACTGAAACATTAGAGCGAGATCCAATCTTAAAAATTGCTACCATTTGTCCCACCCGTAACTCAGCAGCTGATCAGAGGCATCATTAAGGGCTGTTTGGCAAGTCAGATCTGTTTGAACTAGAGTTGATTCAATTAGAATTTTTTTTTTCAAATAGAATGGTTCCAATTAGAGTCTTTTACAAAAAAAAGGTATATGACAAATTTAATGAAAAAAATAGTCATACAAAAGAAATGATATGAACTAACTTGTCATGTAGGAAAGCATATGGTGCAGACTTGTTAAACTAGTAGAGGCAAAATCGTCCCATGGTAAATGTTATAGGGCAGACTAGTTGGGAAAAAAAAAACCCTCAAAAAATGCTTGCTTGTTTTTCTGCATTTATATTCATTTGAAAAGGATAACTCTTGTTACTTTTGAAAAAAAAAAAAGAGGAAAAAGTTCTTAATGTTGATTCAATTGGATTCTATTTAATTTTTTTTGGTAAAATATTAAAAAATCTATTTGAATCAATTTGAAGTCAAATAGACCAGAAGGGTAGACTTACCAAACAACGCCTTAGTAGGCAAGGATATGTGAGCTTGCGCCTTAGTAGGCAGGGACGTATGAGCTTGAGTTTCTAGCATACAACACCAACACCTCCACCACGAGAAAAAAAAAAAAAGAGAAGAAAAGAGCCACCATTTTCCCCATCATCCATCATGTATATGCGATATCGCTTTATGAGATATATTTTCAGATTTCTTGTTTCTCCACCACTTGTATCTGTTGTTCATTCCGAGTGTGTTTTTGTCTCCTCTTTTCCTACTTTGTATTTGCAGGAGCTGCAATCTCCTCTTCTTTTAGAACCTTCTTAATTGTTCTTGGCATGAACCACTTTGATAAGGGCAGACACGCCTTCACTGTTTGAATAGTCGTTTCCGATTGGAGCCTAAAAATCACAAAATACAGGAGCAAGATATAAAAACAAATGCTACAAAAGCACATTTGTCAGTGCCTAAAAGGGGACTGCAAGTATGCTTCTCAGATTTCTGGAGCTGTGTTACCCTGACATTAATTTTGGCAGGTAATTAACAAGAAACTAAGGTCAGAAGTAGGGCAAGAAGGTCCATGAGGTTTCCAGGAGGGTCATCCATTGTGCATGTGTGCTAGAAATGGGGCCACATTCAAGTCAAATAAATAAATGAATGAATGAATAAAGTGGAAAGGCCCCGAACTTGATTGACTTGAGATGAATTGCAACCGAGGGAGGCCCAAACTCATTATGGTATACATAAGCTACATATCAAGGTTAATACTTTAGACCCATTGCTAAGAAAGATAGACCTTGGAAAAATGTAGTGTCATTATACTTGATAAATGTAAGATGGGTTAATTTTAATACATCTGTGACTTCTGCTGAATAAATTTTATAACTAGCATCTATTTGTGCCTTCTCAAGTTATACCCATGAACATTGTTTGAGTTAATGAACTTACGTTTTCGTTTTGATGGTCTCTGATGTGTGTTTGGTAGTTTTGAAGCAACATCAAGCTTCCCACTTGGATAACATTTGGTGACATGCTGTTCTTGGTGGCTTTCAGAGCATTCAGTTGCAACAGGAAAAGTATTAAGTGAAGCTGTAAAACAAACTTGTTTTATCGAGCACAGCAACACATAAAACAAATTGATCATACATATTAAGACTAAATAATATACAAAGAAAAAAAATAAAGAAAATGACACTAAAGGTATGAAATGGCCATACATTGAGATTATTAATAGTAGTAGTAGTAGTAATACACTGAGATTACTAATAATAGTAGTAGTGGACTAGTTGTGGTGATAATAATAATATATATTATTCGCATGATAACCAAAGACATGTATCAAGATTAATAATGGCTACATACATTTCTTTAAACAAGATTGCAACTAGGATTGTTTTTCTTCTTGTAACAAAAGCATTATGATATATTAAGCTAGAAGGTTTTGGATCCAATTTTGACAGTTCTTTATATTTTGACAGGAAATTACTTTCAAGTTTTTACAACTGCTCACATACTCTCCATCCAATTTCCACTAATATACTTCCCCCACTTATGGACTCCCATCTTCCCTCATTTCTAACATACATAGAATCCTACCTCTTCATGCATACCCCTGATTAGCATGAGTTTTTGTGCTAGTACATTATTATAGTTGTCCCATATTTTTAAGATATGCAGATTATCGATTTTGGAGGAGCACCAATAACCAGACTATCTGAAAACAAGACAATTGAATTTAGGTTTTCAAAATCACAGTTCCATATATCAAGTTTAGAGGCCATCTACAGTGTTTAAAAAATATCATTAATCAAAGATGAGATTCAGACAAGACAACTCAATTCTGGACATCAACCAACTGCAAGATTCCAGTTAAATTTTTTTTTTTTTTAATTTTTTAAAATAAAATGGCCGAATCAATTATCAATTTAATTCATGTTATTTATCTACCATAAGTGGTGAATTTTCAGGATATTAGACATAACAATCATAACTTGAGCAGGCATTCTGATGCTTACCTGCCTGTGCCAGGAAACCTATATCCATCTTTGCATCTTCATCACATTGAACGGGCTTCTGACTGGGTTGGTGTCTAGACCGTTTAGCATCCACTGTGATCACTCCACGTTCAACTTGTTCAGGAATTTCACATTTTCCTTTAAATGGCGGCATAAAGCAAAACCTAAAGCAACAGGAAATTGGAGCATGATAATTTTGAGTTGTTAGATATAAGAGTGTAACGTGGCGGAAATTTTATTTTTCTTGATAAGGAAAGCGAGAATGTAACAAGGTATCCTTTTGAAACAGTAACTCAAAAAAGTACAAAAATAAAGTGACAAAATAACACAAAGATGACATTGCACATCATACCAAATGATGGGACAATTGCCACATCTTTAACAAACAGATAAGCTAACCTACAAAGGATACGTCAAAAGACAAAACTCCATCATTGGCATGCATCGAGTGGTCCTGACTCCTGAGTCCTAATGAAATGGTTCTCTAATTTGAAAATTGAGGCCACCTCTCAGTTGAAAGTTAGGAACTCCTCCTAAGTAGACCCCCTCATGCAGTAAGGTCCAAAAAAAATAGGGCCACTGATGTGCCCCACCAGGAAAACTTCTGACAATTTGCTTGCTTTAATTAGGTTCTTAATTTAGTCACTAAATTAAATCAACTAAATTAAGAACCTAATTAAAGCAAGCAAATTGACAAAAGACTTCCTGGCTGTGTCCATCAGCGGGCCCTATTCTTCTTGGACCATACTGCATCACCCCCTATGATTAAAATCCTTCGCTCTACAAGCTCCAAGACTTGGCAAATTGACACTACCCCAACAGTGATTACCTTTGAAATTCTAGCACAAAGAATGCACTTTACCTAAAACAGTTGAAAGATGTTCAACTTCGCAGGCGATACACTCAGGGGTCATTTTATGCCCAACCAACGTCCAAATCAAGATCTCCCCCCACCTCCATCATGGTTGACATGTGTTAAGGTGCACCATGTGCCCCATTGCAATTTTAACCTTTCTTTGGACTAACTGCTAGATAAACGCACAAAAAATTGTATCGATAATGATGCAATCCTAGGGTTAGGATGCAAGTGCCGGTGCACAATTAGGGTTCCGAAGAACAATCACTCAAAGAAGAAACAGTCTCCAACGAAAAAATCCACACAGGGGATTCTATTAATCAATTCTAATCTCTGAGATTACCAATCTCTACAGTGTGATATTTATAAGAAAAGAAACTAAAGCTCTAAGAAAACTTTCCTAATAAAACTAGGAAACCAAATAATAATCCTACCCAAATTAGAAACCTAATTCTAATTACACTCTTTGCTAAAAATAAAGCTAATAACAAATAAAAATCAGGATTTCATGATTCCCACATGTGGCCCACGATTCTTGTTGCCATGACATATTATTGCTGCTGCATCATTCTCCCCGAGTTAGAAAAGAGTTCGACCTCGAACTCGGTTCTTCTTCTGGATGTTAGTTCTGTAGATAGTGTGCACGTGAAGCGCTTCCTTGGTAAGACTAGAATGTGACCCTTTCTTTGGTGGCGTAGGCTTCAGAGGACGGAGTGTAACTTGCTTTCCACCATGCATGAAAGTGTAGGTGTTGTCACGCATGCCATTAGTTCCATTCTTTTCATACATCCATGGACGACCCAACAAGATATCACAACTATCCATGGGAAACACATTACACCAAACTGTATACGTATAATCTGCACCAATGAAAAAGGTAACTGGATATGCATATCGGACTTGCACTTCATCACCTGTCATTAACCATCTGACAAAATAAGGACGGTGATGCTTCCAAACTTTCAACTGTAAGCGATCCACAAAAGCCTGAGATATGATATTCTGACAACTGCCTCCATCGATGATGACTGTGCATTTTTTACCATTGACTGTTCCTTTGGAGCTAAAAAAATTTTTTCGCAACCATTTCTTCTCAATAGTCGATGTAGTTTCTTGGATGACAATGAGAGACTCAAGACCCTCCTCGGGCGGAGTATCCTCCACTTCCTCTGTTTCGGGCTCTTTAGGATCATATGGAACATCTTGTACATCACTTTCATTCTCAATGAGATGGATACGTTTTGGACATTCTGCTGCACGATGCCCTTGTTGTTTACAATTAAAGCATGTGAGTCTATTTTGACCTTCGGGTTTGGTGAAAACTTTCTCCGATGACGTACTCGGTTTAGAACCTGCAATGGAGGAATACTTTTGCATAACCCATTTAGCTGCATTAAGTTTTTGGGCTTGATGATTTGCAATTCCCTCGGCTTTGATAGTATGCTGAATAATTTCATCAACATTATCAAAATGCTTGAACGCGAGGATATCTTGAATATCAAGTGTAAGCCCATTAAAGTATCCGTCAACTAATACCTCATCATCTTCATTCAAACCACAATGGGATTGCATGGTCAACTATTTTAGATCCTTATTTCAAGTATTGAAAACGTGAACGCAGATCTCTGGAGTAATTGACTGGCATGAATTTCTGCTTCAACAGATTTTTCATCTCGGCCCACGTGTCAACAGGATCAATTTGTTGGTATCTCCTCTTCTTTTGTAACTCGGCCCACCATATCGCAGTATAATTGCGAAAACGAGTTGCCACCAGGGTAATCTTATGACCATCCGGCATTGGTTTATGTGCAAAAATGTTTTCAACACACTAACCAATCCAAGAATTCATCTGGGTTCAATTTTCCATCATATTCAGGAATCACAACTTTAATACCCAAATCACGATCAACATTGACGGCATGTGGATCTCGTTGATTCCGAATATGTCATCTATCATCCCGATGGTTATCTTCATGTCGATTAGTTTCCAAATTTGTTAATCGGGTTTCAATCCTATCAACTTGCATTTGAACTTGCGTTTGAGCCACCGTTGCGGATAATTAATTAACAGTTACTGATAATTGCGCAACAGATTCCCTCAATTCATCTTCATTGTGAGAGGAAGACTCTGTGTCAACCTGTCTTTTGGGAGGCATCTCTGGTTAAAGCAAATTTAAAATTTATGACTGACCTACTGTGTAGATTTGCACTTCACGATTACGCTGGCGAAAACGGAACGAAAATCTGACGGTGGATGGCTGTGATATTATGGAAACAAGATCCAACGGTTGATCGTGGTCAAATATGTCGTTGATCAGACGTGCTGATGTCTGATGTCTGCCCCCCTTGCTTTTTATTTTTTTTAATAAACTAATGCAGTTAATGGGTCAGACTGACCCGAATCAGATGGGCTTAGAATTCTGGCCCAAATGACTGCTTGTGGGCTTTTTTAATGGGTCGGATCTGACCTGAACGGACCCAGAGGCCCAAAATATCATCTCGGCCTGTGTGTCGAATGAAAGAAGAAAAGGGTTTTTGAAAGCCCCCTTTTGTTGAACGAGATGAGGAAGCAGGGGCTGGGCTATGGCATTGGAGCTCGGCGACTGCAACAAGAGGATGGAGCAGACGATGACGATGACGATGACGATGACGAGCAGACGAGTACGGCGACGACGGTGACGGCGAGGGCGCGATGGTGCACGGTACACTGTTCTTTCCTCTTCGCTACTGCTTCTTTCTTTTTTTCTTTGATCTCTGTAGTCTGCTCTCCTTTTTTTTTTTTTTTGTCTGGGTTGGGGTTTTGGGCTGGAGGCCGCTGACGATGGGTTTGGGGATGATGGAGAGGGTTTCGATTGGTTTCTGGATGAGTGGGTCTAACGGAAGAATGGGTTCAGTGTCGGCAGAGGTGGCTCTGGGCAGAGGGGAATGGAGAATGGGTGCAGTAGGGTTGATGAAGGTAGCAGGTTCTGGAGGATCCGGCCTGAATGGATTGAGAGGAGTTTTGGCAGCGGCTAGGGCTGGGTTGGTTTCCGGCAGCAGGAGGGTGACGTGGAAGATGAACGGGATAAACGGATGGGTGGCACGCCGACGATCAGGTATCATTCGGCTCTGACACCAATCGATGCAATCCTAGGTTTAGGATGCAAGTGCTGGGGCACAATTAGGGTTCCGAAGAACAATCACTCGAAGAAGAAACGGTCTCCAACAAAAAAATCCACACAGGGGATTCTATTAATCAATTCTAATCTATGAGATTACCAATCTCTACAATGTGATATTTATAAGAAAAGAAACTAAAGCTGTAAGAAATCTTTCCTAATCAAACTAGGAAACCAAATAATAATCCTACCCAAATTAGAAACCTAATTCTAATTACACTCTTTGCTAAAAATAAAGCTAATAACAATTAAAAATCAGGATTTCATGGGTCCCACTTGTGGCCCACGATTCTTGTTGCCATAACATATTATTGCTGCTGCATCAAATAATTGATCCCATCAGCTACATTGTCCATGGAACTATCTTGGGCCCATGTGGACCCACCTAGGATCCAATCTCCCCATGACATCCCTTGCTCAGAGAAAAAAAAATGGGAGGAAAGAAAAAAAATGAAAGATAAGAAAAAAAACCCATCAACTATGTCATCATGGAACTACCTTGGGCAACCCATGTGGACCCTCCCCACAAATTAGCACTTGCATATGCATAGTTTTTAAAACACGTTAAACCCTGAGACCCTTAAGTGCTAGGAGTATTAGATTTGGCCGATTTCTGTAGATCCTTAATCCATATGGTGAGACCTTCTCGTACCTGTGCCCACCCTTGAAATTGGCATGCATGAAGGTGAGCCCTCTATGGCAGTCCCATAGTAAGACGTGGGGTTTCCACAGAAGGCCACTGCTCTGTATACAAAAACAAAAACATACGTATATGTAAAGCACAAAAAACAAACGTGTTTGCTAAGAGTGTGTTATTGGCATTTTTCAAGATTGTTGCCTGCTCCTATGCATGGGAATGACCACTCCCTAACCCAAACAACAACTCACCTAAATTTCACACCCATTCTTATCTAACCGCTAGGATTTGGACATCTTTGTGGCCTTCAAAACAATACTTCAATGTCCACACCCTTTCAAATCTCCTACCCATATTATTGTCATGAAATTAAACAGATTATTCACGGATGACCCACACACACACACACACACACAAAAAGCATCCTTTCATCAAAAAGGTACCTCCCATTGTTCATATGAGGGGAAACGATTACAGCCTCTTATTACACCAATCAGTGGAAATCCCAACCTCTTAAACTTGTGCTCCAACAATCCCATGCATGCATCTCTCATTGGCACTTACCCCACTTTGACATATCTAAATTTTAGTCACCATTGGGTTGAACTTAGGGAAAAAAGTGGCTTAAGAAACCTTACAAATTTTGGCCATAAAATGAAGGTCGGGGATAATCTGATTGGGCTAGTATGCTACTCTAGTCTAACACAAAATGAGACCTTTCAGTCACCTGGCCCCCATGTTTGGCATGCATCCAAGTGAACCCTAAAAGGGCTTGATACCATTTTCTCTCATAAGAACCATGAAAGGTGCTCCTCAGACAAAAATATATACAGCTGGGTTCTGCTAGGCGCCTGCGGTCACCAACCCTTACTCTGATTTCAGGCATTGTGGGGCCTACCTGAGGGCATACTAATAGAAGGGGATGGAAGCCATATACTAGGATGTAGGTGGACCAAAAATCAGCTCGATTGGCCATGCGATGGCCTAGGTGTTAAGGCCCTGAGATCAACAGTGGGAAAGTACTAACAATTTGAATATGTAAAATCCAAAGATTAATATATTCTGGATTAGTATCAAATTGGGGCTAGTGGTAATTCAAAGGGGTAGTGTACAAAGGTTGAGCACTTGCACACCTAAGTAAGGTGGCCACCTGTTTTTACTGATTCAAGTGATTCCAATATAACGTATTCTAATTAAACCACCCTGACAGTGAAACAGTCCAATCAAAGTGATACTTAGGGCCATCATCCTGTAACATAAGTACAATACCAACTGTTTGCCTTCATGAAAGATAGGTTGTGTTGTGTTGTGTTGTGTTGTGTTGTGTTGTGTGTGTGTGTGTGTGTGTGTGTGTGTGTGTGTGTGTGAGAGAGAGAGAGAGAGAGAGAGAGAGAGAGAGAGAAGCCACTCGAAAAAAGATAGCTAACACACCATTCCGCAGGCAACTTTTTGCTGTCAAAGCCTTTGCTTAATTTCCTCCACTTACGACATTTATCACATTGTACCCATTCACAGTCAGGCTTGTAGTGTGAAATACCTTTTTTCTGCATAAGAAAAGGCAACAAGTACCAGTTAATTTCAAAATTATTATTGTTATTATTTGAATGGAAACTTTTATTAAGAATTAACAATTAAATACAAATTTGATATAAAAAACGATAGATCACTCCCAATTTATAAAATCTACCCTTTGGCCTTTGCTACATTTATATTTAAGTTTGTGTCAAATATGCTCTAACACAGAAAAAAATGAAAGGATGAGAGATGATAAAAGGAAGAGAGGGGGTGGAGAGGCAGCGATGAAAATTGCCTCCCATACACCTGGATGCCCAAAGGATCCAACATTGAAATTCGACAAAATGAAATCCGACATTACATGGAGGAAAAAGAAATTTGGTTAGCATCCTGGTCGTTTTTTTTAATGTATGCCAAGCCCATACATCTACTGGGAAGCACTACGGACTGGCCCATAGGCATGTTGTGTCCAGCTCACTCCAGCACCAACTAAACCAATTGGGGCTCATGTGGCCTGAGGAGATTCATGGGGAAGGCCTGCCACTTTTACTATATCCAGTTGGGGTGGAAACATGACAATATCCACTGTTAAATGAGTAAAATTCTGCACATCCTATAAACATGTGGGACATAGTCACAAGTTTGTAAAATTTTTATGTCAGATATCTATCTAAATTGCAGGAAATGTTTTAAAAGTTTCTTATAAAAAAAATTGTTGGTTAGCAGATTAAGCCAAAAAAAAAAGGGGGATGACTTGTGATTGGTTTAACATGGAAAGTTGGATCCCAAACACTAGTATATATACGACATCGTTGTCACTTCTCACATTGACACAGTTCCTCAATATTTTCTTAGATTCCTCCTTAATGTCCACAAGTAGAATACATTTTTGAAAAGTTAACAAAGTGGCACACAACCAAACATGTGCCAGACAACTTCCAAGTAGCACGCAAGTTTCAATTTTCAAATGGAGTATGCAATGCACATTAAATAAATAACTGTATCGGTTGCACAAGTTCCAAAAAGAATGGATGGGTATATCAGGTACAGTGGATAAACCACCTTGTATCTCTTATGTCTTGGCACCTCCTACAAGTAAAAATATATCAAAATGGAGTTCAAACCTTTAAACTGAAAATGTGCTAAACAAGCATAATTAATGTGAATAAATTAAGAATGTGGCCGGTTAATTGCCATTTTGGGGAGTGAATTTTCCATCGACTTCAAGATTCTACCAATAGAAGAAAAAAAAAGCATAAATAATAATTTCTGTGATCCTAAGAAAGCAGGAAAAGCCAGACACAACATGAAGAATGACAGCTTAATCTAGTGCACAAAATACCAGGTGCAGATCATCAAAATTGGCATCCCAGTATTCATCAGCTCTGTTACCCAACCACTCCTCCAATTTGGCATATTGCTCACAATCCTGGAAGCCTTGTTTGTTGCAATGGACCCACACATAGCCATTTCCATAACTCTACATTGCCCATCAGAGGAAAAAATGTCTTATGATAATGAAGAACATAGAAAGAGACGTGACAAAAATAAGGCGAAGACACAACCACCAAAGCGAGGTCATGATTTTCACGAACATCACAGGAAAGAACAAAATAATGAAATCAATATTTGGAAAAGGAACTCATACCATAAAATCTGTAACATCCATTACACCAATTACACCTCGACCCATGTCTGCATTGTGGACCATGCCTCCCACTCTCTTATAAGCCTACAAAGAAAGGACCAAAAGACAAGGATGTAATAAAAACTTGAAAAAACTGATGCTACATTATAAAAAAGGGCCCAAAAACTCAAGATCATAACATTTTATTGCAATAAGATGATATGAATATCAAAAACAAAGGAAAACGAATCATATTTGTCATGGAAAAGAAATGAAATTAAGACAGACAGTAGTATCTTCTTAATTAGATTTCAGTTTGGATACGTTAAGACAACTAGTGACACTGGATCAAGATAAAGGAACAAGTACAAACAGTGAAGCATCTATTGAAACATATAATTGAGCTGCTAAATTTTCGATGATGAGCTTTCTTCCATAATTCAATGATGATCTAGTTTTTTTTGTTAATGCACGTGAAGTGAAAGAATAATCCGCCTCGCAATCCATACTTCCTAAAAAAGTGAATAAACAACCCAAATAATAAACTAGAAAACCTAAAAACTTCCAAAAAAGTAACTTTGCCCTGGTAACTGTAGGCAGTGTACAAAGATTTTTTAATATGAAACTGAACAAAACTCAAAGGAAAGGTTAAAAAACATCATAATGATTTTTTTTTTTTAATGTACAAGCTTTATAAGAAAAATTGCCAATAAATTTTGAAATGAGTATCAAACTCATATTAAACTTCAATCGTTTCTATAACTGTCCAAAATAATGGCTTAGACAAGAATCAATTTTAAAAACACAAAAATGCAGCCTTCTTTTAATCATGAAGGTTGAGATAATGTTCAATCAGGTTGCAAGCTAACATTTACCTCAATCAAGCGCCCGTGCCAATACAAGAACATCCCACAATTCATCTGCTCCCATTCTATTTTACTGCAGCCCAAAGTCAATTGAACAGGAATGCCCATGATTTCACCATTCACCAAGGCAGTCTTGTTGAGGAACTTCTTCAATGGTCGACATTTCACCTATGTAATCAAGTAACCAAATGAAATGAATAATAATACATTCAGAGCAATAATCCAATGTTTATTTCTTATAGTATTCCATCACCAATTGTAAGAGAAAACATTCTTTGAAATATTTCAGGAAAAGAAAAATGAAGATTTTTTTTTTTAAATTACCAAGGAATCTTGAACATATATCTTCATACGAGGTTCTAGGAAAATAACTTCCAAATAAGCTCGAAGTGAATAATCCAGCGGAACCTGTGAAGCTCCAAAAAATATTTGCAATATAAGAGTAAATTACAAATAAAAACCAAATCAATAAACAAATATTCAACAAACCCAAATAGGATACAGTAAGTATGGAACACACACACACACAAGTAGGCATAATGCAAATATTCATATGAATTGTTAAAATCCTACAATTCGTAGGGCCTCTGATTGAAATGACAGGGCGCACACACACACATGCAAGTAGGCATAATGCAAGTATTCATATGAATTGTTAAAATCCTACAATTCGTAGAGCCTCTGATTGAAATGACAGGGTTGGGTCAGGTTAACCTGCATCAGATGAGGGTTGGGGGCTTACCTCACCCCTTTTTAAAATGGGTTGGATATGGGTTGATCTTCATCCTTACCAACCCAACCTGCTTTTACCTGAGCCTACCCATTCGCCACCCAAAGATTGCAAAAGTACACACGTATATGGATACTAAACATTCAATTCACTTTTGAAAATACTGAATAACTTGAATTCAATCTTTTTGAGCCCATGAAACAAAATCCAACCTCCAATAGGGAAGTCATATTTTGATAACAGAAAAATCTCAGTGTCAAGCAAGGTTAGAGACATCATGTAGTGTGTGAGGCTCAGTGAGGTTAAATACTCTAGTTAGGAAAAAAAAAAAAGAAAGAAAGAAAGAAAGAAAATAAAAGAAAATAAAAGAAAACTGGACTGACCTTGTGGCTAATTTGCCCAGGTCGAGATCTAATCCGCCTCGAACGAATTAGTATGTCACTGTGGTTTTGACAGGAAGAATGACATTCTGTGTCACTAGTATGCCACTCCAAACTGTAGTCTGCTCCCCATTTGTCCAAATTCCAGATATATATTTGTGTTCCAGTACCTTTTCTATCAAATAATCCTAATTTCTGGCCAATAGAATACTCATTGAAAGGTGAAAACTCCTTTATAGCACTCAAATGTACATCGGCCTCTTCAAAGTGAATACTCGTGTCAACTTCCATATAGTTACCCCTTTTGCAGTAGCTCACAATAGGGATTTCAATATTCTGCAATAATAGACAGACACAAATACTTATTGGAAAGTATGGAACTTGGGAAACAAGGAAAGTGTGAAGCATTGCAGAAAAAGGGAGAAACGATAGAGAGGAATGTATGGCAAATTACATCTTTGCCTTCATTGAAAGACTGTGAAAGAAGGGCAACAGATCTTGAGCTTGTTGTCTGAGTCAGAACAAGGGCATCACGGCCAAGCCTCATTGCTCCAGTCTATGTCATAAGAATCAAAATCAGCATTCAAATCACAACAAAAATGAACCATAGGGAATTCCTAACAGTTTAAAGGAAGCCAAGTGACATAGTTGATTATAAACACAGCCTACAATTGAATAAACTTTGTAATTATAAAGAGGAGGAAAAACAGGGGATGATATGAACCATTAGCAGTTCCTAATTCATCACAATTGAAGGGGAAGATTTTTCATAGATAAGTGCAAAGATTATAGAATGATGATGCTTAACAGCACATAATAACATAAGATAGTAACATACTATAAGCATTGTCAATATATGTTGCCCTATTGAGGAAGCTTGCTGCGGCCCACCTGGCTATGTTTAATCATACATACTGCAACCCACCTGCCGTTGCTGGATCCCACATCCATATGTCGGTTCTCCTTCAGGAGTTTTACATGCATCTTGCATTATATGTTTTACTCACCATTTCCACAATCCTTTAAACTTTGAGAGAGTTGTTTGAGCAGCTCAATGAAAATCCATGTCGGTGCACTTATGATGTTGTTGTTGCCATTTAAAAAGAAAAAAAGAGCTGCATGAGCTTTGAATTCCCATGGTTGACAATATGAATAAAACTTAATGTGAAGTTAAACCCTTTAAAAGCATCCTTCTTGCATGGAAAAGGAGACAAATGACTAAAAGAGCCTTCCTATCAATGCTACAAAGTCTGCTATAAAAGAGGGCCTTTTGTCCATTAAAAAAAAAAAAAAAAACCCTCACAGGTGGCAGTGCCAGACCCTTTATGGCATTATATAAGTATGAAGATTGTTCACAAAAAGGATACCTTACACTCTTTTTACTTTTTTAGTACTTGAAAGGCCTGTGAAGACAGCTCATCTTTAGTGATGTTGTTTTCTTTAATATATTTTCAGTTACTGATTTATGCGTGTGTGTGGAAAATCTTCATGTGCATGGGGCCCACCTATCATTTATCCAAAACCACCAAGACACAGACACACCCCTTAGTATCACCTGAATATCATAATCTAACATCTATCTCGTAACAGCTGCATGGATATTAGTCTTTTTCCATAGGATTCAACATGAATCATAGGAATTTATCAATGGATATAAATGTCTAATGGGGCTACTTTTGTATCCCCGAATCCATAGCCTACCAATGAAGCTGGTAGATCCAGTGGACCCCACACTGGTGCTACATGTCTCAACTGAAAATTTGCTATTCAAACGAGAAAACAACTTTTGTCCATTTAGATTTTCAGTATGAAATGTGTAGAACAATACCTTAAATCCAACACCAAATCTTCCAATATGATGCGGATCATCATCATAAGGTTGCTTGTGGCCCAAAGAAAGCATCCTAAGAATTTGAATGTGAGACATTCCATGCCCATCATCTACAACAGACAGCACAGGAATCATTTCCCCAGCTTTCTTCGAATACATGGACTCCACCGAAATCTTCACACTGATAACAACAAATAACAATTTTGAGTGAGCAAATTATGTCAGAGAGTGCAAGTGATATGTCAATCAATTAAGATGATAAGCAATAGGTGACTCCTGAGCCTCAAGACTGCATTGTCCAACTCTACCATTTTGAAAATGACACGCCCTAACACGGATAGCAATTCATAAAGCATCTCCGTGGTTAAAAGATCATAACCTTCTTATTCATATCTTAAAAGATAATACATAACACGAATCATAAAAAGTATAAAAAAAGAAAATGGATGGGTTTAATTTTGCAGTCTGAAAGTTTTGGGGCATCCCTTAACACTAAGCTAGGGCAGTCATTTCAACCCGTTGGATTACGAAAACATGCACCCATATCAGCTCAGAAAAAGAACCCTATAACCTGTCTTAAGGCAATGCTTCCCAGGACGCCACTTAATCTTAGATTAGGGAAAGGGAGGGGGGAAGGCCTACACGAAATATAAAAGATACGACTCAAACGAGACTTGAATCCAATTAGTACCTGGTCGCTTTAGCATCCCTTGAATTGTCAACAAGCTCAGCTATTGCACCAAAGATCCATCCCGAATGAGACTGACTTAGAGTTCTCAGATAAGTAGGGTCAGCTTGTATAAAATTTCTCTGAAGATAGCCATTCTGCATTTTAAGTGACTGGTGATCTACCTCCCGAGACGCTTGAGGAGAAATTTCTCTGACTATTTGTGGAAGTTCTACAGCTGGAGAGTTCTGATTTATTTGAGGATTTGATACTCTCTGCAAAGACTTATTGCATTCAACATTTACAAATGAGCTATCACCAAATTTGTCAAGTGAACAATGAGTTGCATGATTGGAGACTTGGGATGAGTGGCAATCTGACACATGATCTACTCCCAAGGATTCTGAATTTTCAGATTTCAAGCTACCAGTTGATGGTTGTATGCAGGCCCCTACACGTCCATGTGCACTATTCTGCGTGGAATCTGAAACTACCTTTTGACCTAGGACATGGGTCCCCACAATGACCCTGCCTGGAAATGGAAATCAAGTAAACATGAGTTTGCAAACTTTTGGGATACAAAAACTGCTGGAAAAAATCATGAGAACAAGGACATTAAATTATATGGGTGATGTATACATAATACTATCAGAAGTAGTCATAATGATCTAATCTAACACTGCAACTAGAAGCATCCAATTAGTTTGGAGACCCCAATGTCAAAAAATGCAAGGTGATGCCTCCGACATAAGGACCGATGACAGGCACTTGCAAGGCAAAGCATTAGTGTAGCACAGACTTCAGCATTTTGTACCCATTAAGTTTAACCCTTAAATTGTAACGTTGATGCATTAGAATATATTCTAAGCACAGAAGTGTCAGTTGTGTGTGGCACATGTGGAAAATGCAAAGTGAAATGATCATGTGGGTGAGTCTAATAGAGACTTATTGCTGGTTTAGAGGAAAGTTTGAGCTTTCATGGGCTTCATCATCTAGAGTAGTCGCGGTGGAAGACTTGAGCATGCATTCACATGGATAGAAGGAAAGTTAAGTGTACTTGCGACTGATATTTGTCAGCATCTGCTAAGCATGCAAATGAGGAAGTCAAAATCCTTGTGAAATCGAAGAATAGAGATCATTGCCACGTTGGTCACGAAGTGCCTGTCTCATCTATCAACTTGATAGATAGCACATAGATATACATAATGCTTGCATTTTCGCTTCTTTTCCAAATTCATAAAAAAAATTAATTCTGTCTTCCAGCACTGTTCATGTCTAGATGTTGCTGGTTGCATTATGTTACCAATTGAGAAAGGAAAATGAAGTATTGATACTTGATTTCATGAGAGATGTACCTTTCATTTGGAATGAAATAATAGTTGTCAGAGAACCTTAAAAGTGGGTTAGATTTAAAGTGGGGAGGCTATTAATTTATGGATGGGGATGCAACCAAAGGTTCAGTCTTTCATAGGATATTTCACTTTGCATTTTCAACATCAAAGACACTCCGGTAGATTAGCACTCAAATTCAACAACCAGATGGTTAGACCTGATTCATATAATAACAGAAGCATGTGTAATTATATTAGGTTATGTGGTTTACCTGATGGAGAAGGCACTTGATCAGTTACTTCAGGAAATGACACCACCATATGATATAGAACAACAACATAACTGTAATCAGTATCCTTTTGCGGAGGAAGTATGTAGAAATCACATGTCTTAGACCTCACAGCAGCAACCTTCAAAAAAAAAATAATAATAATAATAAAGCAATTTTATTTTTCAAAAGCTTGAACTGAATGATGATCTCCACAGGTTATGCCATGGACTATAATGGCAAGCCTTGATTATAAGCATACCATTATAAAAGGGTTGCATAAAATAATTTCAATGCAGCTAAATGGAATTAGTAACAGTAAAACAGAAAGCAGTTCATGATATCAACTTCCCTCCAAACTACACAGCAGACAACTGTGAGGCCCAAACTGCTTCATATCTTTTCCAAGCAAATACCATTAAAAAAAAATTCTTTCCCAAGCAAACAAAAAGGTTTCAAAATAAAGAAACCAATAATAACTAGGAGAAGAATAATGATGAAACATCCTTGCTCTGTACCATTTACATTCATCTAAAGATATGAGCCCATGAGGAAAACACCAACACAAGTTCCTCACATATTAAACTAAAATGAAGATAGCATAACAGTTTCCGCTTTTGAAAGTTCTCAAAAGGTAACACAAACGTTATAGCAATGACACAAAACACAATTCAGTTTACAACAAAAAGGAACAGCCCAGTCAAAAGGACGTCTTACCCGATTGAATTTCTGGAGGAAAATTAAAAATCTGACCCACTCCTTCCTCTGGTAAGGACTCTCAAAAACAGGATGCAGATAGCATTTACTCAAGCCAGAAAGTAAATAGTTTGCAGGTGGTTTTGTTTCATATACGGTCCAAAGATGAGGGCTGCAATAGTGGTTAAAAGTCAGAAAACAAAAGTTCAGATCCAACAAAGTAACAAGTTATGTGAAGGAATAACTCATCATAATAGAAACTATATCCCATCAATGTAAAAGAACTGAAATGCAGGAAATTCATTGCATATTTATAGGGATGGTGGAAATGGGTCAGATTAAACATGTGACCCCCCCCAACCAGCTCCTATTAGGGGCAGGTTTGGTAGTAGTCAACTGGGCCAACCCATTGACCCATAGGTTAACCCAGTCCATTGGGTTCAAAGCTTCAAGCCACATGTCCAATTTGACCGAGAGCTAACTATGGAGTTCTAATTTTATCCTATTTTTATTTTATATTAGGATTGCTATTATCTAGTTTTCTATTTTAGTTGGACTTCTTTAATTTTTGAAACTCTTAGTTGTCAAGCAAGAGAATGGATAGATCCCACTCCTCTATATAAGGATTGAGGGGCTTCATTGTAATTCATGATTATTATCAATTAATCCTTGAGTTCTGAGTTTCTCTTCAATTAGGGTGTTTTCCATTATCTTGAGAATGCCCTAGTGCTTGAATCCATCTTGGAATCGATCAATCCCTTGGGAGATTGATCTATTCTTTGATGAAGGATCCAAAGCTGTCCCAGTTAGATTAATGAAAAATCTATACAATATATGGATTTTGAAAAAGATGAGCATACTCCACCTTTAAAAGTGGGAGCAAGCTAGATGCATATACATCATATAATTGTAATATATATAAATAAAATGTGTGAATAGTTAAATATGCTTATGATGTCAACATTACTAGGAAATATAAACCACTTGCAATTCTTTTGATCTGTTTAAATAAAATAAAATCCAAAACCTTAATGTTACCTGGCTAAAATGCCTCTTGAAGTTAAAGAAGTGATTCAACAATAAGATGGGGAAAAAGGTGTCACTCATACCTATGGGCGCATGCTTCCACGCATATGCATATTTCTGTTTTCCTCTTAAGACCTCCCCAGATCCCACAAGTTCTTATCTTTTATTTAAATGTTTCCTTACAGCTTGTTTGGGAAGGCAGGAAAAAGGGGGGAAGGAAAAAAAGGAGGGGAAAGTGGGGGGAAGGAAAGAAGGGAGTGTGTTTGGGAAGGGGGGGGAGGAAAATGGGGGGAGGGGGAAGGGGGGGAAAGTGAGGGAGAAAGAGGGGAAAGGGGAGGAAATTACAATATTGCCCTTGAATGTCCAAATGGGGGGAAAGTGAGGGAGAAAGAGGGGTAAGGGTAAAATGGTCTTTTTTTTCCTACCTCACAAACAAACAAAATTATACTTTTTCCTTTTCCTTCCCCTACTTTTTCACTTCCCAAACAAGAGGAGGGAAAATTAATTTTCCCTCCCCTCCCCTTCATTTTCCTTCCCCCTCAAATTTTCCCTCCCCTCCCCTCCCCTCCTCCCTTCCCAAACACAGCATTAAACACTAGACAATGTTCTAAAAAGAGAAACACCAAAAATAAAATAAAATAAAAAGGAAAGGAAAAGAAAACGAAAAAAGTGGTAAAAAGGACTAAAAATAGTCATTTGGTTGTAATTATTCTCACCTAGATGAATTGTCGAGATCGTGCAATTCAATACAAAAGTACAAAAATCATATAAAAGACACTAGAATCCTAAAACTTACCTGTAAATTGAATTTGTTTTTATAGATAAGAACCCTTTTCTAGACCTGTCAAATATAAGAACTTTTTTCCCCTTGGACACGTATCTCAAATACTAACTTTTAATAACTACATTCTTGTATCAGAAGTTGACAAATAATTATACTCATTGTGTGTGTGTGAGAGAGAGATAGAGATAGATAGATAGATAGATAGATAGAGAGAGAGAGAGAGAGAGAGAGAGAGAGAGAGAGAGAGATCACTCTTAAGTCTTATGGTAAAATCTTGAAAAATAATTTATTCTACTTTTAGAATCTAATGCATCACTTGCTGCATAATTTATTCTGACATGTTTGGCACTTTGTTCCCACTATGTTGGGCTACTGATCTGGAGTGTTACTTTCAAACTTGAAAACCAGAGATCGTGTGAAACTACAGTGCCAACACCGCTCAACCATGATGGTGTTTTTGACGTGTTTGGCGCTATTGGACATGAATTACTTTTGTCATATCATTTAATTTTGTTTTAGTAATTACATAACCAAAAGAACTAACCCTACATTACAGTTTGATTGAGTTTCCTCTCAATGTTGTGTCTAAGCATATCTATCTCATCCCATTCAAAAAAATTGCCTTTACCAGTCCATGCCTACTCATCAAGCTTTTGTAGCTGCAATTTTGCTGCAGCCCATATATAAGACCAGTTTGGGCCCATGTCGCAGATAATAATGCAAATAAAGATTCATATCTAAATCCAAGCCCAGACTTTTGGAACAACCAAGATATGATCCAATGTTACATACATGGGGCTCATTAAAATAAACAAAAATGGAAAAATGAATAAGAAAGATTTCAGTTTGTAATTGTTTATTTTTCTCCTTTTAATATTTGTTAAATATGTTGGACTGACTCTATTGAGAAAATATTTTATGATTATGATATAGATTAATATAAGGTGGTATATTAACTTTATATTAGTAGGAATATTGTTGATTTTGTCTTTAAATAGAGATGTAAAGGCAAGGAAAACTTAGTTTTTAAGTACCAAGTAAGGTTTTTCTATTTGCAGAGATATCCTGTGTGTATCTTTTGCAGAAAAGGTTAATAGTAAACTTAGGACAAGATTAGTTCAAGATGAATCAGCTGGGAAGATCAACGCAGGGTCACCTTCCATGTGACAAGAATTAGCTATCCAGCTGAGGCTATTTTGCCAGACACATTGCCTGGATCATAAGATTAAGTACAAGTATTGAATTGTATGATTCACACCAAAATCAAAAGAATTACTTGCAAATGGATTCGGCCATTAATTAGATGTCTATGATCATCCATCCATGCTCATGTGGGGCCCATCCTTTAATCCGTGAGAAAAACTTCCAATCCTCCCTGCCAAGCATCCAGAAGGGGTCACACATCTAGGATTCACCACTTTCAAAGTTCTGGACAATTTACAACCGAATGTTATTCATTCATCTGAAATACCAGTATAGTCGGACAAGACACCATAAGACGTATATAATGTGTCAGTCAACTGGATTCACACAAGTGATCTTCCCCACAACTTTCCCCCCCTTTTTGCTTCGTCCTATTTTCCTCACCACAAACGTAATATAACGTTAGGTTTTCATCATTGTCAATTAAATGAAGTTGTTTGTAGTAATATAGTTTAGAGGATCACCATATTTCAAGGGTTATCTAATGAGATAATAATATCGAAGGTAAACTTTCACTTCCTTCAGCACTCTTTTCCATTATACTCTTCTCCTCTCTATTGCACACATAATAGAAGTCAAGAAAGCCAGAGAATAAGTCACAATTTGACATATAATGAACAAATAAATATGAGTGTTTTGAAATACTGAGATGAGATGTTGACCTACACTTTAGGCTTATCATCTTTCTGTAGCATGACAGGTGGTGGAACAAGGCATTGTGTAAGGCAAATATGTCTATTGTCTTTCTTTAGCATCACATGACAAAGTTGTTCACCTTCCTTCGGTGGCTCGTTTAAGTTCAAAAGTTTATGGCCTATTTTAAAACCTAACAAAATCAACCAAAACCCATAAATAAGGAAATCATTTTATATGAAAGCAATACAGATTTTTACACAAACAAGCAAACAAGATACTCAAGTGGAAACAGATGGCCCCATGTTAATTATGAAGATAAAGAGATACATCAAAAAATACAAATCAAAAGTAAGAATTTGAAATAACAATATTTCAAGAAAGTGCAAGTGAAAACCAGATAACTTGAGACGTTGGAAAAAAAAGGGAGAAACTTGATATTTCCCAGTATTCATTATCTTGTAATTTCAGGACATATAAAATTCAAGTGAAATGTTTTCAGCATGATCTAATCATGACAAAGTTTTGAGTGGATCATGATAAAAGAAAATTTAAACATAAGAATTTCGGACAATTATATTTATGAAAAAGCCTAATTAAATAAACATTAAACTGGCCTAATGTTCTTTGGTCCACAGACACCTCTCATGACAAGAGTATGCTTTTCCAATCACCAACTAAGTCATAATATTGATCCCCCTAAGTCATAACATCCTATATCAATTTCTTATCTAAAACTTGTAAAGTATGTTATGAAATTATATCCTAAAATAAGTTGAAATATCACAAGTGTTACATTATGCATTGCAACAACTTTGAACTAACCATTGGTGTTAAACACTTTAAGTCGAGAAACAAATAGTAGCAGTGCAGAACTTAATTACTTAATACCAAGTTAGTTGAGAGAGAATTTCAACTTTCAAGTTTCAAGTAACATTTACTGCTACATCAAGATAAATTAATTAATTAAAGTAGTGGAGTATAGACATAGTTGTATTGTGGCTGAGGAGGGAAGATGCCTTCATATGAGAATCTACCAAAATCTTGCAAATTGTTTGAGAAGCTCTAGCACGGTCTCAGGATGCTCTGCAAATGCTTTGGAACAAGGGTGAAAAAAGCATCGCTGGCCAATATTTTGACCAATACAGTTATATTCTAAAATTTGGTCATTATGACCGTTATGAACCAATTTTTGCACTTTTTTTTTATAACTGACCATAATGACTGTTATATTGAAAATAACGTAATGGCATGGGCTATTGCCATTTAATAATAGCCGCTTTAAAATGGTAGTGGCCATTTTTTTTAAACCATGCCTATGCCATTTTATTGAAAGGTATAAGGGGTAGGTTGTTCTCTTTAAGCCTATGGTCATCACCTAGTGTGGTCCCACCGAAGCAATGTGGGTTCTCTTTATGCGTAAAGATCATAAAATTCTATAAAACTCTTTGATGTGTATTTACCACCTTGATCGCTTATAAATTTTACAACTTGATTCAATTTATTTTCAATTTCAGTCACAGATTTGCATTTAGATAGTGCCCCATCTATTGCTCTTAATAAAAATACATGTGTACCTAGAACAGCCATCTATGAATGTAACGAAATAGTATTTTCCTTCCCTAGTCATTGAATTACTTAGGTCACATATGTCATATCACATTAACTGAAATAGTTCACACTCTCTTTCTGCTTGTTTAAAGGGCTTTTGAGTACACTTTTTATTGAGAGTAAGTTGTACATCTGCTATGTTCAGTTCAATTTTCAATCAATCCATTAATGCTCAATTACTCATCTTCCATGTTCAAATCCTCACATGCATAGCCCTTACCCACAAATACACTTTTCTTAGTGATTACAAACTAGTTGGGTTCGATTGCTTGCTTAACTCTGGTCTTATTCAGAAAATAACAAGAAACTAGGTTCTTTCTCATCTACAAAGAGTGAAACACATTAAGCAAGAAAACAGTCTTCTTGGAAGTGAATTTGAGTTCAATATTCCCTTTAGCGATTACTGAGTGGTATCGGTAGTTTCCAAAGCAAGTTTACATCGGTTATGATCATCTCAGTCTTGAACAACCTCTATCATAGGTGACATAGGTGGTTACATCAATGTGAATTCACCATCCTTCGCTCTTTCCTGTGCTGATAGCATTCACTTTGGAGACAACAACAAAAAAATTTTCTCTCAGTGGCATTAACTCGAGGCTTGTTCTGCTGAGGCTGTTGCGAATGTTTCTTCTTATGGGCATGATAAGCACTCCTCGGTAGTGGCTTGTCATGCATTTGGTTCTGATTATTAATAGGCCTTGTCTTCCAATCCTGTTTCCACCTTTCGCGTTTGAAAGAAGGGTTATTCTCATTGTTCCCATCCAAATGACGGTTAAATTTACCCTTTTTTTCACTATTCACATTGAATATAGATTCGGCCACATTTATTTTCCCACCATTCTCGGCCTATTCCTTTTGGTCACTAACCTTAGCTTCTTCCTCAATTCTAAAGTAAGCATTGAAGCCACTCCAAAGAGAAATCCTTTATTTTTATGTCAAAGTGTTTTTTTGTATATCCTCCAAGTGAGGGGGTAATCTTTCTATGATTGTCGCCACTTGAAACTCTTCATCAACTCGAATCCCTTCCTAGAGCCATCTTAAGGTACTAATACTGACCTACTGCATATTTTTTAGCCACAGATTCCTCTATGTTTACACTTCCTATCAAGGGTTTTCCAAAGTTCTCTAGTAGTCCAAGCATCAAAAAACATGTTATCGATATTGTCAACCATCACGTTAAGGGTGTGGCTCTTGCACAAGAGCCACTGGGTCGGTGTTTACAGTAAGGGCATGGTTCGATCGGGACATAGACAATTTCATCGGGGATGTTTTCAAAAATAGAATCTTCTGTTACCATTGTTGGAAATTAGACCTGTCAAAACTATCCACAGAACTACGTCCTAATTCGTGAATCCAATAGTGGACAGAGCGATATTCGTCTTAAAATTATTGATAATAAAAGCTACGATAACAAGGGTTGCCCTTAAAAAAATTAAACAAGAAATAAAAAACGATGATACGCAATGTGTAATCCTCAAGTAGTGGAGTTGTATCTAAAGGTTGAAGAAAAAGAAAGCAATGGCGGCTTTAAGACGAGTTTCACCCCTTGGGCTGAAGCCATGGATTAAATCACGATCGCAATCATCATGTTTAGCCCTGAAAATTGCTACAACAATGCATCAACTCGAGGTTTGCAGTTGTTGCAATCCGTTGCAGAATATATATATTTTTACCATAATTTTTTTTTAAAAATCCAAAAATACAAAATATTGGAAAATACTAGATAGCAATGTCCTTTTTCATTAATACATACTATAAAGCAAAATATCTAATGTGGAACGGAAGGGAGACGCAATGCAGACAAGGATATTGATTGAACCAAGGTTTTTGTATGGGATTTGATGCGCGGCTGAAGGGATGGATGGATTGTGGCAGTTCAGGAACTAGGGTAGTGGGTTACAGGTATACGGCCACTGTGGGGTGATTATTGGGACTACCGACTTCTGAATGTGGATTTGGTAGTGCTGATGATTCGTCAGGGGTGATGGAATGCCAATTATTGAATTTAGGTGGATTGATCTTTGTCTTTAATACCAAATAATGTGGAACGGAGGGGACATGTAGAGTGGGCAACGATAGAGAATGAGAGATGGGGGAAATTGGCCTAACACCAAACTTCAGTCCAAGGAGGCAAAGATATAATAGAGAGAACTCGAAGAAAACTTTGGAAGGTCCAATAGGAGCTCAAAAGTCAAAACTCGATTTCATTAATCATCAGACATCACTGATAGAGGAAAAGAAATAACCTAGATCTCATTCGGACCATCCAAACACATTAATGGCCTAGATTAAAATATCTAAAATTAAAACATAATTCATTAAAATAACCTAAAATAAGTCTTGAAATAAGATAAAATATAAACTAAATAGGCTAGTTGGGGGCTGGTCGCAAAGGACCGGTCGACCCATGGGGGACCGTAGGTCTGTCCTCCATCAATATCGACCCCCATGGGGCCATTATTGATAACATCTTGTATCTATGTCTCATCTAAAACTATGTATAGTTTGTTCATAATTATCAGCCCCCCTAAGTCATAACATGTTTCAATCATTTCTAAGCTATTTAAGAAAGAATCTTGAAAAAAAAATAATCAGAAATTGCTTACCTATAAACCTGGGGGTCTTCCCAATCTACTCAAATCTTGAGATTTGGTTGAGATTTAGTGGAAATAGAAGAAAGAGCAGTTGGAGAAGATCGCAAAGCCCTTGCTATTCATGAGTATGATTGTCGGACAATATTTTCAAAATATTGGCCAAAAAATCTACTGATATTTTCTATTCAACGATCACAGACCGATAAGAAGAAAATTATCCTCGAAGTAACCGCTATTAGTTAATATCGACACCCTAGTTGAAGCCCACACGAAGGTCCCCAGCAAAATCGCCCCAAAAATAAAATGGCCCTAATAGCAAGCTTAGGACTAGTCACACTCCGAGTCCTTATGAAGGACTTCAATTGTTGCTAAAATAGTACGTAGAGATGGGAGTCGATGGTTTTGTAAAAAAAGGGAAAAAACTGTCATTAAAAAGATGTTATAGCTAGAACAATGTTATCGCTACAAGGAAGCTGAAGAATGATTTTTATCTTGGCTTTCCGTTCCATAAGAGCAGGCCACGTTACCCACGGTTAAAACTGTGCGACTGTAACGCCACAGCATCCTCAAAATAGGTATTTGTTTGTTTCAAAATGTTTAAAATGCAAAAGTGTAATTTTATTTTACAAAGTATTTAAATATAAATAAAATTTCAGCAAAAAATGGCCCATCCTATGTAAGTATATACGAGCCGAGAAACCAACGTTGGAAAACTCGTGACTCGGACTCGACTTGTCCAATGTACCTAAATTGACTTGGATAGAGTCAATACGGAGACTCATAGAGTAGTTTTTTTTTTAATATTTAAAAATGAATCAATTTCTTATAAAATATAAAAATATATTTGCTTACATTCATTCATGATAATCAACTTAAATTAAGAAATCTACATATGCAAGAAAGGTACAACAATATAGAAAATGAAAGAAAAAATATTGCATATTACATAATTTGTTAGTTCAAATATCGAATGTAGGAGATAAAATATAAGTTTCAAATTACATTCCAGTCATCATTTTTAAATTACTAACTCCAAACTTTATGCATAATTACTTATAAATAAATCTTAATTTTTTAAAATTAAATATGCCTATTAAATGGTTCAAGATGCAAAAAACTTATCAAAATGAGATGGCTCGGCCAAGTATCCCCTATTGTTGACTCAGTTTTTTGGCAAAATGAGAAAACTCATGAGAGTCAAGAGTCAACTCGGAGAGTTTTCCACCCATGCAGGAAACCCTATCGGATTTGCACCCCCTCCTGCGCAAATACCCAAGTTAGGCTTGGCTCGCGTGCATGGAGTGAGAAGCAAAGGCCCAAAACAACTTAAAGCATAAAATAAAGGCCTCTAGAAGTTTTCATTTTATCCGATGGGGGACTACATTCCAACACTTGAACAAACACATCTCATTTCACCATCACAGGGCCGGCTCGAGACAATTTGAGGTCTAAAGCGGCAATCCTGAATGAAGCATTTTCTATGTTTTAATATTATTATAAATATTTTACTTAGAATTTATTTTTCTTGCTTTTTTGTTATGCAAAATTACTAATTAAGTTCTTATATTCAAATTTGTTAATCTAATCCTAAGTCCGGCTCCAAAACCCACATGAATATTATGGACCCATCTCCAAAACTCACATGGAAATCTTGGGTCACAAAATACAACTACCTATTTCGCTCCCCACCCCCCCCCCCCCCCCCCCCCCCAAACAAAAATTTTGAGTCTACCACTGGTGGGGCTTAGAGCATTTTCACCTGTGCACGATGCGCATACGCACCATTAGTCAAGACCATCCAAGATGGACTTCAGAGGTGTGCCCCACGTATTGGATGTTCCAGATGCATGGTGCTCATATGCACTATGGGCAAGTGAATAAATTCCGACGGGGGCCCATTGTTTATCTTAAATTTTAAGACCTATTACTAGGGCTGAAATCCCAAGCTAGGGATCTATTACAACCACGTCATAGATCAAATCTGAATGGGCGCCTATTGAAATAGGATACACAAGGCTTGTGAAGCAAGTTCATGACTGAATGTTGTAAAGGATCAACAGATCCTTGTATTTGTATTGAGGAAGAAGAAGAATAAGAGGAAGAAGAAAAGAGATTGTGGAATCTGTCTTATCCCAAAGAGGGGATCGACTGTTGCTCTTTATACACAAAGTATTGCTGATTACAGCCTATGATTGATCCTAATTACATGTGTATATAAGTAAGAAAGGAAAGAATATAAAGGAGATTGATATCATACAACTATACAATGTTTGACCAAATCTAAGTGATCCCACACGTGGGTTTTAAACTTTGGGCCTTTTGGTCATGGGCTTTGAGAGGTGGGCCTGCTTCTTTGTTTGGGTTTCTACACTCCCCCTCAAATTGATGCGGTGTTTGGCCAAGAAGCATCAATTTGGAAAGAATGTAATCATGACGATCGCGGGGCAAACCCTTGGTGAACACATCTGCCAGTTGTTCAGACGAAGAGATATAGGGTAGACTGATATCTTCATAGACAAAGTGCTGACGAATAAAGTGGCAGTCAATTTCAATGTGCTTAGTGCGCTCATGGAAAACAGTATTCTTTGCAATTCGAATGGCACTTGTGTTATCTGCATACAGCGGAGTAGGGGCTGTGGTGAAGATGCTAAATTCTCGAAGAAGACGACGCAACCATATGACTTCACTGCAGGCAGAAGACATGGAACGATATTCGGCCTCGGCTGTTGATTTGGAAATTGTGACTTGTTTCTTGCTTTTCCATGAGATGAGAGAAGGACCCAAGAACATGCACCATCCAGTCGTCGAGCGACGAGTGTCGGGACATCCAGCCCAATCGGCATCAGCATATGCTGTCAATTGTAATGAAGAGGTGGAAGGGTAAAATAAACCACGATCCCGAGTACCCTTTACATATCGGAGAATTCGATAAACAGCTTGAAGATGTGGTTTATGAGGATGGCCTATAAATTGGCTGACAGTCTGCACAGCATGTGATATATCGGGCCGCGTCATGGTTAAGTAGAGCAGGCTACCAACCAAACGACGAAATATGGTAGGATCTGGGAGAGGATGCCCATCTTCTTTGCTAAGCTTGACATTAAGCTCTATGGGAGTGGCAAATGTTTTGGCATCGCCAAGTCGCGCAGAATGAATCAAGTCATCAGCATATTTTGATTGAGTGATTTGAATGCCATCTTTGTTCCGTTGAACCTCCAGTCCCAGAAAGTAGGTTAAGGAACCAAGGTCCTTCATTTTAAAAATACTCATGAGGTGAGTTTTAAGTGCAGTGATCCCATCATGATCATTCCCACTAATTATCATATCATCAACATATATCAATAGAATAGTATAGCCACGAGAGGATCTCCGAATGAAGAGAGAGCTATCATTGGAGCTTTGATAGAAGTGGGCCTGAAGGATGGCAGAGCGAAATTTTTCAAACCAAGCCCGAGGGGCTTGTTTGAGCCCATATAAGGACTTTGTCAACTTGCAGACATGATGTGGAGGACAAGAATACCCTTGTGGCGGACGCATATACACAACTTCCTTGAGATCCCCATGTAAAAATGCGTTCTTCACATCCATCTGCCAGAGGGGCCAGTGGCGAGACGCGGCAACTGCGAGTAAGCACCGAACTGTAGTCATTTTGGCAACTGGGGCAAAGGTTTCCTCATAGTCAATGCCGTACTCCTGCTTATAACCTTGGGCAACTAGGCGGGCCTTGTATCTATCAATGCTGCCATCAGAGCGATGTTTAATGGAATAGACCCATTTGCTTCCGATGATGGTTGTATTTGCTGGAAGTGGCACTAAGTCCCAGGTTTTGTTGACTTCGAGGGCAAGTAATTCATCTGTCATTGCATCTTGCCAACATGGTATATTAGCGGCCTGTTTATAAGAGGTAGGGATAGGAATGGGATCCAAAGAGGTAAGAAGTGCTGAAAATCCATATCTATTAGGTGGAACCGAAAGACGACTAGAGCGCCGTAGATTAGGTTCAGAAGTGTTACCTTTAGTAGTATCATTGCAGGCAGGAACCAGCAGGGTAGGTGGATCTGTAGGAGGAGCAGTAGGAGGTAGTTGCCTTGGACGACGAGAATAAACATGTGTAACTGTAGGAGGGGAAGTAGGAGATAAAAAATGAGGAAGGTAAAATACTTGAATATTAGTGGAACTTGGTGACTGTGAATAAAACGGAATGTGCTCCAAGAAAACAACATTTCGAGAAATCCGTATTCGGCGTTCGTTGGAATCATAGCACTGAAAACCTTTGTGTTCATCACTGTAGCCAAGAAACATGCATCGAGCTGCTTGTGGTGAAAGTTTTGTACGTTCTAGAGAGGGGAGATGAACAAAACAGAGACATCCAAAAATCCGCAAGTGGGAGTAGGAAGGTGGATGACCAAATAAGCACTCAAAAGGGGAAATGGTACCTAGGACAGAGCTAGGTAATCTGTTGATAATGTGAACAGCTGTATGGGCTGCTTCACACCAAAATCGAGGTGGAACAAGGGATTCCACAAGTAGAGTGCGGACAGTTTCTAAGAGATGACGATTCTTTCGTTCTGCCACTCCATTTTGTTGTGGTGTGTGGGGACAAGATTTTTGATGAATAATTCCTTTTTCTATGAGAAAATTTTTGAACTCAGTGGATGTATACTCTCCCCCGGAATCTGAATGTAGAACCTTGATGGATGTTTGAAATTGAGTACGGACCATGTTATAGAATTTTTGGAACATGGAAAAAACTTCAGATTTAGATTTCAAAAAATAAATCCATGTATAACGGCAATGGTCATCTATAAAAGTAACATAATATTTATATCCAAGTCTACTCAAGTTAGGGGCAATCCCCCAGACATCCGAGTGAACTACATCAAATGAGCCAGCAGTACGTGAATAATGAATAGGGAATGGTAACACATGACTTTTGCTTAAACAACAAGATTCACATTTCGATTTTGAAAAATGAGAAACCATGGAACTAGGCATAGATTTATTCAAATATCCAAGTTTAAACAAAGACAACAAATTTGCATTATTCAAATGACCAAGACGTTTATGCCAAGTGGTCCACACATTATTTAAAAGACTACTAGATGAGGTAAGAAATGATTGTTGTCCCATGTCCAAGAGAAACAGCCTGCCATGCTTACTCCCCATCCCGATCACTTTCCCAGTTTGCCGGTCCTGTATGACACAACCAGAAGGAGAAAAATTAACTAGATAACCAGATTCAACAAGTTGGCCAATGGAAATAAGATTTGCAGCTAAATTGGGGACAAAATAAACATTAGGCAAGGTAAGAGTACCAATGATTATATTGCCCATACCAGAAATAGGTAATTGATCACCATTTGCGGTAGTGATGGAGTCATGGCCATGGTAAGGTTTATGGTTGTGCAAATTTTGGACCACAGATGTCATGTGGTTGGAGGCTCCTGAGTCTAGGAACCATGAGGTGGGTGTGACAGAAATAAGTGGGGAGGTAGATGAGTGAAATGCAGGCAAAGCAATAGGAGAAGAAGACAGACCGTTAATGCCCATAGAGGTAAATGCAGAAGCAACAGATGAATTAATCAAGTCTCGAATTTGAGCTGTTGTCAATGTCATGGAACCAGTGTCAGAAGTATCAAACGATGCTGAGGCATGTGAAGTTGTATTCTTAGCCTGAAGTGCAGTAGAGCCGCGCATTTGAGTCTGATCAGGTTTCTTGTTAGGCCTTCTTGTGCAATTGGAGATAACATGTCCATTACGTTTGCAATAATTGCAAAATAATTTTTGCCGACAGTCCCGTGCAACATGTCCATACTTTTTACATTCAAAACACTGCGGTTTTTGACCACGGGCAGTTAGAAAGGCTGTTTCATCAGTCTGAGAGGGTCCTGATTGTGCAAGAAGGACTTTTGATTCCTCAGGAAGGGAACAATGTGAAGAAAGACGAGTTTCTTCGCGAAGGACCTCTTGAACACATGTATCCAGATCGGGAGAGGTTTCCCGATTCATGAGAGCTGCTCGCACTGGTTCAAATTCTGAACGGAGATTCATTAGGAATTGACTGACATGGAGTTCTTCCTGAAGTTTGAGAGCCTGAGGAAGAAATGTCGCGGAGACAGACTGTAGAAGCATCTGGTCCCTTTCAGTCCATAAGGTGAGAAACCCATTGTAGTATTCATGTACATTCTTGTCATTCTGGCAATATTTTGCCAATTCTGTGTCAAGATGGAATCGTCGGGCTTTATTTTGCTGATGATATATTTTCTTCATGTGTGTCCACATATCAGAAGCTTTCGTAAAAGCTTGTAGTGCCATTGTGAAGGAGGGATCAACAGAGTTAAGAATCCAGGTCACAACCTTAGCATTCCGTTGATTCCAAGTGGCAATTGTTTTATCTTCTGAGCCAGTAGGATCAACAGCTGGTTTGATAGTTGTCCCATCTAAATACCCCAACATCCCTTGTCCTTCAATGAAGTTCTTAAGGTGAAAAGCCCAAGACATATAATTGGTACCATTAAATTTAACAGAAATAACATCAACCTTGTCCATTTGATTTAAGGAAGGGAGATGAATAGCAGCACTGTTTTAGAAAGAAAAACAGAAGAGATGGACCTCCAGAGTATGGTATCCACAAAAATCACCCCCAAACTGGTCAGCAGGCAAAACAACCAAAGCAAAAATGGTTTGATCTGCTATGAATACAGCAGTAAACAATCCCAACAGTGTACTAATAGTGCAACCAGTACTGATCAGCAGCAGCAACCATCAGTCAGTGCAGAAGACAGCACAATTTTCCCCAGACAGTGCCAGACGAACTGGAAAATTGGATCAAGATCTGTGCGTGGGCCCCACAGGGTGGTCTAATCACAGATCAGGTTTGAACTTCTTAAAGAAGATCAAAGTTACTTCCTTCAGTCCAAATCTGATGAGATTTGGATACAGATCCACAAATCTGGACGGTCTTGATGAAAACAATCTGACAAAATTTAATTAAAAACGACAGAGGAAGAAGTGGCTGAAACCTACCTCAAAGGTGATGGAAAAATTCCAGAAAAATCCTTAGAAAGACCCTCAAGGATAGTCGATCACAACTGTGGAGGTCTCTTGGAGACACGAAGATGATCCGTGATGGGCCACTGTTTGATCAGTGAGCAGGTCAGTCACTTAACAGAGAGAAGATCCACGCTGGGAAGAAGATCCACGCCAGGGAGAATTATTTGATCAATGAGAGAAGATGATTGATCAATGAGATGTGCTCTGATACCATGTAAAGGATCAACAGATCCTTGTATTTGTATTGAGGAAGAAGAAGAATAAGAGGAAGAAGAAAAGAGATTGTGGAATCTGTCTTATCCCAAAGAGGGGATCGACTGTTGCTCTTTATACACAAAGTATTGCTGATTACAGCCTATGATTGATCCTAATTACATGTGTATATAAGTAAGAAAGGAAAGAATATAAAGGAGATTGATATCATACAACTATACAATGTTTGACCAAATCTAAGTGATCCCACACGTGGGTTTTAAACTTTGGGCCTTTTGGTCATGGGCTTTGAGAGGTGGGCCTGCTTCTTTGTTTGGGTTTCTACAAATGTATGGTTGAGATTTGATACATATGGACTGTTAGAAATATAATGGTGTGCTAAAATCAAATCTACTCCTAGCAATAAAAATATAAAGGGCAGCTTTGAAAATATAATAGGCCATTAATGACACATTAAGGCCTCATGAAAATCTTGATAGTATCTTCTCAAGAGAGAGTTATTATGGGGCTTATATTTTGGGGAGAAAAAAAAAGGGATGGTAGTTAGAATTTCAAAAGATGTCAGCTGCTATTATGAGGCCTTTTTTTTTTGTCTAATTTTTTGGGCCCTAAAGCAATGGCTTTGTTGGCTTTATGGTAAAGCCGGCCCTGCACCATCATTACCTACAGGAAGTGGGCCTTTGGCTTGAGTTGTGGCCCACTTTGGCTCACTAGTGGGGATCTTAATCAACGAACATGACACGCCGCCGCCAAATCCCTCGATGTGGTTCGAATTATGAATTCGGCAAGTTGATCAAGGAGAGTGATAAACCCATCATGTTCAAAGTAGATAGAGTTGGCGAGTCGCGCCCAATTTCCCATTGCTAGTAGCCTATGTGACTAGGGCCAATGTGTGATAAGCCTAATCTAGACTTTATTTAATTATAGGGGCTTATCTATAATGTGTTGATTTAATCTAGACCATCTGTTATAAAGCCAGATCCGACGGTTGTGGGTGTCTAGAGGTATAGGGTTTCATACATTTAAACTGGGTGGTAAAAGCATTGTAATGAGGGTGAACTTGAGAGAGAACAAGAGAGACAGTGAGTGCTTGTACTCTTGTGGGAATCTCCAATAATAGTGTACGGCGTGAATCTCCCGAGGACGTAAGCAATCTTGCCAAACCACGTAAATCCATGTCTCGTGGATTGATTGTGTGATTGTCTCGTAGATCGTGCATGTGTTTCCAATCCTAATAACAAGTGACTTGTAGGAAGGTCCTAATAACAATGACATATGCTTCTCACTTCGATGGAATAAGTTACCTAAGAAATCTAGGATTCATTACTAGGCCATGCCTATTTTGTCTCCTAAACTTAGGAACTTTGCTAAAGAAATTGATTTTTCAAATCCAATTGGACTTTCCTAATGAAATTAATATTCTCTCATATTTATAATAAGAAATCATACGTCCCTTTCGGATTGAGCAATTTAAAAGAGGAAGATTAAAAAATAATAGAAATTAGAGTTTGGAAATACAAAAACTCTATTCAAATAAGATTGAGCCAAATTTTTGGGGCAATAGCTAGGTTGCAAGCGGGTATCTGATTCTCCAATTTCCCGGAAGTTCCAACCCACAAAAAACCGAGTCTGAAACCTATTTTTGGTTCCGCTTTATAAACAGGTTCCGCATCATAAACGGGTCCGGGTCCATAACACAATTTAGGTTCCAATTGATAAATGGGTCCGGGTACAGGTTCCGACCCGTGTACCCGAGACCCGGCATACGAGCCTAAGACATTGAAAATTGTATATGAAAATCAACTTTTTTTTAACTTTTTATGTATCATACAGGAGGTAGTAGACTTGATTCACTGCTATAAGTTGAATAATATGTTTTTTTAAAGAAAAATGAAGAATAAAGAGAAAATAGAATTGATTTTAACACTAGATTCCAGTCCTCTGGGTGGAACCGGTTCCGGAACAGGATCCGGGTTTCTCTATCGGAATGGGTTTGGAGTAAAAAAGGAGCCCGGACTATGGTTCCGATCCGGAACCGTCCCGTTTGCAACCCTATCAATAGCCCCATCAAACCGCTCTCTCTAAACGTTAAAATAAACCTTCTCAAATGAAAATCTTGGGTCCACCACTGCGCAATCCTAATCATCCAATCACCCAATTTAAACAAACACTACCAAGCTTATAAAATTAATGCAATACTCCTAAGGTGGGAAAAGAGAAGGAGAAGAGGACCCCACAAACATGCATTACCTTGCACTGGTGGGTGATTGGTATCAGAAAACTTTGCTGCTAAAATATCCCATGCCTCCTTCGGCCTTCTCACATTCCGAATACACTCCTCCAACTTCCTCTGGACGGAAGCCTTGAGCGCATCAAGCGCTGCTTCTGCAGTTATCTTCCAACTCCGGAGCGCGTCTTCACGTTCCGGCTCCTCAACCTCGCAACCGCACACGATTTCCCATAGATTTTGCCCTTTCAAGTAAACTTCCATCATTGCTGCCCAGTACATGTAGGTGAAGTAGTTTACCTCATCTAAATCAAACCAGGCCCCATCCTTCCTCGCCATTATCGATATCCTTCTCTCCTCTCTCTCTGCTCTCGAAATCTCAAAACCTAGAAAGAAAAACAGAAACCCCAAGAAAAGAGAAAAAGAACTGTCAAGAAAGACGTAGCAATGCAATGAAACCAATGAAACCTTCTATCTACATTTATAAGAAGAGAAGTTTCCTGTTTGGTTACGTTTCCACTCGAAAAATCCGAGGAAACTCCGATAAAATAGAGAGGAAGATTTCGCAATAGGCAAGAAAAATAAATCCACCAACTTGGAAAGTATATCATAAGACGAAATTTTGAAACAGAGAGATAATGCTCACGTTTTCGAAAGCGGAGTCTGAGAGAAAGAGATTGACGATGGAGGAATGGATGAAGACACTTCTCTTGGACTTTCCAAATGAGACTCTGGATTCCTCCAAAAGGAAGAGGGGAGTGGGGGAGGGAGAAATGAGTAAGTGGGTTGCGTGTTGAGAAAGAGAGAGAGATAGACGGTTGAGATGAGACACTCAGTTGCAAATCGGAAGTTAAAAGGGGGTGCATTGCGGTTGTTGTCAGTCTGAATTTCTAAAAACGTATTAGAAGTCGATAATGCAATTAATGTGATGTGATGAGGCTGCTGCAGTTTGGATTAGAGAGGACTGGGGTAGGTAGAGAAGCTGGGTCTGTTTTACAGGTTTCCATGAATTTTTATTTTCACGGAAAGGAAGACTTCTTGCTATTTGTTCGCTGCTCGGGCGCTTCACGCCCTTCAGTTTCCCGACTTGTTTGTGCGTGCCAGTGGGAACGGATTATAGGGCATTATGCGTTCCGTGAACATCCGTTTTACAAGGGAGGAATCGTGTAATACTAATTTTACTAATAAGATATCGAAATCTCTATAATAAGAAAAATTAGTTGTGCGGAAATTCAAAATAATTCTTTTATCCTTCTTTTATCGTATAAATGTATCTTGAGGGTCAAGATTTGTAAGATTAGGAAATATACTCTACCTAACTAATTAGAATATGCGAGAGCTTCCAGTGTAATTATTGTTTTGTGTTGTCTTTGGTCTTTTAAGCTGTCAATCAAGCCCTTGCATGAGGGTATATTATTAGATAAATGAGGGAATTATTTTGTTTTTCTTGGAACGAGCTTATCTTAGACAAAAATTTTACAATCCTGCTAATTTTGGCGCAAGTTTGGCCTAACCCTCTTATTTCTTGGCCTGACCCTTTTATTTTCATTTCTATATATATAGATTTCTCATTAAGGGAGATACTTCTATGAGAAATATCTCTCACCTTAAATTGAGATATTGGGTGGGGCCCTTCCTCTATATATATATATATATATATATATTGGGTTTTAAGCATAATTATGATATCCTTGTACTAATCGTTATATATATATAGAGAGAGAAATGCTCATGTGAGAGCAACTCTCACACTACTGTGGGAGTAAAGGGGGACCCTTTAATGCATAAGAATTACATAAAAAATTTAATACTAAGCTACCCCTCGGGGTTTATATAATTTGTATTTGATTTTCAAAATAAATATCATGTGAAGATAAAGAATGCACAACCATTATATTTTTCTTTCCGATAACTTACCTACATACAATTGTCGTATACGCGGGTTTATTTGAACATGATTCTTATATCATCCCTGTATTAAATTTTTTGTGTGATTCTCGCAATTTTTATAAGAATGAGCCATAGCATGATCATTATGTTGGGTATTTAGCTCATGAGAATTCAATGCAATCAATATTTTTTGTCGCAGGCTTGAAATTATTATCTTAAAAGATAGGATTAGCTAAAACCATCAAATAAATGGTATTTTATAATAAAGAAAAGCGAGCAAATGATTGCCTAGAAAGGGATTTTCATCTCACTACGTTGAAGGAGGATTAACATTAGGTTTGCACGCGATCCCCTAAGCAGCGCTCATCAATAATTTTTGTTGTTGCTTGAGGAGATGTGATTTGGCGGGCCCACATAATAAGTAATTGATTGACTAGTGATAAGTAGATTAATAAACTTTATCTTTTGCAGCCATATTTGGTTGTTTGTGACTTTCCACCTATCAGTTTAAGCTTTTTTTTTTTTTTTTTTAAGTTTAGATAACTAAATTTGAAAAAGATTCGTTAGGAAGGAGAGATTTTCTCCTAAGCGCAAGCTTAATTTGACATGTGCATGTAATTTGCTGGCTCTGCATAGAAATGTTAGATAAGAAGAGATTTGAGGTTTATTAGGAAGATCATATTTGATTATCTATCTATAAAATTTGCTTGATCATCATCATCATCAAAAGCAAATTGATATTCTCCCCAAAAATGTCGGGCTTTTGTAGGGATAGGATCCTATCAAAGAAAAAATCTATCCTATGGGCTCTTCCCTTTTCTAAATATTTCAAGAAAATGATACTGAATTTATATTGTCAAATTATGTCACTAAACATATCCTATTTTCATGTTTTTTTTTTTTGTACCCTCTCGAAGGGGGTTGGGACCTAAGTGAAAGCTCACAAACACACACATGAATAAAACCTACATGAGTGGGACCCTAGGCAGATAGGTGAGAATTGTCACTCCGTACCACTCAAGTAAGGAACCGATCCCCTATTTTCATGATTTAGAACATGGCTACAGTTATTCAACCACTATGATTTGGATCTTGGCAGCAATCATCCATCCACAATGTGGCCTAAGATCTAAATGATGGGAGTTGAAATAGTTATTCACCTAATGTGGTTTTACCTTTATGAAAGATTATTGCACTAAGTGCTTGGCCGTTGTAGAATTTTAGAAAAGAAATTGGGTTCCGGGCATAGAAGATCGAGATCATGATCAATGGTCGGATGTTTGGAGTTGAATAATGTGTTTTGATTTTGAATTTATTAGGATTTAAAGTTTAATGTAGTATTTAAAAAAATCACAAACACTATAGTTCTACTTTAAAGAAATATTTAGGCGGACCATTTTGCATTCGAGTCCAATTTTGGAACACCACTTGATTGTCATGGATCAAAAGAGAGAAGAAATGGATGCTCCAAGGGTACTTTTTTCACTATTTACATGGTGGGACCAAGTTGGTTGATGTGGATATATGGCTACAGACATGAAAATCAACCCGGTTGATGTTGATGTTAATCCATGTTATAGAAAGTGAAAGAAAATTTTTAAAATTTCGGAATGAGTACATGGACAAGTTTCCTTTGGAGTATAACGACCATAACTACCTCTGTGCCGACAAAGTTTATGCGACTCGGCCCAATAAGTAGTTTGACTGAGCCCAATAAAGACTGGTCAACTCATTCCAGGCCCAATAAACTTTGTTGCCAAGGCTTCAAGATCAAGCTCAACAGTTTGGTCCAAATTTACCAAACTAACATTGTTTTGGTTAAGAGAAAATGCTAGGCACAATTTTTTTAACTATTAAACCAACTTACAATTGCTATAAAAATTATAGCCATCCAAACTTGACATGTTTTTCATTTTTTTCCTTATAATGGAGGGTATCCCAGCATTAGGCCGAACTAATCCCTAGTTTCAAGCCATTAACCTCTAGGAGCAAGTCGTGGTCCTAGGCCAACTGAACTACACCTCGTGGTCCTAGGGCAAATTAAATAGCGAAGTTCATGATCCATCCATTAGATTTCATTTGATGTCTGTCGAACACTTTTGGTGCATCATTATCCAGCCATTTACTAAAAGCATAAAATAAAGTTTGCTGAGGCCTTCATCAGGGCCCACCTATCATGAGCCCAAGCCTTCACCGCATGTAGTTGCCCGTCTATTCACACTAATCTAATTTGACCCATTGGATTAATATAACCATAAGGACAAAAAAAAAAAAAAAAACACGCGCGAACGACCGCAAAGAATTCATTTTATGAATGGGTTAAAGTTTTAAGGTCTCTAGAGCAAAGGCTAGAATGATGACCTGTATAATAAGGGTAGTTGAGCTGTGAATTTGGGGTGCACCATGCAAGGATGGAAACATGCCCCTATTATAAGTGTTTTTTTCTTTTTTTTTTTTTCCGGGTTGCACAAGGCTAGGGTATATCTAAGTTCAACCCGACTTTTGCAAACACAAACGCATAATAAGCCCAAGCTAGACACAGCCTATAAATGTTAAAGCCATACCCGCCCATATGTGAATCAGGTCGGGATAAACCGAGTCTTTTAAAAGTAGTATGGGCTTTCTAGCAATTGTTTGGACAAAACTGTCACTAAAATATTATAAATGCCTATCTCAATATTATAAGCACCCTTATTCGAGAGGGGCTGGGCTGGGCTGGAAAGGCCCATGAGCACCCCTAACATTAATTCATTGATAAGACTAAAATTTTTATTAGTCCTTAATCCATTTCCCCTCATCCAACTAGCCATCCTAACCATAATCCCATGCTTCTTGGCCGGTCATCCATCTAATGAACTTAAGACAGGGTTCAAACGAATAGAATGGGAACATCGAATCGCATAAGATTTATTTATTTTTCTTGAGGAGACTGTCATTTCGCAGGGCCACAAAATGCATTATTGGTTAACTAAGAGATTAGTAGATTGATTAATTTTATCTCTCATGATTTGTTTATTTTTATTTCTTTATTTTGCCGAAAGGAGATTTGAATAAAGGGGATTGATGCCCACTTGAGTATGAGATTTGTTAGGAAGATTTAGCCCATGTTTGGCATCTCTATTTTATGCTTCTATTTCTCTAAATGTCTAAACCGGGTGGAGGTTTGAACAATTAGAGCGTTTGGCACAAAATTCTAGACTCTGTCCGCTTTAGACATTTAGAGACAAATCCTTTAAGATCCAAATGTTCCAAAAGTAGGGGCTTGTTTGGTATCTCTACTCTTTTTTTTATAGACACATCTAAAATAGAGCCATGAAAAAAAGAGCCATAAAAAAAAGAGGCTAGAATTAAAAAAAATGCATTTGGTAAGGCACAAATCTATTTTAAATACCTTGCCTCTAATTTTTGAAGACCCAAAAGCTCTATTTTTCATCTGCCTACTTTTGGAACATTTGGATTCTAGAGGATTTGCCTCTAAATGTCTAAAGCGGACAGAGTCTAGAATTTTGTGCCAAACGCTCTAATTGTTCAAACCTCTGTCCGATTTAGACATTTAGAGAAATAGAGGCATGAAATAGAGATGCCAAACATGAGCTAGGCAGATGAAAAATAGGGCTTTTGGGTCTTAAAATATAGATGCGAGGTATTTAAAATAGATTTGTGCCTTACCAAATGCGTTTTTTTTATTTTAGCCTCTTTTTTTTATGGCTCTTTTTTTAATGGCTCTATTTTAAATGTATCTATAAAAAGAAAGAGTAGAGTAGTTGATAAGAACTAATAGATTTGTCATTTCTTAGGGAGATTTTATTTGACTGCTTGTCTAGAGAGTATATTTGGTTACTCTTTTTTGGTAATCCAGCTAACTTACATGATGCAAGGTGATAGAAACTTGCACATGCGACGTTACGAACCCGAAACCTCCAAATGAGAACGGAGACTAGGTAAGGAGCTCTACTTGTATATTTGATTACTTAGTAAGTCTAGACACCTTCCCTATAACCCTAAGGGATAGCTCAATTAACTTAGGACTACGGTTTGCACCCTGAAGTTGTAGGTCTAAAACTGCACTACCATACTAGAGCTACATGAGAATTTATCCGGCTTCCCTCTAGCTCAGATGGATTAGTCTAGTTCAAAGGATTGGAAACCTTCTGCTAGAAAAAAAAATTTTAAATCTCATCACCGAGCACAGGACCCCACAAAAGTCCTTTGCTAGTTTGAAGGAAAGTTTTTTCTCTTATAAGTGAGTTTTGAGCATCAAGGAGTTGGGGTGCTCACGAAAGACACATATTTTGAGCCCCATTGGTCCTTTGGTTTTAACACTCGGGGGCCAAGTTTGGATGTGTATTGGGAATTTCCATATGGGAAGTACTGAACTGGAAAGAGCGTGTTTTTTTCTTTTTCTTTCTAGTAGGCTGGATTTTTCATAAGTAGGCTCGGTGTAGAGTTCTAATAATAGTCCGCATCGCCGGCTCACCCAGGGCCGGCTTTACCATAAAGCCAACAAAGCCATTGCTTTAGGGCCCAAAAAATTAGACAAAAAAAAAAAGGCCTCATAATAGCAGCTGACATCTTTTGAAATTCTAACTGCCATCCCTTTTTTTTTCTCCCCAAAATATAAGCCCCATAATAACTCTCTCTTGAGAAGATACTATCAAGATTTTCATGAGGCCTTAATGTGTCATTAATGGCCTATTATATTTTCAAAGCTGCCCTTTATATTTTTATTGCTAGGAGTAGATTTGATTTTAGCACACCATTATATTTCTAACAGTCCATATGTATTAAATCTCAACCATGCATTCAGTCATGAACTTGCTTCACAAGCTTTGTGTATCCTATTTCAATAGGCGCCCATTCAGATTTGATCTATGATGTGGTTGTAATAGATCCCTAGCTTGGGATTTCAGCCCTAATAATAGGTCTTAAAATTTAAGATAAACAATGGGCCCCCGCCGGAATTTATTCACTTGCCCATAGTGCATATGAGCACCATGCATCTGGAACATCCAATATGTGGGGCACACCTCTGAAGTCCATCTTGGATGGTCTTGACTCATGGTGCGTATGCGCATCGTGCACAGGTGAAAATGCTCTAAGCCCCACCAGTGGTAGACTCAAAATTTTTTTTTTTGGGGGGGGGGGGGGGGGGTGGAGCGAAATAGGTAATTGTATTTTGTGACCCAAGATTTCCATGTGAGTTTTGGAGATGGGTCCATAATTTTCATGTGGGTTTTGGAGGCGGACTTAGGATTAGGTTAACAAATTTGAATATAAAAATTTAATTAGTAATTTTGCATAACAAAAAAGCGAGAAAAATAAATTCTAAGTAAAATATTTATAATAATATTAAAACATAGAAAATGCTTCATTCAGGATTGTCGCTTTAGACCTCAAATTGTCTCGAGCCGGCCCTGGGCTCATCTTTTCTGTGACAATAGATTGAAACAAAAAAATCTCACCGTCGGAAAGGGCACTTTCTTAGATCCAAACAGAAACTTCCATTAACCAAAGAGACGTTACAAATAGAAACAAAATAAAACGAAGAGAATATCATAAAGAGAGAGAAATATAAGGTACAAAAGCATTGTACGGACCCTACCGACACCAAAATTACATAATAATACCCTCTCAATGAACAATCCTGGGGACCCTCCTATTTGGCGAAAACATCGGCTGATCTAAACTCACGAGGGAAAATGACTTTAATGGCGGCAAATGAAACTCAAATTTCATTAAACATGAATGAAATGAAACTTCTAAGGTTTGGCTTCAGATCAGATACCCAAGCACTGACATTAGAAGCACAACTGTTGACGATAAGATTGCCCAAAGATCATAGCCCTTCTATCATTTAAGGCCTAATTACCCCAAAAGGCTAAAACAGTGAAATATTCTCTTACATCATAGGGACATATCTGATCTGGACCGGATGTAAAGAGGTGGGACCATCATTAAAGTGGAACCCTCCTGGACTCACGGCTCCAAATAACCTGAAAAAAGAAAAAAAAAAAAAAACACACCACACCCTTCAATTTCATCCCTCTTACCCAGCGCTCAACATCAGACCAAAAATCATGTAAAGAACAAGAGAGAGAGAGAGAGAGAGATATTTTAATTTTAGCATTTGAAAAGCTACAACGGGAAGTCCCCCAAATGAAGAATGTTTGCCCGATGCCATATGCTGAAATTGACACCCATCAGTTACCAACTTACCATCCAGGAAATGCTCGAATCAATTGAAAACTCGTAGCATTTGAAATTCCAATAAAAGAATCGCTAATTTGGAAATTTTACGTTTTAGTAATTCTTATTCCCAAACAGGAAAGAATTTCAGCAACCAAATGATAAAGGCAGGTTGGTTTTGACTTTAGAGGGATTTTGTGAGGGGGATTCAACGTGTTAAAGTTGCCGACAACACTTCGATGTTAAATGTCCATTTTTGTATTATTTTAAATGTGTTTTCTAGTGTTAAATTAAGTTGGATTTTAGCATTTGAAAAACATGAATTCCTCAAAAGTAACAGATTTACAGTTATGGCCCTAAATAATTATAAGATTTAATTTGATGCGTTCCATCAGTCATGGGGCTTTTGATATTTTGGTTAAACCCATAATATTTGGTATCAGAGCCGACCTCTACGCCACGGGTTCGAGTCGTGGAAAGGGTTACTTGGAACAGGGTGTGAGCCGTCCCAATAGGAGCCCCGCCAGAGTAAGAGCTACGAAAGACATCGGATGCAGAAGCGTGGTGGTTTGTTACCGTCCTAAATAGTTATAAGATTTAATTTGATGCATTCCATGTAGGGTTGTAAATGGGTCACTTCCGATTCGGGTCCATGGTAGGCTCGGAACTGTTTCGGAATTGGTTTCTTTGCTTCGGAACTAGAACCATATATAAGACGGGTTCGGATCGGATCTTGATTCAGATCTACGTAGAGAATGATATTAAAAAAATATGATTTTCGGAGAGATTTTCAAAAATTTGGATAATATATCGGGTCTTGGGTCCACGGGTCTGAACAAAGGTAGAGCCGGACCCGGAGCCGGACCTATATACTTATTGGAGCCTAAATAAGGACTCAAACCCGATTTTTAGAAGGTCAAAACCTCCAAATAATCGAAAAATCAAGATCCCATTTACATTCCTAATTCCATAAGGCTTGGAGATTTTGGCGTATTGATTAATCCCAGAACAGTTACCTACTGTGAATGGAAATTGGTTGGTTCACTCTTTACCTATTATCGTCCTAGTTTGTTCAATATCATGAATCATGTTTGAACGGCTGGGCTGGAAGGAAACCGAATGCAACGGGTGGAAATGCCAATCTATTATTCTAAACTCTGGCAAAACGCGTCTATCACGGCATTATGAAGAATGGTTTTTCCCTCTATAGTTTAAAGACGCAACGCAAGGAAAAGGAATGAAATACAGGTGTCCAAGCCGGCCACCTCTCACTATCCATGCCAAACCAAACCCGGGCACATGCACGGTGGCCGATGGGATCCACCACTAAAGTTTCATCAAATCACACTGTCCTGATGGAATCTTATGATGCATGACAACTCTATAGTTATTGAAATCCAAATCCATGAAATAAGCTCCAGGGCCGGCCCGAACCAATATAAGGCCTAAGGCGAAAATCCTAAATGAGGTTTTTTTTTTTTTTTTTTTTTAATCATATTATAAATATTTTACATAAAATCTATTTTTCTTGCTTTTTGTGATGCCCTCAAATCTCGTGCCCAATTAACTCATTCTCGTAACCAACGTCCAACAACTCTAATCACCTTTAATGATATATGAAAATGTAGCAACTTGGGATAGGCATGCCTATCTTGTAATCTATGATTCTCTTTGTGCCTTTAATAATACATGAACATGTGGCAATTTGGGATGAGTATGCTGTTTTTGAGAGAAAAAAAATATACTTTTGTTGATATTTTTATAGGAAACGAGGCTTTGAAAATTGAATTTTTAGGAAACTGATTTTGAAGTTGAAATTTTTGGGGGCCTCAGATTTTTGGGGGCCTTAGGCAATTGCCTTGTTGGCCTAAGGGTTGAGCCGGCCCTGATAAGCTCCATCTAGACATAAGACGCGTGTCTGAAATTTTAAGCCAATTAGCGTTTGTTTTACCATTAAATTAATTAGTTGTTTTTTTACTTTTTTAAAATAAATTTGAAGGAAAATTTGAATTAAAGTGATAGTGATTTGATGCTTAATTTTAGTTGACATAAATAAAATTATCAAAGGGGCAGGGGTTAAATAATTTGAATCTATTCAAATTCATTAGATTGATTGGCATTGGCTGGTCGTAGTCGGAGCGGGGGACCATCACTTGTTACAGGAGGGCATGAGGCCCACTTCCCCAATCCCTGCAAAACACACCGTACGTGTGCCAAGGTGTCTCTCGCTCTATATAGTTTTCTTTGCTGTAAGAAGACTACTTGGGCGCTCTGTTCTCTTCCATCCTTCATTTCCATCTCATTCTCGTCCATGGCACATTCCAAACCAGATCCCGAATCTCCGGCCAACCTCCGCCGGAGATTCTCCTTTTCTGTCGGAGACTCCCCCGCCCTGCCCCCTCCGGCTCATACGTCCGATGCCCTCCTCCTCTTCCTCCGCCTCGCCAACAAGCTCTTCCTCCCTCTATTCTTCGTCGCCGCCTACTTCCTCATGCAGCGGTGGCGCGAGAAGGTCCGCACCTCTACCCCTCTCCACCTCCTAACATTCTCCGAGATCACAGCCATCGTCTCCCTCATTGCCTCCTTCATCTACCTCCTCGGCTTCTTCGGCATCGACTTCGTACAGCCCCACATCTCCCGATCCCCCGATGACGATTCCGACGTCGTCCAACACTTCATCCGCCCCACACCCACTCCCAAGCAACCCATCTCCGCCGGCACCACAGCTCCGTTCGTCTCCCCCGACAATGCCGACATCGTCTCCCAGGTCGTTGCCGGATCGATACCCTCGTATTCTCTCGAATCCAGGCTGGGGGACTGCAAGCGGGCGGTGGTGGTACGGCGTGAGGCGCTGCAGGTGAAGATGGGGCGGTCGCTCGACGGGCTCCCGGTGGATGGGTTTGATTATGATTCGATTCTGGGGCAGTGCTGTGAGATGCCGGTGGGGTACGTGCAGGTTCCGGTGGGGATCGCGGGGCCGCTGTTGCTGGACGGGAGGGAGTTTTCGGTGCCGATGGCGACGACGGAGGGATGCCTGGTGGCGAGCACGAACAGGGGTTGCAAGGCGATCTACATGTCGGGAGGTGCGACGAGCGTGCTTTTGAGGGATGGGATGACGAGGGCGCCCGTGGTGAGGCTTGGGAGCGCCAAGAGAGCGGCGGAGCTCAAGTTCTTTTTGGAGGATCCAATTAATTTTGAGACTTTGGAGACGATCTTCAACAGGTGAAAAAAGGGAAAATCTCTTTAGTGAGTTTTTTTTTTTTTTTTTTTTTTTTTTTCAAGTAGATTTGGGTTTGTCTGTTTTGGGTTGGGTTAGAAATGGGCTGTGTGGGTTTTACTTGGGTTGACAGTAGATTTTGTTGATTTTCAGGATATTTGAACTTATGCATTTATGAAGAAAAACAAAACCTTATCCTCTTCTTCTTCTTCTTCTTCTTCTTCTTCTTCTTTTTATAGTTAAATTTTATTGTGGTATTTGTGTGGTCTGTCTTTTTCAGAGTTTTTGGTTTTGTTCTTTTTCTCTAAATGTTGGTTGGTTGATACTTGATGGACAATTTCTTATTGATTTGATGTGCACAGTATATTTCAGTAGAATTTGTTGTTTTTTGAGAGTACTCAGCTCTCCATTTTTATGGTAATATGCTTTTTGTGGGTTTTTAAAAGAGTAGCTTGTTTAGATGTTTTTGTGTATTGTTTGGTGTGCCTGCCTAATAAATTAGGATATCATGTAGAAATCTTGCTTTTATATGAGTCTTGGTATCTTTTGTTTTTGTATTTGTATATGACTATTAGATATATTGTTACATTCTTATGTTTTGATTTCCATGAGAGATTTTTATGCTCTCTTATGACCTGCAGGTCTAGCAGATTTGCGAGGCTTCAAGGAATTCAGTGCTCAATGGCAGGGAAGAATCTTTACATGAGATTCACCTGTAGCACGGGAGATGCAATGGGGATGAACATGATATCCAAAGGTGTACAGAATGTCTTGGATTTCCTCCTGCATAATGACTATCCAGACATGGATGTAGTCAGTTTATCAGGTTAGACCAATTGTTGTACTAAATTATGTGAAATAAATAGCATTTTTACTGGATTTGTTTCTGAACTTCCGGGAAGTTGCATTGCTTGTCTGTTTTTCCTAGATTGATTTCTTGATAAGATTTATGCATGGTTTCTCCAATCATCACATCATTAGTTGGAAGATCTGTCATTTTCACACTCATTACTAATTGTAGAAATTTGACTATTTTTCTTTCAGTACTTCTAGTGAATAATTCTTACCTCTCTTTAGCAACTTACCTCTGTTATTCATTTCTTTCAGCAATAAAGTCATTTTCATTCGTGCAGAATTAGTTCTCTTAAATTATGATTTCCTTCTTTCATCTGAATTTATTAATTATTTTTTTCCTTTAATGCCTCATTTTTTCTATAAGATGATTTGTAATTTTTCATTTGGCTCCTACAAAGTAAATTGTTTATTATTTTATTTATTTATTTATTTTTCCTGAAGTTGAATCTATGGTGTTATATTTTATTTTTACACCATAATGCGATGATCAACTTCTATGCATTTTTACCATAATTGTCAATTACTAATCACATTTTTTTTTTCTTCTGATCCTTCAATTTTGCTCTCTCAAACTTTTCCCCCTTCCATTCTATAGGCAATTTTTGTTCAGACAAGAAGCCCGCTGCAGTTAACTGGATTCAAGGACGTGGCAAATCTGTTGTTTGTGAGGCAGTTATCAAGGAAGAGGTGGTCAGGACAGTCCTCAAGACCACCGTGCCTGCCCTGGTGGAGCTGAACATGCTTAAGAACCTTGCTGGGTCAGCTGTTGCTGGAGCCCTGGGGGGTTTCAATGCTCATGCCAGCAATATTGTCTCGGCCGTCTTTATTGCCACCGGCCAAGATCCTGCACAGACTGTTGAAAGTTCTCACTGCATTACCATGATGGAAGCTGTTAATGATGGAAAAGATCTTCATATCTCTGTTACCATGCCTTCTATTGAGGTATATATATATTTCAATTCCTTGGCCCTTGTAGCACCTATCTCCATTTCTTCTATCCTTCTATTGAGGTATTTTATTTCTTGAGTTTTTGTTTTGGGTTTTACCGATTCTTTTTCCTTTGATTTCTATCTGATTAATTAATGTTACTTGCTTGAGCTTGGTTTTAATTATGAGATGTGATGCTGATGTGTTTTCATGCTTTACTTCATTATTTCTCTTTGTACGTTAGAATTTTCTGTTTTTCAGTTGTCTTTTCCTTGAAATCTTGATTATGATCTTTGTCGCTTTACACCCCCCAATCTTTGTAATGGCTATCACACTGGTAGTGGTCGGTGCCTTGGATCACATGATTGTCATATTGAATGAATCACTACTCTTAAGCACCCTATACCCTTTTGTATATCGGTAGCAACCCAGTTTAATGCTCATAGGATCCATAGTCACTTTTAGATTTTAATTGCAAAATCTACAATTCTTTTACCACTAAAACATTGAGGCCCCAAAGTCAAGATTTAGGATTAGTTGATTGTGAGCATCTTTGGTCTATCGCCTAATTCCTATGATACCGTGATAATTGAAATAAGAAACATATACTTAATCATATTGTATCTAATACTCCAATTTTGTATGTAAAATCCTTACCCTTCTGTATCCATGGCATGCCCTTACTGTATCCATCTTGGGCATCATAGCCTGATTCATGTGTTGTCAACCCCCTCCCCTCTCTTCAATGGTTCCTCTTTGAGGTCGCTACAATTAATTTTAGAAATAAACTCATAAGATTTTGTTTCACCCGCAGAACTAAAAGGGTTGTTTGTCTTTTACACGTGGTATGAAATGAAATGGGATTTACACATGTAAAACTTGCACTTAAAAACACATTACCATTTTTGTTTGTAAGCACCATTTTCATGTGTAAACATTGAATGGATACATGTGCTGTAAACACTATGAAACTAAAGGTTTTGCACTTTAATGGTCAACAAGAAACTCAAACTGTTCAGATTAAAATTTTAGGTCCACTAGATTTGCAAAAAATAAAAGGTAATGATGGGGTTTGATACCATGACCTCTCCTGGATGGAAATGCTATGGGTGCCTCTTTGAGATATGCTGGAGAGATGTGAGAATTTACAGTTTTACACCATTTTCACAGCACAATTTGTGCATGTAATGCATGTACTATTGGAAACAAATGTGTTAATGTGTAAACATTGCAGAGGTTTACAGAAGTAAATGAGTGCAAAAAAATTGCCCCTCAAAATGTTCTCACACAAGAAAAGGTCAATGTTTTTGCTTATCTGGTTGCATTTTCTCATAGCCTGCTCGAATGCACCTTATTTGTGAGAGAAATATTTTGGCAAAACTGCCAGTGCTGGACTGCATCATGCATGTTTGTACAGAAAACCAGTTGCAGATTGAGTGGGGGGATATCTTTTTCTTGCCGTTTGTTTTTGTAAATAAGGATCTGTTTCATCATCATCCATCAACATCAAAGCCTTGTCTCGACTCTGTTGGGGTCAGCTACATTAATTCTAGTTCTCCATTACATGTTTGGTAATTGTTAGGATGTGCGACTGGTTTTTGATTTGACCGAAAAGCATCCATTCTCTGCCAGACTTTAAAAGGAGTAATCAAATGTACCCTCAATAAGTTGATATTACCACTTGATAAGAAATATCAAGTTTGTTTAAATGTATTACTCTTGTTTTCAACAATAAATTAGTTTTTATTTTGAACACTGCTCTGTGCGGCTGTGCACTAAATCATACAATTAACTGTAAAAAGCAATGAGCCTGCGATATATTTTAATTCAATTTTATCTTTTCCCATTCAGGTGGGTACAGTTGGTGGGGGAACCCAGCTTGCTTCTCAGTCAGCTTGTTTGAATCTACTTGGTGTGAAGGGTGCAAGCATGGAATCACCCGGAGCAAATTCCAGGCTCTTGGCCACCATTGTTGCAGGCTCTGTCTTAGCAGGAGAGCTCTCTCTCATGTCTGCACTTGCAGCAGGGCAGCTGGTCCAGAGCCATATGAAATACAACCGATCGAGTAAAGACTGTGCAAAGCTTGCAGCATCCTAAGTGAAAACAATCTGTGCAGAATGCGTGATCTTATAAATTAAAATAAGAATCCCAGAGAGACAGAGAGATCCTAGAGAGAGAAAGTGATCAGAGAGGGAGAAAGAGACAAGCGGTAAACTTATTGCTATTTCAGCTGGACATCCAAAGTAAGCTCAGTGATTTTTTTAACTGGTGGGTTTTGTATTCTCTATTCGGCAAGCTTGCAGTCTCTGAGGGAAAAGGATGGGGATGTAGCTAGTGTCATTGATTTTCTTCCCCAAGGTCTGATGCAGCCCAACCTCTACTTGTTCTTGTTATCACTTGTTTTCATGTGATTAATCTACCTCCTGTTTCTTTCCTGTTAGCTTTTGTGTCAAGAAGCCACGGTTCTTGTCCTTATTGTTGCTATATTATATTATTTCTCAGCTGCTTAGTTTTTATCTGTCTATGATGATGTTTGTTCATTTGTGACATTATTTTAGTATATCATTTTTATTTGAAGTAGTTTAAACTTTAAATAGCCTGCCATGGTTGATGTGATTCTGTTCTGTACTCTACTATCTTCTTCATTACTATTTAACTACTGTGTCTTGTGCTCTTATTTAGCTCGTCCTTCATTTATTTAGCTCTTATCAATTTTCTATTTTTCTATCTTTCTAGAAAGGAAAAGATGCTGACCTTGTTGCAATCTGTTGCTTTTAGTGAGGGATGAGTGCTTATTTAGCTCTATCAATTTTCTATTTTCTATCTTTCTAGAAAGGAAAAGATGCTGACCTTGTTTCAATCTGTTGCTTTGAGTGAGGGATGAGTGTTTCCAAATTCGTGCTGAGATGTAGGTAAGTTTTTTTGTTATAAAATTAAATAGAGGGGAGTATAAGGAACAAAGAGATCTATAGGCTGTTTTGTAAGAAAGTATATAATCTCTCTCTCTCTCTCTCTCTCTCTCTCTCTCATATGGGGCTTGTTTGGCATCATTTCCTAAAAACTTTTCCTCATTTCTTTGAAATAAAAAACTAAAAAACTAAAAAATGCTTTTGTTTTCAGAGGTTTTGACTATCCCAAGAAAAAAATAAATTCAAGGGTACAATTCTAGTTATATCCCTTTTGCTAGATAGTGAGTGGCAAACAACTTGTGAGTTTGGCCTATTTGCTCAGGGATTGATATCTAGACAGCTGTGTGTGATGAGACACCCTTGCCACTTGGTTTCTCGAGTTTATCAATTCTAGTAATATCTGGAAAAAGAAGAAAAACATTGAAGTGAAATTTAATTGTTTCTTGGGGGAAAGGTATCGGACTATTGCAATGTAATGGCATCATTCCACAGAGCAAGTAAAAATATGGCCAATGAAGTAGTAAATCACAGTTGAGAAGATTTTTATTAACTAAATGTGTGGGGGATGTGAAGTTTCCTTACAAGCATGGAGGCATTGCAGTGGGAAATCGAGGGAAAAAGTTTTGCCCTTAACAAGCAAAATTGTGGTGGAGGTTTGGCTATAGATAGGCTTAGTGATTTTACAGCTTCAAAATGGTGTTAAATTAGGCGAGGGAAGGAGACTAGATGCGGAAAAAATGTTATAAATTGAGGGAACAATTTTAGGAAAAAAGAAATATTTAAAAAGTTGCTGGGGGAGGGTTAAGGTCCTTGTTTTGGTGGAAAGACATTTTATTGTTTGGGTGGATAGTTCTGGGTCTTCGGCTTTAATATCTTAAAGTCATTAATCAATATCAAATTGAAAAGCGGCAGAAACAGAGTGAGGCCAATTCAGTGGCTGATGGATTGGCCAAAGATGGGGCTAATCGTGTTCAATATTTTTTTTTTTTTTGCTTTTGGTTTTTAAAGTAGAGCAAGTGTTGCTTTTGGTTTTTGACCGACGGAATTGTTAGAAGAAGATTGCTGCATGATATTGGATAGTTTTGGTTTTGGTTTTGGGTTTCGAATGAAGGAATTGTTAGAATAACGACCAAAGATTGTATTAAGGAGGAGGAGAAAAGTTGCAAATATAGTATTGAGGAGTTGGTGGAAGGAAAGAGTAGAATGTTACTCTCAACAGAGGCTTGATTAATTTTGTTTAAGGCATTAGCATCCTAATGATTTGATGGCTGCTCCCATTGCAAGTTGTGATCAAATAGTTGGCCCCTTCGTCCTTTTCTTTAAAGTAAAAGTCTTCAAGTCTGTTGCTTAATCAGCCTCCTACCGCAAGCCTATTTCTTTATCAAAATTTCAAGAATTCATGTCTGAGAAAATTTCAAATTCTCTAAAAATTGTCACCTTAGATGGAATTCTAAATCCCTCGTTTTTATGGTGGATTTGAAATTCCAATAAATGGTATAGATAGTGGAATTCCAAATCCCTCTTTTGAGTGGTTGGAATTTAAAACTCTAATGAAAAAAACACATCATTTCAAATGCCAGTGGACAAGATGTCATATCATGTCGAAAATACCCTAATCTCCCAAATTTTAATCATAAATTCCGGTAAAAAAACTGCAAAGTGTTAAAAAACGCATAATTGCTTTACCCCACTTTTGATTTGAGTTGCATCCAAATGCTGCAAGAGATTTCATGAATACTAGATGAAATTGCAAATGCATTTTCTGCACATAATGGTCTATTATCTAGTTTGATTAATTATTATTTTTCTTATTTTTCAAAACTTCCAAATGACATAAATATTTTTTGTTGTTTTAATTCATCACAAGGATGTATGAATGTTTTCCAAAACTGTTCAAATTAAAAAATGTTACCAAACATCAGTCTAATAATTTTTTTTTTTAATTGGGAGAATTTTGGGAGACTGTTATCAAGCAAGTTCATCATGACTCATATTTTTTAGAAGAAAAATCTCTTGGCACAAAACATGTTAAGGTTGGCATGATTTTTCAACACAGAAATGATGCCAAACAGGGCTTCACCTAGTGTTAGCGCAAATTGCTATACCATTTATTTGTCATTTAGGGCTTCACCTAGTGTTAGCGCAACTTGCACTGCACTTGAGCATGCTCTGTTGCAGTCAAGGGCTGGTTGATATGACGTTTTCCGCATGCACAAGCCAGTAGCTTTCAAATGCTGAAAGATCAATCTAAAAATGATTAGAACAAGGACTTTGTTTACTCTAGTTTGGTGATATGCCCTTTGTATTTTAAGTTTTTAGATTGTTGGTTTGTGACAACTACTGCCTTGATAAAGAAATCATTTAGTCTCAAATCAATCTTGGAAGGTATCTGAAACTTGAGGCTTGTGACAAACTTACAAATCTCCATTTGTCACTCTCTTGGATTAGATCAATAATTTCCTAAAAGAGATAAGCATATGCAGAGATAGACAAGCGTGGCTTCTTTTTATGTTTTCCTTCTTCATGTGTGCGGTTAGCGTGGGCAGTGACAGATAACTGAGTGGCGTTTTGCATTTTTTTTCATTTTTGGGATATTGCCCATTGGAGCTGATTTTCCACTGTTTTATTTGTGTGATATCCTATGGCCATGTGATATCGCACATATTGCCTATCTTAGGATCATGCGATATCGCACTGTTATTAGACGAAGAACATTGTAACTTTCTGAGAAATATTTTGTTTGCTTGGCTTTACAACTTACAATGGAATAGCATTGAAAGAAGCAAACTTATCCATTATGTATGGTCATGTCCATTTTTATAGGTGGGAGACCTTCCAACATAATTAGTGGAAAAATGTGTGTTGACACTAACAAATTTTAACATTCCTATCTCTCTAAATTTCGAGAGAATCTCCAATTTTCCATGCAAGTTCTCCAGGACCCACTGTAATTAATAGTTTAGATTAATGAATCACGAGCCTTATTGTAGAATGAGGAGCCGTTGTGAATATTGTGCAATGTTTAATTTCTAGTGTGTGCAATGTTTAATTTCCAGTTCGGTAATTTGAAGAAGTTCTAGCATGCCAACATTAAAATTTTATTGAGAACGGCCACTTATCTCACTTGCAAGTGGTGGCAGTTTTTACTTGGCTGCCCAGAGCTTGAATGTTGGATACGCCACTTTTTTTCACTTTTGTGGGGGCTTTCTTCCCACTGGTGCATGGTTCATTCCTATTTGTGTGGGCTTTCTTTCCGTATATGTGCGTGCTCTCTCTCGGGTCCCAGCCCCCTTGGCTGGGTTACCCTCCCCACCCCCCCCCCCCCCCAAAAAAAAAAAAAAAAAAAATAGAACATTACAACTTTATACACTTTTAAGATTGTGCACCAAGAGAATGCCATAATGGAAAAAATAATTATTATAATTTTCCCTTCATCGTACTATTGCATTGTTTGGTGGAACGCATTTTCCTTGCAGAGAAGTACATAAGAAAACCTGATTTTCCTCTTAAAGAGAGGGTTTTGATTTCTTTTACAGGGGGTGGAGGATTCCTCTCTCCCGTAAAAACAACAGAGTAACTAATTCTCAGGAGCACAAGAAGGTCCATATAGAATGGCAACAATAATGCAGATGAGGATAGTTCACCATCACGAATTGTTTCTTGTTATGTAAGCTGATACGGTCTTTGACTGCTGATCAGTTCACTATTACTCCCGCCAGGAAAGTTATCTACTTGACAGCTAAAAATTTAATCTCTTTCAAGGTTGAGAGTGCTACATAGCATACCTGTCGCAACCCCGGAGAAAAATGCTGTGAGGCTTTTCTTTCAATTTCAATCTTATGGGTTTCACAAACATAAACTAAATTTCAACAATCCATTTAAACTTAAGCCACGACATTAGCTATAAAAGAAAATTAAACAAAGTCGTATGCATCCAAGCAAGGTGTGCTGTGGAGTGGCCATGGGCTTGGTCAGGTCGCGCATGGGCCTGGTTGGGTCCTCAGTGGCTTGTATGGGATTGTCTAGGTCCCATGTGGGGCCCTGGCAGCATCAGTCAAAACATTGGACGGCATGGCTTCAAAGTTCGATCCTTCACTAATCCTCGGCTCCATCTGCAACTGAAGAGGGACCGTTTGTAATCAATAGACAAGGAAAGCCTCTTCCGCAGAAAGACTTCATCTTCCCGCATGAATGCACTTTAGATTTTCCTCCTCATCCTTGTGGACTTTTACTGATCCCACCATGGGATTGCTTGTTTGAGCCTCATCAGTATTATTATGAGTCTAACTTCCCGAAACCCTTCTTTTTTTAATAACCAAGGATCCCCAGAAAGACTTCAAGGAAGTGGTCCCTTCACATACAACCTTGTTATTCAGGAATCTTAATTCCCTGGTCCAAATTTGACTATGATGATGACTGATTGTTGATGGTTTAAGTAAAGAGGAAAAGCATTTTCTTAATAAATTTCATTTATCATTAGGAGATGATAAAGTAAATTTTCAAATGTGTAAATGGCAAGAATACTTTTGGAAGTTGCACGAACAATTTATAGTCTATAAAAGAAAGCATTCACATTTTGAAAGTAGTAATAATAATAGCACATTTAAAGCCAAAGGTTCTTTTTTGAAAAAATCACTTTACAGGCACGCATATACATAAATATAATGGACAAGACGTGGGCTGGGCTGGGTATATTGCCCAGGCTGGTCCTCAAAGCAGTGGGCTTTTCAAAATTGTACCCTAACCTACCCTTGGGCTTTAGGAAAAAAAAAAAAAAACTGCCCTTTCTTTTGCGGGGTTTGGCTGGCCAGGCCTTGCTCCCTCATTAGAGGGCTGGATTGACGGACTAATGAGTCCTTCCCGCATCCAGTTTGATCCTGGCAAGACTCCATGAGCTTAGATCTGGGTCCAGTGACAATTGCTAGGACTAAATCCTGTTGGGTCCCAAATCAACCATGGAGCATGGGCAAAAGCATGATCACGTCCAAGTAAGCCTCACAGAGGACTACAAGCCCTTGATCAGAGGATCTGAATTCTGACAAAAAAAGTTCTGGTCTGACCTGTTGGGCCCATCAACAGTCCAAACTTGATGATTGGACAAATGCTGATAATAGAACAGGTTGACATCATTGTCATCGCTTCAGGTTGAAGTTCCAGTCTCACTATTAGTACTCAGTACTCACTCATCGAGTTGTTAGGAGATGGAATGTGACTGCCTTTTTATTGTTTCAAACCTCTGGGGTTTAGATCTATCTCATCTTTCTCTTGCCGACCTCATTGGCTTCTACTTTAACCATGCCATATGCTGGATGTACATAAACATATAAAGAACTTAATTTAGGTGGAAAAACAAGCTCCAACACCAACCTGATGGAGACTGATTCAATCTACTCAGTTGAGCAATTCCTGTCAAGTCAAACCTTTTGGAATGTTATTTACTGGGTAATCTCCAAGCCTCAATTCGCAAGATGTAGCAAACAATTTTCAAATAACAAACCAAACTGGCAAGAAATTACTTTCACAATCCAAGCAGATGATATGCCTCCAGTTGAGATACCCACTCGTAGTTTCATGTTTAATCTCTCTATAATTTTGGGGCGGCTTCTCGTTCCATGTTTAATCTCTCCGCACAAAATAAATTTTGACAGGAGGAAGAAAAATGTGTGTGGCTTCTTATTCAATGTTATATGAGTTCTCAAAACATAAAATCTAAATTAAATCTTAACCATCCATCTAAATTCATTACAGCAACTAAAAATAAATAAAGTGAGAACCTCGAAACACCCGCCAGTGGCAAGGGTGTATCATTTCACACAGCTACCCAGTGATCGATCTCTGGGCAGGCATTTTTTGCCACCCACTTGGCCGAGTAAAGTGAGCAATTGGCTAACAGCCGAGAAACCAGCAACATAGATGATCCGGAAACCCGACCTATTCCGGTCGGATTTGGAAAGCTGTGGGTTTCCTCTTCCACGGCAATGCACGAACGCCCCCCCTAAATGAGCTTTTGATGTAGAAAGAAAGAAGATTGCTTGTGTCTCTGTGTTACGTCCCGGGATGAGATAACTTTTCAACCCTTCTACATGGACAAACTTTTTGGTATGAATTTGTGACAAACTCCCATGTGGCACAATCCTAGAGGTGCTTTTTCCCCCTCTCTCAAAAGTTGCACCTCTAAGATTGTGCCACATGGGAGTTTGTCACAAATTCATGCCAAAAAGTTTGTCCATTTAGACTTTTTGATAACTTTTTCTTATGTCAGTTGGGAGGAATTGTTACTCAAGATGACTATTGGAAGGCAGGGCCACCAAGAAAGGCATATTCCTTTTGACAGCAACTACAATAGGTGGTTAATAACCTTAAAACTTGAAGCCCAACCTATTGATGAGATTCCAAGTGTAGTAAACTACGGGATCTCTTATAAATGCTTCCTTTCAACTAATCCAACGTGAGACTCAATATAAAAAGAAGTAAAGAAGGCAGGTTTACAAAACGGTGGTTTTGATGGGATTTACAACACAATTTTTACATGAAAAAATAATGATTGCAACACATTTTTTACATGAAAAGGGTTTTATAAGAAAACCCAAACCCAAACATTGAAATTCACATGAAAATATCCTCAAGCGACTTGGTTTTGGATGCATGTGACCTGGTCTTCTTGTTCTCATTAATTAATAAGATATGCATCCCGAGAATAGAAGGGGACGGAGGAAGATTTTGAATTTTTTCTTGTGACGCAATTGTACAAAAGAATGGACAAGCAATGCAGCCAACAAACCCAATAAAACTGGCAATTTTCCTTGTATCCAAATCTATCTGAATCTGAAATGTATTGAGCCAGTTTTGTCAGCCTGCGTGACTTGTTTATGAGTCTACGGGCATGGAATCTCATATCCAGGCCATATCATTTTCTCAGTTTCTTTGTCCCAGAAAAAGACCATTTCTAGTCCAATCACATCTAATTAATAGTCTCGTTTGTGCCGTGTTGCCAAAGAAATGGAAAGGAAACCAGTAAGAGCTTGTTTGTTTGTGAGAATTATTGTCAGTGAGGATTTTGAATATTCCCTCCAAGTGGAACTTCAAATACTTCTAAAGTGTTGTTCAGCATTTAGAAAGCTGGAAATCAAAGAATTCAGCAGCCCAAAGTGACATTTTACATAGTTAGCTTTGGAAATTCTCACCATTCATATATAAACTTTAGAATTCCCAAGGAACAAATTGGTAATACCCTTAAACAAATAAATGAGAAAAGGAATCAAGGAATAACAGCATTGTGGGCATTTTCCGTCCAAACATATCAGCATGAACAAGTTTTTTCACTAATCTTTTTCTAAGACGGTGATAAGATTCACTAAGTAGAAGTAACAAGTTAATGTCATGATGTTCATCATTAAACTAAAAACACCCTGGCAATTAGAAGTCAGCCACACTTTAGTCCAATATATAGTTTGCTCTTGGATGTTGGATTAGATCCTCTTGCATTTTGCTTTTGTATTTAAGTATATATAAGAAAATGAATAATATTTTGAGGAGGGATTTTTCTGTGGTGCGAGATATTCAATCCCCAGCCTTCAATAAAGGAAGATCTAGCTGCTTGAACGGGTGGGATTGGAACCCTGCACCACACAAGTGCTGGATTGGAGTAGGATAGAGTTCCGCATATCCCGAGCACTTGATTAATTAGACAATTAATTCTACTAGTTTGGTTGCAAGAAATGTGAAAGGCAGGAATAATATGATTTATACCCTGTTAGGTTTTTGAGTGTTGACTAAATTCATGGATTGGACAAAACTCTAGGGGACTTTTGAATTGTATTTTTTATTTAGAAAAGGACTTTGAAGATAAAAGATTGGAAGGGCTCAGAAGAAGAAAGTCTAAGAATAAGAAAGTTGGAAGAATCGTATTGAAATTCTAGATCAATCAGAATGGGGTCTGCTCGAGCGACCACATCATCCGCTCGCGGACAGAGTCAGAATAGCCAGATGCTGAAACAGAACCTCATCCGCTTGAGCGGACAAGGCGGCAGAGTCCCAGGAAAATTAGAAACTGCTTTTCTAATCGTGCCCAAACTACTTGTTTTATTTCTAATCATCTTAGGCAACCTTAAGCATGATCCAATGGCTATTTAAAGGACTCAAGGGCTATTCTAAATAGAAACCCGACCTCTCAAAGTTCTAAGTTAAAGATTATTATTGAGAGAATTCTTCTCTACAGATTTATTAAAAAGTTGTGCTGACAAGTTCTCTAGAGCCAGTTCTTTTGCACCCATTGTAGAAGATTATCTTCTTGCGAGAAGACTTGATGAGTCAAGCGCTAGATTGAATCTGTTGCAATCAACGGTATAAAGTCATTGAAGCGTGAAGCAACACAAGGTAACTTCAGCTCTTGGATAGGGGATATCCAGGGAAGATATCTGAGTTTCTTGTAATTGCGAGATTCATAGTGTTTGATTTGATCCAGTTTGAATCGTTGGTTTTTCACCTGGTTAGGGTTTTCTACCTTAAATTTGGTGTCCTTGTGGTGTACTTGTTGATTTTATTTCTGTTTTATATTGTTTATTTCTGCACACTTTTGGGATGATTGTTTGAGCAGACCAATTTAGAGACACTTTTGGGATGATTGTTTGAGCAGACTAATTTAGAGATCGCGAACCCTAAATCTTTCATACCCATCCTGTATTTCAATGGTTTTTTTTAAGGACTAATTGTTTTGAATTGAAGTCTTCGAAATTCGGTTGCACCAAATAATTATTAAAGAGGTAACGTGTAAAGAATATTGGGTGGAGATGCGGATGAGATCCAAACTTTTTCATTATTTAATTTACAGGGGTGTTGGCTTGACTATCCATCAACCGTCTCCACTAAATTCATTTTACATCGAGGGGATTTGGTTTGCTGGTCCTTTAATGAATATTTAATATTTTTTTCTTCACTTCTAACCACTTTCAAAAACAAATTTGTTAGAATTCTTTGGAAATCAATTCCATGCACACAAAACGGCCCTAAACGAGTAAGACATGGAAACTTTAATCACCCCATATCAAGATGGGTCACTCTAAATTCTCCATTTTCCTGAGACGGGACCCCATATTTCTCCACTTCACCACTAATTCACCACACCAGATCAAGATTCAAAACTCCACTCCACCAGCAGACAAACCCCACATACTATAATCATGATCGATGAGTCATCTCAAGGTCCACAAGTGCATATTAAATGGGCCCAGGATATGGGCCGGGTCTAGGTTGGCCAAAACACGAACCTGCAGCTCCAAACCGTTGGCATCCTGTCAAAATTGAATTCGGAGATCAGTCTATTTCATTATATTATATAATGGGCCGCCCCTGGCCCCTGGGTGCATATAGATTGGTTTGCCCAATAGAGCCGTTTGTTTTTTTTTTTTTTTTCTATTTGGTCGAAACATAGCAATGTTTTTGGGCCCAAAACACGTACATGTGGACGAAAGGCCCTGTGTGAGGGAGGGCCCTGGGAGCTCCAGTAGTGCTAATAAAAAAACAGAAAGGAGAAAGAAAGCACATCTCATGACTCATATAGCGTGGCGGTTTAGTCATCCTTGTTGGGACCCACACTCATGGCTCTAATTCAACAATCACGTGGCAATGGGCCCACCACAAGAGTTGAATAGGTTCGCACGTAGATTTGCGTCCACGTGGACAACTTTCACGTGAACGGACCGTGCCCTCGTCGACCCAGTTCCCACCACTTGTCACTTAACCCACTACCTGCATGTCCTTTTCCCTCCTGTCTCAACTTCTTCAGTCTCCATTCTCCAACTTCAACTTTCGACTTTCAACTTTCAACTTCCACCTCCGTCTACTGGGAGCATGTACTGGGGCCCATCATCACCATACACATGACAGGCCGCCTATGTGTAACAAAGATGAATTGTATCTAATCCGCTGAAGGAGTCGGGAGAGTGGTCAGGACCATGATTCTTTTTTTTTTTTTTGAAATTAGAGGTATTGGTATCGAGTTTGGCTGATTCCTCCCACTTCAGGAGCTGAAGGTTGAGTCCACTTATACTACCACCTAAGGAGTTTTACTCGGCTTCTCTCTAAGTCCGGAGGGATTTAGTCCAACCTAAAGAGTTGGGAACCCTCCTCCGTTAGCAAAAAAAAAAAAAAAAATCAATCCAGTACCACTTTTTCCACAATGACTAAGGGTAGGTTTTTCTTTTTCATTTTTTTTTTCTTATATTGGGGACTGAACTCTTACACTCTCCTTCACACATCCATGTTTTTTCCCAATTAAGCTACAACTTGGGGATGATTAAAAATCGATTTATTTGTATAGAATATATAAGAATTTATGATATGAGCTCCACTAAACAATTATTAAAGAGGTGACGCATGAAAGATATGCGGTAAGGGGGAAGGATGTCAGGTGAAATGTAGGTGAGACCTTAGACTTTCATTGGTATTGAACTACTAAATGATAGATAAGTATTCATTTATCATCTTTCCCTGATTCGATTTCTAATAAAGGAGGGGTAATTTGGGGATCATTTTTGTGAAGTGATTGCTGACTTGATACACGCACTGGAGGAGCTAGGCTGATGACATTATGTAGGTTAATAAATTATTAGAGATACTCGTTTCTTAATTAAGTTATGTTGAGATTTATGGTTATGTTTTAGGCCTGTGCTTTCTATTTGGTTAGAGTCTTTATTTAGGTTATTTTAGTTTTTACTATAAATTCATATGATGTAATTCAGTTTAATAGGATGCAATAAATAAGGCTTCATTGTGTTCCCCCTTTCCTATCCTCCCTTCTCCTTCAACATTTTGGACATTCAACTATAAATACTCACTTTTAATCACTTATAATAATACAATCCCAGGTATTTAGTTACATGAAACAAATGGGCCCTATGAGTGTGCTTGTGCAAGGAGAGGATTTCATGATAAAGAGAGCAATTGTTTTAATTTTCTTGCAACCCATCATTTTGTTGTTTGGTTTGGCATGGTTTCCTACTTAGATCCAAAAAAAAAAAAAAAAAAAATGAAACAAGTTTTCTATATAAAGTGGATTTTGATATCCTACAAAGAAGAGTAGGAATTGTTCTCTTCCATTGAAATAGAACCCGCTGAGATTTGAATCCTCTCCTTGCACATGAGTCACAAAACTAACATTAGGGCCACATTTGTGCAACATAGAGGATACTATAGTCTCCGATCTTTCGCGCTCACAAAAACCCTTTCATTTGATTGAACAACTTTTTGGGAGAAAATTTGAATTATTACTATTTTTCTTAATTTCACAAGAAAATATTAATAGTCTATTTCTTTCATAGAACTTCTGACAGGTGTTTATAATATTGGGAATTCATAGATATGATGCAATGGCTTGTCGTCTTGGCGTAAGAAGTCTCAAAGAGCCTTTGGAATTCTTAGAATTTCAAACTCCTTTGTATTTTGAAATCCTCCACCAAAGACGGAGATTTATGAATTTCAACGAGGGGACAACTTTTGGAGCATTACCAAATTCTTCGGACATCAACTTCTTGAATTTTGCTAAAGAAATAAACCCTTAATTAATAGAGATATAGAAACTACTTCAGTGGAGCTCAAAATCATAGTGTTTTAACAAAAATATACAAAGGGTTGCCATTGTGACCACCCACTGATTCAATTAAATAATACAAGGATTTAGTTCATCAAGCTGAATTAAAGGCCTTGAGACTTGGGATTTGTCGGGGTCATATGCAATTAAATTAATTGGGTTGGGGAAAACGACAAAGGAGTCGGTGTCATTCATGTGGGCCTCTCTGTTGACGAAGCAATTAATGCACCGGCCATATATTATATGATAAAGCTATTTGCAACTTGTTTATGCTTTATTAATATGAAATCATGATTAATTAGGTCAAGTCGGGATTGGTTTTTCTACTGTTCTTTCAAGTCTAATGTTTCATTTTTTTTTTCTATTCTGGTGGTCCCCATGTAAAGTTTCGACCTTTATAGTTTGCAGGGAATTACAAGTTTTCTGCAGATTATTATATTGTAAATCAGGGTTATTATATACAAGTAAGTGTTAGTTGATAGTTGATACTCTACATTGGTGGGTTTTCTTTTCCTTTCATCAGGAATCTTGATTTGTTAATATGGACTGAGGAACATGAACATACTTTACATGAGGTGATGGATATAATGAGTGCAAGCATCATCTTCGTATAATTTAATACTAATACATTTGATAATCTGGTAGTGAGCTTTTCTTTTCTTTTCTTTTCTTTTTTTTTTTTCCAGCACAGTCTTCACCCTGCAGTCTTGGTTCAGTTGGCTGCAAATTTTTTTCATGCTTGAACTAAATACGTTGAGGTCTATAATCATCTTGTTTAAATAAGGATTTCTGAGCTTAATGTTTGATCTCTCTCTCTCTCTCTCCTTTAAGTAGGTCACACAAATTCTTATCCAGAATTTGTCATCTCTAAGATTAAGGATTTTGATTCCAAGCTCTCAGGAAATCAGGCTGTTCTTTAACATGAGCGATGCAGAATAATTTAACATCAATGTTAAAGTAACTTTGATTTGGTTTCCACATTAATCATGTGAAACACTGTTTTGCTCCTTTTGGAATAAGTTTTTGAAAGTGCCCATGCATGGGGGCTTGTAATACGAACTTTTTTTTAAATTATAAATATGATCTATATTGGATAATGCAAAAGTGGGGCTCTATACAAATTAAGTTTTTGGCAAGCATCGCAATTTATGACCTTTTCTCAGTTTTTATTTATACTTTAAGTACCTAATGTACAATGGGACTTATTAGACTCAAACTCACAGTCTATCATGTTGTCTTCTCCAAACAGCTGAACTATAGCATTATGACATCAACAAACCCTTTGGAGCACATGAGATAATCTTATGGTGAGCTCACCGAACACACACACTTAGTGGGGTTGTAACACTAGAGGGAGACCCCTCGTTAGATATATCACATAGCTTGATTACTTGTCACAATAACACAATGTTGCACTCGTTGTAAGTGCTATTGAATAAATTATCCAGTGGTGTTGGTTAGATGTCAATGAAGAACATCATTTTAATCCTTTCCTCTCACGTCTTATACCAACAAAACCTGCAGTAACTTGCTAACAACATGTCGGTAAATGAGCATAGTTAATTCTTGGAATGATCTTTGATCCTAATATGCAAAAGCTCAGATTGGTAGGGGAAGTTTTCAGTAGTGCGAGTTTGTTCGAGTCTTACCTCTCTTAACGAGAAGCGGTGTAAACCACGATGCTACCATAGGAGCTCGTAAATTGTGATATAGTGGAAGGTGCTCATTGTTGTAATGTGACTTAACAAGGTAATGGGTTAAACTCATACTTTCAATTGAAAAAAGGGAAAAATAAAAAAGTTTAAACCATCACCATTGGAGCTGTGAATAAATATTGCACGTGTCCAACATGAATATATATTTTATTCATTTTACGCTTCATAAGTGTCTCAGCTTTTCTTGAATTCCTTCTTCTTGCATCCTGTCTACAAAAGTTCGCACCTTACAAATGTTTATTAATTATTCATGTTTCAAATATCTTGACGACCAGTTATATATAAATAGCCAAGTAACAGAATGTCGACAGAGATGTTAAGTACACGATCATGGATAACTTAGTTTTTAATCCACCTTAATTAAGAAATATGAATCAAATGAACCCACGGTCAATGTGGGAGTTACAGATGTGAAAAGAGATATAGTAATAGATAACATGATGGACAACTATTCATCATAGCAAAAAATAAAAAATAAAAAAGCAATAAAGTATGCTAAAATCCAATAAACTAAATAAAAACCACCTTACTTTTTTTATGGCTACAAAGCACTAAAAAAGGAAACATTAAACTGTACTGTCTACCTCTAAAAACAACCAAGAGTCAACCATTTAAATGATTGGGGTCCAAGTGTCAGTTAGTGTTTCTCCAATCCCTTATTTATTCTCATATATCAAACTTGTGGTTACTATAATTTAAAGAAATGGACACAAATATAAAAACAAAACAAGTCATAGGATATGTTGGTGTGGCCAGATTTTTCCTGGGTAATATTTTCTAAAACATATTTTAACTGGAAAGTATGCTATGCCTCTCTCTCTCTCTCTCTCTCTCTTTATATATATATATATATATATATTTGTATATATTAGATTTTTTTTAAAAAGGAAAATAAAGCAGTAGATTGATTGGTATGTTATATATCTTTTTCATATGTACTAGGTTTTATATATTGAGAGGGACGTTCAGATATCTCCTTTTTTTTTACTGTAGCTCCAGGTACTTTTAATGGACTTAATTATAATTTCAAACGTGTTGTTCTCTTTTCCATGGAAGTTAACATGCACATCCCACCGTTAAATTTAGTGGCCAGGTTTTTTGTGGGTCCCATCTTATCTGCTTGATCTCTATTTCTGGAGGAACCAGCTAAGAGAGGTAGAAGTGGTGATTGGGTTGTTGGATGAGGATTGTATAAGGGTGGAGGTTGTCCCATCTGTGGGATTAGGGAGGCATGATGATCGACAAAGATGGGAAGAAGATGATCAACTGGTATTGTGGGGCCCACCATTTTTTTTTTTATATTATATTATTGTTTCCACTCTCCCTGCGTGGGAGAGAAGGAGGCTTTTAATGTCAGGACAGGCCTGCTGTTGCTGGGGAACGCTGAAATAGATAAGCATGACCAAGTACCGATAACCTGACAATATCCACGTGTCTGACAGCTGCGACTCTGCCAGCGAGATTTGACCTGTTGACCACACGTGATGAGGAGATGGGTGCAGAAGCAGTGCGGTGCACCTGAGTGCGAGAGCGGGAAGTTGAAACTTATCCCCACCCACACATCTTTCTTAATCATCAATTGATCATGTTGTTTTGATGGAAGAGGATCCCCTGTCTGGTTCAAACAGGAAAATCTGTCTGGACCAATGAAGGAGTGCCACATGGAAGCAAATTTCTTTTTTTTTTTTTTTTGAGTGGAGGAGATGATATGACATCTCCCACACATGTGGCACCCCTATTTGGACCAAACAGGGGATCCGCTTCCTGTTTTGATAGACATGGAAAGACATCATTTATTAGAAGGTGGCTGATTAATAATCAAATAAAAGGCCAGTTTAGTGATCTTTATTCTAAATTTCAGCCAAATTTTACTAATAACGATTTATAAATAGAATTTATGTAGCTGATCCAACATAGTTGTGACAAGGTTTTACTATCACCGCTATTAATGTCACAGTTCCTTTTGGCTATCTTGATTAGTAGGAATGATTTGATTATAAAGAATTATTAAGAGTTTGTTGAATTAGTGTTTGTTTTTCTTTGGTACCCCAGCTATGGTGCTGAGACTTAATTGAGAGTCTACACACGAGAACACAGTCCATTCATAAAGGAAGGGCGCTGGCACACGAAAGAAGAAGGTCCACATAAGTGGGAAAGGAGCCCGCACAAGCGAAAAAGGGGAGGCCTATCCTGAGTTTGAACACTGGGCAGCGAGGTGAAAACTCCCACACCTTACCAATTCCACTTGGATAATCGCTTGAGGTAAGACCAAATCAAATATTGAACTAACACCTTAACATCAACCCAAATCAAGCTAGATTGTGGGGCAGTCTTGTTTAGACCAATTGATTCTAAACTAGCTCTGGACTAGTGATCGAAGTGGTTATAAGAGATAATTCACACTAATAGAGGTGGGTACTTGAAGTTTTTAGAAATATAAGTATAAAAACTTTTTTTCTTTCTTTATTAGTCTGAAAGATACTTTTCTTCAAACCAAAAGATTAGAGCTTCACCAAAATTATCAATAAGATGATACTTCAAATGACATTGAATTGAGATAATCTCATCATCAACATAAATTCAGAGATCTGATAAGGAAAGTCATAAGTCAAAGGAGGGACAAGGCACTTCATCATCAGTGGGTTCATCACCATCAGCACTAGCAGGCTCTTTGTACAACCCAGTTTTCTATTGTAGGTGTTATCTAATCAATCATACTCAATCAAATAAGATTGTAATGCATGATTCTCTCCATTCCATATATACTGACGTGATGTGCTTATCTGCAATCCTTGTTGACATGGTGTTGAAGGAGATGGGCCCTTTGCTAGTGCTGTTGGTGATGAACCCACTGATAATGAAGTGCCTTGTCCCCCCTTTGACTTATGACTTTCCTTATCAAAATCATCATATAAGGAAGATAACTTAAAATCCAAACGTCACTCTAATTTAATTGATTTATAATCCCAAACAATTCATTAGTGAACAACTTCTAGTCGTCAGAGTCTATTTAATAAGTAGAACTTCTTAGACGCATTAGCCAATGCCTGGAAGTTTTGATTTACTGTTATATTTTGTCCTTTGAATTCTCTAGCTCTCTTTTTGAAAGAGGAAGTTTTTAAAAGCTAGCTTCTGTAAATTGCCTAAACCAGCCCAATGGATTTTCCTCATCATTGTATCGTAAATTAAGGTCCAAGGATAGCTAATAATTAAAGTCAAATAAACGTAATCTTAAGATTTCATTTTTTAAAATAAAAACTGAAAACGAAAATTGACAAAATCCTATTGAACGAAATTGGCATCCTTCCACTTGTATTGTCTAATTAAAGGAAGTCTGCTTGGCCGAATCTTCTATGCGAATTTCGTTTTTTGGTAACCAAGCTATGGGGCTGTGACCACGTGAGAGTTGCACATGCGAGGTGATGGGAAGTTGTACATGCAAAGAGACAACTCACATATGCAAGTAAGGAGGAAGCAAGCGAGGTTAGAAGCGTGGACCTTTGAATGAGGTATGCTGCTCTTTACCACTAGGATAAAGGGTTGTTCTCTTGTGCAATAAAATTTAGAAATCAATTGAAAGCACCAATGAAAGAAAAATAAAATAAAATAAACATTTTTCCAAAAACTTTTTTTTACAATTTTCCTCACTTTAACAGTGGATAATCTCTCATCTAGTTGTCTTCAACTAAATATCAAACGAGATTTTACCTTTGTCTCAATAGCTACTGCGAATCTGCATTTCACTTTCCTTCGCTCAAACACTAGCTTAGAGTCATGCGTCTTTGGGAATTTTTATCTTTCTCCCGACAGAGGTTAAAAATGGATATATACCTGTAGTGTTCTGCAAGCATTCCATCTTCGAGTGCTTTGAATGTTTGTATAATTGTTTTCTCTGCAAATATCGGAAAGAAAAGTGTGATGTTTCTCAATTGAATTTTTTTTATGGTTTGGTGCAAATATTTTTCTCAATATAATCTTTCGCAAATATAGAATAAGTGTTCTTCGACCGAACCATATGCAAGGCAAATCTTTCTACAGAGAAACGCTTCGGTTTCTGGAGACCTACACAAATGTGTCCTAAATATATTTTCATGGCATGTAAAAGGAAATGATCGAGTGTGACCCGCATTAGATGCATATTAGGGCACTAAGCACCTCTTTGCACCTCCAATTATTCTCGATAGAGTCTTCATCAAATAGCCTGATAAAATCACATCAAATTGACAAATCTGAACCGTTAATCAATTACTATCCCACTAAGTAACCTACCTGCTACTATACATTATCAGGAAGCTAATTGTAAGTGAGAGAAATTAGGAAATTAGGTATTAGGATCATCCAAACGAGTTCAATTGCATATAGGCCTATCAATGGGTGAGGTGGATCTTCAAAAGGTGTTGCCATTCCCAATAAATGTAAGTCGTGGTGACAATATATATGTGGTGCCAACTAAATTTAATGCATTATAAGTTAGTGTGCAACTGCCAGCATTTGGATGTATCACACCAGTCTAAACCGTTCATTCAGGCTAGCCCACTTTATGTCAACGTCCTATGGAAGTATTTGTGCAACAAGTGGACTTCCATTATCACAATAGAGCTACTCTCCCATAAGAAATAAAAAAAAAGAAACTTATAGAGAAAAATCAATTTAGATTTCACCTTTTCTTTGTAGAAAAACTATTGAACCAAATAACAGAAATTGGACTGCATGGAAAATCAAAAGATACATTCTTGCAGTACTTTGTTTTTACATAAATTTCCTATATTGAAAAAGGATATATGCTGTAGACTTTATTTTTCTACATTTTCGGGTTTTAATGTTGGGTGTCCTGAAAACTTTTTTTTTTTTTTTTTGCAGAGAAATGTGCTTGGAACTTTGTGTAAGATTGTATAAAATTAGTCCGTATCTTTTGAAACAGAATCTGCCTCTTGCAAAAACTTGCTGAAAATCATTACACCTTTTAAGAATAAAAGGCGAAATGCTAAAATGGAACAAAAGAAAACCACTCTCCCTTGAAAATCACCATTTTATTTTCTATAAAAACTGATCTAGATTGTGTTTGTGCAACGAGAAGAATCTGCAGCAGAGAGAACTTATTCTGATTTTCAATGTAGCCTCCTGTTTGGTTGTTTGGTGTGATACATTTTTCTAGTGAAAAAAAAAAAAAGAAAGTGAGCTAGTTTTTCTAGATAGAGAAGATTTTGTTTTATATGTGGGGTAGAATGCATGATTCCTCCCTTGGAGAAATGAAAATCCAAGGAGAACAAAATGCTTTTGCCACACAAACATATCCTAAACAAAGATAGCATAAAAAGATGGTATATATATATATATAGACACACACACACACACATAGGAGCATCTCCTAACTTACTAGGAGAGATAGGGGTGGGAGCCCTCATAGTTAAGTTGTTGGCATTGGTTATAAATGTGAGGGCTATGAGGGTTCCCACCCCTATGTCTCCTAGTAAGATGGAAGATGTTCTCATAGGAGCATCTCCCACACACACACACACACACACACATATATATGAGCACTGAAATAATGCTGAAATAATATTGGTTCCACAAATCAATATATATATATATATATATATATATATGAGCAGGACTCTTATAAGCTGTAGTTTAACTTATCATAAACTGGAATAATGCTAGTTCCACAAATCAAAGTTGATTACATCTGTTTTTTGCATGATGTAACTGAAAAATCCAATTCTGATTGGATTTATCTTGATTTTGAAACCGCTCATCATGCAAAAAACAGCATAATCGTCTTTGATTTATGGGACCAGCCATGTTTCAGCTTAGGATAAGCTAAGCTGCATCTTATTATAACTGACTCCTATATATATATATATATATATAATATAACTGATGAATGTGTTGTGTGTTACTCACATTGATTGATTAATGGAATCTTTTAGCACAATTAATGTATCAAACCATGCTCTAATTTAGCGCCTTCGATTGCGCCGTAAATCATTTGACCAATGCGATTATTTAAACTGATCATGTGATTTGTGGCATGAACTAAATGGACGGTTTAGATCTACAGAGCAAACTGAATGAATGGTTTAGATCAACGATATGGACACTCCACCTGTGAGGATGCGATTGGTGCACCATGAACCCAGAGCACTAATAATTTGATACATTTAGTATTCACTAATCAAATTCATATAGTATTGTACAGCTCTAATTACATAACTCACACACACACACACCCTATATTGTATTGTATTAGTAATATTGTATGGGAATATAATAAAACATTAGCTTCTTTTTATGAATTTTTTGCAAATTGTATTCCTGATAGGCATAACTTTGTCTTATTTAATTGCTTGTGCTTTTAATCCTTTACAGCAAGCTTCCCACCATCTCTGGCTTTCCTTTTTCTTCCTCAAAACCCCTCCATCTCATCTCTGGCAGTGGCTCTCTGCAATATAAAGCTCGTTTCGGACATCAACAACAACCGATTCCTCAGGAAAAGAACACTTGCCATTTCCTATGTCTGCAGTTTGCACTGATTCCGTTTCCTGTCTGTCTTGAAATTCTCTTGGGGGTTCTTTTTCTTTCTTTGTAGGGTGGAGAGATCTCTTTGTTTCCTTTGCTTCTTAGACTTTTGGGGTAAGAGAGACTCAAAAGGTTTGGTAGCAAGAACTTGTCAGTCTTGCCTTGCTTTGGGGTCTTGAGAGTTTTGGAGCCTGATTAATTTGTGAGGGTTTCATGTAAACGCATAGTTACCAGCTCTTGATTTCTAGATTTTGACCTATTTTATAATATTAATACTCGGGTTTTGGATCTTTAGTGTTATTGATATGGGGAAGAAAAATGGGTTGTAGAGATTTCATTTGATTATTATAAAAGAGGAGCTAAAAGGAGGTAGAAGTTAGAACCGCCTTGTGTTGGTTTTTTGGCGATTGGTCGTTGCTTTTTGGCTTTCTCTTTTATTATATCTTTGAAATGCTGGAGTTAGTGGGGAAGAAAAACATGGGTTGTAAGGAGATCTTGAGTGCTAGCACTTGGGTTTGGATTTGAGACTTTTGTTTAACCTTTGGTTTATTGAATTGGTTGAAGAAATCTGGGTTGGAGAAAGAAGATTACAAACGGCTCTTGAGAACTACTCTGTGCGTGAGAGAGAGAGAGAGAGAGAGAGAGGAAAATAAAAGCTGGCAAGCAAGTGGTGGGAGAGAATAGATGTGGCGATGGCGGGCTTGGAACCAGGTCCAGGTTCTCGCTACGTCCATCAGCTTCTCAGGCCTGAACTCCAGCTCCAAAGATCTTCTTCACAGCATCAGGACGATCAAACAACGGCCCAAATGACCGATGCAGAGGATTCCCCGGAGAAGGAAGCCAAACCCGACAAGGATGCCGCCCCATCAAGCTCCGGTGCATCTACTAGCACCACTCGCCGGCCCCGTGGGCGTCCCCCAGGCTCCAAAAACAAGCCCAAGCCTCCCATCATCGTCACCCGTGACAGCCCCAATTCTCTCCGATCTCATGTGCTTGAGGTCTCGGCTGGGGCCGATGTTGTTGATTGCCTCTCAACCCATGCCAGGCGCCGGGGCCGAGGGATCTGCGTCCTCAGCGGCAACGGGTCAGTAGCCAATGTCACCTTACGCCAGCCAGCAGCCCCGCCGGGTAGTGTTGCAACGCTTCACGGTCGGTTTGAGATACTATCACTAACTGGCACCGTTTTGCCACCGCCGGCGCCACCGGGTGCAAGTGGGCTGACAATTTTTCTAGCGGGTGGGCAGGGTCAGGTCGTCGGAGGGAGTGTTGTGGGGCCACTGGTGGCGTCGAGTCCAGTGCTTCTGATGGTGGCTTCGTTCGCGAATGCGGTGTTTGAGAGGCTGCCCTTGGAGGAGGAGGAGCAGCCAGTGCAGGTGCAGCAGGCAGCCTCTCAGTCGTCAGGTGTTACCGGCAGCGGCAGTGGAGGCGGTGCAGGGGCCCAGATTGGTGATGGTCCTGTTCCTTTTTATAATTTGGGTGCCAATATGGGGAATTATCAGTTTCCTGGAGATGTTTTTGGTTGGGGTGGAAATGTTGCCAGGCCACCCTTTTGATGACTGTCATCTTATAGTGGTGGTGGGCTTTGATTTTCATAAGGGCTGATTTACTTCTGTCGAGATAAATAAGAAGAAGAAGAAGGAGAAGAAGGATTAGAAGATGAAGAACTATGTGGCAAGAAGGCTGAAGGCTGTAATTTCATGTAGGAATATGTAGATTTTCTGAAGCAGGAAGAGGAAGAAAGTATATGATTTTAGAGAAGACAAGGGAGCCCAAAACAAGTGAGAGATAGATCTGCGGACTTCTCAAGGTCAGTAAAAATCAGAAATACATGTATAAATCACAGCGATTCTTTTCTTTTTTACTTCTTCTTCTTGTATGTCATGTACTGATTTCCAGATGCAATGTAGAGAAATCTGTTGTCGAACATCTCTAGGTTTTCTTTTTTCATATTGAATTATGCCCTTGTTTCATCTCTTTAGTATATCTCTTGCTTCATCCTATAATCCATCTCCTTGGGTTGGAAGAAAAAACAGCTTCTCATTTATAAATTCCATGTCATCCAAAAGAAGAACACATTTTGTAGCATCTGAATCTTCAAAGAAACTAAATTACTAGAACAATCTTGTTCTGGTTCTAAGAACAAGATTATTCTAGAGCATTTTCCTAGTCAAAGTAGAAAAGTTTTAATTCTCATCTTTGGATGATTATATTAAAATAATTAACAAGTTGTAGATTGTTGGGTTGGCTTTAATCTCTCTACAGCATTCCCACTTGTCTGTAGACTGTTCATTTATGCATTTATTTTTTACCTTTTAATGATTTTTATTCCATTTTATGGTTGTTTACCATTTAGCAAAAAAAAATTCCATTTTATGGTTGCCAAATCAAATTTTAATGGCGAAGAAGCTCGGAAAGGCTCCTTGTTTTCTTTCTTTTTTTGTCTCTCTCTAGCAACCCTAGTTTTCATGTGTGAGAAGGGATATGAAGTGCAGCTCTCTCTGGAGCTCTGCCAACTTCCATTTTGCTGACCAGAAGTTACAGGAGTAGGACAAGGAACAATAAACTTCTCTTGTCATCTTCTCCTCAAAGTACAGAAGCTGCCCTGCAGACATTAACTTCAGTCTGCATGAATCTAAGCATCTGTATTCCACCACTATAAGTGCATTTGAGGGAGGGGAATTTGTGTCAGTCTCTCAAAAGAATCTCCTTCCACTTCTCCAAAAATAGAGAAATAAATAAAAAGAAGGGTCCACTTGCCAGAAGCTGAAGAACAAGAACCTGGAACTCAGGAACTTTAAAACTTGAAAGTTATTACTATCCCTGGAGTTTGCCCTTCTTTGGAACATGGGGTTTCTTATATTATTCTGTATCTTTTTTTTTTCTCCTCCTGCCGTTTCTACTGTCTGGTCTAACTTAGATTCTATAATTACATTTAACTCTTAATTATCAAAGTTTGACATATTTTTTTTCACTCTAGCAACCTCTTTGTCTTTTATAAATGGAATTTAGCTCTGAGATTAGGACATGCTTGACAAAAACCAACTAAACTCCATGGAATAGGTCTTATATATAAAGGGATTAATAGTAAAGGATCAAAGAGGATACCTGAAAGTGACATCAAATTTCTCATCTTTGTCTGGAAATGGTTGCCCCCCTTCACACTAAAGAAAGTGAACCACGTGAATTTGATGTGTGGGTCTTTATCCATGATTCTCCATCTTCGAACCCTCGTGTTTCATTCACTTTCCTAGGAATTATTTATAATGTAATAAAATCTATCTTCATTAGCAGTAAAACCCTACTCTCAATACAAGATCGGCTAAAGAGTTCTCCTACAAAACTCTTTAACAGCTCCAAGATAAGACCACAGAACTTACTTATATACAGTTGAAAAAAAAAAAAAATAAAGCTCCTCTCTCTCTCTCTCTCTCTCTCTCTCTCTGCGCGTGCGCATGCATGTCTCTATAATACACATCTTTCAGATGAACACAATTACATAGAACTCAATAATATGCCTAATATTCTCCTTGTTTCTTCATCAGGAGTATTGTAGTTTCTTCTAATATCAGTGTTGAATATGCCATGTGAAACTTGTGAGTTCAAATATCCTCTCATTTCGTATTCCAAGTTTGTGCCTTTTGGTCTTTTGTTGCGGGAGGCTCTCGAAAGTAGTGTTGTACTTAAAACACAATTTCATTAGCAAATATGCCAACCAAGTTACAAACATAAGTTCAGACATTTATTAACCCATACTTAGGAATAGATGTGTGCATTACGATAATACATCCAGAAATTTCCTAGTAATGAACTTAGGATATAGACACCGGTCCCATTGTGTATTTTTTGATATTGTCTACTTTAAATAGTCATCTGGAGTGGAATTCTTACTTGTTCATGACATTCTTAAAAGAAATCCTTCTTTATTTTCATCCTTCTTGTTTCTATTGTAACAACTTGAAAAACAAATTCTAATTATTCCGGTTGTTTCATCTGCAAAATATTCTACTTGTTTATCAAACCTAACTGTTTCAAAGATTATTAGTGCATGATGACAATCTATACTAAATATGGATGTCAGCATTAGATAATTGTTGCAAGGCTATTTAGATGTTTGCCCATAATGATTTAACACTAACCTACTGTCTTTTAGTAAACAATTGGAAGGGCAATGCTAGCACCAGTCGGTGAAATCAATGGCTAGGGCTGAGCTCAATAAGGGGGAAAAATTAAACAACATAAAGTAGAAATATTGGAGAAAATTAAATCCTCATATCAACCAAACGAAAAAATTTGCTAGGGAATTTACCAATTATATATAATCCTTATAATTTCATGACTGTTACTATTAGCCAGATTTTAAAATTCCATGATACTGTATGCTGTTAAAATTACAATAGCAATCCAATTACACCAGGATCAGTTTTTCTTTTTTTTTTTTTTTTGCTAATTGGTAAATTTGTATTGAAAGAAAGAAAAGGGCAAAGCCCAAGGACAAAGAGATGAGAAGAAAAAATACATCCAATGGAAAGCAAACTGAAAGGCCAGCCCTAAAACAGGGAGGGTTAAAACCAACAAAAAACAAAATAAGAAGAAACAAAAACCTGTAATACTCCTTGAAGCTCTGAAAAGGATAAATTCCAGGCTAGAGTAGGGAAGAGGCTACAAAGCAGAAAACACCACTGCTGGAAACTGAAGCTCACAGCACATGATTACGATGAAATGCATGAATATGCATTGACAGCAATTAATCCCATCTTGGAAGGCAACAGTTCAAACGACCATGTATTTAATGGCAGATTTAGTTGCATAGGAAGAGATACATTCTTCTGATCCTGCAATTCTCCTTGAGGCTCTGAAAACAAAAGAATCCAGGCCAAAACAAAAGAGGGAGCTAGAAGCAATTGTCACAGGAGAAGCTGCAGCAAGAAACAAATAGCACCTTTCTTTCTAATTAGAAAAGACTTCCCTGCCGGCCAAACAGGATCAGTTTTAATGATCAAGTATTTTATCTTTGCATCCCTTTGGATTATGATTCGCAACTTCATGATACTCTCTAACAAGTCATAACTAGTGAAGTAGAGTGAAAAATAACTACAATTATATTAGTAGAGATCCTCTTCAATCATCATCAAAGCCCTATTACTTTCTATCATGACTAAAAGGTCCCTATAGTACATAGTTAGCATGGAGTGGACTTCTGACAACACAAGAATGACTTGTGAGAGCCTTTCACACACACACACACACACACACACACACACACACACACACACCTTCTAACTTTGATCCTATATCTAAAAGAAGTTAGATATTGTAAGTGCCTAAATCGATACGGACTTGTTTCGATGGATGTAAAACTTCTTGGGAAGGATCAAACGCCTAAAACCTGAAAGGAGAGAGAAGAACGAAGGTCAGAGACCCTGGCTGTACTCTGCCAAAGGCACTCTGATGCTCAAATTAGTTCAATAACTAGACGAAAGGTGAGTGGGCAGAGAGAAAAGGCTGAATTTGGAGTATATGTCTGTGTATGTATGCGTACTTCTTCTGGATTAGTTCTTTGCATATATATAGGGCGGGAGTCCTATGACCCTTGTCCTGATTTGGAGGTAGAGTCACATCGGACCTTACCTAGGAAGGAAAGTCCTATCGGACCTTACTCTGGAAATAGTCTCATCGGACCTTACCTGATCTCTCAGATTGCGGGTTCCGCTCTTTCAAGGATTATAGATGTGACTACCGGATAAGGATAACTCCTTATCTCTACCCGGTACTTATCTTTATCTCTCAACACGTTCCGTAACATGGTTGAGTCTTTATAGGAATGCAATTGTAACTGACCGAGCATCGGTATTCATCTCGGTTAGTCGAACCGAACTGAAGATGATACATGGACGCATCATGGCACTATTGCCGAGCTGTATAAAACCGAAGTTAAGATATGCCGAGCTGGTACTTTTACCGAGACTAGGATAAACTTGATATTTTGAAAATGTCCCACACAGATATCACAGGAAAAAAGGAATAGATATTAGGAAAAGAATCTCATCACTGGTTTAAATGAGCCCACGAAAAATCCCAATGGAATATGGTATGAGGAAGTTGATACGTACGTAGTAATGCCTGAAGATAACCTTAGCTTAGAAGATAGAATGTACACATATATAGATGGGAATCTGTTTCTTAACATGGATGTGCAGACTGAAAAGAAGGGATATAGTAAGAAAGAAATGTATAAGAGGAATGGATACTCAGGTGGGCCAATAGAATAGAAAACATAAAGTAGGCCATTTGAGGTTGATTTAAGCACATGCATGGAAGATCATAAAGAGCCACATTACTAAGATTCAAGCGCTTTAAACTTTTGAAATTAAAAGGTAGCGATTTGGTGCCTATAGTGTGAAATGAGGCTCAGATAATGAAATGCATTTCTCCAATGGTGATTATAAATATCTAACTTGAATCAAGATAATCGCCAAGGGTTGGAGCAAAGAAGGTAGCGATTTGTTTGATTGAGAAGTAACAGAAAAGAAGGGATTTTAATAGGGATAATTTGTGGAACTTTCAAAGCAACCATAGACAGATGACATGAGGCTTGTCTTTTTATATGTTTTTGTTTTCTTAAGATATTTCAGAAGGTTTAGGCTTACATAGATCATGTGGATCTTGAGCCATAGATTTGTGATGAGTGGGCAGCCCTTTGACGGGGATGATCATTTTACCATGATTAGGGCTATGATGTACCTTGAGCTTCACCATATTAGGAAGCGTATAACCCTTAGTGCCCATAACCTCATCTCAGCCATCTCGATTCCGCTCCGAAAACGCGAATCGGCACTTTCGGAACGGATCAGTCTTCGGAACGCGGTTCAACCATTTTCCGGGTGGGGTTCAACCATCCTCGGAACGCTGTTTGACCGAATATGAAGCGAACCATATAGAATTTTAGTTTTTTGTGCATTTTCGTTTTTTGAAAAGGTTGATATTTATCTTTTGAATGAAGAAATTTCTTTTGACTTATTAATTATTGTCTATTTTATGTAATAAAATTGCAAAGTTAAAATTTTTCTCTATTTTTTATGCTTGAATATATGGATAAGATATATTTGCGCTCATTAGTTAGTTATTTATAAACCCACAAGTACTATGTTGTAGAAGCGCTTTGGAGACGCTTCGGATATATAATTATTTTAAAATTTAGCGTTTCGGCGCTCTACTCCCGCTCCACGCTATAGGCACTTAATTATGTATAACCTATTGATGTGTAGAGACTAAAGAAGCTATGGGAAAAGAGGTGGTCTTTTTTTTGTTCTTCTCTGGGAAACAAAAGGTCTCTCTAACAAAAGGAAAAGTCAGAGATGGGTGAACCTTTCCTTTGCTCTATTAAAATGGGTATTGCTTCGTATTCTTCCTGGGTTCTGCAATAATAAATCTCATCAAGCTTCTCTTGTACAAGCTTTCATGGCTGGTATATATGTTTTGCTTGTTTAATACCTGTCCCTCTTAGAAATGCATGCATGATTCTGGAATAGAGAAACCCTCTAGATTCCTCATACTTGAGACAACAGGGGTATGTTTTTTGCTTGTGGCATAACACTGATCTCCCTTAGAAACTTGTTTAACCCTGGAACAGAGGACACCCAAAGATACCTTACATTCTTATGTTGTATCATACGTTACATTTCTTATGTTGTGTCATTGTCTCAAATTTTCATTAACTGGTTTCTGATATAGCCTCTTCCTCAGCTACCTGTAAAGGTCATCACTCACATCTTCTGTGACATAAGATGGTTGTGTAAATGCTATCTACTATTTTCTGATTTAGAAAACAAGATTATTACCTTCGATTTGCAGAAATCTAACCAATCAAACCGTATTGTACCTAATAGTGTTATGAATCAAGAAAAGACACTTAGAAGCACTAACATTAGGTATGCAGGTTGTGGTTTCCATCACAAATCCAGGGACAGCCTAACGCTCGCTGATAAAATAATTTTTAGAGCTTGCTCATGTTCTTGCGGATGTGGAACCAAAGAATGATGCAGGGGTCATACCATAAAATATAATTAGATGAGACTATGTGAAATTTTATGTTTGATAAAAATTGTTGCTGTGTATGTTGTTGATGTAATTTGAATGGTTAAACCAAAATCCTGATCAGAAAAACCCAGTCAAATGACTTTAAGCCCATTGATGATATAATACCACACAACTTATTTTGTCCCATTGCCACAATTATTGCCATCAGGAAACTATTTTGTATCGATGTCAAAACCAGGTCAAAAAGGTTCAGTTAAGGGATGGATCCCCCACGTCAAGATAACATCAGCAGTCCCGCTCTGTTCTGACGGCTTCCAGTTCCAGTCCCCGTGTTCGAACTTCGAATTGAATTATGTTTGGCGCTCCAGGCAAAAGCCAAGTGGGAGGGTGCCCGTCAACTTGGCCATGGGCCAACCTGTCCGACCCATATTATTATATCAGATGAAGATAACCCTTTTTCCCCCCCACGTGATGTTTGAATGATTACAAAAAATAATAAATATTAAATCAGTTGAAAAGTTAATGGTTCAGGTTGTGCATTGTAAAGTAAACTTCGTTGCCTTTACTTTTCATGGGATAAAATAATTTGAAGTGAGATGAGAAGTTAAGAACAAGTGTACTATCCACTTTATTTGTATTTCCTGAAATAAATTTCCTTTTATTATTATTATTTTTTTTTTTTTGAGTTTGCCCAGTGGCCGGAAGAAGAAAGCACTGTTTGGAATCGCTCTTGTACAGGGGCTATGGGAACGGGAGCAGTCCTCGTGATTCCCCTAAAATAAAATTTCTTTACAACCAAAAAACGTAAACGCAAAATTTCTTAGCATACAGGATTTGCTTTTGTACTTGTTGTGACCAACTAAATATGGTTAAATTAAAAATAAAAAAAAGTGGCAGTTGAGATTATTTACTTTCCCAAAATAAACATTTGTGATAACATTTCCAGTTTTCACTTCGCCTTTTCTAAAAACCAAACATTACTCTACCAACACACTTATGGTTGAATGGAACTGGCACCTCACAGTCACACACATACCCAATGATCATCCCTAGGTGTTCAGGCTTCTTATATATAGCAGCATTTCAAACACTCTGCCCAAAACCAGCCTCCACGACTCATATTACTTGGTATGCGCTTCACAGCACATGACGTGGCTCCACCATCCCCTGCAACCAGGCCGGCCATTCAACTAACACCTGTGGCCGACGACAACAACATTCGCCTCTAATTTTTCACGAGTTCTACTGATGCTAAGATACAGATGGCTCTAATTTCTAAAACTCTAGACAGATGCAACACGCACAATTGCACAAATATTTAAAAATAATAATAATAATAATAATGAAAATGTTCAATACCTAGACTAAAGGAGGTTCTCACAATGGTGTTCCATTCATACATACCCAACCGGTATCTCCAGACTCCAGGCACTGTAATATGTAGAACCTCACAAAAAAATGACTAAAATAGATTATATAAAAGTAGAATGATCAACAACTTAGTACTACATAAATGCCAATGTAGAGTCACAATCCATTCCTTCATTATATTTATCGCACTTGGACATTTTACTACTAAATCCAGGTGTGATGACTTGGACCCCAAAGCCTAATAAATGGTTATTAATATGAAAATAACAACGAATATATTCGCAGAATTACCATCTCCTTGAATAAGGAGAGTAATGGATTTGGGGACTTTTGACGAAACAACAATCTGGAGAAGCCAATATCGACTTTCTTCATTTTATAGATTAGCCTTTGTCTTCATTGATAGCTTTGATAGCTCCTTATTGGCATATGAGGATAGTCAATCACACTTCCCTGCCTGAGCTCCTACTTCCTGCAGATAGTGTTCTGCATCCAATGCTGCCATGCATCCTGCATCGTCACACCACAGATAATTAAAACTACTATAGAAAATGGAGAAATGTTAAGAGGTCAAGCAACTTGAACAATGACCTCATATAGAGAGATAAGGTCCTAAACAAATGCACCATTCAACATGCAGCCAATTTATTATCATCATAGCTTTATCCCATCTATCTTGGGTCAGCTCAATGCTTTTTAGTTCAGAGCAAAAATAAAGCTATATTCAATAATACCGTTCTAGCTTTCATAATTGTGTCTAATGTGGCTAAATATTGGATGGCTAAAACACTCCAACGGAGGCAATTCACAAGTGTGGTCAGGTCTACCTACAGACAAAAATTATCAATGGTGTGGATGCTGGAACCAGGCACAGAGGCATGAAGTCAAAGGCTGGAGATTATACCTATTCGGCTATTCCTTAGGTCAAAAGATAATATGACAGCAAAACATTCAATAGCCCAACCAAATTATAATCCTTGAAGGCCTTTTCAGATCACAGTAATGTGTCAGTTCTTGTGATAACCAGACAATACTTCATGTCTGATTTGGAGAGTTCGCTTCTACATGGAAATGAAGACCTTTGAGAACAAGTATTGGTCCAGGAAGAAGGGGAAAAGTAAAGTCTAAGCGCCATATGGCATGAAAAGGAAATCCGATTTTGGTAAGACTTGATCTGAATCATAGTTCAGATCCAAGTCGGTTGGGCGACCGCAAAAGTCACCAGGTCAGTCTTTTCCTTCAGTTTGTCCCATATTTAGGCGTGGGAGGACGTTGCAGATATTCGGACGGACACGACTTCTTTTATGTCTAGAAGACCACAAGAAGACACCCGGGACCAAAGCATATCGTGAAAGACGCACACTGAGCGGGCATGCCTCGACCGTGTCTCTGGGGCACAGTTGAATGTAGGTATATGAACGCGAGGTGCAGGATACCAGGTTGAGAAACCCGGGCAACTACTACGACTCGTGTCACTGACTACTACTCTCATTTTAGGCAGAAGCAGCGGATTGAGAGGCGGACGGATCAGTCTACTATTGTTCGGCTGGTCGGGTGGGAATAGGCGTCGGTGTTGAAGGGGAATCGGAAGGGGAATCAAAGACTTGCTTGTTCGGCTGGGCGAGGGGGAAAGGTAGGCGGGTTGAAGGAGGAAAAAGACGTCGGAATTTGATACTATTGCACCTGCATATCCTATCATCCCAACTCTTTCAGAGCCTCAGAAAGCCAAGCCGTATTCTGCAGTACTTTCGTTCTTTACCATAACTTGTTATAGGTAAACAGAGCGTACACATCCCTGCCCATGTTCCTTTATCCTGGCGAGGAAGGATGTCCTACGTACATGGTTGCAGGTAATTTCAGTTGAATGTAACCTGAGCGCATGCATAACCAAGTTCCAAAGATCCGAACAGGGCGTGAAAAGTGAGGCCACAGTCTTCCACTTGCAGGAAGCAGAGCCCTCCGATCTGCGAGGTGCTTGGGTTTGTGGATACCATTTCAGCAGTTAATTGGCAGTCCTAAAAAATGCAAGGAATACTACCAAACCAACCACATAATTCACATTCATCTAAAACCACCACAGTATCATCATTGAAGCACAATCCCCTCATCTAGAAACAGTATTCTAAATTCTACTTCTCTACTAATACCAGTACATGGATGCAAACCATCAATTTAATCCTACCTCCATGCATTGATGCACGCCCAAATTTCAGGTCAATCAGAATAACAAAAACGCGAAAAAACATGGCTAGATTGTCTATGTCCAATCCACAGATAACAATCAATTGGGCTGAAATTTTTTACAATCATAGGGGAAGCTGTGTATCTAATCAGCAGTCTGAGTTGCAAAAGGATGAAGCAGAAAATAAATTTATTAAAAAAAACTTCTTTTTCTTCAATCGAAAACTACTTCCCTTTAAAAAAGAGCTGAAGCACGCTACAAATAAACAGGGTGGGCCCAACACTTAAATGGTTGAGATCTTTAGAAGATGGACCTCAGATGTGTACATTTGATTTGACCTAACTTGACTACATGTAAGCAACCTCATATTATCACTCCCCATATGATTTGACCTAACTTGACTACATGTAATCAACCTTATATTCACTCCCCATATGATTTGACCTAACTTGACTACATGTAATCAACCTTATATTATCACTCCCCATATATAAAAGAGAAATCATTAGTTACCCAGCCAAAAGAAAATTGCACGAGTCCGCAACTGTAACTCGGTTGGTTAGGGACATGGTTGCATGTGTGAGAGAGTGTGCAAGTTCATGTCCCCCTTACAGAAATAAAATAAATTGCACATTTACTCAAATTATATTAAAGGGCATAACACCGATGGGTGGTATAATTGATGGTTAAGAAGGAAAAGAAAAATGATACAGTAAAAGGGTTTCAAAAATAGAAAACAGTTTTGAACAGTGATAATTTCTTTTAAAAAATTATGGGTATTCTTGATCATCTTAGTCCCAAAACATTTTACAGAATGCCCACTTAATAATGTGAAATTGCTCATTACTATTCAAAAAAAAAAAAAAAAAGTCCAAGTGCTCATATCTCAAGAAAAAAATACTCAAAAGAGGGGAAAAAGGGTGAAAGTACTCAAAAAATCGACAACACTGTTGTCACAAGATATAGAGTTAACCAAAATGAAAATAAAACTTTCTACGTAGGCCCATGGGAAATGTAAATAAATAGTCAATCAGCAAAAATAATTTTGTATCATTTGAACATTTTTCTTCCATGTAACACATAAAATATGCTCAAATCTAAAAGTAGGGAAGCCTAAGAATGAGTTCTGTCATAGGACTCCTCACTCCTACCCGTCAAGATCCAGATGGGTGGATTCAAGTGTGAAAGCTCACTGGCTTTGCTAGTTTTCACAATGTTTACTTTCACTATATTTTCCAGAATGTTTCATTCTTCACATGAGTTCGTTCATCACCCTTCAGCTATCAAGTATGCCCCTTGTATATCCACCATTGAATATACCACCTTTATTGCATATTTTAGGGGATGCCTAACCTAGTCTTAAGGAGAAAGGAACCAACAGTGGCCAGAAAGACTACAGTGAAAAAAGGGCCAAGGCTAGAAATGAGATTTCAAGTCTAATAACACAATTGTGCAGTCTTTTCTAATCTGCTTGTTTTCACAATTTACTCTCAATCTCTCATAGTCATAGCAATGCAATCCACCATTAAATCAGTTGACATTAATGTTTCAGTAAAACAAAAAAGTTGATCAAGAAGACATTATTATTTGTTAAGCTATTTTTATTCCATCATTTTTTATTCCATAGGAGCATTTGTTAATTTATTTTTTGGGATTTAAAATTTCGAGAAAATGGTATACATCTCATATACTATAGTTTTCCTTTTATGATTTTTGTGCTGTCTTTATACATCACTAAAACTCTGTTTTAACTGATCTAAAAAAAGGGGATTTACTACTACTAATCCTTTTTTCTTCATTTGATATGTAAGAATCAGCTACTACATGATTGTGCATCTAAAAATTTTCTAATGTGACATCTCAAAAAAAAAAAAAAAAAAAATCATACTCTGACTACTGACTAATATAAGCACCTCAAGTGGCTTTCATTGGTCTATTCTATTATAATTTTCAAAAAATCAATGTGGACCTATTTTGGATATATATATATATATATATGGGAATACGGGAACAAATATGCTTATGCTTAATGCTGAAGTACAGCTAAAATCTAAGCCAGATTATCACAAACAATACTCTAGAAAACTTAATATAATTATACAGCTTCCCAAAAGCTGTCCAAGATTGAGCTTGGGATATACACAAAAGTAGGGAACTGATTAGACATGGAGTTGCTCATAAAAAGATCACATTTGCAGCACAAGACAGTTTAAGTAACTAGAAAAATAAAATACATAGCATAGAAGGTCATGATTTGACCATGGAAGTAACGATACCATGTCTCCAGATATCAATGTTGGTATCATATTCTGCAGAAACTGGTAGTGCTAACCAAGGAATATTACATGAATGAGTGAATGAGTATCAGACATCAACATCATACACCTAAAGGCTGTGAGGGACCCATCGAATTGATGTAGTTTCCACATTGAATCTAGGGACCCAACACATGAGGGAAGGAGGGAGGGGAGGGGAGGGGAGCGGATGTGGATTTGGGCTGGCCCATATATCAAACAAATCAGATGACATATGCCCCTGATTCTAGAGCTGGGAAGTTCAACTGTTCTAAACAAGTAAAAGATTTATTTTTATGTTTTTTCAACCTGTAATATTTTATTGTCAGATCATGTAAAACTGGGGTGCTTGCCAATTTAAAGAGGGTAGTGAGTTTGATTAGGTTAGATACTTAATAGATGGGATCTACTAGTACTATCCAAGTAAGAGTGGGCAAAACTCTTATATTTCTGGCCATGATGCCTAGAAATGTCATGATAAGGTAACACTGAATTTATGGATGAGTCTTAGAATAGTACATAAAATTCGATAAATTCAACTAGAAAAAGTGGAACACGAAACGCCAACCAAAATGGAGGTAATAAAGCTTTTATGACATGACAAAGAATAACTAGAAAAAAGTATAATAAAGGGCCACTAGAGAATTGGGTGTTTGCTCTTTTGATCCAATTATGAGATTCAAGATCTCCGGAAGATCAATAATCCAATTTGTCTTTTTGCCTGTATGTTCCAGCCCTCTATGTCCAATTACTAAATTAAAAAGTTCAAAATTTTCCCAAGAGCATCATAATACAAGTGGAGGTATTAAGGGCCAATTGTATGCCTCCCTGAGGTAATTTGCATCGTTGCTTTATTCTTCTCCAAATCTCAAGTGAGATGGAAACAGGTTAGAGCAACCTTTTTTTCCTTTTCTTTATTACTTGGTAACATGAGTACATGACTCAACCACAACACTTTGGTTGCCACAAGAAGCACCTTCCTTACCCATTTTAATATTGCAATATAAAACTTTGGGTGCCAAATTAAATCCCAAAAAAAAAAAAAATAATAATAATAAAGCAGATCGCAGCCTTCATATACAACTTGAAATAATAAAAAAACAATAAAAATAAATGAATAGGTGTAAAAAATAAACTGGGGAAAAAACAATGTTGTGATGTCCAACCAGTGCAAGTTAGCAAAACCCTAGAAACCCACATTTGACAGCAAAAGAAGAAAGGGCACAGCACAGCACTAACCTGAGCCGGCTGCAGTAACCGCCTGCCTATACTTCTTGTCCTGAACATCGCCGGCAGCAAAAACCCCCTTCACGCTTGTGAGCGTCGTCCCGGGCTTCGTCACGACGTACCTATCAGCATCCAGCTCCAGCTTCCCTTCCAGGAACTTCGTCGCCGGCTCGTGTCCGATGGCGAAAAACAGACCAGACACGTTCAGATCCGAAATCTCTCCGCTCGCCACGTTCTTCACCTTCAGTCCCCCCAGAGATCCCTTTTTTCCATCTCCATACGCCTCCACCACCTCCGAATTCCACATAACGTCGATCTTCGGATTCGTCAGCGCCCGACTCTGCATAATCTTCGATGCACGGAACGCATCCCTCCGATGGATGATGAAAACCCTAGATCCGTACTTTGTAAGGAAATTCGCCTCCTCCATGGCCGAGTCGCCGCCGCCGATCACCGCCAACGGCTTGTTCCGGAAGATCGGCGCCGCCCCGTCGCAGACGGCGCAGGCGGAGATCCCTTTGTTCCAGAACTCCTCCGATCCGGGGAACTTGAGTCTTCGCGCGACGGCTCCGGTGGCGACGATGACGGCGTCAGCCTCGACGGACTTCGATTCGGAGAGGATCTTGAATGGCCTGACGGAGAAGTCGACAGTGGTGACGGTTTCGGTGATGATGTTGGTGCCGAATCGCAGTGATTGCTCGCGGCTTCGATCCATGAGATCTAAGCCTTGGATGCCTTTGGGGAAGCCGGGAAAGTTCTCGACGTCGGTGGTGGTGGTGAGCTGGCCTCCGGGGGCGATGTCGTTGGCCATCCAGCCCTCGAAGAGGATGGGCTTGAGCTCGGCGCGGGCGGCGTAGATGGCGGCGGTGTGGCCGGCGGGGCCGCTGCCGATGATGCAGAGGCGGGTTTTTAGGGCTTCGAGCTTGGCCATTCGAGTCGCAGGAGTAGGAGGAGCCTCAGAGGAAGAAGAGAAGTCAGAGCCACTGGGAATTTTTCGCGCCCTTCGCAGGAGTGATAAAAGCTTCGACTTGCAAGCTCTCATTTATATATAAAGGAACAGGTCTGAACGACTCCGAGGGATTTAGCGCGAAAACGCTGTTAGGGTTGAAGCCAGCGTCGTGGTCCGAGGGAACACAGTACAAGTATCGGGTTTCGATTTCGGAGCCGATTTATGGAGTTGCGTAACGGCTTCCGATTTTTCGGTTTCAACTCAGCCCAATCGGTCGAAATGTGGCATGATGATGCCTGGTGATTGTCTGGGGCCCAATTGGTGCACTGAGAACGGCTGACACATCGAATGAATTTGAATGAGCTCATATTCTACTGAGAAGTAATGTAAAAGGTAAACGGTTGAGTGAATTTGAAATGGAATGATTTCTTCCGTACGTGGGAATTGGTTGATCGCAGCCTGTAAGGAAGAGATTGATTGATTCTGGTGTGACCCAGTGCCCCTTACGGCTAATCAAGAATTTATTCTAAACTTGTCTTTAAAAGGATCGTATTTCGTATAGAGCAAGGTTTAGTTTAGTTTGCTGGTGTTCTGTAACTGTAAATACAGTCATTTATTTTGAGTTTACTATGTCAACAAAATGTGTTGAGTTGACACGCCCATGAGAAAGTTACACTACTTTGCTAATGAATTCTATGCAGCAGCTATCGGAATGAAACTGTGTAACATTTCTCCAGAAGTAGGTTGGCCCCATCAATGAATAGAGCATTTTCTTGGGCACATAGAGTTATATTTTCATCACGGTGTTCAAAAGACGAAAATGTTCACACTGGTGGCTCACTCGTTCTCGTATTCTCGTGGGTGTGTCGTGTCATGTGTGTTCCAATTTTTTGTTGTTTTTTTTTCACTCTTCTTTAACCCTAGCTATAGGGGCTGGACCCCGCTCCATCGGGTGAGGAAATGTTGTATGTTCAGAGTTCAAGGTGAAAGCTCGCGACTTACTAATAAAGTAAGTGGCCATTTTTGTAATCCTATTTGTTATTTCACATTTGGGCTCAAGTGGGAACACGAACTTGATTGGAATGGGTTTTTCTCAGCCGTTCATCTGGTTCTATGTCATGACTTCACTCGATGGGTGGTCCACACAGCGTATCCTGACTTTGGGACTCTATTAAATTTGGGTCATTTGCTGCAAGTTTCATCCTAGCCGTAGGTCTGTTGAAGGGCTTGATTTTCTTTTGGGCTAGGTCCGGGAAGCAAAACACGTCTTCTAATCCGGCTGCAGAATGAGGTGCCCAACCCATCTACCGATTGGGCAAAGCAAAATTCGATTTAGATTGGTACTGCAACTCAATCAGCTTGATCTCATGCGTGATGTCATCATAGATATTATGGGCAACCGCCTTGTGGGGCCCACCACAGAGTTTAAGAGGAAGTGGTTGGATTTTTCGGATCCAACGGATTCTCATAATTGAGATGTGGGCCATCCGGATCAACAGTGAAATACCTCTTGATGTCAGATCCAATTGTGGAAAATAATCCATTCGGAGTATACATTTGGTTCATGGGCCACAGTGAGATGTCACTCTATTGGGTGATATAGCTGCAATAGAAATGAAAAAAAAAAAAGGCTATGGCCCAACCCAAGCCCAATGTATTAAATATTATATGGGGCTTAGAGCTCATCCTACACTAGAATCAAGGCCCAAGCATAGCATGTGTAGGCTGGGTGAGGTTATAAGGGGTCGCCTGATGCCAGTCTCAGTCTCATAAGAGTCAAAATAATAATTCTGAGAAGTTTAGCATCAGATTTAATTAAAAATAAATCAGAAGGCCTAACTGTCCTTCCCTCTCCAAGGAGAAAGCTTCATTGTGTACTTTTGAGATATCCAATAGAAAATAACAAGTCATCTGAAAAAAAAGAATCCAATAGAAAATAACAAGTCACCTAGAAAAATAAGGATCCAATAGAAAATAACAGGTAATCTAGAAAAATAAGAAACTTATGATAAAAGGGGTTTTAATTGTTCTTTTTCGAGAGAGATGGTAAGAGGGATTTTTTTTTTTTTCAGTTTCGGAATTTTTATAGAACCCGGAGCCGCATGGCTTTAAAATGAATCATGTCAAGTTAAGACATGATTTAACATATAAGTTTAGGGTCGGGACTTAGATACTTTCAATGTGGGACTTGAACAAGGCCTCAAGGTGCTAACCGAAACACTCCACCTTATATTTGCACATTCCCCTTTCTAGGTTTATAGAATCACTTAATCTGATATTGCCTCAAGGGATCACACTTTTATGAGATTTGGTTAGTCCGGAGGGTTAAAAGATCAACCTCATTTATTAAAAGATAGAAAGAAACGAAGCCTTGGAGCTTGCTATTATAACTCCATGGAAGAGGGAATGCCTGTTTCGGGAAAATGGATTTCTGAAGGGTGTTTTAAACTCTTCTTTCCTCTCCCAAAACTTCATTTTATGTGGAGTTTTGAATTGCACCTGATATGGATGAACTTCATTTGTATTAAAAAAACACAAGTTCCACTCCATGAAAACTAATCTACACAAACCCTAATACTATAGTATCAATAAAAGAAGTTGCTTAATTTAAGTTTCTTTAAAGTTGAAGATAATTCTTATTTAACGTTTACTATAGTATCAATAAAAAAAAAAAAAGTTGCTTTTTAACTTAGACATTAACTAGACCTGAAATCTAAGGTATAGGTAAGCTCAAGATACTATACTAGGCACGTCTTACAATTTACAAGGCTGGCCTAATTAAGTCCGGCAGCTTTGAGATGAGTCTGGATTGCAATTTAGGCCCTGAACTGGGCTTGAAACCTTTTCTTTTCCTTTTCCCTTTTTGCCCGAATGGTCCTTGAAATTGTTTTCTTTCTTACTAGCAATGCAGACTAGTTTTGCCGGCTTTATGTGTGTTAGTGTATATAAATAAGGTACATATCAATGTGTGTATTATACTTGGTTACATATGTATTATAAAGATCAAAGTGGCTTAAAAATGTGGAAAACAGGGTAGACATGGGCCTGAATTTTTCAGACATTCCTTCTTCCTTTAGGTCTATCAGGTCCAACCCAACCAAAAAGCAAACTGACTTAGCCCAAATAGGTTCAGGGTCAAACCAGCCCAGTAGAAATCCGACTCAGCCCAATAAGAGACTGGGTCAACCTAGGTAAGGCCCAATCAACTGCAAAAACAAAGGCCTCTTTATCTTGCCTAAAATATCTTAACCAAAATCCACCACTTACCGTTAAAGATCTCACATAAATGCCTGCTACTATTTGTAGAGAAGTCAAAAAAGGCAACTTTCCAAATAAGCAGGTTATCAAGAGAAAGGCAACTTTTTCCCATGGGATTTTCAACACTTTTCTTATATGGAAAATGCATTATTATAAAATATATATACTTTTCAAAAATCCAAAATTCACATTATAAATTTCTTATTTTTGAGAATTTCCAACAGACCGGTACTATCGACAGGGAATTATGAACACCAGACTTTCTAAGTTGAACTCCCTATCCCATCCATGAAGGGATCATCCTCTTATTTCCATACGTTTGTCAAGTGGGAGCAATATGATATTAGGATATGCACTTAACCATAACTTTCAAACAAGGTACCAGTCACATACTAACATATGCCACCATACATATCTTACGAAGAAATATTATGATGCACGGATACTTCAAAATGAGCAACGTATCGTGTCATTTCATATTCGATACTTCACTTTCTATTTGCCCATGTCCATGCCGTATCTACAATATGTCCTGGCCGTATCGATGTTGTATCTGTGCATCATAGATCAAATATCCTTAATCATTGATATAGTAAGGATCTTGGATCATTGATCCCGTGAGCCATCACATGGATGGCCCACATCAAAGCACAAGAGTGACACCACAAATATCACCACCACCACCATCATTATTGTTGTTATGCTACATCAGAAATTCGGGCTCATCACTCTTATTAAGTATCAACACACCTATGTCTTTGATTACCAAAAGAAAAAAAAAAACCTGTGTCCTTGACCAACCTGAGCCTCAGCTATGGACATGACAATCGTTCATTGTTGTGAGCTTCTTCTTCCACGGCAACGAAATCCATCGCCTAATTATAATTTCTCTCCAGTAAACGAAAAGGGCCCCGCCCCGCAAACCGCTGCTTATTATAATAGGAACCCTCGATTTTTGGGTATTCGTTCAATTACATCAAGATTCAGCCCTAGATGTGGAATGCACAATATTCCAAATGCACGCATTGTCGTCTACCACACGGACATGAAAGTGTAGGAACACGGTCAGTCAAACACTGTCGAACTCGTCTGCGCATTCGAGCACATGGTCCTTAGGTTTAAACGCTGAGGTTTAATGTATGATGTTTATTAGCCTCATTTTTTTTTTTTAAACAGGTCAGGTACATGTTGTTATACCCAATATGCACTCAACTGAGGTCAGGTTGACCTAACTGCAGAAGCTGTTTTTATATGTTTTTTTTTTTTTTTTTTTTTTTCAATTTTAGGTGCTATTGCATTTAGAGGTGGTAAAGGGTCGGTTCGGGGCAAAATGGGTTGAACTCCTAGTTCACATCTGATTTATTTATTAAACGGGTTAAAAAATCCTAACACGTAACCGGCATGGGTCAATACGACCCGACTCATATTACCAGCATAACCATTGCAGGGTATTGCAAGCTGTCAAGTTGACCTGCATAACCTGTATCCATTTAGTAAATCAATTGACCCGACCATAGCTCCTTACTTGACCCAAACTAACTTGCAAGCTTAACTTGAGTCCAATTTCATTTCAATAACCATTTGAGATGCATTGCCTAGTTTTGCATTGGTAAAAAGTAGGGCTAGTTTTAATTAACCTTTATATTTCCCATATATTAAACCGGTTTGTGTAAACTCTAATTCTTTTGTGAATATGTTGACGAAGCCCAACTTCATTTCAAGAACCAACATATGGGGCTAGTTATCCAGTTTCAAATCCTAAAAGGTGAGGTGATTGGCCAAGGTTGATTCATCCTTCCCAACCCCTGCAATGAGATAATCCAATTCAATTTTTTAAATAGCTACTATAGAAATAAAATACATAACTGATAGAGATAAAAAAAAATGTTTTCATAGAAAATAAAAAAAGTATATCAAAATAAAAAAGATATTATAGAATTGAGACATAACTTTTAGTTAGATAGTGGAGGTTGCAATAGATAGTAGATATCGCCTGGGTCTTTTATTTCTTTGAAGTTTGGAGCAATAATTAAATTTAAAAGGATAGTTTAAACAGGTCATGTGGGTCAAGCGGGTCAACCTAACTTGACCCGTTTCTTTGTGGGTCAGAAAATCTTGATCAATGACTAGGGGTGCACAAAAAGTCTGTCGATCCATAAAACCGGTCCGATCTATTCCACGGATTTTTAACCGAACCAAAGGTAAACAGATTGGTGACGGATTGAAAATCTTGTAATCCGTTAGCAAATGATCGGTAACAGATTTCACCCTCAGTCAGCAGATTTAATCCGATCCAATTCGTTGACATTAAATATAAAGAAATAAATAAAACTCAAGGGGTCTAGATATAAGTTAAGGGGTCTAAATATGTTTGCAATTTTTACTTCTTTTATGGATTGTTAGTTTGTATGCTGAAACTCTTTATAACATATTTGATCTCTTTATTTAACATTAAATACATTACATTCAATGGATTGAAAGGATTAAACCGATCCGATCCAGTCCTCCATGGATCGAATCGGATCTGTTTTTAACAACCATCTAACTGCACTGTGGACCCACTCTCATGACTATCATGAGTACAGTAAAAGTACCCATATACATTCATATTATACAATAAAAAAAAAAAGAAAAAGAAAAAGAAGGGACCAAAAAGCACCTGTTTGAAAAGTGTAACCTATCTTAATTAGGTCCAAATAACAGGGTTAGGTGTGTTAACTTGTGTTCAACTAGAGTCAGGCTTTTCTTACTTGTGATCCCCACAAATATGATGGGGTTAGGTGGGTCAGCTAAAGATCAATGGCAAGTGAGTGGAATTTTTTATGTTAGTTTGATACTATGTTTACTCTTATTTAGAAAAATGACTTTAAAAACAGTTAACAAAGAGAGGAAAAAAAAAAAAAAAACCATCCTTCTTCATAAACATATATTATCTTTTTGGAAAACAATTCTCATACTATTCTCAAATCCTCAACATAAATTCTCCATATTATTTCACATCCTATAAAATGGTAGCCTATTGTTTTTTTTTTTTTTTTTTAAATTTCACTGAAAATAAAACTGATATCGCTGTCAATTGAAGCTTTGATTTGGTTCAAATGGCGGCCCTGCCTTCACCCTCCCACGTCCCAACTCCCAACACAACATTCCAAAATTTTCAAATGTTTCCAGGTAGTTGCATTTGCGGTACATCCAAACGCAGCCATCAAGTTCTTTTACGAGAAATCACCCACCATTATTGATTAAGGCTGCTTTTTTCTCAACCTTTTTACCAAGTCAAGTCCAATCATTGACGAAAATCGTGTAAACGGTTCAAAAGCATCATTTCGCACAAAGAGAAAGTGAAATGGAAAGCGAACAAAGTGGGCCCAGCCAAATGATGCAAGTCATAGTTGACATTATAGACAACAATTACCAACCAATGATGTTTCCTTTCGCCCCGGGCGTTTAGAAATACATAGAGAGAGAGAGAAAGAAACAAAGAAGAGAAAGCGAAATTCAACCCATTAAAAGCGTAACGAAACAATGCGTTACAGCTGGTCAATTCCTTCTCTTTCTACAGAAAAAGCTTAAGATGAAAAATGTCTGTTGTTAATTGTTTCTCAGATGGCTTAACATATAATAAGAAGAAAAGACGAAAAATATAATCTACACATGAACAGGGCATGTTGGTTTTCTTCAGAGAAAACAAACAAGGAAAACCACTCTTGTGAGGGATGGTTAATTTGACTGCTTTCAATTGAATGGTTAAGAATTTCTATTGTTAAAGTTGGTTCAAATGAAAAGAATATTAAAGAGATTATGAATGAGCGATATAAGCAGTTGAGATTAGACTGATCTCTCAAGTTTCTCAGATTCTTTCGCACACTCAGAGATAGTGTTTTTGATATTGTCATTTCTATATTGGAAAACAGTAGTGTTTTCTGATGGGTTAACCCAGAAAAAACAATGAGGCAAGAGGAAGAGGGAGAACAAGACTAAAAACAGCAAGAAAAGAAAGTTACAAAATCTGGAATCTCATTAATTTCCCAACTCAAATTTACATTTGCTTTCTATAAACACAAAATCATGGGCTGATTGAAAGCCCATAATTCCAAACAAGAGTTGTATATATCAGAAACATTGACGTCTCCAACTCAACTCTAAAAAAAAAAAAAAAAAATCAAATCCAAAATCAATCATCAATCACGTACCAAAATCCTCTATATGAATCATCCCATGCCTCCTAGTGTACTCGAGGTTGGCGAGGTGGGGCTATTTGAACCAGCATCATCATCATCACTCGCAACAGCTGATCTCTTGATGAACTCCAAGCAATCTGCAATAGCTTCAGCGTAAAACGAATTCGAATGCCGGTACGACTTTAGCTTGTGATCAGGCCTACCCACCAATCCCCTTCTGCTACCATCATCAACACTGGGTCTTTTCCTGCTACTCCTGATACCTTTCTTAAGCGTTTTCAGAGCTGTATGATATGAAGATTTCCATTTTCTCAATAGCTTGATGAAATCCAAGAACCTGACATGTAGACGGTGGATCGATAACCGGCAGGAATTGACCCGGAAACCCTTTATCCGACGCCATCCTCGGCGGGACCGGTAGTAGCACATCTGAGCCATGGGTCTGGTTGGGGAACAATGGAACTTGCTCTAAGGAGGTATAAATAGTGAGTTTTAATGGTCTTCCTCCTTCCTTGGACTTTCTTGCCGAAGGCTTTGATTTTTTTTAGAGGGAAAGAACGGCGAAACGGGAGCTTTGGACGGTACCTAATAACACTGGCTAGGTATGGAGTAAGATTAATTTACACAAGGTGACAGGACTTTTGAATTTGATGTGTGTGGGTCACGGAAATGGATTGAGTAAGTAATCCGCGGATTATTGCTCCTTTAGTTACGCCATAATCAAATGAGAAGCATGGTAAAGATGGGGTTTTACCACCAGTTTTTCTTTTGTATTGCCCGGGCTGAGACCTGCTTTATTAAGACATGTTCAACGGTACTACTATGTTTATTGAGTTTACATGACCACAGTTGATTCAAACAGCTCAAATTGTTTTGATTGAGGTCATGTTTGGCAATCATAACCTTGGGCCTTTCTCATCAATTTTCATCCAGGATCTGGATAATCTATCTTTAGCAATTATAGATTTTCAAAGATTTGGGCAGGTGGAGATTCTGATTTTTTAAGAATCTCTGTAGATGCCCTTCCTTTTTAGATATGAAAGTCTTTAGATTTACAGAGTTATGCACCAATACTAAATTTTGTTAGCTATATGCGAAAATACACACGAAATTTTAGCCACACAAACTTTATGCTATGTTTGGGAAGGGGGGTGGGGAGGGAAGGAAAAATTTAAGGGGGGAGGAAAATGAAGGGGAGGGGAGGGGAGAGAAAATTAATTTTACCTCATCTTGTTTGGGAAGTTAAAAAGTAGGGGAAAGAAAGGTGAAAAAGTATAATTTTGTTTGTTTGTGAGGTAGAGAGACAAAGACTATTTTACCTTTACTTTTGCAAAAGTTTGAATTGGACAAAAAAGCCAGTTTAGTCATTTTCCACAATTTCCTCTCTTTTGCCCTCATTTTCCCCCCAAATTTGGGGGAAAATTTTTGAGTGGGCCCCACTTGCTTTTTCCCTCCATTTTCCCCTCCCCCATCCCCCCCCCCCCCCCCGACCCCCCCCCCCCCCCCCCCAAACACCCTTATTTTTTATTTTCCCTCCACTTTCTCCTCATTTTTTTCCTCCCCCATTCCCAAACGGTACCTTAGTGAGGAGTCCTCACATTTATTGCAAGGGAGAGTTTTCAAAATTCATCACCTGCTACCAAATGTGTTCTATAGAAAACAAAGAAAATTTTGTATTGAGGAACAGAGATTTGGCTAAGATGCCATGTCACTGTGTTTAAGTTCAGGGGTACATGATCAATGGTATACAACTGGAGATAATGCCACCCAATGGAAGATTGGGTGGTTGTAATGTCAAGCATTTTGCTGTTCCTATAGAGGCTTCTTGTTTTATTTCCAAGTAAAAGCTGGATTAGGAAAAATTAGAGTGCCTCTTCTATTAGTCAAGAAAAGCTGACCACTATTTTGTCACTAGTTAGAGAAGAGTCTTTAGAGTTGTTTAATTCTGAGAGTAAGTCTTTTGAGTTGTTTATAATTGTGAGAGTATCTTCCTTTATGATATAATTGTGGACACTGAAGTGAAAAGGTATGAATGGGCTAAGAAAGATGGCAGATGATAAAAACGAGTTGGCTAAAAAGATGAAATCGGTGAGCATGTAAGTCAGCAGAGTAGTCCATCAACCTCCTCCTTTTGCTAATCATGCTATTATAAAAATATTATCAACAAATGAGTAGGTAGAATGAGAGGAATAGTGGCACTAGGATGCCTAATTTCATCGGATGCTGACACCTGTAATGCGATGACGCGTCTTCTTTAAACAGTGGCTTTAGTGTCAAAATCAGTATTTTCGGTGAAATATACGCCTAGGGTCATATTGATTATCTTGCACTAGTTTAACTAGTAAACTTATTGAAATCGTACATAATTACAGTCCATTATAGTCCATGATCTAATATTCTGATTGTGGGTGTTTTTTTTTTTTTTTTTTCCAAGAGAAGTGGATGGTAGTCAAGGGTCGACTATGATTTTGTGGCTGAGTCCATACATATTGATATGCTTGCATTTGACGATCATGGTTTGGATTGGCTGAGTCCCTAAAGACCTGTTTCTTTACTAGAATTCATGTCTGGTGGTTGTCTGGGAATTTCAAATGCTGCCAAATTCTGAAATTCTAAATTCGTTATTTCATTCATGACCTGAATTCCTGCCTGGGCTCCCAGAATGCCATCGTTCATCTCTAGGAATTCCAGTGCCAAGTGAGATTTCCAAATCCTCGTTGTTAAAGTGGTTTTTCAAATGCTGAGTTTTTTGAGATTTCAAATGCCTGGAATTTCAAATGCCCAGGAATTCTGAATTCCCGGACAGCCTAAATTCCTATCAGGCATTCTAGTAAATAAACAAGGCCTTAGCTTATACACTTGGTGGAAAAAACATGTGTCCATATTTTTTTTTTTAAGTCACAAGACTAGTGATATTACCAATTTGAAGGCCCAGGAGTTGATTATTGTACCGTATATAAGTATTAACACCACTCAACCATAAGTGGGTTGACTGAAAGATGTGTCTATGCTTTCGCTACATACCATGAAAGTGTGGACCAGCCAGCACCTGGGCCCTGTTGTAACTTTCATGTTGACCGTTAGGTTGGCACTTTAAACAAGGGAGGTGGTGGTCCACCTAATGCTTTTGGACTATGACCATTCCAACCTACATTCATTAGCTGTTGCCATTTTCCTTTCTTACATTCATTAGCTGTTGCCATTTTCCTTTCTCACATGCGTTTGTTTCCTTGTTGGCACCAAGGCAAGAGTAACAACAATACTATCTCCGTCGACTGTAAAGGCTACAGACTACTTAGCATTAAAATAATCTACATGTCAATAAGTGAATAATTTAGTGTACATGTGACACATGTGGTATCATCATGACTGTTCAGCAGGTATTAGTTATGCAAATATGCAATTCCCACCGCCCACTGTCGTTTTAGAAACAATATGGCCCTCCAAAATTAGTCCCACCTAATCAATCTAATGTTCTCTTGAAATGCCACAAGTGGTGGGAACTGTGCCTCCCAGACTATATAAGGCCTGTTTGTTTACATTATAATATATAAAAATTATTAGTTATAAATAAAAATAAAAAGTAAAATTTTAAAAATAAATATCAAATATGACCACTAAACTTTTTTTTTATCTTCCATTATTACGACCACTCTATGCATTCAATTCTTATATATCTTAATGCAAAAAAACCTTTATATAATTGAATTCTCAAGCCTATATTTTTGTGAAGACTTAAACAACTAAATATTAAAAAAAATAGCCACTAATTAATAATTGAAGTTACGATGAGTGGTGACAATAAAGGCTTGATGCACTTTAGATTTTGAACTAAAATTAGAAATATCATAATAGTTGATGGTATAGATTGATCTAGGCCAAGTTTCACAACCATGCTGTTATTTGTTTTAAAGTGGACAAGTAACGCCGACCTACTCATCAATATAAAAAAATGCAAGAAACTGCATGTGGTGATTTTTTGGAAACTGGAACTTTGACACATTTCACCACTGGTGATCCATAGCGTGTAGCATCTACTTCTCTCCCCTCTCTTGAATCTTTGTCATTTGTCTCTTTCCACTTTGAAAACACTGCATACTTTTGGTGCGATTGCGGGTCATGTTCAAATTCTTACGTTCTTCATTTTCACATCTCAACCCGTTTCTCTCTTTTCATCTTCTTAACAGCGAGGGCATATTTATGTTTCTATAAATTAAAATACATAGGATATAAATTATTAGGGTAATGTTGGGTATTCATTCTTATCCGTTTATTTGGTTTTTAAGTGCAAAGCTGATTTGATTCAATTTCCTAATGAAATAGTTACTTCATGTTCACTTTATCGAATGAAGATATTCTAATGCATGTAAATAAATGGACCCTTAGAGTGAAAACAAGAATCTCATGCAACTCTCCCTCAAGCTCATTCGCCCATCTAGGGGAAAAAATGCCCTAAGAATATGAAATGCGTGCGTAATCATCCATCTCATATATATATATATATATATATATATATAGGGGAATATTCATATGCATCCTTCCCTCACCACTTTTTGGTGAGGGACACCCCTTTTGGGTAATATTCAAGTACAAAGTGTATTTTTATACTTTACTTTTTCCCCACTTTTGTACTTGCTTTTTCCCCAAAAGGAGTGTCCCTCACAAAAAATGGTGAGGCATAGATGCATAGGAAGACCCCCTATATATATATATATATATATATCTGTTGAAACTCTCAGGCTTGTCTTATAATTGCTTTTGGGCTTCTTTGGTCAAAGGAATAATGAGTATTTTTGTTTGTAGAGAATTATGAATTCTCCAATAGTGTCTCCCAAGTGTCATATGGTTTTTAAAATATTAAATATTGGATGGCATTTAGGAGGTTGGAATTCTAAGAATTTTAAAGGCCAAAATTAATATTTTTAGAACATTGAATTTCAAATTTCGAACGATCAAACAGAGAATTTTATATACTCTCTAGACATGATCCTGCACCAATGTCAAAAACTGCATGTAATTCTCGCCAGAAATAACTCCAAATAGACCTTTTCATGGTTTGAAATCGATGACTCAATGGTACCCTAGTTTGGAAGCAATTCGGCTCCAATTTCTGGCCATAGAGGATAGAGCAGTCTATTCTTCCTTATTGGAGAGCTGCCTTCCTTCCTCTTTCACAATTCTTTATTAATGTTGAAAATCCTAAGCATGGTCTGTAGAAATCCACACAACAGTTATTTTCGATCCACAATCTCTACTAAACTTAATTGAAAGGATTAGAGAGATAGGAGCAAGAAATTAATGAGATGTCCCAGATCAAATAATCACACCATAACAAATATATGTTAAGGAAAAAAGTGTGAAAGAGAGGAAAGAAAGAGGAGCAGACATACTATATTAATCCCAACAAAAAGGGGAAAAAAATAAATAAAGTGGCCACCCACATGAATAACTTTTAAAAAAAAATTATGGGTTGCTGCAGACAACCCAAACAGTGTCTGATTCTCCAAGAGGTAGCTGGGAACATTCTTCATTCTGCACTAATAATGTCCTAAAAAACTTGTAAAACATGTGCCTACAGTACCTTCCTCCTCTCTACCTTTATAATGTGCCGTGGACTTAAAAAAGTGCCTTGAAATTTTAAATGGACACAAAAGGCACAGGACCAAAGGAAGTTGGGCAGAAAATAACTGGGAGTATCTAAGTTAGCTAGGCTGTCTTTAAAATCATATTGTATTAGTATATCATCAATATAATTAATAACAAAGCATGGGCAAATTATAGTGGAAATCTCATGTCCAGATTCACATGGAGCCCACTCATCTTATGGGTGGCCTCAACATTTGAGACACAGAATATTTGTGAATGATACACCTTATGCACATTTTGAATAGAGGGAATATTAAAATGTTAATCCTCCTAAACTATGATTTGGGTGAGTAAATTAGATTAACTTAATCCACTTTGAGGTTCCAGGCTTGAGATGCACCCACTCAACCTGCAAGTTTGCTTTGCTTGTTGGGAATAAATGCAGTCATGGGTCAGCACTAGCTTATCCACCAGAGGAAACTATGTGATGCCTGTGGAGCAATGCAATGGTTGTACCTGAGATCTGCCACTATGGTTTTGGAAAAGCGTTTGGAACTCCTAATGACCAGAGTCAAAACTGTGACATAGATCGCCAATAACATGCAAACAACTTTAAGAAGAACTTTCAAGTTTCTTTGTCGAAGGAGAAATATCCACACCACATGATATGCTGCCCATTTTAAAGTATTTGCACATCATATGTTAAACTAGACCCTATATCATTTAGAAAAGCTTGATAGGGCTAATGGGCATCTTGATCTATCTAAATAAATATCAGTTCTGAAGATATGCGGTGCGGATCTAAAGATCTACGATGGGGAAGAATGGACAATAAGATTACTTCATTGGGGCCACGTATTGGTCCATAGTCCTCTCTAAACCCATGTATTGGTCCATAGTCCTCTCTTTCTTTGAGTTTGAATTTGAATTTGAATTGAGCTTGAGTTTGAGTTTGAATTTGAATTTGAATTGAGCTTGAATTTGAGTTTGAACTTAAATTTGAGTTTGAATGATAAGATGAGATTTTAACGTTTTAATATTATTTAAGCATAAGCAAAATACTCAATTGATTTTCAAACAAATTAAAGTGCTCTCATTTTGAGATTAACCAACTATATTTTTTTTATTATTATAGGTTTTTATTTTAATTTCAATTTTAACATCTCAATATAATTTAGACTAGATATTATTTAAAAAAATATTTTTAATATTATAAATTATATTTTCCGTGTTATGCGCAAGCATGTTTTGCTAGTGAAATTTATTCGGAGAATAGAATTGTGAAAAGAAGTAGAAACTTTATACGCGCACGCGCGTACACACATATATATAAATGAGAGGGGCTCTCTTAAGCTGCAACTTATGTTATCCTAAGCTAAATCGGTTTGCAAAATCATCTCCATCATAAGCTGCATCAAATCATTGTCTCCAAAATGAAGATAAATCCAATCAGAACTAGATTTTTCAGTTTCATTATGCCAAAAACAGAAATAATCGACTTTAATTTGTGGGACCAGCACTCTTTCAGCTCAAAATAACATTTGTTGCAACTCTCCTAAGCTCAAGGTTAGGATAAGGTAAGCTCCAGTGTGTGGTGGAGCCCACTTGGGGACCCACCTAGGGATGGGGATAGATGGATTTCAAGGACTCTCTATGACTCTCCTCTCTGTAAAAAAAAAAAAAAAAAAAAAAATCAGCCACATCCGTGATTTCTATCATCTCCATCTAGGCTCCAAAAGTTTAGAGGTCAATAGTCAATTCGAATCAATACATAGTCGATCCAACGGTTCAGTAAATTCAGATATGACCGAAAGTTGGTGGACACGTGCCATTCAGGGGGTCGTGTGTTTGGTCCATTTAAATGGACCAAGGGTGGGACCCACAAGCGTGAGCTTATCGAATTTTATTCAAAGTTCATGCTTAGGAGAGCCTTGCCCTTGGTCGCCCATCAAAATGGACCAAACACACGACCCCCCTAATTGTAGCAAACAGGTATCCGATTCTCTGATTACTCGGAAGTTCGACCTGCAAAAAACAAGGTTTGGAATCTATTTTAGGTTCCGATTTATAAACGGGTCCGGGTCCGGAATTCAATTTAGGTTCCAATTCCATATAGGTTCCGACCCGTAGATCCGGGACCCAGCATATGAACCTTTGATATTACAAATTGTGCCTCAAAATCAACTTTTTCTTTTACATTTTTATGTATAATACTGGAGATAGTAGACTTGATGCACTGTTATAAGTTAAATGATGTACTCATTTTAAGAAAAATGAAGAATAAAAAGAAATTAGAACCAATTTTGGAACTAGATTCCAGTCCTCTAAGTGGATTCGGTTATCTGGGTTTTCCTATTGAAATTAGGTTTGGAATCAACAAAGCTGGTTCCGGGTCAAAATCGGATTCGGAATCGGAACTGTTATTTAGAAATGGGTCCAACTCTAGGTCCACTATGGTTTCGATATAGAACCGTCCCATTTGCAACCCTATATGCATGTCCACCAACTTTCAGTCAAATTCGAATTTACTAGACCATTTGATCAACTGTGTACTGACCCGAATGGACTATTGACAATTAAACTCTTGGGGCCCAGATGGAGATGATAGAAATCACGGTTGGGGTTGATTTTTTTTTTTTTTTTGCAAATAGGAAGATCCTAGGGAGTCCTTGAAATCTTCCATCTCTATCCCCATGTGGGTCCCCAGATAGGCCCCACTATGCACTTGAGCTTACTTTATCCTAAATTTGAGCTTAAAAGAACTGCCCCCATATATATCTATATCTAATATATATATTTATATATATAGAGATGCTACTATGGGAGATACTTTCACCTTACTATGAGAGATAAGATGTGGGCCCTCACATCCATATCTAATGCCAACAACTTAAATGTAAATGTGAGGGAGAATATAAGAACTTTTTTGTGGGAGCCCAATTGTAGGTCCCATTTGGGGATGAGATCAGGAGGAATGGAAAGATCTATATGAGACCACCCAAAGTATCAAGTTTGACTCCAAACCTATGCCCGTAACCCCTTCATCCGTGGCACACAAGTTTAATGGCTTCATATTAACAAAAATGTTCAATTCTTAATCTAACGGTTCAGTCCATTCAAATGTGTGCCAATCCTCGAGATTAGTGACTATTAGGGGGTTCCCTATTGATTGCTAGGTTTGGATGGGTTGCTAGTTGGTCCCGTAAAAAAAGTTCTCATATAATAGATGAGAACTAGTTCTCACTTGAATATTTTCTTATATATTGCCTTTGCCTTTGGTTATGGAATCCAGCTGACCCAATAGAGAGATTGTCGCCTAGACTCCATAAACATATCCCTTCAAATTTAGACATATATAAGATGCGGCAAGTAGATATTGATTTCACCGTATAGAAGAGTTCAGTAGTTATGCAATTTACACATTGTTTCTGCGTTTATTGATACTTGTTTTGCCTTATAATTTTTGGTAGTCGCATACAAGTGCTACATGTTTTAATATAAATTACCCTATCCCTATTCATACTAAATATGTATGGCTCACAAATGACAGTCCTGCAAAACAGTTTTCATGCCAGGCGGATGGCATTATAATAGGGTTTGGGCCGTCAGCCTTTAATAATGGCCAGGGATTGGACAATGTTTCATGACAGATCCGTTAGGCCTGGGCCTAGGCAAACCATGTAACACAAGGGCCACGCTCGAGCTCTCTCTGCCAAGGCAATTAGGATGTGTATTCTTGAGCGATCAATTCAAATGGTTAAGGGTCTTGGGTCAGATCAATGACATATACAGACACGAAATCAAGTTGATAATAAGGGTCTTTCACGCAGACATCGACTCAAATTGGGTTCATTTAACCGACCCACATCCTTGGAACATAAAATAAACACCCGAACATGTGAAGCCGGACCAGAACTGGATTGGCTAAGAATGAGGTTTTCACCATGGTTTAAAATCTCGGTCTCGGTCGCGGTCGCGGTATCGGCCGGGCCGAAAAACCGATATGATATCGGTATCGGTCGCGGATATCGGTCCGTCGCGGTCATCGCGGTGTGAATTTTTTTTTTAATCCAAAAAAATTTGCAAAAATATCCAAAAAATCCAGAATATTAGAAAATGCTGGAATACAATACTTTTTTCCATTAGTAATAACAATAAATCAAAATCTCGATCACCTTAAGTTATGAGTCCTGTCTGTGTCGCAGTTCGCTATCTTTTTTAGTATTTCATATAATGCAACAATTATTAATGCTCATGATCAATTTATTAGTGTAAAATATAAGAAAATAAAGATAACATATCAATCATCATTTAATGCTAACTCAATCATCAAATAAGTTGTGAAATTCAAGACCTTGAAGATGACACATTAAAATCAGAAACATAATAGTGAGATAGATAAATCATAAAGCACTTGGGCATCAAAAGGTTCATGGTTCACCTGAAATTAGAGGGGACTAGTACTAGGGAGAGATTGATGAGTATGAGTGAATGACAGATTGACAGCCTAATTCCAAGTGGAATGTCGTCCTGGCTCGATATCATCATCATTATCATTTCTTTAGTATTGGTTAAAAAGATATGCTCCATACTGTTGCGCAGCACTACCATAGCCATGACCATATTCATATTGGTTTTGATAAGATGATGAACTATCCTGATCTCCTGTGGATTGAGATGACTGGTTGTAGTCAAATGGCATGAAATAGGCATGAGGGGCATATAAAGGTCGTTGGCTAACTGGTGGGTTAAGCCTCCTTTGCTCAATTAACATCTGTTCAATAGAAATAATGGGTGTTGGAGAAGGGGGTACCCAATTAGGGTCATATGAATAACCCTCATGCTGTCCATACATGGCACCTTGTTGGCCAACATAACCCCCATGCTGTCCATACATGGCACCTTGGCCAACATAACTCCCATGATGACCATGAGTACCAGCGCTACTACTACCCCCTACTTCAGTCTGTCCAACATGTCTAACATAGCCACGGCGAGGATCTAACTCAGTAGCATCAGGAAAATGCTCAACCGTCTCATAAGTGACAGGCTCATCATCTCTATAATGACCCTCATCCCCGGGAGAGTCAGGTGGAATTCCTGCTGACGATGAAGAAGTAGAAATACTTGACTCACTCTCCTCGTCCACCTCCTTTCCCCTTGGCTCACTTGTATTAGGTGCACGCCCCTACTGCATTGTCAAGTTTATTTCTTTTATCCTTTCTGCAGCCCTCACTGGCTCAGGCCTATCCCCAGTCAAATCTTGCATCAACTCCTCAAACTCCGGGTCTTGGTCTAACAGCGATTCTTCTTGTTCCTCCAGCCATTGACCTAACACAGTATCCTCATCTGAAAAGATATAGTCCAAATTAATTGGACAGAAATAATCTCGATGATCCTCAAACTGTCTTCTCCTTCTATTTCTACTCCGGAGCTTGAGGTTGTAGTGGATGTAGACCAATTTATTTAGCTTCTGCATTGTCAATCTATTTCTTGGTCTAGTGTGGATAAATGAGAAGGTGCTCCAGTTTCTTTCACAATTGGAAGACGATGTAGTTTGACTAAGGACTTTAATAGCAATCATCCTTAGTGCAGGAGCACTCTCTCCATAATTTAACCACCATTCAGCTGAAAAAAAATAGAAATGATATTAGAGTTAATAAAATAATATTAAGTCCTTGAATAATATAGAGATGACATTACAATAAATACCAGGATAGGTCTGTGTGATAGCTCTCCGCGCAGTCATCGTTCCAAAGCTTCCCGTACGTACGTTGTATATGTCAATCTGAAGACATTAATGTAGAAAAATAAATTAGAGAAATTACAATGTTATATGCTTTTTTCCTTAAATCCTACTTCCTACAATCCTACCTGATTAGTAGCCCAAATTGCTTCATCTGTACTCTCTGCCAGTCTTTCAATTACATTTTTTAGTCCCACACGGATTTCATCTGATATGTGTCCATCCGTAAATTGGGGATTAAAGAAGTATCCTGTAAAACCAATGAATCTTAGTCATTGATAAATTAATATAGTGAGGAGAGACTAGAGAGTTGAATACAACAATTCAAGTATTAAAGGAAATAGCCTTCACTTACCAGCAGTGTGTAAATCATGTTTCAATTGTCGTCCCCATCGATCGTCGATGATCTTCCAATACTTTTTGTAATATCTACAATCTGCTTGGATAGCTAGCTTTGATATCTCCATGGCCTCATGTAAGAAGCCCATTGTTGGCTTATCATCACCATCAACCAATCGAAGAACCTTTATTAGGGGATCAAAAACATTTAAAACACCCTTCACATGAGGCCAAAATTTGTTGGACTCAATTATTTTACATACTTCAAGAGTAATGGGACTTGGCCTCTTTCCCCATTTTGAATTCAGGAACTCATGTGATTTTATCAATTGGAGAAGTCCTTTTCTATACTTGTAAACACTTTCGATAGCAATGAAGTGGGTGGCAAATCTAGTGATGCCAGGCCGTAGTAATTCATGGTTGTCTGTATATGTTTTCATCATGGAAATAAGTCTATATGATTGATAAAAAAAATTGGTAATCTTCTTTATCTTACCAATCACTTGCTGCATGACTTTTCCTTTTACAATATTTTCAAGCATTAAATCCAGGCAATGTGCTGCACATGGAGACCAGAAAATCCTTGGCCTTTGTTTCATAAGCATCATTCCTGCAGCCTTCATGTTTGCAGCATTGTCAGTAACAACCTGAATTACAGAATCTGCCCCAACTTCTTCAATCACCTCATTCAATAACTTATTAATATATTTTGCATCTTGGACGTAATCAGTTGCATCAACTGATTTGATAAACACCGTGCCCATAGATGAGTAGACTAGAAAATTCAAGAGATGACGATGTGTGATGGTCGTCCACCCATCGCACATTAGTGTGCAACCTCTTTCCTTCCATGCCCATTTGAAAGTTTGCACCCAAGCTTGCAACTCTTCATACTCTTTCTCAACACAGACATGCCCAATCTCATAAGGGGTGGGTGCCTTTATACTTGGACCATGTTCTGCAGTTGCATCTAACATGGTGGTGAAATAAGGAGAAGATGCCTTGTTGGGTGGAATGCCTCCATCCAAAAAAAACTTCCCAGTGGCTCTCACTAGATTTTCTCTTGCTTTACTAAACTTGCCCTTTAATGCTTTCATAATGCTAGGCTGCTTTGATGTTGGTTTTCTATAAGCAAATGGGTCAGTTGGCCCCACCACATCCGGCCTACGAAGTGCATGTGTAGGAGGTCTTTCAATCTCCTCAATGTCTGGATCTTGACGCGGTTGTTTTTGACTAAATGTCCGTCGCAAACTCGCTCCCCCAAGTCCGGATGATCCACCCTGCTCATATTGGCTACCTCTAGTAGCTGCTTCATATTGCATTCTTCTCCTCTCTTCCTCCTCCTGAAGGGACCTCACACTTTCTCTCCTAGCCCTTCTCATTTCCGGGTCTTCATCGTCATCATCTGAGGAACCAAATAATTCTTCTCTGCATGCATCAAATTCCTCAGTTCTTCTTCTTTCTTGTACAACTTTTTTTTGTGCAGATGCATTAAGGAGCTCCTGCATTTCAGCTCTCACATTTGGTGGCACTTTATTACATTTTTGTACCTGTCCTGATACATATGCCAAATGTTGTTTCAATCGAGTAATCCCGCCATTGAGCACTCGTCCACAATAATTACATTTTACTTTACTTTTACTTCCGACTGCTTCACCATGGCTCCATCCCGCATCTATGTTACGCACCATCTTGTTCCTATAAAATAAGAAATTCATGTAATAGTAATACTCTAACAACAATTATTTTTAGAAAAAAAAATTTAATAAAATCATTTTCAAAATCCTAAATATATAGATCTAGCATGAAAGTATGTAGATTAATCATTTACACACCATACAATGATCATGAATCATTAAAAGAACATATTTATGATGAAATCCCCAAAAAATGATATATTATAATTCAAATATTAAAAAATCCAAAAATAAAATAATTAAAATAAAAATCTAAATCATGTTTATGACTATGAGTAGATATAGATTTATCATCTACATTCTACACACTATTAATAAGCCTTTGATATGAGGTAACAAGTAACAACTAACAAGTAACAACAATTATTTTTAGGAAAAAAAAATAATAAAATCATTTTTAAAATCCTAAATATATAAATCTAGCATAAAACTATGTAGATTAATCATTTACACACCATACAATGATCATGAATCATTAAAGGAACATATTTATGATGAAATCCCCAAAAAATGATATATTATAATTCAAATATTAAAAAATTCGAAAATAAAATAATTAAAATAAAAATCTAAATCATGTTTATGAGTCTATGACTATGAGTAGATGTAGATTTATCATCCACACACTATTAATAAGCCTTTGGTATCACAAATATTCTAACAAGTTACAAGTAACAACAATTATTTTTAAGAAATTTTTTTTAATAAAATCATTTTCAAAATTCAAAATACATAGATCTAGCATAAAAGTTTGTAAATCAATCATTTATACACCATACAATGATCATGAATCATTAAAAGAACATAGTTATGATGAAATCCCTAAAAAATGATATATAATAATTCAAATATCAAAAAATCCGAAAATAAAAAAAAATTGGAAAAAAAAGTTCAAAATCATGTGTATGAGTAGATCTAGCATGAAAGTATGTAGATCTAACTTCTAAATGAAGAACATAAATAAATGACAAGCCTAATGATTTCTATACTTCATCTAAAAAATTAAAAAAAAAAAAAAAACCACATGATAAAATGCTTTGGGTTGATTTTCTCATACCTTAGATAATATTTTCTTCAAAGAATTAATGTGGGATTTTGAAATGTTGAAGAGGGAGTGGCTGGGCTGCTGGCTGCTGCTATGGTTGGAGAAGAGAAGAGAAGAAGAGGAAGATGGGGAAAAAGTAGAAAAAATTAGAGCCTTTTTTCATTATATATCATCTCGGCCGATATTTTGAAAATATCTCGGCCGATATCTCGGTATTTTCAAGGGATATATGACCGGGACCGATATCTCACTGAGATATCGGCTCGGTCTCGGCTGATACCGAGTCATATGACTCGGTATCGGCCGATATTTTATACCATGGTTTTCACCCATGGACGTTTCTCTTAACTTTGAAGACCTTCCTTTTTCTTTTTCTTTTTTTCCTGTTTTCTTTTAACAGATAAAGAGCCCTTATAATTAAGAGTGCTGCTATCTATACACACTGCAAAAAACTTTCCACACCCTTCATTATTTCTATAAAAAATAAAAAATTCCTAAACTAACCCTATCCCTCTCCTTCCCTCTCTCTCCATCTCCCTAGCAGATTCCGGCCACCCCTCCCTTTCTCCCCCAAAACAGTCTACATGTCCCGAATTCTGTACCGAATTCGGGATCGAACTGTATGCCCATTGTTTTTTGAATCTCCTACTCTCTCAAAAGTAATGCTCTCATTGATGTGAGAGTGAAATCTCCCGCTCTCTCAAAAGTAATGCTCTCATTGATGTGAGAGCATTCCACTCGGTACCGAATTCGGGATATGTAGCACGTCTCTTCTCCCCCTCTCCCCTCGCTCACTGTCAGCCCCCATCCGAAATCCCTCCTCCCTCTCACCCGTCATCCGCCCTCTCCCTCTTTCTCCTTTTCTCCCTCTCCCCGCCCTCCCTCAACCCTCTCCCCTTCCCCCGCCCAGTCTCCTTCTCTCCCCTCCTGTCTCTCTCCCTCTCTCTCACTTTCTCTAAACTGAGAGAACCATTTATCTGTTTCCAATAAGTAAAATCCCGTTATCTACACAATCCCTTGTAAAGATCCCATCTTTTCTGTCTAAAATGGAGATTTTGAAGAAGATCAAGCGGCTGAAATCCATGGAGCCACTGGGGGTATTTGGGTTCTTTTGCTTTTCTGGTTTTTGCTTCCTTTGGTGCTTCTTTTACTTGGATTATCGAGTTGTTACCAAAAGTTTTCAGATTCGATCGCAGTCTCCATGGTTGCTGCGATTTGGGTTGGAACAAATTTCTAAAAGCAGGCGGGTGGAATTTTTGAGTGTGAAAGGAGATAGGTGTAATTTGTTTGAAGGGGAATGGGTTTGGGATGAACAGTATCCGTTATATCAGTCGAGAAATTGCAGTTTTATTGATGCTGGATTTCGGTGTTCATAGAATGGAAGGCATGATAATTTTTACACTGTGGTGGTGGCAGCCGAAGCGTTGCAATCTCCCAAGGCAACACTGAAAGGATGGTGGGGGAGGGCTGGGGGTGGGGATGAGGGCGGGTGGGGGCTGCCAAAGCTGGAGAGGAAGAGAGGGAGATGGGAAGGCGTAGGGCGGCGGCGGGGTTGCCGGAGTAGGGAGAGGAAGAGAGAGGGAAGGAGAGGGATAGGAGTAGTTTAAGATGCAGTGTGTGGAAAGCTTTCTGTAGTGTGTAGATAGCAGCACTCTATAATTAATTCAACCCCGCAGTTTCTTACCCCCTTGAATTGAAAATAACCCAACTTTGACACTCATCAAGATGTTACTCATCTTCGGATTGAAATACTAAAAAACGATACAATTTGAAACCATTAAAATTGAGAGACTATTAATCAAGTGATTAGAATGATTTAAAGAAGCTGACATTTTGTAAACATGTAAGTTCCATCCAAGTCTTTTGAGGCTCACTCTGCTCCAAGTGGGACGGCTCTCACTCTACTCCAGGTAGTCATTTCCGTGACTCGAATCTGAGACATAAAGGTCGGCTTCGATACCAAATGTTATGGACCTAATGAATACGCCAAGAGCCATAGGATTGGTGGAACGCGTCAACTTAAATATTATAACTATTTAGGACTGTAACAGTATGTTAGTGAATGAAAACCTTGGTTCAAACTTAGACCCAAATTGAATTCAGATCCAAAACCCAAAAAGGATCTACATGTAGGACTATATCCAAGTCTATTTCAACTTCCTTAAGGGCATGCTTCCTCACAAAAATTAGCACGAAGAGTTTCAAGTTCTTCAAAGGCTAAGCTACCATTGGGGTGAAATTCCTAAATCTTGCTCGTAAGTGGAACATGTAAAATATTAGCAAAATTCAAAAGGAGGCTAGAATTCTAACGATTTTAAAAGATCATATGAGGCTTTTTAGATAACTAGAATTTAGAATTGTGGTAAAGGAATTTAGCATTTGCAAATGTCAAGGGATAATGCATCCAATTATGTCCATGAAAGGGCAGGCCCTAAAAGTCATGTGGGCATATAAAGTGACATCTCTATGGGGCAGTCGCTTGTAGCTTCAATAGCGTGAGAAAGGCAGATGAGCCGCAGTTGGCCCTTTTGATAAAGGAAGCGCTATCCTTATAATTATTGAGGAATCCATTAAGTAAGAGTCCAATTCTCGCTTCATCTATTAGACAGAAAGCATCTATTAAGACTTCAATATGGTTATAGGCCTACATAAAGATAATTTCGACCATTTGAGATGAATCTTGTAAGTGCCTAAAAATTACGGACTTGGTTAGGTGATTATGAAGTTCTTGATGGTGCTGTTAAGATGAATGGATCGGTTGTTTTACACCTGAAAGGGAGGAGAAACAAAGGTCAGGGCCCCGGGCTGCTGTCAGCCAAAGGCACTCCGACGCCTGAGTTAGTGCAGTCACTGATCAAAGGGTGAAGTGAGTGAGGAAGAAGAAGGTTCAGGCAATGTAAAATGGGTATTGCATAATGCGTACCTGTTCATGGATCTTACCATGCATAGATATAGACGGGTGTGGAAGGTTCCTGAGTGGAGGTATGTGAGAGAGCTTGTCTCATCAGTCCATACCTAGGATCCTCAATGGGGGTAGGTGAGGGTACCGTCCCATCGGATCTCTCCTCAATCCCACTCATAAATGCGAATGTGATCAGCTGATAGGGATAAGCCATTATCGATAGTCGGCGGCCACCCTATCTGCCAGTACGTTCTGCAACGTAACCGTCCCATCACATAATAGGGATTGGACGCTTAGTGTTCACCTCGGTCAACAGACCGAACTGGAGAAGGCGCTGAGGTCAGGTGAATACGAGGTCGGGCACTACTGCCGAAATGCTCGGGGCCGAATCTAGAGGAGCGTGGTCGGTACTCTTACCGAGACCAACTCCATCTTGGTGCCAGCTGGCACATTGCCGAGCTGGATAAATGAGAATGAGGCAGTCCCTGATTGGTACTTTTACCTAAGTCAGGAATAACCTTGGTTTCCGGAAAACACCCCACACAAATCTCATCTATCCTTTTAGATTTCACTTTAATAGGATTGGAAGTGTTAACCAAATTTATATCATGCGCTCAAAATCAGATGGTAGACCCACTCCTATCAAACTAAATTTTCATCTCGAGCGGTCAAGATTATCTTTCCAGTGAGCCCCACCCCACGATAGAAAATCTCGCAGGTCTTTTCCCGTCTAATAGCTGCGACCGGGTTATCATCCGGAGCCAATTCAATAAAAGTGCGTCCCACATCGATTTTCAGGCCTGCTGCTTCTTGTACCGAAGACGACTTCCGCCCAAAACATCGATAGCCTCTCGGTCTCGTGACACGACACCTGAACTAAATCCCACTTCTTCTCTCCTTTCTCACGCAGGAAGAAAGATTCAGCTCTGCTCTATCATCTTTCTACCCGTCCATCTATCACAGACCACACAATCAGGATTCACGACCCACCCACCCACCTCAATCTAAATCTAATCGTTAGCCTTTTCGTTCTAGGTCAGTAGAATACTTCGTCATACTCTCTACTATAACACATTACACATCGTCCCGATGCTGAGGTCATTTTAGGAATAATCAATAGAAAGAAAGATTTGGGTTTCTCTTTGTTTTGTTCGCCCATGTTAACAACATCAGTATCGGCATCAGAATCTTCTTCTTCTCCCTCTCAAGATCCACCAGATCCAAAACCCTCTTCAGATCCTCCACCACCACCACCGATCCCTCTAGCATGGCCGTCCGGCGGGGATCTGACCATCCATTGGATAGAGGACTTGATATCCACATTCGATTGGTCGTCCAGATATCTCCCGCCGGCGGATTTTCCAACGGTTTTTCCGGTCTCTGTCTTCGACAGCCTCGTCCTCAGGGCGTCGAAGATCCTTCACACGGAGCCGAATCTTGTGAAGGTAAATGAAAGTGGAGGGCAGGATTCCACCGTTGTCGTCGTTGGCGATCTTCACGGACAATGGCATGATGTGGTTTTTCTGATGAATGACGCTGGTCTGCCCTCTGATAAGCGGTTTTTCGTCTTTAATGGAGATTATGTTGACAGAGGAGCCTGGGGGATTGAAACATTTATGCTTTTGTTAGCATGGAAGGTATGACTTACATCATGTTTCTCTAATTCTTTTATATATAAACAAAATATTTGACATCTTCTTTTTTTTTTTTTTAATGTTATCTTGTGATGTATGAGAATAGGTGACTTTTTAATCCATTGAAATAAGTAAAAGTTTGTTCTCAATTACATACAGATCTCTTTCTTGCATAGAATACATAGGAATTCATGGTCAAATGAGCTCCTTTAAATGATTGTTAAAGAGGGGAGGATTGAAGGAAAAAAGGCTGCCATGTAGATTCAACTTCAAATATTTTGTAGGATTTGAATTACTAGTGAATTACTAGGGTGGTGTGGTGGCGGGTATTCATTTCCTACCTCCCCTATGCATTCGATTCTAACAAAATAAAAGTCTTACCATTTATGCATTCGATTACATGGATGGAACAAACGGGCTCATCGGCTTTTCACCATATAGAGTTAGATGAAATCCATTTTATGCTATATCTCTTGATTCATGTGTAGTAGGCAAGTAAAGAGGCAAATTAGGACCAAATATCCTGCCTTAGTAATATTGGTGTACAAGAGTGTCATCTCTCTTCCTCTCTCTGAACACATGCAAGCATACATAATTACTTTAACCTGAGATTTCCCTCTTCCGATTCCTATGAGAGGAAATAATTTAAACCTTTTGTGAAACCCATTTGGATGCATGTTGATAATGGAAAAAATAGAGTGATGGAAAGGTCTTATTGCGGAATATATTTTTGGAAAAAAATTGGTTGCTCGATCATCTCAACCTTGGTTTAAGAGCCTCAAAGTTAAACAGTTTCTTAATTTACATTTTTAAAGAGCAATCTAATTGAGTGTAGGTTGTATATGTCAAATTGGATTAAGTGCAACTCAGCCCAGAGTTTACAGTCAGCTGAATTTTGTTGCTCTCCCAATTGACCATGAAAGATTCAACACTCATCCAACTTTATGTAAAGGCTAAGGATTGGATAACTTTGAGGCCCTCAAAAATCAAAACAATACCTCCTAAAATAAAATGGTTTTGATATGCAGGTTATAGTAGGAATACCTTTGACACCCGAAGATAAATGTACCCCACAGCCCCTAAAAAACAAACAAACGAAACACACACATGATTGTGATGCTTGCAGGTGCACCCCCATAGGCTGGATTGTCTTGTTGTTTTATCATGTATATACATGTGTCTGGAGAAGTAAGTTAATAAGTTACAAATTTTCAGTTATAGGGCTTCTATGTATTTACAGAATACTACAATGACCAATATATAGTATTCTATTTCTCTTAATATGAAATAAGATGGGTTGATGGTGTCTAACTAAGACAGCTCCTCCTTCTCCTCTTCTCTTTTATTCTCTTTCTCTTCTCCATAAGGCCTTAAAATACTCCATTGATTTTCATTGCTTTAAGGTTTAAGAAGACAACTTGACGCCGTAGGGTATCAAGTTCAGCTCTGGTAACAATCAAACTTCCTTCCTCAACTTGATTATTCTGAAGATTGTCTCCCTCCCTGTCATCGTATCATGTTTTACACTCTTAAGGCTTCTTATCTCTCTCTCTCTCATCAGCATTATTTGATCCCCTGTTCCATGAATCAAAATGGTGATTCAATTAGATTCCATTTGTCAATCATTTCCATGGACCAGCCGGGATTAACTTCTTTATTTCTGAGCCTCTATAGTAATGTATTCATTCTTTCAAAGGTTTTTCTCTACCAGCAACCAGGACTCTTGTTGTTCATTTCATTCAAGTAACCAATTTTTCCCCATTTATCAAACAATAACAAACTTTCTGTCCATTATTTGGCAATCTGATCTTCCCCCATTTACCCAACCTTCACGAGAACCACTTTCCGTTCTATTAAATGAGTATGAAGTTTTTATTTTTTATTTTTTTCTCTTTTGTAATTATAGTCATTGATAATCCTTCCTAGAGCAGGGAATGCCTAACCAACACACCTTGGTCGAATAGGCCGAAAGGATTCTAGTTTATATTATTTATGTACTTCTAGATACTCAAAGGTGCACATTTACGTCATTTTTCTTAAAAATCATTTAAAGAAATGTTTTTATAAAAAAATTGATTGTTATTGTATTCAAATGAATATTTCAGATTGATGTGTTACATACATCTTTGTTTTTCAAATAACAGGTGTTATTGCCGCATAGAGTGTTTCTTCTTCGTGGCAATCATGAATCCAAATATTGTACATCAGTGTACGGTTTTGAGCAAGAGGTCATGGTTAAATATGGAGATAAAGGAAAGCATGTATATCGAAAATGTTTAGGATGCTTTGAAGGCCTTCCTCTAGCCTCTGTAATTGCCGGTCGTGTTTTTACTGCTCATGGAGGGCTTTTCCGTGGTATGCACGTTTCCTCGGTGAAGAGGCCTAAAGGAAAGAAGGGTAAGAAGAGAGTTGTTAATTCAGATGTAAAATCTTTGACCCTTGGTTCTTTGGATGAATTATCAAAAGCTAGACGGACAGTGCTTGATCCTCCATGGGAAGGTTCAAACTTGATTCCCGGCGACGTCTTGTGGTCTGATCCATCAATGAGTCCAGGTCTTTCTCCAAATGAGGAGAGAGGCATCGGTCTGTTGTGGGGTCCTGATTGTACAGAAGAATTTCTGAAAAAGTATGATATCAAGGTAAGGATGACTGTTATCTGTGCAATCATTTTTACGTATCCTTAGGTTCTATTCTGCAATCATTAATGGCTGTGAAATTCTAGTTTTCTGATGTATGTATGAACATGATTACCTTCTTCTTTTGTTCATAGGAATATAAATAACTTTGTTAAATTTATGATGCATGGACATGCTTGTTCCATAGTTGTCACCGTCAAACTGCCTGTAGTGAGGAGAACAGTATTACACTTAACGACCTAATTTTGTACAAAGCACGATTCATTCCCTTGGACATTATTTTAACTATGTGTGTGCGCCTCTTAACAATATTCACCGAGCATCTAATGTGTTACTTTTATCAGTTCATTACCTGACTTATTATGGTATCAGGTGTTCTTATGCTTTGTTGTTGCACTTCACTTGCCATTAATGGTTGACATCTTAAGTAATGATTTTCATTTGTATATACTCTAAGGTTAGGTAAACTTATTATATAAGGTAGAAGCCTAAGATTCCTTCTTCACTTCTTTTATGCTATATATGCATCATGCATATTAGTTACTGACCTTTATAAAAATGCTTTTTTTTTTTACTATACTATTTTCTCTTTAATAGTAGGACCTTTTATTCACTACTTACTAGCTAATGCGACTGCTATCTTAAAATGGCATAGGTGATCAGACTTATTAAATATTAACTGGGTTTCATTATAGATTGGTGGCATGAACTTTAAATCTTACAGATGTCCTTCACTAATCCAAATATCAGGAAACATATTTGCATGTGTTTTCTTATTTGGTTCTTATGCAGCTCGAGAGTATCTGACTTATCCTGGACAGCGACAACACTGGTTTAAGTTGAGTGTGTTCAAATATTGGTACTTTCCACAATCTAGTAGAGTAGCACTCTGACAGCTGGATAGAATAGGGAGATGGATATAAGAATCTAAGCTTACTTTGCCATGTTTACCATTCTGACATCCCACGTGCCAAAGGATTTTACACAAACATAACGAAGTTCGTCCCAAAAGTATGTGCACAGCCTTTTAATTTTATTATTTTAATGTTTGAATCAACCCATATGTTTTAGCCTATATGCTTGGGAGATCAAAGCGGGGGCCTACATCTAAAATGGTTCTCACATGTGCTGAATTGTACAAGAGAGGATTTTATATCTCATGTGATGATGTCTTAGTCAATTGTTAAAGTGTCCGATCATTCAAAAAAACTATGTACGTTAAAGAGTCCTATTTGTTGGGAGAGTCTTTAATCTATTAGAGAGTCCAAATTTGATTGGTTCCATTTGCTATTAGTGGCAGAGCCCTAGTTCTCAATACGTTTCTGAACTGAAAGAATGAATCCAACACTAGTTAGTTGATTGGATCTACACAATATATTGTTCATTTTTGGTAAAGATCAACAGTGACCAAATATTCTTGCAAGTAGGAAACCTGTAGCTGTTGGCAACCACTTACTCTAAAAGCTTAAGTTAATAGAGAACGGTGTAACAATGTATATCAAGCTTACAACACCCTGCCGCACGTGCAGCCTCCTTCATGAGAATTACACCCTCCATGGGAGAATACAGGGGCTCCGCACGGGAGTCATACTCTCTGTGGGAGAATACATAGCACAACAGCCCTAGGGATTCGAACACTCGACCTTCTGCTCTAATTCCATGTTGACAACTACTTACTCTAAAAGCTTAAGCTGATAGAGAACAATATAACAATGTATATCAAACTTACAACAGTATCTACCATGCTGCAAGGTCACATCCATTTGTTTGACCATATGAAAATTCAGAATACAAATTACAATACCTTTAAAAAAAATGCAAATTACAATATGATTTTTGTTAAAACCAATGTTTTGAGATTCTAGAGCATTGGTTATGACTCCAAAGGTTGTGTCTGCAGTGGGTTGAAGACCAAACAGTGACTCTAAGGACTTTAGCCTGCACCAGTTTGGCGTCAGAGTGGTTTGTTGGGCATTTGTCATTTTAAGTCATCAACTAGTGCCGTATGATCTCAGACCATGCAAGATGATAAGGCTTGAGGAGCACAGGGTGGATGCAGGTACAAATTAGTGGGTAGCTGCTATTGGGAGACAATTTATAGCCATAATGACTATTATTTACTCGGAATATAAGAGACTTTGGGTTGAAGGAAAGAGCTCTACTCTAAAAATTTTCTGAAGAAAAGGAAGGATTATTCTCTTGCTGGAAAACAAGTTAGGGAGAGTTGATGATAGACTAATAGCTTAACTTTGAGGACACAGGAATGGTGGGTGAGAGATGTTCCATCAGCAGGAGCGGCTAGTGGTTTGATTGCAATTTGGAACGTGAATTTCATGGGAAGATGTTTTAGGAATTTCAGAGAATTCCGAGCTTGCTTGCAATCTGGATGGAATTTGAGTCAATGGGACACATGTGGAAGTAACCTTTGTGTATATAGGCAACCTGAACATTTTCTGTTTTCCTCAAGAGGAGGTTGCAACCTGACGCTTAGTATGGAGGAACTATCCATGTTGATCAACAACAAATGAATTAGTGGGGCTACTGCTGATTGATAGGAAATTCATGTGCACCAGTAATCAGAATTCTGGCTGTCTGCAGATTGGATATGTTTTTTATCAAAAGGATTGGAAGGAACACTTCCTGGGACTGTTGCCAGTTTCTGTAATGTGAATGCTGAAATCATCCCTACTTTGGTGTGATAACTGATACAAGTTGTCTGTGCACGTGCACCCTAATAATGTTATAAATCACTCCAACAAAAAGAGTAATTGTAGAAAGCCCTCTCTATCTAACAGTCTAAATATGAGTTGCGAAACTTCGCAAAATGTATGCATATGGATGTATGTTTATCTTTCTACAGTGATTTGTTTTTGAAGCATCAATAAAAAATAATGGCATGAGTTACAATGCTAATCGTGGAATAATTGCCTTATTTTGGAGCTGCAGTTGATTATTAGGTCTCATGAAGGCCCTGATGCAAGAGAAAAAAGGCCAGGTCTTTCAGGAATGGAGATGGGGTATACAATTGATCATGAGGTTGCATCAGGAAAGCTTATCACTCTTTTCAGTGCTCCAGATTACCCTCAGTTTCAGGTTTTTTTTTTTTTTTTTTTTTTACCTGCATTTTTTTCTGTGATTTAAGGCAATTATGATTCTTATATGGAGGGCTACCAGATTGAAGAATTTAATTAACTGAGAGGATTTTGATGTTTTGGGTGCATGCATGTATCTGCCTTGGCCTAAATTTAGGGGATGTAATAATATTATTCTGAAAATTTTTCTTTACAATCGATTCTCTCAAAACTTCATTATGATTTAAAGAGATTTAGTAAAAAAACATGAGTCGTAAGATCTAAAACTATTCGACAAAAAGTCCAAGCGACAATTACCAATATAAAATTAGATTTTAAGTTTGGAAATCTTTATCTACAAAATCCACCGTTTCAATATACACTGTCAGCAATTGGCCAATCAAAACATCAAGATCTTACAAACTATATACGATATACCCATTGGAACCAAGTATGTGCCATAGCTCTCTCAAATTGAGTACTCAAAAAGAAATAATTAAATCTAGAAAATGATACTCGGAAAGATTTTCGTAAGACTGCCCATCTCACAGACCACAAAATCGAATAGAACTTGAAGATATGCTTCAGCTAAATCAGCTTCTATTGGATTTATTTCATAATTGACCTTGATATACTGTCAGAAAATATAAAACAAAGCTGTAAAATGGTGTTTCTGTTTTGATGTCTTGTTACATTTATCATGCTTGAAAGTTCACTTTATTTTACAAAAATGATAACACCTTAGGTGAAACAAGCACACTAAAATCATACTCTGAATAGCATGATATGACTGGATACCATATCTGATTTTGGGTCATGGGGTGTATCCAGGCCAGACCAATGTTCATATCTTTGTGCTGGGCCTGGATCTAGAACTGAATCTTTTTTCTTTCCTGATGGATATGTGAGGTTGGCCTAGCCTTATGTCTGCCTGCCAGTCTGACTACCATCTCAGATGTATATAAAAGCACAATCAGGTCTGTATTCCAATTGATGACTCCAAGCTGAACATTGAAATGCAATTGACCTGTAGCATTCTGTCTTTCTGCAGTTACTATCAATAGTTACATATTGTAAATGATTTACAATGCAACAAAAAGAATCATTGAACCATCAAAAGTTTATCTATGATGCAGGCAACAAAGGAGAGATATAATAATAGGGGGGCTTATATTGTGCTGGAACCTCCAGATTTTGCAACTCCAATTTTTCACAGTTTTGACGCCATTACACCTAGGCCGAAGGTATTTGAACAGTCCTTGTCATCATTTATCCGTGTTCTTTGGTGTATAAGCTCCGACCAAACATGCCATATATTAATAAGATATTTCTTATAGTGTTGCTCCCATTCAGTCATTCTTTTGTTTATAAACTCATGGTCAAATATACATGCTGACCTCTTTCAGTGTTCTGGGTCTGCTATTTAGTGATCCAAACCATTGATCTCCAACTGGTACATAATTTACTATAATAAATTTTCTCCCAGTCAGAGTCTTATGAGAGATATCCTCCTATTCATTGAGACATATGTCTTATAATTTCAATTTCGAGGCATGACATTTTCATGATGGCACCTGGTCGACTTATAGTCTGGATCACATGGGGCTCCCATCTCTAATAGTTATGATCCCAAAATGAGAAAGGCCACTTATTGCATGGCCTAGTAGATGTGCTTCTGTTGTTACGCTATCCAAAATGAATTAGAAGTCCAAATTGGCTGGTATTGGTATTATCAGTGCTAGCTTCATTGATATTTCACTCAGTACCAGTTTCCCTGAAATTATTAAAGTTGGGCACCAACACATGATACATGTCAATAATGGCCTTAAATATATACCAAAATCATAAATCCCAGTATTTTTCATCACTGTTACATACCAATGTTATAGGTAATCTCGCTCTCTAGATACTGGATACATATATTACAAATCAATTACAGGAACCATGTATCTATTTAGATATATATCAATTATAGAGTAGCCAGACCATCTCTAGCTTAGGAACAGTCTATCCTGGATAGGAGTTTGAAAGGTCTCCTTATGACCTACCACCTATCTTTGTGAAAAAATGTGGGAACCATCTGACCACAGGAGCTATTGCTTCTTAGGCCTCAAAATTGTCCAATCCTAACTTATTAGGATGCATGTCAAATTTTGCACGATCAATTGGGAGACCTACAAAGTCTTGATGAATGTTGAACCTTTGTTTTGTTTGATTTCCCCTTTATTTTGCTTTGGGTTTGATCAATCCAATCCCCTCACAAATTCTTCCTCCTGACCCCCAGTTATACCGTGCTTTCCTTGATTGCCATACGTGTGTGTGCATAGATGGGCCCCACATGCTACCCCATGGATGTATGATAATATATATATATATATATATATAGAGAGAGAGAGAGAGAGAGAGAGAGAGAGAGAGATTTTAGACAAACTAGTTCAATTTCTCTCATGAATTTTAAGTTTATTCTCAATTTTTTCTTTTATTTGAAATGGGACCACCAATCTACAATGATCAAAACAGATATTTGTGACAAATTAGATTTCTCTGGTGAATTTTAATATATGTTCTATCTTTTCTTTTATTTAGAATGGAGTGTTATGTCCTATTGTTGCTTGCTTGTGCAGCTCTTCTTGAGTGATGAATATTCATCTTGTTGCATCATGAATAAAATAGAAAGGAGAAAAAAGAAAATATAGGCTAATGCCCTGCCCTCACAGTCATGTCATGAATTTCTGAAAAAGAGTTCGTTATGCTCACCTACATAATATTATATTATTCTGGTACCATACAACTCAACTTGCTTAAACTTGATATGATCTTTCTATGCAGGCCAATGCATACTATAATTATGAGGATGTAATAGATTCCGATGAAGAATTGGATCTGGTATCTATGGTCAATGACTCAATGTCTGAAGGTCCTTCTTCAGTATAAAGATGACCAAATTTCTCAAATTTGCCCACGTGTTGTATTTTTAGATATTTATTTCCTCTTTTTTTTTTTTTTGTCCTCAGTTCATCTTCATCTTCAAATGTAGGCATGTGAAATTATTTTGAAAGTATATCTAAATAGTACAATGTATCATTTTATTTTTGAAGCAATCCGATATTTTTGATGTCTTTATTTCGATTGTGCTTAGCTGCGGTTTGTGCTACTGTCGCCCTTGTATGCCAGATGCACTAAGATCTTGTCCATGTCAGTCTTCACAGTAATCAGATATGATAAATCAGTTATCCAAGTTGCAAGACGGTCCAAGATTATGGTTAAAATTTTCCCATCCGTGATTATCTGGGCACCGTATATCATGGGTTCCATGACATCAGTGTTCTAGATTGATTCTTTTTCTTTCAGTGTTCATTAGAAAATGTACCGGGTTTCACCCAAAATTGAGTGAATCAGAAAGATTTGTTTGTTTATATAATTCCCCTATTGAATTCTAGGAATTCATGAAAAGATGCTTTCATCAAAGGGGGCATTGGAGTAGTGAAGTGTGAATGATGAGGTCAGAGATCTATCGTAGACCATCATTTTCCTGTCATCCCTACCTAAGGGGTTTATTTATTGTGATGGTCTCTTTATATCTTTGCCATCCATCCTAAATGTTGAGTGGTTGTGTGCATAATGGATGATTCATCTAAGTAAGGAGCCCATGGGTGATTCATCTAAGTAAGGAGCCCATGGGTGACCGGCAAAAATGCACCCCAGTGCCATCCTTCTCATCACTTTACTTCATACAAACATCAGATGGTTAAAACTTAGAACTTGTTGAATCAACTCTTTGAGAAAGGGGGTTTTATTATTAATTTTCCCCCTTCTTGTTATATGGTGCAGTTTGGGTCATTTGAAGGTCCCATTAGATGTATGGCCTGGATAATTCCAACTTAATTGCATTATGTTTTGGAGGTAGGCTGGCCAGGGAACTGCAGGTCCAAAGTTTCCTAATCCTAATTGAAGTACTGGAATTCCCAAACGCCTTCTGCTAACAATCCCGTTGGTTTTTGAAGAAGACACGATAGCTTATTAGGACCTGTGGTCCTGGGCTTTTTGGGCGGCTAGCCTAGAGTGAGGAATGGAACATTCTGTTCAAGTCCCAACCCCAAGTTCAAAACTCCAGTAATTATGATTATGTACTTAAATGGGATGATAGACGACACTGATTAACCAATCGTAGTCTTTCAATTATTGGACACAAAAGCGAAGGAATGTAAAAAAAATGTTTAGTGTTGAATATGGGAGACAAAAAAAGGTGGATAGGCAAGACCAAGACCGCCCACTATAGTCTGATTCTTGAATCTGGCCATCCCATAACAAGGCCCACTAGTTAGATGGCCTGGACTCTATATCCTTTGAAAGATTTATAAAAAAAAAGAACACAGGATGCTCTGAAAGTGTGTCTATACTCTTTAACTCTTTTTTATGAATGAAATGGATCCACATGGGGCACCACATGTACGGAAATTTTGCTGCTCTCTCAGGCCCATTTGAGTGAGCATAAAATGAAAGTGAAGAATCCCACTAAGTGAAGAAACATGGATAAAACTAGGGGTGGAGATGCAACATTTATTTAGCAGTGATCCTCCACTCTGATTATATTAAAATGAGAAGTAGGGGTGCTTATGGGCAGGGACAGCCCGAGGCCTATCCAGGCCCAGCCTGCTTTGGGCCGGGCTTGAATATGTAATTAGAGCCCGTTTATTATTTGGGCCTGGCTGGGATTAAGTGGTAGAAAGTCCAAAGCCCGGTCCGGCCCGTGTAAGGAATACATGTAATTTAATTTAATCAGTCCAAATAATTGATCAAATGCCCACAAAAGTGATAAAAGGCCCAGTTCGGCCCGGCCCAATTGGTTAAGTGGGCGGGCTCGGGCTTAACTTTTTACAGCCCGTGCCGGGCCCGGATATGGCTTAGCCCGGCCCATTAACACTCCTAATGGGAAGCCGTGGCCCCCACACTGTATAACTCAGCTGGTAAGGGATATGGGCATGTGAGTTTTCAAGTCCCAGTGTAGCAAATGAAAAAAAAAAAAAATAGAAAATAGATTGGTAAATGTTAATTTTACTTATAAATAACTCAATTTTACATTAGGGCTTGTTTGTGCAACGAGGGGATTTTGTACTCCATGGATTTTTATTTTTACAGGAGAGAGGAATCCAACATTCCTTACCATCCCATAGAAAATTGAAATTCTCTGTATTAAGAAAATCATTTCATACATATTTTTTTGCAAGGAAAATAGAGCACACCAAACAACAAAATAGTGGGTTGTATGAAAAATCAGAACAACTTTCTTTTCTCTAGTCGTAGAAGTAGAATCCACTCCAAGCTCACCCTATTTTTATTCACGAGTGCCACTTTAATGTAGAGAAGATTCAATGAAGAAAATAAGTGGAAAAACTTCCTACAGCGCAAGCTTGAACTGAATCTACTTCATCTACCCATTTTTTTAACCTTTGGGCTATTTGGGGAACTTACTGATAGAGTGGAGTGAAGTAAAGATTATTTTGGAGAAAGAATAAAATATAAGTGAGTTTTGTTGGCATTTTATTTTTAGTTGTTTGGTATGAGTCTTTTTTATTTTTTTTTGTATAGAAAGAAGGAGTTTTTTTCTCTTTTAGTGGAGAAAGGAAGTTATTTTTTTACTTTTTATTGAAAAAAATGGAGAAATTCTGAATTAAAGTGCTTTTGACACATATAAATGGGGCCTTTATTTCACTTAACTCTATTAGTAGAGTTGCCTGCATGCTTAAAGAAAACATCAGAGAAAATTGATTACAGTATAAATTTGAACTAGCACAAGTACCCGTGCTTAGCACGGTACATCCATACATTGCAATTCAAATATTCACTCACATAATGTAAATAAAATATTCATGCATAGCAATGAATTTTTATAGAGAAAAAAAATGTTTGTACCGATTTTTAGAATTGAAGGTAGGGAGGGTAGAAAGGGAATATGAAGTGAGGTAAAAAAAAGTATATGTAGAAATAAAATAGGAAATGTGGGCAAAAATGTAATTTTGTAGAAATTAAAAAAAGAAAAGAAAAGGTAATGAGTAGTTATAAGAAATGGACAGTAGTTATAAAAAGTGAGAAGTTATATTCAGTTATGGTCAAAATCAAATAAAGTGGTCAAAATTATTCAGTATATGTAGAAAGGGAATCCATTTTTTTCTATATTTTCCACATCCAATCCGGCCCTAAAATTAAATTCAAATACGGAAATATGTATTTCACAAAAAAGTTTATCCTCTACTTTTCTTTAAATCCAAACAGGCCCTTGGAAAAAAAGAAAAAAAAATCCACCACCTGACGGTGAATTTCCAGACTCGATTCCTCTTGGGCTAAACAAGGGAAGCACCACACAGTTTCATTTCCGAGTCTGTCCATACAAATCCACCAGTTTGGCCAGCCACAGAAATTGCTCCACATCACAGTTCCCCTGTTTATGGGAATTCATCCAAAATTCAACCCAATCAAACCAGGTTCTATGGTCAGATTGATAGATTAAAGGAGAATTTTGGTTGATGCCAATACATGTGGGGTGCTGTGATTTTATAGATGAGCCCCATTGGTTTGAGAGAACGTTATCTGATGAACAGTTCAAAAGCAGGCAGGTCCATCAATCAATGGTCCAGATTAAAAACCATGGGCCACACTTTAAAAAAGCAGGACCATATGGCATATGGAGTAGATGTAGAGTAGGAGAGAAGCGTGAAAATAGCTACAATCTTCACCACCACCTTTCTCCACAAAACACCTCCTCAAAAGCCGTTAGTCCCCATAACTCCCACAAAAGAGACTTGGTCTCTCACCATGAATTCATCCTCCCTCCCTCTTAAGTTTCTCTCTCCCAGTCTCTCTCTTTCTCTTTCCTCAAACCCGTTCCCAAGTCCCAACAATGCCAGCCCTTGATAGATAGTAGATACAAGGCATTGGACACCTCAGTTTGTACATCTTCCTTAGACTGCCATCAATTTTTACACCATTCTCTCTATTAATTAATTTATTGAACATCTCTACTTTTTCCATCTTTCTGGGCGTTTTTCCGACTTGTGTAGGAATAGAAAGGCATCAAAAATATGGAATTTCTCTCTAAATTCACAGAAGGGGAAGAGGTGTGGCCGTTTTCCTTTCTGGGTACCCCTCAAAAGTTGTAGCAGATGCAGGGAAGGAATAATGTTTTTCCTATTTGGGTGATAAAAATGAAGTGAGCTTGTTTTTCAACAACATCTATTTTAAAGATGTCTTAAATTTAGTTTATTGAAGATATAGCAACAAGTTGTTATTGTCAGATCCTCTCTCAGTTCAGAGCCTCCATTCTCCAATCTGGTATGTATATATTTGCACCATTCTGGTTATGGTTTTTGAAGATTATATACTACATTGCCTTGAGCACAAAACATATTAAAACTGCAATTACCTCAGAATTACTAGAACTGTATAATCCAGAAAGAAACTCAATAGTTTTTTTTGTTTTTCCTCTTTCAACTTTTTTTTAAATATCAAAGAATCACTTTATATTTTAATCATCGACTTTACAGGTCATTTCATGAGTATGGATGAACTTGGATGCCAAATGCAGCATGAGATTGTCAAGTTTTACATTGGATAGCAGTAAACTTTCCATTGATATTATATGATATACATTTCTTAACTACTTGCAGGGAGATACACAACCTAACTGTCCTATTAGTCCCCTATTATATGTATACAAAGGTTCTTTAAAAAGGAAATTAGAGTTGGTGTCTAGAATAAAAATAATAGAAGACTTCTTCTTTAGGATAGCAATTGTTGAAAAAAATATTTGATATACAACTTTAATATGCACGAGGTGCTCTAGATTGATTAATGCATTTTGTGAGTTAGATTTTCTTATCTCAATTTTCAGGGACTATCATTAAAATGAATCCATCAGAGTTTAAAATGATAATAATCAGTTGACAATTGTTGAACAATCACAACAAGTGATTGAAATTTGGAGAAACAAATAAGAGTAGAATGGCATCTCTGTCTCATAACCCGTCGAAGAAGGCGATTCGAAGCCCAGGTAATGGTGGGGGAGCACAGAGCAGCAGCAAAAATGGAGGCGGGCAGAATGTCAAATTTGCGAGGAAGACTTCAAGTGGCCGCTACCTAAGCTTGTCAAAGGATGACATGGACATGTCCGGTGAGATGACAGGCGACTACACGAACTACACGGTGCAGATTCCTTTAACACCAGACAATCAGCCCACGGATGGATCATCAGTGGCTGTGAAGGCTGAAGAACAGTATGTATCTAATTCTCTATTCACGGGGGGATTCAACAGCGCAACTAGGGCCCACCTCATGGACAAGGTGATTGAGTCTGAGGTGAACCACCCCCAGATGGCAGGATCCAAAGGCTCATCATGTTCAATGCCTGCTTGTGATGGCAAGGTGATGAGGGATGAGAGAGGAAATGATGTGGATCCATGCCACTGCAGGTACCCCTTTTTTTTTCTGTTTCTGAACTGTAACAAGTACCATGGACCCCATTCAGAGAGGGAGTTGCTTGTGGCTTTAATTTGTTGTATAGAGAACAAAAATAATAAACGAAACAAATCACTCCTTACATCAGAATCTTTTCTAAGTAAACTGATTATTATCATTTTAAACTGATCGGCGGTGGATACGAACACAATGTTTCTAAGTAAACTGGCCACAACAGAAATTAAGTTCTTTTAGGTGTCTACCCAACAAAAAGACAAGTGAGATATGCTTGACTTCTTCCAGCCCAACAAGATCATTTGTGATAAAGAGGTGGTCATGTCTATGTATATAGGTTTAAGATCTGCAGAGACTGCTACGTTGATGCAAGAAAAGATGCAGGCCTATGCCCAGGATGCAAGGAGCCATACAAGCTAGGAGAGTACGAAGAGGAAGTCCCAGATTTCTCCTCCGGAGCATTGCCGCTGTCGACTCCAGGTGGTGGAACCAACTCAGCAGACCGTGGGATGTCTCTGATGAAGAGGAATCAGCCGGGCGATTTCGATCATAACAGGTTTTCGTACGAGACCAAGGGGACTTATGATGCTGGTAATGCCTACAAACCCAATGATGACAACTATCGAGATGATGGTGATGGGTTTGGAGATGCCACGAATGAAAACACGGAGAATGAATGGAAACCTCTCACTAGAAGAATTCAAGTCCCAGCATCCATACTCAGACCTTACAGGTATCATCATCAACTTAATTCAATTTGATCAAATTTATTATTATTAGATACAACTAATTCTTCATCATATAAGCGATTCCATTTCCATGGTTGGAAGAATCCAAACTCTACTACTACTATTTGACCTGACCCCAAATAACATTTTGTTTTTATTTTGATTTTTGACATAGGTGCTTGATTTTCATTCGGTTAGTAGTGTTGGGCTTCTTCTTAACATGGCGAATTCAACATCCAAATGAGGACGCCATATGGCTATGGGCAATGTCCATTGTTTGCGAGATATGGTTTGCCTTCTCATGGATCCTAGATCAGTTCCCCAAGTTCTGCCCCATCAGCCGGGCCACCGATCTCGAAGTCCTTAGGGAGAAATTCGACATGCCATCGCCATCCAATCCAACGGGCAGATCCGACCTTCCAGGCATGGATGTGTTCGTATCCACCGCTGATCCAGAGAAAGAACCCCCACTCGTCACCGCCAACACCATCTTGTCCATCCTAGCCGCAGATTACCCCGTTGAGAAGCTCGCATGCTACATATCAGACGACGGTGGGGCCCTCCTAACATTCGAGGCCATGGCTGAAGCCTGCAGCTTCGCTGATTTGTGGGTCCCATTTTGTAGAAAGCACAACATCGAGCCGAGGAATCCTGACAGCTACTTCAGCATCAAGGGGGACCCCACCAAGAACAAAAGTAGGACGGATTTTGTCAAGGACAGGAGAAGGATCAAGAGGGAGTACGATGAGTTCAAGGTGAGGGTCAACAGTCTCCCTGACTCAATTAGGAGGAGATCAGGCGCGTTCAATGCAAGGGAGGAGATGAAGAAGTTGAAGCAAATGAGGGAGAGTGGTGTGGACATGCTGTTAGAGACACTCAAGGTACAGAAGGCCACTTACCCCATGACCTCTTATCTTTAGTTTGTTGTTTGTTCTTCCTGCTTGTATTTTTTTTTTTTTTTTGTTCTTAATAAAATTTCTGTTACCATTCAACCAAAAAAAAAAAAAAAAAAAGGTGCAAAAGGCCACATGGATGGCCGATGGGACCCATTGGCCCGGGACATGGAGTCAGCCGGCAGCTGACCACAAGAAAGGTGACCATCCAGGGATCCTCCAGGTGATGCTCAAGCCACCAAGCAGTGAGCCACTCATGGGGTGCGCCGAGGATAGAATCATCGACTGCACCGATGTGGACATCCGGCTACCTATGTTCGTGTACATGTCGCGAGAGAAGCGGTCTGGTTACGACCACAACAAGAAGGCTGGGGCCATGAACGCTCTGGTGCGCTGCTCAGCGGTCCTGTCCAATGGGCCTTTCATCCTCAACCTCGACTGCGACCACTACATATACAATTGCCAGGCCATGAGAGAAGGGATTTGTTTTATGATGGATAAAGGAGGGGAGGATATCTGCTATATCCAGTTCCCTCAAAGGTTTGAAGGCATAGACCCATCTGATCGGTATGCCAACCATAACACTGTCTTCTTCGACGGCAACATGCGAGCACTTGATGGGTTGCAGGGTCCAGTGTATGTGGGGACTGGGTGCATGTTTAGGCGGTTCGCGCTGTATGGGTTTGACCCACCTACAGCTAAGGAGTATACAGGGTTCTATGGGGGAAAGGTGGTGGAGAACACCCCACATGTAGACCCAGAGGCGCAGGCGTTGGGACCAGATGAGTTTGATAGCGAGTTGAATCCAGCTGTGTTGCCTAAAAGGTTTGGTAACTCCACTGTGCTGGCTGAGTCAATACCTGTGGCTGAGTACCAAGGCCGGCCTCTTGCCGACCATCCTAGCGTCAAGCATGGCCGACCGCCGGGAGCACTGAGGGTTCCACGGGAGCCGCTGAACCCGGCTATCGTTGCGGAGGCCATCTCTGTCATCTCGTGCTGGTACGAGGACAAGACTGAGTGGGGCGATCGTGTAGGGTGGATCTATGGGTCGGTGACAGAGGATGTGGTGACGGGTTACCGCATGCACAACCGTGGGTGGCGTTCCGTCTACTGCCTCACCAAGCGGGACGCTTTCCGCGGCTCAGCTCCCATCAACCTCACTGACCGCCTCCACCAGGTGCTGCGTTGGGCCACCGGCTCCGTCGAGATCTTCTTCTCCCGCAACAATGCTGTCCTTGCCTCCTCCAGGATGAATATTCTTCAGCGGCTCGCCTACCTCAACGTTGGAATCTACCCCTTCACATCCCCATTCCTGCTCCTCTACTGCTTTCTTCCTGCACTCTCCCTCTTCTCCGGACAATTCATTGTCCAGACCTTGAACGTTACCTTCCTCCTCTACCTGCTGACCATCACTCTTACCCTCATCTTCCTCGCCTTGCTCGAGCTCAAGTGGTCAGGTATTGGGCTAGAGGAGTGGTGGAGAAATGAGCAGTTCTGGCTCATCTCTGGAACCAGTGCTCATTTGGCAGCTGTGATGCAAGGGCTGCTTAAAGTGATTGCAGGAATTGAGATATCTTTCACTTTGACGTCCAAGTCAGCGGGGGAGGACAATGAGGACATCTATGCGGAGCTTTATATGGTGAAATGGACATCCTTGATGATACCCCCCCTTACGATCATGATGGTGAACTTGATAGCTCTGGCTGTGGGGATTGCTAGGACCATCTACAGTCAATTCCCTAAGTGGGGTAAGCTCGTGGGGGGAGCTTTCTTTAGCTTCTGGGTGTTGGCTCACCTCTATCCTTTTGCAAAGGGGCTCATGGGAAGAAGAAGAAAGACCCCTACCATTGTTTTGGTGTGGTCAGGTCTCACGGCAATTACAATCTCACTTCTTTATATTGCCATCAACCCACCAAAGGAGACTGCCAATCCCAAAGCAGCAGGCACCGGTTTTCAGTTTCCATGAATTCTCTCTCTGTTTTTATTTTTCTGTTTTGGCAAGATTCAGTTTCCATGACCAAACAAGAGGTGGTTTTCAGTTGCATTAGACCTGGATGATGATGATGATGATGATGATGGTTATTAGATTGCATCATGGAAATGCATTTCAGAGGAGATCTGTTAATTTGTAATCTTAGAAGATTATTGAATGTTTGAGAGCTTTTTGTTCTTGTTTTTTGTTTTTTACAACGAAGATTAAGCAACCAGAGAAGAACAAAACAAAACAGAAAGTACAAAACAGCAACCGAACTGAAAGGAGAGAGCATTTTGTTTTGTAGGAGTTCCTAGTTCTCTCTGCTGAACCTGTCAACACGACTATCAGTGATTTGTAAACTTCTTTTTGTGACAGTTTCGAGGAATACAAAAGAGGATGGATTTTATTTGTGTGATGGGATTGTTGATGTAGAAAAGACGAGGATTATGTTACAACGGCAGAAGAAATATTTATTGAGGACGTAAAAAATTTGTTTTATGTAATTTAGGAAAGTGCTGCACAACACATGCCTCTTCATGATTATCACGAGTCTTTAAAGTTTAGGGCTTAGAAGCTAACATTATAAACGTGATGATAGATGACTGCAATTCTATCAAAATCACAAAGGAAGAAAAGAAAGAAAAATTACAATCTAAAGCCACAAAGGCCGGACTAATCTTCCATCTTTGATTCCCCGTGTGAAACGGCACTTCCTGCAGTAATGCAGTAGTGAGCCCCCAAACTTTCAAGCAGGGGAGTTCCTACTGGCTCCCGTTGAAGAAAAACTCACCATAGAAGAAAGAGTATATTGGCTCTTCCATCTGTGTTTTATAAAGCCGCTAACTAGATTGAATGTCTAGCATCATTTAGCTGGTGCTTACTAGTGATGTTTTATTCTCCCCACCGCTTTCTTTGTGTGTCCTTGTCATGTATGTACTTTCAATAGTGTTTACCTTTAAATGGATATCTATCCTTGCCATTTCATTTGATGGTACAAGGTTCATTGAAGAAAACGACTTCACTATTTCACACAACTGAAAACAAGATGCCTACAGCAACGTATTCTGTAAAGGAAAACCCCATGAATAATTAGCACAGTTGTTCTGAGTAAAATGCATTCAACCGTTAGTGTTCAATGAACTGATTTATATATACAGGGTGTGTGAGATTAAATCCCTTGTAAAGCCAAAAAAAAAAAAACAAACAAACAAACAAATAAATGAAGTACCCTCAATATAACCTCATATTGCTTTTTCTAGCATGGAAGGCAGCAATCTATACCCTTGAAATGCCATTGAGAAGAGAATAAGGTCTGGTTAATTGTGCTAAGATATGAGATAAAAGTTGCTACCTCTACCTTCTCTTGACAATGCAACAGTTGATCTATTCATCCTATACAGCAAAAGAATCCTCGTTTGGATCTCAGAATCTCTTTTTCCATGCCTCTAAGGACAGTTGAAATCATCATCATCAACAACTATATTAGGGTTGGCTACATGAATCATGTTTCTCCATACACTTGAATTCAGATGAAGCCAACATAAACCAAGAAACAATGAGAACTCACTGCCCAGGGTTCGAACCCTGGGTACATCACCTTTTGGGCTTTTTTCCCACTTGTGCGGGCTTCTTTCCCACTTGTGTGGGCTTTTTTCCCGCTTGTGCGGATTGGGCATCAAAAAATGGCCACATCATTCAACAAAATCAGAACATAAAGCCAGGTTGAAAGAACATGGGCTTCTAATCCATGTACCAAATTGTGCGCTTGCATCTTGTGATTTGAGTGAGCATTCATTGAACTAAAGTTTCATGTTTGTTTGAGGTAACTGCAGTCAAAGACCAAAATATTCTCATCCTAACTATACAAAAGATATGCACTTATATAAAAGTACCAAGATTCAAGGAAAAAGGTAGCTCTGCCAGTCAGTAACGTGCACCACCAAAGAGCTGTACTTCAATATTCCAGAAAGGTCTTCACTGCAAATTTGCAAGGGAAAAAGGAATTCTGGGTCTGAAAAACGAAAAATAAAATAGAAATATAATAAATACAGCATTTAAAAGGAGAGGCATAGGTATAGCATTAAGCACCCTTTCCTTGCTTCCAGAATCTCTTTAAAAGAACATCCAGTGATAAATTGCCCTTTTGAAGATCAAAAGGAAGTGAGCAACTTCAATTTGAGCTTTAGTGACAGCCTCACAAGGGGCATTAACCAATTCCATGTATTAAATTCTTGAGTGAAACCATCTTTCTATTGCTCCGTTGGTTAGGGACATGTTCAAGGTGCATGGGTGCGTGAGTTCGAGTCCCTTGAAAAAAAAAATCTGTTTTGTCAGGAGTATCAGGCACCCGGTCAACATAGGAGGAATGCCAATTAGCCCCAAATGGCTGATAAGGATTCGGAGGTACCATTTTCCCATGCTCTACAACTCTGACTGCTCAAAAGGAGCACGCACAAACAACTGACCATGCAAGGTGACCACTGCTGATGTTTGATGTGGATCGATTCTCGAGGGTAAGCTGACAACCTGCAAAGGAAAAAAACCAATTCTATCACTTGAACAAAAGACAACAGATTACCACATTTACACTCATAAGAAAATATAGTAACATACCTTCTTGAAGGAGGTGACACCCCAAGGATTATCAGGTTGCTCTGGATCACCAGATATAACCAAGCGACCAGCTGGATCTGATTGAACACGCACCTGAATTAAAAAGGCACATCAGAAAAACACAGTATCAAATGGATTGTCCAAGGAGTGAAAACAAGGTCTTTGACCCCCAATACTAAATGTTCTCCAATCTCACTAATGTGAAAAGAAAATAGCACGAGAATTAGAGTGAAAGCATTATGCTAGGTTTGGAGAAAAAACAAACTATGGGCCAATATATGTTGTTCGGTTTCTCTATCCATTACCAAATGAGAGCTAAATATTCACTTCCGACTAAAGCTGATCAGATACAGATACAAAAAATGTGTATGTTTATGCCCAAAATCTCAAAAGCAAAACAAAGTGAGCTCCAAAAGTACATGTGCCTGCACATATATTAATGCCTGGGAAGAAAATTTTTCTTACCTCTTCACGCAGAAGCCCAGGAACCAAAGCATAGATCTCAAAACAATCTTTCTGTGCACAGACGGATAACATTTAAAGTTAGAAGTGGAATTCATATGCAAGTTCACAGCACAACAACAACAAATCTTCTTGCAAGTCATATCATATGCATACAAGAGCGCCTTACAGTTTGCCGCACATTGACCTTCACCCAATCAGCAGCAGGTCCAATATCAACAACCATGGTATCTGTTCTGGATGCAGAGAAACCGATTTGCCCGTCACTGCCAAGATCAACAAGCATTGAAGTGACAATTTTTTATTTACTTAATTATCTATTTATTTGTTGTGTGAGAATATTTTCGAGAAAAATAAATTAGATAAAACTAATAATAAGTTGCAAACAAGATAACCAACAAATGCAGCTTCAATGGCATTCAACAAGTTCCCAAATGAAGTATTTGATCTTTTTTTTCCACTGGTACATACTCACACACCCCACACTCATGCTACCCAAGTCCCTAAGCAACAGACCCAGGAAATTGTATTTGTGGATAGAGAGACACCTCACCGCTGGGGCTACTAGTGTATTGGCTTTGAGTTGATGTTCATTGTATTTCTTTAAAGAATTAGAGTGAAATAGAATTTTTTTTTTTTTTTTTTTTGAAGTGGACGAATAGTAGAAAGCTGTTCCAAGTTCTATGCCTAGAAAGATAAAGGAGAAGCCAAGAAACTGGTACGTGTTGATAGATCTTAACTGTTGCTTGGTTCCTTTAGCACGCGCAGTTTTGACAGCACGTTCATAGCTTGAGGGCTTTTTCCTCCTTAGAACACCTAGATCAACATAATGTCTGTATATTAACCCACCAGCAGCCAGCTAGTAACATTTAGGAAAGTAATGCTTTAGATAATCCATACCAAGGCTTTTAAGATGTTTCTCACGCTTTGCCAAAGAAATCGTGCTCTTGTCCTACAAAAGACATGCATGTTTGACATAAATACCACATTTGAAATGAGAAAGTAAAGCTACAACAAACAAAAGTGAACAAAATGAAGAAACATATGAACAGGAAAAAAAATCCACGATTATGCGTAAGGTTTGATAATAGCATCCACAAACCTTTATGATTGGGTCACCAACCTCACCATTACCAAGAAGACGTTGTGAGTGCCAACCCTGCATAGCACGAGCTGCAGCATCCCTTCTGGCCCTACCCGATCCTGAAGCTTGAATGCCACCCACCTGCAGAAATAAATATCGTAGTGATTACGGTTGTAACAGACAAAATGATACAACAGTTGATGCTCTTGTTAGCAGAAGATTAACCAACACTTACAACATCTAGTTAAGCATCATGAAGAACAAGAAGAAAGAGTCATTCTGGACAAGTGGAATAGTTTTTTTTTTTGAATGGCCACAAACAAGGCCATCTATTGCAGATGGGATTCCAAGATAGCCATTAAGTGGGCTTCACATATAGACAAAGAACCCGCCTTATCTCTCTGTCATCTTGTGATACTCTAATCAGCAAAAAATTGAGCTACCATCATAACATCTCATTAAAGAGATCAAGCAAGAAAAGAGTGAAGAATTGTCCAAGACAATTGGAGTTAGGCATTTTCCACAATGCCCATATGCAGTAAAAAATAGTGCCATTTTATCATGGATGGGATTCAAAGGTAGCCCTTAAGAGGGCTTCTTCGTCTAAGACAAGATGTGGTATTTGGGTTTTATCTTTAGCAAAATTTGAAATATCCAGTCCTCTTTGCTACTTTTTTTCGATCTTTAACATCTTTAGGAAATGTTGGAGCAGAATATCTAACTGGACAGGGACAGAAGGGTAACTTCTCATAGATCTCGTTTTAACTCTTTCTTGTTTTCTGATTTCTTCCTTGTCTAGGCAATTAGTTGGGTTTTATCCACTATAGGCCTTTGTGATGTTATGTTTCTGCGCCATTACCATTACCTATTGATAATAAGCAAATAGTCCATTATAATGATGTCACTATTTCAGCAGCAAAAGCTCATATTGGGTTCCAATGCATCCACTAGAAAAAGGAATTTCTGAATGTCACAGATAATAGACACTCAGATCTATACAGTAGTGTCATTTCAACCGCATTGTTGACAACCCATTGCTTGGAAGGAATAGTATAAAAGTGTCAAGTATATATAGGACAAGAATGGCGAATGCAACTGGATAGGCAAAAGGTGGAAACATCATATGTACATAAATTTGATTGCCCACTTTAGATTACAGGAAACTGGAAACCTGATGCAGTAGCACATGATTTCCATATACTCATGGTCCACATGTGGGACCCAAGGAAGTGTAGGAATTTTTCTTAATTATTAGTAGTTTCTAATTTTTATTGTATTTAGAATTAGTTTCTAAATTGGATAGGATTGCTACTTTGTTTCCTAGTTTGATTAAGGTTGTTTCTTAAGGCTTAAGCTTCTTTTATTATAAATATAGCATTGTAGAGATCAATGATCTCAGAGACTTGAGTTAATAAAATTTTCCCTTACTGGGTTTATCGTTGGAGAGTGTCTTCATCCTGTGATTGTTACTATGGGAACCATAATTGTGCTCCGGCACTTGCATCCTAACCCTAGGATTGCATCAATTAGTATCAGAGCCGAACGATCCCCCGATCGTCGGCGTGTTACCCCTATCCCCATCCCTACCTTCGTCCACCATCACCGTCCCTGCACCATCAAAACCCCACTGCACCCATTCTCCATTCCCCTCTGCCCAGAGCCACCTCTGTTGAAACCAAACTCCACCCTCGACCACCCAATCCAAACCCTAGAACCATCCGAACTACAAAACCGCACCCCATCTCTCATTCTTCCTAATCTCCATCGTCGTCACCCCCAAATCCCAGCCCTATCACAACCCTAGCCACATCGCCACCGTGAGACTCCAGCCCCATCGTCGTCAGCTTCCCAATCCAAAACCACCATCGTCCACCAAAACCTGCTGCCCAGAAAACCCATTCGCCCAAACCAGAGAGAAAAAAAAAAAGAAGAAAAAGAAGAGAAGCAAAACAAAGAAGAAGAAGAAGCGTACCGTGCACCAAGTCGTCCTTGCTGTCTCGCCGTCATCGTCGCACGCTAGCAACGAGATCACAGTCATCACCATCGCACCCTAGTCTCCTTCTCTTCATTCAAACAGAAAAGAGTTCGAAGCCCTTTTCTTGTTTCCTTCGACACAAAGACTCCCACGTGCCACGTGTGTCAAGTGCCTGGGCTTCAATTTTGGGCCACTTAAATTTGGGCCAGGTTTGATTTTCAAGCCCATTTGCAATAAAACAGCCAGGACAACATAGTGCTACCATCAACAACATTAAGGCTAACATCATCATTGCATCTCAGCATCCGATCACTCATCCAGCCCCTTTACCAAGATCAACGGTTGAGATTTCTTCTAACGATATCGGGCTCAGCCACCGTCCAATTTTCAATTCGTTTTCACCAACGTGATCGTGAAGAGCAGATCTACACATCAGGTCAGTTACAAATTTTAATTTTGCATTAACCAAAGATGCCTCCCAAAAGGCAGGTTGACACGGACTCTTCCTCTCACAATGATGATGATTTGAGGGAATCCATTGCTCAATTATCAGTAACTGTTAATCAACTATCCGCAACGGTGGCTCAAATGCAAGTTCAAATGCAAGCGACTCTTGATAGGATTGAAACCCGATTAACAAATTTGGAAACTAATCGACATGAAGATAACCATCGGGATGATAGAGGACATATTCGGCATCAACGAGATCCACATGCCGTCAATGTTGATCAAGATTTGGGTATTAAACTTGTGATTCCAAAATATGATGGAAAATTGATGCCAGATGACTTCTTGGATTGGTTGGTGTGTGTTGAAAATATTTTTGCACATAAACCAATGACAAATGGTAATAAAATTACACTTGTGGCAACTCGATTTCGGAATTATGCTGCAATATGGTGGACCGAGTTGCAAAAGAAGAGAAAATATCAGTAAATTGACCCTGTTGACACGTGGGCCGAGATGAAAAGTCTGTTAAAGCAAAAATTCATACTTGTCAATTGCTCCAGAGATCTACGTGCACGTTTTCAATACCTGCAACAAGGATCTAAAACAGTTGTTGAATATTCTGAGGAATTTCTGACCATGCAAGCCCGTTGTAATTTGAATGAAGATAATGAGGTTTTAGTTGACAGATACTTTAATGGGCTTACACTTGATATTCAAGATATCCTCGCGTTCAAGCATTTTGATAATGTTGATGAGATTATTCAACATGCTATCAAAGCCGAGGGAATTGCAAATCAAGCCCAAAAACTTAATGCCGCTAAATGGGTCATGCAAAAGAATTCCTCCATTGCAAGTTCTAAACCGAGTGCGTCATCGGAGAAAGTTTTCACCAAGCCCGAATGTCAAAATAGACCCACATGCTTTAATTGTAAACAACAAGGGCATCGTGCAGCAAAATGTCCTAAACGCCTCCACTTTATTGACAATGAAAGTGGTGAGACTGATACTCCAGATGATCCTAAAGAGAAAGAGGTTGCAACTGAGACAGATGACTTAGAGATCTACCATGCAGTTGAAGGTGAATCCCTCATGATCCTCACCGACACTCCCTCGATTACTGAGAAGAAATGGTTGCATGAAAATATTTTTTGCTCCAAAGGAACAGTCAATGGTAACGCATGCACAATCGTCATTGATGGAGGCAGTTGTCAGAATATCATATACTAGGCTTTTGTGGATCGCTTACAGCTGTAAGTTCTGAAGCATCATCGTCCTTATTTTACTAGATGGTTAATGACAGGTGATGAAGTACAAATCCGATATGCATGTCCAGCTACCTTTTCCATTGGTACAGATTATACGGATACAGTTTGGTGTAATGTGATACTCATGGATAGTTGTGATCTCTTGTTGGGTCGTCCATGGATGTATAACAAGAATGGAACTAAGGGCATGCGTGACAACATACACATTTATGCATGGTGCAAAACAAGTCACACTCCGTCCTTTGAAGCCGATACCACCAAAGAAAGGTTTAAGTTCTCGTCTCACCAAGGAAGCGCTTCACGTGCACACTATCTACAGAAGTAACATCAAGAAGAAGAGCCGAGTTCGTGGAAGAACTCTTTTTCCACCTGGAGGGAATTGATGCAGTAGCACACGGTTTCCATATACTCATGGTCCACATGTGGGACCCAAGGAAGTTTAGGAATTTTTCTTAATTATTAGTAGTTTCTAATTTTTATTGTATTTAGAATTAGTTTCTAAATTGGATAGGATTGCTATTTTGTTTCCTAGTTTGATTAAGGTTGTTTCTTAAGGCTTAAGCTTCTTTTATTATAAATATAGCATTGTAGAGATCAATGATCTCAGAGACTTGAGTTAATAAAATTTTGCCTTAGTGGGTTTATCGTTGGAGAGTGTCTTCATCGTGTGATTGTTCCAGTGGGAACCCTAATTGTGCTCCGGCACTTGCATCCTAACCCTAGGATTGCATCAAAACTGTATCAATTTAGGAGTTAAGGGTTTAATAACCACATTTTAGGTGCAAACATACCAACATGCACTAAATTCTTGCTTCAAATAAGAGTCCTATAGGGGTTAAGGAGTCACTATTTCAAACATCATACTTAAGTCAGTTAAGGTTACAGGTTAACAGCAGCCAGTTTTAGGTGCAAACATAATATTTTCAATTCTTTTGATTGGCCCATCCATTGCATGGGTTGAGTTCTTGATCATTTCAAAACAGTTCTAGTTATCAGGTAATCATAAAAGAGAAAATTACAACAATTACAAATCAAACAGTTGATATTCACCTTCAACTTAATCTGGATATTGGTAGCCTATCATGACATTCAATGGTTGAATATGAAACTAGAATCACTACAATTTCATCACAGTTTGACATTAATTTCACCTCATCCAACCATTCATTTCACAAAACTTTTCTCAAAAGCTCTTGAAGAGTTCATTCTTAAAATGCTTTACAAAATTGTTATTAAAAAAAAAAATCATCATCATCATCAAAGCCTTGTCCCAACTATGTTGGGGTTGGCTATTAAAAAAAATGCTTAACAAAATTAGTCGATCAACGCTTTTACGTTAACTATATTTGAAGTAGTTTTTCCCATTTTTTACTCTTTTTTATGCAACTGATAGTTGTAAATAAATTGCACAAAAAGGTAGTCATAAGCATATAATTGCATAGAATCAAGAATATACAGCCAACGGGACTAGCAAAACCTCAAAAGTGGCACTGACTAATATGAAGAACACCTGCATTGATCGGGGAAAACAAACTAACCTGGTTTCCAACACCCATAAGCTCTGTAGGGGAAGCAATAGGTACACAGAGCTCACCACCACGTACTTTATGTCTTTCATAATCAAGTAGTGCCTGCATAGATTGAGGAAATAACCAACTGAAGAGGTGAAATGGGAGATGGACCTTCAATCAAGACTTGGCCCCACCAATCACTCTCAATTCTGGTAAGTACAATCCATTAAAAAGATTGCATTTTCTGTGGGTCAACTATGCATAACAGAACTCCTGAAGAGCAGAAGCCTGAAGATTTTTCAGTTTCCACCAAAGAGATTACACAAGATTCACAACAAAATCCTCAAGCTAACTTGGACCAGATGAGGACTCCCAACTAGGGCTGTCAACGGACCCAAGTCATAAAATTCAACTTAGCTCAATGGATCCAGTCAAAAGAAAAGCTTAAATATTGGATTGATCCAAATAAATGTAGATTGCAAGTGAACAAATAAAAAATAAGAAGAGTCTCACCAAGAGAAAAATAAAAATAAGAAGCATGCTTTGAATTATATGAAGAACTTTCAAGATGCATGCATTTAGAAACAAACAAATAAATAAATAAATAAAAAGGAATGATGTGACTAAAAATAAAGGTGCATGAACACACACACACACACACACACACACACACACACAAAAAGGCAAACCAAACAGGATTAAAGTATTCTTAAAATAGAAGGATGGCAACCTAAATTCTACAAATCACCTTCTCATAAAAAATTCGGAATGACCAAGAGACAGTGGTGCAAGTCCTGCAAAAGAGATGGCGTTGGCTGAATTAAACCACAGAAAGGTAACAGGAATTGTGAAAACTAAAAAAAAAAGGTGAGGAACTGTTTGAATCAAGAAGGAAACCTATCCGATCATCCTAATCCTTGATTGAAGCATCTCAAACTTTGACACTTTTAAACCCTCAGACAACCTCAACTTTTGTGACCCAATCAAATCAACACATCAAATAAACATACTCATTGATTGAAAGGCCTCAAACTTTTACACTTTTATATCGGATAGAGGAAGTGCAATTTTTTTTATTTAATAATGCCATTTTAAGGGAGAGTTATTATTAGTGAGTGCATGGGGTTTAGATTGATCATACATAGGAAGGTCGAAACTCTTAGCTTAAAGATATTTGGCCTCTCTAGACTATTTAAGTGTGCAATAACTAATAAGCAACACATTAGAAAGGGAAAACATATAATAGCAATTACAGATTAAATCATTATATCATACTTTGGGGGCTTGAAGGACTCTCCAACTTGACGCCACAACTTGCAAGAGGTCACCTAAAGATACCCACATACACAAACAATGTCAACCACAGTTGATAATCCACAATGAAATACAATGATCTCAACAACAACTTGAAAACTCAACTGTAATACTTGAAAATTAATCAATATCTTGATAGCATGAAAATAATAAAAATAAAAAATTTCAAAAGAGAGCACACTTTTAAGCTTTTAAAATGTTGGCCAACAGCTCAACACTTCAATGAGTTCCAAGTTGAATTGGAGCTGAGTTCCAAGTTGAATTGGAGCTGAGGTCTCATGGAGTCAAGTTCTGTTTCATTCTTTACTTTTCTAACCTTGATTCCGACCCTTGAGGGTGCATTTAGATATTCCCAGATTTCAAATGGTTCAAAAGTACCGTTAGAATGGACGCTGATTGGTCCTGATGTGCATTTGGAGTGGTGGAAAAGTAGAAGAAAATATTGGGATTGACACTCTAAGCACTCGGGACAGAGGAAAAAATAGAAAAAATAAATTTAACATCCACTGAACATTTTAAGCTTCTTTTGATTTCCATGCCACCCCTGAACACAGAGCATATGTTCTTTGACTAATGTCAAGAATATATTCTTTGGACTTTGAGTACATCAAAATGAATACCAAATTATTGTAATTCTGAAAAGCGAAAATACATAGAATGGCATAACACATACCGTATCATAACCACCCAATTTAGTCACAGCCCTCCATAACCTATCCAAAGAAAAGCATAAGGAGACTAATCCAAAATCTCAAGCCCATAACCAAAGGGAAAAAAGAAATCAAGCAGCTAAAACTTACTTCAAGCAGTTCAGTCCCTCCCCATAGAACTTTGGAGGCTTGAACTCCAGCTTCCTCTCTTTGAAGAAATTTTCTAATTCCTTCATAAATGCAGCTTGTTCTTCCTCGGTACCCGACTCATCACCCTCGAAAGATTGTGGGTCAAATGCAAAAGACTGATTCGAGCCCTCCACATTAACCTGGCTTTCTCCAACTGCTTTATCTGCTCTCAAAGACTCGTCTGTGGCATTATTCTCTTTGGGTCCAATTGCTTCGTCCTTATCATCCATCTCCATAAAGTCACCCATATTCTCCTGCCCCACGTCACCAGATCCCGTCTCTATTTTGGGAGGCAACACATCTTTCCCCTCTTCCTCTTCATCTTCCTCTTCATCTTCCTCTTCCTCTTCCTCACTTGCAACGGATCTGTCAGAGTCGTCGTATGGACTTGCTGAATGAGGTTCTAAAGGAGCTTCTACAAAGTTGGCATTTTCACTAAAATTAGCAGGAGTGCTCCCAACATCAGAATGCCCAACAATGACCTCTTCTATTTGTGCATCTAGTGGCTCATTCTCATGAGTATCCGGAAAATCCTGCCCTAATCCTTCAATATCCCTCATTCCATTCATGGCGATTCCAAAACTCACAGCTACAGTAAATAAAATAAAGTAAATATATAAACAAGAGTATGTAACCCCAAAAATCTCACCCAAATTTTTTTTTCTTATTTTTGTTATATTTTCTTCAACTCCATGCCCTCATAAAACCCTAATTCCCTGAAAATTAGAGGAAAAATAATGAAATTGGCAACTTCTTGGAACATGAACACTACACAACTCTCTAAGGGTAAATATCCAAAGTTTCAGATTTCTGTGAATAAACGGTTAAGTAAACTGAAGTGGAGAGAGAGGAAGATAGAGAGAGATTTAACCAAACCTACCTGGTTGGTTGGCTCGTGAGATTTTTGAAGGTGCGAGAAAGAGAATAGGTGGTCGGAGAGGATGAAGAGAGGTCTGAAGAAGGAGCTTTTTTTTTGGTTTTAATGGCGTCTTCAGTGATTTTGGGGTGGAGCATTTCAGAACCCTAGCAGTAGCAGTAGCAGCAGCAGGAGGAGCAGCAGCCCGCCATACGGAAGAGGAGTACGAGTTACGAGTGAAAACCGAAAAGAAATGTATCGTATCGATGTGAAATCCGTGGAGCGTGTATATAATTACGATAGACACCAACAAATCCGACGGGTTTTTATATGATTCGCCGCCCCACGAGAATACTTACATGGAGTTGTTGGGCATGTTTTTGCATAGGTAACTTTCATGAAAAGATGAAATTGCCATATCAGCAAATTCAATAATTTTTAAATTCTTTAGAAATGGTTTTCTGAGGAAATTAGAAATTCACGTTTGGTGCAAAAAGATTTTCTTCGATGAATTAGTGCTAATGTTGTTTGGTGCAGGTATGGATTTCTTTAGTGAAAACCACTTTTTAGTAAAAACTATTGGGTTGGTAGGTTGGTATGTGTGTGGAGTGGGTGGTGTTGGGAGGGGAGGAGGAAGAAAGAGGGTGGCCGGGTAGAGTGAGGGGGAGAGAGAGGAAATTGGGGGGTCATTTTTCCGTGAAAATGGACTTCCCACACCCCCATAGAAAGTCTATTTCCATACCTAGGAAGGAAAAAGTTGACGTGGCGAAAAAGCATTTCCGCTGAAAACTGCTGCACCAAACACATGAAAAAGAAGTTTTCGCAGAAAACTATAACCTTTTCCGCGGAAGTGGGCTACACAAACATGTCCGTAGTCATTTTACATGTGATGGTATTTTGTACTAAACCTACCATAAATTCTAATTAACATGTAAAACTCACGAATTCTATTGACGGCGTAAGTTGTATAAATGGTGTCTGGTGCATAATGGCGGTAAATTAAGTCGTATAAATGGTGTCTGGTGCATGGTAAATTAATTGCCCAAATAGACTTATTTGCTACTGAACAATTCTAATTAACATGCAAAACCCACGAATTCCGTTAACGGTAAGTCGTATAAATGGTGTCTGGTACATAATGGCAGTAAATTAAGTCATATAAATGGTGTCTGGTGCATAGTAAATTACTCACCTAAATAGACTTATTTGCTGCTGAACCTAACACATCACGCACATAACATGAAAAATAATAAAAGATATTGAATTTTTTAAAAAATAAGAGCAGAACATCAGCTACATTAACATCTATCTAACCTTTGCCTCCTCTCATTACTTTGTGTACAGAAAGGGAACTTGAAATGACATGAAAACAACAATAACCCTTTCTAGAAATGAAGACGAAGACGGAAAGATAAGAAGGCAAAGGAAACGGGAATAGAAAAAAGAAAGAAATGAGAAAAGGAAGAAATGGTGCAGGTAGATATAAGGGGGGTGCAGGTACTTGGGAATGGGTTTGACGACTTTTGCCCGGGCAACTGACCATCTACTCAAATTGCAGTCTAGGCTTCCGGTTTCCATCGTGATTTCTTGTCCTTGTGCCCGCCATAGATGCCTGCAACACAAGTTTTAAGTTCACTCATGTTTACTGGTTTTGCAATTGCCCACCATAAATGTGGCTATGGCAAAGTATCATGTTGAATATAGCCTTAAATGCATCTTCATGATTTTAACAAATATACATCATGGGATCACTTTACAGCAAGCAGTTACCATACACCAACTCTATTGAAGATGATCATGACGTAGGCCGCGTCATAGTTGATAGACTACGCCTAATTGATACCCCTTATATCCAAATGAGGTATTAGGCTATTAGCTAAAGAAAAACAACAAGCAAACAAACAAATACAAGAAGAGATTTCTATGGGGGGAAAGTGAACAAAATAAGGAAAAAAAAAAGAGAAAATAACTAGCACGGAGTAGATGGGAGGGAACCCAGATGGTGAAATGGGGTTCTTGGTGATAATTGGTGCCAGTGCCGATCTCCAAAACGTCAGTGTTGATACCAATCTCCAAGATGTGGCTCCAAAACGTTAGTGTTGGTACCGATCTCCAAGATGTGGCTGAGGAGCGCATTTGGGCTTTCCTTGGTGATGATGATGGGTGGCGAAGAAGAACCTTAGCTAGTTGCAAGCAAAAGAGGGATAAAATGAACAAAAAAACGCTAAGAGACATCTTATATATGGAGGGGTAAATTTGTCATTTCCTATTTTCCATCACGGCCATCTCTATTTGCATTGTGATTTAAAATACAAATAGATTTCGTACAAAATACTAAAATACAGGGTGTACTTTGCAAAATGATCAAAGTACTGATAGGTATTCTGCTATTAACCCAAAATAAATATAGGGGGACCATCCATACATGGTAAACGGAAAGAGATTGGCGCAGGAAACCGTTGGAAGTGGGGCATGTAGCCGTATTGTAAACGGTTAAGACATAGGGATATTTGCTCCCAAGTTTAAGTATTTTCCACACAGTCATTTGTATAATAGAACCGTGCAATATCCACATAGCCATGTCGCTTCAAAATACTTAGACTTTAACATTTTTAGAGCAAATGTTAAGTTTAAGGGCATTTATACGGTCACAATTTCTATAAAATAGTATACTACAGTGATCATATTTAAAAAGAATGAATTAAAATTCAATGACTAGCATCATATTATTTGAGTGGTTTTTAGGGATAGACCAACAATAGTGAACCCATCTTTATAAACAACTATTTTTCCCAAGCTCTAAATAGCTCAGTGGTAGCCGCATTTCATTGCTCAGCAACAAGCAGCGGGGGTCGATCTTTGGATATCCTTAGTTAGACTCACGATATTGTACCATTCATCCAATGTTACAAATAAATGAAACATTCCTTTTGAAATCTTTTTCTTTATTCAAAGCAAAGATAAAATAAAGGATACCGGAACAAGGAAACACCGTTTTCAATTGTCTCAACAGCTAGATCAGAATGGGGAAGAAATAAAATCAATTCTAGGCGAGACAAACAAAAGAGGTTAAGGATGGCTCAATAAATGTCTAAGGATTTCCCTTCGAGCCCTTTGAGAACTACCCAACTTGAGTTATGAGTACGAATGAATTTCTTCTTTTTTTTTAGAAAGGAAGAAAAAAAAAGACTTAAATCATAGTCTAATTGATGATTTTGTGGATCTATTTGCCACTACAATACATAAATTTGAATCACTGCAACTCAAGTCCTTGTTTTATTTATTGAATTTGTTTTCTCAACATTCAATTCATATTGACAATGGTGTATCGAACAAATATAATTCGATCGTGGATAAATAGATCTATTTATCCACATTTCATAAGTTTGTTTATTTATTTCACTCAGACAATCGGTTAGTTAATTTCGTTGTGACACAAGAAGTATCTTAGTTAATAAAATGAAAAAAAAAAAAAAAAAGAGTATGGGTAGTTGTATGTTATTTTATTTAAGTTACTCCAAGAACTCAAACTCACATGGATTATTTATTTCAGTAAAATCAGTCACAAAACCAAATGGATTATTTATTTGGGCCTGGCCGGGCCGAGTTTTCAATTTATTTAAAATTTATATCATTTTAAAAGTAAATCAAAATCAAAATATATATTGTATGCATAATTATATATCCACATGTGATTCGAGTAGGTGTGTTTGGTTGAATGCACAATCACTTCCCGCAAAAAAGACCATAAGCTAAGTTTCAAATGCCAAGTCCGACGAGCTCTGCTCATTTCAAAAGGGAATTTGGGCCTTTAGCTTTTAAGAAGCCCATAAGGAGTCTGCTAACCAAACGAGCTTTTGTGGGCTTTTCAAAAACTAAAAGCTCAAAAAGTCCTTTTATCAAGGCCAGCCAAGCACACCCAAACAGAAGGTGGAGAATTACTGAATGGGTTGGGCTGTGTCTAAGAATCTATAGACCTCACTGAGGCTGGAGTAAAAGTTTTGAGTTTACCCACACCTTCAATAGTAGTCATGCTTTTATGGTACTACTCCCTAACCCAACCCACCCAACTTGCATTTACCGGATACTTGGGCCCATGACATAGGGAGAAGGTAGGGACTTGCTTGCTCAGTGTTCCGTGCAGGGCTTTTACTATGGGTATGTTTGTGTAACACTTTTTTTTTAAAACAGTTTTCTACAAAAAAAAACTCATTTTTCATACATCTGAGGCGGGCAATTCCACGAAAACACCTTGTTGCCATGTCAACATTTTCCTAGTAGGCTGGAAATAGATTTCCCGGGGCATGGTAATTGCATTTCTGGAAAAAAAGAGAACTCTCCCCCTATATTAATTCATCTACTCACTCATTTCCAACTCAACCTAGATCCCTACATGTTCGCCCACCACAAGAAGCTCCCGAACCCTCTTCTTCGTCTACCACAGCAAGCACCGTTGCAGATTGATCCATCTCCCCTTTCTCTTCTAGTGGTTGGAGAGCCCTCTTCTTAGGTGTTCTGGCTTTTCCCCATCCCCTTTTTCTTTCCCTCTCCCTCTCCATTTCCCCTTTTGTTTTTCGAAAACTAATTCTCAAAATAATACAATACTAATGGTAGTTTCTCCTATTTTGACGATCAGTTTAAAAATTTACAATAAATAATTACTTATAAGGAAAAGTGGTTACACCAAATAGAAAAAATTGATTTTAAATAAGGAATCTACGGCCGCACTAAAGAACATTAGAACCAATTCAGCGAGGAAAAAAAATTCACACCATATGTAATATGCTAACATGGCAAGTTCCTCTTTCCGTGGAAATAGTATGTATACAAACATGCCCTACAAAATGGCTTGATTGGACATTAGTCGATGCAGGACAAATATATGCATATTTAATCACTTTCAATCTCCAGCTGCCCACATAGATTATGGCTTGATCAAGTTGGGGACACCGTTGGATGCCACGGGATTGTCAAAGCTGATTGAATAAGTTAGCCAGTGGATCCAAAATTGGTTCTTGTGACATCATTTCATATGAAATATGGACATCCTAAAAAAAATAGGATATAAACTTGAATGAAGTCACAACGAAGCCACACTGCGGGCCATAGCTTCAATGCCACCAAGGCACCAAGCCCAATAAACCTGTCCAGTAAAAAAGATTTTTGTATGGGCAGACCATATGTCAATACTGTCGAGATCCATGATCCACTTGAATGCATTTCAATCATGAAAAAGGATAGATGGAAAAGATGTCTTTTAAAAAATCAGCCCATCAATGGTGAGGCTCAATAAAATTAGATATTGAGCAAAACCATGAGAAATAAAAATGTGAAAAGACCTGCATTGATTAAAGGTGAATCTAAGTGGGCCTTATGGATCAGCTCATAGGAGAAAATTCTCTCCTAACCTGGTCCCCTAAATGAGCATCTTGCCTTGTCCTTAGTTTGTGTCATGCCGGGCTCAACTGTCGCTGTACAAGAAAGAAACGAACATCATCTTGTCAGTCGTTAGTCGTTACCCCCAATCGAACAAGCCAGGTACCTTAACTTCCCGTGGCACTCACATCCTTGGATTTGTAATTGTACCTCAACCAAATACTAGCTGCCACAAGGCCCACAACCATATATTATATTATAAACCATACCAAGTCGTTGGGTCTGTGTGTAGGTCTTTAAATTTAAGTCTGTGTACAAATATGGATTCTGTATCCTGGACCCAAACTGGGTACAGGGGGACCAATATTGGGAAGACACATTCAGGCCCCTATGTAATCCTGGGAGGCCTGCGGGCTTGTAATTGTGGCCCGCCCTCTCCCTTATTATAAAACCTCACATAAAATTATTGGTGTATTGTTTTTTTAATCAACTATCAATTTTGAAATAAGTGGTAATTCAATTGGATGTAAGAGACGTGATTGCTTATAAGCTATGGAACTCTCAAGAGAGACCCTATTTATTATTTAATGTTTGCATCGCGTTTTCCGAGATCTGCGCTGAGCTAACCATTGAAGTGATGAACCCCTGTAGACCGTTTCTGTACCTTTCATTTTGGCCTCAGGCGTTTGAATATCTTCCCCAGCTGCAGGCTCTTCTGGAACAGTGGGTCCTTACACTGTCACCTTTCATGCTCCCGATGGAAACTCAAACCTGCAGAGGCTGCTGCTACACTCGCAGAAACTTATACATGCTACAACAACCCCCATTAATTCTGCTTCAATGAAAAAAAGGAGAAGCAATGTCTTCCCATCCATTGTAACTTAAACCTACAACACTTCATCAATTTATTTGAGAAACCTTTCTCCCTTAATTGTTCTTCACTAGAATTCTTAACATAAATTTTGGATGTTAAGATTTTGGTACTTGATTGACATCTTGTCTCTGACAATTGTAAATGATTATTTTTTTGTCAAACATTTTAAAATTTCAATTATTTGAAAGGTCTCAAATGATCTTTCAGAATTCAGAAATCTCAATATATTTTGGTAAAATTTTTAGACGTTTATATATAAGGGAGTATTCAGAAATTCCACTGCGTTTGAGAATTCATAAATTATCCAAACAATAATTCTTTGAATTCTAATAAAGGAACATGCCCTTAATTTGTAGTTTCCATCCATCAACAGAATATTTATTACTTATGTAGGCAATTTAATGGGTTTTTATACATATGGTCCCACCAAGATTTTTTTATACAATATAGAGGCCACCCAAACGGAGATTTCTTATATTAGCTTATTGCATAAAAAAATTGTTCAAGAGGTAGTTGAATGATTTTAGTAGAATATTTAAGTTTTTAAAACCACCATCACACACATGCCAAGAGATCGATCCTAGTTTTCCGGTAGAAGGATGATTTTTAATTAGTGGGCCTACGTAGAAAAAAAGAAGGAAAAAAATGGATGAATTGTGATTTTTCTTGAATGAATTGAATCGTGAATAAAAAACAACAACATGTAAGAACTTAATTCAAGCCTTACTTTCGGTCAAATGGTCAAATTAAAATGATTGTGATTCTTCCTTTTCTTGAAAGGGAATTTTTATTTCACCACAAGCGAAAAAACATAGATCAAATTAACCATGTGAGGAAATAGCTTGAGAAATACAAATAAATAAATGAAGGTTACAACATGCCCACCTATGTATGGTACATGGGCTCCCTTGTTTAATAACATCTTCATATGTCGAATGTTGAGTCTATTTCTAATGAGGTAAAACCTCACAGTTACTATGGGTGGACCATTCACAGCATGCCACATCACCACAAGCACCCTGCGATGCATCTGGATAAGGGTTGCCTGCGGTGACATGGCAGACCCTGAGTGGTCCACTCACGATCATTGTACGTAGACCCACTAAGAGGATCTTAATTCGTCACACATTGCCTTTTATTTCTTCATTCATTGAGCTCTTTAGGAGATGCCTTTTATTTCTTCATTCATTGAGCTCTTTAGGAGATGACATGCAAATGCAATGCATTGCTGTGAAATCATTTGTATAAAGGGGAGCGCTACACAGCGCTTTGTACATTTTTTAGAAGAAAACGCCCCTCTTAGTTGGGCCCACCAGAATGCATGATGATCATCGAAGTCTATTGAATGGAAAAAGGTCCATATGAAGCTTACCATATATGCAAAACCTTGAATCCATAAGGTTACCTAACCTTTTAATCCATGGCATTAAGATTTAATGGTTTAAAGACATCATTTTATAATTATATCATTATTTCAAATCCAACGATGAGGAAAAGTTGGATGACCGTTGGATGAGTGTCAAACTTGAACTTGTGACTATTCATAAGGGATATTGTGTATGAAAAAATTAGATTGACTCAATATGGGCCCCATTAAAAAAAATTAAGAAGAGCAGAAAAAGAGGTATTTTTAAAGTGGAGGCGTTTTACACACACACACACACACACACACATATATAGAGCAGGGCCCTCCTAAGCTACAGCACAGCTTAGCTTATAATAAGCTGGAATAGTATTGGTCTTACAAATCATAGTTGATTATATTTGTTTTTTACATGATGAAACTGAAAAATCCAGTTGTGATTGGATTTATCTTGATTTTGGAGACAATCATCATGCAAAAAACAGTATAATCGACTTTGATTTGTTTGACCAACCCTATTTCAACTTAGGAGAGCTGGCCCCAATATATATATATATATGGTGAGGAATTGAAGTACTTGAATATTCTCCATATATATATATATCGTGCGGGATATGTAGCAAAGGATGGATGCACTTAAATATTATTCATATACATATGCCGCGTTGCGTCTGCAGTTATACATTTCTACTACTGTTTGGCATCATGTTAATTTTTAGCGTCAGCCGATCCACGCGGGAGTTGCGTGCGTGCGTGCGTGTTCCTTCTCAAACCACCATGTGCTACTTTAATATGTAAAATATACAAAGCGCATGCCGCTTGGTGTAGGCTGGCCCAATCCAGTTGTTAACCAACTCGGCCATGTCTGCAAAAGCAGATAAATGGATCTGCCTCTCTGCATGATTTGAGTAGTTATTTTTATTTTTTTTTTGATAACGTAGGGTTCCTAGCCCTTTTGGCCAGAATAATCTTTATGGGTTTAGGAGAGAAAGCCGGATAAAATTTCCCTTTAGCCCAACTGTGGTAGTGTAGTTTCGAACCCACAACCTCCAGGTGCAAACTGTGGTCCTAGGCCAACTGAGCTACCCCTCGGAATTAATGATTTAAGTAGGGTTGACACCTTAATATAAGATGGATCTCCCTCTCTGCATGATTGAGTAGGGTTGACACCTTAATATAAGGTGCATGATCCTGGGTTCTCAAATTAAAATAACATTCTTAGACAGTTAGCTAGAAATAATAATAATAAAAGAGAGATAGATTATAGTAGCATCTTGCTGACATTTATTGAATAAATAAATGCTATTCAATTTTTTCTAGTATTTTGAAAAAATACAAAATGCCATTCACCATAAACAGCAAAATACATATATAGGGACACATATATTAAAATTTTTTGGGTACGACTTTATATTATTAAGGGCATTTTTGGAAATTCTTATTTATTTGTTATATAGCTAATTTAAAATGATTTTATTTAAAAAGGGAAGTTTTAATTAGACCTTTTGATCACACTAGACGGCCTGGCATGTCCATTTTATTTAGAAAAAAGCAAATTGATCATGTTTGTAAAAACTATATAAGTGAAGTTATCATATAGTAAAAATGGTACATACAAATTTATCATAAAATAAAGTACCAAGACAATCTTGTCAAATTATAAACTTACACTAGCAAACTTGAAGAAAAAAGCATATATATATATATATATATGATTGTTTTAGACTATTATGCCGATTTACTTTTTGGTCATTTTTTCAAATAGATATGAAAGCTTTTAAAGCTGATTAAATTAAATATTGATAGTCGAAAACATCTATTCTAATCAGTTTTAGATTAAGGAATAATTTACGGGACAAATCTTCGTAGGACACCGTACATCATACCAAGACACTGTATCACATTGGACATGGGAGGAGTCCTCATGTGGCCTTTTTTGTCTTCTTCTTCTTCTTCTTCTTTTTTTTATTTGTCGTTTTGCGATATGGTCGTGATTGTCGATGTCGATCATTTTATCAGACAAAATTTCTTCAACATGTAAATGTCTTGTTTATTGATCATAGTAGAATGGTCGATATTAACCATATCGCAAAATAATAAAAAAATGATGAATTTGAGTTTTCTCCCTTGGAGGAGGAGGAGGGGGGATCGCCTCCCGTATTTGAGAAACAGTAGCGAGAACCCCATACACTCTTCCCATATCATCCAACATCTCCATCAACTCTAGGCTTCTAGATCTTCTCCCCAAACCTAACTCCCCATCCCTTCTCCAAATTGACACCGACGCAATCCAAATCTAGCTCCCCATCTCGTTCTTGTATGGCTGACAATAGCAGCATCTAATCCGAACCCAATTGCCCTAAGAATTGTGGTCTCATTAGCATTTCATACCCCGTTTGGCATCGGAGATGGTTGTAGAATAGATGGGCTCTGGCTCAATATATTATGTAACAAATATTATCACCCTCCAAAAACCTTTTTCATGGAATCATGGGCAATGTAGTTTGACGATCCTCCCTCATCCTCCGACGAAGACGACTCCATGCTCGTCGCCCTCCATTTCTTCGTATCCTCCCTCTCCCCGCATCCCCTGGCCGCATCCACTGCTATGGAGCAGCACCAGCAGCCAAGGGACAAAACCGAAATTCATCACTTTTCTTGTTATTTCGCGATATGGTCGATATCGACCATTATGCTGTGTTCAATAAATAAGACAGTTACATGCTGAAGAAAATCTGACAGATAAAAGGGTTGATATCAACTATATTGTAAAACGATAAAAAAAAGAGAAGAAAAAAATCACATGAGGATCCGCCCTTCTCTAATGTAATAGGAGGTCTCGGTAAAATGTACGAGGCCCCACGGGGATTTGCACTGGAAATTCCCTTACATTAAATAAACATAAACTATTAATGTTGTGACGGCAACAAAATTTTGTACACGAGTTCCTTGTACGATTTTGGCACCTAACCTTCAACAAGTTTGTACGTTTGTGGGAACGCGTCTTCAAAGTTCAAAGTGCTGTCTTCCACTTTCACTTCATCCGAAACCAAAACTTTTTGAGTCCTCCTATAAAGTTATAAACGGTAAGAGACAGAGCTGCAAGTGGGCCGAGCATTCTCCAATGGCTCAGACCAGGCCGTGGGGTCATTTTGGCCCATAGGTTTCAACCAATAAACAAATGGTTAAGTAATAAGCATGGGGTGGAGACTAATGAAATCCTCCTCAATACCCCACGAATAGAAGGGCCCAATAGTTCCAGTTCCCAAACAAACAAGCCAATGGGTCTTTTTCCGGGCCTTTTGTAGGCCCATACGTTATCACATGTGCTTTCTATTCAACTCATCTGCCATTCCAAGTTCCAACTCAGTCGGATCACAAAGCTTTATCGACTTTCTTTCCTTCTGTTTTTTGAGGAGTCGTGTATATTCTGACTTCTCTCTCTCTTTTTTTTGTGTGTGGTTTCGATTGCATGAGTTCTTGGCCGGTTAGTTTCCCGTTCGTTTTCTCATGCCATTTTTGATTCTTGCCACCTTTTGTTTTGGTGTTTTGGTGTTTTCGTGGAGACCCATATCTGTAAGTTTTACACTTTATACCCAAGGTCTTCTTTCCTGTTCAAAACGTTGATTTGGATCTGTTTCTTGTGGAAGGAGTTGGTATGGTGTAAAAGATATATAAATATATGGAACTGTGGAAGAAGACTTTTGAGAGTCTACTCAAATGGGAATTTTTGATATGTCTTCTTCTTATTCGACCAGAAATTGTTAATCTGTTGACTCTTCAGTGAAAAAAAGAACCCCCTTTTTATTATATTTTATATTTGATTTTGCATGGATGAAAGATCGGTATGAACGTTTTCGTTTTTAGAAGGAGAAGACGTGGAGGATCAAGCAACTAATAATTTTAGGAATGTTTAGTCCTGTCAATCTATTGCAACATAAAAATTATATCAGTAATCTCCAACGGAAGAACCACGTAAGATTGAATAAAAGAAGGCCTGTATGAATCTTCGTACGCGGCAGAGAAACATTCAAAAGATTATTAATCTAATTTTGCTCTTTTAATATGGGCTCGTGGGCTCAGCAGCTTATTTCCTTTCATTCTAATCTCTATGCGGAAGAAACCCATTTGTATTGAGTTCTTATCATGTCTGTTTATAACTTCAGTTATGAATTTTGCATGGAAAGAAGTTGATGTAAGTGCTTAATTTTCAGAGAAGATAGGAGATAGAAGAAGGTTTAAAGAGTTGCAAAAGAAAAGTTTGATATGGGGATCAAAGATCTTTTCATTGCGGCGTCAATTCCAGTTCTCAAACTGCTTATTGTGACTGGGGTCGGGTCATTTATTGCAACAGGACGTGTGGATATCTTAGGTGAAGCTGCAAGGAAGCATTTGAACAATGTCAGTGTTTGTGTGCTGTGTATTGTTTTGGATTTATAGCATTTTATATCTTAGTTTCTGTGTTTTCATGTTTCAATTTTTAGTAAGGCAGAAAATGATTCTAACAAATTCAAGTCATTGTGCAAATGTCATGAGGCAATTGAATTCTTCACTTATCGTCAATTTCTTTTTTTCAGGATGGAGTTTATTTGAATTTATACTGTATCAAATTACAAATTATAGTAGCTGAAACTTGACAAATTAATGGAGTGTGATTGAATTGCAGTTCACATTTTTACATGTTGCTTTCAGAGGACACCTCCACTGCTTTGAGACCATGTAATGTGCTAATATATCTGTCTTTAGTACTCATTCTTCAAGAAAACCAATGTTGAGTACAAAAGCATTAGAAAACAGACTATAGCTTTTCAATGTGAAGCTTGAGCAAAGCCATAGTAGCATCCTTTCGTCTGCCCTACATACGATTCAATTTATCCATTCTCATATCTCTAAATGATGCTTCTCTGTATCTGGTATCAATATGCAATGCAATGAACTCAGTGGGTCTATACAAATTCATTTTTGTCTGACCATGGCAGTGCACCCAATAGGTTTCAAAAAGTATGCCATGGTCTTTCTTGGTCAATTGATTTACTCCTTGCCTAAGTGTCCACATTAAATGTTTTGAGGATTTCGGGTGAGTCAAAGAGCCTAGTTGACTTAAAAGATATGTAGATAAGGGTGATGTATCTCCTATAACTACAAATTTACCTAGTAGAGAGCAGTAGAAATGCAGTTGATGTTACTAAGGGAGGCCCATCTACTATTGATTGGGGACAGCAGTAAACCTTAGTTATAACTGGTAGGCGGACATGAATAACATCGACAATAGCTGACTCAAATTGATATGGGTCGATGCGGATAGTGCCTCGCGTGGGATAGGGTTGGGTCTTGATTAGAAGGGTGAAGCTGAAGCAATTTTATGAAGATAACCATTTTTTATTGATGCCCTGCACGTATTCTGTATTGGCGTTTCAGTTTGTACCAGCATTTTTTGACCTGAACTTGCATCCAACTACCTTGCATAGTTGAATGGTTTGTTCCATATGTTAGAGCCATATACTAGAGTGTTATATCTTCATCTCCAATACCCATCACCTTTACTGACTTACATTATTCTTTTGCTTTATATCAAAGATAAAGAAGTCTTGGCTCTTTTAATTTTTTCACACTATAACATGCAAGCAAATTAAGTTCTTTCTTTTATGGGTGTTATGCAAACTACAACTTACATGCTGTACCTAAAACTAGCACCATATGTGGCTAACTTAGGGTCAATGAGCATCAATTGCTCCTATGATAGCATTGCCAGAGTTGGATATGTCACCTTCTTTTCCCTCTGCTCAGTTTCCATTCTAAGTTCTAACACTCACATCTTGTTCTCAGTTAGTTTAGTTTTGAATGGAACATCGTTGTGTATTCTCTTTTGTTGATGTGATTTTGAATTTATGGAACTTTCTACTTTAGTTATTTTCAACATATTCCTCCAACCTAACTTGGGCAACCTGTTGAACAGGTTACATTCTTTGTATTCAATCCAGCTTTTGTCTACGCAAACCTGTCTACAACAATCACATTTGAGAGCATGGTTATGTTGTGAGTTTCTTTCAATCCTGTTTATATTTTTGTTTTATATTGTGATAAAGTGAATTGCTTTACCGCTGTTTCTTTCTTGCCGGCAATGCCATAAGAAGAAATGGAGTATGATCTTCTGGTTGTTGCCTTTGTCTTCTTTTTACAAGAAAATGTAGCTCACTAGCTCCACAAGAAAATCCTTGGGACTCATCCAGTCCAACATTTGTCCAACTATTATGCTGTCTCTAAAGAAATTTGGATGAGACTCATTTCTTTCACAAGCATGAGTTAGAATATCATGTGTGCACGCATGCAGTGGCAGACCCATGTAGTGCCAACCTAGGGCGGTCACCCCATCTGTCTTGGAAAAAAGCCCAAAAGGGGCATGGGCCTCACCAAACATGCACCAGTGGAAAATAAATATCACCCCCATTTCCCAGTTCAAATGAAGAAATAAACACCCCCCTTCCAACGCAGAAAAAAGCACCATCGCCCCTTCCATTGTAATATTTAAGTTAGAATACATTTTTAAAATTATACCAATGGAATACGATTTTTCTTTTCTTTTCTTTTTCTATTTCTACTTGTCCAGTTTCAAAACAGAGAAGCCTCTTCCCCTTTTGTTTTCTGCTGCAACATGATTTCACCGAAGGGATGAAGCTGGGGTACCAAATCTGATATAAAAACTGATATCATATATTTTAATATTTTTTGATATATAGTTTCAAATGCCAAGGGAAACCTAATGTGAAAATCAGAAAGATGGAAAGCTACAATAACACAACATCGATTGAATGCATATAATACTTGCCTCTCTGATGCCCAATCTAAGCCATCCCCATCCTTGTTCCCAAACCCAATCATCCAATTTCATGATATTTCAAATCCTCTTTCTACCTTAGATTTCCCCCCATTCACAATCACTCTACCTCGCTTATTAGGTCATATATGATATACGTGATTATTTTTATCAGAGAGTGATGGTCAAATTCTCAAAACTTTCGAATGAAATACCTTTCCAGTTTTGGAAATGAGTTAAAGAATATCTTAGGTAGTAAAAGACTTTTTCAATTGAACATTTTCCGCCCCAAAATCTTGGGTCCGCCACTGCATGCATATATGGGATAGAGGTGCATTTTATGTATCAGTCTGCCTTATATGATAGTAGATCAGTTGGGTGGATATGTACTAATGACACTGTAGAAATTGAGTTTTATGATTCATTTTCTCTCAACTGTTATGAATTTGTAGAATTCTGGAACCTTTTATTTTCTAGTGGGTCACCTGTGGTTTATTGTGCAGGTGGTTCATGCCATTAAATATTCTTATCACTTTCGGCATTGGCATAGCACTAGGATGGGTTCTAATCCAAATTACAAAAGCTCCCTCCCATTTGAGGGGCCTCATTTTGGGATGTTCTTCTGCAGGTAAATGCATTATAATTAAACTGTTGTTTGTTACAAACATATTCCAAAACTGTTTTCCTTGTTTGTTTCATCTTCTGGGCGAACATTTCCAATTCTTCAAAATCCTTTGTTGAACTGTTGCTTTAAAACATTGTCCAGTATCCCTTGTATTGGGCATGAAATGGGTTTTGTAGTTTTGGCCTTTGAAGTAACACTTTCTGCCATTTTCCTTGTTTGTTTCATCTTTCTGTTTAACTTGCCTTTTGTTTTTAAGTCTTTATCACACTGTTGCCAGTGAACATTATCCAATTTCACCTGTATCAACTCTGAAATGGGAGACTGCTTGTTAACTTGTAAGCCGTTCTCTTCGAGGATGGAAAACTCGTGACTCGGACTTGACTCGTCCAATGCAAATAAATTGACTCGGATAGAGTTAACGCGGAGACTCGGGAGAGTCATGTTTTTATTAAATATTTTTTTAAATATTTATAAATGAATCCATTACTTAGAAAACATAAAAATACATTCATTTACCTGCATTCATAATAATCAATTCAAATTAATGAAGTTTTATACGCAAGAAAAGTGCTACAATAAGGAAAATAAAGGAAAAAATTGCATATTACACAATTTGTGAGTCCAAATACCGAATGTAAAAGATCAAATATATGTTTCAAATGACATTCTAGTCACCATTTTTAAATTACTAACTTCAAACCTCATGCATAATTACTTATAAATAAACTTGAATTGTTTAAAATTGAATCTGCCTATTAAATGGTTCGGAATGCCAACAACTTATTAAAATGAGATGACTCGGCCGAGTCAAAATGAGATGATTCGGGAGAGTCAAGAGTCAACTTAGAGAGTTTTCCAACCATGGTTATTTTTTTCGTATGGAGAGGGTCAGTGATCAATGAAGTGGGCTGTATATGGTGTTTAGAATGTCAAGGTGGGCCTGCTATGTATATAGCCTACGTTTGGTCCTCTATTATTGTAAAAGCAACTATTTGAAAGCTACAGTGGATGTAAACTATTGGACAATCTATTGTTTTGACAGCCCTCAAATAAAATGCTTAGGCCATTTTTACTGTGAAAGAGGTTTACCATTACCAACCCTGTTCTCCAGTGAGGAGCATCCCTTCATTTTTCATAAGTATAATGCAACTCATGTCATAGCCTTTGTCTGGGACACTACTACTACTATCTTTTCTTGAAATTTTATCCACTGTATCGATTTTACTGCTTGTGATTAAACTTGAAAGTGATTCAGCATTCTTTTTTGTTTTGATGAAAGGAAATTTGGGCAATATTCTAATCATTATTATCCCGGCGATCTGTAAAGAGAAAGGCAGTCCATTTGGAGCTCCTGATGTTTGCCATACCTATGGATTGGCATATGCATCTCTTTCTATGGCGGTATCATCTTCCCTCAAATAGCTTTTCTGCATTATGAAGTTTATGTGATTTGATTTATCATAAGAGTGATTGATAAATAATGTATTCTCTAGATGTGTGTTTGGTTACACTTGTAAATATAGTTTTGTTCTAGTTTTCCTATATATAATGTAGTTCATTTTATTCTATTAAATGTTTAGTTGTTACTGTTGCTTACATAGATTTAAGTGCATTTTGTAGGACATGCTTTTTGCTTGACATAAGAAGCATAAAACACATACAGAGAGTGACAGTTGGTTTGGTGGTTTAAACTATTAATATGTGGGCCATAACATGAGTGCTCATGCAGAGAGAGAGAGAGGTCTGCGCGATCTTATGCACACACTCATAAGTCGTATATCTGTTTGATCAGTACGATCTTTTGCATATGAATCTATGGATTTAAATATGTCTAGTAGTAAACTCTTTTACAAACCCCAGATTATTGGTATTAGGCTCAGATCATGATGTGATGACATATAAATGATGATGATGTACTTCAAAAGCTTGAATGGAATTAATTTTTATTTTTTACTTCTTGAAATAATACAGATAGGTGCCATCTTCCTGTGGTCTCTTGTCTACAATATCATACGCATATCTTCAAGTGGGAGTACTAGAGAAGATGCAATGAACGGGTCTTCTGATGAAACTTCAAAGTTACTTCCGAGAGATTGCACAAGGGGGTCGGCTTCAACTAAGGATACCTCAATATATGAACATCTTGAAGATCAACATGCATCGTCTTTTGAAAAATCAAAGGAATTAATTCAAAATCCAAAGGTTTATCTCAAGCTTTGTATTTAGAATTATTTGTTTTAATCGATTTCTTATTAGTCATAAGAAAATCTTGTCATTTAAAAACTTATAGCAATGACTTATGTTACTGACTTTCAAAATTTGTATGTGATGGATATATCTTCTCTTCCTTATTTGATTTATGTGTTATGTGGTCAACAAGAAATCTTTTTAGTATTAAAGAAATGTTCTTTGGAGCTAGGTGTTACTACTATCTAATAAGTAATAAACTCTTCGAATTTTTTCGTGCTTTTCCCCCCTTCTGTTTTAAAGTTGGATACTCTGAACTGAAGTTACACATAATGAACTGGCATTTCTAATGCATTGATGAAAACTGTAAGATTGTTTTCCAGAAGAGGACACTAAAAGGTTAACCTGTTAGTGAACGGCACAAGAATTTATACCAACACACCCCCTTGAATGAGAACCTGTTCAAATTCGAAACCCAATAGACACATGAAAAAGACAGGTGGAGGTAACATGCCCCCCTGGATTTTTGAACTCGTGACCTCTGGCTCGATACCATCTTGATAACCTGTTAGTGAATGACACAAGAATTTATATCAACAGTCTCGGTGTCTTGAGATCTTCAGGTGGAAAGATATGTTAATCTTCCTGTTTTGCTCAGCAGGGAAGGTTGCTATTCTGTTCTTTCCTAATCAGTAATATGTAGTATTTATGAAATGCATGTTGATGAGTAGGCTGCTATTCTGGGTAGCAGCAATGTGATGCAGATATATGGTGACCGGTACCCAATACATGGATATGGCTATCCAGTTCATGGAACTAATATAACTTAGTTTTATGATGTTTACTTGAAATATTTATATTATACCTACGTTTCCTTTTTGGGACTTATTTCATGACAGTCTTTATAGTTCTGTTGTGTGCAGTGTATGACACAACATGCTGGAAAATAGTTGTGGAAGCAAGTAAAAAAGGCTGTTAACATATTAGGATACAGAAGGCCTAATACAATGATTAGAGCATAGCCTACCAGTTTCTGCAATTAACTGTAACAAATTCAGTATACATTTAGCACAAACATCAGATATCTTTGGCCTCCACATGCAGCTGGTCTTAAATCTCCTGATCCATGCTCCTCTGCAACTACCAGATATTATGTTGCTAGTTTTTTTCTTTTCCTTTTCAATTGGAGTTGATTTCTCATCTTATACAGGACCATTGAGTCGTTACAATCAATGAAAGTAATACTGTAATTAGACAAGAAGAACCAAGCCACCATTTCTCTTTATTATAATATGTCTGATTTATTGCTATCATTTTCTTCATCCCTTCTGTGGGAACAATGTCCATGGAGCCACTGCCATATGTATCTGACATTTTCTTCATTTTTTTTTAATCCAGGTTTCTTTCTCAATTAAACAGTTTTTAAAGAAGATTTTGGGATTCCTTGACCTGAAGAAGTTGTTGGCTCCTTCAACCATTGGTGTGGTGAGCTAACTGCTCTTATTTTTCTATTTTAATGGTGATTGTTGCAGCCTAAAAGCCCTCTTGTGCCATAATGATGATTCTGAGAATGTAGGGGGATTGTCTGCCCAATATTAGAAAAACATATAGTTTTGATATCAATGTTTAATGTACCTTGAGAATTTACAATTATTGAATTTTTTCTGTTCAGAGGTAGAATCATGCAGTGTTAGTTTGAGTTTACCCAAGATCCCTCACGAACTACCTTTTATATGAAATACCCTTCAAAACATATAAACCTTGAATAAAGGTCTTCTATGATTATTGTGCACAACGCAGTCACTTGTTTTTCACCCAAGCACTTAGAATTAGCTGAAAAACCTGTGGATGACACTTACCTTGTAAGAGCAAAATAGTTAACAATGAATTAACTGAGATATACCTGCCTTCAGAAGATGCCTGTGGTTGCAATATGTATGATATAAGTAACTTGTTGAATCCCTCCATCTGCAGACCAGTCTTAACTGGTGCATCAATCATCTACATTTTGATTAATGCAATATGCTTAGAGTATGAATTTAGCTGGAGTGGTGTTGTGCTATTGTTTAATTTGATTCTCCTGGTTCATTGACTCTAATTGCTTTTCTACTTTCTTGTATAGATAGTTGGCTTTGTTGTTGGTGTAATCCCTCTTGTCAGGATGGCCCTCATTGGTGAAAGTGCTCCTTTCCGTGTGATACAAGATTCTGCAGCTTTGTTAGGGTATAAACTTTAACTGTAACCTTTGTTGGGCTTCCATATGCCAATCTGTTCTGAAATATTAATATCTGTTTTGGGGGCTTAACTTGTAAACCTCATACACCTAATTCAGTGACTTGTATGATTGATGGTAACTTCTTGTTCGGGTTACATTATCAATTTTCATTTCCTATCGTGCAGGGAAGGAGCAATACCTGCAGTCTCTCTTGTAATGGGAGGAAACCTTCTCAGGGGTAATAGCTACTTCTTGTTGACCTTTCTCATACTTATGTTGGATTTTCTTGATTGGCTGCTCATTTGGATTAGTGGAGAAGTGTCCTTTCTTTTTTTTTTGGCAAAGCGTTGTTGTTTTCCTGAACATTGGTTGTTGTGAATCAGGTTTGCGTGGATCAGAAATTCGAGTGTCACTCATCATTGGAATGGTTGTCATTCGTTATGTTATCCTTCCTCTTTTGGGTATAGTCATAATTAAAGGGGCAATTCATTTAGGTTTGGTGCACTCAGATCCTTTGTATCAGTTTATTCTTCTGCTGCAATATACAGTTCCTCCTGCAATGAATATTGGTAAGATAGAAATGGTCTCCTAAACTATGGATCACTAACTCAAAACTGATATAATAATACTTGAATGCATCGTCTGTACAACTAGGATACTGTGGCTGATGAAAGATCAATGGCATAAACCCACGGATTTTTGTTTGGACCAAACCAGCCACATGTTTGAACCAGCCCTATAACATTTTTCCAAAGAATTTAGTGTACCATTATTTTGCATTAAAGCATTCATATGTGATGTGCTTGTTCCATTTCTCAGGGGTTCCCTTTTTCTTTTTGTAACTAATGGAAAGGAACTTGGTCACATTAGAGTTTATTCAACATCAAAACAAGTTATGCTAGAATCCAGTGTAGTTTGTATGAATAAGGGCCTGTTTGTTTCAGAAAATTGAATTCGTATGAATTCTAAGAAATGTTCCTATTAATTCCTTTTTACTCAAATTCATGCAAACAAACTGGCCCTGAATATCACATTAGCAATTTAAAGACATTCTAAATATTTTATGTGTATTGGTGATTTTAATATTATATATATTTTTGGTAAAGTATTGACAATTTTTTTTAGCAGATGTATTCTCATGATAAAACTGATACATACGTTTTTGTGTTAAGAGATAACCCAGAACATGGTTTCCCATAAAACAAACCAGAACATGGTCAGGTGGGGAAAGGTTTTATCCACCATTTCTTTCTCAAATCAATATTTATTGACTTTGAGACGCTTGTTGAAACATGTTGAATATAAATTTTGATGGAAAAAGGAACTACCTGCTATCCTACATTTCTCAGAACTTCTGTTGCGCATCTGAGACAATTTTACAATATTTAGTCCCACAGACAAACTGAGATTTATTTCAGAATTTAGGAACTTCTATACAAATGTCAACCATATTTTTCTAGCCCAGTTTGATCAAGTGTGTTCATTTACACAGGTACTATTACTCAATTGTTTGGTGCTGGAGAAAGTGAATGCGCCGTTATTTTGCTGTGGATGTATGCCTTGGCTTCAGTCTCCCTCACGCTTTGGTCTACCTTTTTCATGTGGCTTGTGTCTTGATGATGAAAGCAATATACCATGCCAGATATTGCCACAAACAACATGCGGACTTAAATGATTATGTAAATGGATGATGGTGATGATGATTCCATCACGAAGGACCTTTTTTCCAGTAAAATGATGGACTTAACATAGCATTCAATATGGCTGTAGGTGGATGAGAGAGAGTAACTAGCAATAATATCAAAAGGTGAGATGGTGGTGTTCACCACTGTTTGCAATGAAGCTCGTCATGGTCGACCGAACAATTTCAATGTTTTCATTTATTACCCACTACAGGCACACAACTTCAATGCACCCTTTGTTGTTTATTTATATAGAATTTTATTTTTTATTTTTTTTTTTTTGGTGGGGAGCTTTCCTAGAAGAGCAATGCTAGGGACAGACGGCTCGGGACAAGCGGCGGACAGACGTTAGAGGGATGCACGCTTTTCAAGACACACGCACGCTTCTCAAGGCACCAAAAACACAGTGACTGTCCGCCGCTTGTCCCGGGGCATCTGTCCCTGGGATTTCTCTTCCTAGAATTATGAATCTACTACTACTTCCGTGTTGCTACTGTAGCCATGTACTTACATTGTTGATGCTTGAAATTCTTCTGAATTGTAGTATAAATGCATAAAACTTGAATTTTGAGATTAGGATCGAGAAACCTGTAATATGAACTTACTCTCTTCCTAGTATTTTGATTATTGGATAAGCTCATCAGGTTGTGACTTTGGAAGCTACTTTCTACTGTGGAGGGCTTGGTTTATGAGTATCACTAAGATTTGAACCTTTGAAATATTGAAGTGGTCCATCGCCACACGATACAATGTGAAGGATCAAGGATCAATCCAATGTGATCATGGCACTTGCACTGCTGATCTGACTGAGATTCAGGCCAACGAAAATTCATTGCGTGGGACTGGGAGCATGATCCAGCAGTACTTTGGCAAGAAACCGGCCCTGAAAATGTGTATTTGCTTGAACTGTTTACAGTTTTGGAAGTTCTGAATCAGCTCTCAAATGCAATTTAAAATAAGGGTTTGAAAATTTAGTGTGCGGGTAGCAGGTTGGAGATGGTCTGCTATACAACCACACCACTGGACTATCATTCGGGGCCCATTTGTTTGCGTCAGGATTGAATGAATACATATGAACTCTTGGTCAAATGAGCTTCATCAAGGGTAGTTTAAAGAGGCGAGGGTTCAAGGAGGCAGGGTAGACATTTAGATGAGATCTCGACTTTCTATGGATTTGAATTACTGGGCAATGGTGATGGCGATGCCGGGTATTTGCCTCCCATGTAAAAGGGCTGGGTCGGGGCTATAACTTTCTGATCCTTGTGCTGGACGGATGTCTGCATATTTATGCTCAGTGATTAATCACCATTGGCTTGAATTACCCATGAACAGTCCATTGGGTGACCTGGGGCTGCGGGGGATGATTTTCTGGGTGAGCCCTGCTACTTGTCCAGGGACTCTTGTCCCAGGACTGGCCCGACTCCACATAAAAGGGCATTTTGGTCATTTTTTTAATGACCAAAATGCCCTTTTATGTGGAGTCGGGCCAGTCCCGGGACAAGTAGACTTTTTCTTTTTGGGTCGGGGTCCGGGTTCGTGTTCACGTCCAAATGGCCCGAATGCCTGAACCGGACACCTTGATCCATTTTCGTTTTTTCCTGTTACGAAGGCTCAGACTCACGAGGGCTATATTAATATACCTAATGTGAGGGTGCTCCGCGCCGCCTATTAAAATCCTAAATGGGATCCCAACTAAGCAGAGATAGCTAGACCCGACGTCAAATTGATTGTGATTGTGTGCATGTAGATTTTTATAATCTTTTATTTTGGGTGTTACGTGCATTTTTTTAACAATAAAGTGGGCTCAACTTCTATCCGAGATTCATATATAAAAACGAGAAATTTGCATCATTGAAATCTGAAACCCCACACACACACTCTCTATGCATGTATATGGCATGAGGGAATTTACTTCAAATGGTTCGTATTTCATAGTGGGCTCATAAAAAGTAAACGTCCGCAAACCCTCCCAAATGAAATGAAAGCCCCTGGATATTAAAGTCAAAACGCCCCCAAGGCCCAAACACATCTTCCCAATTATCGGCACCGGAGCTTAGGTAAGTTTCTCTTCGTCTTCTTTTTCCTGCATGTTTTTTGTTTTTGTCGATCGTTACATCCATGGTAGCCCATGAACTTGTGACCCAAGCCAAGCTCGATAGGGTGAGATAGCAGTGAGGCCAAAATGTTTGACGAAATGCCGAGCTGAACTTTTGAGGTTGGATTGGATTGAAAAAGTAAAATCAACTTGTTTGGAGAGGTATGAGACCGAAGATTGTTGAAGTAGAGAAGATGGGTGTGGTGTGGGTGAGAGAGGTGGATTAGGGCAGTGTGTGTATTGTACCATGTGAAGGTGGAAGTAGGGTTAGGAATCAATCACCTGCTTTACAAACACATTGGGATAGATCATAGATCACGTGTTTTACATGCCATCAATGCTCATCAACTCAAAAGTGGTTCTCACTTTCTCTAACTGGAGTGAAATTTGAACGGGTGGAATGAGTGAATTGAATTTATCAAATCGCCTTTGCTAATGCTGTAAACTAGCCAAGCTCTCTTGAAAGTTAGCCAGCTCCACTTCATTGGGCCTGCGTTTGAGTTTGGGTTAGTTTATTGATCACCCAAGTTCGAGCTAGGCCCTTCCTTGCTCGATTCAGCACTGGGCTTGGTGCGTGTACCTCTCATCTTCTCTCCCCCCTATAGCAATGGCAGGACTAGTAGTTTGTTTGGTTCTATTAATATTTAATATGCTTTTAGACTTAATATGAAGAGTGTAAAAAATGGGGATGACAAACAGACTTTTGTTGCATTTGACTATTTTTCCTAGATACAATGGAATGACTGGACTAAACTAAGACAGATGGAGTGCGTAGTTCAAGGGATTATAGAGGCTCAGGTAAGTTACTGTCTTTATTCAGATGCATTTATTGGATTTTGATATGTTCGAACACTCTCTCTCGCTTTTTCTAGCGATTTTTTCTCTTTTCTTTTCTTTTCTTTTTTTTTAATGTGGTATTTGTTCTCCTGACTGTCATGTGCAGCAAGCTAACAATTTTGAGAAGACCAGGATCCATTAGACCTTACTTTCTCCATGGAAAACCAAATTTATATGAGAATGAACCCTAAGTTTATTGCATGAAGGTTTTCTAAGAGATTGGTTCTGTTGATAAAATAATATATCCTCTGAATGCTAATGATTTAGGCAACTTAAAATTAACATAAAGACATTTATCATGTTGCATTTATGTAGTAACCACCTAATTTTATAGAAGAGTTTAAGCACATTATAAGTAAGGCACAGATGACTATCCCTAACACCAGCTCCAAACCTAATGGCCAATTGGTGCTGTCCACAGGCGTTTTTTAACAGACATTTTACTGGATCAGGAGATAAATACTAGGCTGCAACCAGATGAGATATAATTTGCTTTTATTCTTACTGCCCACATTTCTTGGAGCCACCCTATCCCACCACAACCCAAATGTGCATAAGAAGCATGTTATCTCTAAAGCATTAATCATCCTTATAAAACTGGATAATTAATGTTAAATAGCTTCTGAATACATAACTGGGACACAAACTTCTTTCTCCTGTTGGAAATTTGTGGCTCAGTCATTTTAGAAAGGACTCCTGTATATTTCTGTCCTCTTTGATTGTGGCTTTTGTTGGGAATAGGCTATATGACTACTTCCTTATTTGATAGAAACTCCCCTTTGGGAATTGGCTATATGGTAGTTCCTCTATTTAAGAGGGTATGCATATGTGACTCTTTGTGGAAAGAGTAGGCTGGTCGTTTCATGCCCTTTCAAGACCTGGATATTCATGGATATCTTTTTAGGGCATGATTCATGTGAGGCTAGTGTCAGTCAAAGACTTTTGTTTTAGAGATTCTTATGGGTATGACATGTGCAATGCACATGATTGTACTTGTTCTCTCTTCGGTTATGGTATCTTCTTCATCTTTTGATATAACGGAACCGTAATCCATTTCGCCTAAAGATGTACTTTTTCAAGGATGTTCACTCTTTCAAAGTGAACCGCTTTAATCTTCTTGTCTCTTGTGTGGATATTATTTTTAGATACTGCTCTATCTTTTCTTATGCACTTCTTTGCATACATATGTAATAAAGGAAAATAACAAATCAAGCAAGGGATACTTGATAATTAGAAAATTAATTTTACATGTATGCTGTATCTTTTTGCTGTATATTTTTTGAGAGATTTAGTCATGTCCTCATGTTTCCTTGTTAGCTTATTTATTGGGTCTACACTTTGGTTTCACTTTTGTATTAATATGTAATGTCCCGAGTATTCTGGCCATTCCTAGAATGGGCTATTTTCTGGAAACAAAATAAATAAATAAAATCTCAGGTTGATGATAAATTTGAAGCCATTTTGTGTTCAATTCAGTCAATTGCACAAACTGCATGTATATGTCACCGGATTTCTGATAATAGTTGGATTGCACCAAGGATTACATTGAACCCCTTCTATTTGTTTTGGTTAAGTGGCTAATACCCAAGATCATGTTTTTCATACCTAAAATCACCTGCTTGGTGTGATACTCCATGGGAATCTCATATTTAAAGCTGCTGGGATTTATTGAAAATTGCTGAATTGTAGTTGCACTGCAACGATTTCAGGTTGGTGAATATTCAGATTGGATCCTGATACTCCGATTAGTTTATCAGTCTGGACCAGTTCTGAGTTTTTCTGGATTGACAGCTGGCGCCAAATCAGATTTTTCCCCATCCTCTGTTTGTGTCAAAAGTAGACAATTAGTCTATGTACTAACACACTGTAGAGTTTTGTTAGTAATCTGAAACATAGTCTTGCTTTTAATAAATTTGAAAAATAAAATAAAATAAAAAAAATAAAATCTGAATCATAGTTTTTGTTAGCTAGCATGGTTCCCATTGTTGTGGTTCCCTTCCATTGAGGATCCTTATTATTACCTGGACCCCACATTTGTTTTGATCGGTAATTATTACCTGGATCTCTCTTATGCATCTGCTTAACTCCCAACCATTCCTTATACTCCATTAAGATTTGAGTCTTTTTTCGCCTCAGAAGTGTAGTTCTTTTGTTTTTCAGGCCTTGATAGGTGGAAAATTTAGATTCCACAATAACAGTAATTAAACGAAATGAAATTTAAGTGTTGTAACCATTACTACCTTTTAATGCTTTCTTATCTTGTCTCACAAACATACTAGACCACCTTCATGTCTTCATTTTTCGTTAGAGAGCCCTAGTCCAAAATCCAAATACATGACAGTTGAATCTGCTGGGCTGTTGCTGGTTAATATGGCTTCTGCTTCTCCTTCTGAATATGCAGTTATCTGTAGTAGACTTAGAATGAGGATGGAGAGACTCCACAGTTGCTTGCTTGGACTAACTTGGATATTCTAGTCTTATACACTTGTATCATCAGGGTGCATTCTTAAACCGTTACATAAACTTCTGCGCTACCTATAGCTACTGGTCCATCAGAGGGCCAGAGGCTTCTATGTTGTGGAAACCCATTGTAATGCATACAGAAAGAATACCTGATAGTTGATGTGTGCTAGTTCTTTATACATATTGTGGGCATCAACATAAACATAATCTGGCCTAAAGGTTTTATCAATGTGGTGTGCCGTTTTGACTTCCAACTTGGTTCCAATTATTTCTTTTGTCTGTAGGTCAGAACTCATTATATGGTTTTATTTCATTAATCCAAGTTATCTGTTACTGATAAAAAAAAAAATCTTGAGTCTGGATGTTGTCTACAGTCCATACTCAAGAGGATTCCTTGACTAGAGAAGTTTATGGTCTTGATTTGTCCGTTTATTATAGATTAACTTGTTTAGATCTTGCCAACCTCTTCAGAGGAAAATTTCCTACTACTTCAAGTGGTAGCCTTCTTCTTCTTTTTTTTTTTTTTTTTTTTTTTTTAATTTAATTTTTTTGGTCTTGCAGCATGTCGATGCCTTGGAGATTCTTCTTCAGGGTCTCTGTGGTGTTCCAAAAGAACGGCTTAGGATCCATGAATTGTGCCTAAAAAGTGGAGCAAACCTTGGTAATATTTTCGTTATGTAATGAGTTTGTTTTAATTATTTGATGGGGCATGGCTCATGTAGAGAGAGTCTTCTGTTCCAGGTACGGTCTCTTCAGAGGTGAGGCTCTTGTGTGATTTGGAACAGCCTGTACCAACTTGGTAAAACATTAAATTTAAACTCAATACTCTTTCCTTCCAAGTTCCACATTTAGGTTGTTTTTGGATTTTTACCCATGGTATGAGAACATTGTCACAGTATAGGAGTTCAATCTGAGACGGGATGCTTTTGCACAAGCATGATATTTCATAGCTTACTGATAAATATAATATTTTATATGTTGTGGTATTGGTAGCCATCCAAAGGCAGCAAAATACTGTAACATTCAGATCTATATTGCAGTATGTTGTAAATTTCAGCAATAATATTTTTTCTTTGTGCTGAACAACTTGTTATTGGATTTTATATTTTGTTAGCAGAAAGTGCTAACCTTGAAGTATCCTGATATTCCACCTGAATCCCGACTCAACTTTCTGTATATTTATGTCAAGTGTCTGGATCTATGGAAAAATACAGGACTGTTCGACATGTCGGGGGCGCCATGAAAGGTGCTGGTGCCGAGCAAATCTCGGTTCTAGTGCGAACTATGTTGGAAAGTAAAGTAAGCAAGAACGCACTGCGCTTTTTTTATGCACTTGGTTACAAACTGGATCATGAACTTTTGAGGGTGGGTTTTGCATTCCATTTCCAAAGAGGCGCTCGTATCACTGTAACAGTAACGTCAGCTAATAAAATGCTGAAGCTGCATGCAACTGAGGAAGCTGTGCAGGTGACTCCTGGGATTCAACTGGTTGAAGTGACAGCCCCTGCAGCTGCTGACAACTACCATGAAGTTGTTGCTGCTGTCTCATCATTTTGTGAATATCTTGCACCGTAAGCTCTATCGTATTGCTGATTGTTCACCGATCATTTGATGAATTTTCGTTCTTGTTATAATCTTTTATTCATGAGATTCAGATTTCTTTCTACAGGCTCCTTCACCTGTCAAAACCAGGTGTCTCAACAGGTGTTGTTCCTACTGCAGCAGCAGCTGCTGCTTCTCTCATGTCAACTACTCGTGGTAAAGCCCTGTAAGACCTCATTCTACTGAACAAACTTGGGACCTACTCATGTGATAATGGGCCTCCGTGGAAAGTTCACTTTTTTCATACCAAAATACTGTTATGATCTTAGTTTTTTAGAGTAATGGTTCCACCAGGATTTCCTGTCCTGTCAGCTGTCTCCATTACCTTGATATTCCTAGCATTGGAGACCAATAGAGGCAATTCAGTATGGCAAAACCTGTAACTATTTGAAACAAACGGATCATGAATGGAAGTTATCTTAATTTATTCCACCCACCACCTAAGAATAAAGCAGGTGGGATTTTACTTTTAAACGATGGTGTGATCTTTTGGTATAAAGGGTCTCTGAATCACCCACCAACAGCAATTAGCAAATAGGGAAAATGTTGTCATACATTTTTTTCCCCACTCGTAAAGGGCTGGGCTGGTGTTTATTGATGCATTTTTTTTCCTCTCATCATGTTAAGGAAACCTATAGGACCGGGTATTGGGTAATGACTGGCTTAGTGATCTTTATGATGACATGCGTTACTGTTTGTTTACATGTGCTGTGTTTAATTGACAACCCTTTGTGAATATGGGAGCAAAATTGGGGGAATGTACCAAGTGGAGAAAGTGGGGAAGGGGAAAAAAATGAAACAAAACAGAAAAGAAATGAGGAAAAATGTTAATATCACTCCTTGAGGATTTGGTTTTCTTCTTGAATAGTAGGAAGTGTGAGAATGTGAGGACTCTCTGGTTTTAAAACCCTCAAAGAGGAAAGCTCTAAATGGAAGAATGAGAGAGATGACAGTTGGAAGATGCTCATTGTTGCAACCACGAGGGGGTCTCGGTTGGAGTCATGTACCCATGTTACCTATATAAAGTGAAATACCTATATAAAGTGAAAAGAAAAAAAAAACCAATAAAGAAAAAGAAAAAAAGACATAAAGGGGAACTCACTTTTCCCTCATCTGCTTTACATGTAAATCCCCAGACATGTTTGAGCAGCATACAGTCCATCTTCCTCCATTCAGCTGTCAAAATCATTCTAGAAATCTCTACTGACTTGATGGCTAGTGTATTTTCTCCTCCACAAAAAGCCATGTTCACTCAATTTCTTCGAAAACAATGCCGTTTGCTGTAGTGTAAATGCTATTGGGGTGGTGTGCAGGGTATGGTTCTAAACTGCAATTGGGCTTGAACCTTTGCGCCCTGGCCTTTATAGTAGTCGGAACTGTTGTTCCAGTCCAATGTTCCTTTTGAATCTTCTTTAAGCCGCCTTTCTTTTAGGGTTTTATATTGCTTTTGATGTAAAAAACAATTCCTATATGATATACTATATCACTATATAATAGGGGAATTTTCTCCCGCAGACGTTCCTTTCATAAAATTGGGATCCAGGACATCCACTTGCAGGAGAATTTTTCACATATAATATATTAGTTTGTTTTGGACCTCTGCATTTGACAAGATGGTACTGATTACTACATAAAACCATGCATAATTGGTGAAGTCCTAGACCATGGACCCAGATGGTACTGCTGCAAGTCTTTGTAGGGATCAAGCTCTGGCATCGCACAAAATTAATGATAAGCTTCTCAAGGATGGGAAACGAAACATCTTTTGCTGGTTGCAACTTCCAACTATCAAAGTTTGTCTAATGCGGGTGTCCAGATAGAAACATCCAAAAGATGCTAACGAAGGGGAGAGGCTGCATAATGTCAAGTGGGTTTTGCTTACTTGTTTGTCTTGTTGATGGCAGATGGGCTTGTTTGGCTTGCATGGGCAGGTTAATTGGCATGGCATGTGAGGATGATTCCAGTTTGATCTTAGGGAATCAGTTAGCAGTTTATGTTCTTGGATCATTTCATGTAATCTACTTTGCAGTAGTTTACCTACCCTGTTTAGAGAGCCAACCAATGGACATTACATCTGAGCAAGAACTTCTCCCCTAATATGGCGTATCTGTTCTCTAGGTCCCATCTTAAATCCAAGCTGCTCCACCTTGTTCCTCTGTGTATATTTGTTCCATTCAGCCAGAGTTGGAACTCAATGTTAGGTTGGCCATGGTGTCAAGCACTTGATCGGCTCCAAGGAAACATTTTATCTATTTATGGTGACTTCACTGTGGTGAAACTTGGGCCAGTGCCACTACATGGGAGGACAATATCTGCAACTGCTTTGGATTTAAGGTGGGCATATCTTGTTGGTTGAAAGGCAAGATGCAAGTATAAAAGAGCAATGTTGCGCTCTGAGCAGTAGGGATATTTAACCTGGAAAAGTAAGGAGAAGCAATAGCAGGTGAAAAACAACAAAAGAAATTTTTTTTTATACATTTCCATGTGTTTGATTCTCTAACGTGATGAATGTTCATGATACAGCAAGCTCTAATGACAGAGAAGTCCACAGCAGCATTGCTGGTGGAACAAATAGGTATCTGTACAGAAATAGATAAAAATATCTCCAGAGGTTTTATTTGTTAAAACTGATCCCATCAAGCTTAAGATCCATCCGTCATAGGCATTAAATTTGGAAAGGTAAGTATGGATGGAAAGGCACTCGAATTTAAAGGACAAGGTAATGTGTACTATCAAAGAATCCTTAGCTGGAGATCAGCATAACCCACCCTAGCTTTGTGATTTTCAAAGAGGTCTTGAAGGGCTACAACAAACTTTCTATGAACTTCGGCAACCTGTCCAAATATACATACACGAAATGTGTTACATAAATAGTTTCCAAAAGCTACAAGCAGAGGCTGTGGATTTTCTCTGCCTCAGCAGTGTATGAGGGAGAGATAGGGAGGGAGATCCTCCACTTCCATACCACCACCACCCATGAGTACCTTGATTCATACCCGATCATCATCATCTGAAGTCCTAACCCTTGATTTTTCAACGGTTTCCCAAGTGTGATACCAATCAGGGTTCAATCAATAGTGGGTGACAGTGGCAGCAGGAGGATAGTGAGTGCCATTCAAGAACACATTTGACATTGGATATTGGCAAGTCTCTGATGATGTATTATAATTTTTCCTTGAGGACTATGATGCACGAACAAAACATTTCCCAAACCAAAGAAGAAAAGGAATTTGAATACTAGTCTGTACCTCTTCAATGGTTGGTTCTGGGTTTTTCTTAAGCTCAATCGGTCTACCCACAACAACGTGTATGGGTTGTCGATAAGGTAATGGAGATCTACATGTATGAGACAAAACAAATATGGTGTTGGCAATTGATATAAGTATGATAAAGGAGTCATAGTTTATCAATTTCATAGAAGAGAAGATTAACATATACCCAAACATTCCCCAGAAAAGAATAGGCGTAAATCTGAGTATTCTAGCAATGCGAGCGTACAAATTCCAACTGCATCTGGGCTTCCACCACTTGTAAACATTACTCTGTACATTGCATAATTGGGAAGAAAAATTAGCTACTTCACTTTAACTACCATCCCACATGCATAAGTAAGAATGTCCGAATGGACATGCTGATACCTGACCAAAGCTGAATACTGGAACAAGAGGCTGGCCCATCTGCATGGCTATGCGCACAAATCCCTTTCTTGCTTTGAGGAAGGCCACCTTGCCGACACATAAATACCAAGGAAAATTATAAAAAAGGCTGTTCACTGGCAAAATAATGAATGAAACATATAAACAAATGTGTCAGCTAAGCAAGCTGCCAACCAATGATCTTGATTGGGCATCTGAAGCAAGACATTGATACCATTTGATTATTAAGACATCGATACCATTAAACAAGTGTAAAACAAGTTCTGCAAGTTTAGCAAGCTAGTTGGTGCCACAAAACAATGGCAAATAAATGAACTTGAATTAGGGAACTATAAATAGGGTCTTTGGAAGAGGATAAAGTATACATGAGGGAAACCCAAGAGGCAAAATTGACTAGAAGTGAACAAAACCTCACTTTTCACTTCAACCTCTGCTTGGAATTCACTGAAAAAGACTGAGTGGATAAAAAAGTACTAAATTTGTGGATTCATTACTGATTGAACGAAGAACTTATGTATCTCATCCTTTTTTGGATTATTAGATTCAAATGGGAACTCCTAGTAGCAGACAACGGATGGTCAAAACCAAAACGGGCATGATCTGCATTTACCATGAAAACAGTCCATCAAATGGATAGTTAGGATCATCCAATCAATGTAATTTTAGAGTCGTGGTCACATGAAAACAGAAATGAAGCATAAAAAACAGAAATGAAGCATATAAATTTTCCTCATCTACATTTGATTTGATCCATCATGAATGCCAAAGAGGTCAACAACATTTTGTGGAAGGCATTGAACACTGCAGAACGCATTAGGTTTGGAATATGTATAACACACCAAATTCAAAGCACAGAACAAGCCTGTAAAGGATAAACATTATAGGCATAAGACAAACCTCAGAACCACGCTCCATATGAGCGATCTCCCGAGCCCCACCAGGCACTACGATACAGCTATAACCTGATTCCAAGTATGATACAAAATTCTTCTTTGTTGCAGGTATAATTCCCAGCCATGTCCAAATTTGCCTGAGGAGTGGTGTGTAAAACGCCTAAACATTTTATTTGAATAAGTGATAAGTTAAGGTAGCAAAAAATGGTAGGGTAGTTGCAAAAGCACTTGGATGACTAATGACTTCATGTAAGAAAAGCTTACAACACTGCTTGCAAGAACCTTGATCCTTGGCAGGGGCATGAAACCAGTAAAGTTGGCAAGAGCAACCACACCTATCGGGAAAATTGAATGTGGTTCGAAACCAAAGACTGCATAAAGATTAAAGAGACAAATGAATTGAATCACAACAAATAAAAAAGCATGATTTCAGATTTCAGTTCTGTTTGTTTCAATAGGAACACGTAGAGCATTTTGTACTGGCTCAGAATGTTATGGATGGGATAAGGCTTCAATGATGATAGTGGTGAAGAATGCATGGATGGATCCCTTTTCCAATCTGCGTCCGCTGTTTGGATCTGTTAAGGATTTTTGCATGTCCTTCTGTTTTCTTCTATTTTGGTGGTATTTGTCAATAATGTCTGAGGATTTCAGTGGATTTTGAACCCCTAGCAATATAGTGTTCCAGTCAACAATTTGTGGAAAAGGAGAGTTTCAGAATTCAGCCAAAAGGAGTTCGGGCTTGCAATGATCTATCTATCCTATAGTAGAATCCTTTTTCAGCTAACAAGAAGTTGGGCCCGCGACACACACCTGCTGGACTGCAGATTTTTCAGAAATTTCAATTAGGCTACATTCATCTGGACGTTGCTTCTTGTTCATTTTGCAAAATGTACCGATAGTTTAACTGATTTCCCATATCATACTCTGATTGGAAGATCAGATTCATACTTGGGGTTGTGATGTGTGGAACAAAGGACAAAGGATGAAACATAGCCCCAAAATTGCACTGATAGACAGATCTGGACAAACTCTGTTATCAAGTCAACCGAACAATCTATCTTCGAAGCTTCCATTTGAAGAGATCATGGATGAACCCCATCGATGTGAGTTTTGGACCAGTGACTGCACATGATTTAGATGGCCTGGATTGGAAATTTGGAATATATGTATGTTACATTGCAGTGCAATCCTTTTGATACATCCAAAAATGCTTCATATGCCAGAGTTGGATTTAATATTTACTATTCTTTTTTTTTTCATTGATAGAATCCAAAACGAAAGTTGATTTGATTATGGACCGAAATGCAAGTAGAAGAAAACTAGAGATTCAATGACCCAATTGATGGATCATTACATGTTCTAAGTGGGTTAGAACTTGGAATCAAAACCACATCAGAGAGAAAAAAAAAGGAGGATAAAGACTGACGATGTGGGATTAGAGTATTACCGTAAGCTTGGTCTGAATCAAAAGCCTTGATATCTTCCACGTGAAGTGTAATGGGAAAATACCCACAAGCATATTTGCAGATATACCTGGATTTTGGAAGGCAAAAAACATACTTATAAACAGCAGTGTAAAAAAAAAAAAAAACCATAACAAATACAGAAAGAAAGAGAAGCAAAAGCAATCAACAAAAACAATAAAGAGGAGCAATAAAGGATATAGTAGGGTGGGAGACCTTGATATAGACTGCCCCCATTTGCTTCTATAATTAAGAGGAATCACCATAAAACATAACAGCATCCCAAGCACCCTGCAATTACAAAACACAAAACACAAAACACAAATCAGACAAAGCAAAAAAGAAGAAGAAGAAGAAGAGAGATAGAGAGAGTATGTCATGTGTACGGACAGGAGGGCGAGGCGAAAGGGAAGAAGGATGAGAGCAGCAAGGACCAAAGCCACGTTGAAGTGGATGGCACCCAGCCACACCGCCAAAGCCACGATCGTGTGGAAAAGGGAATATTCCGTCCGATTAAACATCGTTACACTGCTGTTACTGTTGCTGCTGAAGGAGGCGGACAGTTTGTTGCAAGTAGAGCCGCTGCTGCTATGATCTTCTTCTTCTTCCATATATAATTATCTCTGACTATATATGTGTCTTTTTTTCTTTCTTATGATATACAGAAGAGAGAGAGAGACAGAGCAGCTCTCTCTCTGTCTTTCTTTCTTTCTTTCTTTCGTTTTTTGGTCGTTGTTTGCTGTTGTTGTTGTTGCAGAGACTGTTAGAGGAGACTCGTTTGTTTTTGTGCGTGTGAAGTGGGCGAGAGAGAGAGTAACGTGGGAATAGATCTGGTTAGTCCCGGCTCCCTCAAGACCTGTCTGTACTCTTATAATTATCATTTCATTGTATATCATCCATCGGTGGATGTCATGAGGATCCTAAATCTAAAATCATGACCGTTGAAGTAAGAATTTTCCACCTTTGTAGTTTTTTTTAAAATTATTTTACTCCTTCTCCAATCAGAGTCAATACAACATTATATTTATGATTCGATCGAGATTGAGTAAAACGAGTAAAAAAATGATGACATAAATAAGTGTAAGATAAAATAATAATAGTTTAGTTGAACAGCTTGAATTTTAGTAATTGTATTCATAGGAAGCTTGTTTGTTGGTTGTTAGATACGGAGAAGGAAAGGTAACTGTTTGTTGTTTAGGTACACATGTATTGCGGGGGGTCACACGAGAGAGAAGTAGTAGTAGTGAGACTGGTGAGGTGAGGGTGCCACATGATCCGAGACCAAAGATCTCGGACAACTGACCTTCTTATCAACACCATCTCATTCTCATTCTCATTCTCATTCTCAGTGACAGCAGGGTTGTTCAAAGAGTAGGAAACTCAACCGTCCCTTTTCTTTCATTTCAACTGGTACAAGGACTGCTAATTCAATACACATCCACATGACATGATGCGACCACTATACCCAAATTCAAATGAGTTGTTTCAAACCCATTCCATCCACATGCTTCATGTTCTGAAGAAACAAACCAACTTGTCTCTTTACTTTGTGGAAAATGATTACCCAACAATCACTCTGGTAAATTAAATCTTAGTTTAATTAATGTGCCATCTAAATCTTCTTCCCCTTATCCTTCACCCATACCTATCTCATCTGCATATCCACCTTCCATGCTTCATCCTTCCAGGTTTTAATATTATCTTTTAGTCAAAACCCAATTTTAATATTCCATGCAAGCAATTGGGAAATTGGCAAAAAAATCTAAGAAATTTTAAAAACATATTCTTATCTAAGTGGCTAAAAATTGAAGAAACAAAGATGAAAATGACCATCAAATAAACTTTCTTAGAGTGGTATATGATTTCCCAGCCACCATCCTAGTTGATCAAATCGTAGTAAAAGTTGTGAACAAATGTACTGCTTTACCACTCGCCCATGCAATATTCCTTTGCATAAAACCCCACCAGGGAGTTACTGGAGTGGCATGAGGCATGAGTTTGCTCCCATGTCTTGGGTTCCAAACCCGCCCGCAAATTAAGAACCCACCCCAGATTTGCCAGCTATGCATTCGTCGGTTTAAAGGGCAACTTGGGGTTTTAGTTTAGTCCTGTTTGGTCAAAAACCTCAAGATACCCATGTCATCATTAAAAAAATGAAATACAAACCCACTCTATCATGAATTCCTATAGTTCAATTCCATGCAAGCCAGCCTCATATAGACAGTACCAAGTCCACACCTGTAGCTCAGGCTAAAAAAAAAAAAAAAAAAACTCTAAATTAGAACAGAGTACTTGTCTATCCGACAATCTTCGTATCTCCAGCTCCAAATTGAACCATTTTGCTTCACAGTCAAAGTAACCGTTAATGTGGTGATCACACAAAAGTTTGGACTTTGATAATCCAATCATTGTCCACAGCATGTGCAAAGTCGAATCTCAGCCACACCATGAATGAATTCAATTCGGTGGCCTAAAATATTCGTTGCTAACATCATTTTTAACATATGGTAGGTAGGGTGCCACTGTTTCTCCCAAAACTTCATTCCACAAGGACATTTTCATTTGTTTAATAACCTGATCAACCAATGGGCCCAGCCGGGGAGGCCTTGATATTGGATTGACGGGCTTGATTACAATTGATACATTGGTGGTGGTAGTAAACTAGTAATTCTCTGCTTCTCATTTCAGATGTCTCAATCATGAAGTCTGGAACCATACGAAAGTTGTGGCTGCCAAACAATGTCAATCAAGATAACTACTCAATGGGAAAAGAAAAAAGAAAAAAAGAAGAGATCTCCATCACATCTAATGGTTAAACTTAGAAATGCTTAATGATATGTGGCCCTTAATTTGAAAATATTATAACATTCCAGTATCAAAGAAAGTGAGAGTAATGGTCTAATTATGCATTTTCGGCTCAGAGCTCATATGTATGATGATATGGCTCTTTGAGAATATTATTCATCCAATCCATAATCAAAGAGCTAGTTTAATACTCTACTTGTGCATTTTTTTTTTATTACCCGTGCTTTCTTATCAGTAAGCTATAAGAGCTAAACTCGCAAACCTCAGCCCATTCAATCACAAGCTTATTATCTTATCCCTGTTACAAGCAAATCTAAAAGAAAGGCCTGTGCCTTGACTAATTGCATTCAGCTTACCATCCGGAAAACATTGTATTCAACTTACAAATATTGGCATCCAAGTTACTTAAACTGAAATTTAATTACAATTTTACACCTCATGATTCAAGTCAAACAAATCAAAGAATAATTTCTTCATAGTTAAATTTCACATCACTATAAAATTCCAATGTACTACTCCAACAGAAATTCTATTGCAAATTTACACCTAATACAAATCAAACAATTCATAGAATTGAGTTAACTTCATTCTATTTGGAAATTTTAGATAAAGCATTGCTATGCTCATTATAAAAATATCTAGATCTCCGGTTTCAATTGTACATAAAGAGTAGCTAACAGCCTTTTGCTAATATTTCGTAGTTTCTATACTTGAAAGTGTGCAAGCTACTTGATCATCATGGTACGAAACCAAAACACAAGAATAAGAAAATACATTCCATTAGAAAAATAATTCTGTAGCAAGCAAATTCCAAAACACAAAAACGTGATCAAGAAGAGAACAAGCTAGGATGATAGAGAATGGTAATGAGCAGATGCACCACCAGTGGTTGCCTTGTGTGAAATTATAGATTTGTAACTGAGAAAAGGAACATAATAGACAATGGAATAAGCTTTGTTAGCTAAGAAACGTAAGTTTGCATGTGAGCACATGTGCTTATGATAAGTGTGACAAGAGGCTTGTTGGTGACTATAAGGAATTTAAGAATCTGAGAAACGTAAGTGGAACTCTGAAAGAATTTTACAAGCCATATAACTGCATCTAAATATGTACTGTTTTTCAAAAGTGTCACTGCTAAGAAAGGTTGTATGTACATTACTTCATCTTTTCTTCTGCTCGTCCTTGGCAGCATGTTCATAACAACAAGAAAACAATGTTGAATAAGGAAGGCGGTTATGAAAGGGGCCTTTTCTCCTCGTCACTTTTTTTTTTTCCAAATTTCAAACAGAATTTCATCAGGTCCAAGAATACCTTTCTTGAGAATTGAAACTTCCTCCAAAAGACTTTACCCAGTTCTGCAAATCAGTTCAGGTTGTTTATCATTGGTCCAACTTGTAGTCGTCTTTGTCATGTGAGCACAGTTGGAAATGAATTATTCAATCTAGAAAAATAGGCCATCTGTTGCATTCGACCACTACAAGACAAAATACAAAGACAAAAACCAACCATTTTGCTTTCATAGGCACATAAGATTTTTCATAAAGAACGTCATACCTTCATTGTTATAAGTATAATATTGGAGTACATATTTCCTAGAGCAGACATTAGGAAATAAATGTGCACCGAACAAAACATACATATCAGTTCTATGGATTGATTTAATCACTACATGGATTGACAAAATGTTGTATCCCTGAAAAGAAAGCTGAAAAAAAGTTCTCTTTAAGAGGGGGATAACAAAATGCTCCCTGCTTATCAAAATAAAAAACTTCCATAAAACTCAATTAGCAACGAATTCCTTCATGTTCTTTAACCACCTCAAGTATTCTCTATTATGCTTGCTGACCATGTACTGTTGCAATGAATTTGTGAGAGAGCTCTTGATCCCTCTTACTTCTAGATACTTGTAAAAAGCTTTCTGCAAGTCCTCATCCAAATCCCTGGCACAAGGGGGAAAAAAGAGGTTAAAAGACAAACAAAGAGACTCTTTTCCCCATTCGACTCATCTCATGAGTCATGACATTACTTTTTCTAACATTTTTTTCCGGACACTGATGCCCAAAACTTTTTTATCGTCTAATTGACACACCAAATTCATTTTTCTATCTTCGATCCAGATCCAAATAATAGTTTTATTTTGATTTGAAACTATTAAAAAAAAAAAAAAACTAACCATTTTGTCTTAGTTAGACAAAGATTTGTGAATCCCTATTCTGAGTTCTAAATCAATATTAACCTTCCAGGAAAGGTTTTTAATTGATATTTTATGAAATTGATAACCTACGATTACCTTCAAGTGCTCAACTAATGACCCATCTTTTAGTTTTAGTAGTAGCTTAAAAAATTGTCATGCCTGTGGGCCCCCTATAGAAGAGGGTTGGTTCCGGCGAGCATTTGCCTAGAGAGAGCGCAGGGAAAACTCTAAAGGACTGGGTGTAAAACGGTGCGTAAGTCCCACATCAGAAACGTACAAGTCCTGATCATGAGTATGTAAGTGAGGCATGACCTTAACCCCAAATGAGGCCTTTTAAGACTATGCAGCAAGACTAGGTTGAAATCGCATGAGCCAAAGCGGACAATACTATGTGGACTGTTCGGAAATGTGCAAGCCTTGATCCAGGGTATATAAGTGCGGCCTGGCATATGAGGCACTTTAAAACTATGCAGCAAGATTGGGTTGAAATCCCATGAGCTAAAGTGGACAATATCATTGGACAGCAGGCCCAGATCGTTACAAAAACCTTCCTTGTTAGAAGAGAAACTATTCTCTATAGAGCACAAACAAGTTCCTTATTGTGCATTGAGGCAGTTCCACGCGACACCCATAATTCAAATGATCAAAACTTTTAATATGATAAACTCTATTTTGATGAACCGTGTCTCAAAACCTACTCTAATCCAAGTACCATCACACTCTTATCATTGGCCTCAGAACAGAAACAGCAAGTGACACACATTAAGATCCACATTCAAAGAAAAGAAGCTACTAAGATCAGACGACCAGGATCTTCCAACCAGAGGCAATTTAAGGCATATGGTCATCCAAAAAGTGGCAGTTGCTCTCACCCTATGTTCTGTTTTGCATTAAAAGCTGAAACTCATTTCTTAAAATCCTCTTTGTTCCCCATTTTTTTTTTTTTTTTCAGTGAAGTTAATTATATTTGTCTGATAGCAAACCCCCCAAGCTAACCTCAAGTTATTCTACCCACCTCAAACAAATAGGAGAGAGAGAGAGAGAGAGAGAGAGAGAGAGAGAGAGGAAAAAGTATGAAACAGATACTTACGAAAATTCTGGTCCTTCATAGGCAATCTCATCTGCTGAAACTTCATTGCCTTTGATTAGCATTCTGTCAATGGTGATTTCATTTGGATAAGCAGTGCAACAGAATTCCAAATGAGGCCCTTTCCCTTTAGCAACTGCCACAATCAGTGAAATTGGCTGGTGCTTATCCATCTCATCATTATCATCACCACTTTGAGCATCATCTTCATCATCCTCTTCGCCTTCGCCCTCAATATCTGTCATGTGAACTTCAACTTGAATGCTTTCACCTGCAAACTCCCGTTTCAAGGAGATGGTCTGTTCTCCAGGATTGTCCACTATCTCAAATGGAGACAAATCAGGCAAACCCTGCCAAAATAATTATATCAAGTAAATCCCAAGTGAACCCTGAACAGCTCCACTCAGCTTGAGCACTGATTTCATTATTTAAGGGCCTGTTTGTTTGCAATTAGAACACATGGGAATTCAATACATAGGATTTTTTTCAAAAAAGTGGTTAAAAATGAAGACCAAAAGAACAAGTAATGCTAGGTGTTCACATTTCCTTTGATTCTATTTTAATAAAATGAAAGGTCATTTGATGCTAGTTTTGAGAATTCACCTTTGATCTTCATTTTAATCGCTTCATTAAAGAAAGTTACCTGATCGAGCTGGTCGGGTTCTTCTTCAGTGCATTTGATTTCCGAGTCAAGGACTCGCTTGAGGGTTTCATCAACTCCAACCTTTTCAGCAGAAGAAGAAGAAGAAGAAGAAGAAGAAGCGAAGCGGAAGGAGAGAAAAGGAGAGGACCCTTTTAGGGATTTTCCCAAAAGCAGAGAAGATGAAACTACAGAAGAAGAAGAAGAAGAAGATGAGAAGGAGATTGAGAGAGATCGGTGTTGGATGGACGCGAGTGAGGAAACGAGAGAGAGTCGAACTGATTTGCGAAGGACTGAAGACATGATGGAAGACATTTTTTATTTTTCTCCTTCTCCTTCTCCTCCTCCTTGTAGGGTTTTAGGTCATGAATGATGAAAGCAAGGTTTTACAAAAACTACACTTGTTCTGGTGTTCTATCAGTGTTCTATTATTATTATTATTATTTTTTATTTTTTTTTTAATGTTATGGGGTACAGGCACATGGGCCAAACAATATGCTTGTTTGGTAATTACCTAGTTAAGTTAAACTAATAAAGTAAATCCAACAAGAAATGACATGGGTTATATCAAAAGTAGGTAACTTTAAAATTCCTACCGAAATTTTCAAGAAAAAAAAAAAACCCTCCTTTCTCAACTAAAAAGATTAGAAAAAATTCCATTTTTCTATACAAAAAGTCAAAATAATTTCATATTTAACAACTAAAAACAAAACACCATCGTAACCACTTATATTTTATTCTCTCTTAATATGATGCTTCACCTCACCCTATATTAATTCAACGTACATCCAAACTCTCTGTTTCTTTACCGGAATTTATGACTAGAATTTGGGAGGTTGGGGTTTTTTGGACATGATGTGACACGATGTGACATCTTGTCCCCTGACATTTGAAATGCTGTGTTTATTTCATTAGAATTTCAAATTCCAACCACCCAAAAGACCTTTTGGAATTCTTGGAATTCCACATAAAGGGACGACTTTTGGAGAATTTGAAATTCTCTCGGACATGAATTCTTTGAATTCTAATAAAGAAACAGGCCCTAAGCTCATGTTTGGCACTTTATCAGACTATATTAGTACAAGTCAAATAAAGGATCACATCAATAATACTTTAATTCAAAATTTCCTTCATTTGTTAAAAAAAAATTCAAAAAACAATCTCATTTCTCTACTAAAAGACAAAAAATTTCTACTTTTATATTAAAAAAAAAGATTTTCTATCAAATAATTAAAAATAAAATACCATCATAAGCCCATCATATTTTATTCTCATTACATTTTATTTTACATATAAAATTACCGAACGGGGGTTGGGCCTACCTGAGCCTCCTCTCTCAGCCTGCGGGATGATGAGATTTGTGCTGGGCTTGTTTTTTGTTTTGAGTCCAACTCACGAGTCAAATTTGGTCGGGGCCTGCAAGTTGGGTTGTAAATTATCAATCAAACATAAACCAATAATAATATTACCCGGCTGAAACTTGGCAATTCAGATTTCATTTTTAACCCACAAAAACACCGCTCCCTTCCAAGTTGCATCTTTAATATTAGTAATTAACAATTATCTTATCAACAATATGCTATCTAAATCGGTGTTGTGTATCCGAAGTTTTACCAATGATGAATTATATGCCAATTAAAAAAGGGTAAGTGGGTTCTTGAGGAATCATAAGCGATCTAAAAATATGATAAACCAAAATATTATAATCCATTGTCTACCTGCTCAATCAATGTCAAAACATTTGAAATTCAATTTAAATCTGAACTGAATTATTCATAAAAAAAAAAAAAATTCGATTCAACTGAAATTTCAATTCCATCACCCAAATAGATTATTTTCAGGTCAACTCAACTCCGCACACGTTGAAAAAACATCTAAAGATGGCCAGTGGGAAATCACTTTCTTCGCCGGCCAGCATTGGACTTTATAGGATTTGGTATAGGAAAAAGTCGTCGCACCAACACGAAAGTTTCTTCAGCGGAATTGAGCTTGAAATTGAGATTTGAGGCATACAACCAACGGAACCATCTTTCTCTCTCGCTTTCTATTAGAAGAAGATGCAAAGGTATTTCTGTTGTTATCTTGATGATTCTCTTAAGCTGAAGAGGATAAGAGGCCCAAAGCAGAGGTACTATTTTTTTTTCCCTAAAAAATTTGTTTAGATGATATTAAGTTGGTTTTGATTCATATCCTCTTCTTCTTCCTTTGGTTCTTTTGTAGTTAAGAATAGTCCATCTAGAACTTCAATTATACCTCATGTTCCAGATGAGAAAGGCTCAAACTCAATCATCTCTCTCTCCTTTCTGGTGGTTTTTTTTTTTTTTTCAATAATACCAATATCAAAACCCTACCACCCTCTCATTATTTAAAAAAATAGATTAAAAAAAAAACTTAAAAAAAAAACCCAGAATACCCAACTCCTAAATCAAAAGCAAGGACCTTCTTCTCTCTCTGTTTTGTTTTTTGGGCTTTCTGTAAAGGATGCTGTTCATATTATATGATAGGGAGGTCTTTTCTGTTGGTTCTTCCAAGTGCACATGCGCTTATATATCAATCAACTACAAAAAGAGCAGTTCATGGGACAGGCCTTACCATCTTTTCTTACTTAAAGAAATTGGAGCAAGTATGCAAGGAGAAGGGCCCTATCAAATGGGGTGGTGGAGGGTTTTCCAAAGGCTTCAGGGTCTTTCTTGCCCTTACAGAAAGAAAGGATGAATTCCATAGCTGCGGCTTGTACTAAATAGTAGGAATTATATTCAGAACTCGATAACATTTCATGATTTTCTTTTTGATCTTTTTTTTCTCCTTTGGATTATTTATGCAATGATGGATTTGAGGATCTTCTAAGACTGTGGTTGCATTAATAGATTTAGTGATAATCTACTTTACAAGTTATTATAATCACTGTTTTACAAATACTGAGATTTCAGATCAAGGAATGCAAGCCCATGGTTTGCTCTGTATTGTTTGCTACGGCACTCAGATTTGAAATCCTTGTTGGTTTGTTCATATGGGCAACTGATTTGATTCTATCTCTGTAGTTACTCCCTCTTTGTTAACATAATTCTTTCACCAAAATGGCAATAAGTTAGTTCATTAAACACTTATATATTACACGAAGACGAGCTTGCCATGACCTAGAATGGAACTGTCACTGTCCCAGTTAAATCCTTGTAGACTCAAAGCTGAAAATCCTATTAACTGATTAGTTGAGATGGTCCATGAGATTGTGAGAGGCCAAGCCTTAATTGCAATACGACAAGTGAACTTATTTTGAGATGTCCTCCTTTTCCTTTCAATACATATAGACAATAAACAGCCACAAAAGTGCAGCTCCAAATGTACTTTATCAAGAAAGGCCCATAAAACCATCTCTCTAATAGATCTTTAATTGACCAGGCACCACTCATTGAATTTCAAATGTTTGAAGAAAATAACTCCACACTGAATAAGAAAACTAGCAATAAATTAACTAATGACCAACATCATCCCCTCTGTTTAGACAGAATGCAAATATTCGCGATGTGAAATATTCTCTTGCACCTTCTGAGATGGCCAATTGTTAATATTCTTTTCTAGATAGCAGTTCAACAGAATGCTAGAACCTTTTATGGAGCATTGATCTTCAAAGCAATTGGATAATTGGGTGACTTTTCCATTATTATTGGCACCCAGATACACTGTATAAAAATTGAGCCCATTCTATCACATCTTCCCTTATCGGTCCCTGTACTCCTTGGAATGTGATAGCATAAAGATTTGGAAAATCATCCTCTAATGGTCTCTCTGTCTCTCCCCACAGCATAGATCTCTTCCCAAAACCTAATGCCGAGACCCACTGTACAATGAATATCGGAATATAAGTCTTCCCTTAGCTTTTACTGTGGGAACTGCTTTCCTAAACCTACAGGGTCATTGAAAGTTTAGGCGGTTAGCATCTCCCTTAACAGGGACTAGAATGGCCTTTGGCTTGTTACCATACAATGCTTAAATCTTATTTATATTTTCTTAGGTCGTCATGCAAAAATAGCTAACCTGTGACCGGACTTTCACTATTTAGTAGGGCCCAGCATAATGAGCAAATGGATTATGAACCAGTGTGCCGAAATGCATCAATAATGAGTAATATTGATCTTCTTTTATGAGGTAACTTTTATCTTAGAAAGTGAAAAAAGAAAAAGCACTAATGTTGAAGCTAAAACATCCCTTCCCATATTTTTCAAAACGAATGGATGAAGAAAGCATCAGGCAACGAGGAGGGAACTTTTTTTTGAAAGACTTTTGAATGGTTGTTCTACTATATGGTGAGTGGGGACTGGGAAGACCTATGAAATAACCCTTCTCGGTATGAAGGAGCTCTTTAAACTTATTGGTTGAAATTGTGCGTCCTTGTGGGTGGTGAGATATTTTCTTCACTTCTTCGCTACTGAAATGGCAAACAGCCCTACTAAAATTCTATCTACTTTCTATAGTATTGAATTCTTCATTATTTTCTATATGTCGATGTCGTTGCTTTTGATTCTGCTACATATCCCTCGTTTGATATGCCTTAGAGCTATGAGAAATAGCACCTGCAGAGGGTATATACCATAAGGTGAATAACAGTTCAGGACTTAAGAGATTCCCTTTTTTGTCGGACATAATTTATACATTTGGATGCAATGGAAAACTAGTACTCACAAACCTAACCCACAAAGATGGGAGAAGTCTTCAATGATGACGTTGATGGCTGTATTTGGATGCAAATTATTCCATCTTGCATGGCTGTCTGCTGCTCTATACATTTCTAAACAAGCGAGATCTTGTTTTGGTTGTAGCGAATTAAACCTAGGAGACTAGGGCTGACAATTAAAAAGCATCTTTTTTTAATTAATTTATTTTTTGGGTTGACTTGTGCAGGGACCATTCATCCTCGTTATCTAAATTGAAGAGCAGAGAGAGATTTTATATAGAAAACGGAGCTCGACTGTTAAAGGAGTTGATCTCTTCTTGTGATGGGAAAGAAAATCCAATCCAGATGTTCTCGGAGGAAGAACTTAAAAAAGCAACAAACAACTATGATGATGCGCATATCTTGGTCGAGGGAGGCATGTACACTGCTTACAAAGGAACCCATGAAGGCCGCCCAATTGTTGTTAGGAGGTTGAATTTTGTATATGGTGAGTTCATTAACAATGCTTTCAATGAAATCGTTATGCTTTCTCAAATCAACCATAAGAATGTGGTGAAGCTATTGGGCTGCTGCATTGAAACACCTGATCCTAGGCCCGTCTACGAATTCATTTCCAATGGAAACCTGAATCAGCATCTCCCTTCTGGCCATCTTTCATGGGAATCCTGCTTAAGGATCGCCACTAAAGTCGCATGTGCGGTTAACTACCTTCACTCAAGAAATTCAAAGGCCATCTTTCATAGAGACATACGATCCCTGAATATCTTGTTGGATGAGAACTACACTGCCAAACTGACCAACTTTGGAAAGTCAGAAACAGTTGTTTTGAGTGAAACAAACTCTGGACTGGATACTATGGGGACCAACGAGCAGATGGACGCCTTATATCTCTCCAGATATGATGTTCGTGGTTTTGGGATGGTACTAGTTGATCTTTTAACTGGAAATGTGCCTCGATCGATATTGAATGGGGACAATGTTGGTGTGCCAGGTTGGGTGGAACATTTTATTTCATGCATCCAAGAGAACCACCTTTTGGTGGCTCTGGAGTCTGCCACATTAGAAGAGGGAAAACAAGATGAAATTTATCAGTGGATGGCATGCGCTGAGCTTGCTGAGAGATGCATTCAATGCATTCAATATAATGAAGGGCCTACGATGAAAGAAGTGGTGATAGAGCTTACACGGATAAGAGCACTGAAGCAATGTATGCAACTTGAGACACCATGAGGTGCACCTACTTTGCACAATCTTTGCGATGGGACCAGCCGATGCCCCCTAAATACTACATGAGTGATGAGGCTGTATTAACTAATCCCTTTGACTGGCACACAAATCCAACAATGCCAATTTACTGGGCAGACACCCAAGCCTGTGTTGGATGCGTTGATCTTCCAATCCGGGTTATTTTCTGGGCATGATCTATCTGCTGAGGATCGCAACAAATAATTTGGGGCAGGCATGAAATACTTCGGAGTTTGCCCGTGAAAGTGTTTTTCCTTGAAATGATTATGTTTCTTGAAGTTGTGTTTAATTGTTGAAAATTTAAATGTCAAATTCCAAAATAGAATTCTATGAAAGGAAATGTGTAAGGTTCATATCCAAAAAGCCACCAGGTTCCAAATTCTTTAGACGTAAGGCCTCTTGGATTCTTGGTGATTGGTTTCCCTGCAATCAGGTTTGCCTGGCACTCTAATTACCTGAGACTCTTTATGGTAATGAACAAGCAACTTTGACTTGCAGATAAATTGGTTAATCAAATCCATGAATCATCATTATGGCTAGAACACTCAGATCCACGGAGAAATAGGTCTTTGAGAAAATTTGTTTTCTCTACCTGTTTCCTCCACATCCAATTGAGTCTCAGGATTTGTTTTCTATACCTGTTTCCTCCACATCCAATTGAGCCAGTAATGTCTCCCATTCGTACAAAAAAATGGCAGGCAACGAAACAGAGCCTAAATTCATTTTGTTGTTGGGTTTGAGAGGGAGAGAAGAATCTTGTTATTCAAAGTGGTTTAGTAGGCAATCTTTTGCAGATCTGGGCTTAGTGGAATTGAGGTTCTGGTACAAGGACTACTCTAAAATCAGGGTACATCACTGGCCAGTGAAATTGCGGCCAATCTTCAAAATTGGGTTTCGCCCAAACAGTTTGTAAATAGTGTTAATTACCATCGATGACACTTCAATTTAGTTATTTACAAGTATGAACATGAGCTTTGTGTTGGGTGGAGGGGCTAATGATTATTGAAATCAGGGGCCTTTCTATAAAATCTGATTAAAAGGACTTCATAAAAATAATAAAACGTTATGGTTTGCTCTCATGTCGCTTGCTCAAATCCTGCCTCATATGTACCCCCTTCACGTCTGTGTAGCTTTCGTAGAAAACCCTATGAAAAAAAAAAAAGTACTCTTACCATTGCAACGGTTGTATCAGGTAAGAAGGGGGAGAAATGTCAAATGGTCACTGTCATCTCAGTATATATGGGTTGTATGTATGAATGAAACCGATCGGTTTGGGGGACTCAAAAGAGCAGTTGATGTTTTCTTTTTAGACGGTTATCAGTCAAATTCAAATATCTCGAGTGTTTGATAGGATAGAACAGTCAACTGTAAATCGGAATAACAGACGCATGATATTTTCCTCTCTCCTCAACCCACCATGGGTTTGCTACCTCTGCTTCTTCTTCTGGTTTTTGCTCTGCATCAATCCTTCCTGTGTCCACGATCTCTGCAAAAGCAATCACTGGGTGCCCAGATAAATGTGGCAATGTCCAAATCCCCTACCCTTTAGGCGTCGGCGACGGTTGTTTCCTCCCGGGTTTTGAAGTTTCTTGCAACCTTCAGAGTCATCTAAATTTTCTGCCCGTTGTCACTGAATCCCAACTTCAAGTGTTGAGCATCTCTAATGGCGAATTACGTGTAAACTCGACCCGTTAGATAGCGGTGGATTGTGCCAATCACGACCACACTCTTATCCACTTCTCATTGCCTAAAGGTGGTCCCTTCACCATATCCAGTGCCAACAGTTTCATGGCAGTCTGTGTGCAGCTCGGAGTAGTGTCACAACTGGATCTTGCTCAGGCGTTGGTTGCTGTGAATCTGCCATTCCTAAGGGCCCGTTTGGTAAGTTTACTTATAAAGTCAAGTAAAATACCATCATAACCCACTTATATTTTATTCTTTAGTCAAAATCAACTTTACTTCACTTGACTCAATTAGTAGAGTTACCAAACAGGCCCTAATGGGATGAGAGATCTTGCATTAGGCTCCAGTAACATGTTCAGTTACAGTAATATCTCGGATCTTAACAACTGCAGTTACACATTTGTGGTTGAGAGAGGAAGCTTCACTTTCAAAGAATCAGATTTAAGGGACTTTCCAATGACTGCGGATATTGCTATGAAACTGGAATGGGATATTGGCCGCGATAGCTGCTCGAATGTAAGTTCCAACATCTGTGGACAGAATAGCTTCTGTGTGGACTCATTTGGAGTATTAGGCCATCTGTGCAACTGCTCAGATGGTTATGTTGGGAACCCATATCTGAATGGATCCAAAGGTTGTCAAGGTAGATGGATGTCTTTTATGGAAACTTCAAACTTTTTCTTGCTCACTTGAGTTTTATGCTTAGTATATCGTATATCCCATGAAGGGCAACAAGAACAGATAAATTTACTTAAAAAAAAAAAAAACTGAGATTCATCCAGGATTAGCTGCATTAGCACTTTGCATGTCAGTTTGCTTAAAATCTCTTGGTTCTCCTAGAGTAAAAGAAACAAGAAGAACTGGGGATGCTTTATGGGCCCAAGAGGGCTTTAATTATAGAGAGGTTTGTAGACCAATTGGTGACCACTAATTTCTTATGGTTTTATGACTTTTCCTTTGATATTGCAGATGCAGATGAATGCTTGGATCCAGAGAAAGGTCCTTGTGTGCCAGTTGCTCATTGTCAAAATGAAGTCCCTGGATACAAATGCATATGCCCATTTGGTAGCACAGGAGATGGCAAAAGACATGGGTCTGGAAGTAGAAAGATACTGCAAGTTATTGAAGCAGTTCTAGGTATGGGGGAAAGTACTGTTTCAAGAACAACCCAATGAAACTTTTTCATGCTGAGATGATCTGGGGTGTGAAAGCACCAAGCAGTAAAGCACTGCATTATTGAATTTTGCCAAGCAGTAAAGTACTGCATTGTCGAATTTACTGTTAGTTGACCTTTGAATCATTCACTACTACCATCGGTTGGGGTCCCCACCTAAAAGCAGGAGGTCCCATACCCTCATACAACATTTAGATTAAAATTGGTTGATATTTATGTCAAATTACGCCAAAACTTATGATGTGTGAGATTAAAATTGATTGAAATTTATGTCAGATTACCAAAATTCGAACGATAATTCCTCTATTTCATGCTTCCTGAATTAGGCGCATACTCCCTCACATTGAAAGTTTAAATGATGAAATACTCTGGCTAATTGTCTAGGATCACGATTTGCTCCCAGAGTGTTGGGGGTTTGAAATTGCACTACCATAGTGGAGCCAAAGGGATTTATCCGGCTTCCCCGGTGCCCGGATTAGTCCAGCCCAAAGGATAGAGACTACCTATAGTACAAAAAAAAAGAGGGAAAAATTCATGCTCCTTTCTTTCTTTTTGACGTGTTTTCCAATTGTCTCTGTGATGCAGGGACATGTCTGGGTTTTGAAGTTATGCTACTGTGTGTAATGTGGTTTTATTGTGCTCTTAAGAAACGAACATTAATCAAGCTTAAGGAGGAATATTTCCAGCTGAACGGAGGACTATTACTGAAGCAACAAGTCTCTTCTATTCGTGAAGGCACCGATCATGCTCGAATCTTCTCCTTGGAAGAGCTCAAACAAGCCACAAACAACTATGATAAGAATCGAATCCTTGGCACAGGTGGATATGGCACGGTCTTCAGAGGAATCCTCGAGGATGGAACGGTAGTCGCCATAAAGAAATGGAAAGTTATGGGTCAAAATCAGATTGATCAGTTCATAAATGAAGTAGTAATCCTAACCCAAATCAATCACAGGAACGTCGTCAAGCTCTTTGGTTGTTGCTTGGAGGAAGAAGTTCCCTTGTTGGTCAACGAATTCATCTCCAACGGCACCCTTCATGAACACATCCATGAAAACATCTCCTCAAACGCCACCCGCATATCATGGCCGGATCGTTTGAGGATTTCCATCGGAACAGCAGAAGCTCTTGCTTATCTTCACTATGCTGCTTCAATGCCTATCTTTCACAGAGATGTCAAGTCTTCTAACATTCTCTTGGATGAACACTACACGGCGAAATTTGCTGACTTTGGGATTTCAAGGTTGGTTCCTTTGGATCAGACACACCTACCTTAGTGCAGGGCACTTGGGGCTATCTCGACCCCGAGTACTTCCAAACAAGCCAATTGACACCGAAGAGTGATGTTTATAGCTTTGGGGTGGTTCTTGTATAGCTGTTAACCGGGCAAAAGCCTGTTTCATTCAATAGATCGAGAGAAAAGAGCAGTCTAGCTATGTATTTCTTGTCTTCACTGAAGAGCAAGGAGTTTGCGGATTTCATAGAAGGGAAGGTATTTAGAGAAGGTATTTAGAGAGGGGGAGATGGAGCAGCTGAGGGGAGTTGCAGAGTTGGCAAGGAAATGTCTGCTTGTAAGAGGCCATAAGAGGCTGACGATGAAGGAAGTGGCTAGAGAGCTTGTTCGGATCGCTGGTCTTGGGAAACTAGCAAGAATATTACAAGTAGGTGAAAATGAGGAAGAGAACGAGCATCTAGTAGTCAGCAGTGATGCATTTACAAATGTTGACTGTTAAAATCTTTCTAAGGCAAGTTTTGACGGTAACCTTTGATCTGGCGAGATGGGAAATTAGATTTCAGTCAACGTCTAGAAGTTTGATTGAAATTTGAACTTTCCTAGTAGTAAGTTTCAAAAATACGTCTCTCTCTCTCTCTCTCTCTCTCTAGGAAGAAATAGAGCCCAATGGGCACAGCAGGGGATTCTTTGTGGTCAGGTGGTGTGTGAAGTTTTACTTTGAAGATAAATATCATCCACCATCAAATCTAGGAGCAGTCTCGGCAAAAATATTGCGTTTTTCATTAGCCAGATATAAATAGTAGATATCCTATGATGGGGTGATGCAGCTCTTCCAATTTATTTACTAAAAATGGTGGCACGAGTTTCAAGGGTCCATGTACTTTTTTACTCGGCATTGAAATTCTAAAAGGGAATTCAAAGGGTAAGATATACAATGGGTTGATATAGTCTACAAAGGGGTTCAAGGAGTTATAATATATATATAAAAAAAGATCTACAAATGGGTTCAATAGACTGCCTTCCTATGGCAATTGATTACATAGTAATCACTCTAGCAAGTCCAGTTGTAAGAAAGTGAAACTTCAATGTTCATCTCCATCTTGTATATCTTTCACTCTTTTTTTTTTTTCATTTCCATTCTTCAGATGTCACTTTATAGTGAATTTTTAAAAAATCAATACCAAGCAAATAAATGGACTCTAGTTGTTTTAAAAGGAGATGAAAATCCTATGTAGACCGCATCTTCTCCCTCTCTTTGTAGCGCCCCTGTTGCTCACGTTACTCCAAACAATCATTTGGGAGAACGTCGCTGTTCCTTTGATGGAGATTGTTGAACCTATTTATTGTTTTAGTGATCCATTTGCTAGTCAACATTTTACACTTTGACTCAGATCATCTTTTGATCTCGATATGTGGGCTATATAACCCATCTAGCTTGTGACCCATCTGACAAACTATATCCATTGTCACTCTTTGCAAATACCGCTTGTGGACTGTGAGGTCAGAAGGCCCGGTTATCATGCAACCCATGCCAAAAGTGAGCAATCTAAGCTTGTTGTGTTATTACTAACTTAAAAAAACAAGGCCCTCTAGTGAGTTATGAATAATCTTTTGTTAGCCAACTTTCTAATCAGAGAGACAACAAAATCACCACTCGTTCTCTTTTAATATTCCCTTGGCCAGAAACATGCATCTACTGCAGCCTTATTCTCATCCTAGAATTGGATGCGGTCCTTTGCATTGGAACTTTAATTGCAACGACATGTAGGAATAATTATGTTTCCCTTTCTCCAATGTCTGTACTTTTAAAAAAAAAAACTACTACTCAAAGAAATTGCGTGGAAGTTACTACAACTCCGTTATTCCTTTTTCCAACATAAAAACAAGACAGGACAGAGAGAGCCTATTGAAAGGAATAACCAAAAACAATACCAAATCTCAACATTGACATTGTTGATGAAATACCTGGTGAATGGTCATGCATGCATGTGTTGTAATTTTATGAAAGACTAGGGGTATTTTTGCATTTCGTTCCTATGCATGTGGACTGGTTACAGGGCCAAGTGGGAGGGTCTTCCACATAAATTCAGGCACAACTTTTTCTCATTTTATATTTATCTCGGGAGATGCGAATACAATTCTAGAAATCAGAAAATGTGTATTATTGAGTGGAAGCTTCCTTCAATCAATTGGCAGAAGCAAAAGAAAAGCTAATGGGGAATAATTCATGTGCATAAATCAAAATGGAATCTGAAAGAGGACATGGCCGTTGACCTCCAATCCAAATGAGGATTCGAGCATAAACCGTTACTGATGTGTATCAAGACATCATTAATCTTCTGGATCATAAACAATATACACACTTCACAAATAGCATTGAAAAATTTTTATTGGGAAAAATGAATGATACGGCTGAAACTACTGACGATGGCAATCTCTTGTTTCCAAATTGGGTGCCAATGGTGGTTGGAATGCAACCATGGGTTCACTACTTTGATTCTAACTTACCTATCTATTTGATATATTTAAAAATCAGGTGACTACAATTTGTGAAATTCCCTCTAGTTATTTCATTATAAACATAGCTCATTACTATAAATAATACTACAACTACTCAAATGATTAGTTTGATATAAGAGATTTGATTGAGGATATGGGACGGGTGTTGAACTTAGCTGTTGTTTCCCACACACAACAAAAAAATAACTTAATTTAATCAAGTGTGCTCCTCTTTTTAATCCTCATTGTAGGAATATAGTATCCGCCAAGTGCTTTCTTGATCTGCCACTCAACCCAAGTTCTTTGTTGCACCCACGTATCCACTCAAATGATTCTCTTCGTGAAACAATTAAGCAAAGCAAAGATGCTTATGCCTCCCAACAATCCTAGATAACTCCTTTTACTATTCACAAAGAATAAAGTTAAGAAATCCCAATCATAACCACATCTTCCTCACCTCCTCCATTTAAAACCAAACTCCACCTCAGAGAAGCCAGGTCAATATAGACACAAACAGAACTCTTAAAAAATCAAACAAGACCCATGAAGCTTGATAAAGAGATCTCTCACCCCAGCCACCCACAACACAAGCTCAAGTGCGAATACACCCAGATCCCATTCAACTGCGATGGATGCAAGGAGGCCGGCATCGGGCTCAAATACAAATGCGACGCCTGCGAATTCGACCTCCACAGGGCATGTGCATTGGCACCACCCACCATAGTCCACCCCTTCTACAAGAAATGCAATTTCCGCTTCCAAACAAAGCCCCCTGGGACAGTCTTGAGGATATGTGACGCATGTAGGAAGGATGTTGTGGGGTTCGTTTACCACTGCAGTGCCTGCGGGTTCGACCTGCACCCATGTTGCGCGAACCTCCCACAGGTTTTAGATGATGGCGAACGCAACTTTTACCTGTGCATGAAGCTTTCGAGCTCGTGCCATAGGTGCGGGGGGAAGGGGCAGGGTTGGTCCTACAGGTCTGAGTGCAAGAACTACGTTCTTCATGTGGCGTGTATGAAAGAGCTGTTGGTGGAGAGCTGGCAAGCTATTTATCTGAATGTGGACAAGAACAAGGTGAGGGAGATACAGACGACGATTCCGAGCTTGAAAGGGACGCTGAAGAATCACCACAGAGGAAAGGGAGGGAAAGTGAGGAAATGTTGTCAGATTGCCGCCGGGGCAGTGAGGATTATTATATCGGCCATTCTTGGAGATCCTACTGCTATAATTGCAGCAGCTGTGGGAAGTTTCATATCAAAGTAGTTAAGGTTTGGTACCTGGGTTCTGATGTTTATGTGTGTAATATGAAATTCTATGTGATTGTAAGATGGCCGTGGGTTGATCCTATGTGTATTTATTATAAAGTGGATGGACCTGGTCATATGAATATATTATGTGATAATTAATTGTTGTAGTTATCTTTTCTGGTGTATGTATGGTAGTTACCAACTCGGATTGGAATTAAGTGGCAACATACAAAGCACACACATGTCCATAGCTTGCAACGGACCAAAACTGCATGTCAGGTGGGTCAAACGAGTGCATAAGTATAACCATGGGTGGCTGATGGATTTTGACCATCGATCAGTCCATTATTCAGGTCAGAAATCTGTATCAAGGCGTTATGTGTTTCTTTCCATTAGATACGTACAATAACAGTGGAAGGTGCTCCGATCCATATTGCAATCTGGAGACTGGGGGGGTCAAGAGTCAAGTCATTTCATATGTTAATGAAAAAATAAAATCTTATCATGTGGCTAATATATATCTAAGTCCACTCGGATAATCATATCTGCCGTGGCCAATGGAACCCCAAACAATCCCTTTTTTTTTTTTTATCATGGTTAATTAAGTTATTGTCTCATCATGATAGTTTTGAAGTTTGGGTTTCTTTCTCCAGGAAATCTCAGATGTTATTCATTAAATTTGCAAGTGCAGAGCAAGTCGGGTAGCAAGCCCAGTCGTTTTCAGGTGGGTGCAAGCAATTAAAGCTTGGGAGGGGAAAGTCTTAGGGCAGTGAATAACATTTGATTGGGGAATCTCCTCCTTTCTCTTTCTCCACTTTTAAACGTATAAAATTATAACAAGCAACACCACGCACTTGCCAAACCGCTAATGCTTACCGTAATTGACAATATGTATTAGTTCTTGAGTGACATTAAGTATCAGTCGGGCCCTACAGTAATTGACCTATGTTTGCTTGATACGTTTGGTAAGAGGTGAGGAATTTATAGATTTAATGATTCCTTATTAATCCTAAAATAAAATCTTCTCGCTGAGAATTTGTATAACTAACGATCTCACACCAATATCAGTGTCTATCAACATATAACTAAAAAAATGACATCGGTGTTAAATCCCGCAAAATGACGATTTTTCAAATCTCGTTGGAGGGTGGTCAAATTAAAAATCCTCAAAAATGAGGGTGGTCAAATTAAAAATCTTAAAAAATGAGAATCTCCCTTAGCCCAAATCCTGTGGGACTTACAATTACTAAATGTGAGTTTTCCATGACTTAATGGAAAATCAGTTAGAAGTTTCCAAGAATTTGATCGCGAAAAATGACCGTACTCATCAGACAGCCAAATAATTGGCAGTTTAAGTTTAGAGTTTTAAAACTCATCCTCACTAAACCCATAGTGGGTTGAACTCTCTTTAGGTCACTTGCACTATTTTTAAGCTGAAAGAGGGCGGATTCATAAGGTGTTTTAATTTCATGGTGTAACAAATTATCTTCTGTGTATTGTGCTCATAATCAGTCTAATGGTGAGCTCCACTATGGTTATAGTGAAACTTGGCCGCCAAAAATCATTACTCGACAACATAATCTGGAGCTGTTTAGATTTAAGAGGTGGTCAACACTAATGGATTTGTAGGGTCGGCCTTAGAGAAATCCTCTCGGCATGATAGGATCTAAATTTATTTTAAATATGTAAAAGTGGCATGTTGATCAGTCAGCCAGTACCACCACAGGCACAAATGTATGGTGCTTTATTTAGTCTTCTATATGAGATGATAACGTAACTTATGATATTGACTAATAGACAAGGGACCCTACCATGGTATTGTATTTTGCTTAGTTGTGTTTAATTCACTGGCTTTTACTCAATCCAAGTCATTCATATTTTGACTATCCCTTATAAAATTTTTTTCTAATTCACTGACTTTATCCATTGAACGGTGCATAAGATCTTTGGCTCCAACTAAATTGAGATCTGGGCCATTATTTTGTTACTGAAATGTGTAAAATGAATGGTATGAACCATCATTGACATGATTTGATTTCTTGTAAATAAGATCACCATCATTACAATATATGAATGGTTCTATATATCATTATAGTGACTAATTCTGATAGATGACTAGTCCAACTTTTCAATAAGCTAAAGAAGATATATGAAAATACAGAGTCAGAAGACACGACCAAAATGGAAAGTGCCCTCCAATCCTTTATGCCTTTAACAACAAGATAGTCCTAGTTCTTCACTGAAGTAGAATACAAGACGCACCTTACCTTATTGGATCACTAATAACTATTTGATATAAGAGGGTTTAGACACTTACTTAATCAAGAAAGAAAGAAAAAAACAAGGTGTCCCCAATGACCACCCAATGTATGTATGGTCATGAAATGAACGGTAAGCAGGCAAAGGACACATTTTTATTTTGGTCATTAATCCTGTGCCATGATTTCAAGACAATCATCGACAGATCACATGGACATTAATAGGATTTTGTGGTCAACCAAATCTCCAATGAGTTCTATCGTCGAGTCGAACATGCATTGGAAAAGTGGAGGTGTTTTGGTAATTTTTTGCAGATTCCATTGCCAGTCTAGTCATTTTGCTGCAATCTTCCCACCTGTGAGTGACGGGCCGGGGACCGACCGACTACTTCCATGGATTTTTAAGACTGCCACTTTCTAGCTGACACGTGGGTATATCTGACACTGACACGTATGTACCTTCACGTGACAAGGTAGCCTCCTTTCCAATCGCTGACGTGACCAGCTAAAGCGGCAGGAAAGTCGGCGGGGCATGCCTCCGTCGTAACCGAACGGATTCCGTTGCTTCTTAACTCTAACGGCGTCACCATTAACGGACCATCTAACTGAAAACGCCCTCTCCGTTCCTGTTTTGGGCCCACGGACGGTCCAAATTCGAAATGGGTCTCTTGGGTGTGGTGCGGGTGCCACCCATTGAACCATTCCATCTTCCTCAAAAGGGCGACACATGAGAAAATGTTTTGTTGAATAATAAAGTTTAGTCATGAGACTTTGAGAAACATAAGATAATTAAATACACATTACCAATTTAGTATAGAAAAGTTTTAAATAAAAGAATAATTTTTTTAATGAGGTTGGTTTTTTTTTTTTTTGCCTCACATGAGGCTAGCTTTAATTTGTTTAATGTATTTTAAACCTGTCAGTTTAGCTTTATCTTCTTTTGAAAAGTGGAGCTTGGACCGATTTTTCAAGAATTGTATCTATAGCCCAACATTTAAGAATTAAAGCTGCTCACATCAAATTTTTTTTTAATACATAGGCATTGAAATGAAAGAAAATATTCACTTCAGATAGAGTGAAAACTAAAAACTATTGGTAAACGGGTTAAACAAGTTAAGAGAGTCAAGTTGACCAACATTGGGTCTCGATTTAGAAGTATTTGACCTGTTTAATAAGTGGGTTTGATGCAAGTTGGTTCCAACCTCTGCCCAAACCACCCATCTCAACCTGTTTACTCCACTCGCATCCAACCTGCTTATGAAAGCGATCAAAGGGTCCACAATCGGCCACATCGTAAACAAACTCCTTGTAGATTAGTTTCAGGATCTGGCTTCAAATTCAAGGTCTAACCTACTGGTGCTTTATTTTAGTGCTAGTAACAGAAATGCATCTGGTGTGTGTCTATAGAAGTCACTACTTTCTGCTTTATTGGAAGGAATTAAAAACATGCAGTACTTGTTTGTGTCACGAGAAAATTATGCATTTTGTGGAATCTGTCTCAAAGAGAGAGAGAAGGATTTCCTTTATTTCTACCATTTTCATTAAATATTGAAATTTTCTTTGTTGAGAAAAATTAGTTCATTTTCCCTCTCATAAAAAAAATATGTCTCGTCAAACAACAAAATAATAGGAAATTAGGATAAGTTTTCTTAATTTCTATTACAGAATCCTCTATATGCTCGGTTGCACCCTCAAAGGGCATGGATTTATGCGAGCATATGTGAAAAGAGGAATCCAGCCTGGGATTTTCTTCGTGTTTTACGTATATGTGGAAAAAAAGGGAATATTAATTTTGAGGGGTTTGCATGTGTGTCAGTAAGTGGGCCCCACTGAACAGCCTTGCTAAAATTGTCGTGATTTAGAGAATCCAACCCTCGAGAGCAGAATAATTCATAAGAAAGTAGTCATGAATGTTTCATTGTACACGACTTTTACTTGACTTGGTGCTCCACATTTGATAGAAATTTTGTAAAGTTTTCTGCCTAGATTTATTCAAGGCCCAGACATTTTCTCATGAGCATTGTCACAAATACCGTCGCGTGTTTGGAGATACCCCTCTAAAAAACATTTGAATATTTATTTGGTAAAAAAAACAACTTATTTATATTGATTCCTATAGAATGAAATGTAATTTTGTGCAATTTTCCTAATTAATAATCCATTGACTTATTTTGTAACAATGCTCATGAGCCTATTGTTACCGGGATGTTGCAGAGGAACAGGACATGTGGCATGTTTTGTGGAGCCTGCTTGACCCATAACGGAAAGTTCATGTATGTATAGATTGTCCCCGGAGAACTTGTAACCCCTACAAATGTTTAATCCATTAAAATGATCCTCATCATCATCCACTTTAGAGTGTGGCTTTACCCACTCTAAGCCACAAAGATATATTCCTCTCTCCCCTACATGGATCTTTCTTGGCGTTCATTTTAAAGATGGCTTATTAAAACTAATCATAATGATACATGCCCAATAATTTAGGACAGTGGTTCATCCAACGGCTTGGATTTATAATATGTGATGCTTGATCATCAAAATGTACGCTCCGCTGTAGGGCTGTGGTAGACGGCGGCTGATGGTGGAGAATGGTTCCGGGCAGGTCCCTGAATTCATAAATCCTCATTACTGGGAGAAAATGTTACATCAAATGTTTGATGCCTTAACTAAGTGAATGGATGTCATATAGTTTAAAAACCTCCAGTCCTTCCCAGGTTAGCATTTGCATGTTTCTGTACGTTTATCTGTAATTAATTTAGCTCATGTCCCCACTACCTGTACAGAAGTTTCATATATTACACGAAGGGCCAATTGTGACTGAGCTAGATAATAGATATATATCTTGAGATCCCAGTTCCACTGCCATGAAATGGAACTTTTGAGACATGAAAGGTGGGTCTGCCAGATGGGCAGATGCCATAAGTAGAGGAGGTTTATTTTAAGGTCCTTGATGTTTTTTAAAATGCTAATGCTGGTCCTATAGATATGCCATGTAAACCCGGATCTTTTCACCTCAGGAACTTGCTAATGCTTATGCTTGGATCAGTAGATTTTTCCATCTATATCTTAAATAAGCAATCTTTGAGTCACACTTGTTGTAAAAGTCTTTTCCCCTTAAAAGTGATACATCGATCTCTTTACCAACGGGAAACAATATGACACATTAGTTTAATGCTAATCCAAGAACCCAATTGAGACTATGCAGATTATAAAGACTTCCATGGAGAGATTACCTTGGCTCTCAGCCAAATGCTAAATCTGATGTAGGGCTCAATTGACAATGGGCAATATGATTCTTACAGCTAAAAGAGATTCTAATTTCCGTTCCTGGCCATTGGATCAGAAGAAAGATTTCATATTGCTTACTATTTTTATTAAACATTTGTGTTCATGCCTTTTGTGTAACAGCTAGCTAATGACATTTACTACAGCTGGATTTTTTTTTTTTTTCAAATAGCAGATCCAAAGTATAACCAACCCTCTTCTCCCATTACAGTACTGGGACTCTCATTGGATTGGGGACTGTCATACAGTGGGCTCTACAGAGAGGAGAGGGTGATGGCTACATGAGTCAAAAGTCAAATACAGTCCTCATTCATGGCTTTCAATTGGGAACATATGATCAACAAAACTGGCCCCCACATTCCATGGTATTAAGACTTTTTACTCCAGTTGATTTTGCTGCTTGTATTTTTTAACCATTTTAAGATAGGGAAATCAACAATCTCTACAGAGGAAATGAGATCGTCATATCAATCGTCAGGTAACATTGTCGGGCAGGGCATGGCCGTTACTTGTTTCAGACGGTGTTTTAACAGTTCGTCAGCTCTAGTCATAAAATAAAAGCAAAAGAAAATAAAATCGAAGGGTCAGGAAAAGGAATCTCTCTTTGTTTCCTTAGCAGCAAATCGCCCTCCCCCATCTTGTATATTTTCTACACCCTAACTATACCTCCTTTCACTATCTCTTTACATTCAATCACACCATTCGCTTCTCTCCCCTTCTTCCTCTTCCTCTCTCTCTCTCCTTTCTCTTTCTTCTTCTTCTTCTTCTTCTTCTTCTATTCGTTTGACTTTTGTAGCAGGTATATAGGTGGTGAACTGATGATGGCTCTCAGTTCTTTTATGCTATTCTTTTTCTATCCCTTTTGGGTCTGATCTTGGAAATGGAGACGATAAAAAAGGATGCTCCTTTCTGCTGCTTCTTTTTCTAATGAGCTTTTCTTTATTTGCATTTTTTTTTTTCAGCTTCCTTTGGTGATAGACAAGCTGGCTATCGAGAATCAAAACAAGATCGGTGTTGTGAGGACCAAGAACAAGAAAGTCATGGTAATGAGAATCAATGAAGCACCCATCTCGTTTAATTTGTTTCCTCCCCTGTTATGAGAAAAGAAGAAAGATTTGATTTTGATGGGGTTTTGAGTTGTTTGTAGGTTGGTCCGATGATTGGGTTGGTGAATGATGATCTGGGTCCACCTTGGTTGGTTCCCCTGTTGAATACGAGCTTCTTCATTCCCTGTAACATCCATGGAGGTTCTAATAAGAGCGAATGCAATATGTACTGCTTGGATTGTATGGAAAATGCTCTCTGCTCTTATTGCTTGGCACATCACAAAGACCACCACATTGTTCAGGTACTTTTCCATCATATTACAATCTCTCTGTTTCTGGGTCTTTTAGTCCTTCAATGACAAATCCTTCCTTGCCTTTTTTTTTTTTTTTATAAATCTCTGATGATGGTTTTTAGATAAGAAGATCTTCCTACCACAACGTGATAAGAGTATCTGAAGTACAGAAATTTCTGGACATCTCTTGCGTCCAAACTTACATTATCAACAGCGCTAAAATCGTTTTCCTGAATGAGAGGCCACAGCCAAGGCCTGGAAAGGGTGTCACCAATACCTGCGAGATTTGTTGCCGTAGTCTTCTCGATTCATTTCGATTCTGTTCTCTCGGATGCAAGGTAGTATTCTCAAACACAATACCCATTTCTCATTTCTATAAAATCTCATATGAATTTTTTTATTTTTTTAAATATTTTTGGCATTTGGCCTGTTCAATGCCTATGTTCTTGACGTATTCTCTCATGTTTCATTGCATTTTTTTAATATATATTTTGTGTGTATTTTTTTCATCCCATGTGCCTTTTTTTGCTTCTATTGACGGGCTGGGCTTATTGAGATTGAACTTCATTTCATTCAACCCCTTTTCTTATGCGATTGTCAAACGAAAACTTTCGGAGAATTCCACGCTTTCGGGGCTTCCAAGCAATACCCGTTTCAATGTATTTTTCAAGAGATATTCTTCTTTTTCTTGTGTTTCTAAGCAACACCCATCTCATCTCGTTTTCTTCCAAACCCAATGCATCGATTTCTTCATCTGCTCTTTTGTCGCTGCTTCAAGTGTTTTTCTCATCATTTATTTTATATTTACTAATAACACCCTTCATTTGATTTGTATTCTTCAGCTTAGAGGCATGAAACGGGACCCGGAGCTCACGTTTGTGCTTCGTCCGAAACCGACACGAGACTCAATGTTACAGGGATCTGAGTCGGATGAGTCGTACACTCCTAGGAAGCTGCAGAAGATGTCGGTTTTTAATCGCCTGATGGACCACACCAACTCATTCGACGCTCATGGCGACTCTGGAGATGAGGCAGGAAATTACTCAGGCAGCATTTCTCCGGCTACTCCTCCCAACATCAACAATCGGAATGCAAGAAGACGAAAGGGTATTCCTCATCGAGCTCCATTTTGAAAAAAAAAACTATATAAAAGATAAAATCAAATAAAAAGAAAACTTTGGAAATGAAGAAAATATAAGTTAAAAATGAAGAAAAAAAAGGAAGGAAGGTTTGGATGTGGTGGTATAAATTAGAGAAAATGTCCCATTATAGTGAGTGAAGTGTATGTGGAAATATTTTAAAAAGAAAATGTTTTTTTTTTCCTCTCTCTTTTCTGTAAATAAATGGAAAATGAGGAGTGCTTTCAGGGACATGAGCTATAAGCTAGAAAATCTCTCTGCATGCTAAACTTTCAGATATTCTTTATATTTTGAGTTTTTAGGATATAGGATTATTATCTATCTTTGTATAGTTGGGACTTGGGTTTGTTAGTGTATGTACAAAAATGATTTGGAGTTACTAATTAGAATAGCAAAATAAGATAAATATAATTTCTCTTGGTTTTTTTTTTATTTTTTATGAATTGTTTGTGAGAAAATTGCAGTTACTCTTTGATATGAGTATTTCTCTTCTTTGCTATGTTGTGGTATTAGATAGCATGTTGCATCCCTATTTCATGGATGGTAAAACAAAATAAGATATTGAGATTGCGACCTAAATTTTTGTCTCTAAAAATGTAGTGGGTCCCGATCAAAAAATAAAATAAAATGTAGTTGGGTCTTTCTACAAGTTAGGGTTCATGATTTGTACCGGGGAAGAAGTTCAAGGCTTCACATAATGCATGCATATTTCATGGATTGTTGAGAAAAATGGGTTTTGAGATGTGAGATTGCAACCCGGATTTTTATCTCTAAAATGTGGCTACAAGGTGGGTTCATTATTTGAGAATCTGGACAGTTGAATCTGGAGGGCTCAACTAAAGATTTAGCAGAGGGGAAGATCAAGGCCGTCTACCAGTACATTGATCATCTTTGTATTAATTGAAGGTGGGGCGATGCATGTGGACTTAATGAATTCACATTTAACGTGATTTATGACACAGCTAGGCGTAAGTACTGTTTAGACTTTGCATTTGCAAGTTTAGAAAAAGTGGCAAGTGATTTTGTGAGGTTTGTGTATTAGATTAGATTCTCTAAGTAGGTATTCCGTGCTTTTTATAGCATTTTCCATTGAGAAGTGGAGGTGTTGATGAAGAAGGGTGCTTTCTTCTAGTGGACTAATGGCGCATCGGACCCAATTAGCTAAGCAGTATTCTTCGAGTTCATGACTCAGTGAGTGAATAGCTCAACTGGTCTCAGCAGTCGGCACACATGGTGATGGTATTAAAAAAATCATATGAGCCTAGTGAGTTCTCTCAGTAGATGTGTAGCTGAGTTGTGGACGAGTGGTTCCATGTCAGCGACCGACATGAGTGGCACGCATGCCCATGGGGGAAAGTGACGGGGCCTTATTGCCTTCTCTCTCTCTCTCTCTCTCTCTCTCTTCTAGTCTCTATGGAAAGCTCCTATATATTATTATTAATATTAACTAATGATACAATGATACATCATTAAGGTAAGGAGACTTTCATCTTATCTCCATCGCACGTGAGTCAGACTCAGAGAGTGCGAGAGGAGAGCCAATGGCAGCCGACTCGTGACGCCTCAAAAGCAACAATGGACGGTGTAGAGTCGTCCTGCCTCTTGTCCATGTAGGGCCCTTGTGAGATAATCACTCTCACACGTGGCACTCCACTTGTCTAGCTGAAGTGCTCGGCGCTGCCTTGATGGAGACCTAAGGTGGCCAGCTGCACCAAATCTTTCTTTGGAGTCGGTAAGATCAGATCAGATGATGGCCCAGCACATGTCTCATATTGAAAAGGAGAAGATCTGTCTTTTACTATACTTCTCCTTCAATTCCTCCTCCCTCTCTCTAGTCTCTAGATGTGCTTGTTTTTGTTTTCTTCCATCAAAAGCCAAAAGAGAAGGAAAACTGGGTTGGTTTTATCGCCATGCTTTGTGGCCAGAGAAGAGGGACTGGCATCAGCACCAGCGTCACTTGGTTTACGAATCTAATTAACCCTGTGTTTCTCTTGAATATCTGATCTGACCAGACCAACCTTCATTATATTTAAATGTACATGTAGTATATTAATATTTTTAGGATAGTAGGTAACCTAACATGCACATATTACGGTGAGGGCAAAAGAAGAGAGTGCATGAATCATGTGGTAGGAAGGAGGCCTGCCTAGGCTTAGGATTTAGGAGTCCCCCTCTATTCCATTTTAATGAATGAAGGCACCTGTTTGGTAGACCAAGGAAAAGTAGGCTGGAAAGGGCGAGTACCAACCAACTGCCAAGCCAAGTGCCTCTTGCTGCTTTCAATCGGGACATGAACGTGTTCCGATTCTAAAAACTGTGGCCACCCGCACACTTGTCCACGTGAGAAATAAAAGAGTCACGTGCACAGGAATTATGACTTTTGAGGTACTAAAGGTTGATGCAAGTCATAACTCATAAAAGGTGGGGTGGGGTTTTAGGAAGAATAATATAGCTAGCTATGGGAGACCACGTTCATTTTAATCTTGTTAAACGACTTGATTGGTAAGAGGAAAGGATGGGTTTGTATGAATGTGATATGTGTAATACTCAATTGCTTATTAAGAGCATGTTTTTTTTTTTTTTTTTTTTGGTTATAAGAACATGGGTTAATGATCATGATCAACTTTGTTATTTGGTGGTTATCGTTTCACATTGCCACTTAAAGAATAAGTTGTTTGCAACTTTTTAATGTACCCAACGTGGAATGAACTCAGGTTTCTTTAAGAACACAATTAACATAATAACTTATTGTAAAAGAAATATATGAAAATTTTTGGTAAAATGCAAAACTATTTTCTAAAATAGAAAAAGGGGGGCTGTATTCCAATAGTAAAGAGGGTGAGTGCAAATTTTAATCTCTTATTTCTTTTAGATCCATCATTTGTACTAGTTTTAGTTAGGACTTCTTTTACGCTAGTGTCTCTCAAAGGTACTTGAGCCTTTCCAAATGTTAAATTACGAATTTACGATGTACAAGGTTAATTTGTGGGTAATCAGGACCGTTGAAACTAAGGGCACCACTATAGAGAGGTAAGCAATCCTGGTTCGCCACCCCAACGTTCCATCCTTTGTCTAATATAATTTGTGGTCGAGGTTCAAAGCGGCAACACAAAATGCCATTAATTATTTGTGGCCTTCAAGCCATGGTAGTTCATTGATTCTAAATGAAGTGCTGTGGTGCTCCAGTAGAGTAGACAAATGGTTGTGCGTGCATGTAACGCTTGGTTCCTATATTGGAATGGCACCTGAGACCTGAGGGAATGCAAAAAGACATTTATCATGTCATGATCACTGACTTTCTTTATCTTTATTTATTTTTAATTATATTTTCACCTTTAATTTTATGAAGAGAAGAGGAGAGAGTGAGAGAGATGGATAAGAACTGAAAAAAATGCACAAAGCACAATGGCCATTATTGCCGCAAGTGGATTAAAATACTAAACATGTCACTGTTTTCCCTCTTTATGGTGTTGTAAAGAGTTCTCTCATCCGTGTTTTAGAGCTTTTGTACTTTCTCTGCCTTTCCAAAAGGTGATTCACCATAAGTGGGATGCACACCCTGAAATTGATAAAGAACGCCAGCTTATGTTTTTCTTTCTTTTTTTTTTTCTTTTCCCTTTTTTGTTCCTTTATATTTTATGGTTTCACATCTAAATAAGTGTGCTAAAGAACTCACAAGCAACTTTGGGCAACAAATCTACAACCCATAACAGTCCATGTCCTATGTTTGATTTCTCACACAATAATTGGGTGCTTGCCCAACAAGCAAATCTAATCTCATTGTCTCAACCCGCTACATAAAAATAGATGGTGAGCAGCGAACACATTTATGGTTGAGAGGTGTTCGCATGTAATTTGATATGCATCCCAAAGATTGATCTTCGGGCCGGTCTACAAATTCAAATTTCTACAATATATATAGGGATATTTCCGTGCATTAATGGCTCCATGTGTGTGGATGACTCGAATGTATTATAAAGTCAACCCTACTACGTTGTCTTTCACCATAACATGGTGAAGGATAAATGCGCATGAATATTTTCCATATATATATATATATGTATGTATGTATCTATCACTCTCGAGTCTTGACCAATAGTCCAATATTGAAAAGAAAGAAAGATAAGAAAATTGCAAGTGAGAGAGATGGCATGTAATAAGGTCAAATCTTGGTGAGATGGGAACATTATATGTGGCAAGATGAATAATGTCACTAGGGCTTAAGGCTCCTTTATTTGCTCTTTATAGACTTCCAAAGAATTTTGAACAATGCAATAAGAAATGGGGTGGAACTATTGTGCAAAAACCCTCATTAGATACTTTGGGTAAAGTTTATGAGGTTGCATTTATGCAGAGAAGGCCTAAAAAAATTTAGCCGCTTATCTGCGGTGAAAACGTTTTGTTCCAACCCAGTTTTCCACGAGGAAAGGTGGTAAATTTGCTACCAATACACAGAAAAGCATTTCTGATGAAGAGATTAATGGTCGGATTAATTTTGTTTTTGATTTTTGAAGAGAGAGAAGTCTGCAGATTCGGTTTTCTGTGTACCTACACAGATGTGCCCTTTAGTGAGGCACACTTTTAGAAATCCAAACCGGCAACATGCCCTTAGACAAGTTGCATGTATCCATACACAGCCACACAGCATTGCAAGTCTGCCCCCATCAAAATTAATCTTTTCTAGGTAGAAATGATTACCCCCACCACAAACTCTAAGTAAGTCAAACTCTAAAAAAGGTGAAAGTTCCGTTTACGTATCCATCTTATTTTCCCCACTTGTCTTCTGCTCTGTATTAAACTCATCTGGTTTGAATTTTTAAGAGTTCAATACACAAAAAAATGGGCCATTAGTGTCCATCAACGGCACATAAAAGATGCTTGGAATTGGAGAAATATGGTACGATGAAGAATGAAGAGTCTTACTGTATATGGCCCAAGCAAAACCAAACTTTTTCTCAAGGGAGAAATCTGCATTTTTGCCTCTATTTTTCTATTTCTTAAAGCCCAAGTAATGCCTCTTCCAAATAAGTGGGTGACGTGTAGAACTAACCAACCAAACATCCATCATCCAGGGACGTCTCTTTTGTATTTGTGATGTGAAGTCCTTTTCTTATTGGTGCCCTATACAGCAGCTTCTTCTAACAATGATAGCATTATCAAGTGCACTAGAAAATAAGAAAGACAAAATAGCAGCCTAGTCTATGTTGGTAGAGATATTCTAAGCTCCTACTTTTCAAGGATTTTGCGTAAGCTGTAACGACATCAATTTGTCAATGGCTCTAACAATCTTAGTTTGCATTAGTAATTACAGTTTGGTGTCTTATTAGATTCTAATCCCATTGTTTGGTTGGACATTGGGGAGTTATGGGTTCAATCCACTGAATCTGTGCAGTTCACGGGCCCCCTTCTCGCTGAATGGATCGGAGGAAGAACTAACGTTGAGACTATATATTTCTTATGATCGGGTTTACAGAATTGATCAATTGGGTTAATCATTGTTTAGACTGTGGATTAATGGACGGGGCTTCTTTAGGACTTGAGAAGAAAACAAACAACTTGCTGACACAGTTTTTTCATACTCATCTCTTACATTTTAAAGAAAACCAATCAAGAACTCCAAATCCTTTAACTAATTATCACAAAGACAAGCCATAAGTTCACAATCTCATGGAATATGACCTCATTTTGTTATTCCTAAAGGTGGGTCACATGGTCACAATCACAAAAGATGGCTCATATTATCATTCGTATAATGCTTGGACCAAATTATATATCTTATGAATGTGGGCCATGTGTTCTAGTTTCTAAAAGTGACATCACTTTGTAATTTCTAAAGGTGGGTTTTTGTGTCAACAATCGTATAAAAGGTATTGCCCCGACTTTACAATTCTTAAACGTGGATTATATAGTCACATTCATAAAAGGTGGAGCCACATTAATTATAAATCTTAAAAATGTGACACCGTGTTCTAATTTATAAAAGTGAGTACCAATTAGTAGTTTTTAAAGGCAGTCCCGTGTTTGTCCCACATAGCAGTACATAGGCCAAAGACACAAAAGTAGCAAAACGAGCTGCATCGAATAAGAGGAACGGATCTTGGAGCTCCAGATAAGCAACTGAAAACAGGATCAGACCTAGAGAAAGAAGACCATTGATGACGGCAAACCAGACCAGAGACACCCAAGGAGCTGCTCTTGATCTTTTGTGTAGTATCATCAAACACTGTTTTATATTTTCGTTAGCATATGCATATCATCTTACATGTAACATGGAGTCCTTCTGCAGCGTGGCATATGAACATAATAACAATGACATGAGAACATCCCCATCCATTTTAAATAGAAGAATTTCGGCCCTTACCTAAGTTGTAAGGAGTGATGGTTCTTATCTGGTTGCCCATGAATCAAACTTTGGGTATGCAGGCTTCCCTTCCTACTTGTGTAGGCTTTTTCCCCATATGTGCAAGCTCCTTTTTTACTTTTTTTTTTTTTTGTAACTTGGCTAATTTCCTATTTACATAGACTGTCTTTCTGTATATATGCGGCTTCTCACTTGGGTCCCAGTAGCATAGGAAAAAAACAAAAAAAGTGCTACGAAAGAAACATGGAGCAGTAGCTGCACCATCCTATAAAATTGGGTAAATTAGCGATACATCCCTGATTATTGGGCTATAAAGTCTCCAGTGCAGACAAGAATTGTTTAATGGCTAAGGTCCCTTGCGCATGAGATTTATTCGGGCGGTGGTCCCTTGCGTGACACGTGATACTTTTTTTATGACTGTTTGCCTTTCTAACCGTTTGTATAGTTCTTCTTCTTCTTCTTCTTGTTCTGACGTTGCTACAAAGCATAAACACAAAAAGACAGATAAATTCATATAAATACAGAGATAACTTTATTTTAAAGTCAGATAACTTCATGCCAAAATTAAATAGCATATATAAAAACTCAGATAAAATAACAGCAAACTCAAAAAAACGGTAAATTTATCTGAGTTTTCTGAAACTTATCTAACCTCTCAGAAAACTCAGACAAGTTTATCTAAGTTTTGAACAACCTCTCTGAGTTGCAAACAAATTTATCTGAGTATAAACCAAAGCAAATTTGTCCGGTCAGATAAATTAACAGCAAACTCAGAGAAATATCAAATTTATCTGAGTTTTCTGAAAACTTATCTTAACCTCTTGCAAAACTCAGACAAATTTATCTGAGTTTTGAAGAACTTCTCTGAGTTGCAAACAAATGTATCTGAGTCTGGACCAATACAAATTTGTCCGAGCAGATAAAGTAACAGCAAACTCAGAATTTATTTGAGTTTTCTGAAACTTATCTTAACCTCTCAGAAAACTCAGACAAATTTATCTGAGTTTTGAAGAACCTCTCTTTGTTGCGAACAAATTTATCTGAGTCTGGACCAAAGCAAATTTGTCCAGGCAGATAAATTAACAGCAAACTCAGAGAAATATTAAATTTATCTGAGTTTTATGAAAACTTATCTTAACCTCTTGCAAAACTCAGATAAATTTATCTGAGTTTTGAAGAACTTCTTTGAGTTGCGAACAAATTTATCTGACTCTGGACCGAGTTTGAAAGAAATAAACTGATTTGAAGTCATTTTTTATTTGATAGATTTGAAAGTGAGATAAAATTGTTTAAAACTGAGAAAACCCTATTTGTTTCTTGATTGACCTTGCTCTTGCTTTGGTTGTACTGTTGATTGCTTTTTCCCTTGGCTTGAGGTAAGTGAAGACTTTGTTCTAGCCATTGTCCACATAGATTTGAACATAAAGAATAGATAAAATCAGATAAGAATGAAATGAAATTGGGCTTTTAGTTTTGTTCAGAATAAGTTGTATTGTACATCTTCTTTTTAGGAATGGAAGAAGTAGAAGAGGAGCGTTGTTGCCGACGTGTACAGGGGCCGATGTGTACAGGGGCATTTTCGTCTTTCTTAGCACGTCATTATCACGAGAGGACTGCCGCCGTTACGAAAAGTTGTCCAGGACCTTAGGCTTTAAAATCAAATGATGCGGGATGTATGGCCAAAATCCCCTATAAAGTTAGCGCGCAATTCAATAGGAAGTAGGCGCGCAAATTTAGTGAGCGGATATACGTAACCCCATAAAAAAATTAGGAACTACAACTTGTCATATTCTTTGTATTTCTTGACGGAAGGTAATAGGACACATGCTCAATGCTCGCTCAAATCAGCTTCACTTTTTTTTTTCTTTGGCTTGAAAAGGATATTGATTAAGCAACAAAACAGCCGGAGTTGAGGAACAATGGGGACTGAAACTAAAGAACAAAACCAGAACATCAGAGATTGGCATACAAGACCAAAACAACCATGAATACAAGAAAGCACAACATCAGAGGCCTACAAAAGATCAAAATATTGCTCACTACACACATATTAGGATGGCTCCTGAAGAAGTCTGGCCAATGACCATCATGCAGAGACCTACCTGGGTGGTGATACTTTTCAAATGGATGCAGACGTTGAAGATGATTTTGACAGAGAAATAAATTATAAAGGTAGTCTATCCCTCTTAGCACAAAAACATAAAATAAAATGTAGTTTATCCCTACACTTGTATGGCATTGAAATTGAGACACTCTTTCCGGTTTGGTAATACGTAAGGGATTGCGTTCTCTCACAAACCTCTGCAATGTTGAAGTCATGGGCCCATTGGGTCAGGTCTAAACTTCCCGGCCCACAAAGTTCTAAAATATATATACCGTATTACTATAGGGCCAGTTTTTCAAAACTCGAATTTAGAATAAAATAAGCTTAAGTATATGGTGGGGCGCACTTGGGGACTTACATAGGAATACAGCAAGTAATTACTATGTATATACTTTACAAGTCAAACCCATGCAATACATTTACAATATCATATATTGTATTCATGTGAACCAACCTTCCCCACTTCGAAATCTGTCTTTAACTGATGCTATTCCTACCACTCTGGCAGTTTGAAATTTGAATCTGAGGTGTACGGGTCTGAAAAGTCTAGCACAGGAGCCGGGCAGTTCGAAGCCCGAGCAAGCTAGCCCATTAATTTATTTGCCCTAATGTTTAGCTCAGAAGCGGGCCACATGCATAAATGTAAAGAGATGGACCCACGGTCCCACCCTATAAGCAAATTATTAGGAATGTTGGTAATGCTAGCATACGTTTGAAAACTATCTTTGAAGATCGAGATGTGTGAGTTTTCGGATCATATAGCAAAAAATAAAATATATATAATGGGATCTGTCTAAAGCGAAAATTGCAACCGAAGCAAGAAACATTTCACAACTCATGAGATTTTTTAAATGAAAATGGCCCAAGTTATTTATTTATTTATTTTTTTTGGATAACGCAGGATCCCAATTCTTTTGGTCAGAATAATCCCTATGGGTCTAGGAGAGATAGACGGGTAAAATTCCCTGTTGTGGTAGAGCATTTTTGAACCTACAACCTCCGGATGCAAACCGTGGTTCTAGGCCAACTAAGCTACCCCTCGGGGTCATGGCCCTAGTTATAAACTATCTTCACATCTCATTTACCCACATGCCTCCAATGAGCCCAAACAAATGTACGTGCGTATATATACATTTTTCGCATATGAAGCATTTACGTATGTAAATAGATGCCGACTGTAAGACCCCACCCCGAGTTAATCAAGATTAACTCTAATTAATGGAAGTTAATGCTAATTAATCACGTTTAATGAGGCTAATGATGGCTAATGACTAAGCTCGATGGGATTAGTCTCAAATGATTGAATTAAGCTTAATGAAATGATAATGAAGGGGATTGAATGAGTTTTAAGTCTAAACAAAAAGGACAATACCTTTTTCATAAATACGTATTTATACGTATTTTGTCGAATACGGAAACTCTTGATACCAACACGTATATCTCGCCGAGTACGTTAACTTTCATAATAGACTCGAAGCCGTTTGATGAGGATTTTGTCAAGTGGCCCTTCATTTGACTCAGAACGTAAATAACCTTAGTGGCATGGACTTAAATGCAAAAGGATGCTTATATAAAAGGAATGAAGCTCCTTTTTATTTCCTTCTTTCCTCATTCCATTGTAGAGGAAACCCTAGACACCCTTGGTCTTCCCCCATTTCTCCTCCCATCCTTTTTCATCAAGAGAGAGTGAGAGATTGAAGTGTCTCAAGCAAGTTTTGAAGAAACATCATCTTCCTCATCTTCTCCCTAAGCTTGTCTTCCATTGTGGAGTGTTTGGAATTTGAAAGGAAGGCTCAAGAGCTCCCTACTCACATCACAAGTAAGTATTTAGGGCTTTCAAGGATTTTTCAAGTTATAATGAGTGATTAGACATGGTTTCTAATCGATTAGCTCATAGGATAGAGTTTCTTGTGTTTTATGGAAATAGGGTTTGGATTTGGGGATTTCTCACCTCAAAGTCAAGCTATCAAGGGATTTCTTGCTAATAGGCTTTAAAGGCAAGTATAAATGCTTTCTTATGATCAAATATGCTAATCTTCAAGTTCTCTTGAGTTATTAGAGATGGGTTCTCAAAATCCCTTTTTTTTCTTATGAAATGGAGATTAGGTTGAATGTGATTTGTATGGATTTTGTGATGTATTAATGATGGAATAGAAGTGCTATTTGTGTATTAAATGATGGATGAGGGGAGGATAGGAGATCCTTAAATCAGCATGCAAATGGTGGTTGAAATGAATGAATAGAGGAGTGAATGTTCGGAGTTCCAGAAATGGAGTTCTGGACAGTTCGCTCTAGCGAACCAGTTACTGTCTGACGCGAAAAGTGTCCGCACGAGCTCCGGAGCTCTGTGGTGATGCCAGTGATCTCTGATCAATACACTGGTAGATCCCACATATAGACTGAAAAGTCAATGAATTGATAAGCCATGTAAGAAAACTGAAATAATATTGAAGCCTCGGCCATGAATGGTTCGCCCTTCCGCCTTGTGCTTAATTAAATTGATTAAACGAAAGTGAAATAAAGCCAGGCCATGAACGGTTTGCCCTTCCGCCTTGTGCTTAAGTTTCTTCCGTTGGGAGACACGAAATGAAACGAAATGACATGAAATAAATGAAATGAATTGAATAATGCTTCCTTTGGGAAGATGTTGAACTGAATGATAGTAACACTATTGTAATTGGAAATTTAGCCATTGATTATCAGGGGCTACACTGTACATGATATTGCATTAACCTAGATGTAATTGTCTAGAGTTGTTATATTGATAATGGACAAGTTTAGCATGTGTTATCATAAATGTGTTTATACACTGTTGAACTGTCGTGTTCATAGTGTTATTGATAGCATTACAGGCCCAGTTGCCCTTCCCGGTCTCGCAGAGGCCGCGCCGCGTGCGGAGGAGGCCCATCCAATACCTCCAGGAGGTTTAGCCGAATAGGCATAGTTCGGAGGGCGTCGATTTTTAATGTTTTGAGATTATTTTGGGAATTCATTGATAGATACTTTTGTATATCATTTTGAAGTGTAATTAAAGGTCCTCTGCATTGTATTGTGAATATGCAGTGGTGGACTTCATTGGATTATATTTTGTATATGGGAACTTTACTTGTAATGTAAAGTCAATTATTGTCAATGTATATATATGTTTCCGCAAAAATGTACATTTGACAGGTATGTATGTTAGATCCCTTGTGAGTCTTCGTCTTAACTTCGGTTAATTCGAGATTTGCGGGAGTAAGTATGATGAGATCGCGATCCGGGTTAGGCCCCGATTAATCCGATCTCGGGCCCGGGTCGTGACACCGACAAACGAATCCCAAGTCGACAGGAGACAAGCCAAAACTAGTTAGATGTTGATTCCTTTTTTGTAAATACTTAAGGTAGCTAAGGAATCAAAATGTCCTCAGATATTCAAAGGGTCATAATTGAAGAAAAACTTCTTATGGCTCCAATAATGTGACACATTCTAATTAGAGTCAGGTTTAGTTCCACGGTGTAGACCTTATGTATTAAAATTCAGTTTTTTTGCGCTTCCTCTCCCTTCTCCAGATCCCATACAAAGACTACTAATCTCCGTGGCCAATTTAGGCCGGCTCTTCGCCTCCTGGATCTGTCTATCGTCTCATTGATGAATCCAATGGGGAGTTTTCTTGTTCAAGTGGGTAAATCGGCATTTCAATTCATCCATGGAGGGTCCCACTGATGGGGCAACCCTGTCTACTTTCACCCTTCTCACGTTTGCATTCGGCTTTAATCGAAGTCCCAACTCCTCTTGATTAGATAACCTGCTCTGTTCTTGGAAGGAGCAGCCACCTTCCTTCTTGGTTTTAGCCATGATCAAAATCAGATGAAGTCAAGTTAGTCAATTACTCAATTCCTGTGTTTGTTAGGCTTCGGCTTAAACGTGTGTTCATGGCAGATTCTCTCATTTCCTCTTGTACTTACATCACATGACTTATTTCGTTTAACAAAACAACGCGGCAACGCGGCAAGTTTACGTTGTTGGGCTTCCACAAGGCGTTGCCCTAAACATCGCGCTCATCTTAATTGATTATATTAGTCGCTGCCAAATGGTAAAAACAAGGTAATATAAAAAAAAAAAAAAAAAAAGAAATTCTACTGGCACACAGATTTTTACTTTTCTCACACAAATTCTCTCTACACATATCATTATAATTTAAAAATTACATTAGTTCTTTCCACACCCACCAAAATTTCCCAAACTACCCATTCCTCCATTTCCGTCTTTTTTCCCACACACATCCTCATCCCTATCTCTTTTTTACCATTTTTTCCATCTTAGATTACCTTTTTTTTTTCCATAAAAACTTGTTATGGGAATAGATTCTCATTCAATATAAGTTTTTACAAATAATGTTAGTGTTTTTTCATGCATTTGGGTTGCATTTTATCTACCATTGCAAGGATTTTTAACCCAGAAATCGTGATTGTTCGGTCTTTGAGTGGCCGAGCAGATTGCGAGTGTTCGGACCTGAGTGTCCGAACATATGTATACTGTTCTATCCTGAGTGTCCGAACAGTATACTTTTGTATAATATTCGGAACTATATGTCAGAACAAATGCATTACGTTCGGAACTATACATCCGAACATATGCAATATGTTCGGACTTGAAAGACCGTACATATCGGGAACCTACGACTCGTCCCAGGCAAGAAAAAATTAACAAAAGAGACAAAAATACCAAAAAAAAAAAAAAAAACATACATTTCCACTACTGCTATGATTTAAAAGGCACCATTTGATTGTTATTTTCTTCTTTCATTGTATTAGAAAGCTTTAGAGATGGAATGAAAAAAGATTAAGTACACGAAGAACAAAAGACGAAGATGGAGTAAGATGAGTTACCCAAGAGAAGAAAATGAAGGAAAATGAGTTGCCCAAAGAAGATGGAGGAAGTGGAGAATGAGTTGGGTGACAGAATTTTTTAGGGAAGAAGATGAGCTTGTGTGTGTAAAAAGAGAATATGTTTTGAGTTTTTGTGGGATAATTGATATTTTGATCATTTGCTAAAGGGGTGAGAATGTAATAAAAAAAAAAAAAAAACAAATTCCTTGTGATTGAAAAGTAAAAATTTGTGTGCCCACCCTGAAAAAAATTCATCACTCTTCTCAGGCCATGCACTTGGTGAAAATGTAGTTTATACTATGTAGTAGTACACTAGAGACGTACGATTGATTCATAATAAGAGCATTTAGACTGAATGAATTCGAATCTGTAGTTAGTGTTTTCCCATTCCCTATAGTTCTATTTCTTGTCCAAGACAAGACATCTAGTCGTATGAAATGAAAGAACTTTGAATATGGAAAGGACTAAAGATGGCAATATTACTCTGGTCAAGCACCTCCACCGGAAGACAGCGTCCTCTGTTCCTTGTTTTTTTCTTTTCATTAAAATAAGAAATCATTAAAAGCAAACAAAGGAACAAGAGAACAAGAGACCACGTCCTCTGTTGAGTTTATCGAAACCCCCTTTTTCTATCTTTACATAGAGATTGGATTTTATTAGAGAAAATGATGTCTCTAAGCATGGTTAAAGAGAATTATTTCTGGTAAATAAACCCAAATAGGAGAAAAGATAATTTCTTTCTTCTATACAAGGGACTCTTCGATCGCCTCTGTCTCTTGTTTCTTCTATAAAATCCAAACGAGACTTTAATATTTCTCTCTCTCATGTAGGTAGACCTTGTGACTCATTTGTAATCTCCTTTTGTCTAATGTCCCTGATCGGAACCAATAGGAAGTATTCTTGTTCAAGTGGATAATAGCATCATTTCAGTTCATCCATGGAGGGTGGTCCCAACAAGCTTTAACTATTTCTTATGAAAGCAATTAAACAAGTCGGCTTCAACGGAGGTCCCAACTTAACTTAGATTTTATAACCTGCTGTGTTCTTGGAAGAAGAAGAAGCCACGTTCCTCCTTTGTTTTAGGTGAAGTCAAGTCAGCTAATTTCTTCCTTACCACTTAAGAAAGAAATAAATAAAAGTCAGTCAATTAACTAATCAATTCTTGTGTAGTTAGGCTTAGTCGCGATCATGATCATGCGTGCATAAACTCAAACAGGTGTGATTGACAGATTCTCCTGATCATTTCTTTTATCTACTCTCAAATGACTTCATTTCTTGCAACAATGCGGGAAAGTTCTTGTTCTTGGGGGGCTTTCTGCAAGGTACTGCTCTTTTGATAATCTACTCTTCATATATAGATCTGTTTGCTTGGTGAAATTTGGGGAATTTATAATTCTCTTCAACAAGAATTCTCAAGATGCTAATTAAATGTTGAAGATTTTGAGATTTTCAGTAGTATCATCAATTTAAGAATCTAGTTATCACAACTATGCTAAACGTTAAACACTGAATTCAAGGAATAATTAGAATGACAGTATTCTGGTCAAACACCTCCACCAGAAGATCAGGTCCTAGTTGAGCCTATGAATTATATCAGAAATTGATGAATTGGATCCATATGGAAGCCCCTTAATAGTTTACATGTCTAACATAGGACTTCACAGCGTCCTCTGAGGAGGAGTGGTCAATTGACCTGAATGCATAGAGGAAACATATTATGTATAGCTTACGGATGATCAATCAAACAGTTTATGTCAATAACTAAACAATGATTAATACAATTTTATGCATTATTCATCAATTATATTAAAAGAAATCAAAAGATTATCTTAGATATATCAACTCTTACAGAGAAAATTTAGAAACCTGAGGAGGTATAGACTCTCTCATGTGTAACAAAGGCTTGTTTGATTAGACGCATTCCTGATAAGGAATTGGGCTTATTGGGGATTTATGATATAATTGTCCGTTGGTCAATTCAAATGATTTGTTTATTGCAATGCAAGAATTTAGGATTACAATTCACATGAAAAGACACTTTTAGCCTCATGAATTTTCATAATTTCAGAATTTTAAATGCTCAACGCATTCCAAATGCCCATTGAGCATTTAAAATTATACTTGTAAGGGGCACTATTTGGAATTCTCGTGAGAACTCTCTCAGATAGCAATTCTCAAAATTCTCTTCGGACCTTAAGGGCCCGTTTGAGTAATCCATTTCCGTTGAAAAGGATAGGGTTTGCTGCGGAAAACTTCTTTTTCATATGTTTGGTGCAGCAGTTTTCTGCGGAACTGCTTTTTAGCCATGCCAGCTTTTTCCATCCTATGCATGAAAATAGACTTCCTAGGGGGGGAGTTATGGGAAGTCCATTTCCACGGAAAATTGACCCTCCATTTCCTCACTCCCACCCCTACTCAACACACCTACCCTCTTTCTTCTCCCTCCCCTCCCAACTCCACCCACCCCACACACATACCAACCCACCCACTCATTCAATAGTTTTCACTAAAAGTGGTTTTCAATTAAGAAAGCTGCAGCTGCACCAAACAATATCAGCACTAATTCATATAGAAAAAACTTTTTGCACCAAACATGAATTTCTAACTTTCTCATCAAACTTTTTTTAAGAAATTTAAAAATCATAAAATTTGATGATATGATAATTTCATCTTTCCATTAAAGTTGCCTCTGCGTAAACGTGCCCTAAAAGACATTTTAATGGATTTTAATCCAAAAGTGTTCTAAAGGTAACAACGGGGAAATAGGGAGGAAAAAGTCAAGCACTTTGCCCCGAAGGCCCAAACCGTGAGTAACGGAAAAGCAGAGCCTTGAGTCTTGACACAGTTGCGCAGGTCAATGGGGCCGTACGGCGCGTCCGAATTGCTAACTTGAGTAGCAATCTTCATTTTTCAAACATGACACGCCGTACGTGTATCCTCGAATTTTCTCTCGCTCGCGCGCACTTTCGACGACACAGCGGCATTCGTTAGTGCTGACGTCTCTTCCTCTCTCTTCCCTTTCCCCTTTCTTATAAAAACAACCTCAACTCAACTTCCCTTGTATCCCCGGGGCTGAAACTGGACAAAGAAAAGATTCATTCTTCCAGTATCTTTTAATTGCTTTGCTCTTCTTCCTCTCCACATGGGTTCTTGTTTCTCTTCTTCCTCCGAATCCAACTCCATGACTTCATCAACTTCAACTGCAAAAGTCATCTCCATCAAAGGCGATCTTCATGAATATCCAATCCCCATCAGAGCATCACAAGTCCTACAATCTGAGACCGAAAGCCCTCCTTCCTTGTTCATTTGTAACTCCGACAAGCTCTATTTCGATGAGTACATCCCTGCACTTGATTCCACTGAGCTGCTACTGCCAGATCAGATTTATTTCGTCCTCCCCATCGCCAGGCTTCAGTACCCTTTAGCCACTTCTGATATGGCCGCTTTGGCCGTGAAAGCCAGCGCTGCGCTTCTCGACTGCTCCTCCAAGGAGAGCGGTCGACTCCGCAGAAAAAGGAAGAAGATCAGAGTATCTCCGGTTGTAGACATGGATGATTTAAGTGGTGGAGATGCGGAGTTTCGTTTTGATGGGTTTGGGAGATTTGAAAATGGTGTTGGTAGTATGGGGTTGTCGAGATCTGGGTCGGTGAGGAAGTTTCAGTTGCAAAGAAATGCTTCTAGAAAGGCGAGAATCGTGTATAAGTCTTTCAAGATGAGATTGAGCACTATCTATGAAAATGAAGGATCTGTTGTTGCTGCTCACTAGATTATCGCAGCCACACAGAAACAGAGAGTATTAATAAGAGTATTCTCTATCTTCTTCTTCTTCTTCTTCTTCATTAATTCCTCCTCTCTAGGAAGTTGAAAAGTTTGATTTCTATTTTTCTTTTTTGTACAGAGTATACAAGGAGTTCTTTTTTTTTTTTTTAAGATGGATTTTGTACTTTGATTGAATTTTATTTGTGAGAATGTCAATCACTGAAATCCCATTTATTGTTATTTCAATGTAAAGTTGTCTATGGCTATAGGGAGAATCCAATTTACTTAAAAGGCGATTCATTTGCATCGAATTGAAGATTTTAGAATTCTAAAATTAGTTGTTACGGACTTGATTAGGCGAGTGTTAACCTCGTGATATTGCTGCTAAACTCCTTTGGAAAGATTGAATGCCTTAAACCTGAAAGGGAAAAAGAGAGCAAATGTCAGACCTTGACTGCAGTCAGCCAAAGGCACTCTGATGCCTAAGTTAATGCAGTCACTGAACAGAGGGAGAATGAATAGGGAAGAAGAGAGAGTCCAGAGTATGAGTGTATGCGAGCATAAGGCGTACCTTGCCATGGGTCTTACCCATGTATATATAGAAGCTCCCTTAGGGGAGGTAGGTGAAGGTACATTCCCATCAGCCCATACCTTGTATCCTTAGTGGAGGCAGGTGAAATTACTGTCCCATCGGACATTCCTCAATCTCATACATAAATGTGGATATGACCGTCGGATAGGGATAACCCCTTATCTATATCCGGCAGCCACTCTATCTAACAAAACGTTCTGCAACGTAGCCGTACTATTACATAATTGAGATTTGACACTCAGTGTTCGTCTCGATTAATTGGACCGAACTGAAGAAGGCACCGAGGTCAAACATGGGTGAGTTCTGGCACTGCTGCCTAGACGTACAAGGCCGAGCACAAAAAGGTCTGGCCGGTACTCTTACCGATGCTAAGTCAAGCTCAGTACCAGTTGACACTACTGCCAGGCTGAATAAAGCCGAGATCAAGATAAATCTGGTTGGTACTTTTACTTGAACAAGGGGTAATTTCGGTATCACGGAAACATCCCACACAGTTGTATTCCTCTAATGTGTAGAATTAAAGAAAATAATCTCTCCTTGAAAGTGGAAATGATTTCAGGAGAGATGGAAAACGATACTCGGGCATCATCCATAAACTAGATTCCATAAATCCGAGTGTCTCATATAAATCCAATTGATTCCTAGGAATTCAATTTCACGCACACAAACGTGTGTTTCTGTAATAAAACTCATTTTGCTATGAATTTCTACAAATTCAATTGAATGCAAACATACAAGCCCTTCTTATATCTAGTCAATAGGAAAATGAAATGACATTTTGCAGCATATTTCGTGGTGTGCATGTTCATACATGGAAAATGTTTCAAATTAAAATTTTAAAAATATAGTAAGAGAGACTACCACCAAATCACATTTTACTTATACAAAGCTTCACTATGTTAAGTTAAGCGACCAAGATGGGCAAATTTGTCATCGTGAGGCCTGAGTTCTTTTAACATAACCGTCGATTGATCGGGTAGGCACCTCATGAGCAGCAATTGATCCAACTATCAATGATCATGTTGAAATGATATGTTACTTCACCCATTTGATTATCATAAGATATGAAATCATGAGACCTTGTGGTTCACATGGGCGGCGTTACATTGATCCCAATGGGGTCAGACCCCACAGAGATCTGAAAAAATATTAAAAAAATATTTTCTTTAATGAATTAAACTTGTGGGAAGCTTTTGACCCCACTTAATGCCTAAGTTAATGGGCCATCTGTTTACCAAAACAAACAAAAAAAATTAATGGGCCCAACTTTTATTTTTTAAAGAAAATTTCCCTTTTTAGACATTCTGTCATTAACTCTTTATTTACCCTAATTACTTAACCTCTAAATACGGTATTCTCCTCGTATTAGAAGGATAAAACCCCAACATTCAGATTTAAACATATAGAGTCTTAGCTATTCAGATTCAAAATTATATCGCTAATATGCGCTGTAGCAACGAGTTTTTAGAACTTAAAGGAATTTGTGACATTGCTAGAAAAATAGTGGAGACAAAGAAGGATATCGTATACATATTGGTTTATTTGCTTTTAAAATTGATGTTGATCCTGAAGCAACTGTAATGGTAGAAAGATATTTTTCAACAATGAAGTATGTAAATAATATGTTGCATAACCGAATGGGAGATCGATGCATGAATGATGTTTGGTCACATATATTAAAAATGATGTCTTTGCTAGTGTTAATAATGAAGCAATTATGCAATGATTTCAACATATGAAAACCCGCCAAGGGCAGCTGTGGGAGTTTATATATTTGAATTTTCTTTTTGGATTAATAACTATTAGTAACAATATATTTAAATTTCTTTTTATTTTTATTTCGATAATTTTATATTATATTTGTTGAATTATCGAAAGTAAATGATAGATGTTGATAAAGGGGAAAATAAATTTATTCGATTTGTAGAAGATGAATCTTTTGTTGACCCACTTACTCGAATTTCTAGAGCCGCTATTGCTTGTGAAACATATGACTTTGATTACCATGTGCTTAATTCACTCCACTTGAAATGAATAATTTATATGGTGTGAATTGTGATGGTTATAATAATAGTGCTTTTTGAAAGCTTTTAGAAGACAAGAGGTTGTGAGTAGAAATCTTTAGTTCAATTCACCATATTTTATGTCAATCCACAAGCTCGGCTGTTGAGGCACGCAAAATAACCTGGCATTATGCTAGGTTGTAGTGATGACCTTGAGTTACTTGCGTAAGTGGGTACGTCAGAAAAAGAAAAAGAAGGCTGAGAAAGCCTACCGAGTCATTTGTTTTGATGTGGAATAATGTTCACTTGCTCGGCGTTGGGCTACTATAAATGAATAAGTGCATACATGGATTAAGGTTTTGCATGAAATGATTCTAATCCTTAGTTTTAGGTTTTCAAATCTTTGTGGCGATAAAATTTATAGGTGCTGCGGATGTCATTAAATGATGAAGGCTATAATATGAAAGAACGTTTTCTCTTGGGAGTCTTTCCGTTGGCTAATAGTGGCTCTTGTTCAGATCAAAGCAAAATATAAGACGGTTCCTTGATTTCTGTGGTGCATGTTAATTATTAATCAAAATTATGGACAGCCCCCGAGTTTTGTATGGATATATAGGGAGGTACTGATTCTTCTTCCATCAATAACTATATATAGCTAAAGCGGTTCCCACTGTGGATGTGCTATGGTTGCCGGACCCAAATGTCCAACCCCCAGCGATTCCTGAACCGCTGAAACAGTAGATTAGATTGGCCACCGTTGTCATTTATGTTAATGCGATTACGATTGCGATTGCGATTGGACCAGTCGTTATAATTAAGTGGCGTGTATTGAGGAGTGGGCTTCATCTAAGGGGGAATATTGAAAAGTATTTCCGCTGTCTCTACTAACGCCTTGAGGTTTTGGTAGGAATGGCTAGCTAAAGAAATTCAAGATGGTATCGGAACCAACCGGTCGTGAGTTCGAATCCCAAGAGGAACGACTCGGCGCAAAAAAAAAAAAAAAAAAAAAAAAAGCCTGTCGCCAAAAGTGCGCCGGCCGGGTTTCACCTGACAGATAGTATTGAGGAGTGAGCTCCACCCAAGGGAGAACATTGAAAAATATTTTCGCTGCCTCTACTAACGCCCAACCCTACACCATTTTCTCATCCATTGACACCACTGCTTGGACGCGTGTGAGGGAAAAAACTGTATCCAAAAATAAAAAGTAAAGTAATTAAAATAGCATTTGGAGGCTGAATTAAGCTCTTTAGATTTTAGAATTCCAATAACTACTGAAATTTTGGAGGTTTTATAAATTCTTCCATCTGAGAGATTTTAGAGGTGTTAGAAATTCTTCAATTATGTAAACCTCCAAGATCTATCTCTTACATGTCAAAATAGATCTTCTTGTATTGGAAAGAATTTAGAATCGTCTTTGCAACTTTTAACACTGTTTTGTAAGTGCCTAAAAATAACGGACTTGGTTTAGATGGTAATGGGGGTTTTGATGATGCTGTTTAGCTGGTTGAGAACGTCACTGGTTGCCTGAAACCTGAAAGGGAGGAGAAACAGAGGTCAGAGCCCCGGGCTGCTGTCAACCGAAAGCACTCCGACGTCTGAGTTAGTGCAGTCACTGAACTAGGGTGAAGTGAGGAAGAAGAGGATTCAGGATGTGAAGTGTCAAGCACAGTATGTATGCATACCAGTTATGGACTTATAATGCAGGTATATGTAGAAGAGTATGGAGATTTTTTTAGTGGAGGTAGGTGAGGGAGCTTGTCCCATCAACCCATACCTAGTATCCTTAGTGGGGGTAGGTGAGAGTACTGTGCCATCGAATCTCTTCTCAATCCCACACATAAATGCAGACGTGATCGCCTGTAGGGACGACCCCTTATTAGTATTCGGTGGTCACCCTATCTGTCAGTACGTTCTGCAACGTAGCTGTCCTATCACATAATTGGGATTGGACGCTCAGTGTTTACCTCGGCAAATGGACCAAACTGGAGAAGGCACTGAAGTAGTGGGAGCAAGCTCGGATACTGCCGCCGAGATGCTCGATGCCGAACTCAAGGGAACGGGCTCAGTACTCTTACCGAGGTGGGCTCGGACTCGATTCCAGCTGGCGCTGTCACCGAGCTGGGCAAGGCCGGGCCCAAAGCAAGCCCAGTTGATACTCTTACCGAACTAGGAGTAATTTTGGGATCAAGGAAATACCCCGTACAGATTTTGTCTCTACATATCACAGCAGGTCTCAAGTGGAAAGGGGTCTTTTTGTGTAAAAAAGTGAAAATATATTAGTCATTTAGTGGCTCTGCTAATTTGACTAGCCAACTGTTGAGTTTGACTTTCTTTTCTTTCTTTTTTTTCTCAATAGATAGCGAGCTAATTTTCAACGAGAGGGTCCAAAACCTGCATAATGGTCTGTATTAAGTAGTTTGGAGAGCTTTCTCCAACTGTAGAGGATTTAGATTGGTCATAAAGGTTCATTTAATTTGGCGCTTAGGTGAGCATTACCCCAACTATAGAAGAATTGGTCAGTTCACAGATCGTGTCAAAGATTTACCAAATAGAATCTTACAGAAGCCGTGAAGAAAAAGATGAAACTAGTACTATTGATAAGATATATACATGTAGCAGTACTCATGATATGTAGAAAGTCAAGCAACCAGACAATAATACTACAAGATACTATTGTGGAAACTAATGTGCAAGCAATCAAATCCTCTTTAGGATTGCTCACTGGTTTTCACAAAGTCTTGGAAAATTAGAAAATCTTCCAAGTTTAGAAAATCATCATTTCTATGATTTATATTCTTATACCAATTTTTCTCAGCTATTCACATCATTATGCACATGGGCTATTGTCAAACGTGCCCAAGCAATACAGTATTTTTTAAGTTTCTTTGTTTTGGGTGGTGTGAAGCAAAGGCCATTTAGGTACATAGCCATTTTCACTGTTTTAGTTTTGTAGATGTATTCATTTTCATACAAAAGCTAAATTGGAAGATCAACTTCACTTTTCACGGTTCTAGTTTTCATTGATTGGCATATAAGGAGTGCAACGGTTCAATTAACCGTATGTTTTGAAAAAATCATTAACCAAACCACAGTTTACGGTTTTCAGTATTTAAAAACGGTAATCGTAACCGTACCCTAAAAAAATCATTAAAAATCAAACAACGGTTAACCGTATTAGAAGACTCAGTTATTGTTAATTGTCACTTAAAATACTTTTTGTTTTTTGTCAGAATGAAAAATACATATTCAAAAGTCAAAACCAAATACCCTAGATAATAAATTACATAATTTCAAAGTATTACAGTAGCATTAAAATGCTCACATGGATAAATAAAATAATAAAGTCATTTTTCCAGCAAGCACATCATTAATCCTTCACTTTTCCCTTTTTCGTTTTTTGTTCCAACGATTAGAGCTCAAAAGTTAAAAGGAATTATTTAAGTTATAAAATTACACAACGCCCAATTTCTTCTTCTTTTTTTTCTTTTAATTGGTTTGTAACGGTTCGGTTAACCGTGTGTTTTGGGAACACAGTTAATCAATTGTATTTTATGGTTCGGTTCAGTTAATAACTGTGAGTCAAAACTGAAAACCGAAACCGAATTGTGAAGCGCGGTTTTTCAATTTTAATAAGCTTAACCATACCTGAAACTATGAAATACGGTTATTAACCGTCGGTTTGGTTCGGTTTAGTCAGTTATACGATTATGCATGTGTCGCACCGAGGAAGCCACTGCTCTTGCTCCTCCCTTGGAATCTGTATTTCTCCACATTTGTGGGAATTAAAACCTAAACCATGAGAAATCAAAACTGTGCAAAATTGTCCAAATGGAACAAAGGACATTGCAAACTATTTTCTTTTTCAAAGGAAACATATTGCATGAACATGCCCCTAAGTCAAAGAAAGTATATGTCCCTCAATTGTTGATAATGGGTGTGTGAATAGAGTGGAGAAGTTTGAATCCCCCCTGATGAGAAAAAAAAAAAAAAAAAAAAAAGGAAGAAATTATATGACCTTAAACTCAAAAGGTTTTGATTTTTGTGTAGTGAACCTTGAGGTTGTGGGTGGCTCCAACTTTTAAATAAATCAATTTATTCTTATAAAATCACCATAAATGTCATGGAAGGAAATGCTCTCATATACATGGCAATAACAAGATTATTCAAATTCAAACTCAAATCTAAAATCTCTAACTAATATCTCTTTTATCTCTAATGAAAAAAAAAAAAAAAAAAAAAAAAAACCAATGTAATCCTCCTATCTTATCTTCTAAGATATCAATCTCTAACAGGTGGTTCACGCAAAAAAAAAAAAAAAAAAAAAAAAAAAGTCTCTAACAGGTGGAGCACATGAATTAGTGATCATTTGCTGTTCATAGCCATTGGACTATGGTGAGCCTTGTGATCATAAATCCTATCTATAAGAAAATCTTAATCCTTTGATTGACACCCTCCGATTGAAATCCACGACTTTTGTAAGCCATATTGACCCACATCAGAGATCACTAATGGGTTCTGCTGTTAGATTGGATCCAACCCCAATCAAGCCTTAGTAAGTAGTAACTTGTCAATCTATATATGTTTCAATAAGGCCGGGCCGGGGCTACCTGGATTTGAATCATTTTAGGACTTCTTTCTTGCTACGTTAGGACTCGGTCATATGCTTTCCTAAAGGCCTGGGTAGATTACTCAATCTGACCCGGTTCATTTGATGAATAGGCATCTACTTCTGGGATGAGCTTGGGCCTCCATTAAAGTCCATATAATGGGCCATGGCCTTAATGTTTTAATTATATCGGTGCGTGTGGAGAAACTTGGTCTGGCCTGAAGTACTTGTAACTAACCCGTGCATATGAAGTTCCTAGCAGCTTATTTATACGGACAAGGGACCTCTTACCGTGTCAGTTTTTACGTGGCTGTCCAAGGTTCATCCCACCTTTCTTCATCCGATGGCTCCTTCCTTCATCCAAGGGTCCCTTATGTCACCCTAGGTCTCCTTCCCTCTTCCGAGGGCCTGCCCTTTGATAAATATTCAGCCCAGATTTCAGACCAATTCAGCTGAAATCTTGAATTTCCAGCAGAAATTCCAAATTTTGCCTGAACTGTCCAAAATCCAGAGTTTCAGCCAGAAATTTTAAAAATATATATAGGAAGGGGCTGGCCACTGGTTTTAGGACAAAAATAAAATAGAAGATCGGGCCAGTGTTGTTGGATTTTTGAGAGAGAGAGAGAGAGAGAGAGAGAGAGAGAGAGAGTTGGATTCTAAATGTCTGAATCATCCGAGTGAGCTTCAAAGGTAGTGCCTACCTGATGAGTAGACGGGATCTTATTCATACTCATCGTTCATTTTTCCCTAGTAAATAGGATTATCTATGGTGAAGAGTATAACATTCATGGTCGTAGGCACCTTCTGAAATGCGTAATTTGAAAACTCTTGTTTTTTTTTCCCTACTGCATGGGAGGAATTGTAAACTATTCTAGTCCAAGCATAGCCTAATCTAGGCCCAGGGGTCATCCCTGGAATGCTCCATTCGAGTGCTCGCTGCTCTGTGTTCCGTGGCTCTGTCAATGGATACATCCCAACTGTGTTCGGCTGGTGCCAAGGGTCTATCCCTGACACTTAAACGTGAGCTGGGAATGGGATGCCCTCTACCAGCAGACTATCCGACGATTCTCGGCTTCTTAATGCACTTGTTTGTATGTGAATTTCATACTTCTCTAGGCCTCTTGGTAAGGGCCCAGCAGCCACATCACACACCAAGTCTAGTTGTTATCTGGATATGAAATCAGATAAAATCGAGGTCCCATGATAGTAAATTGCAGTCGCATCTTTTCAATTGAAGGAGGCTGGAGATAATTACACAAACAGTCGTGGCACGAAGTCTTCTGGAGAAGAGGGAATCTATAGTTTCTTAAGGAGTAGCAAATTGTAATGGTTAATATAGTGGACTACTCTTTTTTTACCAAAAAAATAATAGCCTACTTTGTTTATCAAAATAATAATAATAATAATAATAGTGGGCTACTTTCTGAAAATCTATGATGAATCAATAGTTGAAATTTGATGCCAGACATCCAACGGTACAGATCTTCATTCTGGGCTTACAGAATTAAGATTAAAAAAAAAAAAAAAAAACTGACCTTAATGGTACTGTAGCGTAGCACCACCTACCAATAGTAACCTGTGAACTTGTTTCACACCGATTATTGGTCCAGCTTTGAGTTTATTAGGGTCTTTAAGCATATGCCACAAACACAACTCTTGCCTGTTTTAACTTTTAACTATTACGCCTTGGACCACAGCCAATTAGAGAGGCCGGGCTCCAGTTGGGCCTGGGCTGGCCTAGCCCAGTAGCACTCCCAGCTAATATTCTGATGGGGCCACATGCCCATATATACAAGTAAAATGGAATAGGGGGTACGGACGTCAACAAGCCGAGCTAGCTTGGCTAGGCTAGCTCCACTCATGTGCTAAACAAGTGAAGCTCTAGATGATTCGATTTACTTAAAAGCCAAGTTTAATATGGTGTATGTTCAGCTTAGCTTGAGCTCGGTTTAGCTCCTTTGGTTTTTATATTATTTGATCTGTCTCATCTAAGTTATTTATATTTGGGTTTTTTTTTTTTCTTTTTTTTTTTTAAGATTTATCTGTTTCATATAAGTCATTTATATTAGGGTTAATGTGCATGCTCAGGTGCCGACCCTCCATGCTGACCATCTTGTGGGACGCACATAGGGACATGCCAATTATGGAGAAGGTAGAGGATCGAAAGATCTGAAATGAGACCCGCATGGGTGCAAAACTTCAACTATGTTAGATTATACCTAATCCTTTGATTCATGGCCCTTAGATTTAATGGTTTCAGAAGTAATCATTTTTTGAATGTCAAGTTTGGGCTTGTGTCAATTCATGGTTTGTAGCAGGTGTGAGGAGGGCCGCACAGTTGTCTCGCACAAGAGGGTGTGCACCTGAGCATCAGCATGTATATTCCTATGTTTATTGCACTCTTGGATATCAAATCTAAAGAAACTTCTCTTTTATGTGCAAAGCTGCCTTTGTTGATGTGGCCACTGGCCATTTTTGTTGAAAGCCTCAATTTTCATTGTGATACCTAGAAGGCTGATCTGGCCTTAGAATTTCTGAAATTTAAAAAGTATATTATATATATAGGGAGACATTTATGTGCATTTATCCCTCACCATAGGGTGAGAGCACTTTCCCTTTTTACATATGAATTATGGAAGTGTACCGCACCCTATGTACTTGAAAATTCACTTTTGTACTTGAAAATTCCTATTTATGGAAGTGTCTCTCACCCTATGGTGAGGGATGGATGCACATGAATATTCTATATATATATATATATATATATATATATGGGAGGTGCTCTTGTAAGAGATACTCTCACCTTACTATGAGAGATAAAGGTGGGGGCCCTTACATTTAAGTTGTTGACATTGAATATAGATGTGAGGGCCCCCACCTTATCCCTCATGGTAAGGTGAGAGTGTCTCTCCCAAGAGCACCTCCTATATATATAATATATACATATATGAGTAATGCTCTTCTAAGCTCGAGTTTAGGATAAAATTTCTTAAGCTCATGCTTGTGGGCTCACCTTTGGTCTATCCAAATGGACCAAACTCATGACCCCCCCCCCCCCCCCCCCCCTAAATTGCACATGTCCACCAAATTTCTGTCAGATTCGAATTTACTGGACCGTTGGATCGACTATGTATCAATCTGAATAGACTGTTAACCATTAAACTTTTGCACTCATATAGAGATCATAGAAATCACTATTGGGGTTGATTTTTTACAGAGAAGAGGATCCCAGAGAGTCCTTGAAATCCCTCTTATCCCATCTCCATCCCCATATGGATCCCTAGGTGTGCCCTACCATACACTTGAGCTTACCTTATCTTAAGCTTGAGCTTAGGAGAGCTAGCCCTTATATGTATGTATTAGGGCTGCACAAAAATAATCGTAACCCGCCAACCCGCCAGCTCCGCTCCGCCCCGCCCCGCTACAAGTGGATATACATCAAAACCGCATTTAGGCGGGCGGGGCGGTTTCAATCCGTACTAATGAGCGGGCGGTTACGGTTTCAGATTTGAGTAGGCGGTTTCAAACCGCCCCGCCCGCTCATAATTAAAAAAAAAAAAAAAAAAACAACTCTTCATCTATTCTTCAAAGACTTCACGTATCTTTCAAAAAATATATAGTTGCTAAAAAAACGCTTCATATTCACAATTAGATTTTTGACTTTTGGACGTTAGATTATATAAGTGATTGTATTTTTTAATTTTGGTGATGCCTTTGGACTTTAATTTTAGATTAATATACTTAGTTGAAAAAAAATTTTATTACTGATTATTGACTTTTATTAAAAATAATGTTTAATTTTTATTCTTTATGTTAAGTACTTTGAAACTTTAGTTACATTCTATTAAAAATAAAAAAAAGGAGAGAGATAGGTACAAATACCAAACCGCCCAACATGCCGCACAAGTCGCCCGCTAAAAAAACCGCCCAAACCGCCTATACTTTGGGCAGTTACAGTTTCTATTTTTTACAAACCGCCTAAACCGCCCAATAACCGCCCAAGCCGCCCGCCGTGCACCCCTAGTATGTATGTATGTATGTTTATGGGAGATGCTCCTATGAGAGATATCTCTTACCTTATATAAGAGATAGGAGTGGGGGCCCTTATATTTAAGTTGTTGGCATTGAATATGGATGTGAGGGCTCCCATCTTATCTCTTGTATAAGGAAATATATATATATATAGTGCATGGTGCATGTTTTGATTCATTTTGATTGGGAGCCTCACCCTCAATTTCTTTTCTTTTCTTTTAATTTGTCCAACCAGGTTTCATATATACCTACCTAGTTTCACTAACAAAATCCCCATATTCGTTTCTTTTTATTAGCTATCACTTATCACCGTACCCTGACTTGTTGAATATAACTACAGTTAGTGGGTACGTACGGTTTATTTGTTATCCATTGGAAGCTTAAATTACTTTCTTTCTTCTTTTTTACTGTTGTCTATTAAGTGCAGCAGGAAGGGATGCTTTCGGGCCATTTGGGTCAATAGTGCAGCACATGGTTCATCACACATTTAGCTACAACTTGTCATGAACTGCACATGAAACATGCCACAAGAAAACAAACATTATACCCAACCTGGCGCATGCCTGATTGCCTTCCCTTCGCTAATGTCCAACTCTACTCCTTGCCCCCCGTGTCCTTATTCGAATGCAAAACAAAACATATTTAGGCTGTTCCTTTGATATTATCTGCGTTTGCACTTGCAGTAATTTGTGTTGAAAAGTCCCACATCTCACACCGCGTAAGTAATAAGTTTGATATATCTTAATATATCTGTATGGACCTTCGGATTGATATATGATTTCTTATATGATATCCCAGCCTAGAAGGTCAACGAAAGAGGAACACATAACTCGAATCCTTCTCGGTAAGATGAGAAGCCTACTCTCACAAGGTTGCTCTCTGCCTCTGAAACAATATATTATTTAAGCTTTGATGGGAGCTGTATAACCCTACTCTAATAAACTACTCTAATAAATGTGTGCTCTAAGCCTCTTAACAGTACTAGTAGAGCATTGGCCTCATGATTGAAAGCCATCCATGCTTCATTCAGCAGACACCATCTAATAATTCACCCTGCCCAGAATATCTCACAGTAATCATATGAAAACCCCACAATGATGAGAACAGCTCAATTGAAGAGATTTTATTTAACTAAGAAGGGATCCTGTCCTCAATCATGCATACGAAAAGCAGTGGTAATTGGTCAACAAATCTACTATTATTATACCTATTACCTATCAAAGTAATAAAGTTGTAGAATGATACAAGTCTACCACCACTCCCACTTTCTCCTAGAAGGCATTTCTTTAAGTGCTAACGCTATCATAAAAGCATCAAAACAAGGTTAGAAAATAGTTTGTTTCTGCCTTTCTTGTTGAATCCAATGCACAAAGATGGGGGCTTTCCATTTTCAACCCTTCTTTTTCTTTTTACTCAAGTGAATTGGATGTGATATCAATGAAAGAAGTACTCATTGCACATGCCCTACAATCATGATAACTTACTCAATATCGATCAGCACTCTTCTATTCTCGTGTGCTCGTGTCAAGGCCTTACTTTGGAACATGACATGATTGCACCCATTAAAAAGAAAAAGTATATGGAGTGGAATTGGGACGGAATTCATGTTAATATTATTATTATTATTGTATCCAAGGGAAGAGAAACAATAGAATATAATGAACTTCGTTTCTTTCTTTGTATATCTCAAGTGAGTGGATGGAGAGAAGGATTTTTTTCTGTCCTCATATTTTGTTTTCTTTCTGAATGAGCAGACAAAAGTGGGGGAGGGGCCTGGGTCGCCTTAGACGGAAAGCACATTTCTGGGACCACCAGAACGAGGAACAAACCCAAGTGGGTGGCATGAATTATTAAATCACTGACCACGGAGTGAGCGTGGGGGAACCTAGTTTTGATATTCAGCAGTTGGGCCCACCCCAACAAGAATTTGATATGATTAGATGGGAGGCCTTTTTAGTTTTATTTCTTACTTTTATATATCTATTATTCTATGTGATGCTCTGTAAGTGTGATGATGAGTTTTGGCCTTCCGCTGCAAACCTAACCTTGTTTTCACATCACCCACTAGGCAAATGATAGGACTCAAGACTCAGTAAGCTTTTCAACTTCGTAGCTTGACTCTCTGAGTTAGCCCACTCGTCCCGAATACTGAGCTCATGTGCTGGCCAGGGGCCACCATGCATGTAGTAGTCCATATGTCGGAGCGATACTCTAAACCTATGATCAATCCAATCTGCTACACCTATTCCCTCTGAACTTACTAGCAATAGTCCTGGTCTGACAGTATTCTAGAGTTTAGTGACCATCATGTTTTTATCACTACAAATTTACACAATAAGTAGCTATTACACTTTGAGATGCTAAATTTAAGAGCTTGGATAATTTAATTAGCCTAATACAAAAATCACTCCTAAAGCACGTGCTCATTTATTCATCCCCGTCTTTCATTTCATTGTCATGCATGTAGATGATCCCTATGAGAAAAGGTTCTTCAAAAAGCCCAAACTGGTAACCTTTTGAAAGACCAAGTTGGGTGAAGTCAATCTACATGCTAAATTCTCAAATCATTATCTTACATAAACGATCATTATTTGTTAAAAAGGTGTGCAAATCATACGCCAGTGGTTCCATTAGAAGGTCATTAGGCTGGATAATATTGTTTAATTCATGCCATTAGAGATAATATGCATAATATCCCAGTCCATCAGATATTCAGATATCATTTCATATACAGTTGTAAGGTTGCAGCAAGATGCCACTTGATTGAATGCTTTTTGGCATACTTTTGGCATTAAACCTTGTATTTTGTGGTCAGCAAATAGCACTTATCACTTGGTTCCTTAGACTTGTCTATGAACCCAGATTGATGACCATGATTTATTGTGCCGTAGGGCCCTCCTAAATGAACCTAAAACCACTCAAAATAGCACCTTTTCCCTATGTTTTACCACCAGAACTAATGTAGGCACGGGAGTTGGTCTTATCATCAAACTGATTAAAAGTAAATGAAGCGGTTAAAACAAGATAAAGAAATCGAGTTCAAAATAGTATCTTCTCTATGAGAGTGATTAATGCACGTCCCTACCACCAAACTTTGTTGGCGGTGACAAACACGTACGAGAGTTTTGCTAATTACAGCAGATGACTTTCATCACAATAAATTGAGGTGGTATTTAGCATTAAACTTTTAGAACCTGAAATTAAGAGTCAGGATATTGTACCCCTCCGAACTTAACCATCCTCCTACTTCTGATCTTGAAACTCTCGCATTCAAGTGGTTCCCAGAAGAGACGCGAGAAATGTGAGACCGAAGGTGATAAGGTGGTGACCACAGGACCTTACCCGACCATTATCAATGGAATTTGGCCAGATGTTCAGACACGACATGGATGGAGCTGGCAGGCTTCCTCCTTGAAGATGAGCAGTCAACAAAGGCTTTTGCTTCTTTAGTGCCGTGAAAGCGGCAACACAGGTGTGCCCTTAGGCATATCCATACAAACAAAGCTGTCCCTTCTGTTACTCCTCTGCACCAATCAGGGGCAGAACCTGGAAATTCTTGTTTGTTCATGTAATTCAATACAAAGTAAGTGTCAAACTTCATCTCTGAAAAATGGTTAAAATTAAAATAGAAAAAAAAAAGGTGTGGATTTTCGAAAACCACCATCAAATCATCTCTGCTTTAATGTAAAATAAATCGAGGAAGGTGGCAAATGAATAGCCATGACCCTAGTAATTCAAATATCCCATGGAAGTGACGACCACATCGATCGATACATGTACTGCATATTTTATACTCCTCACCTCCCGTCATTCACCCTTTAACCACTTTAATAATCATTCATTCATTCGGTGAAGATCATTTGACCATGAATCCTTATGTAATCAATTTCTATATAGTTTATGCGAACAAAACAGACGCTAATTAATTGCTGTTCATGGTATTTATCTAGGTTCTTAATTCAGTTCAGAGCACCAACCGAGGCTTCTATATATGATATATTGGGCTGTGGACGATCCAAGATGTTTCAGTCAAAAAAAAAAGGGCTATGAGATGAGTTTTTCAAGAGAGAAAACGAGAGGGAGAGAGAGGGCCACGATGCTTCTTCCCTTGTCCGCGCAATGGAGCACAAAACAAAGGGATATTTCCAACATTCACTGTACCACTGCTATTGTCGCAGCTTGGAATGCCACGTTTCAATCGGGCCCATCATTTTCCCACGCACGGATGGGCTAGAGCAAAGATGCCTCTTTATTCATTCAATTCATTCCCCCTTTTAGGTCTTTGCCGGTTTCCCTGTTTTTTAAGACATTTCTTCACATTTCCCTCTCATTCAATTCCTTCCATACTTGCACTGCACCCGTATTTCCAATCATGCAATCATATTCTTAAACTTATACTGGTGATGAGAATCGTTTGAATCTTTGTTAGGTGAATATATATACTGAAGTAACATGATGCGTTTGGACTAGTGATTTCCACCTAAGTGACCATAATTGCTTTCTTCTATGTCATAATTGATCATCGATTTTATATCCGTGTAAAGTGTTTCATGAAATTAGATTTACAAGTAAACTTATTATAGGCCTACTGAGCTTCAAGAACCTAAGCATAGCCCCTTAGTAAGGAAAAGAAAAAACCATTGTTTAGTTACTTTTCAATCTTATGATTGTCCCCTGTTCGCTATGTGCTCACCACGCGGCCCCGTCGTTATGATTGTCCATGTTAACAGTTCAAATTTTCAACTCCAAAATTAAAGACCTCTTTCGCAGCTGTTACAGATATAAAAAGAACTTGTTTGAGATTAAAAAAAAATTTGTATCCACATATACATTTAGTTGTGTCTTCATATCCAAGAGTTTTGTATGAAAAGAATGCTGAGAAATATAATTTAATACTTATATTTGCCTATTTTAGTTTCAGTTCTTATTAGAGTAAATTTTTGCAGAGAGAGATCGATGACTATTTAGTTTTAGCAGTTTAGGTTTTTCATTTGTAAACTCCTGCCAAGAGCCTTTCCAGTCACAAATGGATCTAGACTTAAAATCATGTATAAAAGAAAAATCATTGGATTAGACGAAGATGGTTTTTGTTTTTTATTCTATCAGTAACAGCAAATTATATTAAACACAAAGCAAAAGACCATCCGTAAGCAGCTTTAAAACTTATGGTTTTAAAGAAAATATATTTGACACAAAAGTCTTACACCAAATTAAGATGGTTTTTTAATGAAAACTATACTAATTAATGAAACCATCCAGTAAGCAGCATTGAAATTAAAAGAACCCTTTCTTTCTTATAAGTGCTAATAGCCAAGAGGACCCACTGCTGCTCCACTGGCGTCAAAACTATATCTGCAGTGCCCTAGTGCACGTACGGGGCCCACTGAATTAACAGAACGATTAGGTATCAGACATGTTCACTGAAAGCATCCTCTTTTGCCAAAGGAACAAGGACGCTGTTATTCATGTGATCAAAGCTGCCAAAAATAGTATTCTCCAGTAATCAGACCAATGTGCCACGCCCCCAAAACATTAGCTAGCAATGCAGGGACCCTCAGATAAACAGATAGATAGAAATCCATATGGCTCAGGCCCAAGTTGCACAATCAGGAAGGACTAGTCTCTTTCTCATTTGCTCCATAAAGGGCCCCTTTGGTAATTTACTTATAAAGTCAAATAAAGTTAAGGCAATTTAAACATCCCATCAAAAGCACCTAAATTCCCTCCATCTTTTTTCAAAAAAGTCAAAAAGCAACTACCTTTATTCACTAAAAGACAAATATACTTCACTTTTCCATACAAAAGTCAAAAAGATTCCATAACAAACAATTAAAAACAAAATACCATCATAACCCACTTATATTTTATTCTTTCTTCAAAATCAACTTTACTTCACTTGACTCAATTAGTAGAGTTACCAAACGGCCCCTAAAGGCAGCAACAATTTCCACCAACCCCACAAAATATATATATATATATATATATATATCAAAAAAGAGCACAGAATTTAAAAGACCAATCTAGATTCTACACGTGTACTTGATCTCTCCATTCATGAGCCTCTCTGTATTCTAACTTCCACCCCTCTCAATGGTGCCAATCCCGAGCCCCACTTCCCCCGTGGGCAGAATTATTGCGCGTGATTCCTCGGCCCACAGACAAAATCCCTTCCCATTTATTATTAGTGTTATTTTCATTAGCATAAGCACTATAGCATAGTCTCTGATTTATAAAGTCCCCACTCACTCATCTTTCCTTCCTTGCCGGGCCTATTTAAACCAACGTCCATCCCTCCCTACAACTATTCCTCTCCTTCTCTCTCTCAATCTCTCCCTCTCCTTCTCCTTGTCCTTCCTTGGCCTTCTTAGCCTTTTGTCTTCAGAGACTAGAGATCAGATAGTAGTACTATCTAAAAAAAAAAAATTCAAAATCATGAGGACCATGATCGATTTTGGTAACCAAAGAGGGGGTCCTCTCTACATAATCGACACACCCACTTCAGTGGACTGCACCAAAGACGTTAGGTTCCGTCGCTCTTTCCGATCTCTGGTGGAGTGCGTGGTCCCTTGCTGCGGCTTCCAACCTTCCTCTTCCGATTCCACTTCTGAGGAGGAAGACACTGACTTTACCACTACTTCCTCTACTACTTTTAGTAGTGCTGCTGCTGCTGCTACTAACACTACTACTTCGACCGTGACTGGGACCTTCTTCGGATATCGAAAGGGTCGCGTGAGGTTCTGCCTGCAGGACGATTCCAGAGGCTCCCCTCTCCTCCTCCTTGAGTTCGCAGTCCCTACTTCCTACCTTGCTCGAGAGATGCAGCACGGGCTCCTCCGCATCGCGCTCGAGTGCGACCGCAATCGTACTCGGCCCTCTCCGCCTTCTCTCTTCTCTGTTCCTGTCTGGTCCATGTACTGCAACGGCCGCAAGGTGGGGTTCGCTGTTCGACGGCAGATGACCAAGACTGATGTACAAGTGCTCAAGCTCATGCAATCGGTGTCTGTTGGTGCTGGGGTGCTGCCGCGTGAGTCCAGGACGGGGATGGACGATGGAGATCTCATGTATCTGAGGGCGAAATTCGAGCGAGTTACTGGGTCAGTTGACTCGGAGTCGTTTCATATGATTAACCCAGTTGGGTCTTCTGGTCAGGAACTGAGTATCTTCTTCTTGAGATCCTGATAATCATATTCGTGGTCGAAAGATGAAAGATGAGGAGAGTCCAGATAGATAGTGTTGTTTTCATTCTACTTTGAATATTTTGGAATGAAACCCTTTCTGCCTTGTACGTATATGTCATTGAAAATGCATATTTTATTTGCCCATGTAAAGATAGTAGATGGCTGGATGAATGGATATTCGAGTTATCATTCACAACTTTCATATATTTATATATATAGTTTATGTTTAAGAAGAGAAAATTAAAAATGGAAAAACTGCCCAACACAACCATGGTCATGGAGTGTAGAGTGGTGTTGTCACCTTAGTACCACAAATCAATAATGACAGAGTCTTCAAGTTGAAAGTATTACTTTTGACCCTAACAAAGAAAGAGAAAAAAAAAAAAAAGCATCTTACTTTCTAGCCATCACCATGCAGCTTTTTCAATGGGGCACATCACACTAGCTCCGAAAACTCATCCATCCGCTGAAAATGGATAGTTAACGAGTCGTTTGTTTGTTGGGTCACATGGGGCCCACCTTCCAAAGCAGAATGAACGGTTGAAGATTGGAATTCCTGATGGGCTATCCCTAAAAATCCCAAATTTTCTATTTTATATCTTCAAGTTTGAATGGCCAAAATGTGCGCTGCTGCTTATCTAGAAAGTCACTTTTGGTAATGAGATATATATCCTCGTAATTCTAAATTTCATGTCTCTTTCCTACAATTCCTGATGGAGTTTGGGACAATGGGATTTTGGGGACATAGCATGTCATCCTGTCACCTCGCATTTGGGGAAGCCTTATTTCTTAATTACCTAGCATTTAAGAATTGGGTAAATTAGCCACAAGTCTTTAATTACGGTTGTTTAGAGTTTCACTCCAACAACTTTTTTTTCTAATGCCTATAATCCATACAGCTGGAGATATTTTGGTGAGAGGTCCCTAATATGTCACATCATATATTTTTAAGACAAATTTGCCCCTTTCAATGGTTTGATCATAAAACTTTGAATTTGCCTATTTCTCTCTTATTCTCTGTTGTTTCAAAGAACATCTTCCGTCTTCTTCTCTATAAACAATAGACTTCACTATAGAGCTCTGCAGATCGAAGTCGGCCATATCCGACTACACAAGCCACAATGGGGACGGCCCGACGATGGAAACGCAACCAGTCCGGGCCTTCTCCGGCGATGGATTCTGCATAACACAAAAACCCGTTGTTTTCTATGCCTTTTCTTTCCCTTTTCCGTCTCGTGTAAGTCTGTCTCAAATGCTTTTGGGGCTTTTGGAAAATAAGTAGTTTGGAAGGAGATTTTGTTATTTCGTTTTCTGAGTTGTTTGTTCAGACCCGTTAGCAGAAGCCTATCACATAGCAGCAAGCTTCTTCTCCTGAAAAATTTATATAAGTTTAGAAAATTTATCAGAGTTTCTAAGAAACTCAAATAAATTTGCCAAAAACTCAGATAAATTTCCCAGAAACTCAATAAATTGGACAAAAACTCAAATAAATTTGCAAACACTCCATAAATTTATTTGAGTTTTGAATAATTTTTATGAGTTTCAAACAAATTTATCTGAGTTTGGACCAAATTTATCTGAGTTTGAAATAAATTTGTTCAAGTTTGGACAAAGTTTATCTGAGTTTGGAACAAATTTATCCGAGTTCGAAAAAAATTATCTAAGTTTTGCCCAGTCCCATGTGCCTCTGGATGATTTCTCCTTTTCAGATAAATTTATTGAGTTTTGCCCAGTCACACGTGCAGATTTTCTGGATGATTTATCCTTCTTTAAATTAGTTCTCCCTATTTTCTTTCTCTTATCTATCGCAATCCTTGATTTGTACAATCAAATAATCTTTACGAAATTGACAGATTTTCTCCCTTTTTTTCTCCAAATATAACTCATAATGAAATCTTCTTTTTTTTTTTTTGTATACTGCACAGAGTGTATTAATAGGGGCATTATAGACTTTTTAACTGTTTAAAACTTGAAAAGGGAACTTTGGCTTTATAGAAAAAACACGTTGACCGTTCGCAATAAAAATCAAAGTTGAGGGACCTCCGACCACATGAAAAGTCACAAATAATCTTTGGGAATACAAGATTTTCACCTTCTTTGTATTTTGGTAGAATCCCTAGATACTCAAGTTCAAGATTATACCGGACCTTTTCATGTGGCTAGAATTCTTAAATGCTAGGAAAGAAACATGAAATTTGTAAATATTAGATGTCCCAAAAGGCTCCAATATCTAGAATTTTAGTCAGGAATTCTATTAAAGAAGTAAGCCCTTAATTGAACATTCTCAAATGCTAAAATATATCGTCAAATGCTTGCAACTGAATTGGGCCTAAGATCGATACAATGAATCATTCTTTTTAATGAAGTAAAAGAATATGCAGGTGTATGCTTGAAATTTTGAACAGAAAAGTTGTTTGTTTGTAGTATAATAGAATTGGAAGATGCCCACGTCCTCACTTGACTATTTATGATGAGCATTGACCTTTTTTTTGTTTTTCTCTTTAATAATTTGAGATGGGCACAGCCATGGCTTGGCTGACTGACTGGATGTGGATTCCAGCTTGACATGGTGTCTGTTGTCTTGTCTCCCATTCGAGGGATTGTATGGACCCACTTCCTCCCTTACAAGGGACATCTGTAATTGTCTTGGTCCCACCTAAAAGTTAAAGCGAAAGCTTTGTTTGAGTGTGGGCATGCACAAGAACAATTGGACAGAGCAACCAAAAAGGAGGGCCCACCGGAAATGGAAAAGCAAATGTGTCATCTCATCAGTCATCACCCACCCAAATATCATTACCGGCAAGGAACCTTTCTTTACCTCAGAATATATAGAGGCGCATACAATAAAATGTTGCTTCATTTATTCTACTGTGTGGAAATGGGGTGTCGGTTTAATGTCGTTATCCCGTTAAATTGATAGTGATCCACAGTCACAGAGAATGCACCTACAGTTTGGATCACCAGTAACAACTAATGCAACCCTACTGAGAGGGTAGACTTACATAAAACTCATTTACGACTTTCTTTTTTATCACTCTAGGAGGGTTCCAACCATCCGAGCTGAACTAATCCCTTCAGAGGCTAAGAGAGAAGCCGGGTAAAACTCATTTATGACATTAGATGAAGCATGATTGCTTAGAAACATAGATCAAAGAAAGCAAAGTACGCTCGAAGTGGAATTACATTTTTCACTAGTGAAAAGCAAGGAGGAAATAAGCAAAATTATCTAGTGAAATACATTATCTTCATTTTGATTTACTTTTAGTATCCCTCAGAATATACATTTTTCTCTAGTGAAAAATATCAAGGAAAACAACAAATTTGTCTAGTGAAATAGGTTTTCTTCATTTCAATTTACCTTTAGGATAAAAAGTAATTCTTCTCTTAACCATCTTTTACGGGAATTACTAAAAAAAGATTGTCCCAAGCAGGTGGAGAAAATACTCAATTCTACAATAGTTGGTTTTTTTAATAATCAAAGTTGATATTTGAAAATTATCTTAAATGATTTTTCCAACATAGATTTCTCCTTTAAAAGTCTAAATACAATGGAGAATCAATATTGCTAGAGAGGTAATTCACCTGAGGGATTCTCTACTCATAGTTTTTCCTCATTTCTCCACCTAATGAGAGATCTTTGCGTCTCACTTTCTCTGCATCCAAATGGATGCAAGGATGGATAATCCCTTGCAGAGAAATACCACCCTTACATTTTTGTTGCAACAAGATAATTCTGTGGTAGAGGAAAATTGGCCTAAACTTTCATTTTTCGTGCAACCCCCACTTCCATTGTTTGGTGTAAGAAAGGGAAAAAAAATGATTCAAGGATTTTAATTTCCTATGGGAGACGTAGGGATGGAGTATTCCTCTGCTGCATAAACGGAAATCTGTGAAGTGCATAATTCTCTCGTTGCACAAACACACCCTTACCAAAGAAGAAAAGCAATTTTCAACACAACTACTTTTTGCCGAGGCTTGACTATATTTCCAAACTTCTTTTATTTATTTTTATTTATTCTGAAGTCCTAAGTTCAACATAATGAGGACAAGACTTTTTTTGATGATTAGGATGACTCTGAAGTTTGAATTTGTGAAACAAAATGTTCAAACATTCAAATAGGTAATATGTTGAAAGGAGAAAAAATTTCATCCTTCTGATCTCTCTTGTAAAATCAATGGTATTTTATTTCAATAGCGTGAAAAACCAAACATGAGGCTCACTAAATAGTTCACAAGAGTTCTTTTCTTTATAACTAATGTAAGCTAAAATAACCTGCGACAGAAGTTTCAAAGTTCAATGAAAAATGAATAGAAATCAGTTTTAACCAGTATAGATCACCTCACACGCACACAGAGAGAGACAGACACAGGGAGAGGCTAACAATGGGCAAATAAGCTTTGCCCCGATAGCTCTGACAAATACTTTAGAAAATTTTACTTCAACGGTCCATTTTGGATGGCCACCTATCACCACAAATGATCCAACTAAGGTGAAATTTCATACATCCCCAAACATTAATGCCCTTTAATATCCCCCTATATGTGTATGATTATGATTGGCAATTTGGCATGGAGATGGATGGAAATGGCTGTTGCACCATATCATGGTCAGACGTCACATTTAACTATTACCTTCAGTAAAACACAGAAAATTTGACAGAGAGTGTATCATTGGCTCTCAATTGCAGAGACAACTGCTGAACCTCCCCAAATCAACATCCTTTCTCTTGCTAATTCTACCTGTAGCAATGTACTTTTTTGTCAAATGTCAATCAACCCAGAAATCATCATCTAGGAAAAATAACAGAAGATGGGGGAAGAAGTAACAGGCTTACAACTCAAGCAGGCTTGCAAACTATAGCTACGCTTACCTCTTTCTCCCAGTCAGTACGCCATGTGATTACTACAAGAATGATGGTTTGTAGAGCAATTCCCGCAATTAATCCAGTCCAAATTCCCTTGGTACCAAAGCCAACCATATAGAGTTTTAGATACAGCAAGCAAATGTGCTATGCTAATGGAGAGCTGTCTATTGTAGAATTTATGCATGCAAAAGTTACTCAAGTATCCAAATTCCAATCCTAATGTATTAAATTAAACATAATAAAATTCCATAGAAGCGTGGTCAGTTATTTCAACTAACCTCCAAACCCATATTGAATTTGAATGCCAAAAGAACTGAACTAGCCAACCCCACAACATAATAACACCCAAGATTTATAAAAGCGAAAACAGCTTGCCAACCAGCTCCAATGGCTACCCCTGCAAACTCATACATCAAGGAATAGTTCAGATAATAGCTAAGAAACATTACAGTGTTTAATTCAACATTACAACTTATGCTACTGTTTTCTGTATAAGAAAGCCAAATAAAACAACTAAAAAGTAACCAAGTCAATGAATCTGCCATGTATCTGACATGAAAATTTCTTTGAACAATGTGCAATATTACTAGTGATGACTTCAAACTGATGCCATTTTCTATATATGATGATGGTGATTTTTTTTCTTTAATAGTTTCTTATGGGACCTACCTGATAGAACTGGTTGTATGCTGCTGAGGAAAATTGTGCCGGACAGAAAAAGTGCAACTCTACTAACTTCTTTCATAACCAATTTACTCTCAGTAAAGATGGCCGGAAAATCATTCCTTGTTATGAGTAATATGGCAACAATAGTTGATTGTATAATCACTGACATCATCACGACAACCAGCACAGAAAATTTTGCAGCTTTTGGGCGCCCGGCTCCAAGCTCATTTGAGACTCTCACACTGGCAAATTTAAAAAAGGTGGGGATAGCAACATGAGTCATCACAAGGCAATACAGAGAATTTTGTTTCTGCAATCGATGTTCTGGAAATAAAATTGAATCATCGGAAACTGGATCTAATGAAATCACAAAACAGATTACATGTTTAAAAACATAGAAATTATGGTTTCTTATATCAGGCCACATAATCTCACGGTTCTCACCTCCTCTACCCTTAACACACAGAGTGTAAAGCATATATGGTGTACCTCGACAGACGAAAACAGTGTCATTTGGTTCTTCCAGTTCTGATCTTACTTGATGTGTTATATGAGAATATTTTATATGTAATAAAGCAAACACTTGATGATAAACACATCAACATAATTGGTAATCCTTTAAGACCATAGCAATCAAGAAAACACAACAAATGATTTCAAATTGCTTTATTCGCGCGATTTACATTTGATCTTGCCAAGATTTCCAGTGAATTAGGCATTTTTTCCCATATAACTAAAATTGAATCGTCTTGATTTCAATTGTAATTTTAAATTCTAAATATTGGCTGCAACAATAGACATGTATTGGAGCTCCTCAGATCTAAAGAAAACATTCATGTCAACAAGTAGATGATTGTTTTGTTTTAGAAAAGAAAAAAAAGGGAAAAGAACAAGAACGATATAACAAGTATAATGTAACTCTGAAGCATCCATCAAAATTGGTTCAAAATTATTTAAAAAAATGAACCATAACTGATGGAAAGAAACTAAAATTTCTGAAGAAAACAACTTAGACAATGCAGAAGGTGATGAAACAATCAAGATCTTAGATATGATCATCAATTCCAATATAAATTTACATTTTTCTTAACTAGACATTGTTTCTAAATTTGTGAAACTAGTGTTATGAAAATAGTTTTCTTTCAACCATATCAAAGTCAGCAAATACTCGGCAACAATGCAGTAGAACAGACTCAGATGTCTTAAAGGCAGTGTGTGATCAAGAAATTTAACAGTTATTTGATTTGAAGGCAAATGATGCTGGGACAAGATTATGATGATGAGGACGACGATGACTTCAACTAAATGGAAGGTGGGCTACTATGTTTCTAAATTATCAACACATCCTCTGTTCACACTTGGGAGATAAATAATTTCCAATTTTCAGTAACAAAAAAGATTAAGATGATATTCAGCAAATTCACGATAAGAGGCAACAGTTATAATTAATTGATACCATGATAAAGGGGATCAAATATATTTTGATAAAAGGATATAGCACACCTGACAGCTGCAGTGAACCCAAATGGAATCATCATACACCACCCTTCCACATTCATGCTGCAGGTAAGTAAAATAGAATCCACCAATCATTTCCACTGAATAGAAACAAAATTATATAAATCTAAACAGAAAAGAAGACAATATTTATAGCATCTATCAAAATTTCTGCTACTGTGGGTGAGAGTATGAATGAATTATTAAACATAACAATAAATAAAATGGATCAGTAAAAATAATACTTCCATCCAACCCCTTCTCCTCATTGGGCCGTCAACTTGCATAGAAAAACTTCTCAATAACATCTTTTATGGCCTAAGTTGTCACGTTGCACATGCCCAAACCATCTCAAATAAGTCTCTCTTAATTTCTCACCTATTGATGATACTTAAGAAATGCAACCTACCCAAGAATTTGGCTCAAGACGGATCGGATGGAGAAACATAATTCATGTAGCCTTTGTTGGGACAAGGCTTTGATGAAAATGAGAATTTTTAATCCTTGAAACTTGCTAGCGCAAATTTATAGAAAGCACAGAAAATTAGTCATTGTCATTGATATTTCATCTCCCAACTATACGAATGTACTAGTTCTAGCGGATGCGAAAATACCAGCCATGGCAGATGTCAGACAATCTATGATCATTCACTCAAAAACATATTTACATCGTTTGTAAAACACTCAGTTATTCAATCAACATATTCATCTTTTCCACGTTGGTTCAAACATAAGGCAAGAATTTATCTTCATATAATTGTATTAAAAAATAGTTAAAGTTCATCTACACTCAAAGAACAGAAGATCCTTCATTTCCTTTTATCACCACAATAACATGCTCATTCTTTGTAATTGTGCTTTGAACAAAACAAAACATGCTTTGTCACTTGCCATTCCCAATTTAGAGACCTAGAAGTAACAGAGCCCATCGGAATGGAGAAACAGAATTCATGTGGCCGACCCCAACATAGTTGGGACAAGGTTTTGATGATGATGTAACAGAGCCCAATTTACAATAACTGTGGCTCAATTCATAAAACTAAACAAAAGTTAACTTTAGAGTGTCCCATATCCTCATTTCATGCATCTTTTCTCACCCGCGTTTCTTTTGATGCCTATGAATTATGTATGCATGTACACCATTACCATTTCAACATTACCAAAAGAAACATTAAGATCTCAATAGAAATTTTGATAAATGATGAACTTTCCTTTCACTGATAAGTTTATTAAGAAGACAATTTTACACAAAACAAAACTCCCAGATAAATAAAAAAATTTGAGCTCCACTTCATAAAGATGATGGGAGAGCCGTATAACAGAGATACAAAGAGTATGAGGGACTTCAATATGTCATGGTTCAGAATTCTCTTCTTCCCTCTTGTTCTTTCAACATATGCAAAGAATTTAAAAAAAAAAAAAAATGTAAAACCATGTTGGGGATTGTAACATAAATAACATGCGAGAAACATTTCAATGTCAATCTACAGGGCAAATTCAGAACATATCCCAACATTGAAATAATCATGGTTAAAAATAGAAAATAAATAAACTATTTCCAAGATTTTACTCACCAGATGGAGGCAGCATCAACGGCTATTTTGGGGTTTCTTAAAAGCCCAGCTAATAAAATAATCACCATTAAACACCAGTACTCCAAGCTGCAAGAATCCAGGGAAGAAAAATAAGAGAGAGCATTAAACAGAGACAAAGTGGTCATCTGTTGCACAAATAGATCCAGACTGAAAGTATCATTTCAGTTTCAAGCAGTAGAGAAGTATTATGACGCATAGCTGTCAGCTGACAGGCTTACATGAAGCGCTGTGGGAGACAGCCCATAGGGCACACCTGGGCCCCGCCTGATCAATCCGAGCCTATCATTCAAAACACACACCCTTCCCCTATATGTCACAGATCGCATGGGTTTTACATAGATCCGAATGGACTGGACCATTGAATTGAATATAAAAATATATATATATTTTAAAACCTTTAACTTGTGGGCCATAGATTAAGGGATTAGGATAATGTGATTGACTTGAAATTTCATATATGGGCTGGTCTCATTTGGATCTTTCCATCCCCCAACTCATCCTTGATTGGTGATGCAGGGGAGATGAGATAGATAGAGAAGAGAGGGTTGGGAAAGAGATGGTGTGGGTTTCCAGAGAAGAGGGAGATGGATTTGGTGATGCTACTAGGGTGCTGAAGGTGATGAGGAGATAAGAGGTGGAGGATATGAGATGGTGGGGATGGAAGTGGAGAGAAAACATCATCCTGTCCTGTCAGTTGGATCCAACGGCTCAAATTGAGTCCGCTTCTCACCTTGTACAAAGACAGCATGAGTCCCCGCACCTCACTTATGATGCACCTCATTGTAAATTCCAAGTGGAAATAACTCCAATAATTTTTCCAAAAGTCATATCCACAACGAGACCTTTCCACCACACTTTCAGATTCTTTCCTTATAAACAAACTTATTCAAATTTAAACAGAATTCAAGAAACTTGGAGTTGTGTTTAACCCTGCTCATTTCCTTTATAAATCAACAAGAGAGAAAAAGTTTATAGTTATAGAAATTGCATCCACCTCTACTTGTTCCCTTTGTAAATCAAAAGGAGGGAAAAAGTTTCCAGTTTTAGAAATTGCGTCCAACTCTACCCGTTCCCTTTATAAATCAAGGAAAGGGCAAAAGTTCATAATTACATAGAGAAGTGAAGGATAAGTTCATAAACTACAGGGATAAGTGAAGGATCTTGCTCCAGTTAGTAGATCAAGATTCAAGTACAAGTGTAGCAAAGGTTCAATAAGATAAACAAGAAGTCAAAATATAATCCAAGAAAGGATCACATGATTTCTATAATCTCAAAGAGAAAACTTCTCATGAAGAGAAACGTGAGAATTCTAATATGTTATTTGATTTGATATTATAAGCATATTGCAACTCCAGGATTTTTGTCTTTCACCACTTACCCACCTCTCTTTCTGTGGATCGAACTATTGTGTATGCTTAGGATTTTCGTTGTGGGTTTGATTGAGGCTTGAATTTGCTTTTGATTGGGTGGTTGAGTTACAGTTTAGTTGGGGTTTTGATGGGTAGTTCAGATTAGAATTTGGGTTCTTCTTGGCTTGCATTGAGGTTTGATTGAATGTTTTGGGTCAGGGTGAGAGATTTCTTCTGATTAATGCCTATGTTTTTTTTTTTTGTTGTTGTTAAAATATTCAGGATTTGAGAAGAGTACTAGGGTTAGAATTTCATATTGTGCATAACTTGATTTTTGGTGCATTTATTTTAGGAAAAAAGAAATCCAAAATTTGAGACTTGACCTGCAGAAAAAGAGAACTCAAGGGTGGAAAAACTAAACTTGATTGTTTAAATAGTTAAATCAGCCTATCTAAACCAGTTGAGCCAGAAATATATCCCAATTTTCACTAGTCTGAACCTTTTTTTTTATCTCTTTTCATTTTAACTAAAGAATGATCGACCAGGCAACAGTTTGAGTCAAATCCAGTCCAACCAAACTGTTCAACCTGATTTGTAAAACATTTACAGAAACCTATATAGATCAACAGAAAAATATTGAAAGATACACAACCGACATATCCATAAAGAAAAAAAAAAAAAAAAAGTTGATGATTTGTATCCTAATGATTATTCACCTTTATAGGCTTCTTATTTTAAAGCATGCGATATATAAAATTTGGCTTTTCTATTCGCCTAACAAAACTCATATATTAACACTGAGAAGACAAAGGATCAGCACTCAACACTTGTCATCCATCACCTTTCTTTTAACATTTATCACTAGTTTTAGAAAGCAAAAGCTTAATGCTACACAAAATAAACAATAAGAGCACGTTTGTCTAGCAGCTCTTGCACGGAAAATGCATGGAAAGAGGAAATGCTTCTCTGTGGCATTTAAAATTCCACATTTGGCGAGGCCACTTTTCCTCGAGGGAAACCTGAAAAACGAACTAACTTTTCGGTGATTACAAGGAAAACCATTTCTGATGGGGGAGTTTGTGGGAAATGAAAAAAAAAATCGTGGAAATGGTTTTCCGCAGCGCTACACAAATGTGTCCTAAAAGAAACAAATACCACCAAAACTTGATTCTAAAGAAGCAAAAGATAATCAAAGTGAATACTAACCATATCATAACAGCAGAGGCCACAGACAAACCTACAAAGGCAGCCAAATCAGTAAGAGCCAGCCATGAAAACCCAGTCCAAGCTTCCTTGCAGTTGCCTGCGAGAATATAACCCAATTGCCCAAGTACCAGAACGAACCAAGAGAAGTTGAGAGTAACTGCAGCACCCACCAAACCCATATCTAGCTTTATGATGCAGAACCAACTCAACAACACATGAACAACCAAAGCACCAAACGAAATCCATGCCATGGCCATGACCTTGCTCTGTGCCTGGAGGAATTTCTGTATGGGGAAATTCAATGCAAAGGCAAACAGCTCCGGAAGCATCCATATAGAGAACTTTCCGGCCAAATCTGCAATTTCATCACTTTGACCCAGTAGCTTGAGGATAGGCGTTGCAAAAATGTAGAGAGGGCTCAGTAGTAGAGCAGTAAACAAAAGAATTATCCATGATCTTTGCAAGTAGATGCCAAGCATACTAAGTTTCCCCGCACCAAAGGCCTGCCCACATAGAGTTTCCAAGGCACTTCCCATGCCCATCTGCAAAAAGGACCCCATGATAAAGGGAAAACCTAAGCTTGCTAACAAATACCTATGCAGAGAAGTCACGTAAATGAATCTAAAATGAACTCAACTGAAATCATAAATGCAAATGAACAGCACAAAAGAACCCAAAAAAATTCAAGAACTCACTAATGTTCTCTGAGCTTGAAAGCAAACTCACGCTCAAGATTCAGTTTATGCAACTGTCCATACCATTTATGTAAATATGTTTCTAAACAATATGTGATATCATGGAAAATGATCAATTTAATCAAATCAGACCAAAGAAAAGGCAGTGTGAACTGAAGTTAGAATTTTATGACTTGGAAAGTCAAAATTTATTTGTGTTGCTGTTTCTTCATATCATTTTATCTCTTTCCATATGCACATCAGTTTTGCATAAGTTTAAAAAAGGCCATGACTCTGAGTCAAAGAGCAAGATTTACTTTTAAGTATCAGCCCAGCTAAGTAGGCAGGAAACCAATGGCAATGGCATAGTTGCTAGTGGGGCAAAAGGGTCGCAATTTATTTGCACCAGGAAACCTCCATAGTGACAAGGTTAATTGAGGGAGGATCTCAAAAAATATCCTGTGTCTAGCTGAACCAGTGCAAGTGAGACATGGAGTGGCCAATTCACTCATGGTTGAGTGGTGTTGGCACCTTTGTATCACACTTGCCCAAGGATCGGTCCCTAGGTCTTCAGGTTGATAGTATCACTCCTGGCCAGTGGGCCAACCTAGCCAAATGTAAACAGTGAGACATGTGTTAACATCCATCCCAACACAGAATTCTGTAATGAATAACATCTGGATGGGTAGCATCACATTCCCATCTCCTTCATAGATTCCCACCTTGATAGTGTCTGGCTTCGTCTAGGGCTTACCCTTAAAACCAAGGATGAAGATATAGATCATGATTCATGATACAATTAGTGCAACATGCACTTTGGTGAATTGCGATATCTCAAGTTGGTTACTAAACTGGTGTCATTGGGTCTACAACATGGATGCTAGAGGCCTGAAGCAATCAAATTTGGGATCCATAGATCACTCAAATGCTTTGCAAGTTCTTGCAAATCAGAAAGTTGGATAAAATTGTTCTAGTCATCAAGAAGCCCCTCTTCAATTGTTATTATTATTTAATCTGGACAAAGAATGGAGTTTATATGTAATCAACAAAAAGCTCCTCCAACTAAGAAAATTAATATGAAGCCCATACAATCTAATAATAAACCATGCACAGATATTGGCCCGTAATATCGGTACCCTTCCACTCTAACAATCAACCATGCACATAGGTGGCCAAAATAAGATTCATAATGTGCAACACATGAAGTTGGATAAAGAAATCAATTGAAACAACTGTGGGGAAAGGGACAATATGCTGCAGCATGTCCCACAGAAAGAGACCTCAATTATAACAACAATGAGGACCAAGAGGTAAATGACATGGAACCAGTTGATCAAGAGTATAAAATGCCTCCATATTTTTTGTGGAAATGCCAAGAGAGCCACCTCTTGCCATGGTTGGTGAATGTGAGGAGCTTACATTGGCGGTTTGACAATTACCCGTCAGCATGGAGGAAGAAAAAAGATTTGCGCTAGCACTACAGTTATATATTTCACAATGGACGTGGAAGAATTATTGAAGGGGAAGTGTGATGGCACTACAGTTATATATTACTCGTCTACATGATTGCATATGCAACTTCATTATTGATGGGGAAGTATGATGAATGTTAGGACCTAGCAGGTAGTGGAGAAATTACAATTGCCCGCAGAGAGACATCCTCAACTCCTTTTCAAAAAAAAAAAAAAAGAAACAGAGAGAGACATCCTCGACTCTCTAAAGTTCCTTGGGTTAGTGAGGCATCAATAAGAGACAGGGATCCTAATACCACCCATACATTACTAGAGCTGCCTGGGCTTTATGATGGCTAATATATCATGATGGAAGAACCAACATCCATTATTACATTGAAGTATGAGGGAAGTTGCATACAGCTGGTTTTCACAAAAGCCCTCTACACCATTGTCAAAGAAACCAATTGTTCAGAAAGAAGAACTCATAAAAGAAGGCCAATGCTCCGAAGGACTTAATAGATGCAATGCATAAGTTCAAAGAAGAAAGCAATAAATACAGAAGTTGCATATGCTGTTGTGGCTCAAGAGGTCAAAGAACAAGAAGACGCCATGGAGGCTTCTGCATCTCCAGAAATTAAACAAGTATTGGTGGCGGCGCAACTTTAAGGATTTGAAGATTCCAATCATTCAAAAGTTGGGCCCCCTAAAATCATATTAATTATCACCAGAATTAACAGTATAAAAAACAAGGACCACAAAGCAATGAGTTAAAACGACCACAAAGTACCAGCATCAACATCGACACATCCTGTTTTAGCTGTCGATGGCCAAATTCCCCCCCCAAAAAAAGAAAAAAGGATACAGAGGAGCATATTACTAGTTAAAGCAACTAGTATTAGAAAGTTCCGTGATCATATTAGAGACAGAGGAATCCAGATTTACACCTACAAATCGATCAATAGGGCCAGCCTATGATATCAAACCATGCAAAGTCATGGCACTTCCAAGTATTATCACTGGGCTAATTGGGATTGGGCCTGCAATCTGATTGATCACATGTAAGCATACTTTAACTTTAATTTCACTCCCTTTGCTTTTGTCTTTGTTTTAGTATTTTTTTAATCTCTTCACCATCAGATGAAATAGAAGAAGAAGGAAAGAAGAGAGAGAGAGAGAGAGAGAGAGAGAGAGAGAGAGAGAGAGAGAGAGATGGATGGAAATGGAAACCGTGATTCCGAAGCCGATTCCAGAGACGACTAGGTTTTGGATGCCAACGGCAGCGAGAGCAAGAGTGCCAATGTGACCCGCAAAGGTCTGAGTGACGGACATCATTGAGTATTGAAAGATTGTTGTCAGGATTGCTGGTCCCGCAATGTACCAAAGCACCTTCACCTCCGTCCATGTCTTCCTCAGAATCTCCTCCTCTTCCTCTTCTCCTCCTTGCTTTCCTCCTCCTTTGATTGGTTTTGGTTTTGGTAGCAATGGATCCATTGCTCTCTTGCTCCTCTGCGCCGCTCCCACTTTCCACGCCCTAATCTAACTTGCCCCCTCTCTCTCTCTCTCTCTCTCTCTGATCTCTCTCTTATAACTTGCCCTCTCTCTCTCTCTATGTGATCTCTCTCTCTCTCTCTCTTATATCAGTTAATATCAGACTCTTACCACCCCACACCATTCACTGCACATTTTATGCGGCGGCCCAAGTCCCAACCTCCAATAATTTACGCTCCCAACGTCACCACCAAAAAACATAAAATAAAGACCGGTGGATTCCTTTCAGATGTCGATAGATAGAAACTTCGAAGGATGTTATCAGAGCACATGATGGCCGGCACATTATCTGGCACATGATAATTTTGGTAAGCCTTCAGTCTTTACTTTTGCCAGGTTCGATGATGATCATTTAGATTTTTGAGGTATCCCCAATTGTTCATACATATTTTAATTTTAATTGTCCTTGGATGACATATTATTACCCCACCTCCGTCCTCACCCCACTTTTATTTATATAATAATAATAATAATGTGGATGCAGTTGATATGGTGCATGTGGTATAATACATGTGTGGACAGGATACATTTACTCAACCTAAACTTATTTTTATTAAAGTGGGCCTGAGCCCCTAACGTCATTATTTATATACTTTACCGAAATATCCTACTTACTAGGTTGATAAATCACCAACTGAATTAAACTATGTTGACAAATATAATTAATCCTTTCTCTTTGGTTTTTTTGGGTAGAAGGTTACTAAAGAAGTTAAAATGTCTTTGTATGCTTGGATCATTGCTAATATTTAAAGGATTATTGTACATACTCGACAATTAGAAAGTAAAATCATTTCCTGGGATATGACCTGCCAATGCCCATTCCTACTCATATTTCTATCCAAAATTGTTGCAAGGGGTCATTAATGTATTAATCCGTGCTACAGGAGCTCTATAAGAAATATTAGCAAGTGACATGAGGTGATTAGTGATAAAAATAGAAAGCAATTAAGCAGGTCGTCGACTGCTGCTAGTATATGGGGGGAGCTAACTTATCCACGGTGGTGGTCCATGCACCGTCCATCATTTTGAACAAATGGAAAAGAAAGCAACGTCTCATGAGGACATGAGGTTGGCATGTGTTTATTGCCCGCATCCTCTCATTAAAGTATAGCAATCTTCCACACTTTGCGTGGACTACTGCAATTCACCCCTTTGGATGTACGATTTTTTTTTACTTATCTCTTACCTCTTAAAAGGAAACAATTTTATTGCACAATTATTACTTATTTATGTCTTACCTTTTAAAGGATGTCATTTTAGTACTCTAAATCATCTTCTTGTCTTAAAGGTAGGCCTCATGTTTACAATCTCAAAAAAAAGGTAGCCCCACTTTCTAATTCTTAAAAGTGGGTCACGTGGTTACAATCACAAAAGGTGGGCCATATTATAATTTTATAATGACAGTACCGAATTAAAAATCCTATGAATGTGGCCCTATCTTCTAATTTATAAAGGTGTGCATCATGTTATAATTTCTAAAGGTGGGTCCCATGTCTACGATTACAAAAAAAGTGGCTCCATTTTATAATTCTTTAAGGTGGGTCATATGGTCGTAGACACAAACGGTGGAACCACATAGTAAATCCTATTAATGTGGGCCCACATTATGAATCTTATGAATGTAGCCTCATGTTTAGATTTCTAAAGGTGGGTACCATATTGTCATATTTTAAAGGTGGGTATCGTGTTTACAATTATAAAAAATATATATATATGGCCCCCACATTATAATTCCTATAAGATGGGCCCACATTGTAAATCTTATGAAAGTACTGCCCCCATGTTCAAATTTATAAAGGTGAGCACCACATTATAATTTCTAAAGGTGAGCCATGTGTCCACAATCACAAAAAATGTGGCTCTACTTTGTCATTCATAAATGTTGGTCACATGGTCACAACCACAAAAGGTGGACCCACATTATAAATCCTATTAATGTGGGGCCCATATTCTAATTTCTAAATGTGGTACTATGTTGTAATTTCTAAAGGTGTGTCACATATTTACATTCACAAAAGGTGGCCCCATATTAAAATTCCTATAAAGGTGGGCCCGCATTATAAATCCTATGAAAATGGGTTCCAAGTTTTAATTTTTAAAGGTGGATACCACATTGTAATTACTACAACTGGGTCCCATATACGATAATAATAGAGCAGCATAAATAATAAAAGGTGGGTCTCAAATTATAAATCATACATCCGCTCCTTATATCAAAATTTTTATAATGTTAATAAACAAGTTTGGTACAGCATATTCTTAGTAGATTAATTTAATATAATGATGTCAAACAAGTTCCACAAAATATAGCCTTAGCACAATATGATCTCAGCACAACCTGATCCGAGTACAAAATTGGGAACAACATAAGAAAGATGCCAAACGGGCCTTACCTGCTAATTATCGAAACCATTAAAATTGAATGTTATTTAGTCAGTGGTATATTCTCTCATTTTACTTTAATAGGAGTCGACCATACCATAAGATTAAACATATAATTAAAAATATCAAGAGTATGCTAAATTATCAGTTATTTACGATGGACCTAACTTCTTTTAAATTAAAACTTGAGAATATACCACCGGAGGGGGTGACATTAAATTCAAACATTTCGGCTTATCAAAAGGTGGGCTAGACAGTGGAGTTCCACAAATTCTACCTATGACAAGCGTGCGGGACACTGCTTTGAGGTCGGGGTGTAAATCGGGCCGTGACGTGCCGACATGGCCCGCTTTGAGGCCGGCCCAGTCGTGTCTAGGCCGTGTCATGCCCACCCCATATGCCTTTCTTATTTTTTTTATATAAATCAAAAGAGGTTTTATGGACTTTTAGGGGTCTCACCTTGAAATAAAGTTGAAACTCTTAAAATAAATGTACAAATATTGATGCTAATTTACAAATAAAAAACAAAGATTTTATACATAAAAAAAACATGTATTTTTTATATAAAATGTCATATAAGGCCTGGTGGGTGGTGCCACAGCTTAGGCACCTTGGTCCAGCATAGCCCACGCCGTTGGTTGTGCAGGGCTGGCACGGTCAATATGGTCAATGAGTCGTGCCGGCCCACAACACAGTTTTTTTGGTGGAGGCACAACTCGACCCAATCTATACCCCTAGTTTGAGGATTTGGACTCTGTATTTATGCCCTTCGAACAAAAGAGAAAGGGGGCCAAAAAAAAAAAAGCACACACTTTATGGTAGGTTAGGGCAACTGGACAACTCACCACCCTAGAAAGGAATTTTTATCACCGAGTATTTGTATAGCGGAAGATTTCTCGTATTATGGTTGGGAATATGTGGGGTAAAAACAAAACATGTGGGGTGTTTGTAAAATAATTCATTTGGGCAAGAATAATTTCTATAAGCCTAGGAGAGAAAGGCGGGTAAAATTCTTCAGTGGCCCCAGTGTGGTAGTACAGTTTCAAACCCACAACCTCTGGGTGCAAATTGTGGTCCTAGGCCAACTAAGCTAACCCTCAGGGTGCCCATGCAAACCATGGTCCTAGGCCAACGGAGCTAACCCTCCAAGTGCAAACCGTAGTCTAGCACAGCCTTTAAATCTTTTGTGTTAATTTTAAAATTTTCGTTGCTTAACAAGTATATCCAAAAGAAGCTAAACCCTCTTTAAGAACATTTTGGTCCTCCAATCTATTTTGACATGGGAGACGTTTGTTAAGTAAAGGAAGTCCCAAGCAAAGCCCATTTGATTCTTATTTGAAGGGTGCAGGCCCAAATAGGTAGTTGGATTTGGAAACAAATCCAAGATTTTTATGTGGATTTTGGAGAATTTGCATGTGGATTTTTTAAGCGGATCCAAGTCCTGCAAGGTGACTGCCCCCAAAAGCTTATACTTGGGTGTGCCCCTATCCCAGGGGCTTCTTCTTTCCTTTTTTTCCAAGAATTCCTTATTGGAATCTCTTTTAACACAACTAGCAACAAACGCCTGTGCTGAGCCCAGGCCAAAACAAAGATATAGTAAATTATTATAATAATTAAAACTATAAAAGAAGAATCCACTATTATTATTATTTTTAAGAATCATTAGAAGAAAATAAAGTGGAAAAGGATCTTAAGATTTTATGGTAAAAGAAAGAAATTATCGTGAAAAATAATAATGAGAATCTTGTAATATCACACCTATAAGATCTTTGTAAATTGAAAAAATGCATGGGTTGAAAGTCCGCACTAAAAAGAGAAAATTCTGGATGGAAGCAAAAAGAAAAAATGATACCATTCGAAGAAGGTAAAAAAATGAGAATAAAAAATGCATCCATTTTCCTACAAACACATCAATACCTAGTTGTGACTCAGTCTGTTAGGTACATCGTGTGGAGTGTGAGTGTGGCTGAGATGAGTCCCTTGAAAAGAAAAAAAATAATGAAGTAAAATAAATAAATAAAGGAAATCAATCCTTTAATTAGTTTTCACTTTCCTATAAAGAAATATGATACAAATCAATCCAAAGATGCCATCATTCTTTGGAGCATCTCGGTGTAGATGAATTGATCCCGAAATTAAGAAAAAGAAAAATGTATTATTATTTTTGTATACATCTGAACCATGGATCTTGAACACAAAGTGACTTACATACCGGTAAACAAACATTCACAAAAAAACCTAATCAATTCCATCATAAGATTTTATCAAAGCAAACTTGTAGGCTCCTTTCCCACTCACCAGACCCACACCAATGCCCCAAAACACTACGGACTCGTTTTGAGCCTATTTACCATCAGAACACACCTGCTTGAACCTGCAAGTCAAATCCACATCCAACCAGACACTTAAGAGAAAGAGACGTGTAGAATCATTTTATTCTACATCAATGTCCTATATTTATTTTATATAAAAAAAAAAAAAAAAAAAAACTAGATCCAAGGAGAAAAGGAAAGAAATGAAAAAAAGAAAAAACTAATAGAGCAAAGATAATAATTGATTGTAAAAAAATTCAAATTGAATTGTTTAATGATAATATCAACTGAGATAAAGGTCCCTCCATGGGATCTATACCTGGTGCAAGATAACGATAAAGATAGCAATTTAATTGCTTTCATCAATGTTGAGGCTCTGGATTTTACATGAATGTTGAAGCATCAAAACTAACCTCATTGCAAATGTGCAATAAGTTTGACATGGATAATATATTGAAATATCAAATCTAAATACTGTGTCAAGTGTCTTTGAAGAACACATATTTGTGATGAGTGGAGAAATGGCATGCGTGATATTTATATTGAGGGAGAGAGATCATAGGGAAGATTTGATTTTATTCACAATAGAGAGATTATAGGTATTAATGGGAGAGATTTGATTTTAATCTCATTCATGTGAATTAGATGAGATTGCTCAAATTCTTTTTTATTAGATGAGATTGAATGGAATTTTTTGAATTTAAAGGTTTGGATTTGATTCACAAAATCGTTGAAGAGATTACTTGGATGGAAATTCTTTTTGTAGTAAGGTGGATGGATAGATATTAGGAAATGATGGAGATTTGTAGGAAAGTATTTCGGTATGATTGGAAACCGAAGGGTGGAATAGAAGGGCGTGATTGGTTTTTATAAAAGTAATTTAGTGGATTCAAATGATTTTGTTTGAGTTTTTTAATAGCTTTCTAGTTTAGCAGTCTAGGGATGGGCCCAAAGGTGATGTGGCAAATTTAGACAGTCTGGGCCCTTATAAAAATAATTTTTATTTTATTAAAATTAGATATATTTTATTTTATATTAGTAGAAATAATTGAAGAGAAAAAAAAGGCATTAAAATCTTACACCTATTGATGAAAAAAGGTGCCTATGATATAAAATTTGCGTTAAAAAGAAAGATAGACAATTAAAAACCCTACCAATATAAGTTGTGCCAGGATATAAAAACTGCATTAAAAAAATTCTGACAGATGGAAAAAACCTTACCCATCTAAGTTGATCCAAATCTTAATAAGAGCTGACAAATAATTAAATTAAATGGTTAATCTAAAAATGAGATTCCCTCCGTTTCAAAAAATGAATGTAAGTTATTTAAAATCAATTGCAAACATAAGAATCATTTAGTGAACAAGTTAATGGCCATCTACAATCTGGTGGGTTCGATGGAGGGATGGCCCCATGTAAATGCAACAAGCGCAAGGTTTGACAAGTTGTTTGGCTATTATAGAGCTTTTTTTTTTAACGTATGGTAAGGGTTATAGGATCTTCGTTATGATCTTTATCTAGTATGTCCCACTTCAAAGTGTGTATTGGTCAACTTTTATGAAATGGGCTTGATAAAAAAGGATTGATAGATGGTTAAACATTTTATCCGGTGAGATTCAAGCATATTTTAAAGGATTAACATCAAAGACCTCACTTTCAGAAATTGGCTTCCTTACATGCTATGTGGGCCCATTGCATCACTCGCAAAATCGTTTTTGGTTTGTGGATAGGGTAAGGTTTGGGGAGAGAATTCCGTTTTTGGATAGGAAGGAGATTTTATTGCAATATAAAGAGATTTTAGGGGATATCGATTGAGAGACTTTAGGAGATAGAAGATATGGATAATAATATTTTTTAAGAAAAAAATAGTGAAATGTGATAACATGGCTCCTTAAATCACTCCAAGTTTTTTATGTATATTTATTTAAAAGGAGAACTCCTGACACCCCTCAAAGCCCTACCTCACTATTTGCTTTAATATAGAGTAGAATGTACGGGGCACGTTAAAATCTTAATTTGATAGAAATATAAATTTGAAATAGAGAACCGAAAGAGATCTAACTTTGGATGGATTGGAACGGAGATACTGTAGGAAAGGCTTTTGGATGATTATAATGCAGCAACCCTCTAAAGCCAATTTAAAAAAAGATTTGCAAATTTCTTTATTTTCTCTTTTTTTAGAACATATTTTAAGGTAAGAAAGTCCTTAACAAGTCAGGTACGAAGTCTATGACTTAGACCGATGCACTCCCTGAAATGGTAAATTTAATTCCTTTCAAATTATAGTCCCGAGGTAACATGTGCCCCGTTGCATCACCCTTTCACTTCTTCCATAATATAATTATCGATAAATAATTAAATTAGTGAGAACACACTGCCCTCTGCTGTAGTAACCACCATGTGCATCATCCGATAATAAAATCATTGTTAAATTTAACTGCAGGGCATGTTTGTTTTTTAAATAATACATATGTTTTTCCAATTCAATACATTTATAATGCGAAAATTTCTCCCAAGAGATATCCACGTGTGAACATTCTGATCAAAATGTTCTATAGGTGGGGGCCATCAATAAATAATCGGGGCACCCTGAATTTCAAGCCGCCAACAATTAGACATGACAATGGGCCGGGCCGGGCCGGATTTGGGCATGGGTTGTCCAATCTCATCTCGAATATTGAGCGGGCTTGCTGGAGGTTGTCCAATTCCAGTCCTAAATTGAGCGGGCCTATGTCAAATCTCATCTTGTGCGGGCTCGGATTGTGCCTAAGCCAGGCCTGTGCTTTAGCACGATCTTGAACATATGATCAACATTCTATAATTATTTATATACATTCACTGAACTTTAAACCCAGCCACTATTATATATATTGGTTTCTTTCCGCTAGAATTTTACCTCTCACGGCTTGCACGAAACTGCTTGTTTCTAAAGCTTTCCAACAATAGTAGTACAACAACAACAATAAGAACAATGACAACAATTGAATAATAATGTTCATTGCTACTCTTTGTGTAGTTCATGGTTTTTTTTCCAATCATGCAGTTGCAAAATTGCTATCACTATTTTTATTGTTATATCAGTTGTTCTAGTTAGCACTTTAATACAAAATTCCCTTCATCTTAAATTTTTTTTTTTTTTTAAATCAACCTCCTTTCTCCACTAAAAGAAAAAATTTACTCTAATTTTCTATAAAGAAAGTAAAAAATACTCAATGCCTAAAATACCACAATAACCTCATAATATTTTATTATCTTCTAATTTAGAGCTTTTTGTGTATACCCCCTAAGATTTGTAGGATTTGTAAATAGGCCCATGAGGTTTTAGTATTTGTAAATAGGCCCATACCTTTTCTTTTTAATGCCTTTCATGTCTCTAAAATCAATATTCCTAACAAGAATGACAAGAATGGGAAACTACAATAAGATTTTTGTTGGATTTTTAAATAAATGACAACTTTGCCCTTACATTCATTATTTTATCTTTAGTCCTAATAGTTTCTCTCGATAACTCTGTCATGCACATGACCAGGGGTGGGCCCTGGTCTAAGGCAAGGCCTAGGGACTGAATCCCCTACCCATATCTAAAAAGAGTTTAAAATTCCCTCCTCCCCTTGCAAATGTTAAAAATTATAATGGTTTTATTTTTTTTTTTCCTTTGCCCCCTTTTCCCAATATTTCTTTTACATAGAGCCAAACACCACCCCCTTACAAATTCTAAAAATTAATATATTTTTTCACATTTACCCATTCCCTCAATTTTTATACACCCCGACACATGAAGCATAATCACCTACACATGAAACATAATCATGTATTTTGAGACTTTCATCGATCAAACTGTGGGACATGTATGGATTGGATAAATTATAATAAATTATAAGTACATGTGTTGATTGTTGTCATAATTGGATTTATTAAAATGAATCCTGTATTGTTTTTTTAAAAAAAATGACTTATGTAGTGTTATTCTCTCCTAATAAGTGTAACCGTTAACGTTACATATTTAGCCAAAAAAATTAAGTCCAAACTTTTTAAATTTGCATGTAAGAGGTAAAAGGGATGCCCAGTAGTGTCATCTCTCTCTCGCACTAAAAAAATCTCTATAGTTGGAAGACTATCGGTTCTGGAGCCACGATAGTTGTTACTATTTTACATGTAAAATTACCAAACGGCCCGCCCTTGGAGCCAGTCCGTCCGATGAACCCTTGGAACGAGTTTGCATAGCTTCTCTCCATCTCTCGGTCTCTCGTCATCTCCATTTGAGTAGAGCCTCTCTCTCTTTCTCTCCTTCTCTCTTCATCTCGATCTCAGGTACGCCCTTTCGCCTCTCTCTCTCTCTCTCTCTCTCTCTCTCATCTGATACTTCTCTAAGTCCGTCTCGCCCCATCTCTGCATATCCCTATTTCTCATCTCTCTCATCTTCAACTCATGTGAATCCGTCTTTCTGCAAATCTACCTATCTATCTCCCATTTATTAGAAGTAAATAAACAGACATCTGCATTTAGAGGGTTTTGGAAAGCAGGTTGAATATTGTAGACAAGGTGTTTGATGAAATTGGCTGTCTTTTCCTGTTTCACAATAGAGCCCAACTCACGCAACCTCCACAGAATATACATTCTACCAACTAACTAGCTGAACAAAGCCAATGGTCCCTCTCTCTCAACTATGCTACAAGGACATGCCACTCAGAAAATCCTCAGATTTGAAAACATGTGATTATAGTTCATTTCTACAGAAAATGCACCTATTTCATTTTTTTTTTTCCTGTTTGGATTATTTGTTCCCATGAGCAATTTGAAATAGACTTTTGTTATTTTGCTCTTTCTTGTGAACATCTGCTTTGTATTGTGTGATAGATTAAATTACCGAACATGCTGCCAATTGCCGCACATCCTTGTCATTTAATTAAGTTGTCCTTGGAATGAGCTTTTATTGTTGAAGCAGTGTGCCACTTATCCACCCCTCAGTTGTATGTCTCAGGCACATTCATTTGCTGCATCAGCTAATTCTTGAAAGCACAGCACAAAGGGCCATTTTGCTTGCATATAGAATACATAGGAATTCATGGTCAAATTAGTTTTGTCAAAGGATTATTAAAGAGGTTAGAGGCAAAGGATATGTGGTGAGGGGTAAAAGATATGAGGTAACGATGTAGATGGGACCATGGCTTTGCTAGAATTTGAATTACTACAGTAATGGCTGGGTATTTATTTCCCATCTTCCCTTGATTCAACTTCCATTGAAGGGGAGATTATTTGATGGTCATTTTTGGATATACACATTTGATTGTTCATTTTTAACCACTTATATAAATGTGATCCTACAAATCCGATTACACGAAATAAATAGGCCAAAAGGAAGGATTTGAATATGCTAGTGTTGCATGTTGTGTAGCTCTACATGCTCATTATGTGGTCTTTTTCTCTCCCCTAGGTTGGAACAGTGGCAGGGGAGTGATACTCTTAATGTATGTGATGACCAGGGATCGATCCATGGTCTTTCTCTTGTGATACCAAAGTGCCTAGCTATTGAAGCATCAGTGGTTTGGCTGTGTGGTCATTTACTCATTATTGCGGTATTCCAATATTACCATGGCTTGTGTTTCTATCATTTGTGAATCTCTGAATTTTAACTGCTGACATCTATCTGACTTTGGTTTGACCACCCACTCTATGTTGGATCGATAAATTTTGTTACATGTGTTTAAATGAAGGAGGTGCATGAGAATGATACGAGGTGAGAGATGAAGGATACAAGTTAACGATATAGATGGGACCTCCACTTTCCAAGGATTAACATTACTAGGGTGATGGCTGGGTATTTATTTTTCATCCTCCCTTGATTCCATTTCCACTAAAGGGACCGCAAGGTTGTTTGATGATCCTTGATCTTTGGATATTTGGTAATATGCTTTAAAATTAACAAACCAATAGTGTCAATATTGATAATATTACCAAATACTGCTCAACTTGCATGTTGCAACCTATGGTCACAATTACATGAGGTTTGAGTTATGTGAACTCCTTGTTTTCTCATGGTATTTAAAGGATAATAGATATTTATGTGAACTCCTTATCCTCATTTCACATTTCCATGTCTGTATCTGTATCTGGCAGTGTAGTCACTAGGAAGCACTTTTATGCCTGTAATCAGTAGACAGTAACATGAGTTTATCATGGTTTCCGTCATCATTTTAAGTCCATATTAGTCGGGGAAAAAAAAAAACATAAACCCATATTTGATTTTGGACCGAGTCACATATATTAATTTGTGGTGTTCACTAGGATGTTTTTGGAATGACTTTTGTTCATATTGTTTTGGAATGAGTTATACACATTGGGTTGTTTTTTTATGTTAACTTATATGGTTGTTTTCTTCACTCACAACATGGACAGGCAAGATCTTTTGATACTATTAACTTCTGCTGTTACAGCAGGGCGTGTTTTATGGTATTGTTACCAGTATCTAATCGAAGATGAAGTTCATGATTTATTTCAAGGAGATATTGATCGGACACCCCCATAAATGTCTTAACGTATTTAGAACGAGCATTGGTTGTTTCATTGTATTAGCTGGTGAGCTAAGGTGTAGGGACCTTCTAAGAGACTGCCGTACAGTGAGTGTGGAAGAGCAGTTGTCTATATTATAATTAATTGTTGGCCACAGTGAAAGAAATCGAATAATGGAGAACTAGTTTCAACATTCAAGGAAAACAACCGACTTCGACTCGACATTGGATGCAATAATAAAACTCGCTTCGTATTATGTGAAGCAATTAGAAGGAGAGTGTCCACCTGAGGTTGTGAATAATCCTGTGTTCTACCATTTTCCCAGGTAACATTTTGAAAATGCATCAAATATGATACCATATACTATGCTTTTTTTAGCCAACCATGCACTATATTTTGATGCATGTCATATTTGTTTATAGGATTGTATCGGAGCAGTAGACAAGGCACGTATCCCCTCATGGGTTAGACATGAAGATCAAGTCTATTGTCGCAATAGAGATGGTTGATTATCACAAAACGTGATGGTCATTGTATCATTTGATATGCGTTTCTAATATTTTGATGCATGTCATATTTGTTTATAGGATTGTATCGGAGCAATAGACAAGGCACGTATCCCCGCATGGGTTAGGCATGAAGATCAAGTCTATTGTCGCAATAGAGATGGTTGATTATCACAAAACGTGATGGTCATTGTATCATTTGATATGCGTTTCTAATATGTTTTTATTAGATGAGTGGGATCAGCCGCAGATTCCAGGGTTCTTCAGGATTCAATTTGGAGATGGCCCCATAACAGGTTATGTGTTCTAACCGGTACGATACTCTAAGCCCTTTGCTATCGAATGCATAAAGCTTAGTGCATTGAAGGCCTAACAAGAATGTCCTAAAATTGTCCGGTAGGAAAATATTACCTCGTAGATGCCGATTATGAGAACACGCGTGGTTTTTGGTACCCGCTGTGTTCTCTATCACTGAAAAAAAGGGTCAACAACGCAGGTTCCTAGAACTAAAGACGAACTGTTCAACTTGCTACACAACTTTATCCGACGTTGGAATACTGAGGACGAATTATTCCGAGAGGCATTGAATGAGATAATGGAAGAGTATGCTTTGGTTGATGAACGAGATCACAATGGAGGAGGGGACAATGTGTTGGTCCTAATGATGCGGATTGGCAATTCATGACCAATTTGAGAGAACAATTGGGAATTGGCTAAAGATATGTGGTAAGCTAGCGGGAGGGAGTGATTGATATGGTCCTACTTACATCAATGCTTGTAGTGTTTATATTTATGTTGTCTATTATTGATGATCTTTTGAGAATAGTTAACGATGATTAATGGACTAGTTGTGATGTCTAATGTGTGATATATTATGCTATTTATGTGCTTTATGTATGGAGTTGATTTATTGAATTTCGGTGGGACACTAGATTGTTGATATGTAGTGTTTAACCATGTACATGTACTAAAAAGGTCGGAAAAAAAAAATCTTGAATTGCCCTTCCATTAGTGTTTGTTAAGGATAGACTCGGTCAAAATTTCATAAAGTTTTTCGAAATTAGAAAAGTATTTGTTTGTCATTATTTTTTAAATTTCCCATCCAGTAATGTTTGTCATTAGTGTTTTTTTTTTTTTTTTTTGGATTTTGATCTTCTTATCAAATGTAGGTTTGAAGAAATCATCTTTGATTCCACTGTGCCAGCCAAATTTGCGGCGCCAAGAAATTTGTCAGAGAAGCATTCCTTTCCGGTTATCAAACTTGTCCTGTGTATTATATGCAAACGGGCCCTTAACGAATAAAGTAAATGAAATAGAACAAAGGAAACGCTTTTCTTAATTTGCTGATAGACGCTGACAAACTAAATCAAATCCCCAACAAGAACGAAAACAAGAGAAGATAGAGAAATAATGAGAAAGAAACCATCAAGTTAATATGCGGAGCAGAGGATTAATTAAACATAGACAATGCTAGCATCGTGGGGCCCTCGTGTGTAGTTGGACCATTGGATCAGTCCAATCCCCGCTTTAGTTGCATTGGTTAAATATCAATCCCATTTTCAGGAGGTTTGATCCAGTGGCCTAACTTCAGATACGTGCACCCGATGCTAGATAAAAGTGTAGCCTCTAATTTTATTCATTCAATAAAAGTGATAATTTTGATTCTAGAAACCCAAAAGGCCCACAAAAAAAAATATGAGAGGAAAAAAAAAAAAAAGACACTGCAAAATGATCCAATTATTCCTCCAATAAATTATCACTTATCAGACTCTGCATTAATTGAACAGTAGCTAATGTCATTCTAATTTTCAGAAAAATATAGATATTGTAAATAGATAGATAGAAAAGGTGGAAAGAGAGATTGAGAGATGTACTAATCACGGGTGTGCATGTAAAGATAGGATTCTATGTATGTTAGAAAGGGGGAAGATGGGAGTCCATAAATAGGGAAAGTATTTTAGTAGAAAGTGGAGGGAGAGTGTCAACAGTAGTAGAAATCGAAAATGACTTTTGGTCAAAATTAAAAAATAAAGTCAAAATTAGATCTAAAACCTTCCAACTTAATATATTATAATGAAAAAAAATATAAATAAAATTAAAAACGAAAATGTCACTCAAACAAAAATGATGTCAAATTTAAGAATTATTCAATAAGAAGACAGAGAAAATCGAATCCTTTGTGTCAATGAAAGGGGAAAAAGTGAGAAATTAGGAAAAAGAGAGGGAGAAAGAAAACGGAGAGATCTCGGAGTTTTGAAATGACAGAGATCGGGTTGAGTTCACACGCCTTGTAACTTACAAAGCAAAAATGGATAATGGGTGCTTCGAGGTCATGAAGATATTAGTAAGAGCGAAAAATAAAGTTTCTTTTAGAAATAATGACAATAAGATTTGTCAATGTTCAAGCCACCTGTGTCGGTCTGAGGTACGTATCTTGTTGTTCCTTAGTCCCTGTAACTGATTAATTATCTTGTCATTCAAGTCAAATAGTGTAATAATTATATACATTTGACTAAAGTATTCAGTCTAGTATCTTCAAGGCAGACGTTTAACCAAAATAGTTCTTTTATGTCATACATTCACTAGTAAGGTAATCTGTCTATTTAATTTTTCTCTACTTTTATGCTTTGTGCACGTAAAGTTATACATAGATGATATGGCTGCTAATAATGTGATTCTGGCCTAATAATGACTTGTTAACCACCACTTTTTTTTAAAAAACATTTACATTTGACAAGTAACCGACATGCGAGTGGTTCTTACTACGTCCACACATGTATGGGCCCAACACTTGCTCCTCATTGTCATAATATCTTTGATACAAATTAATCTTATCCAAAATAGGCTATTCGCTTAGGCGTATGAATGTGAATGGACATTCATATATCGGATTATAAAATGAGTACTCACCTCCTTTTGAATCCTATTTATAATTGGGTTTGAATTAGTTCGGTCTGACCCAAAAACCCTAATACTCAAGTGATATGTATGAAAAAATGAAATATATATAGACATAATCTATGTTTTGGTTGGTATATATTAAAATTCCTCTGCTAACCTATATTTATCAAAATCACGTGGTAGTAGAGAAGGTATAAATACTTTTCAATACTCTCCAATAAGTGAAAATTGGTCGACACATTTGAAAGCCGGATAGATTTGAACTCGCAACCGATTAACTTTAATTCCATATCAAATTTGTTTTGCTAATCAATTATGCTAAAACCTCGAAGCGTTAGTCGAGGCCGTGTAAATATTAATAAATTATTGATGGGCAGGCAATCATTATAACAAAGGATCAATCTTTTTTGTTACTGATCAGGTGGAAGCCCTCGTCGCCAGTGGGTTTCAATTCTCTATAAATGGACATGATATAACTTTATACATACATGTAACTCTCCTGTATGCACGGTACCGTTGATGGCATGAAATGTCTTAAAATCTGAACCATCCATCTGGTCGCCAGTCAAAAGAAAGATGTTATGGGCGTGATGGATCAGAAAATTTGAGAATCTGTCCGGTCCTTTTTATTGTCTCTGTTTTCAAATGTTAGCAGCTTTCCCAAGTTCCCAACAGGCGAAACGTCGCCACGCCGGGCAGGCACAAGGAATAAGAATATGATTTCTGTCATTGTCTTTCTCTTTTTCTTTCTTCACCTTCTGATTCTCGTTCTGGGCGGGATAGAAAGACAAATTTCCAATAGAGATCCAACGGTTAGGATTTTCATGATTTTAATTGGTGAAGGCCCACCAAATGGACCATCTCTAGTTCGTATCCTCGTCTTAAAATAGTTGGCGTTATCATCTGTGTTTTTGTCTCCACTCTCCACCCTCTTCTATCAGATTGCCGGGAAAGGACCGCCTTAGAAAATAATATCTCTCTCTCTCTCTCTCTCACACACACACACACACACAGCTACGTAAGATCTCTTTCCTTTCATCAAATAAGAAAGAAACCAACGTTGTTCAAGCAAGCTATGGAGGAAGAACTAGAAGATGGAGTGAGAGTGAGGAGCTTTAGGTATGAAGATTACAACAACAGGAGGGCGTTCTTAAGGAGTTACCCTCTTAATTGGGAAGGAGAAGAAGATGAGGAGGAGGCCATGGTGAAAAGCTCAAAGGTAGGAACGAGAGGTGCCGTCAAAGGCATCTTTCTCTCTGTATTTCAGTGGAGTGGTGGGAAGGTCTTGCTGCTGAGGAAGGTCAAGCACAAGGTGGCCTACTATCTGGTTGCTTGCCACCCTTTTGGTTTCAAATCCACCTCTTCCTTGCTCTCTGTGTAATGCTTCAGACCGTTTACTTTTCTTTCGTTTTTGTTTACTATCCTAGTGTTTGATGGGTTTAATATGGATAAATCTAAAAGTGTGTTACAATGGGTTCATATGGTTCGTGTCAATTTTATGTAAGATCTTTATAAGTGGGTGTATTTTACTTTGCCCTTGTCGATATGATGATCCCTAGCTATATATGTTCTATGATGTAATTGGGTTTTTCTTTGTTTCTCCATCCTTTTCAGCCGTGTGGGTGTATCTTTATCATTCTTTTCTTTTTCTTTTTTTTTTTATGATTAATTTATATGTTATGAAGTGTGGAACCATTTTAATTTCATAAATGGGTTGATGATTATTGTTTGTTACATTTTTCATATTTTGAGTTTTTGGCCTAGAAATTAGTAAATACTTGGGCTTCATTTTCCTCCCTTTGATGTGCCGATTAGTGGGTTGATGGATTTGGAACATACCTTTTCACTTGCTGAAAATCTATGAACAAGCAATTAAAAGGTGTTCTATGGATTTGGAACGATTATTGTTCCTTCTTTCCTTTAAAATGTTATTTATCTTTACAAGTTAATTTGCAGTACTTTCTTCTTTTTTTTTTTTAATGCTCGTGAATTATTATTACTATTATTATGCTCTAAGTATACATTCCCCTACATCTGCCCAAGTCCCAATCCAATATCGTCAGTTGCATCCTTGGAGTGAGATGCCTCACCATTTAGGCTATACGAATGGATTGTCGTTGGGGATGGATCTTTGGCTTGTATTCTTTTGGTTGTGTTGGCGTTTTTGTTTATATTTTCAACCTCTTCGATGGTATCAATGGCCCGCTTCTTGGTTTCATTTGTGTGGTGCTCGCTTGATGAGAAAGATGCCAATGGGTCGAGTTTGGTGAAGATTATACTAAACCCATACCCACCCAGATTCAAACCTAACTTGCCCCACCCGCCAATCTGAAATATTAATATTAAATATTGAAATAATTCAAAATCTAAATATAATTTCATGACTAAGCATGTAAATTGGTGATAAACAGGAGAATGACTGAATTGAGTCATGGTAGTCAAATAATCAAACTCTCTCTCTCTCTACCCAAACTCTAAGCACCTCCCATGCTGTACAGAGAAATGTACGACCCTTTTTTAGTTCAGACCAGTGTTTTTATTTTAATCCTAGTCGATCACTCGATCACTATCAGGATCTTTAGAATTCGGTTGTCCCGTATGCACTTTGTAACCAGTAAGTATATATGTTTTTAACCCATTTTGGTTGCAAAGAAAGAAGGCATCAATAATTACAGCTAGCTAACTCAAAACTATCCGAATTAAGGTCCGAAACCTCCTCATGTACAAATCACACATCAAGCACGAATCCTCCTCGTGTAATTTTTTTTTTTTTTTTGGCAAAATAAGCCCGTTCATGGATACACAATGTCTAATGACAGGTCAGAAGATCTTAGCCCTTCAATTTTTTAAGAACCCTGGATTAGCCACATACCACTCGTACCACTTTGCCCCCAGTAGATTGTTTTCTTCCCTCCCTTCTGAATTGGCACAAGGACAATTTCACACTCATATCACCTTTATGGCGCACTTAGATGCATGCAAATTACCGTGGTGGAAAGTCTCATCATAAATATTCAGATAAGTGTTTTTTGAACATGATCTATAATCGTAACCATCTAATAAAGGGCCAAAGAATGTAACATTTAAATACACTTTCAGAACCATCAATTAAATTTTGAGGCCCTTAATTAGATAGTGATAATTACAGATAGTTCCCATCTCGGGCACATCCAATAATCCATGATGAGGCCTTCTTGCTCAGTGATTTTAGTGGATTCAGGTGAGGTCCACATGATCTAAATAGAGTGAAAGATGAGGAGTGGCCCGCCCGATATGTCTCCACAGAAAGAGGGACAGGAGAACGTCAATTGGATTGTTTTTTTTTTTTTAAATATGGTGGTGGGGATGCATCCTCTTCTATTCAAAATGAGGTTTGCAAAACTCAGGAGGCCCTTTACAAAGCAACTGAGAAGACTGCCCACCTGAGATTTTCAGAAATGGTGAGAATCTCCTGTATGCCAACCATACCAGATTCCAATCCATTCTCTTTGCAACCTAAGAAAGAGAATTCCTTGTATTATTGTATAGGATAAGGTGACTCTATAATTTATTCGCTGAAACTTAAAGTCGGGACAAGATTCTGTCCAAGGTTAAATTCAAATGAGATGTTCCTGCCTAGCGATGGAGAGCCCTCCAAATCCATATATTCAACAATTCAAATCTTGTCAAACCTTACACCTTTGGCTGTTTGCTTTCCACAGCCTCAACTTGCTGCCAGCGACAACCGTTCTGTTTAGGGCGGTTGATGGATTTGCCCAGATGGGCATGTTTGTGCCCGGCCTTTCAGTAACAAACACTTAAGAGGCAAAAGCTCCAAAAATTACAATATCTATGGGGTTGGTTTCAAAATGAAATTATACGCCTCTCATCCCTTGCCTACTTAGGCACGATCCCAAGCGCGCAAAATGAACATAATTTTCTAAAGCAAACCAAATTTTTTGTTGTACCTAAAGCTACTTAGAGTTTGGGCTGCTCTGTTTTGCAGAGAGAGAGAGAGTCGGTTCGAGCAGTATTTAGTATTTACACCCATCAATGATATCAGCGATTCAGCTGTCTACAGAATAAATATATATATATATATATATACACTGAGCCTTGGTGTGAACAGCCTCATGTCGCAAGTGCAGCCGAGTCCAAGTGTGTGCTACTCCCTGTGGTTTACACAGTTCGATGGTTGACAAGTCAAGGCACTTTCGGTGGTTTTTATTTTCTTTTTACGACCCAGCCAAAGGGCCAGGACCCATGAGAGTCCGCACACATGTAGGCAAGAAGAACTACACAAATAAATAAGAAAAAAGATGGCCTACTCAGAACTTTGAACCCAGGCAGGCAGCTGTGTGAGAAGTGAGAACTGCTCCAATGCAATTTGGGCTAGTGTGCAAAATTCCTCCCTTGAAAGGATGAATATTCCAAGGGGAAGCAATGAACAAGGTATGCAACAGGGAATGCCGAATTAGCCCGCGCGAGTCACGAACATTGATGCGCATCATATTAAAATATTCATTGGAAAGTAGAAACCAGGTCGCATTAGTTAGGATTTGATGTCAAAAAGTGTCGGCTATGATCGACCACATACATTGTTGGAACTTGCAACTCTTGTTACCTTCTTATTTTATTTGATTATCAATTCCAATGAAATGATAGATTTTCCTTTCAAGTGCTCATTTTTGTTTCCATGGAATTTGATACACAATTGGAATTCATTTTCACATGGGCGCCAACACAACCCACACAGCCCCTAAGATAAATCTAAGCCTTCATGCTTATCAGTCCACCTTACACTTTTATTAACATCGATTGAAATTTGACATGCGTCCTAACTGATATATGCCCTCTAATTCATCATGCAAATAATGACACTCATTCCACATTATCTAATGGGTAGGATTGAGAAAATTAAATATGAAGCCCTCAAAAGGTAGTGTCTCTCTCAGATAGTTCCCATTTTCTAAACGTTGTTTGTAGGGCGAAATTTGGAACCCTTAAAACTATATATGACTAGTCCTGCTCTTCTGTTGGCCCAACAGGCTGGACCATTCCTCAAAATGAATTTCTATCATATTAGAAATCACTGATCTATAAGTAACTAAAAATAATAAATGTGCAATCTTTATTTGAGTATTTCTAAAAAATTCCATCTCTTTGGAAAATGAGAATAAATTCAGGCAAAAGCAATAAAAATTATCAGAATGTACAAAGGCAAAAACAGACTAGATTATCCATTCGAGACTAATAGATCCACATTGGCCGATGCAAGGAATATAGAAATGCTATGACTCCCCCCACTTATAAAATTCAAACCAGTCAAAAGAATGTCCCCCAGTGTCTGGCTTTGGCCAAAATCTTAGGCTATATAAATCTTAGTCTACTAAGATTGAGTCCACAGTCAATATAAATCACACACACACGCGCGCGTATATATATATATATATATATTTATATAAAGCAGGGTTCTCCTAAGCTGCAGCTTATCTTATCCTAAGTTGGAATAGTGCTGGTTTCACAAATCATTATCATCATCATAAAAAAAATAGTACAATCGACTTTGATTTTGTGAGATCAGCCATGTTTCAGCTTACGATAAGCTAAGGTACAACTTATATATATATATATATATATGGGAAGTGCTCCTATGAGAGACACTCTCGCCAACTTTATGAGAGATGGGTGGGGGCCCTCACATTCAAGTTGGGGGTCCTTGCATTTAAGTTGGTGAGAGTGGATATGGAAGTGAGGGCCCCCGCCCATCTCTCATAAAGTTGGTGAAAGTGTCTCTCATATAGGGAAATATTCAAGTGAGAACTAGTTCTCACATATTATGTGAGAACTTTTTTGTGGAATCCAATTGTGGGCCCCATTTGGGGATAGGACCAAGGGGGATGGAAAGATCTATGTGAGACCACCCCATGTATCAAGTTTAACCCCAAACTCATGTCCCTAACCTCTTCATCCGCGGCCCACAAGTTTAATGGTTTCATATTCAAAAAAATATTCAACCCTCGATCCAACGGTTCAGTTCATTTGGATGTGTGCCAATCTTTGGGATTAGTGACTATCAAGGGGTTTTCTATTGGTTGCTAGGTTTGGATGGGTTGCTGGTTGGGCTCCACAAAAAAATTCTCACATAATATGTGAGAATTAGTTCTCACTTGAATATTTCCCCATATATATATATATATATATGAATGTACAAATAAAAAGTTTAGTGAAGTCACATGTTTTACAAAAGTAGTCACTCCTACTGCTATTGGAGTGAAAATTGGCAGAAGCTTAGGCTGGGGTATTTTGAGTGGTATCGTAGAGATTATGACCTGATGCCTATTCGATTTACAAGCCTGGGTATACGATTTCTTTGATTATGCGTGCAAATGGAGGTCCAAACATGGATTGCTTTTCTTGACCTTTTATCCTAATTATTAGATCAAGAGGTGCAGCTGTGCAACCCAAAAGAAAAGAGAAGAGAGCTTGTGCCGTGCGACATGATGGATTAGATTGGACATCATGTATCCTGTTCCTCAGAATGACAGAGAAGGAAACTTATTACTGTCCAGACTCCAGAAACGCCTAGAAATCCATTGGCTAGGTCTCTGTCTTTGTTTTACTCATTTCTGGTTTTGTCTTAGCCCTTTTTCACTAAAAATTGAAAAATATTTTGAAAACAAGTCTTCGTTTTTATTCCTCCTTACAGGAAAATAAGCCCTTTTACTCATTTCAGATGAGTATGAAAACCACAATGAAAATGCCACATGATTGTTGTTTTTATAATCATGGTTGAGGTGCCGTGAGACTGAAACCATTTGATATGATCATTTATTTTAAGCATGCTTTTTTATTTTTTTTCTTTCTTTCTAGGTATCATTTCATTCATATGATGGTAAAGATGAAAGCAAAAAGGGTTCCAGGTGGGTCTGTCGATATTTTTACAGGAACTAAGATTTTGGACATGACAATGTCCAACTTAAGGTAAATACTGCCTTAATTTTGGGGTCATTATTATGTTGGTGCAATGGTAAAAATTTTGCAGTGTCATTCGTAATAACGTAGGTTCCGAATAGCCACTTTGTATAAAGTTGTGAAAGGTTAAATCTGTGTTTCCAGTCTGAACCTTCCCAAAATCCTACTTTGGTAGGATCGCTATGACCGTTTTACTGCCTTGATTTTGAGATGCAGTCCAGTTCAAAACCCAAGCACGTAATGTAGGAAAAGAGAATCGACTCATACACAATTATTTTCAAATTGAATTGGTCAACAGTCTGCACCACCACAGCCAATCAATTAGACAGAAAGCTGAGGCCGAGTTCAGGCTTTTTTTTTTGGTTGTTCCCTTCCCTTCCAATCAGGGGCGGACCCATGTAGGTGCACCCGGGTGCAGGTGCACCCGACAAATTTTGAAAACCCTTTTAGAGGGATATGGGTCATGCACCCATGCCCCACTTAAAAATCCATCTTGCACCCCCCATTTAAAGCCCATCCTTAAAATGCACCCGCCCACATCAACAATCGAGAAATCCTCTCATTCTCAGTTCCCCCAAATCGAAAACTCTTGTATCTATCCAGACCTTTTCCCTCTCCAATGTCTATTGGAAACTCTTCATTAACGCACCGAATCAACCATTCTTCTCCCTCCCTGTTTCTCTTCCGCGCGGTTTTAAGTCGACGATTGACGATGCTCAGAACTTGCAATCTTACAGATGTAGAGACATAGAAGAGGAGAAGATAGAGCCAACTCCAAGTAATACTCCATGCTTCGTATTTTTTTATTTTACTACTTATTTGATGCAATCGCTGTCGAGTTAAAAATAATTTTTTCTGATTTTTCCCCTTAAAACAGTGGATTTGGAATGGATTAAACTTCATTTTTTTTTTTTTAAACTTATGAGTTTTCATGTGTTTCCTTACTTTGTTTTTAAAGCTTTGTTTTGGATTATGTGAAAAGTGGTTTGAATTTCAAATGTCTGTAGTGTAGAGGCATTTTGATATCAAATGCAGTTGATTTTTGAGTAATTTGCTTGTCGATGGGGCTGATTGTTGTTTGGTAATGTTATATTAACCCAGAAACAAGCCCCTTAGAAATCAGAATTGTAAAATGTGATTGATGCTAATATTTTGAGATCTTTGTTATTGGGAGTAGTGCGTTCGTCATCTGCTAATGAGTCCTAATATTTATGCAATCACTCAAGGAATCAACTTTCTGTATATTAACTGCTTCTTTAAGAGTAGAAACTAAATTTATGGAAGAGAGAGGAAAAAAAAAACCTAACTTTCTAAAGTCTGAGATCTTCTTAGTATTCTCTATGAAACAAATGATGGGATTTATGTGAAGAATGTATTAATGTGAAAAAAATTGAAATAAATTTTATAATCATTTAAATGAAATATATTTTCTCTTTTGTCATTATTAATGTGAAGAAAGTATCACAAAATAATATTTTTTGACTGTTTCAATTGCCATCGTTCCGCACCCCTTAAACAAAGATATCGGGTCCGCCACTGCTTCCAATGCTAAACGCTTCACCTATCACTTTCTAGCTCTGGGTGGAGGATGGTTTTAACCTGCATTTCATTCTCATCCCATATAAGTTGAAGGCACGTGCCGTGACGTGCACGCTGTGGCACGCAAAGCAGATGAACTGCAATGCCCTAGATCGTCGGGTTCGGATGTTGTCTCAGGTCTGGTCAGGTGCCAATCCATTGTATATATATATATATATATTTTGTTGAATGGCCATGGCCCATGGGTGACCAAATCTAAGAAGGAAGGAAAGAAAGAGAGAGTGGAAGGACGGCGGGTAGTTTTGTCCCTGTACCAACCAACCGGATCTTCCAGCTGATTGAACACTACTAAGTGCTAACCATCTTCTGCCAAAAAAAAAAAAAAAATACTAACCATCTATGCAGCACCTTCCTTTTATACAAGTATACAGTGGAGCCCATCTTTGGAAAATATAAATCTTCTGTATGCCCTAGGACGCCCCTTTTGGAAATTTATTAGGTTAGTAAAAGTTAACATAAAGTCTTTATTTTCCAGATAAGGCGTCAGGTTAAAAGTACACATATTCAAAATTCCCTCTTTTTTTAAAAAAAATAATAAATTCGAAAAGCAATATTCCTTTTCTCACTAAATGAAAAAAAAAACATTTTTTTACGCAAAAAGCTAAAAAGACATCCTACTAATCCAAAAAAATACAAAATACCATTATAATCCTTTTATATTTTTATTCTCTCTTGATTTGATGCTTCACATCACTTTTACTTTAATAGTAAATTGCCAAACTCACTCGAGTGATCCACCATATTGACTTACTAGTCATTGCCCGTACCTGAAGGCACAGCGCACTACGCTCTGAGCACAACTAAATCTAATTACTTTTCTTTTGATCACCTAACAACTAACACCGCCCATAATTTAACAAATTTAACTCAAATTTTCTATGTGGCCCATTGGATCAATCAGTTTCAAATCAAGCCCAGCCGGATTTTATTTTTTTAGGTAAAACAGCCAAGCCAATTGGACCCTTGTTTAACCACCATTGAATACCAGAAGTGGCCCACTACTATAAGCAGTCTAGTTTAATTGCATGCAGGCCACGTTTGCATCTGCTACCAAAACAATCCAAGTTAGCCCAGATTCCATAATCCGTGAAAAACAGCATATATATGTGAAGGGGCAAACTGGTAAGTTGTGGGCCCAAATTCCACACCGTTCAATCACTCAATTGCAATCATAGCCTTGTATTTAATCATATCTTTACTTGCAGGGAAGTTTTGAAAAGATAATGGCACGTTTCGTAATTTCACAGAAAACCAATGACACTCCTATATCCTCTGGGAAAAGATAATGGCAGGTTTCATAATTTCACAGAAAATCAATGGCACTCCCGTATCCTCTTGTCCTTAGTAAAAAGTTACTGCCCCTTTGTTTTCAAATAATTACAAAATTACCAAGTTCTTGAATCCCTTCTCAGCCTTAGGATTTATGTGCAAAAATATGTACATAAATCCAAAGGTCCAAAATGTCCAGGAATTCAAATAGTGCTCTCCCTTATTATATAGATTTTATCAAAAAGACAAAGGGAAATTCATCATGTGTTCATCATGATGATGTAGTTCATCTTAATAATTTGAGCAATACACACACACACACACACACACACATATATATATATATATATATATATATATATATATATTTACACTCGCCCTAGTGGCCAAAAGAAGATAAGAAAACTTGTCCACCAAGAGACCGATCGTGGGTCTTATCACATTATCTACATCAACAGCCCTTTGATTACCAATTTGAGCATTACTTACCGGGTTCGGGTCCTATGAGGACTTACCTCATAGTGGCCATGAGTGAACCAATCATGGTTCGCTACATTATTGTAAATAGCTTATTGTGCATCAGGCAGTTTGCCATAAATCCGTACAAGGGCTGTCCACGTTGACGTGGCCGACGGAGATTGATCCACTCAAGGTCACCACAGGGGAAATTCTCAATGATCTCGATTCTTACTTTATATACAGTAAATAGAATGGGTCCTAGGGCATGTAGACGGCTGAATTTTACAAAGATGGCCCCTCGCTGTGTGTATGATGAGAAGCTGCACTTTACTTCTGCCCACTGCAAATCCTGGCAGGCTCCTTCCATTCGGACAAGATGGGTCATCCTACCGTGTGGGGCCACATCGCCGATTGTATACTAAAATATTTTTTTTATTACTCACTGCGTTTCATTGGACGATCGACCATTTAATTCTGGTGGCAAGGATCATTTAGTCAATGTGATAAGATTTTTCAATTGGGGGCTATCAACATGGGGCCCACAGGATAGATCATCACCTGGCCTTTGTGCATAGTGGAGCCCACCAAAATGAATGCCTCAAGCAAAGCAATGGCTTGCAGAACGATACTCGAATGGTAATTACAGTTTGTAAAGATGCAAGGGCTTTCTTTTTAGTTTTTCAACTTAGGGTATCAATGCCTAGTTTTGACTATTGCCCCGCCCTCTATATCTTATCCCTTTGTGCTGAGTCTTTCCCCTGCATGAGTCTATCAAATCGTTTGTCCGTTTACCTTATCACATCTCAAAACTTTCTGCGTAAGAATATTTGTGCAAACACCATGTTTTATATGAATCCGGATCCCCTGGTGCCCCTGTTAAAGCTTTCCCTATTACAAATGCCTGAAACTTCACCATGGAGCCACATCATAATGATCCAGACTCTTAGTCTTGATATTCATCTTCTCATGTGATATATCTTCAAATTCCACTTAAATTGGAATTTATCCCACTGTTAGTGAGTCTAAGTCATCTATCGTATTTGTTATACCTTCACCGTGAGTGGACCAATAACAGTCTGCTATGTCATTTAAAATTTTAGATGATTTTAAAGTTTAAAAAAGTGATGTGGCAAACTATTATTAGTCTACTCACGGTGAAGATGTAATATATGCTATAGGTGATCCAGACTCCCTATTAGAATGTGCTCGTGACTAATAATGTGATATCAGCCACGTGCAAATTCCAACTGTGGGATGAATTCCTATTTAATTGAGATTTGGAGATATGTTCCGGAGGAAATGAGATTCAAGATAAATGGTATGGAATACGGGGTGAAGGTGTAATATATGCGATAGGTGATCCAGGCTCCCTGTTAGAATGTGCTCGTGACTTATAACGTGATATCAGCCACGTGCAGATTCCAACTGTGGGACGAATTCCTATTTAATTGAGATTTGGAGATATCTTACAGGAGGAAATGAGATTCAAGATAAATGGTATGGAATACCATCATGTGGGCGCCACAGTGGAGTTTCAAGCGCATGTAACAAGAAAGCCCGGAACAGACGCGACAGGGTACCTGGACCCTTATTACATTCACAAGTGGCAATCTTATTGCCAGGACTAAGGTGATGAGATTGGTAGGTGACTGTAAATAAGGAGCCCACAAACAAAACAAAAAAAAGGATCTCCCATTATGTTGCCTGTTACCTCGTTATTTTACTAGGAAAATCAACTTCATTGCAGCTCGACCCGTGGATGATTAAAAATGAAGAGCATGGCATCGATTGCATATGGAAGAAATCACCTAGCTTTCATGCTCACAACCATTCTATACATATATGGTTAAAACTATTTGATCTTTACTTCTATTTTACATGGTCCTGATTCGTGTGTTTTGCCCAAAAGTGTAACATTTTGAGGTGGCAAGGCTTAAGGCTAAAAGTAGGCTGAGGTAGTAACAGAGGTCTTTGAGCAGCAGTTGAAAGTTTGGATTAAGATAACTTCCTTTTGCTACTGGGAATGATGGAATCAAGCACAAGACGACGGGGAACAGTTCCAGCTGGAAACAGATAAAAAAAGAAAACTGCAATGTCTTTTGCGACATCCCAAGAATCTTGTTTCTAAAAACCACTTCTGCAGTAGACCACCTTTACCTGTGCTTTGTGTTTTGATCCAAAGGATTCGGCAGCTTAGACCACCTTTACCGGTACTTTGTGTTTTGATCCAAAGGATTCAGCAGCTAGGAAGATCAACAATCTAGCTATCTACATAGGCAGTCATCAATGGCAGTTATGATCGGGAAGCTATGCTTTAGAACTTTGATTTTCATCTTCTGGGTGTCTCTCAGATTCATGAAACAAGGATCAATCGAGCTGGTATTCTCTCAAAAACACAGCTTGATAAGCTGTGATTCAACCTCGACAGATGCCCCCTTACACCGTTGCGATGTGAATGAATCGCAGAATCATTGTACAACATTCGCCTTGTTATACGCCAATTCATACTACTCGTCGCTATCCAATCTTAGCCTTTACTTGGGACTCAATCAAACAGGAATTGCAGAAGCAAGTGGACTACCTATTGGAATGGAGGTTCTTCAGAAGAATCAACCATTTCTTATACCTATAGACTGCAACTGCAATGGAGGGTTTTTTCAGGCCAAAGTGATCAAGACTGCAATCCAAGGAGAGACCTTTGATGGGGTAGCAGCTTCGTTGGAGGGCTTGACCACCTGCAAAGCCATTGAGAAGAAGAACCCAGGTCTCTCACCATGGGGACTGAAGGACAAGGCCCAAGTGCTTGTTCCATTGATATGCGCCTGCCCAACTGCGCTTCTGCTCAGCCAAGGCACAAAACTCCTTATGTCCTACCCAATATATGAAGGTGATACAATTTCTAACTTAGCTTCTGTTTTCAATAGTACTGTGGATGCTATCGTCTTTGCCAATAACAGATCGGGACCACCTATTATGGAGAGTCTAACGACAGTTCCATCCCTTCTGATTCCACTGGACAAAATACCAGACCTTGGTCCCCTGTTGAAAGCTCACGGAACCTATTCGGCTTTCAACAATACCAGTGTCCCATTAATGGATGCAACCAAGAAAAGATCAAGAAGACTCAAGGCATCCATGCTTAGAATTTATATTGCTCTTGCTGGGGTAGCAGTAGGACTAGCTGTTGCGGTGACTGCTGCAGTTTTGGTGATCCAAGCGAGGAGAAAGCCGAGTTTGTGCAATAAGGGAGATGTAGAGCTGCAGCAACTTAATATAAGAAATGCCCTTGAATTGAAAGATGAGTTAGAGGAACCCCATCTTCCTCTGAATGATCAAAAGCCAGATTACATGCCACACAAGGTGAATTTGGACACATTCACTATAGATGAGCTGAGAAGAGCCACTGAAGACTTCAATTTAAGCAACCTCATTGAGGGCTCCATGTTTCATGGCCGTCTCAATGGGAAGAACTTGGCCATTAAACAAACGAAAGCAGAGATCATCTCGAAAATAGAATACGAGCTTTTTGATGGCACCCATCAACACCCCAACATCCTTCAGCTTCTGGGGACATGTTTAGGGGATGCTTGCGAATCGTATCTTGTTTTTGAGTATGTGAAGAACGGGTCCTTGAAGGACTGGCTTCATGGGGGCTTGGCAATGAAAAGCCAGTTCATTGCTTCTTGTTACTGCTTCTTGACATGGAACCAGAGGCTTAGGATCTGTCTACAGGTCGCCCTTGGCTTACATTACATGCACCATACCATGAATCCAAGCTATGTTCACAGGAACATTAAGAGCAGGAACGTTCTTCTGGATGAAGAATTCAATGCAAAGATAGCAAATTTTGGGATGGCGAAATGCTGTGACAATTCCTTAGAAAACCCGCATCTTCTTTCGACAAGGCCTCCAGCCTGGAGCAGAGGCTATATGGCACCTGAGTTTGTTGAACATGGAAGGGTCTCTCCAAGCATTGATATCTATGCATATGGAGTGGTCTTGCTTGAAGTCATGTCAGGGCGAACTCCTATAAACAGAGACAGTAAGAAGGAAGAAAGCATTTTCCTCACGGAGCAGATCAGATCCATATTGCAATCAGACAAGGAAGAAGAGCTGAGGGGTTGGATGGACAGTGCCATCGGAGATGCATATTCCTTTTCCCAAGCAATGAGTTTGGCCAAGATTGCGAGAGCCTGTGTCGATGAAGATCCATCTTGTAGACCAAGTGCAGAGGAGATTGTCGAAAAGTTGGCAAGATTGGTTGAAGATCTACCTGAAGGAGAGCAAATTCCAAGTGGTGGAAGTTGTTCCAAAACACTAGCCAAGGTATAGCTTAGAACAATGAAAATAGAAGTTGATAAGAATTTCGTGTGCTGTATGCTTGCTTGGTGTTCTGAATTGGAAAAAAAACCACATGACATTATGAACATTATGTAATTATCAAGTCTAATAATACCATCCTGCATGCTAGTATGGTGCAGATTTTTAGCAGAGGCAGTATCTCATGTGTTCTTGATAAAAATTAATAAAATTCAGTTAGAAGCAAGATTCCCCTTTAATCTAGTAGCCAACCCTGTAATTGGATTCCTGAGCTCATCTCATTGTCAATCTCAGGAGTTCGAGACAGTGATATAGCCCTCCCCCATTCTCTATATTTTTTAGAAATCCTTTGATAAACCAGTGGAAAGGCTCCCCACCTGTAACAATCTAGTTATGGCCTTGGTTTCATTAACTCGCTAGACAATTGAAGAGCATGAGCTAAACGTGGGCTGAATTGCTTGCTTGAAAGCAGTGCTATGGAAATTGGATCGGAGACTAGGATTGTAAGTAGAATGAATACGCTTGATTGGGTTCAAAGAAACAATCCCATGAGAAAAAAATGGACCTTGGGTGGATGAGAAACAGAAATGTAGGTTGAGAACAAATCCTAAGGCCTCCCTTCATATAATACCATCTTCTTGTCACTCGATTACCATGTTCCAAAAGAAGCAATTATTTATTTAATTTGAGGTTTCGTCCTATCCAGAACATGGTACACATACATTCATACTGGACATCTTTGTTTGCATCAGAATACATAGTGAAATGAGCTCCACTAAAGAGATGATGCGTGAAGGAGTAAGGTGGTGATGTAGATAGGACTTTGACTACCTATTATTTAATGGGAGATGCTCCTATGAGAGCATCTCTCACCTCACTATGAGAGATAAATGTGGGGGCCCTCATATTTAAGTTGTTGACATTGGATATGGATGTGAGGGCCCCACCTTATCCAGAATAGTAAGGTGAGATATGCTCTCATAGGAGCACCTTCCTTATTTAATTGCTAAGGTGATCAATGCTCATTCATTTCTCGTCTTTCATTTGTTCACTTCCTATCAAAGGGAATGTTATTTGATGGTCATTGTTGTATATTCACATCATTTTTACCACTTATGCATGTATTCCTAAGTATTCTATACAAACAAATAGAAGGTACCCTACAGTTTACACCCAGAGATTATAGGTTCAAAACTGCACTACCACACTGGGGCTATAGGAGAGTTTACCTGGCTTCCCTTCGGGCCCGGAAGGATTAGTCCAGCTCAAAAGGTTGGGAACCCTCCAATTGCAAAAGAAAAAAAAAAGCATTTTGCTGGTTCCTGACTGTATCAATGGGGATACCAATTTGATGGGCTTGGGCTCTATTCTTGGACCGGGTCTTTTACATGATGGTGTCTGCCCATTCCAGTTGCTCTATGTGCCCAAGTTATAGTGGGTCTGATCACAACAAGCAAACTGATTACATTTGTTGAAAAGGAGGGTTGAGTAAACAAACCTAGTAAAAGGAAATACTTGGGATGCCAATTTGATGGAGTTGGGCTGATTCATGGGCCTGGTGTTATATGTGGTCGTGTCCAACCATTCCAATGCTCTGCATGCAGTGCAACAACTTCATTTTTGGGTTTGAGAAAGACTGGGAATGGGAATATTGTCCAGCTTATGAGTGGAGAATGCGCTTTTGTAGAATATATTATAAAAATGTTCTCATGCCCAACCTCATCCCCTGTGATAAACATTTAGGGCCAATTTGTTTGCATAGAATACTTAAGAATTCTTTGTAGCTCCGTCAAAAGATTATTAAAGAGGTGGTGAGTGAAGCATATAAAATAACGAGGTAGATGGGACCTTTAATTTTTCTAGGACTCATTTACAAAGCAACAACAATAACTTAATTTTCTAGTACTTAAATTAGTGAGGTGATAGTTGGTTATTCATTTTCCAACTTCCTAATTGATTCAATTGCAGTTAAAAGAGATATTATTTAATGATCATTTTGGATATTCACTTCTTATTCTTCATTTTAACCACTTATAAAATAATAATTCTAAAAATTCAGTTGCATGAAACAATCAAGCCCTTTTATAGTAAGTGGTTCTGACAGAAGATTTAATCGCTGCAAGTCTCAAGGACATTGCGATGCATTACTAAGATTATGTGTGATGGTAAAATCATGTCAACAGTTGGCTGGACCACTTGTAAACCAATAAAATATTATTTAAAAAAAAAAAAAAACTTTTGTTTTGTGATGACCAATCCCAAATTACCACAAGAGTGAGATCTCTGTGTGGGGCGGGGACCAAATTACTACAAGAACGAGATCTTTTTTACTGTAATCTTCATATTTGAAACAGGGAGTTCCTAAATAGAACATGTAGCATATTTGTGTCCATCACTAGAAATCATTCGGTGGGGCCTACCTTTGAAAATCAGATTCCTCCAAATCACAACCCCGGCCGTATTTCATTATTAAGGAAATTCTCAATTTAATTAATCAAAATTATAAATACAATCCACCATTCATGAAATTAGAATTCTAAGGATTCCAAAAGCATTTCCAATTCCAGAATTCATCAATACACCAATAACTCATCCAGCACTAGCTTGAGAAATTCCCCTTATATAGGAGCCACTTTTCAGAAATACCTCGTACGTATATATAGGCCCGTTTAAGAAGAGTGTAAAGATTTAGATGCATTATCATTTATTGATAATCTCTTACTAAATTGTAAAGCAGCACAAGGGCTTTTGTTAGTAGTATTCTGAGATTCATCTGTGGATGGGATTGTTTGATGCATGGGTGTTGGAGGTGGGATCAATCAAATAAAAGATTATGTGGAGAACTGCCTTTCGGACACTTTTATGGATCGTATGGAAGGAGACGAATTCTCAATGCTTTGAAGACTCCAGCACCTCAGTTGAAGATCTTGCGTATAAGATCAAATTCACCATCGCTTCATGGGTTTCCTTCCTTCCTCAATTTCATGAGATTTCTATTGATATTATTTTGAGTAATTGGAGGGAGGTGGTATTCCTTTAATGTTTACTGTTGCTACAGGTGTTATTGCTCCTTTCTTTCTCTCTCTGGCTCTTGTGGTTGTGAGTTTATTTTTTGTAGTGTTGGTTTTTGTTTCTCTTTTATTTTCTTTTTGGCTTTTCAGTATTTTCCTCGTGTATTATTAAGTTTGTTCAATGAAAGTTAACATTAAAAAAAATAGGAATCAAGATGCATTATCTTGCAAGACCCAAATTCATATCAACCATATGGTAATGAAAATATGGCCACTGTATACACAGCTGAGCTAGCTACTTAAACTCATTAAAAACAATTAAAACATGACGAGTAATATTTAAGCCACTGAAATGGTTAGGACTGACATTTCACTTGACATCGATCTCCAGCTAAGTATGGTACTGCTCATTGTTCGAACCAACGAAAGCTACAACATTAAATCAAAGCAAAGCATCTTCTCTTTCTAGAGTTGACTCTAGTAGTAGTAGAAGATCGACCAGCAAATACTGAACAGCCAAAACAGATGTCGGCCTTCCGTCCAGTACTGTTTCTTCATCCACATGAAGAAACGACTCACATGCCATAAACGAAGGAATCGGAGTTTTGGTTTGGGCTCTGCAATGGATCCCAGTCCAAGGAAGACGACAGAATCTTCAACAGAGACATGTGCACCTCTATCATGCTAGGACGAGAGCTTGGATCCTTGGCCACACACTCCATAGCCAGATGAGCAAAGCTCAAGGCCAAGCTCATGGGGTACTCATCGCCCAGACGAGGATCCACAAAGCCTCTCAGCTTCTCCCTCACTCCTTCTCCCTCAAGCACTTTCCTTACAGAAGCCGAAAGAAGCAAAGCTCCTCCACCTTGGTCTTCATTTGCTCCTCCGCCACCTTCTTTGATAGCCTCCCTCCCCGACAGAAGCTCCAACATCACCACCCCAAATGCAAAAACGTCAATTTTTGGTGTAATCAGCCCATGTTCGAGATACTCCGGCGCCATATAGCCCCACGTTCCAACCACATGGCTCGTCATCTGCCCGCCATTCTCCATCGCCCTTGCGAGGCCGAAATTCGCCACCTTGGCCCTCATGTTTGAATCGATCAGAGCGTTGCTGCTCTTCATGTCCTTGTGGATGTATGGAGGGTTGGTGTAGTTGTGAAGGTAGCTGAGGCCATCTGCGATATTGAAAGCGATCTGCACTCTCTCCTTCCAACTGAGACAGGGTTGGCTGCTCTTCTCATGGAGCCAGTCGTTGAGAGAACCGTTCTCCGCGTACTCGTAAACAAGATAGGTGTCCCCTTCATGTAAACAGAAACCAGACAGTTTTATCACGTGGAAGTGGTTGATCTTCTTCATTATGTTGATCTCCTTGGACACATCTCCCTTGGTCCTCTTTATTGCAGCAATGTCCCCGTTGATGACGCCGCGATAAACAGATCCTTTGATTTTATTGTCATCGCAGAAAGACCCAGTTGCTTCTTCCAACTCTGCAAATGAATACACCGTCAATGCCTCGATCGCCTCTCCAATTACACCATTCAGAAATGGTGGTTCCGAGCTGGCCATCTTCTGGGGTTGTTCATGTGTTGACCCAGATTCTCTTTCTTTATCAAGGATCTTTTTTTCCCCATGACGACGCCGGCGCAGGAACCAAACAAGAAGCCCGCAAAGGAGGAGGAGAACAAGACCAGCTCCAATTCCAATTGCAGGAAGAACTGGTCTAAACTTGCTTCTCTCGACTGGAGCAATGGCTGGTATTGGCGATTCTGATGGTGATGGAGGGATTATGGTTTGGGCTCTTGTGGGGGCTCTTTTTAGCGGAACCAGAAGAGAGTTGAAAGGGTAAATCAAATCTTCCTCTTTCAACTCATTTGCATCCCGAACGCTCTGCCTATCCGCGTCAAACCTCACAGCTATTTTAGAAATTGTGTCACCCATTCTAATCAGATAAGTCATCAACAACTTCACGCCTTTTGCGGTCTGATTTCTTGTAGGGCAAGCGCATCGAACTGGGACTGTAAATCTCATTCCAACCTCCAATTGCCGGCTCTCATAGATGTTCTGATTGATCATGGCCTTACAAGTGGTGAGGCCTTGGTACGTGAGGTTTGCGATGGTGTAGTAGTTCTCGTCGGGGTCAGACTTCATGGTGTAGGACGAGTTGTGCTGATAGTAATGGCCCGCACAGGAGCAATTTACAGGAACTATGACCTGGGTGTCCTTGGTGATCTTTTGGATGTCGACGACGCCATTGATTTCGGCAATTCTTGATGGGTCTGAGTTCAGGAGGTAGCCAATTAATACCGCAGAGTCGTAGTAAGGAGGGTCGGATCTGAAGATGACAAAGGTGTTGCAAGACCTTTGCTGGCCGTTGCAGTAGTAGCCGTATGTGGAAGGGACGTTCCTGTAGCAGTATAGTTGGTCGTTCTTGAGGAAAGGTTGCTGGGCATGGGAGAGATCCAAATCAAAGACTGAGAGGAGGTAGAACAAGGCCAAATAGAGGGCTGGAGAGTGGTGGGATTCCATTGCTTTTGGCATAGAACTTGTTAATGGTGAAGATATGGAGGACGAGGAGGAGTTGGTTAAAAAGACTAGGGACAGCAAGACAGCTCTCTGCTCCCGGGACCAAATGTGAAACGACCGACCTGGGGTCATGCAACTGCCCTTGTTAGTGTTGCGTGCTTTACGTGCAGTCTCCACTGGTCAGAGTATGAGGAATCCAAAGACGTCTTCTCTACGGCAAGAGACTGGAGAAGTTGAAAGATAAGTCCCGTCCATATTGCAGTCTTTTTGGCCCCTGTCCATGCCCGTAAATGAAAGGATTTCGGTTTTTCCAATTTCTTGACTTTGATTTGTTACGCACCATCAATCAGTACCACAAAGGAACTTACCTACGTCCACCTGTCTATAAGCATTCCACTCGATTTGACTATAAAAGATTCCACTTGGGGCAACTAGCTCAAATTAAGATTTCAAACCCCCTAACACTTAAAAGCCAGCATGTTTGGATGCATAAGAAAATACAAGAAATAAATATGTTATAAAATATAATTTTTATATTTTAAAGAAAAAGATCTTTCCCACGTATTTTAATCTTGCTCTCAAAACCTCTCCCCTTATAAGTTTTCTCTGTGTTTCCCTTCATTGCAAGCTCACAAAAAATAAACTAAAGAGAATATTTCTAAGGAACTAGCCCTAACGAAGTTAGGCCCCAAGTTACTGTTGTGAATAGTGGATTGGTCCATTTGATGAGTATGTAACTAATAACATGATTAATAATATAATAGATTACATTAATTACATTATTAATTATATGGTGAATTTTATGGTGGGAACAACTCCTAATGTATACAATTGTATTGTATTGATCACGTTATTATCTTGTGGATCACTTAGTAGACCAACGACAATGGAACCCTTGAATTGGTCTGCACAGGTTAACGTCATTCAATTTGGCAATCCTGCACCATATGGGGAAAAAGATCTAATTTTGTGTGCCATTGGGCCATTTTAAAGTAGTCCAAACTTTACCAAAACAAAAATAAAAAATAGTCCAAACAAATTGCCAAACTGGGTTTGAAAAGTCTATCAATTTAGGGATGTCAATGGACCCTATTACCTTGACACTTGTCTGGATGTTTTTCTTAGCCCTGATTGGCAATCGGGTCTAGCTCCAGGTCTGTGAATGCGTCCACACTCCACACCTAGATTAATTATCTGGGTTTGGATTATTCAGCTAATTGTGTAAACGTACAGTGTTCCACTTAGTTTCTTGAATTAAACCTATTTATGACATCATTTGTCTGGAAAATATGGCAATTTAATTTATTAGAAACATAGGGTAGGCTTAGGCTGACCCAACCATTTCCATTCTGCATATTGGGTCCCATTAATAAATTATCTGAATAACAGAATTATCTGATCAAGCGCACATTCAATTTATGGTCCTATCATTCATCATCTCATGATCCCTCTCATACAGGTTTTTCAGATTGGAGATGTGGCAAAATTATGGAGCCTACTCACCCCCATCAAATATACTTCAACTCCATTGGTCCATTTCATAGTCTTAAATTGGACAATGTATGGCTTATTGTACCTGATTTTTTTTTATTTATGGCTAGATCACACCTTAAATCCATGGTTAGTGGAACCCCCAACTAAGCCATGTGTCTTACTTTTTTTTTTTTTTTTTTTAATAGCAGCATACTGCTGAAGATAAAAAAAGGATATGTAGCCTTTAATTTCCCTAAAACTGGAAAAAGGCATTGATGCCTGTGCCCGTTTAGGTAGTAGATACAGAACTTTAAACTTCATTGATTGTAATAGCAATACAAGTGACATAAATATCATCATCATTTTAGCTTCATCCCATCAATATGGGGCGCTTGAATCACAAATAATTATAAAAATTTATAATACAATATATTTGAACTTGTAATAACTAAAATACCTTTTCTATTATTTATTCATTTGTAAACTTTCTTCTCTAATTTCCGTGTCTATTGTGTGTGTGCGCGTGCGTGAGTTCCAATCCCATGTAAAGAGAAAAAGAAACTTATGTCATTATTATTGCCTTATAAACCAAAGCACCTTATTTAAATAGAATAGAAGCTCTATCTATTCTCAACTTGTAGTTCTCTTCTACCTCAAAAAAACGTTGCAGTTCTCTATGCAAGATTTGTGCTTCTTTACACCAACACACAGGCAGGTATGCTTTCTTGTCTTTTTTCTTTTTTCTTTTTTCTAGAACAAGGAACATACAAAAGTAGAAAACAATTTACAGGATCTGACAGGGTCCACAATATTAAAGTCGACTCCAACATCAAAGCCAAAACTTTCTGTCTGGCTTATATTGATAGAGGATACGTCACATGTTTGCGTTGCCTGTTGTTGTCCCCACCAAAAACGAGAAAATCTTGTGGGCTGTTTACCTGAAATATAGATCCTGTGGATGTTCATAGCTGGGAATCCTACTCAAGCCATGAAGAAGTCGATCAAAATAAACGGTTATCATTTTTCATCATCCATTCCGATCCAACAATGGAGAAAGGAGATACACCAAGTTCGTAGGTTAATGGATCGTAACAGAGGGCTTGGTATATAAAAGCATCTGTTTAAAGGGGGCATTGGTTCTAGCCTGTTTCTTTTGTGGAATTCCTACCAGGAATTTACTATGTTAAGGAATTTCTCGACATGATGTGACATGTTGTCTTCTGATATTTCTGAATTCAATGTTTCTTCACTGGTATTTCTGAATTCCAGCCACATGAAAGGTCTCTTATGACCTTTGAGAATCTAGGAATTCCACTCCTGTACGGGCCTGTTTCTTTATTAGAATTCCCATAATTAATGTCTGGAGGTTGTCTAGGAATTCCAAATGCTGGAACTCTAAAATGCCACTGAATTCTTTCATTTTTAATTCTACGGGCCTGTTTCTTTGCTAAAATTCCAGGAATTCTTGTTTGTAGAATTTATGAATTCTCATACATAGCGGAATTCTTGGATGCTCTCTTAAGCTTGAGCATCAAGAAATTCCAGCAAAAGTAAAAGGAATTGGAATTCTTGGATTCCCAAGGGTCATTTGAGACCTTTCATATACTGAAATTCAAAAATTCTAGAGAAGAATCGTGGCATTTGAAAATGCCAGGGGACAAGATGTTGAGACCCTGTTTCTTTAGTCGAATTTCTTCTAGAAATTCATCATATTTAAGAATTTCTAGACATGATGTGACATGATGTCCCTTGGAATTTCTGAATTCAATGTTTCTTCACTAGCATTTTTGGATTCCAGGCACATGAAGGTCTCTTTTAACCTTTAGAAATCCAGGAATTCCACTCCCTTTGTATTTTGGTGGATATCCTAGATGCTCAAGTCCAAAAATCATGTCTAAAATCCCCCAGCATAGTGGATTCTTGTCAGAAATTCAACAAAAGAAACATGCCCTTTATTAGGGCCTATTTCTCTACCGGAATTCCAAAAATTCCAGTATGGGGAATTCTTGAATTCCCAGACATAATGGAATTCCTGGATGCTCCTTGGGCTTGAGCATCCAGGAATTACACAAGCCAGTTCATTTACTAGAATTCCAGGAATTCTTGTCTGGGGAATTCTTGAATTCCCAAACAAGGTGGGATTCCTAAATCCTCCGAATGGCATGAGCATTTTGGAATTCCACCAAAATGCAAAGAAGATGGAATTCCAAAATTCCTAAAAGCTATTTGGGACTTATCATGTACTGAAATTCATAAATTCTTGTCAAAAAATAAGGATTTTGGAAATGACAAGTCTCAAAAACCCAAACCACTAGAATTCTAGTCAAGAATTCTAGTAAAGAAACATGCCTAAAATGCGAAGAGAGTGAAATTCCTGGATTCCCATGGGCATGTTTGGTAACCGGAGAGGAATCTGCACGATTTAGGATTATTCTCTTCCAAGGGAGAAGTAAAATTCTTGCTAAGGATCTTCATAGATAATGATTCATTGCATTCCACGTTTGGTTGTAAGTGTGGAGACATCGAGAATTTCATTAATCCATGTTTGGTGTTGCATACCAAAATTCGTGAATAATAAGTTACCCACCAATTCATTTCAATTTTATAGTCAATCTTTTCGAAAGCTATTTTAATAGTAACGGCAATATGTCTTTTTTCAGTGTGTCTATACTCATAGGTCTTCTCCTTTTTGGATTTTTTTCAACTTATGAATTTTTAAGTGCTATAAAATGTGTTATTTATCACTTACGTAGCTTAAAATCATTTCAAACCGAAATCCTTATATTAAATTTTAATGAATTTTGAGAACTTTCATCTTATCTTTTCATTTTTACTTTAATCCCTTTATCTCTCCAAACATCCAATCCACCATAGCAACATATGAGTTTACGGGAGAGGCCGAGACGGTAGGAAGTGGGGATGGGATTTTGGCTTTTTTACCTACACCTTTTGCACGCAGGATTTGCATATTCGATGAGGGGATATCGGATCCCAAAATCATATCAATCGCATAGTTTAGGCACAAAAAATTAGTGATGATTTGCAGCTGCCAAACTTAGGCCCTGTTTCTTTTGTAGAATTTCTGCCAATAATTCATCATGTTCAGGAATTCCTGGACATGATGTGACATGTTGTCCCCTGCAATTTCTGAATCCCATGTTTCTTCAATAGCATTTCTGGATTCTAGCACTTGAAAGTTCTCTTTTGACCCTTGGGAATCCAGGAATTCCACTCACTTTGCATTTTTATGGAATTCCTGGATGCTCAAGCTCAAGGGAAATTCAGGAATTCCAATATGTCTGAGAATTTAGGAATTCCCCAGACATGAATTTCTGGAATTCCAGTAAAGAATTTAGGATGCATTCTGAGCTGCATGCAGGCTGATGCTGTGGGGTGGGTGTGTTTTACTCCTTTCCAATTTTGATATTTAGATCTATTTGAATCCCTTGGATTATGAATCTAATTTCCTGACTGCTGTTCTGATTTCTAGGATGGATATCCATCATCCACTTGCTCCCAAACACATGCCCGCTTCTGTTTTCAAGATCCAACGGTTCGCATCTAGCAGTGACTAACAACCTATAACGTAAGCAGGGAATGATGAAAGGTCCAGAAAATCGAAAATCACAACCATTCAAAATTTAAAGGGAACCCTTGCACAAACGCTCATGCCCACTAAAATTGAACCACTGAACGACAAAATTACAATACAATACAAGTGTAGGTGATAAAAATTGATTTTCTCATGAGGCTAGTAATAAAACATCACACTCCCGTGCTCGGGCTTTTGTTACTGGTACTGGTACTGGCGCCATCCACTGACGTTTCATATATTTTGGTTGGGTCAGGCTCGGGGTTCATCAAGACCATGCAAATGCAAGCCTCTGTCTTGTACGCGTCGAAGCCCATCTCTGCTGCTACTACTAGGGTTCTTCGCGTGAAATCGCAGTATCCGCCCGCCATCTCGACCAGAACGGACCAATCCATGGCTTCTAAATGGGCTCAGAAGACGATCGTTCTCCCTCCCCACAGACGAGGCTGTCATCTCATCACTCCAAAGGTCTTGTGGTAGATTTCATTTCGATTCTCTCTCTCTGTCTCTGCTTTTTTTTTTTTTTTTCTTTTTAATTTCATGGTTCTGGTTGATGGGCTTTTATCAAATCTGTAGTTGATTGAAGAATATGAGGTGTATTTTTAATTGCCTGTCTTTCTCCAACATGACATCCTTTTTGTTTTTTTGTTTTTTTGTTTTGGTTGGGTGGGGGGGAGGATGTGGATCATCGTTCAGCTTCTCATTCGTTAAATGAAATTATGCTAATCAGTTTGAATTAATTTCTGACTGCCTTTGAAGCAGATAGTGAAGGAAATTGAGCAAGACCTGTCGGGTTTCAAATGTGGTCTGGCACATTTTTTCAGTAAGCAATCTAATTTGAATCTCCTTGGCAGTATCAATCATGTGCCTTCTCTTAAGTGAATGCAATTAGTGTTATTTTGTTGGACTTACAGTACAGCATACTAGTGCTTCCCTGACTATAAATGAGAATTATGACTCGGATGTTAGGGACGATACTGAGACTTTCCTTAACAAGATAGTTCCAGAGGTAAATATGTTTATCCTTCTCTGTTCCTTGCAAATGGAGCTTGATTTCATGGGTATGACTTGTGTGTCTTTTTTTATCTACTTTTCAGGGTCGATCTGCTCCTTGGAAGCATACAATGGAAGGTTAGCATATTCCTCAAGTTGCTTTTTAAATCATGAATAGTATTTTTGTTATCCCTTTTCTTTTTTGTGTCTTGTGTATGTGTGTTTGTGGACCACGGAACAAAGAGGTCCTGTATTGGGGGGGTGGGTGTGTGTGTTCTCTATTAGAATTCTTAGCCCTTGTAACTTTTCTTATATTGATTCTGTGATTTGAAAACACACCCTATATCTGGAACAGTAATTTATGGTGCATTAGGGATGACTTCCAATTAAAAGTTGTTTCGATACTACGGTAAGCAGATTGTTCTCCATTTTTCCATGCATTTGATGTGGTGCAGATATAAAAGATAACGCTGGAGGTGGATACCCTTTGTTGGGTTGCTACATGCTAGCAAACCAGTAATTGAAAGCCTTTAGATTTTTAACTTCAAGACATACTTGCTTAGTCTTGAAGTTAAAACTTATAAGATGGGTACCGTTGTGCCAACAAAATTGTACAATGATCATTCAAAAAAATGTAAGACTGTAAATTTCTCATGTTAAATCTTCAAATTTATCTTCTCACACTTGTCCAAAGTCTACAGGTAGTCTATGTTTTGTTACAATGACTTCACCTCATGTCTCTCATGGAGTTCATATTGTGAGTCAATTCGTGTTAGATCCTCATCAATGCCATCATCTTCATATGAGTACTATCCTTTGGATCCTTTGCTATCCCTGAAGAACCATAGGGCATTGACCGTTCTTCCTTTAAGAGTCCTCTATTAGACTATCTGCTCATGTTGATGTTGGTTGGGCCTCTTGGAAGCATGAGAAATGCGATTGAATTCTAAATCATCTATTGAGGCTGAGTATCGGTCGATGTTGTTCTTTTCCTACTCCATTATTATATGGGGTAGAGGTGTCTTGACTGAAGTAAGCTCTTGAAGTCATGACCCTAAACCTCTTTAGATTGACAATGCACATGCCATTGCCAGTCATATATTCCAATATGGTGTTTAATGAGAAGACCAGAAAAATAGATGTCAACTCCACTTAATTTGAGTTCCATTACCATATGTTTTGTCCAATCTTTAGTTTGCAAGCACTTTTAAGAAGGCAATGACTGTAGATCATCATCAGTTTTCTATTAGCAAATTGCCTTTTGACCCTCTGCATCAGGTTAAGGGTGTGTGTGAAAAATAGATATCACTACTAGACAACCCCAAAACATGGGAAATGACACAGTTCTGGAGTCATATGGTCACCATGGCAAATATGTCAGAGTCGTCAGACTATCTTTGGTTCATTTTTCTTTTCTTTTTTTAATGGTAACTGCTCACTCTAATCAATATCAATGATCAAAGAGGGTACTCAGGTATACAGGGTTTCATTGTCATCATAGTTTATCATTTTTGCAAAGGCTGTGCTTAATAAGCTGGAATTCATTTGTTACTCATGCACCCTTCTGAGTATTCAGGTAACTGGATATGGACCCAAAAGGACCTGTTCGCCCAAAGGGTCCTAATTGTGGACTTAATTCCAAATTGATTGTTGAAGAGGCCCAAAATTAGGCCCCATACTTGACATTTTTGTGCTGGTTGATTCTGGTAATTGAGTAGACAGGTTACTTTCTCATTCTGGTGCATTTCTTCATTCTTCATCCTTGTACTAGATGGACCTCTTAATTAGAATGAGTGTGGGGATGCCTTTATAATTTTAAACAATAGTTCTAAATGTTCTATCTTTTGTAGTGTGTTTCCCTTTAATGGGACACTGCATTCTTGGTGGTTTTGTCTCTCTCAAATATCTCCATCTCCGTTATTTTGGCTTAAGTTAAGAGTTTTCCATACTTTTATCAGTCTCCACTGGAAGTCAGCCCATGTTGGAGATATATGTGACATATGCCCAAACTAGTTCTCTGAAATAATAGATTCTTGTTCTAAGGCTTTGCTCCAATGTTTAGTTAGCACGATTCTAGAAAAACATTACTCTATAAGAAACTTTTTAGGGATTGCAGCATGGGTGTGTCCAAAATTTATACACAAATTTCACCTAATTATATAACATTTTGGGTTGTATATTGCGTTCAGTTGTCTTGGACTAACTATAGGTACATGTTTAACCAAGTATAATAATTTTATTCATTCAGAACAATTTGGTAGCAAAAAGTATTTTAAAATTAAAAAAAGAGAGTTTCCTGATGTTTGGAGTCTGTATCTTTAGGTTGAGATGTTGCATACAATGGAAAAATCTGTCATGCAGCAAGATCCAGGCCTTGGGTAACCTTCATAAGAGGAAGAGAAGAGTTTCACAGCTATATGCATCATTTGCTCCAATAAGAGAAGATATGGATGTTTGTGCATTTCAATACAGTCACCATTTTCAAAACAAAAAAAGAAAAAGAGAAGATGTGGTTGACCTTCTTATTCATTGTTAGATGGAGGAGCAAGTATTGAACCATTTTTTGTTCTCCTTAGGACCCTTTCTTTGGTCGGTATTATATTCCTAGGAATCTAAGCAATGCTGTCCCATCAGAGGGGCTAAATTTGAAGAACAAAAATGACAGTCAAATGGTCTTTTCTTTGATAGGAAATGATCACTCAACCAATACTCTAGTAAATCTAATCCTAGGATTGTGGGGGTCCCATCTACATCTCTACACTATACCCTCCACGGCTCCACCCATCACTTCTTTAATATTCTCTAGAATTCACTTTACTTTAAATTCCAAGGAATTCAACACCAAGTAGACAGTTGGACCCTTACCATACTTTCAGTGAGCAAAAGTTGATAACTGACGTGATTGATGGAAAGTAAGATGATGGGAACCATTTCATGGTAGAGAAGTGTGTGGTTAATCATCCTCCCTTTTCCCCTAATGCGGGACAGTTGGAAAGGATGGAACATGAAAACTTTTAGGGCAAGATGAAGCTAGTCAATATGATAGAACTGGTTAAATGGAGTCTAATAAGTTTGGCCCTTGTTAAAAGTGTACCAAACCAAACCAAACCAAACCAAGCCTTTTCCCACTAGGTGGGGTCGGCTATATGGATTTGACGACGCCAATCAAATCTGTTTAGGGCCATGTCCTCCGTTAGATCCATGTAGGCAAGGTCATGTTTAATAGTTTCTTTCCAACTTCTCTTGGGTCTCCCTCTCCCTCTCCTACTCCTGGCAATCTCTATGCCTTCACACCTTTTAACAGGTGCCTCCATTGGACGCCTTCTAACATGGCCAAACCATCTTAATCGATTTTCTCTCATTTTATCTCCAATCGGTGCAATTCCTACTTTGCCCCTAATCTCCTCATTCCTAATCCTATCTCTCCTTGTGATCCCGCACATCCATCTTAGCATTCTCATCTCCGCAACTTCCATCTTCTTAACATGATTATGCTTTACTGCCCAACACTCTGATCCATATAACAATGCTGGTCTTACCGCCACCTTATAATACTTTCCTTTAACCCTGAGGGGGACTTTCCGATCACACAAGACCCCCGAAGCACTCCTCCATTTGGTCCACCCGGCCTGAATCCTGTGACTTACATCAGTATCAATCCCTCCATCCTGTTGCACCATCGATCCAAGGTACCTAAAGTTTTCTTTCTCTACAATCTTTTGTGTGCCTAAACTTACTTCTATGTTACCAAGTGTCCTACTTTGGCTAAACTTGCACTCCATATATTCCGTCTTGCATCGACTTAGCCTAAACCCTTTTGTCTCTAACGTTTTCCGCCATACTTCTAGCTTAGCATTCACTCCTTCTCTCGTCTCATCTACTAAAACAATGTCATCTGCAAATAGCATACACCACGGCACCTCATCCTGAATATGTCTTGTAATCTCATCGATAACTAGGGCAAACAAGTACGGGCTTAACGCTGAGCCTTGGTGTAGACCAATCGTGATAGGAAACTCCTTAGTCTCTCCGCCAGTCGTCCTTATAGATGTCACGGCTCTATCATACATATCCTTTATCGCCTCAATATATGCGACACACACTCTTTTCTTTTCCAGTACTCCCCATAGAATCTCCCTAGGCACCCGGTCATAGGCCTTCTCCAAGTCAATGAACACCATATGTAAATCTCTCTGACCTTCTCTATACTGTTCCATTAACCTCCTCAGGAGAAAGATAGCCTCCATGGTTGATCTCCCAGGCATGAAACCAAATTGATTCTCTGAAACGTTTGTTGTTCTTCTTAGTCTTCTCTCAATAACTCTCTCCCATAATTTCATCGTATGGCTCATCAATTTAATCCCGCGGTAGTTCGCACAGTTCTGAATATCTCCTTTGTTCTTGTATATGGGTATAAGAATACTTTTCCTCCATGCATCAGGCATCTTCTTGCTCTTTAGCACTACATTAAAAAGTTTTGTCAACCAACTTATGCCATTCTCCCCCAAGCACCTCCAGACCTCAATAGGGATACCATCTGGCCCAACCGCTTTCCCATTCTTCATCCTTTTCAATACTTCTTTAACTTCTTCCCTACTGATTCTCCTATAGAACATATGATTCGATTCTTCCCTAGAAATGGTAAGCTGTCCCAATTGTATGTCACTACTACTGCTTTCGTTAAATAACTTGTAGAAGTAGCTCTTCCAACGCTCCTTTACCTCATCATCCTTTACTAATACCTTTTCATCCTCATCCTTAATGCATTTAACTTGGTTTAAGTCCTTGGTCCGCCTATCTCTGGCTTTCGCAAGCTTGAATATCTCTCTTTCGCCTTCCTTAGTGTTAAGTCGCCTATATAGCTCCTCAAATGCCTTTGCCTTGGCCTCACTAACTGCCTTTTTGGTTTCTCTCTTTGCTTCTTTATACTTTTCCAAGTTTGCTGCATTTCGATCCTTTTGCCAAGTTTTAAAGCTCTCTCTTTTAACTCTTGTCTTGAACGGCCTCGCTCCACCACCATGCCTCCTTCTGTGCCGGAGCACCCCCTTTGGATTCTCCTAAGACTTCTTTTCCTACCCTCCCAATACACTCTGCTACCTTATCCCACATATTATTTGCACTCTCATTTATCGCCCAAACGTCTTCCTCTAGTACTCTATCCCTAAATGCTAGTTGCTTATCACCTTTCAAGTTCCACCATTTAGTCTTTGAGCATCTATACAACTTCTTTTTTGTAGTCCACCTTTGTAGCTGCACATCTATGATCAACAACCTATGTTGGGAAGTCAAGCTCTCCCCCGGTATCACCTTGCAATCTTTACAAGCTAAGCGGTCTCTTTTCCTAGTTAAGAAGAAGTCAATCTGTGTCCTTGAGGAGCCACTCTTATAAGTCACCAAATGTTCCTCTCTCTTCCTAAAAAAGGTGTTAGTCACCATGAGATCATAAGCCACTGAAAACTCCAAAATATCCTTCCCTTCTTCATTTCTATTACCGTATCCAAGTCCCCCATGTACTCCTATATATCCATCTACTTCGCGTCCTACATGGCCATTCAAATCTCCTCCTATGAAGACCATCTCGCCTTGGGGTATCTCTAGTAGCACTCCTTCCAAGTCTTCCCAAAACTTCTCCTTATGTCCATCTCCTAAGCCCACCTGGGGGGCATAAGCACTAATTACGTTCACTATCTCTTCTCCTAACACTAACTTAATTGCAATAATCCTATCTCCACAGCGCTTTACATTAACTATATCTTCCTTTAAGTCCTTGCTCACTACTATGCCAACCCCATTCCTCGCTCTATTAAGTCCCGTATACCATAACTTATACCCAGTCCTCTCGATCTCTTTAGCTTTCTGTCCCACCCACCTTGTCTCTTGCAAGCAGGCAATTGCTATTCGTCTCCTTTCCATTGTATCCACCACTTCCATAAGTTTCCCAGTTAGGCTCCCAATGTTCCAAGTACCTAATCTCAGCCTTCTATTTTGGGCTAGCTTCCTTACCCCCCGCACTCGTCCAATAAAGTGTGGGGACCCTTGCCTATTTAGCACTGCACCCGGGCGCCGATGCAGCGGTCCTTGCTCACTTATCACTGTACTCGGACCATACAGCGCGTCGCTAAGTAGGGGACGCCCCAACGAAATATCATTAGGTATGTATTGGAGTCATAAAAAAAAAGTGTATATAAAAAAAAAAAAACCATGCATCAAAATGGAGTATGTATTGGAGTCATTGCTGCTGGGCAGGGAATGGGTATACGTTTTGTGAAATGGTCACTTCCAAAGGGCACTCTTGACATGTTGGTAGCCAAAAGATAGGATCATACCTACATCAGTACATGTATGCTTAAAAATTGGCTCTTTCAATGATCTTCTGTCACCATATGGGGCAGAATTTTTTTTTTTTTTTTTCTTCTTCTTGTTCCTTGTATCAGCTGCCTGATGGAAAAAATAAAATGGTGTCAATTACATGTTTTCAGTTCTCAAAAATCATAAAGCCTTCCATGTTTCCAACAGCTAGAATGTGACAATTGCTGAGAGAGCAAATTATGTGGAAGTTGCTTGCTTCAGTGATACTACAATTTCTTTTTTTAATGATTCTGATTTTGACGAAGGATTTTTTTGCAGGCCCTGATGACATGCCAGCTCACATCAAATCATCTATGTTTGGCTGTCAACTCACGTATGGATTTCCTTTGTTCGCATTCTCAATATGAGACCTCATTAGTCATTTCTTTCCAGTTCATTTACAACATTCTTAAATTTTATGCAGGGTCCCAATAACCGATGGGCATCTCAACATGGGAACTTGGCAGGTAAGGAGGAATAGGACAACTGCTGGACAACTTGTTTATTTTCTAATGACATGATTTAAACACTAAACAGTATATTGAGTGTCCATGTATTATTATGTGGTTTTTATATGTTTACAAAATCATGAAGGGTGAGTTTTGTATTAGATTCCAAAACTGTTGAAGGGAGTTTGGCCCTGGGATAAAGCGGAACACCTCTGTATACTCCCTTTTCACCAGTTTTGTTTATTCCCTCAGTGCATAAACTTAGTTAAGAAGATGAGTGTTTGCTTGTTTGTAGTAGTTATTAGTAAAGTGACTCACATCCAATGTAAGCTATCAATGAAAATTTGTACATGTGGTGTGTTGTGGCTATCCAAACACTCCCTAGGAGCAAGCCATTGCTTTTTTTAAGCGTAAAATGCACTACTTGTATGTCATGGATGTCCTATGTCTATTCTATTTTTATTTTACATTTCTATTATTTCTTACACGAAAATTGGTCCTATTGTTGCTGGACCTGAAAAACTTAGGCCAACTTATTGTCAAGGTAATTTGTTGAATTTAAACTGTCCCCTGTAGTCTTTAAATGGCAACTCAACTGATTACTCAAATTGGACTATATATTAAGTTGTATTGAAACCCATCTTCCATATATGCTTGCAAACATTACATTCTGAGGGGCCAAAGATGACCTCAATCCATTTGAGTTTGGGCTAGTTGCAAATTCGGTGGCACTATCTTAATCCATTGTTAGTATACACAATTTTCTGGGTTGGCCTTATTCCAACGGTCTTCCTTTTGTGGGAAGTGTGCAGTCCCACTCCCATCATCCCATGCACCTACCTATATGGGATCACTACGCCTCTTATAATTCTAGTAACTAAATTTAAGTGATAATTTTTGTTTCAATATATCCATACAACTGGATCAGTTTGCCAGTGTCGAGTATTCCCATGTTTGCTTCTGCGCCTTCTCTGTCCATAGTTCAGAACTTTACTGTTGGGTTTTGGGACCTGAAAGGGCACATATGTAAAGCATGCATGTTTTTCCTAAACTTATGGCTCATTTACCTACGTCATACCAAATTCCTAGGTGTCAAACCATTTTTGTAATTGTAGTAAAGTCAGAGATAATGAGTGAAGGTTGTGCGGTGGAGATTTAGATGGGACTATCACTTTTACTAGGATTTAATTTACTAAGGTGATGAGTGGGTAATCATTTGTTGTCATAGTAAAGATTGCTTAATGGTCCTGTGTGAATCTTCACCTTTATTTCTTCACTTGTGGCCTCTTTTATAGAAAGTCATTGCTTAGTTCCTAGCAATACAATGGTTTAACTAATGGGCCCTTGATCAAAATGTCCCCAACTTCTATTTTTTACCGAGAACAATTTGATTGCAAAACTAATTCAATTTGGATCCTAGATTCATGTCAAACTCATTTTTAATGCCTAAGGGCTCTTATAACCCTTAGCTCATCTCTATACTCTTAAGCTTCTATCAAGATTCAAGAGGATGATCAGATGAAATTGGGCTGTATAGGCCATTTTGGTTGTTATGAACCAAAATAAAGCTGATTCAATATATTTTCTAAGGAAAAAGTTGTGGGTGCTTGGGCAAAAGGTTTTGAAAATAAAAACTTGGATTTTATTTTTCTGGTGGTGTTATGTATTGGGGAATGGTTATACATTTAGCTGCCTACATGAAAATTTTCCATGTAACCCCAACCGATCAAACGTAGCTCACTTGTCAAGATAGTCATTTGGATCCAACCACCTTCTGTGAATTGTGAAAGGTTCAGCCCTTGTCATCTCAGATCTGATGGGTTTTCACCATTGGATTAAATTGATTTTCATGCTCTCAAGACGTTATTCAATATGATAATGCAGTTGCTGTCCAATAGTCTCACTATATATTTGAGACAGTAATTTTGATCCAGCGTTCTACCTTGACAAGTAGGCCCGGCACTGCTTATTTTTAGAAGAAATGGGCTAATGTGAATATGTGATCATTTTTCTTATTTGTAACATAATTGTTTAGTTTCTTTTCTTTTCTTTTTTCTCTTTTTGGCTGACTATATATTTCTATTACTAATCTTTTTTTTTTTTGCCATGTGAACTGTTTATTTATCCTTTCGCTTCTTTTATGTATAGAAATGTTAGCATGTTTGCCCATTGGTTTTTATCCGTCTTGTTTGTTCCTAACAAGAATTCGAGCCGTTATTCAATATGATTTCATCACTTGCTCCAAAGTTAAGATGTATATTCCTTTTCCTCTGGATTTCAGGGAATATGGTTGTGCGAGCATAGGGACCATGCTACTGCACGCAAAGTTGTTGTTACTCTCAATGGAGTGTAAATGGTACCGAGGGTTGGATGCTGTGGAGAGTGGATAGTAAGTTGTTGTATTTACCGGTCACCTGTGTGCCTTTCCTGATGTGGAGCACTTGTTTTTAGTGTTTTGAGAACATTGCTAGCTCTTTTTTATACATATATTTACTTTCACATGATCCAAGTGGAAATAAAAGGTGCAAGTAGTGAGCGACAGCTTTGCATCACTAGACAGGCTTCAAAGTCGCTTGGTTACAGATGAATAGAGCTGTTTACATTTATAGACCCCCATTATAGAATGAATGACCATTTATAAAAGATATGCAGTTTATGATTATACATATGCACTCTTATTACAAAATAACATCTTTCCACCACAGGCTGTGGAATATGCATCGTCCTCTTCTCTCTCTTCTTTTCTGGACTTCTGTCTTTACTTCTCTTGTAGCAGCAAAAGAGAAGCAGACATAGAAGAATCAAAAAAAAAAAAAAAAAAAAAAAACCTGACAGATGGTCACAGGTTCTAACTTTGAAGGCTAGGTCTCAGACACATTGTTGCCGCTGTTCAACAACTGGTCTTTCCTAATTATATTTTAGCAATATGAAAAATAACAAAAATAAATAGAAAATATAGTTTTGTGGATTTGGAATTTAAAGATGTGATGTACTGATGTCTCATTTAGTAATCATTAACATATTTATCCTTCATATAGTTGGATTGAATACCTGGTCCTCAAATATTTGGGTCTTTAAAAAAGTGGTTTTGATCTTCTAGAATTAGTGCAAATTCCCTAAATTCCCCAAAAGCCTCCCACACCTTTTCCCGATAGAAAACCAAAATCCTCATTGAAGACTAGGATTTGGTTAATTTGGTGACTTTGTAGTGATTTAGTCCGATCCACTTGGACGTGGGCTGAATTTAAAAACCATTATTAGGGCAAAAGGAATGGTGAACAGGGGAAGTCAGTTGAGCGGCGAACATGAACAACCTGCCACTTGACCTGGGACATGTTTGAGTTGCCATCGCTTAATAAAAGTGTGAAAGGAACACCTAGCATTCCCTTTTTTCTTTTTTGTCTTTTTAAATCCAGCCTAGAGGGCTGGAACTAAGAGAGCCCACACATGTGAAAAGAGTGACATAACAGGGGTGGGGCCGCCGGGGTGGCATGTGGGTTACCAACATAGCAACCCCAACCCCTTGATGTCCCCAGAGGGTTATTAGTAATGGTCACTATAAAAGTCATGTTGCCTGCCCAAATAATGTTGTAGTTTACCTTTTGATAGCCCAAAACCAAGTATGCCTGAAACTATTTGAAGGAATAGAAAACGTCGTTTGCTGGGGTTTTTTTTCCGATTAGCAAATAATCAGCATTCAGCAACCAAAACAGTAATCACATTCCTATTTCAAATGGGGTGTTCAGCAATCAGCACACGTCAATGTGAAAAGAAGTTAATTCAAATATAGTTCAAAGATAAGTAATTCATGTCAATTGCAATGCTTACATTAATGTATACATTAGCACAAAAACCCGTGCTAATAATGGATATATGCTTGAAGAGATTGGTGCTAATCACGGGTATATGCTTGAAGATATAGGATTCTATATATTAGAAAGGGGGAAGATGGAAGTCCATAAATAGAAGAAGTATATTAGTGGAAAGTGGAGGGAGAGTATCTTAACAGTTACAGAAATAAAAAAATAATTTCTATTCAAAATTAAAAATTAAAGTCAAAATAAAATCTAAAACCTTCCAGCTTAATATACTATAATTGCAGGATAACTAAAAGGAAAGCCTTTTTACATAGGGGTAAAACAGAATCGCTCTGTAGCCCTCTGTCAACACCCCTTACTTCCAACCAAAAAAAAAAAAAAATACAAAACTCCATCCTTTTTACAAGGGGAAGGGGGCACTCTTGCCCACACGAAGATAAACGAGTCCCGCCGAGGAAAATAAGATCATTGGGCTGACGTCACTATTGGACATCATCTCCTGCTCCTCCTCCTCACCCTCATGGTGCATAAGAGTGAATTCATTTCCTCATGAAAATCTTATTATGCAAGGTTTGTTTAATCCTTCCTTTAATTAGATAATCAAGATACCAGTTGATTGAGCTTTCGAAATCAAATCAAAACAAAGGAAGGAATTCATTTTCAAAGTCAACCATCAAGTAAGGCCAAAAGGTATATGATACGTATGGATGCTCATGATAGACCACTGTCGTCTCACATATGCTTGGCATGTAAATCTTCCTTGGTGTTTATAGATAGCATTTACCACCTAATTTAACTATAGATAGCTAATTTTGCTTGATCAAAGCCCATCATATGATACTTTCACTTTTTATATCTTTATATGATGCTGCCTTTCCTTAATCAAAGCGGTCGTATCATACACCACTCTTTACATGAGTTTGACCTATTTCACTCCCGTTAATGTATGCATTAGATTGATCATGTGTTCCGAATGACAAAAGATGAGTGTTATTTTTATGTATTATCAATCCAACAAAATATTATTTTAATAATTATTGTGAGATTTTATATATAATAGTATGTGATCATTGTGATGGTATAGCACGCTTGTAAGATTAAAGCTTGAGCCACTGCCTAAATCCTAATAATAGGGAGCTGGCATGATAACTGATAGGAGAGAGTTGGATGAGGGGGTGAGGTGAGCTCTGCGTATGCAGTGAGCAGCACCAATCCACGATAGCAGCGGGTCGTTTCCGCTGCGATTATTCAAGGTTGGATTCAGGGGCTGGGGCATCTTCCAAGTCAACAACGACTAGGACGTAGTGCATACGTGTCGGAGGAGTCTGACGGACGTCTAAGCTTATCCTGATCACCACGTCATGGGCACGGCCTAGAATATAGAGAAAAAGCATATGGTGCTTTAAGGTGCATGTCATGGCATGTCACGAATTTTTTTTTTTTCCTTTTTAAATCTCTTTATCTATATTATCTATCTACTAAAGTCTCTCGTTCAATATCTCCAAAAATCTCTCTATACACCATCTATCTTTCATCTTCTCAAAATTGTCATCTTTTTTTTTTTAATATTTAGGGCTCACCTTATTTTTTATTAAAAATATCATTTTATTTTAATTTCAAAACAGAGTTCTACTCTATTCAAAGATTGTTACGTGTGAACAAATATTAGACCCGACCTTCTGGTAGACCACTTCATGGATGGACTTGTGATAAAAATATTTTGAGGTTGGAGTTTTTTTTTTTTTTTTTTGAATCTTATAGGCATCATTTTTTGATCTCATTATATTGACATATGATATTAGGTTTGACCCACCATAAATTACACTTCCGTGGGCCCTCATGAACTTATAATTAAGAGATATATACATTGATCCAAGATGGGCCAATTATTACTGAGAGATATAATTTAAAAAAAAAATTAAAGCTAAAAAACGGTTTGATCAGTTTTAAAATGGTATTGGTGTTACTTCAAAGAGGTAGAGAAAAAATTTGTGCGAAGGGATTGAAATGACCATTGGGCTATGTGAAAATTAAAAAAATTGTGCATTTGTGAAATGAGAGGATTGCATATTTTTATGATTTTCTTTGTTAACAATATTATGTTGTTTGGTGTGATGTGTTTTCCTTGCATAGAAGAAAAAAATGAATCATTTTTCCTTAATAGAGAGGACTTTGATTTTCTATGAAAATATAAAATTCCATTCTTATGAGGAAATAAAAATTTAGATAAACTGGAATCTTCTTGTTGCACAAACAAGTCCAAATGGGGGTAGCTTTGTTTTATTGGGCTTTGAAATTATTAATGGGTAACAAAAACTTGAAGCATTTCTTATTACTAATTAACAAAATTCACTTTTCTATATCTTCTTTAGTAATTATTGCTGTTATCATTATTTTCATGTTAAGTTGAATGGATTTTTTAGCTTTATCTTTGTAATAGTTTATTTTTTATGTTGACCACTTGTATTTGTGATTGAAGATATGTTGACTGTTTTTATATAAATATGCATGAATATATTCTTATATGTTTACAATTAATTTTGATATCTCATAAATTCAAAATGTAATATCTTACTTTTCGCCTCGGATTAAGCACGGGGGCATTGTTGCTAGTTAATTAAATGGATGGATCTCACTAACTCGCGTTGATTTGGTGCAAGATCAAAATTAAATTAGCAAGCAACTTCTTTTTTTCCATTTTTCTTATTAATGCATTGCATGCTGTATTGCCATATCATTTTTATATAATAATAATAATAATAGTAAAGCATTCTCTAAACTGAGCGGAATCGGAATTTACTTTTAGAGATAAACTTAATCTCAATGGTGGACCCAGGTACAAGAGTGGCCCCACCCTACCTGAAAAAAAGTTTGAACCTCTTCAAAAAACCCCTACAAGATTTGAAAATTAAACTATTTTTTTATACATTTGCCCCATATTTCAATATTTCTTTTATGAGTCCTGATCTCCTGTTTCGGCCAATCACTGTTTGGGCAATCCCAATGTGCCACATGGACGAGAGAGGGCACATGGGGAGGGAAACAGGGATCCTGGATTATTCTTCTATATAAAGCCCCCGGTTGAAGTTCTGGGGTCGCCACTACCTAATCTCATATTAGTTAAAGTGGGGGCGGGCTGGCCCACCTTCATCTCAAAAGTGGCCGTCTTCTCTCTCCGGTCTCTAGTCTCTTTTCTCTCTCTAAGAAGAAGAAGCAGAGAAAAGTAAAAAGTAAATAACGCACAACTTTCACGGCACTGTTTGGAATTTTCGCAGAAGTTGACGGTTGAAAATTGGAAGTTTCCTCTCCCCTCGCCTGAGACACGGGGTTGAATTTGAATGTTCTAACGTATGATCTCATCTCGAGCAGCCGTGGGAAACGAGACGATTCTTTATTTCCCTCTCGAACCATCTCGCTCTTTCTCTAATAACCGCCACTTTAATAAAGTCTCTTTCAATTGACGTTCGTAGGTGCCCTGCCCTTTCCCTTCATCATTTCTTCGAACGTAGAAGTTTCCCACACGCGCCACTCCCTCTCGTATAAATAAAATCACAACGTATCTCAAAACAACAAGAAGAAGCAGCCCATAGAAACATCGATCATATCTTCTAGAGATTACAAGCTTCTATATCTGTGATACCTGTAACACATATCTTCTTTCTTTTCTACATCTTATATACATATATATATCTGGGACTTGGAGCCAGATGCTTCATTCAATCTCACATATGCACTTATCAATTCCATTTATTTCTATCACGAGAGCTGCGAAAGAAGCAGTTTCATCTCCTTCTCAGAGGCTGCAGAAACCCCTGATTGAAAAACCAGCAGGTTCTTCTTCAGCTTCTGCCTCTGCGAGATTACACCGACAAGCCTCGACTAGGGAGGACGAGAAGCAACTTGTCCCAGTCGCACTAGAAGCACCCAAGTGCAAGGCCAATGATTTGAAACGGGTGTTTCATTATTTTGATGTGGATGGAGACGGGAAAATATCACCTGCAGAGCTGCAGAGTTGCATAAGAACATTAGGTGAGGAGCTCTCGGCAGCAGACGTGGAGGCTGTGGTCCAATCGACGGACACCGACGGTGATGGTTTGCTGGGAATTGAGGATTTTGTTCAACTGATGGAAGTTGAAGAGGAGGAGAGGAAGAGAGATCTTAGAGAGGCCTTTGGCATGTATGAGATGGAAGGGTCTGGTTGCATCACGCCCAAGAGCTTGAAGAGGATGCTCAGTAGGTTGGGCGAGAAGAAGACCACCGAGGAATGTAAGTTTATGATTACCCAGTTCGACCTCGACGGAGATGGTGTGCTGAGCTTCGAAGAATTCAAAGTCATGATGCTGTGAATTGTGATGATCACTTTCATTCATGAAGATATCCCCCACCTTATATGTGAATGTAATAAACTGGGATTATCTGTTTGATTCATTTGTTCATTTGTTGTAATAAACTGGGATTATCTGTTTGATTCATTTGTTCATTTGTTGTAATAAACTGGGATTATCTGTTTGATTCATTTGTTCATTTGTTTCCATTCATTGTATCTCTCTCTCTCTATATATATATATATGATTTATTGAAAAACTCTCCATTCATTGTGTTCATGTTGGATTTATTGGAATATGGCATTGTGTTATTATTTGGCGCCATCCATTGTGAAATCTCGTCACTACCTCAAAAAGGCCAAAAAATGCAAAATATGCATAGCAACAGGTCTTTTTTCTTGAACGGCAACCACTTCATGTGGGATTGTTAATTTGTTCTCTCATATTTCATCTGTATTGGTGCTAATTAAACTGAAAACTGATAAATTGGTGGTCATACTGCTCGAGCATATATATATATATATATATATCTGATGTCCTGTATTTCTGGTTGGACCGGGTTTTGGGTCCTATTGTATTGGTCTTTCTTGAACGTCGAACAGCATGTGCAATGGATCACTCACCACTGTTAAAGCCTGAAATCATTAATCATCTTATGGTCACCAAGCTCATCACTTTGGATTCTGGAGGATCAGCTGATAAGCTTGTGTGGTTTGGCGACCAATTGACAGTAGCTCTGGCTGGGCAAGAACTGGGTTCATGGACTTGGTGGTGCTGTCCATTGCATGTGGATAGAATGGAATCCTCTATTCCACACTGAATCCTCATGTTTCGCTTGGCTGCTCTTCAACCTAGAAACGACTACAGAGTACAGAGGAAAATCTATGGGGGTGCCCCAAGGCCCTAGCCTTGCAATATTTTTCTGCTTTTTGGCTAAAGAACCCTCTATCCATGTACAGAAACAAATGGGAACAAGCATCCCTTGCAATCAATGTTTGTTTGCGTTTCTCTTTTGCTAGCTTCCTTGCGTCCCATGTAAGCTATCAAGGAAAAACTGCAAGCCGTCATTGGAAAGTCCGCTATTCACCTTCGTCAAAGTCAACATTGCAAGTACCGTTGATCCAATTAGCGGTTGGTTGAGACTTGACTCTGATGCCATGAAGAACTGCATTATGGCAGTCGATATGGTGTTTTGATCATATTTATGGATGGGATCTTCTTCTTCTTCTCCTCCTCTGCGCAGTTGTGCTAATTGAGCTACCCAGGCTTTATCGATTTTGAAATAAATTAAGGCCTTTTCTTTGAATAAATATGGATTGATGAGTTGGATCCTTGTTTTGCAATGGATATATTGTCTATCCAGGCCTTCCATTTAGAGTCATTTCTTCCATGAATTTTGCAGTTTCATTGTCGACCTTCTGATGATGTGGCGGTTTACCTTTAAATATATTATCACGAATGGGGAGAAGAAAACGAGTGGATTCAAAATATGGTCACTTTAACAAGGAGGAATACTATTCTCTTTATGAACTCCTTCCTTCCTGAGTTGTTATATACTACTGGAAGAGTCTAAAGAATTCCCTAATTTTTACTTTCTTAAGCCACATCTTATTTTCCTCCATTGCTCAAGTTCAGTATATATGCTTTGCTTCTTGGGGCTTTCTCTTTTGCTAGGTTCTCCTTTTAACATTGCATGTTGCTGTTTTGGCTCTCTATATTTTAGGATGTAAACTGGGCAGGGTTGGATGCTGGAAATTTTCTTTGGAGGGCCCACTATGTAAATAAATAAAAAACCATCGAAGGGGCCATGTGAAAAAAACTGCATAAAGTTTTCTGCAACTCAAAGGGCTTTTGTGAAATTTTGGTAGGGCCAAGGCCCCCACCCCTCAATATAGTTTCTATTTTGTGAAAGAAGGGTGCTAGATCAAATCGATAAACTTGGATTGGTTCTAATTCATTAGGAGTTTGTATGTGTGTTTAAATGGATTGGATTAATCAAAGGTGATATACTTATGTAGCAAAGGGGTGATAAAAGGAAAAAATTAAAACATTTGGCTAAAAGGCTTTTTAGGGACACATATTTCCACTAACTTGGTACAGGCAATTGCTAAGATTAGGGTTTCAATGGAGTCATGCACCATTTGAGTTTGAGTACGCTAGGGATATATTTGTGCCAGAAGAAAATTCCCTCACTGCACGGATCATACTATTTGCCATTTCACCATTATTGTAAGAACGACTATGCGAAAAATACTTTAAGTTAATTATTTTGGGGCAAATAACAGATTTAAAGGTGATTATATAGTCAACATTTAATTTTTTTTTTTTTTTTTATGGAACCATCAATCTAGCAGGAAGAAAGAAACTTAAATTGACGTAAAATTAATGAGATACAGAATATATATATTTTTTATTTTAAATGATTTGGATTTAAATTAAGTGAGTCCCAAGGTAGAGTTCCCCTCCTCTCTGTGTTGAAGCCAGGTGGACTGAAGCCCAGTAAAAACAAACGAGAGAGAGAGAGAAAGAAATCATTTGCCTTTCAACACCAACCAGATTTTTTTCCATTGACCAGTCCACGACTCCTCCAAGTAGATGTAGCTAACCTTTATGTCGGTCCGGACGGAAGTTATCAGCGATATATAGAAAGCGAGGGTAGGGTCGGGTAGAGGATCCGGAAAGATCGCTTCACCTGGCCAGCATAGAAAAATTAAAAAAATAAAAATAAAAATAAAAATAAAAAAAAATCCCGAAACAACGCAAAAAGAGAGAGCCTCAAACCCAAAGCAGTAGAATCCATAAAAACAAAAAAGAAGAAAAACAAAAATAAAAAGAGGCGAGAAGGAAGGAAGGAAGGAAGGAAAAGGTTTTGTTCTTAAAAATCAACGAGAGCGCGCGCGGCTTATCCTCCTCCTTCGCCTTCGCTCTCTCTCCCTCTCTATATCTCCTTGCGAGCGATCTTCGTGTTTTACTACGTATAGAGACTAAGTGGATACGATGGCTTCCTCCTCTTTAATAGCAGCAACATCTCCTCCTGTTTGTTCTTCCAGTCCTAGGGCTCACGACGATTTTTCTTCGAGGACTCGCTTCAATCTCGTCCCTCTCTCCCTCTCACACAGCCGCTGCACTCTCACCGGCAGATCGAATGCAAACCGACCATCTTCTGCTGCGTGTTCCAGACTCAGGTTAGATTAGATCATCTTTTTAGCTCAATTTGTTTTTTGTGGTTTCCCCTTTAGATTGCTAATGATTCCATCGTTTAGTACAAATAATCCATCTTGTCTCTACATCTCAGGATTTTGAGTTCATGCTTATGGGTCTTTTCCCTATAAATTGATCATGTGATTTATATTAAACTCTTCTTCAGTTATGTAATTTTTTTTTTTAATTTCTGTAGTAGAGCTTAAATATAACACTGTCATATCTCTCATGCCTACTTTCAACTTTGATATTTATCCATAGGGGAGAATTGCCACTACGCTGAATCCTCAATTAACTCTTGTCATTTTAATCAATGCTTTGAATTGTTGTGATGAAGGTGGGACCATGAATTTAGAAACTCACAAGCTCACAAGAGGAGTAATACGAGGAAGAACTGCATTCCTATTCTTGATGAATCAGTTGCTCTGAGACGTGTCTCTTGCTTTCAGAATTGCCACAAACGTGGGCATTATGCTAAAAACTCTGTTCCAAGGGTCTTACTAGACAAATCAACATTTCCTTTTGGGAGGCATTCATTTCGCTGCAACCGTGTAAGATTGCTATTTCCTGTCTGTGGTTGATGCTAAGTTTTCTTGAGGTATTTTGGCGTTTATGTGACGAGAAAGATGCCACGTCTATCATTGCACTTAAGCTTAGCGTGAGGATTGCTTTAAGAATGTCTTTTCCTGGTGTATATTTTGTTGTTTGTATATTCTTTTGTACATTTTCAACAATTTTTTTAGCTTCTTGTAATATTGCTACAAACCTTTCTACATGCTATCGTCCTTTAACCAATTTCTTTGTCGGGCGTCCTCCTAGGGTGAAACATGCATCTGCCCTCAATTAAAACAATGCTGAGGTCATTATTGTGTTCATTTATATGATTCTTATGCCCCGTTGCTTTGTGATTCTTCTTTTTGCTGAGAACATAACTTGAAAAGAAATACATTTTCCTCAAGTGGTAGTGTGGTACTATGGTACCACTATAATCACATATTTACACGCACCAAACGCCTGTGAATTAGAGCATTGGTCCCAAGCTTATACTGATTTGACCATTATCCACCATTTGATGATGATAATGATAATGATAATGATAATAATAAATAAATAAATGAATAAATCTGAACTATATAAAAGCTAGGTTCATGTGAGAAGATTAAAATTTGGCCAACCCCAAATCCATATGACTTTCCTGTTTCCTTACTCTTCATGATTGCCATGCATCCAAGCAAGCTACTGCTTTGCAGTAGGGGCAACTTTTTTTCTTTCTATTTTTTTTTTTTTTTTTTTTTTTGCATGTTTGTTTTTGTAGTCTGTCTTACATACATATGTAGTGACTAGCACTAATATTTGACTGACTGTTTATTTGACATTCTCTAGGTGAAGCCAGTTCATGTCACAAATGCATCTGTTGGTCCAGATGAGCCTCATGTAGCGAGTACAACATGGCCAGACACCATCATAGAGAAACAAGGTTTAGGCCCTTGGGATCCTGAAGTAGAAAATGCAGAGTTAGAAGGTTTTTTAAGTTCTCTACTTCCATCTCACCCAAAGCTGCACCGAGGACAACTGAAGAATGGACTACGCTATATTATTCTACCAAATAAAATTCCATCAAATAGGTATGATTTTTTTGTTTTCACCTAAGCTGCTGTACGAAAAGTGTTGCTCAGGATCTTTAAAGCTGTATTGCTTATAACTTCAAATTTATTTTCAGTTGTAACTATCATTTTTAACTCATAGGATTTGTGTAGACTTCTCGAACCTTATTATATGATGCATACATAGGCACCTCAAATATATGTGATTATATACACCTCAAATATATGTGATTTTGTTTTATAATAAGTGTTTTTGTCTATTTTTCAGCTAGGTATCATGTATTCATGTTATCTATTTCAATTTGTAGGACATAGGAATATCTGTATCCACTGGAGATGAAACTGGCTATGATACCTGGATGGTTAAAAATAGGTGCAATGCATTGTGTCATACCATATCTGAGACTTCACTTTGTTTCTTTTTCTTTTTTTTTATGTAAAACCCGTGTCCTTGCCATATCCATGGTGAGTCCTTGCCATATACATGCCATACCTGAGCATCATAGGATACTGATTCTTGTGTTGGATACTATATAGATATTTTCAGGCTACTATTTCAGTTTAATCTTATTTACTTAATCCGGCATAATATAAACTTTCAAGATTTTCTTACTTTTCAACATAAAATGTTAAAAAAGGAATGGCATTTTCGAGAAGAAGGGTTAATAGGATAACAGGCATTATGGATGGGAGGAAAAGGTTGGAGAAAAAAGAGGAGATAATATCTCACATTATAGACTACTTCCAGCCGTTGTACACTGATGAGGGTTGGGAAAGACCTAATCTGGGAAATATAGCCTTCGAAGTTATTGGGGAAGATGAGGCAAATTGGCTAGAGAGGAATTTTGAAGAGGTGGAAGTTCATCATGCTGTCTTTGATTTAGCAGGAGATAAGGCTCTAGGCCCAGATGGCTTTCCATTGGCCTTCTTTCAACGCTCTGGAAGTTGGTGAAGAAGGAAGTGATGGATTTTGTAGAGGAATTCTCGCAAAGGGGTAAATTGTCCAAAAGTTTAGGGGCATCTTTCATCGCGTTAATCCCGAAGAAGATATGAGAACTGGGCATCAAAGACTACAAGCCCATTAGTCTTTTGGGTTGCCTCTATACAATCCTCACCAAAGTTCTAGCAGGGAGAATACAAAAGGTTCTACCAAAGACTGTCTCTAGTGAGCAAAGGGCTTTTGTAGAGGGAAGGCAAATCTTAGATGACATCTTGGTGGTCAGTGAATGTGTACATTCAAGACTTAAGGAGAAGGTCCCAGGGATCATCTGCAAGCTGGACCTGGAGAAAGCTTATGATAGGGTGGACTGGAATTTCCTTCAGTACATGTTAGGAAGAATGGGGGTTGGGGAAAAGTGGAGGAGATGGATTCATGAGTGTGTCTCATTAGCTTGGTTTTCTATTTTGGTGAATGGGTCCCCTAAGGGCTACTTCCAGGCTGGTAGGGGGCTTCGACAAGGGGATCCCCAATTCCCCTCTCTCCTTTTCTCTTCCGAATCGTAGCAGAATCTATGGGAAGAATGATAAAAAAAGGCAGTGAACACAGGAATGTTCGAAGGCTTCACAGTGGCCAGAAACTCCCTAGCTATTAGCCACTTGCAGTATGTCGATGATACTCTTATATTCTGTGGAGCAGAAGAAGATCAGGTTAGAAATGTTAAAGCCACTATCCTATGCTTTGAAGTGGTGTCAGGGCTAAAAGTCAACTTTTACAAGAGTGAGGTGATTGGTTTACGTACATAAAAGCGAATGCTCCTTAAATGTTCAAAAATTCTGGGTTGCAAGATGGGGGGGTCTTCCAGTTTCATACTTAGGCATGCCATTGTGCTCAGGGCGGGTTACTAGATCCCTTTGGAACCCAGCTGTGGAGAGAGTAGAGAGGAAACTGTTTGCATGGAAAGCAAATTACCTATCTATAGGAGGAAGGGTAACCCTCATCAAATCTGTTTTCTCCAATTTGCTAGTCTATTACCTCTCCATTTTTAGATGTCTGACCTCCATTATAAAGAGTCTCGAAAGGCTGCAGAGAGAGTTTTTGTGGCATGGTGCAAGTCCTAAGAAGAAGCTTCACTTAGTAGATTGGGAGTCCATTTGAAAGTCGAAGGAAGAAGGAGGCCTGGGAGTTAGAGCCCTAAAGAAGATGAATCAAGCCCTTCTGGGCAAATGGCCATGGAGGATTGGAGACGGTTCACAAGGCCTTTGGAAAAATACAACCTACCGAGGCATGGGTGGGATGTTCAGGATCCCCCTTGGAATTCATCAGCCATTTGGAAAGGTATCCTCTCGGTTAAGAGACTTTTCTTGGAGAATTTTTGGTACCAAATTGGATCGGGGGAGAGGATCCTTTTCTGGAAAGATAGGTGGATAGGTGAGAGGGCGTTGTGTACTCAATACCTAGATCTATTTCAGTGTGCTCAAAACAAAGAAGCAACGGTTAACTCTCACATGAGCACTATTGGAGGCCAGATGGTTTGGTGTCCTACCTTTAGAAGAAACCTAAAGAACAACGAAGAATCCCAGTTCATTGCTCTTCTTAATTCTCTAAAAAGTTTATCCATTCAAAACGGCAAAGAAGATGAAAGGGTGTGGATTGCCTTTAAGAATGGATCATTCTCAGTGTCTTCTTTCTTCAAGACAATACTAAACATTCCCAGGGAAAGGAGTGGGCTGTATGGTATTTGGAAGATGGAAGTTTCTCGTAGGGTGCTTGTATTCGGGTGGCTTGCTCTTAGGAAGAGGATCCCCACATTGGATCTTTTGAAAAGGAGAGGGGTGTAGATAGTGAATGGCTGCCCAATGTGCTTGAGGGACGGAGAATCTGTGGATCATCTCTTGCTCAATTGTAAATCAGCTCATACGATCTGGATGGCTATAATAGGAGGGTTTGATAGCTGCTGGGCCCTTCCTCATTCTCTCCTCGAGCTTTTCCACACTTGGAAGACCCCAATTAGGGACCCTAAAGCCAGAGTGATGTGGCGGTTTTCATTTTCAGCCGTTATATGGACGATTTGGAAGGAAAGAAACATTAGATGTTTTAAAGGAATTGCTTGTAATGAGAGCAGCTTGGTGGAGAAATCGAAGTTTTTAGTAGCTTTTTGGGTGTCTATTCTTCCTTCTTTTAGGAGATATTCATTAGATATTTAGATCAAATTGTGTATTACTAGAAATAGGTGGCCTTCTCTATGACAGGGCCTTAGGTGGTTTTTTTTTTCTTGTTTAGCTCTTTTTTGCTTTCAGTACTTTTCTCTTGTACTGTTTGTTCCTTTTAATGAAAGCAACCATTCATAAAAAAAAAAAGGAATAGTTATGGAAAATATTCACCTGCATACAATGCGCATGTGTATCTCACATCCTGACCTGTGGCGTGTGAATTTTAGAGTGGGTCATGCCTCTAGGATGGTCCGAATGTGCAGTGCGCATGTGCACTGTGCTCAGGTGAAAGTTTTCTGAATAGTCATAACGTTGTTAGTTTAGAAATGGTTTACCATCTCAGAAATTTGGGTTACCCCACTATACAGTTATCCTCCCCTGATTTAGACTCCATCATGATCTACTATTTTGAGAACACCTTTTTGTGAACAATATCAGTCCTTTTATATACTTGCAACTCTTCACAGTTCACTGATATACATGCATACTCATCTGATCAACCAACAATGATTATTTGGGGGAATATGCACCCACCCAACCCAAAAAGGATGGATTTTCTTTCAATTCCCAGCTCAAAATAGATGAAACTTCAATTGAACAAAGACATACCAGGCTCACTTTACTTCCCAGCAGCAACAGACTTGGTGGAACATGTGAATAGGTCTTTGTGCATGGCAGACTTCCTTGGATATGTGGAGATACTTGTCTTTCAAACATGTGGAGATACACATGAATAGTTCCCTGATCTGTTTCCATCAGAATCCTTCTCTATCATTCATCCTCCTTTGTGAAGTATCAAACTATCACAAAAGATATAAGAATTGGATGATAAGCCGTGCCTTTTGGGCTTCTGTTCGTCTTAATATATACTGTACAATAGGTAGATTCAAATGAAAGATAAAGATCTAGGAGAGATTGCGTCCCTTCATCTTAATATATACTGTACAGTAGGTAGATTCAAATGAAAGATAAAGATCTAGGAGAGATTGCAATACATCCTCAGATAGATTACAACTTATCTTTGGCCTGAGCCTAAATTAGACTGATCAGGTTGAAATTTTTCTTGGCAGGACTTACATAGATCTATGCAAGGCCTATCCAATATTCACTGAACCCTTCATGCTTGGCTGTGAATTTCTTCTTAAGTACCTATAACTTTAATTTCTTCAGAAGAGGGGAAAAATCTCTTGATGCTACTCCCCACAGAGGTTGTCAATCCTTTTCCCAATTTTGTTTTCTTTGAGGGGTTGTGGTCTTCACACACTAGACATTTCGTATTGGGTTCATATTGTTCTTTGGTTCTGGTCTCTTATGAATCTCAATTCTCAAGGCCTAGCTCCTCAGAGACATTCACTTCTAGATGCCTTTGGGTTTCCCTTTATGGTATCACTTATTTATGTGCTCTCATTTCGACCTTTTGTTTGTTACAGTTTCATCTTGGTGATATTTGATTATTGACTTAATGTTCAAATGGATGCATTTTTTATTTTTTACTTTCTATTTTCTTTATTTGGATGCGCAGGTTTGAGGCACACATGGAAGTTCATGTTGGTTCAATCGATGAGGAAGATGATGAGCAAGGGATTGCACACATGATTGAACATGTTGCGTTTCTTGGAAGTAAGAAGCGTGAAAAACTTCTTGGTACAGGTGCAAGGTCTAATGCTTACACAGATTTCCACCACACGGTGTTTCACATACATTCCCCTACTAGCACAAAGGTTAGGCTTTCTTCTGGAATACAATAACTTATGTGGACTCAGTTGTAGAGATGTAGTCATTTGTGAAAACAAACTGGCTTGTATTTCGTAATCTTATGGTTCATTCCTTTGGTTTTTCTCATCTTTCTTCTCTTTATTCATGGGAGTACCCATTTATTTCATTGAACTGGTGCTTCTAAGTTTCTAACACATTTTTTTAATGGTAATTATTGTAATTTATAAAATGAGATATAAGTTTCTAACATTTAAATTGGAATATGGCTATGATGATGGTGTTGGAAATGGCTGAAGTCTGTGTGTTTCTTCTTAGTTCTATCATGGTATTCTTTCTTTTATACCCCCTTCCATCAACTTTTCTTTTTCTCTTATCTTTTTCCTCTCATCTCTTTCCTTTCAGTCAACTTATATATATTGAGATCCTTTTTTTTTTTTTTTTTTTTAATTCTTTAAATTGCCATGTGTCTGTATGTCCCTGAGTTGTGTGGGATTTTTTTTTTTTTTGTTTTTCCAAACTTTTTGAAATGTTCTGTGTGGTATTTTTTTTTTCCCTCAAATTCTTTGAAGTGTTGTGTATCTATGTGAATGACATTTTTTTGTACAATACTCTTGCTATAATTTTTTTTCTTTTGAATGCTAACATGTTGAAACACTGAGCAGCTCCAATTGTGTTACATGCTCTTATCAATATGCTTGCATTATTGTCGCTATAATTTCAATTTGACTTTGTGAGACCTTTTTACCCTCTATTTTCAATTAATTTCTGACTGTACTTTCAGTTTCTTGTGATGTTCTTTAACTGAAAAGAAAATCACTGTTTTATTTGTAAATACATTTATTCAGAATAAACAGTCTCATTGTTAATAATTAAAAGAGAGGCAAAAAAGGAGAAAGAAAAAAAGGAAGAAGGGTGGGTGGGGTTTCCTACTTCACTATGAAGATGTTGATAATTTGCACATTTCGTCTTTCAAAAGCATGCCTAAATGTTAATGGAAGCACTTATGCATATTGATATTCAATGAAACTGCTTTCTTGTCAGGAATCGGATGGGGACCTTCTTCCATTTGTGCTGGACGCTTTGAATGAGGTAACATGAAAACAACTAGATTTTTTTTTTCAGCATTTTGACTATGCTTCATGACCATGTATCAACTCTGTTGCATATTTTGGCAATACAAATATTGGTAGTGTCGCAATGAGCCAGTCTAGCCCACGATAAGTGACAGGTGCATACCTCGCCCACCAGAAGTTATGTGTGCTCATCCTTGAATGCATGACTATTAGGGTGGCCCAAAACTCTCATTGTAGGCCTAGGTTCAACAAAAAAGAAAGCCCCATCAATCAACTAACCCATAGTTCCATTATCCTTAATTTCTCTACAACTAATGTTTTTCCAATCCAACAGTAAGAGTCGAATAAGTGTCAAAATAAGGTGAGTGCCAATAGACACAAGGTAGTGAGCGTGAGTGGGGTGGATGAACCATAAGCGAACCAAGTGGTCCGGAAAAGAGAGGTGCACTTATTTGGTTAAATAGATACTTTGTAGTAGATCCCTTTTTTTAAATTAATCTCTCTTTCTTGTTGTGGATTCTTTTATATATATATATATATATAATTAATCTCTCTTTGAGTGGGCTTCTTATTTGGTTAAATGGTATAACTCATAAAGTAAATGCCAGATGTTGGGAAGGTGTTGGTGATGGGGATGGCTATTCTTGTTTGAAGAGTTGACGATTTCTTGAAGAATTTTATTACCATTTTTTTATTGTTAACATGAATTTTTATTACTATTATATCCCGCAATTTTTAACTGGCTGAAGGACGTTTCAAATTTTTGAGGGACACATACTCTTCTAAAACTGATGCAAGTTGAGTCTCAACGATGTAATTCTGGATTCTTGGTGTGCTTTTCAATGTGATTTTCTCATTATTTAGCTGTGAACTCTATTCCACTGGAATATTTATCATGCCACACTTGGCCTGCGTTCTTCATTATGTTCAACGATATTTAAGAACCTCTCATATACTGGAAGATGGTGAGGATTACTGAATAACCTCTTCTGTACCATCATTGTCTCATCAATTCAGATAGCCTTCCATCCAAAATTTCTTGCATCTCGGGTTGAGAAGGAACGACGGGCAATCCTTTCAGAATTGCAGATGATGAATACAATAGAGTATCGTGTTGATTGCCAGGCAAGTGCTGTGATCTTATTACCTTGTTTGTGAATTACAACCCATGTAACGTTCTTAGATTTCATGAGCAATTTGTCTGTTAACAGTAATGATGTTTCTTTGCAAGCAGTTGCTACAACATTTGCATTCAGAAAACAAGCTTAGTAGAAGATTCCCAATTGGGTTGGAGGAGCAGATTAAGAAGTGGGATGCCGATAAAATCAGGAAATTTCATGAACGTTGGTACTTTCCTGCAAATGCCACCTTATACATTGTGGGGGACATTGATAACATTCCCAAGACAGTTTATCAAATTGAGGTATGTCCCCACCTTCTTAGTTTATTCATTCCATATGGCTGTACTGGGAAATTTATTGTTTCATTGCAGCATTTTTATGCTAATCAATACTATATCATTTAGGCTGTCTTTGGCCGAACTCATGCAGAAAATGAAACAGTGGCAGTCCAAACTCCACGGCCATTTGGCGGAATGGCTAATTTTCTTCTTCCAAAGCTTCCAGGTGGATTGGCTGCAGATCAGTCCAAAACTATAAAGAAGGAAAGGCATGCAGTTCGTCCGCCTGTAGAACACAAGTGGTCTCTTGCCGGGACGGGTCATAGTAATGCTAAACCTCCAGAGATCTTCCAGCATGAGTTGCTTCAAAACTTTTCTTTCAATATGTTCTGCAAGGTACTGTGGAACTGTGTGGCAATTTTTGTTTGAAGTAGGCGGCATAAGTGATAGTGTAAAAGAATTTTGCTGAACCCTGCAACTTTATTTGAAAAATTCAGTTTTATAAACATACTTTTAAGCATGACTTCAACTCTTAAATATCAGCTGATATGTGACCCATTGGCTGATACCTCTAACCGTGCAGTGGCTCTAGCAGCTACAATATTTTGAGGTGGACTCAATATTGGCTTGTATTTCTAGGATCGGCGGCAATAGCTGCTATGACATATACTATTGGTTACTATTGCTGCGAAATTTTATTTTAAGACCCTTCTTTATTTAATAGAGTATAATGCATTCAGTTTCTGGCCAACTGCTCTACCCTTTAGTGACCCCCAAGTTTACACCATACTCATAAATTTGCCTTACTGATCTTCTCTGTTAACTGTTTGCTTTGAATTTTCCTTTTTTTTTTTTTTCTTTTTCTTTTTAAGGTGGGAGGGGGATGTCTGTATGCATGGATTGGGGCGTCTCATTTTATGTACTAGTTTCTGTGTGCATTAATGGCGTGTCATTAATGCTCATATGTGGGCTATTTGTTTTTGTCATGTTAAGCATTTTGACTTGCTAGAAAAGTTATGTTGGATGGTCCATTGTTCTCAATTCTTTACATACAATTCTGTTTATACCTAGTATTTTATATTGGATATCAGATCTGTAGACCCTTGCTGATTAGATTTTAATGGTAATATTTGATATACTTGCTATCTGATTAGATGGTTACTTGTATATCTCGTTCTGATTATATTTAACAATTTATTTATTTCACAGATCCCAGTCAACAAAGCTGTATCGTATGGAGACTTGCGGAATGTCCTAATGAAGAGAATATTCCTGTCAGCATTACATTTTCGGATTAATGCAAGATATAAGGTGCATTATTATTACTGTATAGTTGCAGGCCTGTTGTTGGCTGGTATAATTATTATTGTCCTTTTGGCATGCAATGAGAAGTTTTTGTTATACCTTCTGTCTTCTTTTACTGCAAGTCGAATGCATGATTACCGAAGTGGTTCATACCAGAGTAGAATGTAGCATTCCCAAATTTCTGTAGAGTCTGAGGTCAAAAACATCTTCTCTGAGATTTAACTAGCCTTACAAAAGTGGTTCATACCGGATATGTCATTCTTCTTGCATCCTTTCATAATTGAAACCAAAAGAAACCTGATCTGATACCTAGTTAGTAGTTACTATAGTTACTTAAATCGAACCTACTAACTTTTAATCCGAAACACGCTAAATAACCAAAATATATCCAAATTGCTTCTCTTGTTCCCATGAGGCTCATCTCCTATGTTGATTATTTCTTTTTTATTGGAAGAAGCTGGCCTCAATTCAAATCTCCATATCACACTCATTTCCCCTCTCTCTCTCTCTCTCTCTCAAAAAAAAAAAAAAAAAAAACCTGACATGTAATTATGAGGTCAGTGGGACCCCATTGACAGCACATCCTTGTGAGGGGAACATGTAAGACCATGAGGGAAAGAAGGGGAAAATCTGTGGTGCAATCGTGGGAGAAAATGAAAATACTCGTGAAGAAGGCTTCTTTACCCATTGATTTGTAGGGTCTCTCTTTCAACCACTGTAGAGATTAGACAAGGGGACTGGCTAATTTGGTGGAGAAATTGATAGGAAGAGTTATTGCAGTGTTAGTACTTGAGTAGCTGGCAAACAACTCTTAAGGTCCATGATTCTAAATAGCGGCCAATTCAGCCACCACCTTCAGTCTCTTTCTTACTGATTCCTATAGAAAACACCTTATCATTGGATGCCAATAAGGCTAAGGACTTGCATGCGTGACATTGAAAAATCATGTGTACAAACAAATACCAATAAAGAAAACATCCATTGCACATAAATCATAATATGTGCCTTCTGATGCGTACGTTAGCAGAGCCATACAACTGATTCATTCCTGCCCTCGTTCCTCCTTATCCCCTTGATGTGCATTCTGCATAACCTTCAGATATGGACAACATCAAATCGTTTAAAAATAAAACTTGTCGTGCTTTGTGTCTCATTGAAGTGACATTTATTTGTACTATCTTGATGGAAATGATTCCTGATGCCACAGTTTTGTAGTTGTAAAGTTATGTTCTCGAGGTTTGTAGAGAACTGAACTGTAGATGTAAACGTCTTCTATCAGTTGATCATCATCATTATAGCCTCATCCATCTATTTCAGGCCGGGTTCGTGAATTCTATCTTATTCCTTTTCTCATTTAATTTGTGAAAATATTCATTACCAGATCATGCCATAGCACAAATGATATACTCTTCATTGTTAATGCATATTGTATAAGCTATGACATCTCAATTGAATGACACCTGTATTTGCTTGCTTCTTTAGCCCCATTATTTGTGTGTTTTACATGATGACTTCTTTTTTGTCTTATACATTTGTATGGACTCTTCGTTCCTTTTTGAACTTTATCTTCTGTTGCATTTCCCTTTTCTATTTGTCTTAATCTTTCTGCTATGTCTTTTCTTTCTGGCTTGTTTATCATTTTGCATTAGCCTGCCACATAACTATGTAGTTTCTATATAAAAAGAGTTATGGCATTTGGTATTTATTTCACAACAAAATCTTGCAGAGCTCAAACCCTCCTTTCATATCAGTAGAGTTGGATCATAGTGATTCTGGAAGGGAAGGATGCACTGTCACTACTCTTACAGTCACCGCAGAACCCCAGAACTGGCAGAGTGCCATTAAGGTTGCGGTCAAGGAGGTCTGTGATCTGGCCCTTTCCCAATAGCACTTCCATTTTTGTTTTAGTTAGTGATTCTGATTGGTTGTTCTTAATATCAGACACTGTTAATGGAATAAACTGTGCAGTATTTCTGTTCTGCAATAAGTTATTGTGCCTGAGTTTCTAGATGCTGATCAAGATGCTTTGTTTACATTTACATTTTCAAGAACATCATTAAACATATAAAAGATATGCAGTGTTCGCATTAAATCATTTTCCCATCACTTTTCGGAGTTTTACTTTCTGCTTATTCTTATTCAGAGCTATAAACTGTCATTTTGGAATTTAATATGCCACTTCTCCCTAGTTCATTTCAAGCTTTTTGCCGTCTCTGCCTCCTACTTATAGTTGTTTCACTTCAGTGCTTCATACAGGGGCTGTCTTACATGCCCACGCCATTTGAACCAGCATTATTTGATTTATTGGAGCCTCTGTAGAATTCTTTTGTGTTCCTATTTTCTTTTCTTTCTTATTGATCCACAGATCCATCTTATCATCCCGTGCACATTAACTTTTCTTCTCATTTCTTTTTTCTTTGTTGTCCAGAATTACACTCCTATTCTCATTAGAAAAAAGAAATCCACTTAACCATGCAAGTTTGACCTCTCTTATGTAAATTTCCTTTCACAACACTCCTTTGGTTTATGTTCACTTTTGCCAGTCTGCACTTACTGCACATAGATATGATCTGTAAAAATCTAGGAAATCTGTGTAGATTATAACAACCCCACAGTGGAAGGGGAAATTGGTTGTAACTTGCACCAGTTAAGGGAATTACTTTCTGTATTATTCTCTCAAAGCAGTATAAATAGGGCCACCCAGGAAAGGGGCCGGCTTCTAATGAATTCCATAGTTCTCTTCTTTCTGTCATCACATTGCCAATATATCTATTGCTCTGTGTTAGATGGGGCACAGGTAAGCAATGGGAGCCCACATGATTTTGTTCTTTACAAATACAAATACAAAAAATACTTTAATAGATGAAACCAATGCTCATGCTATCCACCATACATGGATATGAAACCAGTGTGCAGGCAATCCACAATATACTTGTCACATAGCCTCTGCTCCATTTAGATTGGGGCTCGGAAATTTATGTGCTTGGGGACGTTTGTCTATCATCATATTTGTAAAATATCGTCAGTACTAGTGCATTTACTTGATTGAATTCTCTGTGACTTATTAGTCATAACTGTTTTTCTAACTTTATCATTATGATATAGGTCAGGAGACTTAAGCAGTTTGGAGTTACAAGAGGAGAACTAGCTCGCTACATGGATGCACTATTAAAAGACAGTGAACAGTTAGCAGCAATGATTGACAATGTGCCATCCGTGGATAACTTGGATTTTATCATGGAGAGTGATGCACTTGGCCATACTGTAATGGATCAGAGACAGGCATATGAAAGTTTGCTTGCTGTCGCTGAAACAGTCAGTCTAGCTGAAGTAATTTACCTTACTGTTGTTTGTAATGTTATCATACTTAATGTTTTGTATTTATTTTCATTCAACAGCACTCATTTTCTGATATGCAAACCTTTTGATTTACTGAACATATGCTCCTCTCTTCCACTCAATTTCCTTCTTTTGGAGTCACTTGGAGATTTATTCTTGAGGTTGAAAAACACATTTCAGTTGTTATGATTAGACTGTTAAAATGCATTTTGAACTTGCAACATTTTTATATGGTTACATAATGTGTTACTTGTGTGGTTATCATCTATGTGTTGTCTGGCACTTCTTTGTACAACTTTTCTGGTAATTCCTTCCTTCCAATCTGATCTGCTATTTTTGTTTTCACACTGAAAACACACTAGAAATTGTGCTTTTGTCTCCTTAATCAGTTCTCTTCTCTGTTGCCCCTTCTGCACTTTTTTGAGCATAGTACCCAAGGCATCGTCCAATATTTCCTTAGTGTTTTTTTATTTTTTATTTTTTATAAAAGATAAAATTTTATTCCACCAAACAAACAATTAAACAAAAACAAGAGACAACAAAAACTACAACGAATAAGGGAAAACACCTAAAAAAACTTATACATCAAAAGAAATAGAAGTGTGAAAAACTCCTTCCCTGGCCACACCATCGGCCATGGTATTAGCCTATCTTAAAATATGATGAAAAGAAGCACCCAACAGACATGAAGTATCTTTCAATATTACCTTAGTTGTCGTGCGTTATCTGTGATTATGAATCGGTTTTCCAGTTTCTATATGTTATCTATATTTTAAAGTTTGTTCTCCAAGGATGCACTTCTACTTGCACCACTGTAAGTATTTGTGCACGCTATATTACTAGAAAGTCTCCTCTGTTGCACACTTCTGTTCTGATTGAGCATAGTACTCGAAGCATCTTCCAGTATTTTCTGAGTTGTCTTGGGCTATCTGTGATAGTGACTCAGTTTCCTGGTTCCTGTCTATTGTCTACATTCTGAAGTTCTCCATTAAGGATGTGCTTCTGCTTGTACCACTGTAACTTTGTATTTTATTGTCACTGTATTATAACTTTAAAAAATGAGTATGCAGCGTATGTTATTTTTTACCTCAATAGTTGTTTTCTCCTTCTCTATCTTTTCCTTGATGAACAATGCATGTGGTTTCCTGCCATCTTTTTGTGAGGCACCTAGCCCTTTGCTGTTTCAAGAGACTTATCAAATTCTTTTCATAATTGATGGGGCAGGGAGATTCTGCAGTTTCCTTTTCTTCAGTACATTGGCTTTCAATCTACATTTCAACCTGATTTTTTATTTGGATGATCTATTTGTTCTTTAACACATTTAATCTCAGAGAATTTGTCTGTTGCAGGTCAATTCCATTGGTTCAGAAGTGTTGGAATTCATCTCTGACTTTGGAAATCCTACTGCACCACTTCCTGCTGCTATTGTTGCATGTGTTCCAAAGAAAGTGCATATCGATGGAAAGGGTGAAACTGATTTTAAGATTTATCCACGAGAAATTAATGATGCTATAAAAGCAGGTTTGAAGGAACCAATAGAGGCTGAACCAGAGGTCTGCTTTCCATTTGTGACATTTTGATTTTTCTCATTTCCCTTGCACTTCAGTTGGTGTTTTCTCAGTAAAGTTTAACATCAACATTAAAAGACGTTTCTTTTTTTTTTTCTTTCTAAAACCTTTAATAGACATCTTTTTATACGAAAATGATTTCATAAAAGATACATTTATTTTTTTGTTCACCTTTTTGAACCTATTACCCAATGATCATATGATGATGATAAAAACTTTTAATGTAACGATGGTTGCTTTGTTTACCATATTGATTTGACCCTTAAGAGTGTTTATTTTTGCATTTCTGTTCTTAATGTCTAACATATGAAAGAAATAATTATGTTCTTTATTCATCATTGGGCATCGTTTGGTATGTCATGCATCACATGTTCAAGGATTTCTTATTCGTTCCATTTTGGTTGTTTGTGCAGCTAGAGGTGCCAACAGAACTGATATCAACACTGCAGCTGCAGGAATTAAGGTTGCAATGTAGTCCATCCTTTGTCCCTTTAAGTCAGGAGATAAATACAACAAAAGCACATGACAAGGACACGGGCATCACACAGCTTCGTCTTTCAAATGGAATTCCGGTGAATTACAAGGTACCTGTGGTGCTTTCTGTGTATGGATGTGTACTTGTGTAGGGGAGGCCTTTTTAGGATGGTAATGAGTAATGGCCTCTGTTTGTCCAATCACCCAAAAGGTGGTAATGCCCTCTCCAATTCCACAACCAACCCATCCCCACACACCAAGTGGAGGGAAAATAAGAGAAACGGACATAGAAGTGTTGCATCTGGCTTTTAAAATGAAAAAAGAAAAGAATAATCTGATGGATAGGCACTGGTTTAAACTTTGAACCAGGTCCATTCTCATTCCTGCTTCTGTTTTACGACTGGGCTTTGCCAAAATCTCCAAAATTGTACTTTTGGTTCTTGACATTCTTGACTCTGGGTTCATCTGTCTGTCTTTTGCATTATATTTGCTCCTGCGCTTTCATCCTCTCCATTGTTTTCCATTTGCTGTATCGGATTTGTACTCAGTTGTATTTTATTCCACTAAAGAAAAGAAACACTAAAAAGTTTGATGGATGAAAAAATGTTTATAAAGGACAGAAGATTGTACAAAAGGAAAGGTAAACTAAAAATAGAATATAAAGGTGCCCAATAAGACCATGGACATCCATGATCCACCTCCCCTTAAAAATTGTCAAGGTTTTGCCCGTGACCCACCTTGGCCCCGCTCCTATTAAGGGCAGGTTTGGTAGTATATATGTGGGGTTCGGGGTGAGTATGGATTTTCAGAATTTGACCTGAATTGGATTCGAGCAGGTTTGGTTTTGGATGCGCTTGACACCCCACCCAGCTTATTTAAGATTTCGTTAGTTGGGCTTCATAAATGAGTTCAAAAGAAAATTCCCAAGCTCTCACCATCCTTATTGCTTTTCTTAAGAAGTTCAATCAATATCATTGGCTCACATTGTTATCCATGTTATTTATGGTAAAGATATTCTTAATCTACGTCCTTTCTTGTGCTAAATATGACAGATCTGAAGTCTAGTTGTGTGCATGTGATTTATTTGATTATTCATCTCTTCTAGGAAGAGTTTATGTACATGTGCTTGATTGTATTCCTACCTGCATGCATGCCTAGGTAATGTAATTATCTTCTATGTGATGACATGGTTGTTTCTTTCTTTAATTTGATATTGCTAGATCACGAAGAATGAAGCCAGAGGTGGGGTCATGCGGCTGATAGTTGGTGGTGGTAGAGCCTCTGAAGATTCAAAATCAGGGGGAGCTGTTGTTGTCGGTGTTCGAACTCTTAGTGAGGGTGGCCGTGTTGGCAAGTTCTCAAGGGAACAAGTATGGTATTGCATTTGTAATGTCTGTGATGGTTTCTGTTGCTGTTATACCATTCTTAACCTTGCCATTCTCTTCACTGGTAACATATTTTCTTCAGTAAAGATCCATGCTCGATACAGCACCTGAGAATCTCTCACTCATACATCTAAATGATTCAACAACTGCCCAAGTGTTCGCATTTATCATCAAATTTAATCTAAGATCCGTTTGGCTTGCGTACCAGGATTGATAAAAACGTGATCTAGTTTCAGCTTGAGTGGGGATTGGTTCAGAATAGTTTGTTTCACAAAACCTCTCTTAGTGAACAGGTTGCTAGAGTTCTATAAAAATCTATGAAGAAAGAGACTTGACTATCTGTCTGGCATCAGATAATCTGAACCTTCAGATTGTAATTCCTATTTGCTCTGATGCCAAATTGATGTAGATTAGATTGCCCAAGTTTGTAATGACCATCTTTGCAATATAACGACTTTTAAAAGCACACCTAACGTGACCAACATGATGCTATTGCTTCAGTCCTGGTTAGTTAAATAGGAAGCGATCTGGTTCCCATATGCCACCACTCTATTGTAAGCCAATCCGCTATTGTAATGCTAATGGCAATGCATATTTTCAATTAGGTGTAGGATCATCCTTAAAGGCCATCTAATGAGAATGGTTACACATTGATTATTTAATTTTTAGTTTTTATCAAAATTTGAATTTTTCTTTAAGAATTTCTTGTGGAATTTCGTTCTTAATTTTTTTTAACGGATTTCGTTATTAATTTTTAATAGAAATGGTTTCCTTTTCTAGAAAGAAAAAAGAATGAATTTCCGAGACTTCATTTATGATAGAGACAAAGTCTTCTGAGACTTACTGTCAAGTCTACTTGGCTTTTCAAGTTCCAAAACTATGGTAGGCTGCCTTCTACATGTATCCAGTGAGTAGCTTTTGAAATTTATTCTAAGTGATACCTTTTTTTAATAATATACTTATTGAAAAACAAATAACAAACATAGTTCCTCTGTTATCTCTTTGTTTCAGTTTAGCACTTCGGCCTAGTGTAGACTTGGTTTTCAAATGAATATTCTATTATGTTGTGTAGGTTTTTCATTTATTGGAATAAAATTTATGTTACCATTGGAGGAAAAAAAAAAAAAGGAGAAGATATTGTGTTTGTTTAAAAGGATGATTTCTGATGTGTGCTCGATATGCTCTCCAGGTCGAACTTTTCTGTGTGAATCACCTTATAAATTGCTCTTTGGAGTCTACAGAAGAGTTTATTTGTATGGAGTTTCGGTTTACTTTAAGAGATGATGGCATGCGTGCAGCTTTTCAGCTACTTCATATGGTGCTCGAGGTAACTCTATTTTAACCAGCCCAACTGATATTTGAATCCTTTTGGTCTCAGAGCATTTATTGTGGATGTTGAAGTCTGTTATGGGTCTATTTTTGTTTTAGAAAGAAATAACTTTCTTGTACGTATTTTGACGTTGATCTTTCTGTTTTATTCACGCAAAATATCCTAATGAATAGAATAAGAAAGAGGCTTCAAAATCTGTAAGATACAATGTACCAACCCAAAAGCTGAAGCTGATAGATGGAAGGCCGAAACAGGTATATGAGGCCCTGTCAAACCCATTACTCGGGCGATATGGGATGTGGGACTTCCCCAACACTCCATGTCCCTCACGTGCAAGCCCAATATATTTCATGGACGGGCCGGCCACGTGGGCTACACAAGAATGATAAGAACCAGCTTAGATACTATGTAAGATACCATGTACAAACCCAAAAGTTTAAGCTAATAAGTGAAAGGCCCAAAAAGGTATATGAAGCCCTGCAAAGCCATTACTTGGGCGATGTGGGATGTGGGACTTTTCCAACAAAATCATCTTCCCTTTTCAAAGTTATTGTATTAAGAGCAAGGTTTGAAGTCCTGCTGCCTGTTGGAAAAGGGATGAGTTGGTGCTGAACAACCAGTACTGCCATTATGGTTCTTGAATGTCTCAAGAAATTCTTAAAAACCTAGAAAGGTAGGAAATAGTGGAAAATGTGCAAATTGAGCTATTTAAGTGGTTTCTCATCTAAATTATAGAGATTTTAGTCTTGTTGAATGCGGCTTCGCTAACGTGATGCTTATGACTCTTGTATTTAGACATCTATCTGACATGTAATGCATGTTTATGTATGATTCGAACATTCATGAAGCAAAAAACACATAAAAAACTTGCCTCTTATGAAAATCCCTGAAGCCCTCCTTTGATTGCTCAAGCTTTTCAAGCCTAGATCTTAAATATAAGGCTTGTATGCTTGATTATAGCTCAAAGAGTTAGTAGATTTAACCCCTTGAATCCTTTACTTTGACTGCTCAAGCCTTTCAAGCCTAGAGCTTAAATATGGGGCTTGAACTCTTGATCTATGAAGTACGGACACGGATACGGGACACGGATACGATATGATACGGATACGCCGATACGTCATTTCTCAAAAAAGTAGGATACGATACGCCGGGATACGTTGAATTTTTATTTTTTTAAATATTTTTTATATGACTTTGTAATAAAAAAACTAACATCATTTCAATCAAAATGGCCATAAAATATGCACTTTTATTGATTTAATCATCATCAACCATCATCAAACATTACATTCTATACTTCCAAGTTCAAAATCCAAGTTTCACCAATTACTACAGAAACATAAACATACAACCCAAACAAACAGACATTAGATCTACTTAAACTTCAATTGCCTGACCACCAAGTCCACCACCATCACCTCCACCACCATCACCATCTTCACGAAAGAACACGGCCTCCAATTCTGGTTCATCAAGGGAGAGTTGTGCAATCTCAAGCTCTCCGGCATCCTCAAATGAATCAAAAGCATCTCCAGCAATATCCCACATCTTGGTTTCTCCTTTCATATAAGTGGAGTTCTTCTTGAAAGAAGGATTGCTATGAATGAAAACCAAGTCTTCAGCACGTTTTGGTGTCATGTTATTCCTTCTCACCGAGTGCACAAAGGAATAAGTACTCCAATTCCTCTCTGTACATGACGACGAGGAAGGTTGCACAAGTAGCTTGAAAGCTAGAGTTTGAAGCAAAGGTGCACATGCACCATAGGTGACCCACCACCTTTTAGGATCCATTTCATAGCGATCACGAATGGAATCAACATCCGCAAACTCTCCTGACTTGCTAGATAAATCAGCAAATTGTGTGATTACCATTTTGCGCTCCTCCAAATTAGGAAAATATTTTTCAAGGATTTTCATTTTTTCTCTAGCAACCTCCATATCTCTATGTGGAGCAACTCGACTAGGATCCTCATGAAGCCAATGCTCGCTATAGTACCTTGAATAGGAAAAAAAAAGAATTAAGGATAAGTTCAAGACTAGAAGTCAAGACTAAGAGGGAGAAAAAAAAGTTCAAGACTAGAAGTCACCTTGGATTTAGTGAATGCGCTAAGCAATGGAGAGTAGTGTTGTTCTTGTTCCAACGATTCACAAGAATTTTATGCACCACTTCATAAAAGGTAGATGCCTCATCAAGTCTCTTTCCTTCATGCCTATATATTGCACCCTTCACTTTTTCTATCATGCTATCCCACATGTCATACACTAAGTGGAGACAAGGCCTATCCGTATCACAAACCCTTAGCATATCATATATAGGAGCCGTAAAAGAAAGTATGTAAGTCATTTTGTCCCACCAAAGGTCATCTAACACAAACTCTTTCACAGCCTTGGCTCTCTCCTTATCATCCTCTCTGTAGGAATTCCACCTTTCACTAATAACCATGGCTTGAAGACTACCTTTTATGAGCTTGAATCTCTTAAGCATGACAAGGACCGAAGCAAAACGTGTACTTGCAACCGAAAGCAACTTCAAAGGGACAAATTCATTAAAAATAGCCAATCTCATGGAGTGATTCATGATAAAGTTCTTAACAAATACAACATCCTCAGCCAAGTCCGTGATCCAACGACACTCCTCATATGTTAGTGCATTGTTTTCAATATTCTTTGCCATACAAATGTTTTGCAAGGCAAGGTTGAGTGTATGAACCACACATGGTGTCCAAACAATATTTTCAAATTGTGCTTCAATGAGATGCCCTGCACCCGCACAATTCTTAGCATTATCAGTTATCACTTGAATCACATTTTGGGGACCAACCTCTTCTATCACTTCTTTCAACAGCCCATAAATGAAGTACTTATCTTTAATTTCACCTGTACAATCCACTGCTGTAAGGAATATAGGCCCACTTTCCGTCACTGCCATAAAGTTAATCAAAGGCCTCCTTTGTGAGTCACTCCATCCATCACTCACAATGCTTACACCCTTTTCTTTCCATGTGCCTTTAATTGGTTGTAGCAATCTATCAACATGAGCCCTTTCTTGTTGGAGTAGACTTGTCCTTAGCTTATTATACCCCGGTGGCACATAGCCTGCAAGAGCATTGTTTGCGGCAAATTGGATATAACTCACATAATAAGGGCTCCTTGCTAGGTGAAATGGTAAGCCCGATGCATAAAACATCCTAGCAATCTCCGCATCCATTTGGTCACGCAACTTCAAGTTAAATGACTTCCTAATAGCCATATTAGTGTCACTTGTACTCCAACTTCCACTTCCACTCGCCTTCCTTTTTTTGGATTCATAATCCACACTAGAAGTTGGCAATGGTACTTTCTTGGGTGCATTTTTCCTCAATCTCTCATTGCATTCGTCCTCTAACCTTTTCATCTCCGTAATATCACTGCTCTTAACTTTTGGACAATGCAACAACATGACCGGCCTTATGTATCAAATGAGCCCTCACCCTTGTGTATGAGCTTCTCTTGGTTTGATGGCAAAAATTGCATTGCCACGACACATTTCCCCCTCCTTCACCAAGTTTTTGCTGTTTTGTCACATACCTCCAAAGAGGGTTGTGAGCGTCTTCTAATTCAATAGTTGGATAAGACGCACTAGTACTACCACCCGTACTAGAAGCCATTACAGTATACTTTGGTTGCTGGAAACACAAAATATTGACCCCATCAGGCCACACCTAAAATCATGGCATGAAGGAAAAAAAAAAACCAGTAGCAGCAATATATAGCATCAAGAAAAAAAAAAAGAAAAGAAACAGCAGCAGCAACATAGCATCAAGAAAAAAACAAAAAAAAAAAAAGAAACAGCAGCAGCTGCATAGCATCAAGAAAAAAAAAAAGAGCAGTAAACAAAAAAAAAAAAGAGCAGCAGAAGTAGTAGAAGCAGTAAACGGCAGCATATATCCAAAAAAGAAGCCACAACAGCAGCATATATTAGTCAATTGTTTTCCTTTCCTCAATAACAGCATATATTAGTCAACAACAGCAACAAAAGAAGCATATATCCCATTCAGCAACAACAGGAGCTAGCCTACAATACACAGCCACAGCCACAACCAACAAAAAAAAGAGCAAATAGACAGCCACATGCACAGCAGAAGCAGCAAACAAAAAAAAAAAAGAAAATTGCAGTAGCCACATCCAATCGAAAGCAGAGACAGAAATCAGCAAAAAAAAAAAAACCCTAAAATCCAAATGATTGAAGGGGGAAGGAAAAAAAAAAACCCTAGATTAGAATAACCAGCATCAACCCCAACAAAAATCAACAATACAAATGAAGAGAAAGAAAGAAACAAAAGGAAATAAAGAAGAGAAAAGAACCTGAAGGTGGAGATGAAACGACACAGCACAGTGCTCAATTTGGGTGTGATTTCCGGCAAAACACACCACAGTTGCAGCACGGCGACGGCAACAGCAGCAGGGTTTGACTTCCGGCGGCTTCAGCACGACGACAGCAGCATCGATAGTTTCAGCAAGGCGACATTGCAGCACGGCGACGGCGACGACGAGGCTTTTCCTTCCCCTCTCTTCTTTTTTTTTTTTCTCTCTCTCCCAGAACCTAGGTCTTTTTTCGAAAATGACTCCCTCAACCCATCCCTTTTAAAACGATACTTAAAACGGGATACGTGGGGGACACATGCGTGTCCCGTGCGTGTCCCGCACGTATCCCCCACGTATCCGACCATTTAAAAAAAAAAAAAACCTGGATACGTATTGGGCGTATCCCAGACATATCCAGGGCGTATCCGGGTCCGATACGTCCGGGATACGGATACGGGACCCTTTTTTATGTATCCATGCTTCATAGCTCTTGATTATAGCTTAAAGAGTTAATAGATTTAAGCCCTAGAATCCTTGGCTGTTTTTAGCCATATAAAGAAGATGAATGGTTTGGATTATGAATTGGCGGCCACAGTCCAAAAAATTAGATCTAACAATTTTGACTTTTTCTCAATCCATGAAGAATTGAGACAAGAAATTTGACGTCTTAGCCATTTTTAGCTCACGATAAAAAAAATTAAAGCTTTTTGATGGACCCAACGGATGAAAAAACTAACATGTTTTTCACTGTTCAATTGTACCAGCACCTCTTCCTTAAGTTGGTGTGAAATGGTTTACTTGGGGGCTGCTGTGAAAATTGAGGTGTGAAAATGGGCTTATTTACACCATTGTTGCACCTGATTTACGCATGTGATTTATTTACGCGTGCAAACAAGCATGATGATGCATCAATGTTATCGATGTGAATCATTTATGCATGCAAACAAATGACCACTAGAGAGAACAAAAGGGTAAGAAGAGAGAAATTGAGAAAATAGAAGAATAAAAACTGATAGACTTTAGATCTATGATACCCGGATACTGCAAATTACTAGTGGTATCCGTACCGATACGGATACCGGTACGGGATACGTCAAGATACGGCTGGGATACGGGGGTCCAATTTCAGGATACGGCTTGTGTTATTTTTCTCCCAATATTTCGGCAGATTTTCCATTTCAGCCAATTTCTGTCTCTCTCTTAGTTTGATCAAAAGGGAAAACAAAAAAGAAGAAAGAGGAGGAGGAGGAGGAGACCCACCTCATTGAAAATTTGAAACAAACAGTGGGCCTCATAATATTTGAGCTCTAAATTGAGATAAAATAAGCATTCCACCCAAAATAAATCCCTAACCAAATACTTATATTTATATATTTCTAGGAATGCCGTACCCATATCCGTATTCTAAAATTTTGAAGTTGACGTATCGGACGCTCGTTCCTGTGTCCCGTATCCGTACCCGTGTCCGTATACGGGCATCATAGCTTTAGATTATGAAATCTTGTTATGGGAGAGGATCTTCTACATGGTTTAAAATATACATAATGCAAACTGATGGGGGTACCGAAACGATATCACTTTATGATATTGATATCAGCTGAATCTTCAAAATACCATCTAAATCCTTATCAATTCGAACCCTTTTCTAGACCTAGTTAAAAATGAAGCAATTTCAAGCCAAATTCCTGCTCATTTCAAGATGGATATCAGGATTCTGCATTTTCTTTACTGGTGTTTGAAAACGTTGTTTGGTTTTAGTTGAAATTATCATATAACTTAGGTATCTCTTTTGTTCTTCAAACTTTAAATTAGATGTGCATGGAAATTTATTTATTTGTTAGCTTCGTCTAAATGTTATGATTGTTATTGACTTGCAGCACAGCGTATGGTTGGAAGATGCATTCGATCGGGCAATACAGGTTTATTCGTCATACTATCGTTCTGTTCCCAAAAGCTTAGAACGCTCAACTGCTCGCAAGCTAATGATGGCAATGCTGAATGGGGACGAGCGGTTTGTTGAGCCTACGCCAGAGTCATTACAAAAACTCTCTCTCCAGGTAGTGAAGGATGCGGTGATGAATCAATTTGTTGGTGATAATATGGAGGTGCGTGTGAACATTTTTGCTTGTTACAACTTCATAAGGGTCCATTTGTCTTTGATGCGTGGGATGTCAGAATGTATTTACATATGTAAAATTTGCGTAAGCATAATACCACATTTGTTTGGAAGCACCATTTTCACACGAGTGAACGTTGAAGGGTTTGGTTTACATGTGTAAAATCTTCATATATCTCAAAATCTATCAATATTTAAGACATGGAACTAAACATTTTGGGGTGCGGTGGTCAGTGGTTTGATAAAATATATGAACAGTTAGCATTAAAAAATTGGGGCCCATAAGAATTGCAAAAAAATAGAAGGTGGTGAAGGGATTCAACATCGTGGTCTGTCCCAAGCGTCCTCTATATTGGTGCCTTCTTAACCACCAGGGAGTTGTGTAATCGTTTCACACCATTTAATGACTTCTTTCCCCTGATTTTGCATGATATGGTTTGAAATTTGAAGCAGTTAGCTGTCCGTGTTATCTTGCATTGGATCCACCTTCACACGCATGCATTCCTATTTCTGCTGGTTTTCTGTTGTTTTTAACTTTCCTTTCAATGTTTATTAGGTAAGTATTGTTGGAGATTTCGCAGAAGATGAGATCGAGTCTTGTATTCTTGATTATTTGGGCACAGTCAGAACTACGAGAAGTGCTGGAGTGCTTGAGTTTGATCCAGTTATGTTTCGAACATCTACAGCTGATCTTCAGTTTCAACAGGTGAGAACCAAATATATAATTATGATGTCCTTAATGACTTATTAGAACCATGTTTTGGGTGTCGTTAGCCTCTGTAGAACGATTGTAACTTATAATAGAAAGCATTCTCTATTCTATGCACTAATTTTTCATCATATCAATATATTGAGTCTGAAACCTTATTCACCATCATCAATCATCGTCAGAGCCTTATCCCATCAATCTAGTATCATTCAAAGAGTTTACTTTCGGCCTAAGCAAGCCATGACAAAACAAAAGAACACTATCTATGGAACATTGAAAGTAAGCTCTCTGTGTGTGCATTTGTGTGTATTTGGGCACACGAGGGACTTGTTGATGAAGTCTTACATTATGTATTCTTATGTATTCCTTATAAGAACACATCAAGAGCATGTGGCATTCCATCAATCTTATGTTATTAAAACTTGGTCGAGTTCAAGTCAAGTGACTTGGCTCGGACTCCATTACCAAGTCAGGCTGAGGCTGGCTCAAACTCAAATTCTTAAATTTTACAGTTGAGGATTTTCCCCAGTCGGCTGAGAGCACAGCTTCTCCGACGCCAGAGGAGATTTGCTGTTAAGTGTTCGAGGTGGTGGACATGGCGAATTTTAGGGTTTGAAGGATCAAGGGCTAGGGTTTTTGGAGGACGAGTGGGGTCCTTTTCTGGCGAGGCAAAAAGGGAACGAGGATAGGTAATGGGGGGGTTTTAGTTCGGATAATTCTGATTTCTTGGGTTTAGGATTTTGTTGGTATCCAAGGTTTTTAAGCGAAGAATAGAGAGATGTAATTGAAGATTTAGAAAAAGAGAAAATTGAGACCAGCAACTTAGAGTTCCATTTCAGATCTAAGCAAAAGGAAGATAATTAATAGAAAGGACATTTTTAAAGCCTCTCGCTATCTCTCAAGTTTCTCATCCACGCCAATACGCCATCTCTCGATTCATCCACCAACACTATATCATTTGCAAACAACATACATCAAGGTACCTCTTCTTGAATACGAACAGTTAACCCATCCATAATTAGTGTAAAGAGATAATGGCTTAAAGCTGACCCCTAATGCAAAGGTGACTGGAAACTGACTAGTCTCTCTAGGTAGCTCTCACACATTACTGCGCCCTCATACATATCTTTAATGGGGGCTTTACGTGTATGAGACTACCATTTGCTGTTGGGAATGGTTAGCAGACCATAGTTGTCGCATGCGTGATGGTTGCTTTGCTGATCTAGGTGGGGGAAAAAAAGTGGGGGGCAGGCGTCAATAGAGCGTGGGGCCTGGGGCCCTAATTCATTAATTCGCTCCGTGAATATCATTTAAGGAATGTAGGAGGTGATTGTGAGATTTTAGTTGATAATAATTTATTGGATCGTCGATACTAGGAATTTGAAGGGTTTTTTTGCAGACACCTTGAAAAGGTGGTGGAGAGATTGCATGGTGGTTTATAGTTCATTTATGCAAACACTGAAAGGGCATGGATTGAAGCTTTGTGAAGTGCCAAAGCATGAAAAAGATATCTCCAAGAGACTCACTAAGAGGAAAGAACCTAAGGGAAAACTCAGCCACGGGGTATTTTTTTTTTTAATGATATAGATATATATCGGAAAACAAATCTTAAAATTAGACTCATAATGAAACTAGGAAGCTAATCCGTGATGACAACTCATTAAAGAAATGAGTAAAGAAACAAAAATCCTAGACCTCTTTGGGTTCTACGTGTATGCGATAGGCCTGGCTACATCGGCCCACAGAACTTGTATCAGCCATCTTTTGTTTGGCCTTTGGTTTGGATATCACCAGTAGAGGGGATTTTGAAGTTGAATTTTGATGTCAGTTTCATTACAGAAAAAAAGGGTGTGGATTGGTGGGAAAGGACTGAATAAGTTGCAGGTTATAGCTATGTTAATAGGTGTTGTGAGCTTCATTGAATGTAAACCAATAATGCCTCAGTTGAAAGTTATTTTGTTTAAACTATTCAATAGAGGACATCTTCCGCTCCATGCCTCCATATCGTCTGCGTCTTGTGCATTGGGCTGAAATTTGTTTATTACCATCTTTTGTGGGTAGTTTTGTGTTTAAGCATATCTTTTGGGGGGCTAAATACGATGCATCTCAAAGGATCTGCTGAGCGATGTTTGATCTCATGCTTGTATTCTTTGTTGGTGTTTCTTATCAAATTTATTCATTAATTCCATAAAAGGCAATAGTCATACTTTAATCTTAGCAATCCAACATCAAAGACAATACCGAAGTACTCCTATGCAACTTGTAGTTTACACTGAAATAACCAATTGCTAAAGAAAATAATTAGTCAAACCCAAGAAAAAATTAGGGCCATCCTTAGCGTGTTTAGCATTGGATATCTGCAACATAGCCCAACGGTCCCACCAACAATGTTTGGGGTTGCTCCTCTTCAGTTGGTACAAATTGTCAAATATGCCATTAGGCAAAAAAAAGTCAGCCTTCATAAAATGGTTCCCTTTTTAATTGCAGGTCTTTATCAAATGGAAATTTCCCTTCACTTCTACAATTTCTGGTTACCAATTTGTTGTTAATTCTAAATGAGATTTCTGTAGGTTTCCTTTAAGGTTACTAATTTGTTATTGATGCTAACTGAGATTTATTTCTATGTTAGCAGGTATTCTTGAAGGACACTGATGAGCGAGCACGTGCTTATATTGCAGGCCCTGCACCAAATCGTTGGGGATTTAATGTGGAAGGGCATGATCTTTTTGAGCTCATTGATAACAGTTTGCCTAAAAATGGTAATTTTTGAAATAGTGTTAAAAACATGTCGCTGAATGTGCTTCTCGCATTCATGTTCTCTTATGTTCCTTGTTGGAAGGTTGTGCTTAAACTTTTAATGGTTCCTTGGTTCCCTCTTTTTAAGTGTAAGGCTAACTCCACCTTAGAAAAGTCAAGATGAATTCCAATGAGTCCACACTACCTGTAATACATTTTTTTTCAATCCAAAAACCACATGAATCCACTGAAGCATTATTTATGTGTTGTCCCACTATAAGCTTTCAATTGATGAATGCCAGCAGAGTTGCTTCCAGAGACCAGACCATCATCAACATAGACCAATAGAAGAGTTATCCCTTTTGGTGATCACCAAAGAAACAAGGAATGATCATGCTTGCTTTGATGGAAATCAGATAGAGAACTTTAGAAGGCTTGTTTCACCTTCTCAGGCGAAGGAGCTTCTAGCAGTTGATCTATTTAAAAAAATTGTCAGCCAAACCATCGATTTTGAGTTGCTATTCGGGCAAATTATATTTTCTGTAAAATCAGGTCATCTACCTTGTCTAAGAAGTATGCTTCTAAAATGTCTTCTCTTTTCCTTTTTACCAAATCTAGGCAATCAAGTTATGGACTAAGTTAAATGCATTTAGATGCATCCATATTGTGGGGTCTTAATATATTAATATAGTAATATGCTCAGTTATGGTTCGAAACATTTTGCAATTTGGCCTCATTTATATATTTTAATATGATTATTGATTTAATTCTATGAAGATGAACATTCTACCTCAGAGGAAATGCTTGAGTTGGAAAGTAAAAGTCAAGAAAATGATCTTCAAAGAAAAATCCGTGGGCATCCGCTATTCTTTGGCATTGCATTGAGTCTGCTGGCTGAGATCATAAATTCTAGGTAACTCCAGCCTTTGGTCTTTTGATTCCTTACGGGCGCATAAGCAAGTAATGCATTCTTGCTATATGAAATTCAATTTCTAGTTAAAATTACCCTGTTTTCCACCTATTGAATTATTATTATTATTTAAACAGTAAAATTTATTAATAGGAGGGGAAAACCCAAAAGAACAATAAATAGGAGAAAACTCAATACAAACTATACATCAAAGGATAGAGAAGAACGAAGCACCCCTTCCTTAGCGACGTTATCTGCCGAAACATAGCCTCACGTAACACATGATGAAGGACATCATCCAATTGACTCAAGATATCTTGCACTTCCTCCACCATATCAGCCAACTTCCAAGGATAAGAACAATTGCCTAAACTCCACTGAACGGCAGAAAAATAATCTCCCTCAATGATAACTTTAGAACCTTCCAACTTACGCAATTCACGACAACCAACCAAAAGAACATTACTTTTAGATTCAATAGCATCTAAAGAATCCACCGGCCAGAGAAATTCCTTACGGTAATGCCATTCCAGTCTCTAATGACACCTCCAATACCACCTCTTCCAATGGCTTGAACATAACTTCCATCAAAGTTTAATTTGAGAAAACCAGTGGGAGGACATTCCCATGAAACACTGTTTAAAGATTTAGAGGCCCATCCACCTTGAAAATGAGCTGCCCAAGATCTACTTTTATCCTCCAAACACAACCCTTTAAACTCTTTTCTTGAAAGCACTCACTTTGAAACAGACCAGATAATAGATGCAACATCATCCTCCACCAAGTTACTCTTATTCTTGAAACCACGATTATTCCTCACCAGCCAAATTTTCCAACAAACCGCGTACAACACCACCTTCCAAAGAATTCTCATGCGAGCATATTTGATTCACAGACGCCATTGATGGAAAAGATCTGCAACTTTCAAGGGCATGACCCATTGCATATCAAACACATTAAGAATGGTAGACCACACTTTATGAGCAAAAACACAATGGATATGCAAATGATGCACTGATTCCTCATCCTTTAAACACATAGGGCTCCCATTGACAATAATATGCTTACGCCTCCCAACTAGTAAGGACTTGGCAGTCCTTACTAGTTTGTGTGTGGGGTTGCTTTAAATTTCTACATGCTTATAAAAGGATAATTTTAATTGAAGGTTGTTTTCTCATTGAGTGCTGCTCTTGATACTATGTGATTGGAAGAAGTGGGAAGACTAACATGATTTTCTTAATGAACTTTAATACCACATTTGAGATGTATGTGCATGTTTCCATGTATCATTCAATTCAACGTCTATTTACTGTCAAGTTGTCTTTGATTATCAGAATTCTAATGACACTTTAGATTTCTCTTCTATTGTACGTATTTGTATCAGGAGTTCAGTATCTGTTTCTGATCCATGAGAATATTACATTGTTAACAATTTCCAACAGGGTCTTGCATCAGGATGTTTCTTCAGTATTGGATCCTCTTCCAATATATTTTTCTTATTGTTTTACTCCATTATTGCAAGCCTTTATACCTGCTCCCAGGATTTCTTTTTTGCCTTGCTAATCGACCTGAGAATTTGCAATATCCATGGTACATTTGAAGCATGTAGTGATTGTTTCTTAAAGCTACGTGGATTAAGCCCAGTATGTCTTGCAAGATGTGGCACTGAACCTCTAGTTACTGGCTATTTGTTTATAATCTCTCTGTACCACTCTTAGCGTGATCAACTAAGCATCTAGAATAGTCATAATGGCCAATGCGGGACTTTGTTGATTTGGTTGTCATCATTTGTTGAGACTCATTCCCTTCCGTGAAAACTAGAAAGTTTGCTTTTATGACGGTAATCCTTGTTCCCAACTCTTTTTACCCCTTTGAACTAAAGAACTATCCAAGCCAATGAAGCTAAACTTTATGTCAAAAAAGTTCAGTAAGGATTCCATATAAGCCTTAGATAAATCGTGGGTAAGTCTCCTATTCTAAAGCTTCCAGTGAATGCGAATTGATTAGCTACTTTTGCCTCTAATGATAATTATTATAGTGGTCCTAATCATATATATTGTTATGTTTTAGATCCTTAATTTGTTGATTAGTGTTTTCTCTTTCTGATTGCCTCAAGGGTAGCTAGTTGTGCCTTTGATTTTCCAATTGATGATCCTAAAACAGAAGCATTATAAATACAATTGAAAACATGTAGTAGAATAAGCACTTGAGAGCATATTCTGATCCAGGAAGGAGAAGCGCAAAAATATTGAACTATTTAGTGATGCAGACGGGTAATACTCATATGGTTGACAAGAAAGTGTCTTAACTGAAAATCTGCTACCTTGCTTGACAATCCACTGTGTGAAGATGCGTGGCCTGGTGGAAGATAGCTTGGACTAGATCCAAAATATCATTATGATAAATTAGTGCATTAATACTTCATGATTTTTTAGTATTTTGATGCTCAGATCCTTGGTTGTTGAATAGTGGTTGGCCTTTCCTTTCACATTTAGGGGGAGGCGGATGTGCCTTTGATCCTCCTATTGATGATTCTAAAGTAGAAGCATGTCTCTTACAAATGCTTTAAATCAAAATATGATTAGTAAACTGAGAGCATGTTCTGGTCCGGTGGGGAGAAGTGAATAGAATATCAGAACATTTTAGTGATGCCGAAGGGTAATACATTTATGTTTATGAAACATAGCATTTTAACTGGAAAGTTTGTCACCTTGCTTGGCAATGCACTCTTAAGATGCTTGGATCGGTGACTAACTAGCTGGCTCTGGGATTATGTCCCTGTGAAAGCCCAATGTGTTGATGTCCAAAATCCTCAGAATTTTCTAAGTTCCATGTGAGAGGTTGAGCTTCAGTGATTATCATCAGAACTCTCAACAGTTCTCTCTGGGTTGCACTGTTGGAACAGGCAAGAAGCATAGGGAGCAGAATTTGTGGTATAGAGCCAGAATATGAGTAATGCAATGTCACCTCATAAAAGATTTAAATAAATAGAGTTTACATTTATACTCTCCAACATATGATTATATCCGAAGTATACCCAACATTTGTGTAAATGTCCATTGGCATGCACCATGTGATGATTTGTTTCTCCAAATATGCTTCAGACTAGCAATCTAATTACAAGGCCTGGGAATTTTCCATCTGAAATGCCCAATTATTTCTGAGGCATAATGTCGAAAATCGTATCAACTTGAAATTTTAGAGGATATAGCAGAATATGTTGAGAGCAATGTTTCTAGAAGCATTTGGGGCTTATGCCTCAAGGCTCGGCTTGTGGTCAGGCATCTCAGAACAGCCTCAGCTGAAAGTCTGAGATGTGGCTTGCATTGGGGCTTACAATACACCTCTCACCAAATGAAAGCATATTTGAGGCATACCCCCCAAATAAAGCATGCACTTCTGTCACATTCCATGAAGGGAGCATTCACCCATTTAGAAAGAAAGGGAGGTGTAGATTGTATTTTTAATAACTTGCAGGGGGTTTTTAATTTGAGATTATTGTAACTTGGGTTGCTTAAACCCTAGTTAACTCATTAAAAGGCTTTAAACAGCCTTTACTACTACTTTCTATTTATATAAATGTGATAGAAAAGGTGTGCCATGCCTCATGCCTTTGGCAATTGGAATGCTTCACCTCATGCCTGCGTATTTTAAAACATGGGTTTAGAGAAAAAGTTGTGCCATGCCTCATGCTTTGGACAATTGGAACGCTACACCTCATGCCTTCATGTTTTAAAACATTGGTTGAAATTTTCTCATCTTTTTCTACAGGCTCTTTACAACAGTCAGGGATTCTTTAGGATTAACATATGATGTATCATTTGAGTTAAGCCTCTTTGACAGGCTGAAACTTGGGTGGTATGTGATCTCAGTAACTTCAACTCCTAGCAAGGTAAACATTCAATTTCCATGCATTTTTTGCACTTAGTTTCTGGCTTTCTGCCAATATCCATGTTTCATTAGCATTCTATTTGTATCATCCAGGTTTATAGAGCTGTTGATGCATGCAAGAGTGTTCTCAGAGGTTTGCACGATAGTAAAATTGCTCAAAGGGAGTTGGACCGGGTTAATATTTCTTCACTCACCTTGCCTACTTTACATTTGTTGCATTACTAAGTACCAACATGCTTATTTTCTTGACATACCCAGTTTTCAAGTTCAAGAATTTTCTTGAAACACATGGAAAATAAAATAATTTTGACACTATCCAAGACTGCTATAATCTATTTCAGTGATTTTTCAAGACCTTAAAGGACCTAAACTACGAAAATCAGGAGGAGAATCAAGTGATATGTGCAATGGCGACTAGTGTTGATCTTGACATCCCACAGTCAATCCAAGAGGACTACATGTCCAAAATCCTTGGTTGGAGTTGAACTATGCATAAAAATAAAATAAATAAATACATATGCATGAAGAATGGAATGGCCAACTGGCTCCTCTTCTGCAAATTTATAGTGCTCGTAACATAATGTTGCCTTAAAATTAATCTTGGCCATAGGATTAGACATGATTCATTACTTTTATAGCATCTAGAACCAGAGTACTTAACCAAGGGTGTTGAATGTCTTATGACCAGAGTACCATGTCTGGACATTACATGGTCCCATGTGAACTATAAACTCATTCATGCTGTGACCACATAGGTCAACATGTGGTCTGACCATTCCTTGCCTTCTTCATATGATCCAGATGGTCCATGTTAACTAATTTTAGCCGTCCATTCATATCGTGGGCAGATGAGATTATCACCAAGCACAGTTCTCTTGGTAGGTTACTACTTAGTTTGGTCTGGCCATTATAACGTCTTTACTAGGTACAGAGCTGCGATGATCACAGGATGCAATAGTATTGAAACACAAATCACTGGTCACCTGGTTTCTAACATATCCATGTGACGATGAGATAATCAACCATCTTTTTTTTTAATGGTGACTAAAATTTTATTAATGATAGCTAAACCGAATATGAGATATATACCGGAAAGCTACGAGAGCAGACTAAAACCGAGAAAAGAGCATGCACCAAAGTCAAGTAACAAAAGGACCAAAAAAGATGCCTAGCTAAGTCAACCACACAGCTAGCTTGCCCAAGCAATAGCATTAAAAGAATTGCCTTCCACTAATAGCTAATCAAAGACCAAAGCTAGATGCTTCCAAAGACAGCCTTACAGATACCGGATGGCCAACTAATAGCATAGAAGGAATTGCTTCTACTAATAGCTGTCAAAAGACGAAAACTAGATGCTTCCCAAAGACTCAGTTCTCAAAGCTAGCAACTACACGTCATTATCAGAGCAAAGCCTCGGACCAAAACAGATAATAGAGGCCATGCCATCCCTTTCGATACCTAGGGGTGTTATGGGCCGGGTCAGACTGGGCATATCTAGGCCCCAACCCTACTTTGGAAACACAGGTATCCGACCCAGGGCCAACTTAGGCCATAAATGTCAGGTCCAAACCCGCCCATTTAGTAAATCAGCTGGTCGGAACTAGGCATTTTAGGATTTGTTTGGACAAATTATCACTAAATTACAAGCACTCCTTATTTGGACCAGCCCGGGCCTAGCTTTGGGCTTTTTATCACTTAATTAGAGTCCGGCTCAAACATTAAATGGGCCCAGGTTGTATATCCAAGTCTGGTCCAAAGAAGGCCCCAGCTAGCTCGGCCCATGAACACTCATAATGACCCCCCTACTCCAGATAGGCCTGGATTGCCCACACTGCTAGCATCAAAATAAAATTTTAAGAGACCCCGCAAACAGGGAGACAATCTTGCCTCTGCTGATGATGAGAGTAGTAGTACATATCAAAGTTGATAGCTGGACCCACTTGCCATTTGGACCCACATGGCCTATGAATCCTAGGCATGTGACCTTAACCCATCTGTTTTAGATGGACACAGATTTTTACAGATGTGTTGAATGTCTTGTTTCCTTTACTATCCGATTATGATTGTAAATCACCCCAATCAATGCAAACTCACTGTTATATCTCTAAAGATAAGGGTTTTACAGATTATTATACATTGAGGAGGCTTCCAAAGGATTGGCACACTATCATTACCATCATTTGTTTACAATTTCATCTTGATTTTCTAATTTCCTGTCTGTCCAGCTATTAGCATGCATATTTACTGTGTACCTATTACCTAACATAATACTGTGATAAGATCAACTGAAGGAAAAACATGTTTAAGAGTTTTGGATGTCCCATATGGACATATGCCGCAAATCTGGACGTGACATGGTTGTCCCATGTGAACCATTTGTCCAATCACAGCATGGGACACTGTTGGCATACGATCTGACCTTTTTGGCTTTTTATTTCCAATCCAATGGATCCAGATTCTCACAGCTAATGCTAAGACTTGATTTTATTTTATTTTATTTATCACATTACTTTTCATTATTTTTACCATATGAATTTTCATTTCCTATGCATATCCAGCTTTCTCAACAGCATGTCATTATTAACGGTGATGATTATGGCCAGGCAAAACGGACCTTAATAATGAGGCATGAAGCTGAAAGCAAGTCAAATGCTTATTGGCTGGGACTTCTAGCACATTTGCAAGCATCTTCAGTTCCAAGGAAGGTAGGGTGTCGAACCTTAAATAGTGGCATCAGGCTTTTTTTATATACCTTTTTTTTTTCTTTTCCTCTTTATTCTTGTTATTAGACAACATTTTTTAAATGCCTCCGTAGAAGTGTTGGTCATGAGTTTATGCATTGTTTTGGTGCGTGTGTGTTTGTGCATACACATGTTTTGGGCAAAAAAGGGTAACCATCTAATATGGGTGCTCGAGGGCCTCCAAGTTATCCAGATCTTAGCCATTAATTTAAAGACAGGTAGGTGCCAAATTTGTAAGAACAATCCAAGGGCCTACAAAACTTGGACTAGTGTCAAATTTAAGTGAGCACTAATTCGGAGCGTGTGCGCATGTATATGAGGGTTTAAGATTAATCATAGTGTGGACCAGGGCTGTTTCCTGCTTAGGAAAAGCCTAGCCAGTAGCCATTCCTGAAAACTTATACACACACCTTTCATGCTTGTGCTCCTATGAAAAGGTACAAATTTAGCCCCTTGTAAGTTGTAAGACCCACCTTTGATCAACTCAAACCCTCACACCTAACCCACAGACGTGCACACACAAAATATATATATATATATATATATATATGGAGGGAGGGAGGGAGCTTAACCTTCATTCATTGTTGTATTGAACGTGAAAAAAGAAAATACCTCTCTCTTAACCTTCATTCATTGTTGGATTGAACATGAAAAAAGAAAATACAACTTAAGAAGCGATTGAACTTTGAGGCCTTTAAATCAAGGCTAAAGTCCAATCCACAGTGAGACCTTTCACAGAAATTACCTATACTTTTTAAGGGTATTGTTGGATGACTCTTGACTCCAATTGTTGACTATGGACACAGGATTTATCATGCATTAAAGACCTAACTTCGCTGTATGAAGCTGCCACAATTGAGGATGTATATATTGCATATGAGCATTTAAAGATAGATGAAGGATCTTTGTTTTCATGCATTGGAGTTGCTGGAGCCCAGGCTGGTGAAGATATCTCTGGTAAGGCATTTTCCCTGACAGCACTTGAGTGGTAACATCTGTAGAGAATTTGCATCCGCAGAACCCAGTAATATTGTCCCTATTACTCCTATTCCATTTCGTTCATAAAATAAAATGTCTATAATGAACTCCTATTTTACATATAACAAAGCCAAACATAAAAAAAACTTTAATTCCGTGGATTTCTATTAGAAATATCCAATATATGGTATATCTTGCTTGTGGAGACTTTGAAAGCTAGAAGAAATAGTAATATCTGAGGGGCTGTTTTGCTTGAAAGAGAAGGGACTTTGGATTTCCCATAAATCTTATGCTACTTTTGGTTTGAGTTCAATTTCAAGAAAATGAACCTACTTTTGAGATTGCAACCCATTTTTCAAACTTCTGAATTTCAGGATATTCAGCTGATCTTTTCTGAACCAAAAATGTCCATGAAATGTGGGAAATCCAAAGTTTTTCTTCATTTCCAATCAATCGTCTTAAGAGTTCATTAAGTGAATTCAAAGTTTTTCTTCATTTACAACCAACCATGTCATAGTTGGCACAGTTTTCTTCATTTTCAGTTTTCTTCATTTTCAGCCCATTTTTTGTAGTTATTAATCATGTTCCCTCAACGACACTGTTTTCTCTTGCCACTAATGTTGATTTGAGATTTGTGATTTTTTTTTTTAATTACTTAGCACCCTTGGAAGATGATGAATCTGGAGCGGGCCATCATGGTGTTGTCCCAATTGGGCGCGGTCTATCAACTATGACACGGCCTACATCGTGATCATCTTCAACAGAGTTGGCGTATGGTAATTGCTTGCTGTAGAGCAATTCCGGGAGGTATATTTCTTAAAATCATGAAGATGCATTTAAGGCTATATTCAATCTGCTACTTTGCCACAGCCACATTTGTGATGGGCAATTGCAAAACCAGTAAACATGAGTGAACCTAAAACCTGTGTTTCGGTTTTAGGCGGGCAGCTATGGTGGGCATAAGGACAAGAATTCATGGTGGGAGGTGGGAACCAGAAGCCTGGACTACAATCTGAGTAGATGGTTGGTTGCTCGGGCAAAAGTTGTCAAACCCGTACCCGAGTACCTGCACCCCCCCTTATATGGTTGAGCTGTTCCCTATTTATTTTTTAGCAATATGTCACATGTCTCCAATTTTTTTTGGCTACGTATATGAAATAAGAAATTCTTTGTTCCTGTAAAATCCCTTCTTTCGCAGTATATTATAATTGAAATAAAGGGAAATTTTAATCCATTAATGCACCTTCAGCTCCATCTCATTCATCATCGATCCAACAGAGTAAAGGCAGATTTGATCTGTACATTCTTCAAATTTTGCAATTTTTCACCGGATGTAATTGTGAGAAATTTAAGTATGGAAGTTTTGCTTTAGAAAAAATATAGAGCTCTCAGGTGATTAGTGCAAGATATCATGTGAATATGCAATTCTTGATTCACTGGATGTAATTGTGAGAAATTTAAGTACGGAAGTTTTGCTTTAGAAAAAATATAGAGCTCTCAGGTGATTAGTGCAAGATATCATGTGAATATGCAATTCTTAATTTCTGATCATATTTTGATTATCTCTCAGTAATTTCATGAGTCCCGTGCCACGCAGGGTTGGTATGGAGAGCCTATTAGGACACGATTAGAACTAAATGCCTTTTTCTTTTCTTTTCTTTTTAAATTCAAATTCCCAGGTGGTGATTAAAAAAAAAAAACCCTTGCATTGGCATAGATTTCTAGTCTCGGACCAACGGAGGAGAGTCTTGCCAATGGACGCGGCCAACGTGTGTATGAAATATGTTTTTTTTTTGGCTGGTGGCTGGGTTGGGTCTGAGTTGGGAGCATGCAATGGTGTCATTCCCTGCTGAATTTAAATTTAGTTGACGATGGGAAGAAGGAAAAATAAACACAATCTAATAAAGAAAATAATAGTCCTTACTTGTTGAAGAAAGAGGAGGAGAAGAGAGACATTTGCACGACTAAGCATTAGGTGGATGCCACGGCGTTGTAAGTACCGTAACTTGCAAAAGTTAAACCAAAAACAAGTATGAAGATATCGAGTGATCTCTGCCAGATATTTAAACAAGGTGACATGATAATGAGATGGAAGGCTGCAGGCAAAACGAAAGAGAGGAGCCCACAGAAAGTACTCCCAACGAGCGAGATCAGTCGTCCAAAGCCCGGCACAAACGAAGCCACCAGAGCCAGTGCCACCACAGAAATGCCACGGAAGATGTAGACGCCCACCCTCTCAGTGCCCTGTTCCATGTCGTAGCACAGCCTTTTCAACCACCCAATTGTCGTGGCCTTGATCCACTTCTCAACTATTTCGTGCACCGGGTGCATCATAATGGGAAAGGTCAAACTAAGACCAATACAGAGCCCCACCTGCATGTATATGATGGTATGTTTGATTTAGTATATAAATACTAGTCAGCAATCAGTCCAAAATCATTAGTGACCAACAACTATCTATACGTATGTACACATTATTAACAATGTCTTGATATATATATATATATAGAGAGAGAGAGAGAGAGAGAGAGAGAGAGAAACAGAGTTTTAACAAGCAAAATCATGAAAACAAACTGAATGTGAAATATGAAATATGCTATGCTGAGTAGAGTACCGCCTACCTTGACTGCAACTGAGGACCAGTCGTTGGGGAGATTGAGGGTGATGATATCTCTGGTTTCCTCTCCGTAGGCGAGATACCCAAAGAGCCCAATGCAGAGGTACACGGTCGTTATCCCCATAACGGCGAGCGAGAGGAGCAAGGGGAACCTCTGCCTCTCCTTCATTGACGTCTGCAGAGGCAGCGTCAAGCTAAACCCTTCGAAGCAGAATATGGCCACGCCCGCCGCAAACGGCAGCCCTCCCACGCTCGTCACTGCCTCCCTCCTCCTCCTCTTCTTCCCAAGAAGGTAGAGCTCGTCCTTGACGACGATGACCATTGCCAGCACGATGAAGACGTCTGCCATGGCGCTGAAGGGGGCCAGGGCAGACAGAGATCGGATCCAAGACAGCGCAATCTCAACAGGAATGAGGAGGAAGACGAAGGAGGAGAAGGTGAGGGTGCTGGTGCTGAAGATGGACAGGAGGTTCTGGGCGATGAAGACCAGGTAAGTCACGGCACCACCGCATTGGGAGATGAGGACGATGGCTTCAGTTAGGATGCGGCCTCTTCTTCCAAAAGCTTTTTCCCCTAGATCCCCGTACGTGCCTATTCCCACCTCCTCTCCCCTCGTTCCCTCCTCTCTTTCTAGCCTTTCTTTGCATTCCACCTGTCAAGGATTAGAATAGAATCGAATCAAACAATACTACAAAACAGTAAAGAGATTTAAGAAGAAAGGAAGAAGAGGAATTTACAGCGTAGGTTCCTGTAGGACCATATACCACTGTTGAGGTCCTAAACACATCGTATTTATGGATAAGGTTCTCAAAGAGCGTTTTTGTCTTTTTTTTTGTCGTTTAGCGAATGATCGATATCGACCATTACGTGAGAATCCAAATAAAAATTGGATTTTTCAAGATGGAGAAGAGGAGAGGAGAGGAGGAGGAAGAAAGGATGGGTCCTTTCCCGGTCCCTTCTTCCTCATCGCCACTGTTGAAGGCTATCTCCTCTTTTTCAAGATTCCTTATCTCACCTTTTTCAATATCTACATCCTTTCCCTCATCATCATTTTTTTCTTCTTCTTCATCATTGTCGTCGCCGTCTTCATCTTCTTCACTGCTCGAAGAAGAAGAATCACTGCAATCATTATTGTCAGCACTGCTGCCATCACTCTCATCCTCATGAACTATTATCTCGGCACTTTGTACTTAACTTTTACTGGTGGCATTACTCTCTATATTAACCATTGTATCAGCAACATTAACTTCACTCCCTCCATTGCCGTTCTTTCTTGAAGTCGCAATTTGTTCATTCTTCATCATCAAACAGCCATCTCCTCCACCCGAAGGAACATCATAATCTACAAAAGTTCCATCCCAAACCACAACTAAACTAACCTTCTCCATCTCCTTTTCTGTAAAGACACCCAAAACCCTAAATTCCACCTCTTTACAATCAATTCCGTTTTGGGCACCAATTTCATGTGATAACCCTTCCTCCACATGTTTCAAATCAAACCCATTCAAACCCAACACATCTTTTCCGCAATTTTCTTGATGAGTTTTTCCTAAAATCCCAGAAATCCCAACTTAGGCTATTTTCAAATCAAAATCAAAATCAGAACCAAACCCATCAGAGTATGTAATCTCAGTGCTAATATCTTGATGGGTTTGAGTAGACCCACTTAGCCATGGAGCAACACCAGCAACCAATGGAGAAAACTCATATTTGTCTTTTTTCTTGTTATTTCGTAAGATAGTCGATATCGACCATTTTGCTGTGTTCAGCAAATAAGACAATTATATGTTGAAAAATTTTTGACTGGCAGAATGGTCGATATCGACCACGCAGGGAAAAAATGCCTTTCAGTTATATGGTCGATATCGAACATGCAGGGAAAAATGTCTTTCAGTTATATGGTCGATATCAACCATGCAGGAAAAAATATCATTCAATTACATGGTTACATGGTTGATATCGACTATTACTGTTACCATAACTGGGATGCAGGGAAAACTGTCTTTCAGTTGTTATATGGTCGATATCTACCATATCGCAAAAAAAAAAAAAAAAAAAAAAAAAAAAAGGAAAAAAAAGCCCATACAAGGATCCCTCCCGTATCGAACATAAAACTAGATCCTGCTGGGACGTATGCAGTACTACAGGGATTTACCCGTAAATTCCTCAAGAAAGAAACACCCCTCTTTCTTGTCTTTTTTTTTTTTTTTTTTTGGGTGGGGGGAATATGCATTATAGGTTAGATTGAGACGGAGGTGGGGGAATATGCATTAAATAGGTTAGATATAGTCTCAATCAATATGTATACACACATAGAAGAAGAGTCCGGATCCACTGTTTGGACCAAAGGGGGAAACCACATGGGATTCATAGAAGAAAGAAAGATTAGAAGAGAAGTATAGAAAAAAGCAGAAAAAAAATTACAGTGAGTGAGAGAGAGTAATAACTAACAAGTAAAAGCATGCAGTAGCAGGTGGAGATGCCGGCGAGGATGACTCCTAGGGATCCCGCAAGCCAACCGGCTATTCTAAAAGCATAAGGGAGACCCAGTATCCCAGTCCCTACTATGGAGACGATGATGTTCCCAAGCGTCTGAGCGGAAGAGGCTTTTCTATTTATTCTTCCTCTTCCTCTTTCTGATGATACTTCTTCTTCTTCTTCTAGCAGCAGCGGAACGCTTTTCTCCTCTTCTTCTCTTGTGCCCATTGGTAGGGATTAGGATTTGGAACCTCTTTCTTTTCTCCTCTCTCCCGTTTTGTCCTATTCGATTCCAGGGCAGGGACAGAATGGAGCGAAGTCCAGATCAATCCCCTGTTTCGTTGAATGTGAGCGATGACCCGCATAAATAAGAGCACCCCGTGGCCATCAAAATCAAGCACAATTATACATGATATGATGCCGATCGAATCACGCAACTCCATTAGTAAAGCCCTAAAATAGCCATTTAATAAAAAGAAAGCCCCCTCTAGTCTCCAGTCTCTGGTCTCTAGTCTCTTGTGTGACCTGGAGCTGGGTTAAACTTCTACTTTTATGGCCGCCCAGTCCCACACTCTATGAGTTAAGTAACTATCTAAAGAATTATGTGAATAATTTACTTTAAACAATTGACGCATTCCATACAAGACTAACCTGGTAACCACCGCCTCAACTTCTAATGAAATGTGAAACTTGATAAAAGGTCTAAACAAGCGGTTTCGTACATATTAGCCTCGGAGGATCCCCAAACACCTACCATCAAAACGTGTATGTTGTCGCTGTGGCATTAAAAGTAGAAGGGCAATAATAAAATGCAGCACCCATGCGATAAAAGGAGGTAGTTCTAATGGGCAATTACCATACGGACTGTAATAAAGCTGATGATAGCCCCACAACAGTCCAAAGATGTATATTTACGGCAGAGCTGTTCGATCCGTAATATAGGATATCCCACAATCATAAGCCACGTTTTTTACCTATCACGGTTATCAAGAAATTTGCAAAAAAGTCAAGTTATTTTGCAAATTATAAGAACAATTTATAAGCCACGTTTTTTTTTTTTTTTTTGCAAGTATTTTTTATAACCATGATAAATGGATGGTGGTTTGATGGTCCCACAATAAAGGAAAAAAATAAATACACGAACTGTTCAAGTGATTGTGGGATATCCTACATCCTTAGGATATCACAAGTTGCGATATCCTACGGATCGAACAGTTATGCGCTAAATATACATCTTTGGACTGTTATGAGGCTATTGTCAAGCTCTATGACAGTCCATATGGTAATTGTCCCAAGTTCTAAATCATCCCCAATCATCCCCAAGTCCAATCATGATGTTGCGAGTTATTATTGCAGCAGCCCATGGGATAAATGAGGAAGTTCTAAATCATCCCCAAGAAACTACCATCTAATCATGATGTTGGGATTACTGGCAGCGTCTAAAATTAGTACTCTCTCTTATGGTGTGTGTGTGGGTGGGTGAGATTTTCTTCTCTCTTGGCCCCATTCACCTTGAATTTGCTACATGTCAGCAATTTTGCTAATTAATTAACTGAGAATATTCTCCTACAAGGAAATGCCAGCCAGTGGAAGTAACTGGAACACCACTGTCGCCGTCAAAACCGTTTGAGTCCGGATCCCCTGTTCGGACCAATGAGAATGTGACACAGAGGAGATGCTTTTTTTAATTCATTGGAGGAGATGAGTAGCATCTGATTTGACATCCTCCTCCCAGGTGTCACCCCCTCATTGGTCCAAATAAGATTTATATCTGAAGGTTCCGACCAGTTGAAAATAGGGGCATTTGGGCGGAGGTCCCTCAACTGTGATTTTTATTGCAAGCGATCCACAATACTTTATCATACTGATAACAGTACTCTTGTAACTGAAAAGGACAAAAACGCCCTTGTACGTGTCAACAAAAGCAAAACTCAAACAAATTTATCTGAGTTTTCAAAACTCAGATAAAACTCAGATAAATTTATCAGTCTTCTAAGGCAGTCTTCTCACTGTTTAAACCATGGTTATGATCAGATATGTAGCCTGTAGACTGTGGTCCTGGACCATCCTTTCACATGTTAAAACCACTTACAGATTGACTGACTTAGGCTTTCTTGAAATTAGGACACAGGATACCTTGTGAATACAACAACCAGAACATGTTTGGTTTCTCTCATAGTTCCCTGCTCCTGCTCCTTCTTCTCCTTCTGTCTACTGGTAGAGAAAGAAAACGCGAATAATAAATCACAACCACTGCAATAAAAAAGGAGAGATGGATGTGGGTCGTCGGATGGCACCACTTCACATAGCTATTTGTTTGAAACTCAGAAAAGTTCTTCAAAACTCAGATAAATTTGTCTGAGTTCTACCAGAAACTCAGATAAATTTATCTGAGTTGTGCCAGAAACTCAGATAAATTTGCCAAAACTCAGATAAATTTGGCAAATTTATCTGAGTTCTGCCAGAAACTCAGATAAATTTATCTGAGTTTCTGGCAGAACTTCAACAAATTTATCTGAGTTTCTGTCCAGTTTATTAGAGATTCTAGAAAATTTATCTGAGCTCGGCGACACCAAAAGTTAGAATACGGAAAATCAGATTCTAATAAAAATCAAAATCCAAAACAAAAACACTTGATGACCGCAATCCAATCGAGAAAAGAGAGGGAGGAAACAAGAAAAAAATGCAAAATGCTCTCTTTCAAATCAGTTGTAGAGAGAAAAAGAGATTTAGAAGAAACTTCAGATGAAAGAGTAAGATAAAGTAAAACTGTGTCTATCTTTGAAGAAATGAAAGAGAGAGAATCGGAAGTCATGGTGGCGACGGAAGGTGCTCTGCAACTATGGAAAGGAATGGAAAATGGAAAATGAGAGAAGAAGAAGGAAGGAGTTTTCTGGCATAGTGGAATGGGGCAAATTAGTCATGAAAATACATGACGTGGCATATTAGGGACCTCTCACTAAAGTATCTCCAGCTGTCTGGATTATAGACATTAGAGAAAAAGTAGTTGTCCTTGATGCCTTAGAAGACCGTGTTCAAGGACTTTTGGCTAATTTACCCTTAAAAATAGGGTTTGGGTCTTTATTTAGGCTCCGATAAATAAATGGGACCAAATCTGGTTTTATCTTGGTTCGAACCCATGGACCCAAAACTCGACATATTACTTCAATCTAAAAATTATATTTTTTTAGTATCATTCTCTACCTAAATCCGGACCTGGATTCCGACCCGTTCCATATATGGTTCTGGTTCCGGTTTCGAGCCAAGAAACCGGTTCCGAAACAATTCCAGATCCGGATCCGGTTCCACTTTCTCCTTAACGGTTCCGGTTCCTGGTCCACCACGCACTCAAACCAGAACCGACCATTTGCAGCCCTACGTATGCTGCCTCGGTTCCGTTCCTAACAGGCAGTGGTAATTCCTGTTTGGAAGTCGTAATTCCCAGACTGCCCAAAGCTTGATTCCAAAAGCTGATGATATAGCCATTTCAAGCCCGCACCCACTAAGGGTCCAAAACCTTTACCTTCAGTGGGGAATCTGGAAACTAAGAGTCCAGAATATTAAGAGCAAAACCCAACCCCACGCACGCATAATAGATGATGCTGATGATGATCTAGCAAACAAGGTAAAATGCAACTTCCCTGGCAGCTCACTACTGAAGCACAGAAATGGAAAGAAAAAAAAAGAGAATTTAAAAGTTCCTCTTGCATTAAAAAATGAGAAAGTCTATGTGGACCGAATGAGGTCCCAATTTTCGGACCAATCCACATGGGAGAGGCAGGCAAGCAGCAAATGACCTTTTTACCCCATCTCATGTGGATCGGTCCAAAAATCGGGACCTCATTCAGTCCACATAGACTTTCTCAATTTCAACTTCTTTAACAGCAAAGACAGCCAAGCTTCAAAATATTCTCTTACTAAGAGATAAATGAAAACTAAATTCATAGATGAGAATAGAAAGCTAAAAATCTTACCTTGTGAACACCAAATGCCAGTTATGCGTACTTGGGTCTCCATAAAAGCCACTAGATACCACCAAATCATCAATGCCATAACACCAAATCGGAGCATCAAGAATAGAAATACAAATTGAAGAGCACAATTCCTCTTAAGCTTAAAATCCAATTAGAACAAAAGCAAGTTTCTCAATTTTTCCAATTCTCACAGGACCGGTTGTCCAAAACACCCCATTTTCCGCCCCTCATTTTTTTGTTCATAGGGCCCACCTTAAATCTATCTAATATCTTCACACACACTACCCCCATAAATAGTCACAAGTCTAAATTTGACACTAATCTAACTTTTCATCACCATTGGATTAATCATAAGAAAATTATGCCTCTAAAATCATTAGGTAGCGTTTGGTTCGCGTGAATGGAGATCCCAGCATTTGGTTCGCCAAAAAGGAGCGGAATGGCCATTACCTCCGGAATCACATTCCTTTATGTGAGGGAATTACCATTCCATTGGGGAGGGGAAAGAATCACCATTCCATTCATTTCTAACTTTTTGTTGAGACCAAAATACCCTCGCTTGTAATATTATTATTATATCATAATAATAATAATATATCTTTTTCACCCAACCATTGTGGGGCCCACCCAAAATATTATAATAAAATATAATAAAATATTATTATATCATAATAATAATAATATAATATCTTTTTCACTCAACCATTGTGGGGCCCACCCAAAATATTATATCTATCTATCTATCTACCTACTATTATAAAAGAGGCTATGTTGCATGGTTTTTTCAACCAACCATTGTGGGGCCCATCCCCCAAATATTATAATATAATATAAGAATATATTATTTTGAGAAATTACAAAATTTTTCACTACACCTTTGTGAGGCCCACCCCAAAATAGTATAATATAGTATAATAATATATTATTATGAGAAATTACAAACTTTTTCACTACACCTTTATGGGGCCCACCCCCAAATCATCCACCACAAACAATGCAAATGTGATAGTAGAATCTAACAAGGGTATTTTGGTCAATCTTATGTAAATTTGATTCCATTCCAGGCAGCATTCCAGCGTACCAAACGCAGGAATAGAAATCAGAATTCCATTACTGGATTGATTCCTCAGTGTACCAAACGCTGGAATGGAATTTACTATTCCTGCCTCATTCCATTTCATTGTCATTTCAGTCTCCATTCCATTCCATTCCTGCCTACAACCATTCTAGCGAACCAAACGCTACCTTAGATTTTAGGGGCATAGATCAAAAGACTAAGATAATCTTTTGATGTCAATTTTGACTATAGGTAATTCTCATATAAATCTTTCCATCCAATTGACTTCCATAAATATCATGCAACCCAATGAGCTAAACTAGGAGGGGCATTTTTTTTTTTTTTTCCCCTTCTGGGACATTAACTAGAACTACAGAGGAAAAATAAAAAAGCCACCTGAGCATTGAAGGGCATCCATAGATTTAAAAATATCAACAATCAAAATTTACAGGCAACCATTGCAACAAGTCAACAACTTACGACTATTCAAGGACAGCCTCAACAGAATGCCGGTTTTTCATCGAATCTCATGACAGCTTCCACAACTACTTTTTTTTTTCCATGTAACTACAACAGTGAATTTAATTGAAACATATTTAAACTGGTTTAGGATTTTCTTGCTAACGCGGGGTACGACTGGGTATGCACTGTTCATTTTTCAGAAGAACCACTGCACATCCTGCCTAGTATTTCCCTACACAATATCCAAGCCAAAAAAAAACCACCTTGAATCAAAGTCCCATTGCAGTCAAAATGCATTTTAGGAAAAATTGAAGCCTGTATATGAACCCAGAATCTCTCATGGAATGGCGTTTCTGGAGTTGTTGGGGTTTATCTGTAAAAATCTCGTTTGAGCCCCAAACCAATAACTTGGATATAGAATTGTAGATAATCATCCATTGCACAAGAAATGAAAAATGGACTAAGCTGAAAACTTAAAATATCAAAGCTGTAAGTAGAAAATAACAGTAGCCTTTGGTTTTAAAAAAATAGCAACAACAACAACATTTGCCAAAATATTTATTATCAAACAATTTCAACTCATATCAAACAAAGAAAAACTGTCTGTACATTGGGGAAAAAAATTATTCAGGTTGCACCCAAAAAACACCTTATCCCCTTGCGCGAAAGAAACCAGTTCCATTTGATAGTACGTCAGCAAGATGGATGAATGAATCTAATACAAACATTATTAAGGTTCTTGTTAATCAATCTCTGCAGCAAGATCCACCCCCGAACCTTGTGAGAAAGAAACCGAAACTGGCTCCATTTCACAGTAGGGCAGCAAGATAGATGAATGAATCTAATACAAACAATATTAAGGTTCTTGCTAATCTCTGCAGCAAGAAACCCCGGGATGTCACCCCATTCTCTTCACATGAGCGCATCAGAGTGGCCGTCTAGCCCTTCAACGCATAAAGGATGAGCTAGAGTCAGGCCATGGATCTAGATCCGAGCTGCGCACTATATCAGCTTCAAAGACGAGGAAATTACCATCAGGAAGTCATTGCTATGGGATTAGTGGAAAAGTGGGCAGAAATGTAAGAGCGGTCTCAGTTGAGAAAAACCATGTTTTGCTAGTGTTGAGAGCAGAAACGGAAGTCTCCTCCTTGAGCACAAAAGGTCTATATAACGAGCCCAATTTTCTCACTATATAAGAAGTGCAACTGGACAATTTGTAATTTCTCTATAAAAATATTCCCAGACATTTTTTGAGTAGATTACGACATCCATGTTTGTCAATTTTATTCATACATGGTTCTAAATACCATATATGTAAATCAGCCAAGGCCAATAAGATAAGCTGTACTTATTAGCCAACAAGTTTGTATTTGATGTAGCCAGTAACTTGCTTATAACACCGATAACTTACTGGTACAGACAATAATTTCTTTCTTTCTTTTTTTTAGTAGTTCTCTATGTGATTTTAACCTGTAATAACAATAACTGTCTACTTTTCAACTAGGCAACTGGACATGTATGCAATACAACTCTATTTGTCTACTTGCAGCTAGTTATCATGTTATCCACTTGCTTTGATTGTAATGCAAACCTAGGTCAACAGGATATATTAGTGGTACTCGTGCTGGATACTGTACAGATACTTATCGGTTACAATTTCAGAATATCCTAATAATCTTAGTCCATTATGTTACAAAGTTCTATTAGTTTTCTTCTCAAGGAACAAAAGTAAATAGTGATAATTATTTTAGTTAGAAATATTTTAATTTCCAAAAATGAAAGTAACATTTTGCTTATTAATCGTCATCTATCCAGTCAACCTGGAATGGCTTGAAGAGTTCTGCTACGCAACTGCACAGTAATCTTAGTATGTGCCATCCTAGATTTCAGAAGTGCAATGTCTTATCCTTGATCCTTGCATGGAAGTACTTGTGTCTGTATCTTGTTATCTAGGCATCACAGTTTGCTAATCTTTTGCGGGTATTATCTCCTAACAAGGAGGTAGATCACGCAATTAACAGTCTCGGCAAGCACGACCTTTGGCTTGTAAAACCAATGCTCTAACCAGCTGAGCAACATGACCATTAACATATTACCAACACACAAATGACTAATATTATGTCAAAATTCCAGCAACTGGTTAAATAATAATATAACTACAATTTAACAGATTCAAAACTAAAAAACTGCACGTCATTTAGAGGATATACACATGCTGAAAACACAAGTCAACATGAAAATCTAACATTTTCTAATATTCTAGATTTTTTTTTTTTTTTTTTTTTTGCAATAAAAATGCTCCAATAACCAATTCATATCATTTTCTAGACTGGCTGATACAAAGTTTTTACCTTATAAACCATCTTCCATCAAGATGAATACTTTGTTGTTTACTTCACAAACTATCTTCCACCAAAGGTTTTCGATTAAAAAAAATGCCCATTTGAACTTCTTTTCAACTTTATCCCTGACTACTTTCAGCTTTGGGTCTTTGATTGTTTGCGTTTGTCGCCATCACCCTACCCCTGAACAGGCTTAACTCATCACTCAACCAGCTAAATGCATCTTTCATAAGATAGAAATGCAAGGTGAGAAAAGATGTCTATGGAGGTTAATCTTAGAACGATAGGTATTTCATCAATGAATATCTCTCGCACCCGCCATCTATGTGGTGAGGAAGAATCTACTGATCATTTCTTTCTTCATGCAAATTCTCATTAGGCTTTTAAAGTCATTTCTTCAAGTCTTGTTGGTTAGCTTGGGGTGTCCCTTCTTCTTTGGCAAAGTTGATGGGTGCCTAGAGGTTGTGTCCGTTTTTGTTTGGCTACAGTAGGTTTATTTGGAAGCTCATTCCATTTGCCATCATGTGGTCCATTTGGAAAGATCGAAATGACCAAATTGTTAGAACGTGAAGTCGTCTTATGAGGATATCATCCTTTCTGTCTCTATGAGATTAGGCAAATAGGCTACATGTAGAAAGGAATGTGAGAACTTATTGGTGGACAACAATATTCATAATTGGGAAGCTAGCTTGCAGTGTGGCTCATCTAAGTCTTATTAAAGTGAGCATTGGTCTACCCCTCCTCTAGGTTTCTTGAAGCTTAATGTGGATGGAGCAGCTACAGGTAAGACTGGCCTAGCTGGTATAGGTGGCATTCTCCAAGACGATAAAGGCTCTGGCATTGCTTTTCTTTTCTAAATTACTCTGTGTAAAAGATTCCTACAAAGCAGAGGTTTTGGCAATCTTAAAAGCTTTGGCATCGTATCTGTCCATGTTTCATTTTCTGTTGATAGCAGATAGCAATTACACCAATGCAACCTACTAGTGGTAATGGAGGTCAGAAAAATTCCTATTCCACCTCACCGAGATCAAGTCTCTTGCCTCACCTGTCGAGGTGGGGTTCATTACAGTGGTCATTCAGCTAATGATGCAGCGGATAGTGTGCCCAAACAGGGGGTTTATTGTGTTGTTTCTTCCATTTAATTGGTTGTTGTATTTGTCTTAGTTTTTTGTTGATTAGGGAGGGTATAATGCATTTATAGTCTGTTTCTTTGTTCTTGGGTTTTTAGCCTGCCATGTACTGTTCCTCTTTGTTTTATTGGCAATAAAAGTTGTTCTGATACCAATAAAAAAAAATTTAAATAAATAAGCACGTAGGGATACTGATTTTTATGATCCTCAGAGTAAGATAACACATAAAACATATCTCCTAACATATTCCTTTTATGTAACACTTTTTACAACTGTCCTTGCTCATTTGATATAAAAAATTCTCAAATCTCCACTATTTCATTTATTACAGAGCATACTAATTTTAATTCTCCATCTATGGAAGAATTACTACATTGTTACCCCTAACAAAATTATCCAATATGACGGAGTCCTTCCCAAGATTATATTTCAATATTGTAGCTTCAAGTGAGACGACACTCTTTTCACATTAACAAGCTTTATGGTCGCTGCAGCTTTTTCCTCCATTTACACCACCCTTGTACCTATTAATGCTCTTATGAATAAATGATTTGTAAATGCAAAGTGATTGCGAGGAACTCAAAGTTGTTGAACTTGAAGCCAACAGACATAAGATCTTGTAACAAATCCTCCTAACGCACCAATCATTGGCACTATAAGAGTTTATTCATCAAAGGTCAGGTAATGGTTGAGTTTTAATACAGATTATCTTGTTGCTCAGGATTCAAGCAAGAGTAAAGGATCAACAAAGCAAACATTGTTCCCCTATTGCTAGATTACAGAAGCAAGAATCCCTATGTGCATAAAGATTCTCAAGGAAACATAATTTGATTGCAGGGGTAAAAGGAAGGAGCTATGTTTCCATTTGAAGGAAAAAAAAAAAACTGCTGAACTATAAAATTCATGCCAAAAGAGGGGAAAAAACAAATAAACTGGTAGAAATGAATAAAGAAGCATTCGTTCAAATCAGATTAACAACAACCAAAGATAGATCCAAATGCCACTAAGAAGAGTACAACAAAACATACAAAATAGCATCCATCTCATATAGATTTATATTATGTATGCAGGTAAGGTATGCATCTAAATAGAGAGAAGCAACAGTGGGAGAGCAGGTTCAGAACCAGAACCATTCCTGCCATGGGAACAAGAAAAAATCAGCAGGCGCTAATTGTCGCTGCTGCTGCTGCTGAGCTTGATAGCTTTGAAAGAAGGATGAAGCAGACCCAGCTCGTCCTTGACGTCTAGAGGATTGCCGGTGTCGTTGCGAATCCTCTTGACCCTTCTGCTGGCGAGTGACTTGTGGGTGAAGCCATAAATCTGCAGGATCTGGTTGTCTCCAAAGTTGAAGGCCCGGTCCATCTGCTTCAGGCACCTCTCCACGGAGTAGTCCCCAAACTTGCCGCAGGGCTTGCAGCCGACGAAATGGGTGACGAGGGGCCAGCGGTGGTCGCCGAGCCCCGGGTGGTAGTTCTCGATCATCTCCTCGTAGCGGTCAACGAGGATCCCCCAGTAGCCGTGGAGGTAGTAGGCGCTCTCCAGGTAGACCTTGTCCCCCCACCTCTCCCTCTGGGTGGCGAGGAGGTAGACCATGGCGGACTGGTCGTCGGCCTCGAACACCGGACGGTCCTTGAGGAAGCGGGTGAGGAGCTTGCCGGCGTCGTCCCTGATCTTGCCCTTGGGCCCCATGGGAGCCCAGGCGTCGAGGAGGTCGAGGGACCACTGGCAGTTCCTGAGGAGGAAGCTGCCGGTGTTGAGGCCGATCCAGTTCTTCTGGTCGTAGACCATCTCATTCCACCCGTGCATCACCAGGTTCGACTCCCTGTACCTGTCCCAGGGGAGCTCGAAGGCCATGTCGGTGAACATGGCGTCGCTGTCCATCCACCAGAGGAACTCCACCTCCGGGTGGGAGAGGAGGAGCTTCCGGATCAGGGGGAGCTTCGCCCAGAAGCCGGCCATCTCGGCGTCCAGGAGGGCCATGTTGTAGAAGATGTCCATGCTGTGGAGGCGGCAGTAGTCGATCTTGTTCTTTATGGATTTCAGGAGGTAGTGATCGCCCACCGGATTCTCGCATACCTTGGGGGACGAGCCGGTCACCAGAAGCACCCTCGGCTTCCCAGGGCTGATGAAATTCTGCCGGGACGGGTTGTTGAGGAGCCATCTGGAGCGCTGCTCGTCCCAGTCGGAGATTTTGGGGCCGAGGCTGTACGGTTTGTTGGGATCGGGCTTTTCATCTTCCTCCTCTTCTTCTTCTTTTCTTTTTTCCTCCTCCTCCTTCGCCTGCTTGTTGACGTCGTCCACCACCACCTCTTTGTTGTTGTTGCTGCTGCTGCTGCTGCTAATGGCTTCTACGAGGACGCGGTGGGGTTCGATGCGCTTGCGAGAGGAGAGATGGAGGCGGATCTCGTTGAAGTCCTGTCCTGGGGTGCCAAATTTGCCAGCTCCAATGGTGCCGCGGAGGACGACGACGGTCATGAGGAGGCAGAGGATGGTTACCTTGACATTTCGAAGTGCTCTCTGCATCTGTCGCACCCTTCTGGCTCCAAAGCACCAATCCATCAAAAATAATAATTCTAATAATAATTTTCTCTTTTACTCTTCTTCCTCTATTTCTCTCTTTTTCCTCTTTTCCAATCTGATTGTCTGAATGAGAAGATTAAGATCGGAAAGAAAAATAACAAACGAACGAACAAACAATCAATCAAAAACCTCTCTTCTCTTCTCTTCTTCTTCAGCTCTCTCTCTCTCTTTCTCTCTACGCATATATCTAGTTTAGATCTAATTGAGCGATTCACATTCTTCCTTCTCCGGTCAGAGGAAGGGTTTTTGGCCCTGCGGAAGTGGGATAGATATGGGGGCTTTCCCTATATAATTTAGACCTTCTCTCTCTCCCTTCTCTTGCAATGACAGATGGATGGAATTAGATCTGCTTCTTCTCTCTCCATTGTTGTTGGTTTTTTTTTTTTTTTTTTTTTTTTTTGTCCGGTCTGTCTGTCCGTCTATCGAGCAGGGACAGTAGGGTAGATGAAGATCTGATGATCTAATGCGATATAATTAGAATTAGAAATTTTCATTTATTTATTTATTTATATAATGTCTTTCATACATTTTAGACGGCCACGTGGACACGGATGCCGACTTACCCCAAAAGTTGTATCCAGCAAACATTGGCCTGTAATGTATTCATATTCATGGATGGATCGCGTGCTACTTTTTTTATTTTGCTTTTAAAAATGTCAAATGTTACGCAGAATTTCCCATTCCCACAATAGAAATAGAAAATGTAAGAATGGTATGCAATGTGGCCGATCCCACAATAGAAATAGAAAATGTAAGAATGGGTATGCAAGTATGCAATGTGGCCGAACGTGGCCATGGACTACGATGCGATGTATGCATGACCCACTTGGATGTGTCTAATCATTCCTGTCTTTTACAACTCATGATGGGTGGCGGTGGCCCTAAATAATTAGAATAAATTGAGAACCTCAGCTCCAAGTGTACTCCGACCTTTTTCACTGCATATAATAGTTGCATCACATGTTTTATTATATTACAACAGAAGATTGGAACAGGACGGTATACATTTTAGTGATTAATGGGTGAATAAGTCAAGCCAGCTAGCTGCGACTTGATGAGGAACATATACAAAGGAAATGAATTGATTTTACCCACACACACACCAAAAAAAAAAAACACAATTGGGTCTAATCTACATTAGTGGGGTTAACACTAACAGAACTAACAGGGGTCTAAGGGTTGACGTCCAGCCGTTTGTTTAAATTGGTCGGACAACTTCAACCTGCACCTTACGTAGGTTAATCCAAACCGACCCATCTGATCAGCCCAGTGTACCACAAGTACTCAACAAGTCACAAGCATGATCCAGCTCAGCCCATTAACAGCATCAATTCTAAGCGTGGTTGAAGCCTCAATTAAATAGTCAAATGTAGTTTTTTTTTTATTTATTAAAGCATATATTCCACTCAAGGTGAATATATAAAAAGAAAAGGAAGACTCATCTTAGATATCAAGGAGAAAAAAGAGAAAAGGTTTCTCCTCTATGCAAGTTAATGGCCAATTACCGTTGAACGATAGTGGCCAAAAAAATGAGAAAAGGTTTCCCCTCAATGAAAGAAAAGGGTAGACCGAAGAATAAAATTGAACGATGATTACAGGTATCTAACAAAATTATTAGCCAATTAATGTTATGGAATGGAATCCCACAAGCATAATTTATAGAAAACATTTACAAGAAATCCGGTGATACTCCCCATCAAAGAAGGCTCACTTTGTAAAATCTGAATGATTCCGAATATAATAAATATCTCATCTCTTGAAGGCTGAAGGCTTCTTCTACTTACCAAATCCACTTCAATAGAATTCGGTTCCATGTCATCCACAGAAATCCTACCTGTTTGCATTTGCAATGCTGGGCAGTGAAACTTGGCAATTCCAATAAATTAACTATTGGGTCCACAGTTTTCAAGTCAGATATAAATTAAGATTGCTCTCCATCTTATCCTGATAGAAAGAACTAGCAGTTTTCAAGTCAGATATAACCTGCGCTTCAGTAAACAAAAAAAAAAAAAAAATTTAACAGAAACCAAACAAATAAGTTTTTAATGAGAGAGAGAGAGAGAGAGAGAGAGAGAGAGAGAGCCGAGCATGAAGTTCAAAATTTACAATGAAAAAACAAAGAATATACATGTGACAAAAACAATGTTCATTCACACATTTTGGTGTTTCTAACCCCACTTGTTCAGGTGCAACCTACTGTTAAAATGTAAACCTCAGAAAACTGTTGCTTCTTGGCAGCAATTTTTATGGAATGATCTAAAGAGTCAATGATGACCGACCTAGAAAGCTGATGACAAGTCACCAAACAGACAAACCTAGTTCCAAATGACCCAACACTCCATATGATCATATCCTCTACCAACAGTGTGCCTGCTCATGATTATTACACACCTCAGGTAATGAAATAGCAGTTCAACTTCTACTTCCAATGCAAGCCCTGCACTGACATGCCCCCACACAGGCTATCACACTTCTTCCTATTTGACAGCTAAGCCAGATATGATTTTTTTTGCCCTTCAGCCTCAGACCAATCCAATGATGTTCTGCATGGTGGACTTTAGCCTCTCAACTTCAATTAGTAACGACGAATTTCCTTCACAAGCTTCTGACAACACCACAAATCTCCTCCCAATTTCGCATGTCAGTGTTGAAGGGTTCTCTACTTCAGATTCTTGAGGGATGGACAGCTTGTATCTGATGAAACTCAACATCATATCCTGCATTATGGAAGAGAAAAACATCATATCCTGCATTTATAATCCATTTCAAAGGCAAAGATCAGTTGATGAACCACGGCCTAGAGTGACAGCCAGGCTTCCCCTCCATTATAGAGGAGGGAAGGGTTCAAATCGTTGTGGGTACAGGTCACCCATTTAGTATAAAAATGAATAACTGATGGACAGCAGTACATTAAACAACCAAAAATAAAAGGTCAATTAAATTTGTGCATCTAAGCCAAAACCAAAACAACATATAGCCTATTGGGAACCCTGGATCTCAGTGTGCAATCAAAGGTTACCTACAGCCGAAGTGATCAAGGATAAATTTGCATTTGAAAAACTTAATATGGATCCAAAAACTAGATCCTAATATCACATAGATAAGCCTTTCAGGATATTCTCATTACAGGGATCAAAACAAGTTCTAGGAACTCTCAACTGTCAACCATATAACAGCAACTCTTAACAACAGAAGTTCCTTCATCCTAGGATTTCAGGTTCAGTATACTGCTCTGGTCTCTGGTATATAATTCTCATGCAAGAGTTCCATGGATCCAGACAAGCCAATTAAAAGCTATTAAATAATAGTCAAATTCAAAAAAGTTCTGCGAGACATGGTGAGACAGCAAAACACCTTCCTCATATCAATATTTTATTCATTTATTGAAACGGCTTTCATATCCTAGATTTGTGAAGAAAGTTTTGCTTCGTCACATGTCCCAAAACCATAAAGTAGGTGGTTTTCCAGTTTCGTGACTGCATTACAGTGCAAAATCGAGGTTACTTCTGGAAATGCAAACAGGAAGTTCCACATCCAGCGCATCGCGATAACCAAACAGCCACTATGAAGTCTATGCTTGGAACTAATTTATCTCATCTAACTTAAATAGAACCACAAGCAAATTCTCTTCAGCTTCTGCAGAACAAACATACCTTATGCTGAGTTTTGCGAGAGTAATCACGCAGGAGGGACCTTGCCAGTTTCTTCCTAAGAGATATCTTGCTGTCAGCTTTGACTTCAAAAATGAAAGATGAAAGGTGGTGCAACACCAATCTGAAACTCATAGATCCTCGCAGTGCGGCTTTGTCAAGACCCCCAGAAATCCAAGACTTGACATATGCCTCCAGAATTCCTTCATTGTCCTGAATTGTAATCCCAAAATGTTTTAAGTTTCTCATTTCCCCCCTTCCAATCAAGGTGTATGCTACTTGCACAGTCAAATAACATAATCTAGCTTAACAGTCATTAAAATCTTTGTAATGATATAATTTCTTTGATTTCAAGTCATTCAACACAAAACAATTTGTAATTTTCAATAATGGTTGTAAAGTTCATTTTATCTTGTAGCTTGGAAGCAGATGAAATAAAATTGCATGCAAGTACAAAGGAAAATCATCTACCTGTGCTCCGCATCAGTAGGACCGACCATGCATGCATGGTCACGAGATGCTGTGCGCAAAGCGTAGGTGAATATTTTCCAAGGCACAAATACCGTAATCTTGTCAACCACATAAAATTTTTTCAAAAGATAAAAACTGCATAAATCTAATTTTCTGAAGTAAATGTGTCTTAAGGAGGTCCACTAACTAGATAGTCCCCTTTTTTTTTGCTTAACATAAATATCCAGATGAAGTTCCTTCATGTATGTTGATTATAGATGACAAGGTAATAATCAGTTAGACAAAAGGTAAATGATAATCTAGAATCACGAAGAAAAGTTTTTTGAGTTAATTTGTTTAAAATCTGTAAACGAATACAAAATATACGGATGACAAGGTAATAATTAGTTAGACAAAAGGTAAATGATGATCTAGAATCATGAAGAAAAATTTTTTGAGTTAATTTGTTTAAAATCTGTAAAAGAATACAAAATATACTGAATGCAAGCTCAATGGATTTCAAAGTATGGAACACAGGTCAGCCAAAATTGAAAATTAGTATCAGTGTTACTCATTCCTGATTCTAGGAGAAACTGCAGAATAAGCTAGATGGCTTGAAGTGGATGTTGCAACTATGCTTAGTGCTGGGTGAGTAAAGTGGAGACTAGCGAATATTGTGCAGCAGTTGAGTGCCAATTTGTTCAAATGGAAAAATATTTGTGGGAAGGCAGTGAGAACTGTATTGTTGTATAAAGCTAGCGTTGGGTAATGAAGAAACAACAAGAAGATAAAAACACACATGGCTGAGATGATTAAGTCAAATGGACGTATAAAATAACAAGCAAAGATAAAAACTAGAAATGAGCATGTAATAGGGAATCCACATGCAGCTCCAGTAGCAGAGAAAATCAAGGGATGTTGTCTGAGATGGTTTGGGCATGAAGGACATGATTGAAAAGAGCCGCAGAATTAAATATCAAATTGCTACAAGGAAATAGAAAATAAAAGACCTGGAAAGAAGCAGTCGGAATGACACGCCAAAAAAAAAAAAAAAGGCTTAGATAGGAATGAGTGGTGAAGTCACATACTGGTAAAGTCAAACTTCAAAAGCCAAAACAGAAAAATGACATGAGATGGTTTGATGATGATCACAGATGATGACAATGATGATCGTTGAGTGTTGTAGCATTTGGTATGAGGGATGGTGATATTGCCCACCTGCTAACACAGGATAAATGTCATAACTGAGAACCATACCTCAACAGGTTCAAGGTATCCTTCTGCTTCGGCAACACACTTCTCTATAGGAGGCAAGAGTTCCAGGACATGAGCACTAGACAGTGCATTCCATGCAGCAAGTCGAACTGGTGCTTCAACAGAGCGGTGCAGATACAGTGCTACTTGCCGACCATAAATCTCATCGCCATAGGAAATGGCACTAAATTGCTCAATCAGAGTCTCAACGAAAGTAGTGTAGCTTTCATGAATGTCTGTCTTGAACTTCAAGAACTCGGCACAACCTTTATTCCCAATCTCTGGCAATAGATTCCCGTCTTTACCCTGAAGGGGCTTTATCCCTTGATGTCTAGATTGATCGAGATGCTTCCCATACAGCTCTTGTAAAGTTTCATAAACATCCCTACTTCTCTCATCTTCAAGCACATCCATTTTGACAAATAGAGCCATACTTAAAGAATGTAATTTCCAAACCAAAGGTATGCTTTGAACTGCTGAACGGGAGACATCAGAGGAAGCAAATGAGACTGTTGCTTCGAGACCAATTAGAAGAAAAAGACCACTCTTCACTATATCAAGAACATCAATAGGTGAGCACCTTTGACCTTGACTAGAAACAATGGGAAAATCACGAGCAGCTTCATCACAATCAATAGTTGAGACTGGGCTGAGGAACCAATGCATGGGAAGTGGCAATCTCTGATGCGCCCACTCTATTACTAAAGAATTTGAATCCTGATTAGTTGTTTCAGAAGCATCTATCCCCTCGTGAATTGTGTCAAGAGTCTCACACTTTTCAGCTTTTTTCTGGCCAGGATTGCTTTTATTACTGGTTTTTTTAATGGATGATTTCTTTTTCATATTCAACCACCTATTTCTAAAGTGAGAATTTAAGACCTTACTGAACCACAAGAAGTCGCACTCTTTATATTCCCACCTGAACAATCTGAACCCTAAATTACGGCAAAGAAAATGACGAACACAAAAATCAAGGTACTTTAGAACAGTATCATGGAGAAAGATATCAAACGCCTTCTCCAATAAAACTTTCTCTCTCGGTCCTGCAACCAGACATGCTCCTAGGGCTGAATTAATTCTTTGCAACGAGAAGTTCAAGTCTACATCCACAAGCAGGTTTTTCTCCATGACTATGGGGAAGAATTCAAGCAAAGACAAAGCCAATCGTGCATCCATTTGCACTAGCAGGATATTTCTGGACCAAAACCCTCCACCAGAAGCACCCCAGCCAAGTCCAAGTCCAGGAGCAGGTCCTCCTCTGCCAAACACCTTGATGGACTGCACAACATGCCACTCTGAAGAAACTAAACTCATGAACATAATCAGCACACTTCTCAATTCATCATGAGACCACATGACGATCCCATGTTCTACAATTTTATCCTCTCTCAAAACACCCTGACTGTATGGAGTTTTACTCTCGCTCCTCGCCATCTGGATGTATTTGTCTGCCAAAGCTATAAGCCGGATCAATCCATGAAGGCAACACACAGAAGCTAATGATGCTTCAAAATCATTATGGTATCTGAAACGACACAGGTCCTGAATAATAGACTGTCCTCCGCTAGGAAACCTTTCTTGTTCCACATTACTTGCATCTGAGAATTTAAGCCAACCATTTTTCACAATTTCAAGGCCAATCTTGGGAACAAACTTTGGCAACCATGGCACACGATTATGACTTTCACATAGATTACTTGTATCCTCTGGTGCTATTTTTTCGAATATGCTGCAAAACATATGCATGACAGCTGAAAGCACCCAGAGCAAACAGCCTAGAGAAGAATCTTGGATGACATGGTTAATAGTTACTTTCTGGTTACTGAAAATCAAAGATAGGTATGGATCATTCTTCACATCAATCCACTTCATAGCGAACTCAACCATTGGAACTACATGACTCCAAGACCAGCTCTCCATGTTATCATCGGAAGACTCAGTGACTTGCTTTTCCAGTTGCTCTACTGCATGAAGATATGGTAGTCGTTTCGCCAGAGCCCCCAGGGTGGCATATGCTTCCCTCGTTATGGAAGCATACTCAACAAGGACATTGCTCTCAATGAGTTTGTCAAATGTTGGAGGACTTAACCACAGGCAAATCATAGGGAAAAAATCCACAAAATGAGATATGCAATACCCATAACGAATGCAAACCTTCCAGAAGCGGAGTTTCTCAACCATCAACCAAGAAGTAAGTTTACAACAATCCCTTCCGGATTTTATCCACTGATCTATGGAATCTGTGTATCTGTACAAATGCCACATTGTATCTTGGAAAATTCTATGCTTTATGAAATATTCACAGTTTTTCTTGTCAGACTGAGCCAGTACCTGGACAAAACAACCATAAGTAGTTATTCCAGATTTTAGTGAACAAAAACTAAATAGTAAATCAAATCATCCTTAGCGACAAGAGAAGTTCGTTGGCAAGCATAGCAGAGGATATATAATAGACACAATACTATTCAGAGTTCATGCATCATGAAATACAAAATAATAGGTCAGTAAAGAATGCAGTTTTTATATATCAAGAATTATGGAAAAGAAAAACGCTTATTAAACCAACCAGCAGCACCCTCATAATGGAAACCTTTTCTTCATGCAACTAAAATATACATCCTCCATCAACACAATTGACTAATTACTTGATCTTTATGTTGTGAAATACTTGAATGGATGAAAACTGATGCTACTATTGTAGTAGTATATAGTTATAGCACGTTTAACAATGTTTATATGCTATCGACCTCAACCCAATGGGATCCAATTATGGATCCTAGAAAAAAGACAAAACTTGAACTTGGGCCTGGATCCAAAATCCAAACCAGTTAATATGTTGGGTCTTGGTCCAGGTTTAGTTCCACTTTTAAAAAAACCTTAATGAACACCAAGGTCCACAATTCTCAAGTTTGGGGAAAAATGAAATGGGTTTATAATTGCTATAGAAAAGAGCCCCGAATATATAGGAAACAAAAAAAAAAAAAAACATCATTAAGAAGAAACAAAGAGCTAAACTTCAGACCTGGAAATAAAATAAGTGGTCAAGCAGGATTGAGGTGCTTAAAATCTACGGCATATTAATCAATACATGATTTATCATGAAAATAAGTATTAGTATCATCCATCCTGTTACAGATGAGTGATGACTGAATGCCTACCTTCAAAAGGATGACTGATTTTATCATAGAAGGATGGGCCACCACCGTGACTTTCTTAGCAAACCGGTTGGCAATAGTTTGAACAAGTCTTGGGCATTTCATGACAGTATCAGCACATGCTCGGGAATGCCTAGACAAGCCAATAAGAATGGTAACAAGGCATTCATCTAAAGCCTCGACAGGATCCATCTGATGCAACAGAAATTGACATGTCAGAGTCACTGCATCAATTTAACAAGCACAGGATTTTGTGGGGAGTAAAAAAAAAAAAAAAACACATCACAAGCAGAACAGAACAGTTCCTCAGTGAAAAATTATACTTCATGCGATCCAGATTCCAGAATCACCCTCAGATAACAGAAAGGGAAAAAAAGTTCATTTCAAAATCCTTTTTGTTAATGGTAAAGCATGCTTCAATATCAGAGAGGGATGTGGATAGAACTGTGTATACCTCTAAAAGATATCGTATCCTAGGAAGTATCCCCATCCTAATTAGACCTGCAGCAACATCTTGTCCAGCCACAATGTTATCATCCTGAATAGTATGTTTTCCTCCATCCTCATCATCCACATTCTCATCACTGAACGGGAAAATGTTTGAAGGTTTTGTGCTGAACTTCCAAAAACCCCCATTTAAAAAACCAGTATTAATTTCCTGTTTACTTTGGAATACTGGAGCAGTGCAAATATCCTTCTCATAAGTAGTTAATTTCTGTAAACAGAAGTTTAAATAGTTTAGCAAAGAGTAAGGTGAAGAAACCTTCAACTCAAAATTCTAAATTTCTTTCAATGAAGCTTGGTGCAAAATGAAAAGTTCAAAGAGTGATAAAATCAATTTCATGGAAGCAGAATAAAGAATACTTCAATCCTACCTCCGAAATATTGAAGAAGCTCTCATTAACATCACAGCTGAGTATGCATTGAATAACTTTTGCACAGGCTAAAATCACAGATATGTGATTATCATCCAAAGACATCCTGAGATCAGGCTCAAATGAATAAAAAGGAATAAAACCACGTGTACGGCAAACAAAAAAGCCTCCAACTAAGATCATAATAATTAATATGGTAACAACGAAAACGGCCATGAAACAATATAGACTCTTCACCAGAGTTAATCCTATTATACCATAAGCATACGCACCCTAAGATAAACAAACACCATAGTACTTTTAGTAAACACTTGCACTACTAATGATTATTTGCACACTTTAGGTTCTGAGCTAAGCTGGTTTCTCTATGGGTTCAGACTTCAGAGGGCTATCTTTCATTGTAGTGCAAAGTCTTTAAGTTGCATTTGTTCTTCATTCGCTCAAGAAAAAAAATATATATATTCTGTAATTTCCAACCCAACCCTAGATAAAACTATGATGATGAAGATGATTAATTTGAAATGCGTCAACAACAAAGAACATAGCTTTGATTCATCATCATACTTTTATCTTGTAACTTGCTTTGTAAGATCTACTTTTCCACTCAACCATAGCTAAAGCCATGCCACAATCCATTGTGTCTTTGCTTACTACTTCATTTATGGTCTTCGCTAGTCTCCCCATTTTCCTAGCTCCTTGAACATTTTAACCTTTCATAAGGACTGTTTTGTTATCCATGTACATGCAAAGTTAGCTTTGATTAAATCAGTGCTTTGACTAAATCAGTGTTTTCAAACGCACATTCCAAGACATGCCCCAAGGTGAGGCATCTTAGAAAAGCCCGGAGGCATAATAATCTTGAAAAGAGGCTTGGATTCTGGGCGAACACCTCACTTTATGTAATATCATGAGTTACCAGGGCCCAGGATTAGTTTGGCCCAGGTAGGACCCTCAGTTGTTTAACTTATTTTTGAATTAGAAGTGGCTCACGTGAAAGGTTTTGGAAAGGGAAGGAGTTGCTAATTAGGAAGTATGAGAGGACTAGGACTCTATCTCCTCTTTATATATAGACAACCAAAAAGACCTTCTCTGTAGTATATACTTCTCCTTCTTTGTTTTGAAAGAAATCTGAGAGAGAAAGTTGGTGACTGGAAATCTAGGGGAAGAGGAGGAAGAAGCCAATCGGTTGGAAGACAATCGTCGGATGTCCTTCTCGCGCCCGCACATCGCAAAAGTAACGATCGCGTATCAAAGGTGAGTGAATCTTCTTAATTACTCTCTAATGGTGCTCTAGGCGATTGATAATGTTGAATTGGATACATAGCAGCATGTAAAACCTATTGATTAGAGTGAAATCTATTTTGAATGCAAAGGAAGCATGTTATATGGCTGCTAGAATGATATAATTGATAATGGAATGCAAATCCAGGGAAATCCATCGAATAGGCATGGATTTGTGGAACTCAAAGGCATGTCATTACTAGACATAATACTGTTTTGGGGATAGTTGGGCCCCTTGGCCCACTGTATGATGGATCTGAACCATGGAATGGGGAGCATACATATATGCGACCAGGGTGGTGCTGGTCCTATAGGGAGTGGACCCCGTCTGGGCCACCATCCACTTGATTTGCATGTTACAGGCGTGAGTTGGAGGCAAATGAGGCTGAATGTCGTCAAGGGTTGTGGGACCCATCAGTGGACCTGATCAAAGATCAGAACCCCACATCTGAAAGGGGACCCATGGGCAACCCTTGTAGTGGTGGACCCTTAGAGAGTGGGCCCCATCTGACCGTACACTCTATGGCTTTTTTTAGAACAGGTGATGGTATGGTATAACAGAGGGTAGCCTCTGTTGTGATCTGTGGACTACCAGGAAGGGTTTGTTGATGAATCCAATCCAATAGGATTGAAGACCATCCCTAGGCGAGCATAGAAATCAAGGACATCTGGGGTTTGGGAACAGTGGGACCCATTGTCCAGTAGATGCAAATAACCCAGGCGTGACTTGTTGTGGATATTTTAGAAACCTATTTTGGATCTGTGGGCCCCCGAGAATGATCTGATAATGAATCAAATCCATGGATATGATACTTCAGCCTTGGGCAACCACATACATCAAGTTTGATCTTGGATTAGCCAAGTGGGACCCACCAGATTGTTATTAATGTATATCAGGCGTAAAAAACACTTGTCTTTCCTAGGTTCTGGGTAGGTATATGTGACCTGAATGGAATCTATGAAGGAGGATAGCCTTGGGACTTTACATATGATTGAAATCTAATCTCTCTAATTAGATTAATCAAGGTATTGTGTGGACTAAAATTAAATTATGTGGATTATGTTTAACTACGTGGACTGTTGTATTGAAATTTTAAGGTGATGCAGAATAATATTATATTTATGATAAAGAGTGGGCCACCCCTACATTTATTAATACCAATGACTAGAAGTGGGGTATCAACAAGTAAATTGTGTAGGGGGCTGGGTCCACATTACTGATTATGTAAATTTTTTATAATATTGAATTATGGTTGCTATGTGATTATGAAATTGTGCATTGGGTCCCAGGCTAGGGATGTTGGACTTGTGTCCGGATGATTGATGGCCGTTGTATCGGCTAGTCCTTAGTGGACGTGAATGGCCATTGTGTTGGGTGGTCCTTAGTGGACGTGTCTGATGAGACAGGGTTATGGTGACCGGTATACATGTATACGATAAGCCTTGGAGGCGTGGTAACGTGCATGGGCAAGAATATGTATATGGATGTACTTTTAATGGTAATTGATCTATTGATTCAGATTTGTTGATTATGTGATATTAAGTTGTATGTTGTTTGTGTAATTAGGAAAAATTCATTCATTAGTAATACTGATGTTGTGTTGCCTCTTTCAGGTAATTTTATTGCGGGTAGGCTAAAGCAGAATGACGTTCAGCACGTAGATTTCGGCATGCGTGGCTGAAGGGAGAGAACGAGAAAAGTTCAAATAGTTGATGGAGAGAATAGTCCTTGTTTAGGAAATTTATTTAATGCTTTAAGCACATTATTGATTGAATCAAGACATAAGAAGTTTGATTACTCAAAGATTATTGATATTTATAATTGGAATTATATTTTGAACTAAATGCCTGATTTCTTGTGGAAATTATTTGATGAATGCATGGTAAATATTGCTAAATAATCACGATCCGGATATCCGACAGGGCCCCGGAATTTGGGTTGTGACACTTTATAAGGCATATTTGAGGAATACACCTCAGACAACGGAGAGGCTTCCGCCACACTCCATATTAGAGGGTGTACACCTTAGTAGCACAATAAAAAGGAGAGGAATTTGCAATTTTAAGAATTTTAATGGTTCTTAGAATCTAGAGTATTATCACTATGGTTGACCATAATTAACTCTTCAAAATAGGCATAAGATAGCTAGACCTGCTAGAAGAGGCTTGGATAATGATGATGATGATGCACTCAATGAGGATGATGAGGTCGAATTGTTGTGTTTGTCTAAGCAATCTTTGTTGTTGATTTTTTAAGGATTTCTTTATAGTGTTGGAAATTTGCTGAGAAGTTAGATATTTGAAATTTAGAAACTTCATCTCAAGGTTGAAAATTGAAACTTGATGGAAAATGAATATACTGAATTTAACATGATGATACTTGAATTTATGATTTTTCTTTTTTTTTTCATATTAATTCTCAATTTTCTCAAAAGATATAGTGTTGATGGACAAGGATGAAAATAGCGGTAGCGGCGGGCGTAGCGGCCCGCTACCAAAACGCTATGTAGTGGGCGCTACATAGCGTAGCGGCATAGCAGTGCGATTTGGATAAATCGTCAAAAAAAATATGAAAAAATTGTAGAAAATCTAAAATATTGGAAAATGAGAGAAAATGTTTTTTTTTTTTTTTTTTTTTTGCAAAAGTAACTAAGATAAGGGGGCGTAGCGGTCCCCTCATTGTATGAGGTCCTGTATTGCTGTATAATATAAATAGAAAATAATAGTAATGATCATTTCTTTCACATGTGTTCATGTTGCTTAGTTATGCTAACTTAGAAACTAATAAAAGGCTCATAAAAGAAAAAACTATGTCATGAAGTCAAGACTGAAAGAGTACCTAGAGAAAAAAAATACATCTACCAAAGGGAGTGTCTAATGGGATGTACTTAGAGAAGAATGAGAAGAACTCTCTATATCGGCGGCAAGATCATGTGTTTTTTGGTGTTCTTTTAAACATAAAAGGGTAGAAAAGTTGTGTAGAAATGTTATTTGGAGAGAAGAATAAAAAAAATAAGTCTTATTATGCGTTTTAAAAAAATATGAAAACCAGGAATTTTTCTCACCCCGTAGCGGCCGCGCCACTATGGGTGCAACGGCTGCTAAATCAGCCGTAGCGTGGCGGTGGCCACCGCTACGGCCGATATTTTCATCCATGTTGATGGATAAATTGAGAGATGACGTGAATGTGAAACTTGAGAGATGGTACGAGGCTTTAAAATCCAAGGGCTTTAAAACAAGTAGTACAAAAACAAAACATATGAATTGCAGCTTTAATAGGGATGTCGTGACTCCTAACAAATGTAACTCTTGTGAGAATTAAAGCTCGAGAGATACCACAACGAGAGTCCTTCTAATACCTTGGCTCTATAATTAGTAAGGATGGAGAGACTGAGGAGGATGTCGAACATTGAATAAGAGCTAGATGGTTGAAATGAAGACTTGCTTCTGGAGTTCTTTGTAATCAGCGGATAACAAGATTGAAAGAAGAATTTTACAAGGCAGCGATTAGGCAAACTATGACCCATGGAAAAGAATGTTGGCCAATTAGGAAACAACGCCCGCAAAAAATGAGGGTAGAAGAGATGAGTTGAGATGGATGCATAGTAAAACTATGAAAGGTAGAATCAGAAATCAGAGTAATTGGGAGCATTGAAAGGTAGAATCAGAAATGAGAGTAATCGGGAGCATTTAGGGGTAGCATTAATAGGTGATAAATTAGGCCTGTTCTTTTGCGAGAATTCCTGACAGGAATTCCGGTTGTCTGGGAATTCCGGAATTCCTGTCAGGAATTCATTGTTCTTTTATGAGAATTCTAGGAATTTTAGAATCCCAGCATTTCCAAATGCTTAAAAAGCAGCATTTCCAAATGCCAATTCTCCCAAGGGGATTTCAAAATTCTAGGATTCCGGAAAGCCTCACAAAAACTCCGGCAGCATCAACGATATCAACCATTGTTGTTGATTGTGTTTCAGGCGTTGGTAAGGAGAGAGCCATTTCGCTCTCATGTACTCTGGTTTCCTCCACAGCGGAAAATGCAGTGCCTTTTCTACTGGCTCTGCTCCGCGGCCTCGCAAACGACGGAAGCAGTTTGGCTTGCCAACGAAGATCGACGGCAGAGATCGAAGGATCGCTCTGCAGTTCTTGGTTGATCGCGCGGTCTCGAATTCCAATTGAAATGGATGTCTATCAATAGACGCTTGCCTGCTACGATCACATCAATGTATTTGTATTCCCCTGAAATCCAAAAAAACACGAATGAATCCGAGTAGAAGAGAGAGATGAGTACCAGCTGGGAAGGAAGGGGATTTCTCCCAACGAGATCTGCAAATTGAGGCATCATATCCGAGAGACGAAAGGCCGTCAATAAGGATCCTTCTGCAATCGTCTTTACGCATGCAGATCTTGTTCTTCTCAACGATTTTGACCGTGTTGGCACGGAGATTTCGCTCCGATCTTATTGAATGCCATTTGTGAATGAGGCCCACCAAAAATTTATTATTTTTGAATCATTATCCCTTTTCATTGAATACGAATACGAAGGCCCACCTATGATTAGTCCATTTTCTTCTTGAATGGTGAAAGTAGGCCCCAACATTGAGTCCTGCATTTTATCATTAATAGGACTCATGTGTGTATTAGGTTATATAAATGAATTGGTGGGCACTTTAAACTTAAATTGGTATATAAACAATACATACAAAAATAAAATTCTAGTTATAAATCCTCATAGTTATGAAACAAGGAATTTAGAAAATTTAGGAATTCAGAAATTCTCAGATAAGAATTCAGATATAAAAGAAACAGGGAATTCAGAAATGACAGAATTCAGTAGCATTTCAAAATTCCAGCATTTGAAAATCCCAGACAGCCTCCAGACATGAATTCTATAAATTCTAGTAAAGAAACGGGCCCTAAGAGAGACATGTTTAAGATGATTTGAACATGTCCAACGCAAGCTAACAGTGCAAGTGAGGAAATTTTCTCATAAAACAAAGGTATAAAGTATCAAATCAAGAGAGAATAAATATAAGGGGGTTATGATGGTCTTTTGTTTTTAGTGGATTGGTATGGAATCCTTTCTAGTTTTTTTTGTTTTTGAAAAAAGTAGGGGAGAATTTTGAATTTGTGTACTTTTTAATATGACCCATGGGTCTTTTCATGTCTGGGAAATGGAGGCTTTACTTTGCCTTTATTTTACAAGTAGATTGACAAACGGGCCATTAAGGAAAAGGATAGGCCAAAAGGGACGTGGATAGAAGTAGTAAGGATAGATCTGAGGTGCAACCTATCGGAGGATTTGGCCCAAAATAGATCATGGCAAAACAGAATGAATCTAGCTGAACCCAACATAGTTGTGACCGAGCTTTGATGATGATAATGTTAATGACGATGATGATGGTGATGGTGATGATGATGATAAATTCTCGCTTTTATATTTAAATTAATATATTTGACATTAAAAGTCAATCTCCAATCAAGTTTCAAATCTGCATGTTTCAACTTTGCACATCTCTCGACTCCATCTCTCAATGAGAAAAGTCAAATGATCTCCATTGAAGTTTCAAAACCCCATGTTTTCTATCATTTTCCTTTTCAATAGTCCTCACGTAATAATCCTTAAACTTGTCTTATGCAATTGAGAAGGATAATTTTCAAGTCCCGGCCACCCATTTTTCAAGTCACCAGCAGAAACCTGGATAATGGGACCCACCATTCATTAATCCAACTAGTTTTGTCCACCACCACCATTGAAGTAGCAGGCATTGAAAGATCAATCAGATGCCTGCCAAGCCACTTTGGTTGGTTTGATTGGACGGATTGGATTCACAGAAAGGGCGCTCATGGAGATAATTTCAGCTAGCAGCATCTAGCTAAATGTGATCATCTGTAAAGATGTTCTCTGCCTAGAAAATGTCTTCTAAATGAACTACCTTAGATGAAAAGTAAATCAACATAAAATTCAAAAGATAAACGAAAGAATCACACCAATTAGATAACGACGACCATTTTACCTTAGGGACAAAACAAGCTCAGGTTCCGGACCAAGGGCAAATGCCCAGACAGCTTGCCAGTCGATGCAATTAGCAGCTTCCACGTTACACCCAACATCACATTGTTGCAAGTTGTATAAAGCCTTCTCAAGCACAGAAGCAAGGAGTTGCAATGCAAGGGCCCTTTGTCCTGGAACCTGAAATCCAGAAAAGGAAACAGGTAAAAGAATTGATGTCAAAAAGACTACGGGCTTGTTTGCGTAAAGCCATGGAAGAGGAAACCCGGTTTCCTTTTCCGTGGAAGCTGAAGTCTAGGAGGAGGGGGGCAATTGGTTTCTCCTCTCGCTTTGAAAAATCTCACAAAAAATCATCCTCCTCTCACACTGAAAAATCACACAAAATTATCTTTTCCGCAAGAGCCCTCTTGTACCTAACAACCAAAAATGGATAAAGTGGGATTTGCAATTCCATTTACACAGAACGGCTTTGCACAAACGTGCCCTAAGAGCAAACAAAAAAACAATAAAACTAAGGGGAAAAATAATTACAAAAAGGATGTAGCTACATTCCTCCAACTATATGCAATTACGCATATTGCCTCCCACCAAATTATCAGAATATATTTTCACAAGAAAGATAACAATGACAATAACTTTCAAACATATCCCAACTCTATATCTATCTATGAAATTCTGCCTCTGGTTTCATGGACTTTGGTGAGATCTCTTTTGGAGTAAAAAACCAATTGGTCAAGTCGAAAAGGTGCATTTGGTTAATAACTCCACTCAAACACTTGGGCATTATATATTTGCAACAAACACTTGACTGTCTTCATGATTGAAACATGAAGTAAGTACTCAGTTCATCACTCATTTTTCCTCCGTTACAATGAGTATGGCAAAGGCCCAAGTGAGTGATTATCACAAGTGTACAAATGAGAAAACTTAATCTGACTCCTTATCTGTGTGGTTACAGGTGACCAAAATTGTTTTGGGGTTCATTCTTTATGTTTTGATGAACAGTAACGATGATCTTTCATATCATTGGATATTGCAAAAACAAAACAATTTTCCGAAACACCACCCCCACACCCCCCAAAGCCAAAAAAAAAAAAAAAAACCATCCAAACAAAAAATGAGACAGGACTCCCCATGACTTGCTAGTGGCCAAGTCAACTCAAGCCTCCACTAACTTTTAAAACCATGTAGCAAATTAATCAGATCTTTCCTCACTCTATGAGTCATATTTCTGATGTTTACAGGAAAATTTAAACGCCCATAACTATGAGTAATGACTACCTTTGAGGTGGACCAAGATTCCCTAGGAACTAAGGACCATATCACATAGTTGTAAACATTAACTAAGAACCATATCACTTTTCTTTTCTTTTTTTAACAGGACCATATCATATCATTGTAAATATTCAATTTTTTTAACAGTAACCATCTCACATAATTGTAAATATTCTTTTTACCCTTCGTCTTTTCATTGCTTCAGTGGCATTTTTTCTTTTTTTCATTTCTAAGTAATGAAAGTTATTTCAATTAATTTAAAATAGCAGTGTTAAAGGTTTTTTAAGTAATAAAATCACACGGATGGTCCATAATATACCAATAAATCTCAGCATTGCTGTCTTATCACCAATCAACACCATAGTCTGAAATTCAAAAGTAGTAAAAAAAATATGTCCGCAAATGTCATACGCTACATGAGAAAGCAATTGAAAGTGCAAGGAAATAAAATAGTGGAAGTGTTAGAAACACCCAACAAGTTCTACATAGAAAATAAGATAAATGCCTATACTTCGACTAGATCACAAAATGCATACATGTTTTGGTGAATTCAAAGACTCTGTACTAGTGCCTAAGCCTTCATAAACATCATGGTTATTTATTACTGTCAATTTCCAGTTTCCATATGAATTATATGTAAATGGTATAATTCTTAACCTTTATTATTAAACATTTTCACATTCTATTTGATAATCATTAGACCAGAAACAGAATCTACAGGCATTATCAAATTAAAAAAAAAAAAAAGATTTGCATGCCCTAACTTAAATGCGGCTAGGTTTCAGCAGTTGCTTTTCATAAGCTATTGCATTATTCAGAAGAAGTAAAACTGACCATGCTTCTAATGAGGGCTACAGCCTCTTTGATTGTGTATCCCACAGCACCAGGATCCCCCTCAGTTCTCAAGAAATCACGTTCAGTTACATTATCAACATTGTATGAGCTGCGTTCACCTGAGGTTGAAAAGGATTGCAAGCTAATTAGCATCCACTAGAAATAGAGAAGGCATTTAAAAAAAAAAAGCCTTTGAATAAATTACTCAAAATTAATCAATCCAATCAGGATTATGCTGGCCAAGATGAACGTAGGAACGCCCTAATCAGTTTTATGCTGGCCAAGTAGAAAAGCAGAAATAGTCTAAGTTTCAATCAAGGATCAAAATAGAGGTTGCGGCAAGCATAGCTGTCAAAATGCTACAAACGCTACGTGGCGGGCGATACGTAGGCATAATTTTTTCTCTCTTCTTTTTTAAGTGAGGAGTTTTAGAATAAAACTTTTTTACCAACCTTAGAATGATAGGATGAGGCCATGATATAAAGATGATGATGAATAGTAACAAGATTAGGAAGCATAAAATATTATCTACATTTGTCCAAGAGGATATGTCAACACTAAGAAACACACAATCCAGCACAATAAACAACATAGGCAGATATGGAACAGAAATTACAACTTTGCTAGTGCATGATGAAATGATCAAAAGGCGGCAATGAGATTGAAGATGCTATCACTGAAAACATTAATAATAGTTCAATTAAGTAACTGGTACTCCCAGTGTGAGTCATGGTTGCTTACTCATCATAGGCACTTGGATTGAATCACTATCCACAACAGAACCATCCAATGAAAACCTCAACGCCCTTACTTTCTCAACTCTCTGAGTCCAAAGATTCCAAGAGCTGCTATCAGATGCACCGGATGATGCCCAATCACCATTATCTGGCCCATTAGATGTATTTCCGGTAGATGGTGCTTCCGCCATACTTGAATTGTTAGTAGTAGTACCTTCAAATGGATGAGCAGCTCCAGAGTCTTGAGGCAATTGAGTTTTATCACATACAGAAGTGTACTGGTGTCCAGTGTCAAGGTCTGGTTTGTCACTTTTCTGCTCCCGTTTCTTGTGCCGCCGCCTCTTCAACTTCTCTACTATTTCTGGTGACATTTTCCCCATTATCTCTGCCTGTGCTTGTGCAATCTCTTCTGGTGACATATTTTGTATGCGGGCACGATTTTCAGCATCGATGTCATCCATAAAAGACAGAGATCCTTGTTCACTGTCTAGAAATTTGTTAGGCACGACATTCTGAGTTACGAGTCCATCATCGTTGGGGAACTCATGAACAGGTAAGGAACCCATGTGGTGATTATCCAAATCAGAGATAGAGACTGAATCTACAACTCCTGAATCAATATCCATGGCCTCTGGACTTTTAACCATACCCACATTAGCGTTGGAATGCAGCTCCTTATTCACTTTTTCATGGCTAAAGGGAGTGATATCAGGTAAACCTGGTTGGCCAGTATTTCTGTCTCCAAGCGCATCTTTAGTTGCTTTTCCTACTCCCATTCCTTCTTTAGACTCGGCCAGCAGCACCGTATTTTCCATTTTCTGTTTTTGGTTTACTGGGCAATAATCTTCAGGAACCAACTCTCTCCACTTGCGAAAGTCCAGTCCTTTTTTATGTTTCCTGTTGATTGGATTTGCAAAGGCTGCAACAGGGTTAAAATCAGTATCATCTCTATCTTCAATTTCGTCTTCGTCTTCATCCATTTGACTCCCTAATGGAGCCCAGTGCTGTAAAAAGTAACTGAATAATCAGTTAATTCATCATTTTCCCTATTTTTGCTTCTTTCTATGAATAAGAAGAATAAGTCAAGCCAAGCAAGAAGATATGGCCTTCAGCCGTCAAAATAAATTAAATAAATAAATAAACGCACTTCTTTCCCTATTTTTTATCCGTCTCTAGGACCCTGGATGAGCCTACAGTTGTTGCATTTCAAATAAAAACTTGATTTACAAGTCATTCAACGGTTTCAAATCAATTACAGGTGACTGGAGCTAGGAATCCAACTGGGAGCTATAAGAACAAAATTGAATCCCTTTTATACAAGTAGGAGATAAATCTTTTGTATAGCATTATTCCCATGTCATGGTAGTACTCATATGAGACAGCAAAACAGCAAGCACAAGCATTATATATATATATATATATATATATATATATATATATTATTTGCAACAATGTAATATAATTTACATGAGCAAAGTGGAAAGGGGTTCTTTCAATTCCCCATTTCTGAGAACCAACGGAAAGGGGAAAAAATATACAGACAGACAGATAGATAGATAGGGTTTCCTTTTCTTTTCTTTTTTTACTTGAGTTGTGGGGAGTAAGCCCTAATGCCCTAAATTATAAAAACAAAAAGTTTTTTTTTTTTCTTCTTTTTCAGTTTTCAAATGAGAGATGACAGTATAGTGTTGTGAATCAATTCAAAGAAAACGAAATCAATGAGATGTATGATGCATACAGGTCCATGGGAGCGGTGTCGAGCGACGGGGAAAGGAAGGACAGTGGGTTTAGGCATAGAGGTATTAGGAGGAGGAGGAGGACCCTCCACTGCTTTCTTCTGCTGGTGGGGTTTGTCAGAGAAACCCTTCTCAACTATGCGCCCTACGACATTAAAATAAATCTCTTTCGATACTGAGACGCCAAAAGACCGAGGTTGCTTTTTATTCTGCTCCTCCTCCTCCTGCTGCTGCTGTTTCTTCTTCTTTTCAAACTCTCTCCTGTGACTCGTGTCCATTCTCTTTTCTTCTCTTCTTTTTTTCTCTCACTTTAAAGCACAAACGCTTCAAGGCTTAAACGCTCGCGAAAATATACAGGAAGAGGTTATAGCTGCTGCAGTTCTGGACAAGTCTACTTCTTCCTCCCTCCCACCACACAAGGATACGGATTCAGCCGCTCACCGCTCACAGCTCAGAGTTCGTCCTCCAACTCCAACTCCGAGTCCAATTCCACACGACAGGAAAGGCTATCCATTCTATATAAATATAATATTCTCTCGCCTCCTCTCCTCCCCGCTCCTGTCCTCTCGTCTCAAGTCTCAACTGAACACATGTGGGACCACACAATTCATCGATCTAAATTGTGGGCTTAGATGGAGATAATAAATGTAATAATGATTTAGATTATAACCAAAAAAATAAAAATAAATAAAAAGATTAGAAAGAAGATCAAATAAAAGACATCAACCAAATGTCGCCGCGGCGCCAACCCACCCACTCAAGGACGTACTCATGGACATGGTTGATTGGTGTTGGCATCCTCGCTATTAGAAGGTGTGCCTGAACAAGTTAAAAAAAAAAAAATTAAAAGATTGTAGTGAAAAAATAAAAATAAACATAATTTTATTATAGTGCCCCAATTAATCAGAAAATTTAAGAAATTCATATCCAGGGCTTCATGAATCATGGTATTGACGGACCTGCATCAAAACCACCCCGCTACGACTCTGACGCACAGGAACGTTTCAAGCCAAAGGCCTATAGTCCAATTCATTACCCGTTGGGACAGTCTAGTGTCAGAATCTGGCCCATCCATTCCAACCTCGTTAAATTGGAGACCAGAACGGCGCCCAAGATTATTAGGATCAGCCCAACAATTGCAAGCCAGGTTTCCAAGTCCACTTTTGAAATGAAATAACTTATCATCAAAATATAATAATCTCTTTTCACCGAAACCCGATTATTGTTCCCTTAAATGTGTTTTCACATATTTATACCTTTGTTATAAATTTTGTACCTCAAACTCAAGACTCAAGGCAGAGTTCAATAATAATTCTAGGCTTGGCAAATGTTTTGGAATCCAGTTTATAATTTTACGAACTTCAAGTTGCCTTCAAACTTTTTTCAAATGTTGACGCAAGAGCAGATGGCTAGGATTTGGTTGATCATGTAAATGATTAAGCACTCTATTACTTAGATCGATTTGATCAAGCAAGAGAGGTTTTGATCCATCTCAAGCAGGTCTTGATCGAGAGAAAAGCATAAGATCTAAAATGAATGGTTATGATGGTCCTAAAATACGTGGCAAAACAAATCTGAAACTTGATGCGTTGAAATTACAAGGGAAGGGATTCGCACCACAGCATCGCAAGCATGCACAAGGATAGATCCTCCTGGGTTTTCAAGTTTAAAGTAATATCACTCATGACCAACAGCCCATCTAAGTCAAATAATAATAATATGATTATTATTATAAAGATAAGGGATTCTAAGCAGGCCTTCAATGGTCCGTTTAGGATATCCATCCAGGCCTAAACAGCACAAACAGCCCCCAAACAAACTGTAAAACTCATTGACAGGCTGTTTTAATAGTCATAGGACTGCCGGGGTATTTTGCAATTTTAGAAAATTTCCTGCAGAGATTCCAGCAAACAGGCTTTTTGCATGGACCTCAATTAAATGGGCCAGAATGGGCCCAAACCCAAAGGAAAGATGCACCAATCTTGTCGCCCAGCAGTGCGCCAACAGCTGGTGGGAATTGTGGGCCACATGACCCATAGTCCCTTTTTCCAAGTCCCAGCAGCCTACTGCTTTGCTTTAATTAATTTATCACCATGAGTTTTTAAGAAATTAGGGGTTCTAGAAATTAGGAAATCAATTGTTCTGTAGTAAGATGTATGAGGTGTTTGGATTGATTTTAGGGTTTTGAGAGTTTTATACAGAGTTGTGCATGAAAAGTAATAGAATGTACTGTAGCATGAACAGTAAATTCAGTATTTTTCCCAACTGGTTGGTAGATGGTGGAGGAAAGAATGAGAATAAACTAGGGTTATTAAGCTGTTTTAGAATATAACTGATAACATATATATATAGGGAAATATTCATATGCATCTATATATATATATATATATATACATGTAAAGGGGTCGTCCAACACTAGCTTTTGAAAATTTCTTCATATATGTTTGAATAAAAGTTGCAAAGGTCGTACGCTTTCTTCACTTTGGTTTGAGATTGAAGATTATATATAGTGGATCAAGCACTAATCACTAATTGCCAATAGTCTTCTGTTTCATTCATGATTTTTGGGTTTGGATTCACAAACAACTTAGGATTTGTTACATGACTGCATCATTCCTTCTGACTGGTGTTCAGAAAATGGTTCAAGGAGTTATTATATAATGGGTCATCAAAAGGATAAATATATATACATTTATCCTTCACATAATGTATGGCTCATTAAGATAAAAATCCACTGCCAGGCATGCTTGGTGGCCCTTGGGATGGTACTTGTCCTTGAGACATGATCTGCGACCTGCCTGGACCTTGAACGAAGGTTTGATTCATGCCTGCACCAACCATTTGCTGCTGTGGGAGCTGTTGCGGCTGCTGGTGCTGGTGCTGTTGCAGCTGCTGCTGTTGGAGGTGGTGCTGCTGCTGCTGCCGCTGTTGCAGTTGCTGTTGTTGCAGCTGCTGCTGCTGCTGCTGGCTAGATATTTGTGGTTTGAACACAACCATGTCCTTACCCACAGATAACAAAACTTAGTCCGAGTGCTGATAATAACAACAATATTACTGGCTGTAATGTTAACCACAACTCACCCCAGGGAAAAGCATGCCAATTAAGCGGCTGGCCTTATCAGAAACAGAAAGCAGCAGAGTCTGAGAAGTTAGTTGGATGACTGCACACTAAACCACAAGAGAGTCGGTTTCAGCACCAGTCCTACCACTACATTTGTACCTAGTAGCTAATTGCCACTGAAACTACAACGGCACCAATCATCATGAAAAAGAAATATTTACTGAATCTAGGAAAGAAAACTGCTTTGAAATATTTGTATGATTGAGCATGTAGATCAGAAACTATTACAACCATGCGCATGGGATAGCTTTCTCCCATAAACTATAGCGCTTTTTTTTTTTGGGTGACACAGCACAATTAAACTTTCTGATTGTAAACACACAAACATGACGGGATCCATATATTCAAAGAAAAAGGATACTCAAATTACTTGTAAACTGTCTTCTTAAGCAATCTCACAAAACTTCATTCAGTAACCAATGCAACATGTGGCACTAACAGAAGAACTCTTTTTCGTCTCCCCTAAACGGAATGTACAGTGAACAACATAAAAGATACGGGTAAAAAAAGGAATTCCATGACCTAGTCCTGGAATTTAAGAGATTATAAGGTGATTTTCCCTTTTAAACCTGATTTTACTAAAGCAACTGCTACCATATTAGCTAAAGCAGCCAAAGATTTTCTCATGAATGCAAAGCATAGATTACAAGCAGGACTATGCAAGATACCAATGAAAATGCTTCTAAGCCTCTAACAGCCCATGGTGTACATTCCTTCTTGTCGCTTTTAGTTACTACAGTAATCACTCTCAGCAACCTGCAGCATTCTATGTATTGTTTGATTATGATTTAGTAACTATACATAATGCAAGCAAATGCCGATGTTATATCATTTTGAAGATGTTGCTCTATGGATGCAACAAATCACTAAAATGAAGGAAGAGAGAACTAGGAAACAGATGCATATGATTAGCAATCAAAACAATACACCATAAAGTTAAAAGCAACAGAATCTTTCAGATGACTCACAAGCTTCTTTTCTTGTAGTTGCCCAAGAAAACCATGATGATTCAATGCCCGAAAAACCAAGAAATCTGCCTTGCCAACATATTGCCTAAATTGAAGTGAAAGGAAAATAAAGAGAGGGGCAAAGATGTGAATGTGTTACAAGTAAGTGTATAAAATAAGATAGGAATATGCAAACCAATGAAATGATTATTTTCAAATTAAGTAATTACATAAGAAAGATTCTGAAGTTACTTGTTATTCATATGATCCTGAGATATAAGGCGAACAATTTGCATTGTTGCAGGCCAATCTGCTGCCAGACTGTAATGAACCAAAAGGAGAACTCAATGCAGAAGAACACAATTCATTGCAATTTCTACTATAGTAAAAATAACAATCATACAAGAGGGTGTGATGATAATAACAATGGTAAAGGAAGCTAAACAAACTCCAAATAGCAACAAAGAAATCGTACTTCCAAAAAACTCTATCACATAACTAATAGCAATAAAAGAGTCATTGCATCCATGGATCAAAATATCGTCCAATGCATATCATATCAGCCAAAACCACTGTGGAATTTGATATTATCACGGTTTGCCTAAGTACCAATGTGTATGAGTCCATAAATTGGCATATGGGCCTTATATGCAGCGATATGTATCAATCCTCCTTTATAAAGATGAATAGGTACCCTATTCAAGGCCCAAAATGTCTTCTTTATTAAGTAGTTAATTTGCCGCACCTCTAATACCTAGGCATTTTGGGTGTTTTGGTTAACAAATTAAGATGGTATCAGAGCTAACTTGTCTCGGGCTTGAATCCACACAGGGCAAAAAAAACAAAAAAAGAGAAGTCCCCATGCCACGTTGAGCATCTTGCACAGGCATGTGTGTAGGGCAAAAAGGCTCATGCCACATCGAGTTAATTTGCTGCGCCTCTAATGCCCAGGCATTTTGAGTGTATTAGTTACGGTTGTCCAAGTTGGCCAAAACTAATCATCTTGATTGTATTTCTTTAGCATAAGTCTGGTTGTAAACCATCCAGTTAAAGGGATACAAAACATTGTAATCATTCTATACATGGTATTCTAAAGGATATAAAAGGAGGAATCCAATGAAATCTTCTTGATTAGTTTCTCATAGTTATTCGTTGGTATGGTTATCAAAGCATTATCGGATTCTGGTGATATTTCGAAACTCTGCTTAGAGTTGCTTGTCATCTCTCTTTTTCATAGTCATGGATCTCTACAGTCATCAAGGATATTTGGCAGAGGGTCTGTTTGATACAAGTCTATATCTCTATTGAGTCGGATCTCGTCCCTCAATTTTTATGCAAACGAGAAGATTGTCGAGTAAGTTCTTTGCATTCCTATTAAAAGAAATCCACCAAGCCAATATGCAAGTCGTAGCTAGAGGGCTTTCCCTAGGTATGAAAATATTCAAACTCGAGCCTTTCTTTTTTTGGTCCGTTGTCATTAGCGATGATCTTAAAATCATCCATAATGAATGTTTTGAGCATAGAATTGCTTGTGTACGCATTGTTTGAGCTCTTTTCAACTGTTTTTTCCTAAAAATAATCATCAATCTCAAGGTAGATGTTTAAAGTTTTTAGATTTTAATTTTTATTGGAACACTTAGACTGATCTATCTATCATTGTTTTGTTATTTATTTATCATTGATTGATATAGTGATGAGTGATGATATTATGTAACAAATTATTAATAAGTAAATGCGAAATGATGATTAAATTTTGATTCACCTATTTGACCACGAACATTTTATTAGGATTCAACTTAATATAACTGAGAAACATGAACAAGAGCAAAGAAATACATCAGTATTCTTTTAAAATCACATAGTGATATAGGACATGTATGACAATTAAGGGTCCAATATATTTAGTTACTAAACGAAAAATACCAAAATTTATCATCATCAAAGCATTGTCCCAACTAAAATACAAAATCTATTAGATATTCTGAATTTTTTGATACTTTTTGAATTTTTTCACCTCAAATTAAATTCATAGCAATAACCAATATGTATTGCCAGATATTGTATCGTTTCAGGGGACAGCAATATGCCCTCCGCAACTGCCCTTTTTTTATCCTTGGTTGCATCAACAAGAGTGCATAACAATATTAAGGATGTCATATAAACTGGAAGCAAAATTTGATGCATGTCCCATATTCAAATATTAGAAAACAGTCGCTCAAAAAGTGACTACTGCAAAACAAATCTTAAACAGGGATGCATATAAAATGGTCACTGCCTCCCTCAATCAAAGCAAACTAGCAAAATGGTATCAAAAAGAGTCACGGTGAAAATGAGTCATGTAAAACCAAGAAAAATATACAGGCAATGCACAAGGTCAAACTAGTAGCCTTTAAATTTGGGCAAGCATTGGGCCCAACATTTCATCAATCTTTTTTCTTTTTTTCTGATTAGTCCCGAGGATGGACAATGTGGTAATGATTATCTGTCAAAGGTTCCTAGACATTTGGTTCTTGGCCTACAATTGCTAAGAATTCAACAACAACAACAACAAAATCGTCAATATGCAGTGGTGAAGTTGACAGATCAACTGGCTCAAATTGCTTGGTGGCTGGGTCTGAGAGCTTTGGTCCAAGTCCATCTGCAATGGAACCAAGCAGAGTGATCTCAATTGCACTTTGGATCCACAAATCAGTAATAAATCAGTTCATCCAAAAATCTCATTTTTGGAAATTTTTTATTTAACTCAATAGACCATTTTAGATTTAAACATAAAAAATGTAAACCAAACAAAACTAGGATGCACAATATTCATAAACAAAATAGAGAGTTGACCATTCCAAAAAAAAAAAAAAAACAAGAGTTTAATATCACATCCTAAACTTACGTCTCTGATGCTGATGCATTCCTGTAGCCCTGTCAAGCCAACATAAGACAGCATTGTGAGAAAATGAAAGAGAACTAAAACAAAAATAAAAATAAAAAAACAAGGTGCTAATATTTCATTTAATATCTTCTAAGATTGTAAAAGAGTAATGTTCATGAAGACACATATGATGCCATCATCACCGTCTTCTAACAAATAACCTTGGCAATTTGCTCCAAAAGCCAACAAAAGTGCAAGACAAATGATTACCCATTTAAGAAACTGTCAGGCAATTATAGGACGTGCTGATAAACTTGGACACCAGAATTGATCAGAACCAAAACTCTAAAACTGAAATTTTGATGAACGATGGAGATTGATTTGATTCCAAAGATCGAATCCCAAGCCGAAGCTTGAGCGTGATCTTGGATTCTGCACCTAAGATCAAGCGAACAGCACCACACATCTAGAATGGAAGAGAACACTGAATTTTATTAATTGATCTATAAGTATGAATCAATAAACATTAACATTTTATCCCATTCTTATCCCATAGACACAGCTGAGAGGTTAATATCAGTCATATTTTACCTCTTTTCTTTTTAATGTTTCTATTTTTAAAAAGGTTGTCTAGTGATTAATGAAACCTCTTAATGATCTTTGCAATTTGCTTTACAGGTCTAGTAGTGCATGCATATCTGGAGCATTTTGATTGTACATATCCATATCAATACGCATATATCCTGGGTCTAGTCCTGCAGACATATATGAAACTGTATCTAGTTCGTCACTTACATTTTCCATCTCAAATGCATACCGGCAAATATCAAAAAATTTCCCCAAGACATCATAAATGCAAGGAACAAAAAAGTGACCAAAGAAGAATATGAAAGAAAAGATAAGATTATGCATGTCAAAACATACTTCGAGTCTACAAATAAACACTGGTTGCCCCTGCCTCTGTCCGGATAAGGATCCCTGAATACAAGAAGAATTATTCCAGAATTAGAACTTGATATCAATGGAAATTAAATAAAACTTTCAACAATAACCAAATTGTGAAGATTAAATTAATGGTAAAATGAACATTATACTCCTAGTATACAAATGAAAAACAGCCAAGTTAGCAATAGCCAAGAAACACAATCACTAAAAGAAAAACAACAATAAAAACATGGAAGAATATATTTGGAAAAATTAGCCAGAGGTCCTTAGTATGACAGAAATTGAAGGTGCAGAGTCCACAAGACTTTCGTCTAAGGCCTGTAGTCCCTTGCGGCTGGACTTATTCCAGGCGGAGGTCCTTAATGAGGCCAACTCATCTTTTTCATGACTGATTTGCCCTACTAACCATGCCAGGCTGTGTCACGCCTTTTGTTCCTAGTTTTTACCTCAATTCCATTTATTAGATCATTTATCATTAATGTTTTCTCCTTAGTTCACGCTCCTTTCCAAGCAAATTTCGAAATTCAAATAGGAGGGAATGAAAATTGATAGATTTCCGGCTACATAATCTCCTTTCTTAGGTAGTTGTGTGTCCTTAGGTAGGTACAAGGCATATAATCTTATTTGTATTATACACACAAAAGAAATACAGATAAATTTATCTATAGTTTGGTTGCTATACATTTTTTTGTTAAGTCAGATAATATTATCTGTATTCTTTCACAAACTCAGATAAAGTTATATGTTTGCTTCGTTTCTTATGCTTATTGGTAAAGTCAGATAATATTATCTTAGTGGATTTTATCTGTTTTTCCACAATATCTTCATGTTTCTGATTTTGTATGTTTCTTTCATCTTCCAGTTTTCTCAATGGCACAATCGATCATGCGGTCAGGAGTGTTCCAAAGATTGAGAAAATCTGATTTTCCAGATTTAAGATCTTTTTGGGCCCACACACTCCCATGGACGTCCATAAATGAAGAACCCTTTATGTCACAAAATCTGAATTTTTTGAGAAGCTCTATCACAAGCAATTTTGGAGATATATTGGAGGAGTCCAACATGGAAACAATTGCCCACCAAGAAACCAACTTTGGAAAGGAATTTATTCCAATTCAAATTTGTTGCTAACCATGGGCCATGGCTTGAAATAAAGATCCCAAAGTAAATAAGGAAACAAAATCAATTGGAGGAGAATTCTTAGGGAGGCTCAATAGTATAAAAAAGTCTATAAAGGACCTTGGACGTGTAACACATTCTCCACAAAAATTTCTCACGTGGAACACTTTTCCTCTCTCTCTCTCTCTCTCTCTCTCTCTCTCTCAACCTTTTCTCTCTCTAGAAAAAAAAAAAGAAAAAAATATGTGGGTATTCTGGAGCCCTATTCCAAAACTAAGTTAGAAGAGCGTGAGAGAAAATTGTAATGACCATGAAGTTCTTAATGAAAATCATATTTTTTGTAATGGAGGAGTAGATTCTTTTGGATCGGAGCACAAAGTGAAGTTAAGTGATTTTATTTTCGTTTTATGTCTTTAATTTAATGTTTATGTCCCTATGATGCAAGTTTAATAGAATAATAGATCTATCTTCGCGTCGCAGGTAAACCTTCACTTTATATTTTAAATAAATTTCTTTTTGATCAATTTTTTTTTTTTTTTTGATAAAATATACTTAGGTTTATATGCCTTTGATATTTTATACTTAATTTGTTAACTGACGCTCAAAGTAATTTTTATGAGGTGATGGGGATCTTGGGTTCTTCTGCTTAAGAATTGAAATTAAAAAAAAAAAAAACTTCCGGATCAGAAACATTGAGTTGTTTTTTATTTGAGTTATTTGCAAGACAAAAGATTAAATTAAAGTATATGGATTGAGAATTGAAATTAATTAATGGACTCTTTGTTGCTCTGATCTACCTTTATCATTATTGTTACCCGTTCATCTTGCATAGTAGCTCTATCTCTCATTCAAATCTTGATTTATTTTTATGTTCATTATAAAAAAATTTCAGATTTTAATTGAAAAAATATTTCAGTAGTGCTCCCTGTGGAATTCGACCTATACTTGCCACTGTCTAAAAAAGACAGCTGTGCAGTTGCAGTATTAAAAGATTGGATTTAAATTCACATTAGTAAATTCAGAAAATAGAGTTGGCAACTTAAATTGCATGAGAAGAAAAGGTAGAAGACCGGTAGGTTCAGAAGAAAGAGTCGGCAAGTTATACTGTAAACAGAATATTGACCGCCATCAATAATGAGAACAGTTAATTCAGAAAGAAGAGAACAGCTCCTTACCCTAGCGGTAAGAAGCGGAAGTTCTCATTGGGAGGTCCAGGCTTCAAACCTGGCCTCCTCCCTCCTTTCATATGTGAGTTGCTATTACCTCACGTGTGAGTTGTGTGTCCTCACATGTGCCAGTCCCATTACCTCGCATGTGCGAGTTCCCATCACCTCGCATGTGCAAGTCTCTTAGGGTCCCAGCCCCTTAGCTGGGTTACGAAAAAAAAAAATAAGAAAGAAGAAGAAACCATCCTAAGTCTGGTTCAAGAGTGGGCAAGTTATACTGTGAGATAGCATAGTGACTGCCATCAACATTTTACATAGTTAGTCATCCTGGTAAGGAATAGAGATCATAGGGCTTACCTCCCAAACTTTCAGATACTTGGACTGTGATTGCATAGGCCCAGATGCATGTTGTGGCAAAGTCATGCTGGCTGCAGAACCATTGTTTACACCTAAAGAAGGTAATCCCTCCTGTACTGGCTGTGACATTCCTGGGGTAGGAATCATTGTTCCGGCTCCAGATGGACCGAGTATAATATTTTGGTTAATACCAACTCCACTCTGTCCTAATTGTGCCCCTGAAGTAAGATTTCCTTGGCCCATACCAGATCCTGACTGAGCCATACTGACGGCTCCCTGGAGATTACCCAGTGGTGGTGACATACCAAGATTTGAGTTTCCTGACATAGTAGATGTTGCTGATGTAAATGAACCAAGACCTGTGTTTTGAGTGACCTGTCCAGGCCCCACTATTGCCCCTGATCCAGTTATTGAAGTGATACCTGACTGCCCACTTGGCAATACAGTCTGAGCAGCAGGCAAAGCAGACGATGACATTCCACTGGAGATCATATGCATTGTCATTCCACCCATCGTCTGAAGTCCCATAGAACTTCCTCCAGCTAGAGAGGCAGAGCTAATCACCTGGCGAGCTTGTGCCTGAGAAAGATTATTCAGAATGCTTACATTTGCTGCAGCAGGGCCTGCAGGACGCAGTGGCTGTGGCATACCATTAACCATAGGTTTAAATTCCTGCACACTGTCACCACTTGTTATCATCTCTTGAGAAGTGGGAGATGGTGAAGAAAACTGAAGGCTTGGGACACCTTGAGAGGCACCATGTGATGTTAGATGTGAAAAGGGGGGTCCAGGTACCATGGAAGCCACAGTGCTTGGCTCCTGCGAAAACAAATTCCAATGAAGTGTGAGGTAGTGAAAAGAATTTCTTTTCTACGGCACTAAATCAAGCAAAACTAAACAAAGACAAATTAGTCTCACCACTTTTACAGTTGCGGTGGGAATGTTGCCAGCTGGAATTGGTTGCCGATTCATCATCGATCCATTCACTGAGATAGAACCAAATAAAGTACGTATCATATGGCAGAAAATGAACGCTTGTCAACTGTAAAAATGTAATTGTTGATATGGAAAAACTTAAGTGTGGCAATCACGAACTCCACCAAGTTGATCAAGTGCAACCATGATTAGTCAAAGATAATACCAATGTGTACCCTCAAAAGCAAGCCCTCACTGCTCTCTGGGATTTATTTTGCTTTGGTATGGTATCTGAATGAGGGTCAGACACCTTTGCTTCTGCACAGTTATGATAGATCAATGTCTGAATTTGTGCTGGATAATCCTCAGGTTTCTATATTCCAAATAGATACAGCTGGGCAAGCACTGTCCTGCCTCCCCATTAACTTCCTGAGACAAAATCAATGGTCTGCATGCCTCCCAATCAGATGCAAACCAGCAAATGCATAGACCATCTTCCTTCTGCTAGCTCTATCTTAATAAATGAAACTATCCACTATCCTTTCGGTTCAACAGAACATCGTCTCCAGTTCTAGCCTGGTGATCCCATCCGGAAGAATGGAGAAGTAATGAGACAGACCTCTCTCTGAAGTCTCAACGCCTTAATTCTCCTAGGCAACAGACTTCTCTAGTTCTCGTTCCACTCATCAGCTCCATCATAGAATTATGCTAGAAGAGATCTTGCCTACTTCTATTAACATGGATTCTTATCAAGCTCCAGACAATAATCCATTTGCTTCTTCAAGTCCAGATCCAAATAAATATTAAATACAATCATTTCTCCCTCTTTATAAAATAGACTTCACATACAAAAGTACACATCTACATTCGCTAAAAGTGGTTAGATTTCTAAATTCTAAGAGATTCCCAAAAAGTATTTATCTGGGGACCTTAAACATGTCAAGCTTTTCACCTCAATCTTCTTCTCATTAATGGTTTTTTTTCCCTGGTTGTATTATAGGTCATCAGCAGCACACTCCCATCTTTCTGTTCTTTTCTAAAGGAATTGTTCATTAATGTATTCAAATCAAAGGTTGAAAATGCAATCGAATACAAGGATTGAAGAGCTGAAACCTGTCATACTGGTGGGGAAGGGAAAGTTGGGAACCTTTCAACAATATGCTCTGATTCGAGGCAGCAAGCTTGATGTGGATCAGTCCACATCCATTGATCAGGACAAAAAAGAACCTGTAGTGGACCAAGCTATGCAGTTATTAGAGGCGTTTGATCATGCATCTGGGACCCATGCCCATGTCTAGAAGTTTTGGCATCGAATTGACCCCAAAATAGTCTTTGCAAAAACGGTCCCTTTCTTAGACTGATATGCAAATTTTATAATTTATTGGGCCCATCAACATTCTGATTTTCCCGGAATTATCCGGCAGTCCCTGCAGGTCCAAGACAGCACTGAATGGAGCCAAACAGCCCCAATAGGAGCTGCAGACCCCTTACTCATGTGCACACTTAGAGCAAGTCTTGCACAAGTCTCCTATATTTTCTTCTTCTTTTTTTCTTCTATACTCATCCACTTCAGTTCTTTTTCCATTTACGACTCTGTACTTAGATAGGATTCCAAGTTGTATAAGTGATTACAACTACTACAATATTAGATTAGGGTTTTAATTGTTAGAGGACCATATTTATATGCAGACTGCCTACAGACCATTTTTTCATGAACGAATTTTATTACATAGAATATCAGCCCCTTTGGCTATTTATTACTGGACAAAAGAAATTTCCCCAGATGCACAGGTATCACCACTGGACATTTCTCCCATTTTTTTAAGGGAATTAGTCAGAGATTGTCATCAACATCATCATTATCATCAAAGCCTTGTCCCAACTATGTTAGGGTCCGCTACACGAATTTTGTTTCTCCATTCCGATCTATTTTGAGTCAAATCCTCAGATAAGTTATACTTCTCCATATCTATTTTTACTACCTCCATCCACGTCCTCTTTGCCCTACCCCTTCCCCTTGGTGGGCCATCAACCTTCATAGCCAAACTTTTCTTTACCGGCGCCATTGCTAGCCTACGTTGAATATGTTCAAACCATCTCAAACGGATTTCTCTAATTTTATCCATTATTGTTGCTATCCCTAAATACTCTCGAAAGCACTCATTTCTAATTTTATCCTTCCTAATTTTACCACACATCCACCTCAACATTCTCATATCTACTATATCCATTTTGTGCATATGTTGATTCTTGATTGGCCAGCATTCTGCTTCATAGGTCATAGTTGGTCTAATCCCTGTCCTGTAAAATTTTCCCCTCGATCTTGTTGGCATTTGTCGGTCACAAAGTACTCCAGAAGTAAGTCTCCACTTCAACCATCCCACTTTTATCCCATGTTCAACATCTTCTTCAATCTCCTCATCCTTACTAATTATAAAGCCAATGTAGCAGAAAGAATCATTTTGTGGTATCTCATGGTCTTTAATTCCCACAGTAGTTTCGACTCTTTCTATATACCCACTAAAGTTACAATCCATATTTTCCATCTCTGTACGGCTTATAAACTCAACTCCTCCATGCAATGTCTCCAGTCTTAACAAAGGAGGTACTGGGTTGGATCAAGGGACAATCCTTCCAGCTTGCACTTGGCAATCTGGGTTTCAGTGTGCTCAGACATAGGTTTACCCACATGCAACAAGGCCAGGCTTGGGCTAGGTCAATACCCAGGCCGGCCTGCTCAGATTTACCCGTAAGTGAATTAGTAGGGAAGAGGTATGAACTGGTAGTTCCAGGCAAGCAGTAGGAAGAAGGCGAGGAAGTTCTTCAGATTTCATTCATTTGAAAATACTATACTGAAATGTGGAAGGCAAAACACTCAGATCTCAACAGGCTGACAACCAGATGCGCAAGTAACAAATAGTGCATGCTGTAGTAATCGACTAGGGAGATGAGAAATGGTTTGCAGGTAAGGGGGTATGAAAAAATAATGGGAGCTTATGATGGTTTTCTGACAATTTGGGGTATAAATTCAAGCCAAATAAGAAAAAAGAGCAAGATTTGATATTGTCTGTTTCAATGAGGACAACATTACAGGGGCTGTGTTACCAAATGCTAATGGAGGAAAACAACTGTAGGTGAGAGGAAACATGAAGCTGGAAGTGGAATTTGGAAAGGGATGGTTAAAAACTGAGTTAAGTTTTGTTCAGGACTGCAACGAGCAAAGAATCTCATGCCATTGACTAGTTTGAGACAGGTTTTTTAATACTCCTATTTTCCAAGAAATTTGAATGATAACAACGCCGATCAAGCAGTTCCACCTTTGAGAGAAAAACTAGATATTCAAATCTAAGAGAAGAAAGACGAGCATGATGTCTATCACATGATATTCATTTGAAACAGAAGAAAGACAAGCAAAGCCAATGTATCTAGATAGATAATCCATATAAGCTAAATCCAATCAAGTAACTTTTTTCTCCATTCACAATTAAACGGCAAACCAATTGGAACGTAACATAATAATAAGTATAGATAATCCATATAAGCTGGATCAAACCCAAGTATCTTTTTCTCCACGGACAGTGAAATGGCAAACCAGATGGAACTTAACATAACAATAAATGCAGTCAAATTTTGATGGGTTATCAGATAATGCGAAATACTCTTTTAGGAGCAAAACAAAAACACTATATCGGATATAGAGGGGAAAAAAGAAAAGAAAGAAAAAAAAAAGGAAAGGAACCTGAAGGGATTGAAGTTGGAGCAGATCCCGAAATAGGAGGGACAGGAGCTGTATCCAACTTCAGTGGACTTTGATTCGCAGCCAAATTCGTTATTCCTGGACGAGTAAGAGCTGCGCGAGCCTCCATGAAATTTTCAGAAATCAAAACGAGGAACTGGGGGTTTTTAGCATTATCTACAGCTGGATCTGTTGCTCGAGGATTGCGTTTTCCCTGAATTAGAGTGTTGTCAAGTCAGTAGAATACATGACTTTCTTTATCATAAAGCACTTAGATTTATAAATATCAATAGACAAGAAGGCATCTTAAGCAGTAAATAACATGTCAACTGGTTGAACGATAGCTATTATTTGAATAACTAGAACCACACCATCTGCAAACAATATCTGTACGTTATCTAGTTCTCTGTGTACCAATAAAAATTGTAAATCCTCTGTACCTCAAATGCACGTCGATCAGGTTAATATCCCATTGTCTGAGTTGACTATCACAGATTAGCATTATAGGACACAGATGGTACAATTTACAACACATTTTCGTTGTCATGTAGGGTCCATGCCAAACAAGTGGCATTTTGACAACCAGCACAGTGCATGAACCTTGTTACACAGTGAAAATATGAAAATCTGTGGATGCTCGAGAATAGAAGAAAAGACGATCAGGGGTTTGCTTTCTTAAGACTAGCACACAAACTGGTTCAATGTCGAACAAATAAAAGACATGGCCCATATCAAAATGATCCGATTATTCAAATGAACAAACAAAGATGTTGTCAGAAATTTAACCAATGACTTTCTAAAGGTACATATCCCACCAGTAAATAATCAAATCAATGCAGGATGTTAAAAGAAAAACAATGACTTTCGATGTTAATAGTACATCCAAAGCGTGCTTAATAGGAAAAGAGTGAAATTAATGGTGAACTCAGCAGAAAGTGTTTGATCATACCGCACTATATATTGTTCTCAGCTTTGGAAGCTGCTTTGGAGAGATTACTGACAGAGAAACACAGCACTGCATGCAAAAGGTTGAGAAAGCATTTCTTCAAATGTATACAAGTGAAACCATAAGAAGTAAACAACAGTCTTACCTACCTGTGAAAATGACTTGGCTACTGTCTCCGCATCAGAGAGGCGACTTTCTGATTGCACTTCCGCACTATCACTCTGCTCCATTTTTTGAACAGATGGACGAGAGATTGGTGTGGGCAAGGAATAGGGGTTGCTTGCAGCCACAAGGATACAGTGCTTTTGCCAATCCACACTTGGCTGTGTTTGGTTTCCATTTGAAGTTATAGAGAACATCTACATGGTGAAGGAAACCATTGCACTGCACTCAGCATAAAAGTAAAGAACAAGACATGCCCAATCTCCAAAACTACAACACATAGGGATGAACATTATGTGTACGTACCATCAATGCTTCAGCAATCCCTTCTGCAATAGCAACTTCACTAAAACCACCACCGGTGAATGGAATTGCTGCTAACCACTGGAGGAAAACATCCATATCTCTGGTCCAGCCAGATCGTTGTACTAAGCAAGCTGCATCAATAATAGGAAAAACCTTATTCTAAAACATCAACGTTTTCAAGTATATACTTTGTAATTGTGAAGTACATATTTAACATAAAACATCAACATTTTCAAAAAATAAGGAAAAAAAAAAAAAAAAAGAAAAGCATTATTCAAGAGGGAGGGAGTAATAAGGTTCATATATATACCACTATAAGGTCCATGTGCATTAAACACAACCAATGCAAGCTCAAAACTTGCGCCAGAAAGCTTCTGCATCTCAAGATAATCAAATTAGAAAGGAAGAGGACTTCATTGCTCTGAAAATCAAAACTGCATCATCAAAGATTGTTCAAGCACTTGAAAGACTTTTGGAATGCAGAATGAATAAATATTTTTTTTATAAAATAAAATTTTAAGATTGTGGAGTGAAAGGGGAGTTTAAATGGGGTTGATTGGAAAAGTGGAACAAACAAAGCGGCCGACAACAACCCGATATAGATATAGATACAGATATAGATGGGATAAAGCTTCAATGATGATATTACCTGGCCTGTCCCCTCGCTCCCACACAAGCACCTGCGCAAATACCACCTCTGCCAGTTCAAAATGCGTTTTAAAACAAACAAAGAATGAAAGACAATGACAATGACACCATAATAAAAGTGTGGCCGGCTGTGGATGATGATTCAGTATTCCTAGGTTCAAGAGTCCACTCCAGCATTCATTTGATCAATCAATTGATTGCGGCCGGCAGTAGCCTGTGAGTGTATATAATTTGAATTGAAATGAAATGAAAGCTCACTTACCCTCTTCTTTCTTATGAGTCAATAAAAAAAAAAAAAAAAAAAGGAAAGAAAGAAAGAAAGAAAGTCGAGATGTTACCGTGTCGGATGGCCAATGATCATGAAGGAAATCGGAAACTAAAACGGATACAAGGAGTAACATCTCATGGAACAACGGTTCATTAGATGAGATGACTATAGAAAGTAGAAACAAGCCCCCCACCAATCGAAGTGATTATTTTTGTTCTCAACATCAATCCAATGAGATTTTGGTAACCCTTGATGAGAGCGAGATTTCATACCTTCCCTTCCAATCGCTCCCCCCGAAACCAGTAATCCATTATCGGAATTTGAAAAACAAATAAATAGATAGATAAGAAGGTAGATACAGATAGATAGACAGACAACCTGATGATCTTGTCAAGGTATTCAGTCAGCATGGAGTTCCAGAAGGGCCCCATGGCTGCAGTGCCTTCAACGGCCACGATCAGTTGCTTCTCCGCCATCTCAAAACAAACCTCTCCTAAACCCTCTTTTTTCCTCCTCCTCCTCCTCCTCCTCCTCCTCTTCCTCCGCTGCAGCTTTAGTGACTCGATACGGTAACAATTCTAAACAAGGGGAAGGCCGAAGGTGCCTATTTATGCGAAAAAAAGGCTCCTTGCTTTATTTTCGGTTTGTGATTTGTTATGGTTGTTGTTAACCTAATAACTCGTTCTAATATCATTAATTATCATAGAGGGATCAGACCTTTGAAAAGTTATTACCACCAAATTCAATTCACATTTCACAACCTTTGACATTGATGCGGTGACCGAACTACTAAATTCAAATTCCACTCGAACCTGTACTGCGTTTGACCTGGCAATGCGTGTAATTACACGGGGGATAGTCAATGTCATGATTCACACAAACCTCACTTGCATTAAAAAAATATATATATATATATATATATATATCAAAAATTGGGTTGAATTAGGGTCAACCCACCAAAACCAATTAAATGGGCTAGGTTAGGGTCCATTCACGTATTTAAGCCCATTTAAACAATCTTTATGGTTTAATACTTTTGACAGAAAAATAAAATAACGGATTTGATTTATGTAATAAAATAAACGCGCTTGCTCTAGTCCCCCTCTCTCTCTCCGTCCCCTTTTATGCCATGTGCATATTGCTTTAATATACCTCACTTTCGCTTGTTTGTAAACTCAATTAATAGTGTCAAAAGTAAAGTAAAGCCCCTATTTTTTTAAATGTCACATCAAAAGAGCTTTAATTTAAATTTATCACCAATTTCTCACTATACTTAAAAAAATTCAAATAAATATCTCTTTTTTCCACTAAAAGATGAAAAAAATTCCCTTTCTTATATAAAAAATAAAAAAGATTCCATTACAAACAATTAAAAATAATACACCACCATAACCCCTCTTATATTTTATCCTTTTTTTAAAAAAATCTTTACTTCACTCAACTCCATTAGTAAAGCCCCCAAACAACCCCGAGCTCCGGATCAATCCTTGGGTCGTCAAATGGATATCATCACTCCTAGCTAATAGATCAACTTCGAAAAAAAATATAGAAAACAAACAAAGGAAAAGCCCAAGATAACCGAACTAACCTATAAGTGAATCGCCTGAATCCTCTTTAAGCCTATAAGCCTAGGAGAATTATTAATTTAAATAACTGGAACTTTTGACCTTTTAACCTAGTGGAAGCAACAAGAAAGCGTTTATCCGGTGTTGGCCGCCATGGCTCGTGATCTACTGACTATTCCAATGTCTTCTGTAGCATCAGAACAGACTTTTAGTTCATGTGGACGTGTGGTGGATAACAGAATAACCAATATGACTGAAAAAAGGTGGAGTGTTGTGTTTGCCTGCGAGACTGGTATTTGGCAGATAAGAGGAAGCAAGAGTTGACATCAATGGAAGATTATGATCCAGCATAATACATTAGTGGACTACGCATCTGATTTTTTACTTTTTCCTTCATTGTAATTTTTAAATTTATAAGTTTTTTCATTCTTTTTTTATTTTTATTTTATAAAGAGATTGTAAGGTTTTGAAGGTAATCTTATTTAGAAACCTTCAAGAAGTTAAGATCCAAATGATTCTCCCTTCTCAGTGGAGTAGGTCGAGTTTGACTGAATCACTTAAATATTTTTGTCATTCTCCGTAATTGTGTATTTGTGTTCTATTTTTTTTAACACTAAACAAAAAAAAGAGCGGGCCCGGCGGCCGGGCTGGAGCGTTTGACATCCCTAGATTGACCCTAGACCGAATTGTGAGACTAGCCCAGACTAACCCAAACTGTCCAGTATGGGAAGTGGGAAGAGAATAGAAAACATGGGAGAAAGCTAGCAGAAGAGGAGAAAGGGGACTAAACCAGAGAGGCGAGATCATACCACGATGGGAGGCCATGAGCACCTCGATCTCCATGAGTGACGGTTGAGGACAAGTGCAAAAGGGCGCCCGAAGATCCATATGAGAATGATACAAAAGGGAGATTGAAGATTGATTAAATGGGATTTTTTGGATTCCAGCTTAAGCTTCAGAGAAAGCCCGGTCAGGCAAACCGATCGAGTTTCATTGTGTTTTGATTCTTAAACAAATATTCTTCTCAATAAAGGCTATCCGACTAGAAGGAGAAAAACGAGCACGATATTAAGAGGTAGGATTGCCGAATCTTATTTCTCCTATACAAAATTGGCCTTACATAGAGTTTGCTAAATCATCTTTTCTAAAGAGACTCATGTCTATATTTGGGCCCCATTTCTGTAATAGAATTCCTGACAGGAATTCAAGCTGTCTGAGAATTCAGAATTCCTGTCAGGAATTTTGTGTCTTATTACTAGAATCTATGGGCATTTGAAATTCCGGGCATTTGAAATCCCAAAAAACTCAGCATTTGAAAAACCACTTTAACAAGGAGGATTTGGAAATCTCACTTGGTACAAGAATTCCTGGAGAGGGACGACGACAATCCAGGAGCTTAGGCAAGAATTCAGACCATAAATGAAACAACGAATTTAGAATTCCAGAATTTGGCAGCATTTCAAATACTAGCATTTAAAATTCCCAGACAACCACCGGACAAGAATTATATGAATTCTAGGAAAGAAACAGGCCCTTGATATGATCAAAAATCTTTGCATCTTTAGGATATCCTATATTTTGGCAAAACTAATTTCAAGTTTCAAGTTGAGACTTATCTATGAGTAAAATCTGCCTCTAAGATGGGAGAGGAAAATAACATTATTATTTTATTTGAGGTAAATAACCTTATTATTATTTTTAATATATAATGATTATTTCTCGACACTAACTAGATAGTTTTCTTTGCAAGGGTTGACCATACAATCGTCCAGAGGAGCAGGTGGGGTACAATGAACATAGTAAGCATGAATATTCGAGTCAATAGATTTTGATATGTGAAAATGACAAACAATAAATTACCTTTTTAATATTAAAATTATTATGTTGATTTTTTTTTATCGTCACATGCTTTTTAGAAATAACCTATTTATAAAGTTTATTTTATAAGATTTGCAATATCAAGCTGCTTGGATATATGGATGTTTCTTTTTCAAGAGGTTTTACCCAAAAGCACTTTAGATATACCTTACACCAAAAAATTTATTTTAGTTTACGGCCAAAAAAATTTTACCTAATTTTTCGGGAGTCAACATCGATCCTCCAGCTGAAAATAATAGTTTTCGTTATCTTCTTCCTCTCCCAAACCCAATTGAATGAGGAAGACTAGAAAAGGCTATTTATGTTTCCTAGATAATTGGACATCAAATGGTTTGATACATAGACGATCAGACACATGCTTAGACATTAAATATCTCTCTCTCTCTCTCTCTCTCTCTCTCTCTCTCTGTATATATATATATATATATATATATTATATAACACTTTTACACATAGCTTTTATTCTTCAAACTCCTTATTATTAGACAATACTAAGTGGCAGTGTAATAAAAATTAAAATTCATTTTTCTTGCTTTAAGGCCATGAATCCTGCCATTGCCTAGCATTAGTCCTCAATGGTAGGATAAGGCCTAAGTAATAATGCCCTACAAGTGCTGGTCGGGCCCTACATATATATTGAGGGTGGGATAAGGACAACCCCATGCCCGGTCCATCACTTTGACAGCCCTAAAGGGCAGGTTTGAAAATTTGTTTTTTCATGCGTTTAGTGCGGCAATTTTTCGTGAAAATACTTTTTCGCCACGTCAGCATTTTCCTTGAATAGTCTGAAAATAAAGTTCCCATGGGGGGGGGGGGGGGGGGGGTATGAGAAGTCCATTTATGCAAAAAAATTCTTCCCTCTTTATTACTTCATTTCCTCACTCCACCAAACAATAGCACCAATTCATCGAGGAAAAATCTTTTACACGAAACTTGAATTTCTAACTTTCATGGAAGATCTTTTCCAAGGTATTTAAAAACCAGACTTTACTGATGTGGTAATTTCATATTTTCCTGAAAATTGCCTCTACACAAACTTGCAATATCATGGTAGATGCCTCTCATGAGGTGCAAGCTAAACTGAAATAATATTTATCAATGGTAAAATATTTTCACCATTGGCCAATATAATGGTGTTGGCACTAGCCAAACCAGGATTTGCAGAACTCAGCATTCCTCCGCACAACAACCCCCGCTCATGATACGTGTAGTTAACATTGCAGACGCGGGCCGGAGCAACTATAATCCTAATCAAAGGATATTATGTCATGGCACCCGGTGCTTGGCACATGATCTCTCTGTAGACTGCAGAAGGCAATACCAAACAAAATAGGAAATGAAATGCAGACGCAGAAGCCAAATCCACCACTCAGTGAACAGTAAGCAACACACGTACAGCAATATCTAGAATTTGTACAACTGGCTGTGCTTCTCTCTCTCTCTTGCACTTGGGAATTCGGAAATTCCAAGCCTTCGCTTTTGGATGGAATTTTCAGCATTTCATTTTGGAATTCCACCTTGTCTCATCATTTCAAAATTCTACATACGCAGTAAAGAAACAGTTCCTAGTTACTTACCAGTGGTCCAGTACCAACGAACTGGAGATATCCCTGGTTAAAAAAACATTGTACCATCCACGGTGGGCCCTTCAATCAGTTACGCTTATGCTATACAGCATCGTCTATGACTCCTCCGGAATGAAAGAACAATTCTGTGGGAGAATACCTAACCTCACACATCCCCCGACGGTCATTCATCTCCTGATCTAGGGATTGATGAAGAGTCCGTCAAAAGTTGCATTGGGAAAAGCAAGAAAGTGCCGTTATCTTTACTTTAGCCACCAAAAGAAAAGAACTGCAGGAAAGAGAGAGAGAGACCCAAAATATAAAAAAAGAAGAGGCCGGAAAGACAGTAGCATTCACACAAAAGCCATGCTATACTTTTTAGATAGAAGTAGAACAACCTAACAGGGCCAAGTTCAGGTCAAATACAGACTAATCAGAAATTGTAAGCAACATTCATCATTTATCAACAGACCAACAGCAATCAGACTGCAGCAAAAGGAACTCCCGAGACCTGACGAAGTTAAATCTTACGGCACTCGGAGACGAGACAAATCCCCCAACCAAATTCTCCATATCAGATAAACCAGCATGCCGATTAGTACATGAAGTGAAGGCAAAACCATTTAGGGACAGCTAATTCCAAGAAAGATGTCCATTGCCTTCTCTTACACTTCTACCACTTCTATAATCAACTTCGGTGTCTGATATTGATAAACCTGATGACCGACTTCGCTGGCCAATTTTGATGTCTCCTGTCATTGAAATAAGTTCCTCTATGCTACTTTGAACATCGATGCCGGAATCTTTCGGCCCACAAGTGTTCCCAGACTGCTTAAGTGATTTTGGTTCTGTGAAAAAACAACAAAATTTAATGCAGATTAGAATTGGAAATATGATGCTTCATTGGACCCAGATTGATCGGTAAGCTCTGATGATGATAGTCGCCAACTCTGATCTTCAGGGAATGTTGCATAGTTTTCTGTATATGCAGCTCCATTACATGATCCATTCAATTGATACGAGAGTAATGGGACAGCCTGACGAGTAATTGAGATGCCCAAACCAGATCATTATGTACATGCAATTTTTGTTACATGTAACATCAGGGGTCACAAGCATGGACCACACATATATAGTGACACCAATTCATATAACTAAATCTTATATGTATATTTTATTTTTTGCACATAAAATTTTGAAGGTGACTGGACCTCGAGTGCACAACTAAGCCAAGTTGACTCAACTCAAGAAAGACCAAGTCACCCACGATTTTGATTTTTAGAATCGTGTGAAAGATAAGAGGATTTCATTAAAGTCAAGATCCTATTGTGGGTGGTTTTACTGCTCTATGTTGCCTTTAGATTCTTAAAATACAAGCTATCTGGAAACCTTTCAGGGATCCTCTTTTTCAAGAGCAAGAAGTCATCAGAACAATCTAATGCATGACAATCTCCAGATTGCTTACATATTTCATCATTTAAGGCAAATAGAGAAGGTAACATTTTTCCTCACTCGCAAGGAATAGGAAATAGCATAGCATGACAAAATGGAGCATTTTAAGCATATCTTTCTTGAATCATGTTGTTTGGTAAGATGAATCACCTGAAGAGCCATTGCAGAGATCCTGTGCTTTACCATCTACACTGTCAACAAAGTGGCCTGGTGTTGATGCCATGCCTTTTTTGGCATCCACCAAGTTTAACTGTGCTGTTTGGATCTTTGCCAAGCCACTCAGAAATCCCGATGCTGCATAATCCTCCATATGCGGTTTATTGGTAGCAAAGGGAGCCATTGTAAAGGAGTCATCATGCACATCAGAAATCTCCACATACTGAGGTGTACTGATGATTTCATCTGCACTGAACCCAAAAGAAGCTCTGTAAGCTTCAATTTCTTCCACATCTGTTTTGCAATTTTTGTCATGTTTATTTTGATGTGCATTTCCACCACTGGTGTAAATATCTGCTTCTCTTGAAAGACTTAGCCTCCCTTCCGAATGAGGATATGATGGGAATGACTGCTGAGCCTGGTCCAGATAAAATTGAGCAGATGTTGCAGGGCAAAAGAAACTGGAATCTTGAGGAAGCATGAAATTGTTGGAAGCAGAGGTGTTGAGTCCAAATAACTTAGATGACGCATTTCTAGGATAATGAGAATCTTGGGAAGAAACGGAGGAACCCCATTGTGTGGCCAACTCACGTTCAGGAAAGGGAGAAGATTGGCCGTCACCGGGAGTTCCAGATCTAGGTGAAATGAGACTGCTAGCAGGGCTTTCTGGATAAAGCGGATACATTGCTTGAAGGTCACCACCAGAAACATAACCTGATGACATGAAAGGCACACCTTTCTCTTTGCCTGCAGTATTGAGATCCATAGAAGATGACAGAAGCCGAGCAAAAGGCACATCTGGGGACGAGGGGGTGGTAGGGTGAGCCAACTCTGGTGGAGGAGTCAGTGGAGCAGTAGATGGCTCTGTTGTAAAGGTAGAAAAGACTGGAGGAGAGACCAGTTGGGGTTCGTTGGCATATGGTCCTGTAGCAAACATGGTTGATGAAGGACCACCAGGAGAATTGGCAGACAAAAAACAACTTGGTGATTGAGCTGTGGAAGGGATGGCAGAGTTTGAAAATGATGCCGGAGAAGATGGTGGAGCAAGAAGAGAAGGTGCTATTGAAGTAGCTTGGTTTGGTAGCCCCACAGGCTGAGGTCCATTGGCACGACTAGTAGAAGTGTTCCCATCTGGAATGCGAGATGCTGGAACAATACGTTTCCCCTTCTTCTGTGATCCAAAACAGGGTAGCCCACCCCAGCAGCCTCCCCACCTTCTCCGCTGCCAAAATAGATAAGAATGTACCATCTGAGTTAAATCTATACCAGTACCCATATGCCAGTCACATTGGAAATAGATACTACATCAGAATGTCACATAAACAAACTCCAGAACTCATTGGAATGCAGCGTGAGGCATGCTTATAGTTAATACTTTCCATGTTCTGTGAGTCCGCTTGTGCAAAACTCTCAGGTAACACAGCTTCCATGACAAATCCAAATGCACTCTTTATGATATCTATATAATCAGGATAGTTATCGAAACCCTTCTACAGACAATACAACTCAGGAAATACCAGTATCCATGGTTACATAGAAGCACCACCTAAGTTGACTAAGCACTGGTGCATAGCATATTCTAGTGGCAAAGAAACCAAAATGTTTGCACAAGAAAATAGAACAAGTGTTTTATAGACACTGCCCAGGGTGGTAAAGCTTCAGAAACATTAGAACACACTATAAGATGGATATACATGCATGCTTCAAAATTCTCAATTTAAAGACAGAGATTTAGTTTTCTTAAATGACAAATACCTGTATCGTTAGAATTTAGAAAAGGTTAAGCTTAACATGGTCTTTGAAACCCAAAGGTAAAAAATGTAATCATCTGTGCCTTAACTAACCAATTTCACATCTTCCAATCCATCATGGATATCATTGATTTGTGTTAATCATAGAAAGCATCAAGCGACTTGCACGCGTCAAAAAGACTTTACCCATATAGATGCTACAAATACCGTAAATGATCTGGTAGTTAAATGATTATAACATTGTAAAACTCATGCATGGCTGCCTTATCTCCTCGAATGTTGTGATGAAAGCTAAATTATACATTCAGTATTTAGCAAATTAATTTATGTTGATATTGACACCGTCCTACATAGATAGCTTCTGATATCATTAACATTCAACTGTGAAGAGTAAAGAAACCACTGAGCACATGTTACCAGAAATTGCAACTAATTTTACTTAAAACTAGGTAAAGGCATCGAGTCTCGTAATGCCTAGTAGTTAGAATCTTGAATACCCATTCGATGGACTTGAATATGACAAGTGATTCCAACTTGTAAGTACGATTATGTGAAAAAAAATATTTACTAAAGGACCTCTTTGGTTGCAGCATGGATGGATGAAGGGCGTAGTACAGAGGGTGCAATAGTTGGGAAACAAAAGGGAGAAGGTGAAGGCAGACATGTCATACAGTGAAAATGTGGAAGGACAGGTTCTCCATCCACTAAAATTGAAAGAACATATGCTGCTCAGTATGGAAATAACGAGAGAGGCAGGTGGAATTAATCTTAAATCCAAACTATCTAGTGGTAGAGGGGCGGAAACAATGGTTGATCTGTACTCCCAAAGATCCTAATGTACCACAGACCTCCCCTGATTTTTGTGAAAGAAAAAATGATTCCAATTCCTATATTAGTATCTGCTGCTTGGAGAAATAGCGGTGATTGAAGGGTCCAAACTGCCCAAAAAAACATATCAGATCCAGGAAGTAGTTATAAGTAACACAAATATAGGTTGAATGGAGGAACATAATTCACGAAAAGACCGTAGCATAGTTGGGAGGAGAAGGCTTTGATAACGATGACTACGGCAAGGTTGAATCATACATTAAAATGTCATCAGAAAACATTTCAACGGGCAAATGGTTAAAATTTCTCTACTCAATCCAGCAAAACTACTCCGTAACAGTCCTCAGAAAATGAGGGCAATTAAAGCCTGAAATCTGGCTCTTGCGAGCAGATCAGACCATGAGGAGAGAGAGAAGCAAAATGGGTATTAGACTTAATCCCAATCTTGACTAAATCAGAACTCTTTAGGAAGTCATTTCCCCAATCCAAACAGCAAATTTCAGATCAATCTTTGCTGGCAGCAACAAATCCCATCCCTTTTAAGCCTCTTTCCCCCAAAATCACACGACTACACACCATAATTTAGTTATCCAAGCTGGAGATTGCATCTGCAAGTCCTCCAATCGAACAAATAGAAGAAGAATCTCCCAGATCTAGTGAATAACCTAGAGGATAACACGTGTTTTAGAAACACATGCGATGCGATGCCATGCGATTGCCATCGTGTAATATGAAATATACGTGTATATCTGCTCAGATCTAGAATAAAACCACGACTGATCGAAGGTTTAAAGTAACAAAGGCAGAGATCTCGAACAATAAACTTCACATACCCGTTCCTCGAGAGGGAATCTAGTCTCCGACGACCCGAATGCCGTCGCGGCCGCACTAATTGAAGCCCCGCCGCTTCTTCCGCCGCCCATTCTGCCATTACCAGCCATGTTTTCCAGCTCCTTTCACATGTTCAAACCCTAAAACCGCGAGAGAAGAAGAATAAAAAAAAAAAAAATCCCTTTGCCCTTTCTTCTCTTAGGACAGTGAAATGCGCAGATAGGATTTTGATGATAGATGGATAATGAGAAGAAGAATAAATGCAATGCGGAGCGGGGATTATATCTATATTTGGGGCGTGGGTGGGGGGAGAGGAGGGTTTGGGATCACTCCACTCAAGCAAGCAGACGAGGGAAGAGAAGGGAAGGAAAGGAAAATCCGGGCTTCAGTTTGGATAGAGAATGCGTGCGCAGACGCCGCTGCTCTTCTCTCTCACGCATAATCTCTAATCTCTCAGCTCGATTTATTCCTACGTCGTCCTCGGGCCCGCGATCTTCGCTTCGCTTCGGTGTTCCCGCAGGTTTTCATATGCAACCCCCTTCTTTGCTCGCTCTCCTTTGCACACATACACTGTCCCTCTCTCTCTCTCTGTGTCTCTGTCTGTCTGCGTCTCCTCTGCACTGCTGCCCGAGACGAGAGAGAGAGAGAGAGATAGAGAGTAAAAAATAATAATAAAAAAAAGTAAAAAGATGCGACGAACCGCTAGGCTCTAGGCTCGGTTGAGCTTCGGAGATAGCCTCGTCCGGGCTCTTCACTTTGGCTCGGACTGCTTCTACTGTACGGATAAAAAATAAAAAAAGAAATAGAGAGAGAAAGGGAGAAACTGGACTCTTAGATGCGCGATTATCTACGATACCACTCAAGGCCCTGCCTTTCCTTCTTCATCATCCGATCCGTTTACAATTCACATCACGCGTAAGTACACAATTCCTCAAATTTCGGCATATTAGTTACATCTACATCAGCTGCTTGATCAAAGTGTTTTAATATAATGGTGGTATTTCTCTCGTGCAGGTCCAGGATTAAGAGTGAAATTTGGGTCATATAAGTCATAATAACTCGTATAAACGGAGACAAATCCCTGAAATAAATACATACACCGCCAGATAACAGTCAAGGTGGGCCCTCCCTGACCATGAAATGAAAGTCGTATAACAATAGCTGCAGTCGGTGTCCAATTGAGGACTGCAATGCACCGGATCGTTTCTTTGTGACTCAGTAAGTAGCTCTAGCTCCAAGTGAACTTTTAAAAATGCACTCCCTCGTTTCGTCTTTCTTGCAGAGGAACATCTCGATTCTCTTTACTCGAGCCAAAGCCCAAAGCCGGGAACGAAGAATCACAGGGTGCTGACTATCTCAGTATTTCATACGGACCCGATGTGTTAGTATTAATTTACAGACCAATGGTATTTTTACGACCATCGGGCCCACTGTATGTGCCTAAATTCTCACGGACTTGTTTTGGAGAGTATGAAACTCGTGATATTACTGTTAAACTTCTTTGGGGAGGATGAATGCCTTAAACCTGAAAGGAAAGGAGAAACAAATGTCAGAGACCCTGACTACAGTCAGCCAAAGGCACTCCAAAGCCTAAGTTACTGCAGTCACTGAACAGATAATAAGTGAGCGAAGAAGAAGGGAGAGAGTATGAGTGTGTATGAATGCATGTAAACCTGCCCCTTTTGGATTTACCTATTACACATATATAGGTGGAAGTCCCATCGGCCCCTGAGTGGAGGTAGTTGGAGGCATTGTCCCATCGGACCATACATCGGTTCCTTAGTGGAGGTAGGTAGAGGTATTATCCCATCGGACGATACCTCAATCTCTTGCATGATTGTGGATGTGATCGTTGGATAGGGACAACCCCTTAACTATATCTGGCGCCCGTCCTATCTGTCAATACGTTATTCAACGTAGCCGTACTTTTATAGAGGTGTAATTATGACTGACTAACATTCGGTGTTTACCTCGGTTAAGCAGACCGAAGATGGTACCGAGATCAAATATACACGCATCCTAACACCGTTGCCGAAGTGCGTAAAACCGAGACCGAGGTAAGCTTAGCTGGTACTTTTACCGAAGCTAGCTCAAGTCCGATACAAGCCGGTACTATTGGCGAGCTGCATCAGACCGATATCAAGACTAGTTGGTACTTTTACCGAAACTAGCATAATCTTGGTATTACGAGGATCTTTCTACACAATTACCCACCGAGACCGAAGCAAGCCTAACTAGTACTTTTACCGAAGCTAGCTCAAGCCCGGTACAAGCTGACACTATTGTTGAGCTGCATCAAACCAAGATCAAGACTAGTTTGTACTTTTATCAAAACTAGCATAATCTTGGTATTACATGGACATTCCCACACACCCACTATAGATGAGCAATTCCTTACATGACTGAGGATTTTTTGAATTTTCAGATATAGTAGAATTGTTCTTTGATGCACTCTTGAACTTGAGCGTCAAGAAATTTCATGAAAAATAAAAAGTATGTGGAATTCCTGTATTTTTAAAGGACATTGAGACCTTTTTAAGTGTTGAAATTTTGAAATGCTTATGAAAAAAATCATGACATTTACAAATACGAAGGGATAAAATATCACACCATGTCAAATAAACACCAACATTGTGAATTCCAAACATAAATTATAGAAAAAAATCAGGCCGTAAAACGGTAGAAGAGTTTATTATCTAAGCTGGATTAGAGTTTTCCTATAAAGAGGATATGTATTGTGTGGGCTGCTTCTACCGAAACCGATGTTGTATGTAATCCTTTGGTAATAGCGCCAATCAGGGTCTTAACCCCCTTCTCTCCGACATAAGCAGCGTCTCAGCCTTTGTCGAGGTGGGACTGGTCCCGGTAGAAGTACCGACCATGTCCTACCGAACTCGGGCTCACGCTGGCATCCCAGTCCGGTCTCGGGTATAGCTGACCCCGGCGTCTTCTCCAGTTCGGCCCCTCTGCCGAGGTGAACACCGGGCCTCCAGTTCCCATTATGAGATGGGACGGGTACTTTGTAGGAAGTCCCTGTCAGGTAGGGCGGCCACCGGCCAAGGATAAGGGCTCGTTCCTATCAACAGATCACATCCACATTTATGTGAGGGATCTGAGGGGAGGTTTGATGGGACAAGCATCCTCACCTACCCCCACTAAAGATCCCAGGTGTGGGCTGATGGGACAAGTATCCTCACCTACCTCCACTATGGAACCTTCCACTCTCCTCTATATATGCCTGCATGAAGGGTCATGAACAGGTACATGCAAGATACAGCCTGCTCTGTTATTCTGCTAACATCCTCTTCTTCCCCACTTCACCCTAGTTCAGTGACTGCACTAACTCAGGCGTCGGAGTGCCTTTGGCTGACAGCAGCCTCGGGCCCTGACTGCTGTTTTCTCTTCCCTTTCAGGTTTCAGATCAGCAGAGACACTTGTTCAAGTTAAACAACCTCTCTTTAAACCCTCATCATCAGTTAACCCCAAGTCCGTAATAATTAGGCACGCACAATTTGGCGCCGTCTGTGGGAAACGATCTAAGAATTCCACATTTCCATCCTAACAGCTATGCCTCCTAAGGCTCAGAAGGGAAAGAGCGTTGCTAGACCGTCTGGGTCTAAGCAACCAGAAACATTCCTGCCTCTCATGCCACCTCCACTAGTGACAAATCAGGCAGGAGCGTTGGTGACAAGTTCGCGAAGAGATACCAGGCAAGCACCACCCAACCCTCCTCCGAGGGGAGTGGGAGGAGAACCTGGTATGCGGAGTGTAGGTTCACCCGTTACGGTGACACACTCATCGTCAAGAGGAGCAGCAGCGTCTTCTCGGCGCGATTCTGTATTAGAGCGGGCTCGGACGAATACCTCTCGGGCGGAACGTCCGCGCCTGGAAGTTGTTCTCAACGCTCCGCCTCGAAAGGACGTTCCTCCTCAGGAACGGCCCTTACGAAGTGGGGCTCCTGTGCAGTCTCCTCCTCCTCGGTCTTCTCACGGGGACCACATGGAAGAGGATCACGTCCACCTCGGCGATGAAGGTGACGACGACATGGTCCTGGAGGACGATGTTGAGGCCCAAGCCGAGGCCATCAAGGCCCAAAACCTCATCATCGAAGAGCAAAAAGGGCAGATCCTCCAGCTTCAGCGGCAGCTTGAAACGAAGAGCCAAGTCCAGCCCGAAGCCTCTCACACCCCTCCACCTAAGCAACGAGCTCGTCTCGGTCTTCGAGGTCGACCAGACCTAAGGGATCAGCTGAATGAAAGGCGTACCCGAGCTCGAGAAGAGGGCTCGAGTAACACTCATGCCAGTGCTGACCAGCACCAGCACCATAAACAAAGGCGGGAGACCAGGGCCGACCCCGAGATGGCTGACTACATCGACCAGCAGATTAAGCTGGCCGTACAGCAGAGCCTGGAGCAAGCCGGCCTCTCTCGAGGTCGGTTAACTACCAGACACGGTGACATCCATGGTACCTCTCCATTTTCTCGGGAAATCAGGGATCATCCCCTTCCTGACAAGTTTAGCGTCCCACGTTTCAATCTTTATGACGGGACGTCGGACCCCGAGGCTCATCTTCGGCACTTTACCCAGAAGATGACGGTATTCAGCGGGGACGGCGACCTTGACTGCAAGGTTTTCTCCTCCAGCTTGGGCGACCTCCCACTTCGGTGGTTCTGTGCACTCCCCGAGGGATCGATTTCGAGCTGGCCACAGCTCCGGAACTCCTTTGTCGAAAAATTTCAAGCCCACCGGGTCATTCCGAAGACTGACGCCGACCTGATCTCAATCAAGATGAGGCCGACCGAGACTCTTACTCAGTTCGCCAAACGATTCTGGACCATCTACAGCGTGATTGAAAATTCCAACGACGACGTAGCCATCACTGCCTTCCAACAAGCTTTGCTTCCGGGCAATGAGCTTCGGCAGAAATTGGTACGTCATCCTGCACCTTCAGTGAAGGCTCTGATGGTCCGGGTGAACCAGTACGTTGAGCAGGAAGAAGACGACATCCGAGCTCGGGAGAGCCATAATCTCTGGCCAGAAAGCCGACCGGAGGGCCGTCCCACGAGAAGAGAGAGGAGGCTTGCTAAGAAAGAGGTGGATCGGAGTAGAGAGCCATCCAGCTCGGCAGTACGCCCTGCCCCCACCTCGGGAGGCAGCGCGAGGCCGAAACCAAGTGGCGCCTCTTATAGAGCCGTCAATACCATCTTCAAAGAGCCTATCTACAAGCTCCTCGGCAAAATCCAGGCCCAGCCCTTCTTCAAATGGCCCCAGCCAATGAGGGGTGACGTCTCCTCCCGAGATCAGAGCAAGTTCTGTGCCTACCACAAAGATAGAGGACACAGAACCGAGGACTGCTATGCCTTTAAGGCGCACCTTGAAAAGCTCGTGAAGGATGGGCATCTAAGAGACCATGTCAGGGAAGAAGGCAGAGTGAACAACGCTCAGCAACGCCTCCCCGATGACCAAGGCCGCGGTGAGCCTGCAGGGACCATCGACGTCATTCACTTGGCTCCTGCCCCCAGGGGAAGTGACCGAGCCCGTGCCGATGCCAGGAAAGCCCAGCACAGCAAGCATGTGATGACGGCCGAGTTCGGTCCCTCGGCAAAGAAAGCACGTGTGGAGAGGCCAAAAATTTGGTTCTCTGATAAAGACTTGGCCGGGGTCCAGCTACCCCACAATGATCCTCTTCTTCTGACTATGAGGTTACACAACTTCGATGTCAAAAGGATCCTAGTGGACCCTGGAAGCTCCTCGGAAATCCTCTATGTGGATTGCTTCAGAAAGATGGGCCTGAAAGAGGAGGACCTGCAGGAAGCCCGCACCCCCCTGGTGGGTTTCAGCTCCAAGACGGTGTATCCCAAAGGGAAAATTTCCCTCAAGGTCGAGGTCGGAGGAGCTTCCACAAAGGTAGACTTCCTGGTGGTGGATGCACAATCTCCATACAATGCCATCATGGGGAGAACCTGGCTCCATAACCTTGAGGCCGTTCCCTCGACCCATCACCAGAAGCTCAAGTTTCCTTTACAGAACAAGGATGGGAGTTTCGAAGTTATCATAGTCCGCGGCGACCAAGACATGGCCAAAGAATGCCTCTTGGCCGTGGTCCCCGGAGATACGCAGCCACAGCAAGTCCACATGACCGAGCTGGAAGCTGAGCTCGACGCTGTGGGACGAACTCCCGAACAGAAGAGCATTGAGGACCTCACCCAGGTCGGGATCGATACCAGCGATCCAGAAAGGTTCTTCCTGCTCGGTAGTCAACTCGCTGACGAGGAGAGGGCCAGGATGCTCGACTTCCTGTTACAAAATAGGGAGGTCTTCGCCTGGACCCCATATGAAATGTCCGGCGTCAGCCCCAAGGTCATAAGCCACAAGCTGAATGTGGATCCCCGACATAAACCTGTTGTCCAAAAGATTCGCAGGACGGGCGCCCAACAGGCAGAGGCTGTGACCAAGGAGGTCGACAAATTACTGGACGCTGAGGCTATCCGCGAAGTCCAGTACCCTGTTTGGTTGGCCAACACAGTTGTGGTAAAAAAGAAGGATGGCAGCTGGAGGGTCTGTGTAGACTTCACCGACCTCAAAAAAGCCTGTCCCAAAGACAGCTTTCCTCTACCAAAGATAGACCAGCTGATCGACGCCACTGCCGGCCACGATAGGATGAGTTTCCTCGATGCTTACCGAGGTTACCATCAAATTCCAATGCACGAGCCTGATCAAGAAAAAACCGCGTTCATAACACCCAGGGGCACCTACTGCTACAAAGTAATGCCCTTCGGGTTAAAAAACGCCGATGCCACTTACCAGAGGCTGGTAACCAAGATGTTTCAAGACCAGCTCGACAGGACGATCGAGGTCTATATTGATGATATGGTCGTTAAGTCTAAGCGGTCACAGGACCACTTGACTGACTTACATCAAACCTTCTCCATCCTCAAGAAATACCAGCTCAAGTTGAACGCCTCCAAATGTGCATTTGGCGTCGGCTCGGGCAAGTTCCTTGGCAGCCTGGTTACGAGGCGAGGAATCGAGGCTAATCCCGATCAGATCTCGGCACTCAGAGCCCTGCAGAGTCCGAACTCGATAAAACAGGTTCAGAGACTTACCGGGATGGCGGCAGCACTGAACCGCTTCATCAGCCGAGCTTCGGATAAATGCCTTCCCTTCTTTCAGCTCTTGAAAAAGAGCTCCGGGTTCAAGTGGACCCCGGCATGCGAAAGCGCTCTCCAGGAGCTCAAAGTGTACCTTTCCTCCCCTCCTCTGCTTTCCACCCCAGTGCGGGGTGAGATCTTATATTTATATCTGGCAGTTTCGGACCATGCGGTGAGCTCTGTGCTCGTAAGAGAAGATGACAGGCAGCAGAGACCCATCTATTATACAAGCAAAATCTTGCTCGATGCCGAAACGAGATACTTGCCATTGGAAAAGCTCGCATTAGCACTCGTTAGTGCTTCGCGGAAGCTCTCCCACTACTTCCTGACATATTCTATCGTGGTTGTGACCGAACACCCACTCAAGTCCCTCTTCAGGAGAGCAGACTTTTCAGGACGAGTGTCTAAATGGGCTGTCGAACTCGGGCAATACGATATCCAGTATCAGCCCAGAACGGCCATCAAAGCCCAAGTCCTGGCAGACTTTATTGTGGAATTCACTTCTCCTAGTTCGGCACCAAGTCATCTCGACACCGAACTGGGGGGCGAGGAGGCAAGGACTTCGGCAGAGACCGAGCAGGATCGGTCCTGGAAACAGTTCCTCGACTCATCTTGGAAAGTCTTCGTCGATGGGTCCTCCACCTCCAAACGGGCTGGTGCTGGCATAGTCCTTCAATCTCCGGAGGGTCTTGTCATTGAGCAAGCCCTGACTCTTGACTTCAAAGCTTCTAACAATGAAGCTGAGTATGAAGCATTAATTGCAGGACTGGGCAGTGCAAAAACCCTGGGGGCACAACAACTGGTGATTTTCAGCGACTCACAGCTGGTCACGAGCCAACTCAATGGAGATTACCAAGCCCGAGATGACAGGATGGCAGCCTACCTGGCCTACACCAAGCAACTCCTATCTCAGTTCCAAAAGGCTGAAGTCAGGCAAATAGGCAGAGACTCCAACTCTCACGCCGATGCTCTAGCAAATCTAGCCTCTGCTGTCGAGGCAGGAAGAAAAAGAACTGTCGAAGTGGAAGCACTGGACAAACCGAGCATACAACTTCAACCGCCTCGACAGATTTTGTGCACTGACCTCGGTCCAAGCTGGATGGATGAATTTATCTCCTACCTCAAGAATGACTAGCTACCCGAGGACAAGAGCCAAGCCCACAAAATCAGGCTGAAGGCAGCCCGATTTTGGCTCTCTCCAGACGATAAACTCTACAAGAAATCCTACAATGGCCCTTACCTCCGGTGCGTTCATCCGAGCAAAGTCGAAGACTTCCTTTATGAAATCCATGAAGGGATCTGCGGCAGCCACATCGGAGGTCGATCACTCGCCTACCGAGCTATCAGCCAGGGGTACTGGTGGCCTTATATGCAGAAGGATGCACAGGTCTACGCCAGGAAATGTGAGAAGTGCCAGAAGTTCTCGCACTCTCTCCATCAGCCAGCACATGACCTGAGCCCCCTTTCCAGCCCCTGGCCCTTCGCCCAATGGGGACTGGACCTCGTGGGACCACTCCACCGAGCTCCAGGGAACAAAAGATGGTTGATCGTAGCAACTGACTACTTCACCAAGTGGATAGAAGCCGAAGCACTCTCCTCCATCACTGAGAAGGATACCAAAAACTTCGTGTGGAGAAGTATTGTGACTAGATTCGGAATACCTCGAACCTTGGTCACGGACAACGGGACCCAGTTCGACTCCAATTTCTTCAGAAGCTTCTGTCAAGACCTTGGCATCAGGAACTACTACTCTACCCCGGCCTACCCCCAGAGCAATGGGCAGGCTGAAATTTCGAACAAGGTGGTGCTTGACGGACTCAAAAAGAGACTAGATCGAGCCAAAGGGAGATGGGTAGAGGAACTTCCAAGTGTCCTATGGGCATATAGGACTACCCCGAGGCGCTCGACCTCGGAAACTCCTTTCTCCCTAGCCTACGGAATGGAAGCTGTAATTCCACTTGAGGTCGGCCTCCCCACCCTCAGGTCGGAACTGTTCGACCGAGGCCAAAATGATGCAAACCTCGCCACAGAACTCGACTTGGCGGAGGAGCGAAGGGATGCCGCAGCCATCCGTCTCGCTTCCTACCAGCGACAGTTGGCTAGAGGGTATAATCAAAGGGTCAGAGAGCGAAAGTTCTCCCCTGGAGAATTGGTCTTGAAAAAGACTCTTCCAGCAGACAGGAATCCCAGCGAAGGAAAGTTTGCACCGAACTGGCATGGACCGTTTAAGGTGACTTCGGTTGCTGGGCAGTCTGCATATAGGCTTGAGGACATGGAGGGCAGAGAGCTGCCACGCCCATGGAATGCCACCCACCTCAAGAAATTCTATTTTTGAGATGTAATCAGATTTGGGAAGTAAATAAACTATTTCTTTTTTATAGAATACGTTTACAAGCTGTCCCCTATTCTCGAAAAAATGTCCAAGTTATGGAACTCGGCATATATCTACAGCTCGGTTACGGAACCGACTTTGTTCGGTTATCTTAGTTAACTACTTTGGCCTGGTCAATGGACCAGTCGAGTTCTGACTATAAACCGGACTTAGCTTTGGTCATAGGACCAAGCGCCCTCAGTTTTACCGAGATTGATGCTCGTTATGGTTGCAAAATCAATACAGCACCTCGGGTTACAACTACTACAAGTTCGGCTTCTACCGAACTCATTTACTTTGTCTTATTTCCTATTATTTATTCTGGTTGTTAAGCCAAACGCATAAAGAAAGGAAAAAAGAGAAGAAAAATTCAAAGTTGGAAGCAAAGCCAATTTCATTTCATGAATGAGAAAGGTTACAAATTTCCCAACAAAAAGAATTACAAAATTTCCCCTAGTACAGAAAAAATAAAAATAAAATTACATCATATTTTTCAGACCACAGCCCCCTCGGCGCCATCAGCAGCAGTAGCTTCCATGACCTCGACAGCCACTTGCCCGGCGTCAACATCCGCGTCGTGTCCGGGGGCAGGGTCTTCGGTTTCCCTGGCTGGGGCCTCACGAGCTTGGTTCGCCACGGGCTGAGGAGGAGGAAACTGAGGGATCTCTGTATATACAGGGCTGTCCTCGGGGACCCCTGCTGCCCTCAACGAGCTTGTCCATCCCAGTCTCCAGGCCTTCAGGCTGACGCTCTTGACTTGCGCGATGTACTGTTCGGTGGCTTCCGCCACCCCTTCGTCAAAAGCTTTGTCAACCTCGGCCCGTAGCTTGTCGACATCAGCTCGGAGTTCAGCCTCTGCCTCCCCCCACCTCTTTTCAAGTTCGGCCGTTGCCTGAACTTGGTTTTCCAGCTCCGCTCTGACCTTATCAAGTTCGTCTCTGAGGCCCAAGACGCTCGTTTCCTGCTCGGCTGCCTTCTGCTTTATTAGGCTGAGCTCGGCCTCGAGCTCCAGTTCCCTTTTCTCGGCCCTCTCCGCCCGAGCGGTGCTCTGCTGGGCCTTGTCCGCCGATACCAGCGCCCTTTGCAGGATCTGAAGAAACAAGTGTTAAGCCGACATCAAAATCAGAAGTACAGAAATCAAAGAAATGCAAAGTTCAGAAAGAATTACCCTAAGGGCGTCGGCCATCTGAGCCACATCCAGCTCCACCTCGCTCCTCTTCATATGTTCTGCCATGTCTCCAGGCAGAGCGCAGGCGTGCGCAAGGGCATTGACAACAGACGTGCCATCACTCAGCCGGCCGTCCGACGACAGCGACTGGCCATCCTCCAGCAGGAAGCTAGGGTTCCAGATCGGAGGGCCGAGCGGCGGCGAGTGCTGAGAGGCAGGGTTGGGCTCGTCCCCCACTGGGTCCGCAACCCTGGGCCTTTTTCCCAGCCGAACCGAATCCCGACGGGATTTGGTGGAGCGCTCGGCCGCTGCTGAAGGCTGAGGAGATTGAACCGGGGGAGAGACGACCATGTCCTCCAGGTTCGGAGGAAGGGCGGTCCCCGAGGTGGGCGAGTCTCCGAAGATGACTTCGTCAAGACTAATAAGGGTCGCGCGGCGTCGTCCCATCTCGGCCTCTTCGTCCGACTCAGAAGATGGGAGAATCACAAGCTCCTCCTGCCGAACCCCCTCGGACTCACCCTCTGGCTCACTTTCCTCCTCGGAGTCGGTCTCTGTTGCGGTCTGGACCTGCGACGGACCGGCTTCGGCTGAAGCTCTAGGAGGTGTGGCCTCGGGAGGTATTTGCGCAGGCCCTGCTGCTGGAGCTGTTTGCTCCTCGGCTTCGGCAAGAGTTAGGACTTGCTCCCCCCTGAGGTTCTCGTGCCGTCTTCTTATGAAAGATCGGTACACGGGTTCGTACCCAAGAAGGGCTGAGGCAGATCGGGTCCGGTGACCCTTGTAGCTGTAAATCCTTTTCAACCAGCCGACGTTTCGTCGCCACCCGGAGTTCCTCCTCTGCCGTTTCCTCTCCGCGTGACCTGCACGACAAGCAATTAGGCATCAGTTCGGCAGAGTGAAACTACATCAGAAGTTCAGAAATTGAGATATTTACTCGGTGGTTCTCCGAGACGACCGGGTACGTGGTCCACCCTGGGCTCTCCGGGGGCATACTCCCAGTTCCCGGTGACGTAAAGGCAGTCCTCCCCGGCGTATTTTGTGTTGTCTTCAAGCTCGTTGATTATGGGAATCTCCTTCGGTCGAACTCGCAAGTAGTATGCGTCGTCCTTTGGAGATCGACACAGGTTATATACATCCTCAATGTCTTCGACGCCAAGGTTGGTTCCCAATATCCTATTCAGTTCGGCTATACCCATAATTATCTTAAAACCATTGGGCATTAGTTGGCACGGGGTAAGGTTCCACCTCCTGAGGCAAGCTCTCAGGAGGGGATGGACTGGAAATCTCACTCCGCCCTCTATTATGGCTACTAGAGGGAATGACATCCATCCCTCTACAAGCACCCGTGGTCGGCTTCGGTCACCTTCCCCATCCGCCCTAATCTGGACGTTCTCTGGTATTTGGTATTGTTTCCTGAGCTCGGTTAGGGCAAGCTCTGTGTCTATCCAATGTCTAAAAACCCCCATCTTCCCTAGCCTAGACCGGAATACTGGTGACGGTGACGGAGAAGAAAGACAGTAGACACCCCCAAAAACAGAAAAAGAGCCCAGAAAAGGAAAAAATGTCAAGAGGCAGGAGGGAACTCACTAAGACACAGGGCCGGAAAGGATGTAGAGAACAGAGAACTCTAAACTTCAGGAGACGAGCGGAAGGGCTTCTCGGACGATGAGGCTCCAGGCAACTCAGGCGAAAGCTCCAAGCACAGTGACAGCGAAAGTGGTCCTCCTTCCAGGACCGGGGTTTTTATACACAGATGGAGATCTCTTCGTATCCCGAAAGGCATGTGCAGACACCGCCTCGAGCACGCCACCCGTCTCCTCGATAAGACGCAATGGCCATCAGGGACCTGACACATGGCGGCGTCACAGCGCCCTCATGATGATATGGTTGGGGCTATTAAAAGCGCCTCCAGACAGCCTGGCGCTATTAAAAGCGCCTCGGAAAGCGAAGCGGTACCCCACGCCTGTAAACTGCAGGATCGGTTCCGGAAAGTCCATCCTATCACTCCTAACCCCGTGGTCTCTTTGACCCCCCGAAGTCAGGAGCAGGGGGCAATTGTGTGGGCTGCTTCTACCGAAACCGATGTTGTATGTAATCCTTTGGTAATAGCGCCAATCAGGGTCTTAACCCCCTTCTCTCCGACATAAGCAGCGTCTCAGCCTTTGTCGAGGTGGGACTGGTCCCGGTAGAAGTACCGACCATGTCCTACCGAACTCGGGCTCACGCTGGCATCCCAGTCCGGTCTCGGGTATAGCTGACCCCGGCGTCTTCTCCAGTTCGGCCCCTCTGCCGAGGTGAACACCGGGCCTCCAGTTCCCATTATGAGATGGGACGGGTACTTTGTAGGAAGTCCCTGTCAGGTAGGGCGGCCACCGGCCAAGGATAAGGGCTCGTTCCTATCAACAGATCACATCCACATTTATGTGAGGGATCTGAGGGGAGGTTTGATGGGACAAGCATCCTCACCTACCCCCACTAAAGATCCCAGGTGTGGGCTGATGGGACAAGTATCCTCACCTACCTCCACTATGGAACCTTCCACTCTCCTCTATATATGCCTGCATGAAGGGTCATGAACAGGTACATGCAAGATACAGCCTGCTCTGTTATTCTGCTAACATCCTCTTCTTCCCCACTTCACCCTAGTTCAGTGACTGCACTAACTCAGGCGTCGGAGTGCCTTTGGCTGACAGCAGCCTCGGGCCCTGACTGCTGTTTTCTCTTCCCTTTCAGGTTTCAGATCAGCAGAGACACTTGTTCAAGTTAAACAACCTCTCTTTAAACCCTCATCATCAGTTAACCCCAAGTCCGTAATAATTAGGCACGCACATGTATAATGCTCCAACTCTATAGGGCCCACTTGGGCTCAAGAAACCGACATGTAAGTAGTGTGTGGTATGCTCGGAAGAGATCGTTGGCTCGTTTGGCCCTGCTTGGATTGGTTGTGCATTTGCAGCAAAGGAGATGGGGAAAATTAGAAAGCAAAAGAAATTCTTAATGACGGGGTCCCTCTCCATCTCGACTAAGATTCTTCGGATTCTAGACTTTAGTTCTTGATCGGCGAAGGATGCACAATGCACGTGTGGTGCTCGGTAGAATGTACGTCTGTTGATTCTCGCTCTCCATTCCCTAGAGAGAGAGAATTGGAATTGGAGATGTTTCCCGGTTTTCGATAAAGAACCAAGTTTTTTTTTTCTTTTCCTTTTTCCTTTTGTTTTTTCATTTCTCGAGTCCTAAAAAGTTGGCATATGAATATGATCGACGATAAATGGATTCTGATTCAGCGCTTTGGGAACATTGTGTTGTGACATGTGTGGCCCAGTGCCCAGGGATAGTCACCAGCCCTGTTAAAGGGAGTCAAAGTATTGAATGGCTTATCTCAAACTTCTATAAATGGAGGAATTTGTACGAAAAAAGTCATTGCACCTATTATTATTTATAATTTGTATCCTTCTTTTTATTCTTGTTTTTGTTTTATACTCTTGTAGTCGTTCTTATTAGTACTACTATTGTCTATTTGTCTTCTATTATTGTTTCAGAAACAATGACAGCAACAGTTTATTTATTTTTTAATATATTAAAAGCATTTTAACATTAATTATTGTCACCGCAGTTTTATTGGGAAATTGTTGCCTACATAAAATGTTGAAGAGGATTTTATCTGAAAAAACACTTAATGTGGTCATTAAACCAAATCGGACAATTTGTCTAAACATGCACCAAATAGGGCAATTCGCCTCAAAACCCATTGCAATTCGCCTTAAAACCCATTTTTTTACCACTTTTTTTTATGGTCGATATCGACCTTGGGCAGACAGAAATAAACAATTTTTCTCTTATTCTTCCTCTCTTCCCCTAGCCCAATCTAGTTATGGAAAAAATAGTTTTTTGGGACTGTTTGGATTTGTGCTAATATGGAATGAATCACTCTTGGTAGTGTTGAATGTTGATGACCGTCATTTCTCAATTTTTCGGCGGTTCGGAGTGAGGCCTCTCTTACATCTCCCAGATTTTGAGGATGTCTCTAGTATTGCTGTCACGACCCGGGCCCGAGATCTGATTACTTCGGACGGACCCCCGAGTCGCGGAACCATACTTACTCCCGTAAATCCTGAATTAACCGAAGTTAAGACAAGACTCACAAGGGATATCAAATCACAATACCTGTCAATGTACAATGTGCGGAAAACATGTATATATACATTGACTACAATTAACTTTACACAAAAGTAAAGTTCCCTTATACAAATTTACAGCCCACTAAAACCAACACTGCACACTTAAAATACAATGCAGTTGGTATTTAATCACAATCCAAAATTCTCTATTACAAAACTATTCATTTACAATCGCCCTCCGACTACGCCCACTCCGCTAAACCTCCTGGAGGTAACGGACGGGCCTCCTCCGCAGGCGGCGCGGCCTCGGCAGGACCGGCACGGGCATCTGGGCCTGTGACATCATCAATAACACGTGAACACGAAGGTTCAACAAGATACATGCATTTTCATGATTCTTCATGTTATTTAACAATTCTTTAACAATTCTATACAAGAATTCAATAATGTAAGAACTTAAACAGTTCTACAATAAAAGAACTTAACAGTTCTATATAACCTACTTCAATTCCATAACAAATATCTATGTCAATCATATCCTTTCATTTCGTTCATTTCGTTCATTTCGTGTCTTCCAACGGAAGCAGTGTAAGCACAAGGCGGAAGGGCAAACCATTCATGGCCTAGGCTTCAAGATTATTCAATTTTCATTTAGTCACATTAATTAAGCACAAGGCGGAAGGGCAAACCATTCATGGCCGAGGCTTCAAGATTGTTTCACTTTTCATTACATGACTTTTCACAATGGTGGAAATTTTCCAGTGTCTTGATCAGAGAGCACTGGCATTCCACGAGGCTCCGGAACGCCCCTCACATCTACTGCAGCAGGAATTATTCATTCATTCAAGTTACTGTCACCTTTAGTGACTATTCATTTCATTTCATTTCATTAATTCAATTCATGTATTCTGTCATTTCGTGCATTATGTCAATGACGTTCACCATGTCAATGAAGTTCACCTCTGTGTCACTTCATGGATTCTATTCATCTCTTATCAATTCTATTCATACTTCTAAGCCAGACAACGAGTGAAGCGTTAGTTATCCAATGTACATGTTATATTTGATGAATATCACTTTATGTATTTGATTTGTACATTGAGACGACCTTCGCTAACACCTATGTAGGCTTAGACATCAGCATGGAATAGCCTGTACAAATTAGGCTTCATTTCCATAATCTTTTCTGAGTTCATCTCAGCTGTCGGCTGACCGACCATACAACGTCGGTTCACCTCTCGGTTAACCGACACTTTGTCGGTTCAAGTTCCAGAAGCTGGATTTCCAGTCCATTCTCTGATACATTTGTCGGTCAGGTATCGGTCAGGTGTCGGCTGACCGAAGATACCACATCGGTTAACCGACATATTGTCGGTTTGAATTCCAGAGAGCTGGAATTCACTGAGACAGATTTCAGATCTGTCGGTTAGTCCGTCGGTTGACCTGTCGGTCGACCGACACTTCCATGTAGGCTGACCGACACAATGTCGGTCAGAATTCCAGAGAGCTGAAACTCTCCGAGACAACTCCCAGAGCTGTCGGTTCACTCGTCGGTTGACCGTCGGTCAACCGACACTGACCCAGAAGCTCAGTTCTGAGCTTCAGATTTTCTGAAGTGAAACTTCAGGATTTGAGTCAAATGAACTCCAATCTCTCTAAAACACTATAAATCATAAGGATGCATAAGTACTTGCCTTTTGTGAAGGTTGAATGGATAAAAACCTCCTTAGCTTGTAGTTCCAAGAAGAAAACCTCAAGTTCAAGCTTCACACCTCCAAAATTTGTAAACAAAGTTGAGGAAGATGAAGTAGAGGATGAAAGCTTCTTGAAAACTCTTGCAAATCCCTTGTTTGTTACTTGATTGAGTGAGATTGGAAGGAAAGAAGAGAAAAAGGAAAAAGCAAGAAAGAAATGAGTCTAGGGTTTGAAATGCTTGGAAATGAGATGATTCATCTCAATTAAGTGACCTTAGCTTATATAAGCTAATAAATTGCATTCAAGCCCATCTACTTCACTAAATTACAATTCGAGTCAAATGAAGGGTCATTTGACCAGATTCTCGTCAAACGACTTCGAGGTTATTACGGAAGTTGACGTACTCGTCAAGATACACGCGTTGGTATCAAGAGTTTCCGTATTCGACGAAATACGCGAAAATTCGTATTTACATAAAAGTCCTTCATTTCTACGTTTGAGTCTAAAACTCCATTTAAACCATGCAAATCCATTCTTTACCATTCCATTAAGCCCAATTCATTCATTTGAGGCTTATTCCATATCATTTGGTCATAAACCATTAATAGCTCAATTAACCTCAGTTAATTAGCCTTAAATATAATCAATTCATTTAATCTTTTCATTATCCATTCATTACATTCATTTGGGACTAACTCATTGAGCTTAGTCATTAATTACCATTAAACTAGTTAAACATGGTTAACTAGCACTAATTTCAATTAACTAGAGTTAATCTTGATTAACTCGGGACGAGACCTGACAACTGCCTACCCAATACCCATCTTCTTAAATCTCTTGTCTCCTTTCTTTCTTTCTATATGTGTTTATTTCTAGCCATCCACTTTGAAAGATGATGATCAAACAACATCTAATTCGTGATCGAGAATGAGGGAGAGATGGCAAAACAGAGACTAAAACAATTCAAGGGCCAACCACGGCTCCCGAAACGTTATGATCTCAAACTCGAACCCGATCTCTTCTCCTACAAATTTACCGGATTCATCCAACACAACAACCCATCTCCAACACCCTCAAAATCAAAAGACCCATTCCTCCAATTCCGCCGATCCTCCGATTTCTCTCCATCAACATAATCTCTGATTTCCAACACAAAACTCATCTCCAATGTAAGAACCCATCTCAACATCCACACTCTCCGATTCTTCATCATCCACACTCTCTCTAATCTTCAACATAAGAACCCATCTGAAATACTAGCAAAACAGAATGACTTATTTCTCCAATTCCTCGAGCTTCATTAACATATTGCCTACGATCCCCGAATAAGCCATCCTCGCCCCAAACCCTAACAATTTTATCATGTTCCCAATCTTTTATTCCCAAATATGGGAAATGTACAAGAAGCCTCATTTTGGACAGCCTAAGAAGTCGATAAATGATAGTCATCAACATTCAATACTACTAAAAGCAATTCATTCAAGAGTAGCACAAATCCAAACAGGCCCCAAAAACTATTTTTTTCATCATTGGATTAGGTTTGGGGAAGAGAGAAAAGAGACGAGGAAAAATGTTTCTTTCTGTCTGCCTAGGGTTGATATCGACCCTCAACATATAAAATGAGGGTCGATATCGACCATAAAAAAAAGTAGTAAAAAATGGGTTTTGGGGCGAATTGCCCTATTCGATGCATGTTTAAATAATTTGTTTAATTTAGTCCAATGGCCACATAAAGTATTTTTTCAGGTAAAATCCTTAATGTTTAAAAACATTATGGTCGCGTTTGGCAACCAAATTTTTGGGGGAAAGATTTTTGTTTCCCTGAAGTTGTGCTAAACTCGTGTTTGGCAATTGTAAATCTTTGAGGATTTGGATGAATGGAAATCTTCATTTGTTGATATTTTCAGATCTGACCACCCCCCATATGATTTGAGAACCCTCACTTAAGTGGGTTTGCATACTGAACCTTATTTTTCTTAGTTACATGCATCAATACATACCAATATCAATGTAAAATCATCGACTATACAAATCCCCAGTGAGGAATCCTTGTCCTACTGATAATGAAGTATAATCAAATATATGGATTCTTCACCTGTTACCAAACATGCTCTAACGTGCCATTCCAAATAACTGCCACTATATTGTCGTGATTTTCTCGACATATTATATGGATTTTGCATTTTTTACTATAATATCTAATGAATGTATTGTATCTCCTCTCAGGAGAAATGTTCCTTTGCGAGCAATAACAACTGCTAAAGATTGTTTTGTAATGCAACCATTGGAAAGATGCCCATTGGGAATAGAAATGAGACCTTGAATGACTTTGGACATTGAGCGTTTGAACAATATTTGCAACTTGACTGTTAAAACTCCACCCACTTGACTGTAGGCTCATTAAGTCCGCTCCATTAGTAGTCCAACTTGGTCCCATAAAAAGATCGGGTCAACTTGGCCAAAAAGTTATATAACTTAGCTTGAAATGGGATTGTGTCAACCCTAGTTAGGTCTAATAATCTGCAAAATAATCATATATAAATGACAATCTTTTCTATAAACATATTCGATGTGATATTCTAGCTATCAAGCCTAAATGCTCGATTACTATTTTGAAAATTTCCAACATTTTAGATATTGTATTAATTTTTAGCACAATAAAAGTATGCCTCATTTCTACAGTTGTGGCGCTCGTAACGTATTTTTTGTGCAAATTACTTTGGCTTCGTGAGTGTAATCTCAATTCGTCCAAGTGTGTGGACATAAAACGTGATTAATATCGCATTTGCCCATCATGTGCCTAATTGGATTGTAAGACAAACTCCTATAAAACTGAAATTTGAGAATATACCACTCGAGGGAAGGAGATTCAAGTTGAATGATCCAGATTACCATCTTATATATGGGCCCACAGAGGAGTTCCAAGCATCCATTACAGGGGAACTTATGATGGATGCGACAGAGGATCTAGGCTCATCGCTGGCCAAATTCCTCTCTAGAATGCATACTCTATCAACTTGTAACAAAGAATGACGCAGACTGTAAAAGTGGCCGCGTACAACCAAATTATTCATCGTGTAAGTAAAACCAACCCATCGACCTGGCTGATGACTAGGACCTTACTCGAAGGGCTCGAGGCCTAAAAAAAAATCTACTATTATTTTACAATGCTACTAAAAATCATCTCGACCAAACGTAATCCTATTTAAGTTCAATTGTTAAGGAACTATTAAAAAAGTACTTGGAGAATATAAGTTGGTCTCGAAAAACTTTTATTTTATTGGAGAATGCTGTATGTGTTTTTGTGACTTGTGTGTGGGGATATTTCCTCCCCCATAGTCCAAGTGCATGGCTCAAGATGGCTTGATGGGGCTGGGCCCAGAAGTCAGGCCCGATGGGACTGCAATTGAAGGAGATTGGACTGTGATGGGATCAGGCTCTGACAGAGCCTCCCTCTTGTCTCCTCTCTTCCTCTATATGAGCACAGCCACAGCTCCAAAGACAAAATGGCCAACGAACACCACACTCACTGGTATGCCATTTCTTCTCCAACTACATCTCCAACCTTTGTTTAGTCCTGCAACTAACTTAGGCATCGAAGAGCCCTGCGCTGCCCAAGCCAGGGTCATCTGACCTTCTTCTTCCTCCCCTTTCAGGCTTGAGGCACCGGTTCGTCCATCACTACCAAGGAGCTGCAATCTCCATTCTTCTCAAGTGGGCCGCAAAATCACTCTCCCCGGGTCTGTGAGTTTTTGTGCTCTTACAATTGGCACCGTCTGTGGGAAACAATCAAAAAGCCATCTTCCCAAATGCCATGCCTCGAAGAGCCAGAGTGGGACGGGTTGATTTCAGAAGCCTTCTCTTTCTCTTTCTCTCCTTCAGCTGGAGAAGTTTGTGGCTGTGAGGCCATTTCCACCTCCTTCTCCATGTCAGCAGAAAAGAAACTTGACAGCACAAAGGACTCAATTACCGTGATTTCTCCCGCTGTTTCAAGAAGGGATGCAGCAACCCAGATGAGCCCTGATGGTAGTGCGTGTTCATCTCCCAGGGCAAGGCCTTCAGCCTGGGAAGTTACAGAAACAACGAAAAGCATATCCAACTCGGCACGATGATCTCGGCGGCACCCCAGCTCGGCTGATGTCCACCGCTCGGCAGAGCACCGTCTCGACAGAGCTCCATTTCAGCTCGGAAAATCTCCCAGTTTGGAAGACTTTCAGCTCGGCAGAGGACCGCTCCGGCTGGCTGAACACTCAATTTCAGTGTGCCCACCTCGGCAGCACACAATTTCGGCGACGTCCGAAGTCACTACGACGATCTCGGCAGACGTCCCAGCTCCCAGTTCAGCAGTTCGGCAACCCAGGCGCATTTCAGTTCGGCAGATGTTCGAACTCCCATTCCAGCGTGCCCATCTCGGTAGCACACAATTTCGGCAAGCTGAGCCATCTCAGCAGGTCCTCCAGCTCGGACACGCCATCTCGGCAGAGATCTCCTAGCTCGGCAGGTCTGTCATTTCGGCACACTCCAGCTGGCTGAACTCTCCAGCTCAGCACGGTGATATCGGCAGAGATATCCCAGCTCGGCCTGTCTCCAGCTTAGCAGATGTCCCCCATCTCGGCAGAGATATCCCGGCTCGATGACGAGCCCGCGTCCACCATGCCGGATCCGAGATCCACCATCAATTCCACCAGCGGCTTCATGATGCCAGACTGCCTCCAAAACACTTCTTGGGATCCCATGGTTCACCACCTGGAAGAAACCCCATGTCTCCGATGCCTGCTTTATTGCTTCTACGATCTCCCCACGTCGATTTCTGCTGTTTTCGACGCCGGTGAGGTCTATGGCCGGAATCTGGAGGTGGGTCGGATTGGAATCTGACTCCTCCAAGTGTTCTTCATCGGGTGGTTGCATGAAAAAGCGTGGGGTTTTCTCCGCGCCGGCATCTACGGGGCCTTTACCTCCGGCTTTCGACTCATCAAACGCCCTCAGCTCCTTCATCCGGTCGTAATTCGAAGATGTTCCGGCCAGAGGAGCTTCTTTGTCCATTTCCTACTCTTGTATGTCTCTGCAGAGAGAGAGATGGGTAGGGTTTGTCAGATGAGAAGAGGAGGAGCAGTGTAGTGTCATCCCAGCCATTCTCTCAATCTTTCAATGGTGGGGTTTCAAATGTTACCGTCATTATCATGAAGGATTCTCGCCGTTTTTCATTGGTCCAAGTGGATTTCTGGAAGGAGATTTGGATGGGTATTGAAAGACAGGTTTGACCTTGGAGATTGATGCAATTGGGGGGGCGTTGGGATTTGGTCCATGGGTTTTTTCTAACAACACATCATGGGTTTAGTAATCCTACTGACCACCAAAATTGGTGATCCTACAATCCACCCCCCTGACCATCATTAAGTTCCAATGTTTTACACTTGTCACACATGCACCCAAAAAAGTCCACATGGGCCACAACCTTATACCAAACGTATATGTAAGGTGTCATGGGTATATGAGAGATGTCATGCACATATATAAAAAAGAATGAGCTACCATGTACTACTTTGGATAATATCATATGCTCATAATTTTGCACGTACATGTACTAATAATTTTGTACATATTTATTTCGATTATACACCAGCTCGGCTGCAATGCTACTCTCCAGTTCGGTAGAAGTAAACTCTCCAGTTCGGCAGCAGTGCATCGAGGCCACCAGTTCTGGTAACAATACCAGCTGGACGAGCATAGCTCGGTCCTCTCCAGCTCGGCAGCAGCGCCTTCTACAGCTTGGCAGTAGTGTCATTCGTCACCTCGGCATACGCGCATCTCGGTAATAGTACCAGATCGCTGGCCACAGACTACACTAGCTCCGGTAACAGTACCAGACAGTTACGTCCCTCACCTCGGCATACGCGCATCTCGGTAATAGTACCAGATCGCTAGCCACAGACTACACTGGCTCCGGTAACAGTACCAGCCAGTTATGTCCCTCATTTCGGCCACGCGCCAGTTTCCGCCTACACGGCGAAGGACTACACCTCTGGTGACGAGCCAGCAGGTCGTGTCCCTCATTTCGGCCACGCGCTAGTTTCCGCCTACACAGCGAAGGACTACACCTCTGGTGACGAGCCAGCCGGTCGTGTCGCTCAAGCTCGGATAAACCATTAGGCTATTTAGCTTTCAACTTCAAAGACTTAGGAGCACTCTAAGAAGTTAAAAGCTGGGGGACTTTGTGTGAGGATATTTCCTCCCCCATAGTTCAAGTGCATGGCTCAAGATGGCCTGATGGGACTGGGCCAAGAAGTCAGGCCCGATGGGACTGCAATTGAAGGAGATTGGACTGTGATGGGATCAGGCTCTGACAGAGCCTCCCTCTTGTCTCCTCTCTTCCTCTATATGAGCACAGCCACAGCTCCAGAGACAAAATGACCAACGAACACCACACTCACTGGTATGCCATTTCTTCTCCAACTACATCTCCAACCTTTGTTTAATCCTGTAACTAACTTCGGCATCGGAGAGCCCTGCGCTGCCCAAGCCAGGGTCCTCTGACCTTCTTCTTCCTCCCCTTTCAGGCTCGAGGCACCGGTTCGTCCATCACTACCAAGAAGCTGCAATCTCCATTCTTCTCAAGTGGGCCGCAAAATCACTCCCCCCGGGTCTGTGAGTTTTTGTGCTCTTACAACTTGGATTCTATACATACGGTTTTATTTAATTTGTCAAAGAAGGAAAATGGTTAAAAATATAATACATTTCACACCTTTTCACATGAATTTCCACCTATGAAATCATTTTAATAGTGTCTTATCTTTAAATATCTTTAAATATTCACATTCATATATATATTTTATCAGTTGGTATTGTTTTAAATTTAACACCGATTTGACTATTAAGCGTTGTGAATTTCAACCACAAAAACAAATGCATTTAAAAAATCTAGTAGTTTAAGCTTTTAAGAATTGAGAGTTATAATTATCCAATTAAAATGATATTTGGATCACCCCATATCCTTAAAGCTCCATGCACATACAAACTACCTATATGAATTGGTTGGCAACCCAAGTAACTACGTAGATTAAAAAGTGTATCATTTTTAATAGGAAGGAGAACACCCCTTCGTTCCCCAACAAGAATATATAAAAATAATACAAAAGCCTAAATTTGAAGCAATAAAACTAGAAGAAAGAAAACGAAGCAATCGTGCAACACTTATTGGTTATGTGTTAAGTATAATACATAACTTAAATAACTAAATACTAGTATAATAATCCTTGCTCAACACGGATATGACCAACATTAAAATTTAAATATTCATGCATTGAAAACTTAAAACTTCATAGATTTTAGAAAAGAAAAGAAAAGAAAAAAAGAGAATACATGTTTATGCAATCCATGAGTTAGTGGCGGAAAGAGGAGAGTTTGATTAGAAAGGGAATTGCAGAATTTGGATTGAAATTGTGGTTTTGCAGAAAAATAGAAGTGAGAGTGGTAAAAAGCGGTTTTGGTTATAATGAGATAAACGAAGTAGTTGCATAAGTGGGAAGAGAATATTTGAAAACTGAATAACTGACCGTCAAAATTCCAACTGATGGCCAAAATAAAAACCAAAATCTTGCTCTTTAATATAGTATAATACATGAAATGAACAATTGTGAGTATATAGATTTTTGGGACATTTTGTAATGAATAGATAGGCATGAGATTGCCTTCATATCTCCCTTTTATTACTAGTAGCTGATTGTGATAACTGATATGGGCATTTTAATAGATACTTGCATATATAAATATATATTGTATAATGATAAAAGTAGAAGGGCGAGGGCGAGAGCTAGGGTTAGGGGCTGGACAGTACTATTCAAGCATGGCCCTCAAAATTTAGAGTTGAAAAAAAATGTCCAAGTGTGGGCCAACGACCTTTCTTTAGAAACAAAATCTTTCATTTTTAAGGATCGGGCTGGGTTGGCTCCCTTGTCTCATGGCCAGATTCGTAGGCCTATTATCGTTATTGATTGTATATGAATTAGTTAATAAAAGGGATAATAGCAGAATACCTACCTGTATTTTGCTCAAAATGAAGACTACCTCCTGGACTTTGGTTTTTTTTATACTAAACCTACTTGAAGTTTTAATTAACATGCAAAATTAACGGATTCTGTTAGTATTAACGGCGTATTCGTATAAATGGCTTTTGGTGCATACTACGGCAACTTACTAGTCCAAATAAATTATGAAAGAGACTTATATGCCCCTGAGCTTTTACCAGTCTGGTTAACACCGAGATGCAGCATTTGCATGTCAGATCTGTTTCAATATTTTACTTCTCATTGGTTTTGGAGAGACAGTCCCTCTCCAAGTCACCTTGATATCCAACTACACCCAGGAGACTTGCTCATCCCTCTCTCTCTCTCATCATCTTCCTCACCTGTTCTGCTTCGACCCATCTATTCAGCGATGCATATTGTTCGATGGAAGCACATAATTCTCTGTAATTATCGGACTCAATTTCAAATAGGCGCCTTGCAGCAATTTCACCCAATACAGCATTGCAGTGCACTTTACAAGCCCCTAGTAAAGCACCCCAAACTCCTGCATCTAGTGCACCAAGCATGCTTTCAATCAACCCATCAGCCTCTTTAAGCAGCTCGGCTCAGCCAAGAAGATCAACCATGCACGAATAGTGCCCAAGAAAGAAAATTTCCAACTACCTTCCCCTCCCCTTCTCTCTCACACACCAGTCACACAAAAATTGTGTGCTCTTTCCCACTCTTCCGCATATACATATAAAAATGACTCTAAGGGAGACCAAAAGATGGTGACTTTGTAATACAAGCACCGAATGGATGACAAGAAGAAAAATCAAGGAGAAGAAAAAATAGCAATCCAAGAAACTACATTTCTCTCCGGCATTTCATCAAAAACCCTCCTTGCATCTTTCAATAGGCCTGCCTTGGCAAAGCCCGCGACCATCGCAATCCAAGAAACAACATCTCTATACGACATTTCGTCAAATACATAACGCACATCATCAATAAGGCCACACTTTGCATCATCACCAATCTGAAGATTTTCCCATGGAATCTCCCATTTTACTATACCATCCAGCACTGAGGAGCTTCCTTCATTATTGTTGGTGGAAATTAGGGGTGACAATTTTGCCCCGCCCCACCCGGCCCCGGCTTGCCCGCTCCGCCCCTCGTAGGTTTTTCCCGTCCCGATCCTTAGGTGGGCCGGGGACAAGGAATAAAACTGTGCCCCGTAGGTGGGGCGGGGCGGGGATGGGTTTGCTCTTTTCCCCGCCCTGTTACCCCGCCCCGCCACTAAATAAGTTTATATATATGTATATGTATGTGTATGTATATGCGTGTATATATATATGTATATGTATGTGTGTGTGTATATATATGTATATGTATGTAACAATCTAGAATATATTAATATATTTTAAATAAGGTAAAACATTATAAGAAATGAAGTTTGGTCTAGTGGTAAGGCAAACCTCTAGTTACTCCCCCACCCAAGTTCGAATCCCAAGTCTTATACGTTTAAAATTTTTACAATTGAGGGGTGGGGCGGGGCGGGGTACCCGCGGGGCAATCGGGGTATGGCGGGGCGGGGACGGGGCATATCAATTATCCCGAAGGGTGGGGTTGGGCAAGTTTGGGGCGGGGCGGGAGCGGGGAACCCCAATTCCGTCCCTGATCCGCCCCGTTGGCATCCCTAGTGGAAATATGTGGATCATTTTTTGCAATTTTTGTGGATCTTTCCACAGATTCACTTATGCTTGCTTGACAATGTGGTGAATAAACACATACTCTTCTTTCCACATGTTTTGCTACTATTCATGCATTTGCTTGAAAGTTTTGGGCACCAACCTCCGTAAAAGGATTCCCCAGTTGTTTATGCCTAGAATCAGTTACATATGGAATGGAAGGTTCTTGAATTTTCCCCCATTTGAAGTCCTGGGCATTACACTAGATGAACCAAGAACATGAATGGTATCTAACAAAGAATCAACCTGGACCACGACCCATTCTTTGGGATACATTGAAGATAAGGGGATACCTAGATTGATGGTATTTGCGTCAACAGATAAATGAAGATCCATACTGCTTAACCCTGGTTGATCTATAGAAGATGAATTCAAAGTTGATTCCTCAAGTCCATGAGTTGGTTTAGAGACATTTGAATCCTGCCAACGTTTTTGCATCAACCCCTCAGAATCCTTAATGCAAACTACCCCTGGACTCTGTTTCTTGATGGATATGAATGTTGGAAGTAGGTGGGCCTCGTGGATAGATATTCAAAACTTTTGACCCACTTGACTCAGGGATCAAGTATCCATAAGGCAAAAAAACCCAATCCAGGATGCATACCCCTCAATCTCATGATCACATACAGTAAGTAAAACTATCTAAAAGATAGAACAGAAACGAACAAGCATCCATTAAAATCCACAACATACAAGGATGCAGATTTTACCTTAGGAGCTCGGTTGCGCTCTAATGGAGAAGTTGATAACTTTCGTTGATGTAGAACTTCTCTACAAACTGAGATCAGAATCTCCACCACCTCTTAGCCTTCCACGCTATGACCCGAATTAGATATCTCTTCTCAAAAAGATTGATGGAATCTTCAAGAGAAAACCCAACTCAAAACCCTAAGGAACTAGAAGAGGAAGAGAGAAGAGAGCAGTGCAACTGTTGTACAAAGAGGAGGGACGTTTTTCACTATATAATGTTATGGACGTCCAAGAGGGGTGCATTCCCTTTTATAATCTCCCAAAGCTCCTCTTGTCTTAATTGAAATAGAAGTCTTACTTCCACAACAATTAGTAAGTATACTATTACCACTATTAGAAGTCCTACTTCAAATAGAAATAGTAACTTCCTAATTCCTTCTTTTTAGAGTTCGAATAGGATTAGTATCTTTTTAATATCTTGGGCTAGCGTGGGGACCACTAGGGATTCCATAGAAAGCTGGCTCCAACTGGGACACGCGACCCCACATCTCATGTGCAATCCGGGCCCACAGATAATTGCAAATAACACCACTATATAAATGCAATTGCACTCTAGTCTTAGGAATAAATTACAATGAAAACCCTAAACTTCCCAATTACCACAAGTAGGCCCCTCTATCAATATCCATGGATCAATTGGAATAAATCTGTCTCTTCCAATCTTAGTTCCACATCTTATTATCCTTGAGTCCCAATTAATCACTATGATCATCAGTACCATCCAATTAACTCTTAATCGAGATGGGTGCGCACTTACTAATGACAAAACCCATTAATTAGCACATGGGGATAATAGAGATAGATTTCATCTTGATTATTCAATGTTCCCACAGTCCTACTACCACATACCCAAGACACCGAGGTGTTGACCTACAGTTGGCCTCACTCATTGGTGACTCAAAGCAAATGAATAGATAGAAACTTGAGTTCATTAATGTCTCAAAATTGATAGCCTATTGCTAGGGAATTATGAGAGCATACCTTATTATTGAGACGGAATTCCTTAAGGTGCTTCTCATGGTCCTTCAATACATTTAATGTACTAGTACATTGATCCAGAATCTTCCATTCTGATGATCGAGACAAATCACACTATTTCATAGTGATCAAAGTGCTGCAACCTTATCAGATGAGATGCCCAGTCTCATCACTGGTTGTGAAGATATTTTAAGTATAAGATTTGTGACATATATCTCCCGTATGTGGATCTCATCCATATACATATATCACATCTAATATACTAATAGGGCCCGGTTCAACTCATGAACCATTATGTCATATGTATTGGTCATGTGCATAAAGTAATAAAATAACATTCATCTCATGAAAGTAAAGCATGGTTTTATTAATTAATCAATTTATTACATCAATTGATGGATTGAGTCCATACAATCTAACAATGAAGATTAGCGGGGAGATGGGCGGTTTCTCTCAAAGTTGCCGACGAAGAAGAACTCTAGCAACAAGCGAAAAAGGGGAAAATGATCAAAAACGCCCTAGACACATCTTATATGGAGGGGTAAATTTGTCATTCTACCTTTTCTGTCACGGCCGTCTCTATTTGCATTGTGATTTAAAATACAAGTAGGTCTAGTATAAAATGCCAAAATACATAGGGTTTTTGTGCAAAATACAAGTGGTATTCTGCTATTATCCCTTGATAGAAAGATGGCCAGCAAATGCATAGGTAGGGCCACATATAATACTATAGTTTTTCTCCAAGTCCCAGTCCCAGTCCCAGTCCCAGTTCTGTGCGAGATCCTGGTGGCAGTGGATGATGAAATGATCAGTCCACGTCAGGGGTAAGGAGCATCGCAGTTGACCGTTTCCAAACCTCCTCCAGTTCACTAGGCGCGTTTTGATTTAAATTAGGCAGAACCGATGCTAAAACTTGTCATTTCGCTTCCTTAATTAAACAAAAAGGATTCTTCTTCTATTGGTGTGCCTTAAACCACGGGGTTAAATCTGGATAACTATCTGCGGCAGTTTTATACATTCTCTCCTGCCAATTATACCCGAAAATGCCCTTACCCTTTCATCAATCAGCTGAAATACCCTGCCTCTGCCTCTGCCTCTGCCTACCCCCGCAACACAAGTTGCTCTATATATATATATATATTATAAAAATCGCAACCAATTTGCATTCCATGGAGCTAGTTTCCAACCCAACGGCGCAGTACAAGCCATTCAAATTCACCCAGCTCAGGTCAATCTTTCGAAGCAAAAGTTTTAGAAATTAATTAATTGGCATTTTAAATAATTCTATTACTTATTAAAAGAAATCTTACTCCAATTAAAGTCATCTCATTCTTAGTAAGATCATTAACTAGTGTGAGACATGTAAATGAACTCCTTTTACGCTATTCTTGATTTATTCACAAAACGACCAACCTCATGGTGGATGTAGCTTTGATTAGAGTGAAAAAGAAAAATGAAGGTGAAAGGTGATTTTAAGTGGTTGTGCCCTCTAGAAGAGTTACATAATTAATCGGGCTAGCAACATTCAGTCTGCAATTAAGTAATCCCGGTAAAAAAGAATCAGACTTCATTTTGAGTATTTCTAGATCAAATCGTCCTCTTACCACAAGGAACCGCAAACCATGACATGCAAGTATTTACCTGTAGGGCGTGAATGAGTCTTGCAATCAACGCATTTTAAGTTGCAACTAATAGTTGTTCACTCCCTAACGACTGAAGCAGTGATTGGAGCATCGAGCCCCGCAACGTCTGTGTGTATGATTGGCAATGTCGATTCTGGAAGGATGCAAACAACAACATGTACATTTTCAACAAATTACTGAAGCTCATAGTTCATTTTAAGATTAAAAGAAGGTTTAAGATAAACCATGCATGGAATCTTTAAGTCTTTTTCCCCTGACATTTATCATCACTATTATCAAATCATGTGATATTATAAGAAGATCACTTAAATTTGGTATTTGTCTAGTGATGGTCTCACACACACAGATATCATGTATGATCGGAATAGATAGTAGATAATTTTGATATTTTGTAGGAATAGAGAGGAATAAAAGAGCAAAAAGTCTATGGTATGTTATAGTTGTAAATTTGTGCAACAGTAAGGATATAAATTTAGCTCGACAAGGGGTGGCGGAAATGAAAGGGAAGGGACAAATAAGTAATTAAATGGCACGGTCATCGTCCCACCCCTACCCTAATAACCCTCACATGGAGCGGTTAATATAGTTGGGAGATTTCTGGCTCCTCTTCTTTTAATAACCATATATCTCTTCGTTTTGATAGAGTTCCGTCTCAAGGCTGAGATCGGAAAGAATCCGAGAGGACGGAACAGACAGAAAAGCGGTCACGAAAGAAAGGAAATGTCGTCGTTCCTCCCGGTTCTTTTCTGCATCTTCTTCCTTCCTCCACTCTCCTCCTCTGCAATCCCCTCCGCATCCTTCTCCCCCTCCGACAACTACCTCATAGACTGCGGCTCCTCCGTCAAGGTCGACATGCCCGATGGCCGAGTCTTCAAGTCCGACCAAGAGGCGGCCAACTTCCTCTCCTCCCAGGACGAGATCAAGATCTCCGTCCCCTCAGCCCCGGTCCCATCCCCTCTCTATCTCAGCGCCCGCGTCTTCCTCAGCGACTCCACCTACTCCTTTCACGTCACCCGCCCCGGCTGGCACTGGATCCGCCTCCACCTCTACCCCATCAAGGACCCCCAGTACGACCTCGCAACCGCCACATTCTCCGCCTCCACCGACGAGGTCGTCCTCCTCCACAGCTTCAACACCGAGAAATCCACCGTGGCAGTCGTCAAGGAGTACCTCATCAACGTCACCGGAGAGCGGCTCTCCGTCCATCTCACCCCCATGCGCAACTCCTTCGCCTTCCTCAACGCCATCGAGTTCGTGTCGGCCCCCACCACCCTCATCTCCGACACGGTCTCCAACCTGTCCCCCGTCGGAGACTTCCCCGGGCTGTCGACCACAGCGTTCCAGACGGCCTACCGGATCAATGTCGGCGGGCCGCTGATCACGCCCAGGAACGACACGCTGGGGCGGTCCTGGGAGCCCGACGCCGCATTTCTCCACTCCAAGGAGGCGGCCAGGAGCGTGAGCGTGGCGCCCAGCGTCATAAAGTACCCGGACGGAGTCACGCCGCTCATCGCCCCCAACTGGGTGTATGCGTCGGCGGTTGAGATGGCGGACGCCAACGTCGCCAATCCAATCTTCAACGTCACCTGGAACTTCAACGTGGACCCGGCGTTCGGGTACATGGTCCGGCTCCACTTCGCCGACATCGTGAGCAAGGCCCTCAACGACCTCTACTTCAACGTGTACATCAACGGGAAGCCGGCGATCTCGGGCCTGGACCTGTCGTCGCTGACCTCCGACCTGGCCTCCGCGTACTACAAGGACTTCGTGGTGAACGCCTCCATGATCGCGGACCGGGTCACGGTCCAGGTAGGCCCCATGAGCCAGGGCAGCGGCGCGGCCAACGCCATCCTGAATGGGGTGGAGATCCTCAAGATGAGCAACTCGGTGAAGAGCCTCGATGGGGAGTTCGGCGTGGACGGCTCCCGCGCGGATGGCTCGGGCTCCAACCGCAAGGCCGTGGCCGCGGTGGGGTTTGCCATGATGTTTGGGGCCTTCGTAGGACTCGGTGCGATGGTGATGAAATGGCACAAGAGGCCTCAGGACTGGGAGAAGCGCAACAGCTTCTCATCCTGGCTGCTCCCCCTCCACGCAGGCCACTCCACCTTCATGACATCCACCAAGGGCGGCTCCTTCCTGGGGTCGCACAAGAGCGGATACGGCAACTTCTACTCGTCCACGCTTGGGCTGGGGCGCTACTTCTCCTTCTCCGAGCTACAGGAGGCCACCAAGTGCTGGGACCAGAAGGCCGTCGTCGGGGTCGGGGGGTTCGGGAACGTGTACATGGGCGAGCTAGACGACGGCACCAAGGTGGCCGTGAAGCGGGGGAACCCCCAGTCGGAACAGGGCATCACCGAGTTCCAGACGGAGATCCAGATGCTGTCCAAGCTCAGGCACAGGCATCTGGTGTCGTTGATCGGCTACTGCGACGAGAACTCGGAGATGATACTCGTCTACGAGTACATGTCCAACGGTCCTGTGAGGGACCACCTCTATGGCAAAAACCTGCCGTCCCTCTCGTGGAAGCAGCGCCTGGAGATCTGCATCGGCGCCGCCCGTGGGCTGCATTACCTCCACACCGGCGCCGCCCAGGGGATCATTCACCGCGACGTCAAGACCACTAACATCCTGCTCGATGAGAACTTCATTGCGAAGGTGGCCGACTTCGGGCTGTCCAAGAATGCTCCGACCATGGAGCAGACCCACGTGAGCACGGCGGTGAAGGGGAGCTTTGGGTACCTGGATCCCGAGTACTTCCGCCGACAGCAGCTCACCGACAAGTCGGACGTTTACTCATTCGGCGTGGTGCTGCTGGAGGCCCTGTGCGCCAGGCCAGCCATCAATCCGGCTCTCCCGAGGGAGCAGGTGAACCTGGCGGAGTGGGCCATGCAGTGGAAGAGGAAGGGGATGCTTGAGAAGATCCTCGACCCGGTTCTCGTCGGCGACGTTAACCCCGAATCCATGAAGAAGTTTGCGGAGGCTGCTGAGAAGTGCCTGGCGGAGCATGGCGTCGACAGGCCGTCCATGGGTGATGTGCTGTGGAATTTGGAGTATGCACTGCAGCTGCAAGACGCCGCTCTCCAAGGGAAGGCCGAGGAAGAAGAGAAGAAAGCCCCAGCCGCCAGTCCCCGGACGGCGCAAGAGCAGCCCAACGTCGGAGACGACAGCAGCAGCACCGAGACCGCGGTGGGGAGTGAGGTCTTCCCACAGGTTGGCGATATTAAAGGGAGATAGATATATGGAATGGAATGGTGATCCATCAAAAAAAAAAAAAAAAAAAACAAACACCATTATCTTATCATCAGTTTGCTTGATTTTAATTAACTCAAGTCATATGGTGAGGTTCGGTTTTCTCTCGGACGGGTCTTTCATTTGATTGATTGATTCTTCTTTCTCATGGCCGGGTTTTATGATGGAATGAATGAAACTTCGTCGAGTTGTTAGTGATGGAACTTTCTTTTACATGTGATGGACAGTGTATTTTCTTTTTCTTTTTTCGTTCCCTTCTGGTACTATCGATTTGTAGAAGTTGTGGATTGTGTGGTAACCCATTATTGCTATCTGTCTTTGCTCGATGCCACTACATTATACATGCATATTGTGTATTCGGCTTCAAGCTACTTATTGTGACTGTAAAAATACATAAGATTTCTAACCTCTTCTTGCGGCTCTCTCACATTAATTAGATAAAGATAGATTAGTTTTATAATAAGAAGAGCGACTTAAAATCACTCGATTGCTTTTCATGTAGGTCAAATACAAATCTTGCAAATTAAAACTTATTGTTTCCCCTTTTTTGCCAGAGAAAAATGTATGACTCAATCGTGGGATCCACTCATCAAAGATCCAAACTTTTATGGAATACTGTTGCATCTATTCTAAGTAGAAGATACTTCTGATGTAAGATTGGGCTATGACTAATGATGAATGAAATTGTAATTTATTCATTATTAATTACATTATGGTTCTTTTAAGATTGGGCTATGACCAATTCCTCTCCTCTCGTGGAATTCCACTTCAATTCCCCACTTCACCAGCAAGATCAATTTTATTTTATTTTTGTTTTGTTTGGGAAGAAAATGAATTCATGAGGGTAAAACGGTAGTTTGTGGGTTTATAAAGAGAGGGCTACTAAATGCACACACAAATTTTCTTTCCACATATTGCTTCTCCTAGACCCACACTCAAATGATTTTTTTTATACCAAAATTACTTTCTACACAACCCATGTTCTTTCCCTCTCTCCTCTTTCTCTCTCCCTCTCCCCTCATGGGTGGCTGAAGGCCTACAGGGAGAGGGAAATAGGAAGCTATAGATTGAGAGAGACAGCGGCGGGCAAGGAGAAGGGAGAGAGAAGGAGGGAGAGAGGGTCAGGTGAGGGAGTGGGAAAGAATGTGAGTGGAGTGAGAAATTGATGGTGGATGGGTAGGGAATTTTAGGAAAAATTGGGTGCGTAGAGAGAATATTTGAAAAAAAAAAAATTTGACTGATTTTGGGTGTGTAGAGTGAAGGGATTTGCCCACTGCCCAGAGATGTTTGAGATGTGTGGTTAGCATTTGTCAGAGATGCATTTAACATCTCTTAGGGCATGTTTGTGTACACACCCTTTCCGTGGAAAGGTGAAATTGCCACGTAAGCAAAATCCATAGAAATGAAATCCTCATAAAAGGATTTCCGTAGAATTTAGAAATTCATGTTTGGTGCGATTTTTTTTCCTCGCTGAATTGGTGCTAATGTTGTTTGGTGCAAGTATAGATTCCTTGCTGAAAATCAAATTTCCCTTTTTGGTGCAACAATTTTCCGCAGAAAAATAACATAATCTGTTTATAATTAAATTATCCATTCAAATTGACACCCTTGATTAGCCATTTGGACTGTACATTCATTGAAGTGGGATGCAACATGACATGGGTTCAAACCCTTGTAAAATCCATATCTGGTGTGGGTATTAGAGCATTTGGAACACCTTTTGCTGGTATGAAAGGTTCAAGAGTGAATGTAGACAAGCTACTGTGCCCAAGGTAAAAGCAAAGTAGCCATGTACGCAAGATGGCTACTGAAATCATCAGAAGTTGTAAGCCTAAATTGAAAAATAAAGCTCTCAAAAAGTAAGTGTAGAATTGTGACGTGCTCACAGCTCACGGCTGCCGGGGACAGCTTAAAATCTAATATTTGGCAGAATGGGGATTTCTCCGTTCTTGGATACCATAAGTACGACATTGTTTGTTGACTCCATCTTAAACAATATTGGTAGGATGTTGTTTGTTAACACCATCCTAAGCAATATAATAGGTGATCCAAACTGATAATGTTATTGGGTGAAATAACCTGAGAGACTGAAAGCACATCATTCCTCCGTGTATCTCCATGCTGAGAAACAACGGATAGCCATCACTTATGCTTTAACATTGAGACCACTCACAATTGGGTACATTCAAGCTCACCCTAAGTCAAATCCACTTAATTTGTATGTGGCCTTCAAGCTAAATTTAAGCGATGAGAACATATCATTCAGCTGTTCACTAGAAAATATATCTAAGCCCTAATCATACAATATAAAGAGTCATGTGGCTGATCAAAAGCTTTTATCAATCTAATCTTAAAGTTTCTATTCCAGCTCAACTGGAAGCAAACTCCACACCAGTCTAGTTAACTATAGAGTTGCATAACAGAACAGGAGAAGAACAAAAACAAAGGAAGCTACTTCATTGCCTGTTTTTATAATAAATCAAGGCATAAAAGGGGGAAAGCATACCATGGTTTTTGTAATAAATCAAGGAAAGTGCCGTCATGCCTACAAAAGAATATTACAATCCATATGTAAAGCTCACCAATACCTGTATATAATCCAATATCCATGTGTGTAAAATCTCACAACACCACAAAAAAAGTATATCATTTTCAAGACGTATAAATAGTCTTAACATTCTATCATTCTACAGTCCATGAAACCACATCCAACATAAAACCATTGGCAAATACATATATTGTTCCATACTCCAAACTCAGCTATAATACCAGAAAAAGTGCATAAACTTCATGAAAAAAGAAAAAAAAACTAATTAAAGATCAATAATCATCCACATTTGTTGAGCAATTGAATCTCGAAGTGCACATGCAAATCCGGTATTCGCATCACTTGGCACGGATCCAACTTCCATATCTTCCTCTACATTTATGTTTTCATAAATGTCCATCTCTGGCACCGAACCTTCTTCCAACTCATCATTATAATTCCACTGTTTGGTATAGTTGTGCATGACTCAACAAGCGACTACGATTTTTGCTTGTGTGTTAAGAGGATATTGCGGTGCTGTTTTTAAAATTGGAAAGCGTTGCTTCAATATGGCAAAAGTGCGCTCCACTATATTGCGTGCTTTCGAATGTCGTAGATTGAAAAGTTCATGGGGTGTTTGTGGTGCTTGCGTTGTTGACCACTCTTTCAGATGATAGCGAATGCCCCGGTAGGGTGCAATAAATCCACGGGTGTTCGCATAACCCCCATCCACCAAGTATAATTTGCCTATAAAAAAATTTCAAATTTAAATGGAAATTTGAGAATATTAGTTAAATATAATATATAAGGTTTCACATTTGCCCATTGGAACTTGAAGCCTATTATATGGTCTTGACAACGCATATTGCAAAACTTTTGAGTCAGACGTCGAGCCTTCCCAGCCAGCGAATACATATTGAAATTTCATGTCAAAGGAGACAACAGCCATTACGTTTTGTGATAGGAACCCCTTCATGTTTCGGTAACGCACCTGGTCTTCTAAACGAACCCATGCCGATATATATGTGCCGTTAATTGCTCCAATACAATCCTAATGGTACACAAGTTATATTAAATTTATTATAACATCTCTAACAAAGTTTAATGAACAAAGTTATATAAATGATAATAAAGTTTACCTTCAAGTAAGGGTAGAATGTAGGATTCGTAGCAATTTCCAATGGCGTCTCACTTCCAACGGGCTTAATATAATAAGGAGAAAGGTGCAAAATTGCACTAAAAACTCTGTTGAAGTATCTGCTAATAGTCTCATCGGAGTGTTGGAATCTATTATGCATCACTCGATTGCGCTCATTATGAGCTATGGTAAACAAAAATATTGCAACTTGTTCCTCCACCGTAACATTTTGTGAGTCTGCTAGTAAACCCCTTTCTCTTAACTTAGTGGATAGATTTATATAACATCCTTTGCTCACCCGTAACAAATTAAAGCAACTACGTTCATGTCTAATTAGTAATTCATTAACAAAAGAATTACCACTTAGGATAGAGTCGTGGACCCTATTCCTATAACCATATGAATAGTAGTATCCAAGGATGCAAATAAGAGCTATAGACTGGGCACATAAATAAAAGAATTCCATATCCTCATCCATTTTGAAACAAAGTAAGGATCTGCAACACCATAATTAAGTGAAATGATATAAAATTATGCTCATGAAAAAAATATAAGCAACGACAACATCTCAAATGGAAAAGATTGCCAAATAATTAAAACAACTATGACATATCAAAGTTAAACATAGTCATATTCATATAGCAACAATTACATTTCAGTTTCAAAACATTCTTTAGGGTCCATAAGTCAACTATGACAATTCCAAAAGTAAAGCTATTGTCAATTCCATATGTCAACTATAACTATTCAAAATTAGAGCTATTAACAATTCCAAAAGTCAAGCTATTGACAATTCCATATGTCAACTATGACAGTTAAAGCTTGTATCAAAATAATTCAGACTACTCTGAATTCCAAAATATCTTCAAACCATTAGAAGTGTCCTTCAATACTCAAATCCAAGTTGATTCATTACCCAACCTTCACGATCCATTGGAGGCAACGCCACAAAAAATTCAGCCTTTCTTTCGTTCTCCAAAAGACGGAGTGTTTTGTAGTATAAACCACTTGAGAGTCCAAGTTCAGCTAGGTTGTTGAAGCACTTATCGATAGATGGACGTTCTTTAGAACGTTTGTTAGCACATTTAGAAAATCCATTTGCGATAGTCTCAACTACACCAATTATAACCTGACCTGTATTGGCACGATTTTTTACAGTATGACGAGAGGTCGTGTGAGAACCCGACTCCTAATTTTCTGGTTTAGTGTGGTTTTAATCGTGATTTGGTTTTCTCTATGGATTTAGTGGTTGTTTGGTTGAGTTTTTTAGTTAGAATGACTTTTCATTAGCTTTGGGAAGTTTTGAGAGCCAGTGAACCTAGACAGTGACCGTAGGGTCCCATTTGTTTTGCGTGGTCAGCGTGGGGAGATTCTTGGTGATTCCCAAAAATTCTCATTTCAGCTTCGTTTGACTAATCTCGCCATTCCCTACAACTTTCGTGTTCACTCCGTGCCCATTCGAAGCTTCTAAAATCTGTTTTTCCAACCCTAGGTGCAAATCTATTTTTTAACCCCTTTGACCAAACAGTTGACTTTTTATGTGGACCCCGGAAGTATGTCAATATTAACCTTGTTGAAAAGATAATTTTATGCCGGACACTTTTCATGTTTTAAGTTTGTTGATCCGAGGTCTAGAAAGCCCTCTAATCTCCATTACTAGTTCTACTTAAGTGTGGACCCCACACCCACCCATTATAAAATGACAACTTCCTCTCTTTCTCCCTCATTCTCATTTCCATAGGCTGTAACTCTCCAGCTACAGTACTAGCAGCCACCCTCCTTCCTTTTCTTCCATTTCTCTTGCTCAAATGGAGCCTCCAAGCCACCAATCCGACGAGGGAACTCCGGCAACTTCTTCCCCTTCATCTCCTCTCTCTTTTGACACCATTTTAGTGGGAAACCAAGGTGGGCAGCCCCCTTTTCCAAACCCCTTCTTGATTGATTAATGGCCTAGAGGTAAGGACTCCTTCCCATTTTCCTTATTTGTGCAATGGCATCCCCTTAGATCTCATTTTCCTAACTTTGTTTGCCTCATTCCTTGTCTTTCTTGATTTACCATTTTAGGGTTCTAAGATGGGTTTGTTTTTGGGGGTTTTCTTTGCTTTGCTTGTAGGTTGATCTTGAGAGTGTTTAGAGCTTGATTTGCTTGATTAGAGACCCAAGGCAAGTGGATGAATGGATGGTTTCAAGTATTAACATGTTTTATGAGAAAAATATGGATTTTTATTACTTGTGCTTAATGATTTGATGCTTGCTTCTAATCATGCTTTTCACTATGATTTTCTATTGCTTTTGAAAAGATGATTGTTGAATGCTAACATGTTGATGGAAAATCTTGATTTACTTTAATGTCTTGTTTCTACTTGCATTCAATGTGATTAAATGCTCATGAAAATGGTTGATTAGCCCATGTATTGCCTTAAAATGTGATTTATAGCTTTTGCTTTTATCTCTTGCCTAAGACTTGAATGAATCTATGTGGTTGTGGTTATTCTCCTTCTCTTTGTGATTTAATGTGGAAAAGAATGGAGATGTATGATGTAGCCTTGGTGGTTGTTGTGAGGAGTTTTGTTAGGGATTTGAAGATAGTATTGAGGTTCTTTTATGCCCTCTAATGATGTGGAAATGAAACCTCAAAAATGGGTTTTTGTTTGAAGAGAAAAAGGCAGAGCAGAACTGTCCCGGAATTGGTTCGGGACAGTTCGCTCGAGCGAACTGCCCAGAAAAGGGTTCATCCCACTTCAGAGAGCCGTTCGCTCGAGCGAACATGGGTCCGCTCGAACGAACCCTCCCAGAAACCGTTCTAGAGACCCCTTCGCTCGAGCGAACTGTAATGTCCGCTCGAGCAATGGGTGCTGTCTCACTGGGGACATATTTGGAACTGAAGTAAAACATTTATATATTTGTGAGAGGTTCATGGGGAGCCCCGTTGTGTCGGAAGATTTATTAAGTGATGTATGAAGCCCGGATGAGAAAGAAACCATAATCACAAGGTATTCATTGAAGTTTTGGGAACTTCCAAGTGCACAAGGAACCCGGAATGTCTTCAAATTCAAAGAGTATCAAGTTTTTATTAAATAGATATACGGGACCCCTATCCACCTCGAATTAGTTTTGAACCCCGATGTCTATCTTGGAATTTCGAAAGGCTAATTGCATTGCTTTGTTTCCGAAGTTTTTATGTTCATCCCCGAAAACATTGAACTGTATTTAGCATTTTTGCTAGCCCGGCCATGCCCTGCCCGATATAAAAGGATATTTGTGCCTTCGAGCGCCCCAATGCAATGTAAGAACTTGGAAGGCCTTGTATGGAGTCTGGATGAAGAGAAACCCCATTATGAAGATTCATAAAGGATCCTTAGACTCGTCAATGTGTATAGGGATCCGAGATGTCCTTAATTCTCATGGAGTACCAAGTATATGTCAAATTAGACGTACGGGACCCCATTCACATTGATTTAAATCTAGGACCCTCAACGTTTGGCACGGAAAAGTATAGAAATCCATTATGTTGTATTTAAACTCGAATTTTACTTGTACACTTTAAATCTCATATTTTATGACTAGACTTGCCACGAAGGTATTGAAATTTATGTTTTGTTTTTAGCATGTTGCTAACCCGTTTATGCCTGACCCGATACAGATATGTTTTTGTGCCTATGGGTATCCCGTCCCGTTATATTCGTACTTGTTGATTTCTTGTATGTGACCCATGAACCAAAAGCTTGAGGTAAGATGGGGCCAAAGTTTTGTAGTGCGAGCCTATGAACCAAAATGATTATTATTTTGAGAATAAAATATTGAGGCAATATGGGGCCAGAGCTTTGTAGTGCGAGCCCATGAGCCAAAAAGAGAACATGCGTACATGTATTTGTTTTGTTTACTTGCATGTAACCTATGAGTCGGCACCACTAAGCTTGGATGACCTTGTCGGTTTGATCTACCGACTTGGAGATCCCCTCCCGTCCCGCCAGCTGCAGCTTGAATCCCGATACTCGGTTTATTAACCGTGGTCCCGTCCCGATACCCGGCTTGCTCCCGTGGCTCCCGATATCCGGTTCGCTACTGTGATTTCCGATACCCGGTTTGCTACCGTAGTCCCGTCTCGTATATAGTATATGTATATGTAAATTTCGTTGTTCCTCCTCACTTCGGTGACTGAGGTCAACGCCTTGATATGCCTGCTCTATCACTTCGGTGATAGAGGATTTAACTTTGTGTGGTTGCCATTTTGATAGTTCCCGATCCTTAATACCCGTACTGGTTTATATTGATCATGTATTTTCTTAATAAATGTTCATTATTAATACCTGCTTTAAATGAGTTCCCGATTTGTGAAATGTTCATGTTTTATATATGCTTTAAGGGAATACATGTTTTGCAAAATATTCGTGTTTCATACCAGTTTTATATGAATACATGATTTTGTCAGATATTCATGATTTCCGATACATTTTTATTATGTACAATTTTGATCAGATAGCATGATTTATTATATGTTTTATCGTTCAGTATATTGTTTATATCTTTTCACCCACCTGCCAGACCGTCGTGTCTGACCCACTACTACTCAGGTTCAGACTTATTCACCCGAGATGAGTGCACGTGTTGGCTGTGGAGCCATGAGCTTACAGGTTGTTTGTCGGCTGTGTCATGTAGACATTGAGCCTGACATCGGAATTACGTCACACATGGGGTAGTGATCATTAGCTTGTTTTCTTGTATGGCTTCTATTAGCCTTTTTCTTGGGATTTGTAATTAATACATATTATTATTTGTAACTTGAACATATATGAGAATGTAATACCCTGTTACTGTCAGCTCTGTACTTTTATTGTGATGGTTTATTCCAATCTAAGATGGGTCATTGATAAGATGACTATATGCTTAGGTTGAGTGCGGTGCGGAATCCAATGGCCACGGACTCCGAGTCGCAACACCATGAAAACTTCCGCTAAATATTCATAGTGTGTTGAAATTTGTAATCCTCACACACGCTGATCCTGGGAGAAACATAATTATTGCTTAACTCCCAATTCACGGACCCCGGGTTTGGGGTCATGACAGGTCGATACAGAACTAAACTGTCGTTTCCATGCATTGCTAACCGATACATCATTATCTTCTAGTCCATTTTCAAATACATTATCCATTTCATCAGCTTGTGTCAACCCTATGTCATCATCCGCTTCTACTTTCACTGGCTCAGGATCATTGCTTGCAAACCTATTCCGACCATTTGCAACACTATCCCCAAAGATGATGGCCAAGGATGCCCAGTCCAGCAAGGTCTTGCCCTGATATTGAATGGCTTTAGGGTGTGCCTGCAAATAATTATAAATCATTTATATTTTTAAATTTTTTTTGTAAAACTATGTTAATAAATAAGCTTTTATTAGACTTATGGGATATGACTCACCGCCAAATATTGTTTCCAGACTTCAGGTTCAGCAGTGACCATTTGTGACGCCCCGGAGTCCCACATCGACTATAGAGAGGAAAGTGAATAGGGTTATATGTAGAGCTTACACCCTTACCTTGCATGAGGCCTTTTGATGGGTTGAGGCCCATCAGAAGCAAAACTGTGAGGCCCGTGGGCCAAAGCGGACAATATCATGCATGTGTGAAGGGTAGGGCGTTACAAATGGTATCAGAGCCGACTCTCGACTAGTTCGAGTGTGGGTCCCCTGTCGTGGTCTGGTGCAAGTGGGCGGGCCAAGAGGGCTGGCAGGCTACAGAGACTGGCAGGCTACTGCACAGGGACGTGCAGCCTTAAGGGGTGTGGAATGTGACGCCCTGGAGTCCCACATCGACTATAGAGAGGAAAGTGAATGGGGTTATATGTAGAGCTTACACCTTTACCTTGCATGAGGCCTTTTGATTGGTTGAGGCCCATCAGAAGCAAAACCGTGAGGCCCGTGGGCCAAAGCGGACAATATCATGCATGTGTGAAGGGTGGGGTGTTACACCATTTTTCTAGTATCATCCCAACCGAATCTGCTAAGATCCAACATGGCTTTCATGTTTGCATACGTTTTCTTCAAAGTCTTAAATCTATTCTTAAGCCTATCCTTAGTAAATGATTCACCAAATTCAGATTTCATGTTCCGTGTCAATAGGTTCTATCCTTTGCATATGAAACTTCCCTTAATACCACGACCCTCCCTGCATTGATCTACCATGACTTCGATGAGCTTTTCATCATGGGGGGGGGGGGGGGGGGGGGGGGGGGGGTGTGTGTTCCATTTCAAATTCTTTGCTAAGACACCGGAATTATTATTTAAGTTTTGATCTCCCATTCCTACAAATTAGTTGGACGATACGTATTAGAATATATCCGTTAAATGGATACAAAGTTGCATTCATTGAATAGCATTAAAAAATGATTCAATATGATCCACACATAATAATGGATTCAATTCCGATAAACTGCAATTCAATTGGACCCATGGATTAACATCATCCCATTTGAAACCCATAAAAAAATTAATTAACATCATCTCATTTGAAATACATAAAAAAATTAATTAACATCATCCCATTTGAAACCCATAAAAAAATTAATTTGCTCAAATTAGGATCCAAATCAATATAGAACATCATATCCAATGGCTCTAAAATAAAGCAACACAAGTCATTTTACTAATATGAGACATTGTGGTCCAGATTTGTGACAATGCCCAGCAAACATCATCATCTTTCTTTGGGCAGTTCATTGGCGAGGCACTTCTCTTCGGTCCATTCCCAAAATTCTTGTAGCAAACCCTAATATATTTGGGACAATGTGATGATGATAATGATGTTGATCACCAAATTAAAAATCCATTTGCCAAAACCCATCCAAATATTAAGACATAGAAATTCTATGAGAAATGAAGAAACTAGGATTAACACAGCCCCATTAAAAACTCATCAACAAAATTAATTCACTCAAATAGGGTTCCAAATTAATATAGAACATGAGATCTAATGAATACAAAATATAGCAACATGGTTCATGCTTCATTGACATTCAAATTGTAGAAAGCACATTTTAATTGAAACTAATCTAATCATATGTAAAAGCATCACAAAAAAAAACCCATCTTCCAAAACTCATCAAAGCAAAAATTTTAATTCAAGGAAAGTCATTTGGAGAATACACTTGAACTGGTTTTACAAGCCTTCTATCCTAGTGTTTTATGAGTAGCAATAGTAATCTTCAATCAACAATTGAAATTAAATCAACCACCCCCGAGAGGCAGTTTCTTCCAAAAACCCATTTCCAAATTAGTAGAAGGCAGTAGAAAGAAACTCTGGTGAACAAAGATGGAATTTACAACACAAGAACAAGTGTTATAATTCAATGGATGTTTCAAAAATCAACGACATGATCTCCAAGCGTGAAACTTAGCATCAAGCACTGCAAAATAAAGCCTACTAGTTACTAGTCTAAGAGTAAAGCCATCAATAGGTCTGTTGTCCCAAGTTGAAGTAATCCGACCCAGTTTTTCTACTACAGCCAATTCAAAATTAGGTTTCCTCATGTCCAAACTCATCTCATTTACAGCCCTAGTAAAGAGTTGTGGTCCCCTACCAAATCCAGCAGCAAGATTTGACACCAAAAGCCCCCAGCAGGACATTAACTTCAAGAAAGAGATGATTGTTCAACAAAAAATAATACAAAGATTTACAGCAGGGGAGGCGAGAGAGAGACAAGGAGAGAGGGGGGGAGAGGGAGAGAAAAGAGCATACCTGGTGCAGATCGGCGACTCCAGACGGATTTCTTATGGATGATGAAGATCGATTTGGTCCAAAGAGTGAAGAGCGAATGTAAGGTTTTGGTTGGGGTAGAAAAAATAGAGTGGAAATGATCTTATATAGTTGTGATGAGTTTCATGAGGAAAAGCAATTCCTATATCCCCATGGGAAATTCATTTTCTTACTTTTCAAAGAAAATGCTGATTAGGATAGAATCTATTTTCATGAAATTTCTCTACACCAAACACAAAAAAATTGGATTTTCGACTTAAAACCACGTACTTTTCCAAGAAAAAGTGTGACAAAAACATGCCCTTGCGGGGACCCTTTTTCTTTCCACCGCCACGCATCTCGTTCCACAGGCATTTTCTAAATTCGGAACCGCCCGTCTTTTTAGTTTTCCCGCTCATTTTGAAACAGGACTAACGCGAAAGAGAAGAGTACCCTCTTCGAATTTGCATGTGACGGAGTTAGTGAAGTCGCCTCTGCTGCTGCTTTCTCTTGATAGCCTCGATCGTCCGTTTAAACCAGGCACTCTTTTCTTTTCTTTTTTTCTCCTTCTCAAATTCCAAATCGATGGGGATTCCGGTTGAGGGCGACGCTTTCAATTCAATCGACTCCGGCACAAACAGCGAATCTAGGAAACCAAGGCTCTTCATCAAGGAAATGGTGATGAGGAATTTCAAGTCTTATGCAGGAGAGAAAAGGGTCGGCCCTTTCCACAAGGTCCAGTTCCTCTACAAATCCCTCTCTCTCTATTTAGGGTTTCTTTGCCCTTCCTTTTTTTTTTTTTTCCAATTTTCCCTACTCTACTTGGGATTTTTCCTTTTCTTCTTCTTCTAAAAAACGGTCCGAATTTATCTTCTTCCGTGCAGAGCTTTACGGCAGTCGTGGGTCCAAACGGCAGCGGGAAAAGCAACGTGATAGATGCTATGCTTTTTGTGTTCGGAAAGCGAGCTAAGCAGGTAATTCGCCAAAACCCGCCCATCATTCTGTGAGTTCTGACCGGATCAATTCGTTATGAGATTTCTTAGCAAAGAAACACTTGCCTGAATCCCATGGGCACCTGGAAGTTAGAAAGCGTCAAAAATATAAATCCAAACTGTTTGAGCTTCTTTTTACTTGAGAAATCCCCCATATGCTGGATGCTCAAACCCGGTCTGTAGAATCTTCTTTCTTTCTGTAACATGCTGTCATTGATTTATATCTTTTCCATCTGCTTCTCTCTTGCGTGCGAAGATGCGTCTCAATAAAGTTTCGGAGCTGATCCATAATTCCACCAATCACCAGAACCTGGACAGTGCAGGGGTCTCTGTCCACTTCCAGGAGATCATTGATCTGGTAATACCCACTACTCTTCTCTTTTGGTCGATTCTTTCTTTCTTTTCTTCTTCTTCTGAATTTACTCAGTCTCAATTCTCAAACAAAGAACGACTGCAACAAAACATGTAATAAAGGATTTGTAGCTCTAATTTAATATGCTTTACTGACATGGCAATGCCCAACGAAAACCGATGTAACACGCATTTGCAGGATGATGGAACCTACGAAGCTGTTGCTGGAAGTGACTTTGTCATCACAAGAGTTGCATTCCGAGACAACTCTTCAAAGTATTACATAAATGACCGTGCAAGTAATTTTACAGAGGTCACCAGAAAACTGAAAGGAAAAGGAGTTGACTTAGACAACAATCGTTTTTTGATTCTTCAGGTCTGTCATCGGTGCCAGTGACAACAAAACAAATGTAGCATAGTATCTGTTTGTATTTTTAATTTTTATATTTCGGTTTTCAATTCAGGGTGAAGTTGAGCAGATTTCACTGATGAAGCCAAAGGCTCAAGGGCCTCATGATGAAGGGTTCTTGGAATATCTCGAGGATATAATTGGCACTAACCAATATGTTGAGAAGATTGAGGAGTCTTATAAGCAGTAAGGCCTACTTTTCCTATCATTACCATCGTCACCGTCATCGTCCCTCCTTAATGCACGCTTGTGTGATTGGTGTTTATCATATGATCAGTATTGGGATCCAATGATTTTCTATTTTACGACTTGTAAATGGTTCACAAACCATGTTGAATTCTATATGACAAGAAGTCATCATCAGATATAAATAATGCACACTCTAAGAAGTGGATTTCTGCTGGGTTTCGTGACGGTGCATTATCCTAAGTTCCTTTAACTTTTTTAATAGAAAGTGATGCAGAGCATTTGAATTTGATTAATTTGCTATTTCTTATTTTTTCACAACATTTTTTTTTTCACTTTTAAGGAAAAAACTTATAATTTTAGTTTTACACTTAGATCCAAATTCACATTCTGTTATAATCCATGGCCCATAGGGCCAGTTTGATTGCATGTGTATCACTCTATGCATATAATATGGTACTTTGTTATTGTTACTTGCACATGGACAAATTTACTTGGTTCAATATGCTGTCTATTTGACCACCGACAGCATGGATTAAGCATGTTTTCACGTGTCAGTGGTTTTGGCACCCACCATGGTCAATCCATGCAAGTTAATTGTGAGGCCACATAATGGCAAACCATGTTCCATACGTCTTCTTGAATTTCTTCAGCTAGCCATTCCTACCAAAACCTCAAGGCGTTAGTAGAGGCTGCGGAAATACTTTTCAACATTCCCTTTTGGGTGGAGCCCACTCCTCAATACTCTCCCTCAAGTGGAACCCGGCCGGTGCATTTTTGGCGACATACGCATTTTTTTTTTATGTGCCGAGTCGTTCCTCCTGGGATTTGAACTCACGACCGGTTGGCTCTGAAACCATCTTGAGTTTCTTCAGCTAGCCATTCCTACCAAAACCTCAAGGCCTTAGTAGAGGCAGCGGAAATACTTTTCAATATTTCCCCTTGGGTGGAGCCCACTCCTCAATACGCCTATGCTCCCAGCCATATAGTAACTTGCAGCTAAATATGTTTATCTATTTCAACCAACATGCCTTCAACATTTTGGTGACCAGTGTTGGTTTTCTGAATATTTTTGTCTGTTTATATAAGGCTAGCTTGAAGTGAGCAAGGAGAGATAATATCATTGTTCATGAGGCGCAACTTAGTTGGTTTTCTAGTACTCTGTTAGTACAGAGCACACATTGAAGAATAAATGATGATCACTTTGGTGCAATGTAAGACTTGGGAATGTTGTTTCTCCACTTCTAGGATTTTGTCTCCTTGTTTCTTTTCTTTTGGAGTAATAATCCCTCACAAGCTCAAGCAATCAAGTTATGGCTACTGTTATGCTGATGGTTATAGCATAACATCTTTCTGATACTTTGTCAGTTTTGTAGTATGCTGATGGTTGTAGCTACTGTTATGCATCCAAAACTCTTTGAGCTGTCGACTCGTGGGGATAATCTTTAATGGTGCTGTTGGCATCGGCTTTGGACATTTTTTTTTTTTTGTTGTTTTTTGCTTTTCTTTCTTGAGATAAAATTATTAACTGAAAGGTATGCTTCACATGTTTGTGCTGCAGGTTGGAAGTCCTTAATGAGAAACGATCTGGGGTGGTACAAATGGTAAAATTAGCAGAGAAAGAAAGAGACAGCTTGGAGGTAGATGCAAAGTTTTTCATTTGTTCATGTTTGTTCTTGTAGCTAAAAGGGTATGTAATGATTTCTATGTACTTCTATCATGCAGAATGTGAAGAATGAAGCTGAGGCTTATATGCTGAAGGAGCTGACACTTTTGAAATGGCAGGAAAAAGCTACAAAACTGGCATCTGATGATGCCGCTTCCCGTGTTGCTGAGCTGCAATCTAATGTGTCTAGCTTGGAAGAAAGTCTCAAAGATGAAAGGTAACACTTGGTGAACCAGAAAACTGAGCTTGTTCATTCTTTGAAAATTTAAGAATAATATAACTAGAATATTGCCATTATACTTCAGGGTGAAGATCCAAGAAAGTTCTAATACATTGAAGGACCTGGAGGTGGTACATAATAAGTATTTGAAAAGACAGGAGGTTAGTGATAGATCTTGGTCAAATTTTATATGGATTTGTCAATGTGCTTCAAATATTAAACATGATTTGACTACAATCTTCCTATTCTTGTTGTAACAACTGTATTGCCGAGCACTAGGAGCGTCAATGGTTGAGTTATGGTCTGGCAGGGAAAGAGAGGGTGTGTCCTGTGTTCATCAGGTGGGCCAAAATATTGAAGCTCAGGCCCATACCATGATTTAATGTGTTGGGTCTGAGTCTTTGGGATTGTTTGAACTTGACCTCTTTGCCAAAGAGAAAATTCGTCAGTACTTAAGCAGCCATGCTTTGGAACCATCGACAAATTATTAAAATGGTCCTTAATGAATCTTGTATTAGCATTTACAACTTATGATTCATGAAATCCATTATTGGGCCATAAGCAGTGCTGGGCCCAAGATTTTTGTTTCAGGGGTGCGGTCCAAACAGGCAATTGAGATTTGGGAACAAACCCAGGACTTTCATATGGGTCTAAGTGGAAGACACAAAATTGTTATGTGAATTTCCAAAGCCGAGCTAGACTTTTCATTATGGATTTAGAATCGGACTGAGGTCCAACTGCCCCCTCATGGATGCACCTGGGTCCGCCCCTGGCCATAAGTGTGTATTGTGTTGTCAGACCAGCCCCAAGAACAAACCTGTATGGTGATCCGTTAACCTAAGTGCACACCTGAATTTGAATTTAGAAGTGGATTGGGTTAGCTGGCCCATGGGCTGCCCTGAACAAGTATCTGTAGCTATTCTGTAATGTGCACCAGAGTGCTAGATGTATGAGCTATGTATTATATACCTCTTATTAATGTATTCCATTGGTTTTTGCTGAAAGCTATTCGCGACATAAACTTGAGTTCTCCTTGCACATTTTTAGCATTTACATATGCTGGGGTTTGTCAATTAAACACTAAAAGCTTTCTTAGATCATTTTGATGACACTCAGATGGTGATGGTCATGGTGGTGATGATGATGATACTTGAATATTAGTGTAAAAGTTTGTATGTACAGAAGAGCCTGGAGATTGCTTTTATTTCAGAATTTGGCTCTAAAAAATAAATCGCAATAATGTATGTTCAAGGGAGAAAATATTTTCTGGGCGTGGCTTATGCACATTTAGCTATCAAACCTAAAAGTCCGAAATCTCAGTTTTTGAGGGTGATCTGCCTTGGGAATAAGCTATTATGACTCATCGAGTTTGGAACATACCGAAATGGAGATGGAAAAACTCAGTGTTGAAAACATTATAAAAGGATAAACAATAGATATGATAAGAAACATGACCCATGGAAAACAATATCATTTTGTAGATCCTGGTTGTAAGACTAATAGAAACAACAATAGCTATGATAAGAAACATTTCCCATGGAAAACAGTATCATTTTGTAGATTCTGGTTGTAAGACTTTAATACATGATGAAAATGATAAAATAATCAGCATGGACTAAGGAAGGGTCTGAATATTTTGTAAACTGAGTACCAAAACCTTTCAAAGATTATTTTGTACCTGTATTTTCCTGTGATTTGTAAACCAAAATGGAATAGAATCAGCTACAATGTCCAACATATATTGAACCTGAGTTATAACTACTATTTATATCTTAAAGATTTCAAAATGGCCCAAACTGGACGAGTTACCCTGTACTCATTTGAAAGGGTTAGTTTTGGTTTCTTTTAATAAGATATTGAGTTAATGTAGGCTGCTTGACTTGGTCTTAAATACTTTTGATTCCTTATAATTGCCTCAAGAGTTACTTTTGGTTCACTTTACTGTCATTGGATCCCAAATTACATGGCCATGTAGTATTACATCTTAAGTTTTCTAATTTGTACTCACTGTTGCTGTTATCCTTATTGTTAAGTTTAAGTATCATTCTTTGCTAACTTTCTATCATTTCTGTTGCAGCCTTCAATTTTATTATTTTCTTTGTCTTCAATCATGACATAAAGTGACAATGGTATTGATCAATTGCGTTTGGTGTTTTTGTTTGTGTCACCAATTAGGAACTTGATAACGACCTCAGGACTTGTAAAAATGAATTTAAAGAATTTGAAAGGCAAGATGTGAAATATCGAGAAGATTTGAAGCATATGAAGCAAAAAATCAAAAAATTAAAGGACAAGCTCGAAAAGGTACGAAGAATTACATGCAATATGTATAGTTTTGTTCACATGAGAAGCAGTTCCCATATTGCTATATGAGATGCTCCTTGTGGGACCCACCTTATGCATGCCAACCATGGTGAGCAGGGTAATGGAAGGTCTATGCATGGATTAAGAATACCCCAAAAGTCTACATTATTAGGCAAGGGTTTTGCGGCTCCAAAGATCATCGTGGAAAACTAAGTTTAGTTGACAGCTTGCCGCTACCATGCGGGCATTTGTCTGAGGGGATTGGATTGACCCCATGTAGGATCATGGGAAGCTCACATGTGATCATATCATTCTACTTTCCAGATAACCTAGTTTCACTTAAGTTTTGTGTCTTGTTTTGTGGATTGTCAAAATGAATCACTGGAACTATGCCATAAATTATTTGGTTCCTTCCAAGAATAGGAGCTTCCTTCATATTGAATTATTTGATGTGATGGAGCGTACCTCTGAAAAAATCGTGCAAATGAATTCTTTTGTTGATGCCCATGATCACACCATCAATCCTCCTAAAATTTGCCTTACTGCCCATCTTGAATCCAATATTGAATTCCTTATCTAGTAAAATGAAATGATGAAACGATAACTTCATGGGGTCCAGTTGGGATGGGGCCAATTCATTGGGGTGGGGAAATGTGCATGATCCACATTGATTGGGGGTGGATGAAGTGACACCTTTATCTAATCTTTTCAGGACTGTGAATGGGCATCGTAAAGAACTATTTGTTTACGCAACTCTTAACATTTATCACAATTCAATGCAATGGCGGATAGCGTTCTGTTAAAGGTCAAATTGTGGTGAATGGTGATTGCCATTCATGGGTGGTTTGGGGAGTGGGGAGCTAGGAGAGTGTATGTTATGGTTTTGATTAAATTGGCCCTATTCCCCATAGGAAATATGGGTGTGCCTTTGAGAAGTAAATTCAAGGGATGTTTCACTCGTTGTGTAATAACATTGGGCACTCATCTTTGATGGTCAGCTATGTGTATCTGAACCATGTTTTCCTGCAGGATTCACTGAAGATTGAAGAAGTTACTAAAGAGACCGATTCCTCAAAAAATTTGATTCCAAAACTTGAGGAAGAGATACCCAAATTACAACAACTTCTTTTGAATGAAGAGAAAATTTTGGATGAAATCAAGGAACAGTCCAAAGGTGACCCTTTCCTTTCTACCAATATGCTAGCATTTTTCTTTTTCTGAACAATATCAATAATTCTATCATTGGAAGACCAAGTTCTGATTATCATAGTTTTTTCCCTGGAATTGAAGTTAATCTTATTTCATAGTGTACCATAATTATTTTATCTGTGGCACTGTCATGTTTGAACTGTTTTGCAATTTGCTCCATTATAGCATTATCTTATGCCTATTTTTTTTAGTTACATTATTACATTCAAGTTATTGATACAATATGTGATCTGTAGGTGGAATATGCTCACAAATTTTTTTTTTTTTTTTACATTTATTGGGTGAATATTTGTGTAGACATATTGCCTAGATTTGTAGAGATTCAGTATAAGATGTAAGAAGTTGTAATATTCAAAACAGAAAAAAAGAGGAAAGAAGTTGTAGGGGTTTTATGGGTTTTCCTAACATTCACCAGTGTGGGTGAACAATATTAACATTCACCAAGGGCAATTGGATGACGTTTTCATCCCTCTTCGCCATCTAAAAACGGTATTTCTTTAGTTGAATAAAAGCCAGATCTTGTATCGATTACATTAGTATAGATTTTGATCACATTGAATATTTTTCATCCATCTGTACCATAATGATCAAAATTTGTTCTATATAGACGTGTTTGGGATAATTGCCCCATAACTATGGCTTTGGTTTCCCATCTGTTCATGAAATCTTGTCACCCTTTTGATGCTTATGTTCTATAAAATGTGATTGACGAGGTAATAGTGTTTTGGTACAATATTTGTGCTTATCCATCTGTTTATTGTTATTTTCTCTGCATCCACAATGTCCTTGTGCGAATATCTCATATCCTTATTTTCACTGCAGCCTGCAGTTAATAACTTTTTTGACTGTTTACTATTGTTTTTAATTATTTAATACAGATGAAACTGAGAGGCATCGTTTGGAGCTCGCTGAGGTTCGAGCTGAGTTGGAACCTTGGGAAAAAGAGCTCATTGTGCATAAAGGAAAACTTGATGTTGCATGTACTGAGAGAAAGCTTTTGAAGGAAAAGGTTTATTTTTATTTTACTTTTCTCTTGATAAAGTCAGCAGATGTAGATGTCTTCATTAATCATTGATACTAATTTTTCTATTGTTGGTGAAAATTTCCACATTTTCCTTTGTGACGATAACTTTTTGTTGTTAATGGCTTAGTTTTCAGAACTTACATTAAAGGGGTTGTTTCTTTGCACTAATTTACATATGTAAATGATTTACATACGTAATGGTTATGCATCATCATATTCATTTCCTCTAATTTACACATGTGATGCGCAAAAGAGGTGTGAAAATGGTGTAAATAAGACCATTTTCACGCCTAAATAGGCGTGAAACTCTCACATCTCCCACTTGCAAAAGGTGCTAATACATGCTTAACTTGGTGATTGCATTTGGTTATGCAATTGGTCACGGGTTCAAATCTGATCAATGATCAACCTTTTTTCCCCATTCCCTGGGGCCCCTTATTTGTAATCCAAACAGTTAAATTTGTTTATTGACCTAATAATCTCCAAGACCTTTAAGCCGATTATCATAAATCTCCATAGATTTTAAGTAAGTTGTTAAAAACATACAACAAATCCCAATATATGTAGATCCGATTTTTCGCACTTTTGTGGCCCCCTAATTCATGATTTGAACCATTCAATATTCTCATATTAGTGATAGACATTAACACATTCAGTTTCATATCTTAAATCTTAATGGATATTGAGAAATTTGTGTAAAAGGCCAACATCCAAATACATTAAAAACCATTGGATGTTTTCATTTACTTGTGTGAAAATGGTAATTTTGACAAACATGGTAATGCGTTTCACATGTGTAACATTTTCATATGTAAAACCAATTTTCCTATCCCATGCATAAAAGGCAATGACTCTTAAAAAATTTATTTCATAGTAATGAAACTCGTTTGTAAGTTTTGCTCAATGTGATTTCCGTTTGCTTCAGCATGAAGCTGGTCGAATAGCTTTTGAGGATGCCGTAAGACAGATGAATGACACGTTGGACGGAATTAAAGCAAAGAATGCAAGCATTGCAAAGATGCAAAGAGAGACTGATGAAAACAAGAGAAAAGCGTTGGAAGCTCATAAAGTGGAAGAAGTATGCCATTTATTTCCTTTTTTCTTTTCCTACATCTTTTCTGTTGTCAAAATCTTTACTAAATTGTTATGTTTGCTGTCATCTTAACAGGAATGTTCTACTAAGCAGGAATTGCTTCTTCCTCTTGAGCAAAATGCTAGACAAAAGGTCACGGAGCTTTTATCGATTTTGGAATCGGAAAAGAGTCAAGGATCTGTTCTGAAAGCAATATTGCACGCTAAAGAGTCAAACCAAATAGAGGGAATCTATGGTCGTTTAGGGGATCTTGGTGCAATTGATGGTGAGATTGGTTAATTACTTTAATATTTTTTTTCCTCAAATAAAGATGCAGCCCCAAAGCAGGTGCAAACAAGGTTCTCTAAAATTGGACTTGGGGAGCAACTTGGTCATCCTTGAGTCAAGTCATCTTGGTAGAGCAAACCACGTTGCACACTAGGCCTGGTAATACATGGAAAATATGAAAGCGAAAAAAAAAAGTTATATGAAACTAGAATTTTATAATGTGTTGTGTTTCATTTGTTAATAATAAATTTAAGTTCTTATAGGTAAATTTATGTTTGACTAACCCTCTGTTTGGGAAGGGGGGAAAGAGAGGGGAAGGAAAAAAAGGAGGGGAAAGTGGGGGAAAAATATTTTTAAGGGTTTTTGGGAAGGGGGGGAGGAAAAGGGGGGAAAGGAAAGTGGGGGGAAAATTTTTGTCTTCTTGTGGCAAAAATTTTCCCCCCAAAAATGGGGGGAAAAAATGAGGGAGGGGAAGGAAAATGAGGGGAAAAGTCCTTTTTGCCCTTTTTGTCCTTTGTTGTCCTTTAGAAACTTTTATAAAAGTAAGGACAAAATGGTAATTTTTCATGTACTTCACAAACAAACAAAACCCTACTTTTTCACTTTTCTTCCCCCTACTTTTTTACTTCCCAAACAAGAGGAGGTAAAATTAATTTTCCCTCCCCTCCACTCCCCTTCATTTTCCTTCCCCTCAAATTTTCCCTCCCCTCCCCTCCCCCCTTCCCAAACACAGCATAAGTTAGAGGAATAGTATACCGTGCTTCAAATGCTAGAGTCTTTAAAAAAGAAGTGGTTCAATCTCTTTGAATTAGTGTAAACTGTCCATAAGAGCCTCCCACACAAGTTTTCCTAATACGAAACATGGGAATAATTGCATTTAGGGCCCAAAAACCACAAGGATTTGGTCAAGTAGGTGACTTGACTTTGCGCCTATCGGCTAGACTAGTGTGAATCAGACAGATGATTTCTAAAACCATAAGTGCAAGCTCTCTTGCAATTGAAGCTTGGAAAATCTAAAATGAAGTGCATGGCACTAAGAAATGAAAATTATTGCACAACATGCATTATTTCTCCTCACTTTTTAACTATGCTTATAGTTCTTCAGCGAAGATTCTTGTATCTTCTAAAAATTAGAATATTTTCATAGAAGACAAACACCTCTCTCTTTTTTTTTGCACTTTCTTTTTAGTACTATTACATATACTCCATTAGGTCAATATTCTTTCTAGTTCTTTGTTTGTTTTTTTTTGCCACATAAGCTATATTCTTCTCATCCTTTTGCTCTACATCCAAATTCCAAAGCTAATGTCAAGAAAAAAATGTATCTCTTTAGCTCCTTTTGATTTCTCACATAATTCTTGCAGCAAAATACGATATTGCCATATCAACAGCTTGTAGTGGACTTGATTTTATTGTGGTAGAAACGACTGTGGCAGCACAGGCATGTGTGGAGCTACTCCGAAGAAATAATCTTGGTGTTGCGACTTTCATGATATTGGTATGCCTATCCTGATTTAGGATTCCCTGTAGTTACTTTGGTTTTCTTTTTCTATCAATAACTCATATTTAAACAAAATTAACAGTTTGGTTTTTATGAGCTTTTTGAAACTTAACTCTATACATCTTTATTGCTGTCCCTTTACAACAACCAAAGTGGTTACTTCTTGTTCAACATCCTCAATGTCACTTGTGAGTACCTAGCAAAACTCTTTCTATGGGTGGAAAACACTAATGAATAAATATCCTTGAAATCTAAGGATAACCAAGGAAGAAGAGAGAAAATCTCCTCTTTTTTTCTTTTTTCTCATCTCTTTTAATGTCTCCACTCACATGACCAATTCTGTTATATATATATATATATATATATATATATATATATATATATATATATATGAGCAAGGCTCTCCTAAGCTCAAGCTTAGGATAAAATCTCGTAAGCTCATGCTTGTGGGGCCCACCTTTGGTCCATCCAAATGGACCAAACACATGAGCCCCCTAAATTTCATATGTCCACCAACTTTCAGTCAGATCCGAATTTACTGGACCGTTGGATCGACTATGTATTGATCCAATTGTATTGTTGACCATTAAACTTTTGGGCCCATATGAAGATGATAGAAATCACGGTTGGGGCTAATTTTTTGTAGAGAGTAAGATCCTAGAGAGTCCTTGAAATTCCCCTCATCCCCATCCCCATGTGGGTCCCTAGGTGGGCCCCCACACACACTTGAGCTCATCTTATCCTAAGCTTGAGCTTAGGAGAGCTAGCACCTATGTGTGTGTGTGTGTGTGTGTATAAAAACTCTTCTCATTCAAAATGTTTCACATTTTCACTTTAACAACACCCACAAATGTATGTGAGTTTCTCAGCTAAAAAGTCCAACTTGCTCTGGTTCTATCTTATCCTGTAGTTGGTTTTGCAATTCACTTGATCACTTCCCTTGTCATTTTATAATTTGCACCAAGTTTCAATTATTTGAATAATATATGGTTATGTGAGATGGAAACTTGAGAGTTTAGCATCTAGAAGGTAGATTCCACAAATGCTTAGGTATGGCATATTATGGAAGCTCCTAGGTAGGTCCCAACTCCCAAGTGATAAAATGCCACAATGCACCAAGGTGAACTTAGCATGCACCATGCCATCATTTTTAAGCCAGCCTAGTGGTTGTTGAAACCTTTCATGAAGACAATAATTTACTCAATGACGTAGTGGGTTCATTTGTGATATCGTCTTCCCTTATGTCCCCGTGGGTAAGTATATCATTATTTGTGTTCTCTTTTTCCATAGAATGGAATTTTACTGTTACTGATATTTTTTGTAATATATATTTAAAGATAGTTAATTAATGTTCTCAAAGTTACAAATTGAAGAATGAAGATATCAGAAAGAAAATATATTTTTATCTACAGTTGTATTATAGAAAAACAAGTCAAACAGGTGATTCTGACGTTAACTTTATTGGTGTCCAAATTTTGTTATTGTCATGTATATTTTCTCAATCAGGAATTTATGATGTCTTTATTTTAAAATATCTGTGCAGGAGGAGCAAATGCCACGCTATTTGCATAAGCTGAAAGAGAAAGTTCACCCCCCTGAGGCAGTCCCACGTCTTTTTGATCTGGTTAATGTTGCAGATGAACGGCTGAAGGTTGCCTTTTTTGCTGCACTGGGGAACACTGTTGTAGCAAAAGACTTAGATCAAGTATGATCTTTACTCAATTTTAACTTCATAATTATTTCCGAGAATCTTTTTTTATGTTGCAATGGTTTCCCTTTGGTGTGATCAGTGATAAATTTACAATTGTAGATTCACTGTATGTGGTGTATTGCAATCTCTTTTTCTTCTATGTTGTATGCTAGCCTAACATGAGATCTCATTTTCCGAACTGGATATTCTAGTCATTAGGACATTATGGATCTATGCTGGGAACATGGGATTGGGCAAGATTTGTAAATTGAGATTGTTCTTTTCTTCTAGTAAAATTTGTTAAGCTTATCTCTTACATCAAAGAGCATAACAGCATCTTATTGTGGTCTTTTATTATAGAAGTCTTTTGTGGAACTTATGTTTCCTTTTCTTCTTAACAATTATATATGTTCTGCTGCTGAGATTCTATTGCATCTCATCAGGCCACAAGGATTGCATATGGTGGGAACAATGAATTCCGTCGTGTGGTGACAATGGATGGTTCTCTCTTTGAGAAGGCTGGTACAATGACTGGTGGTGGCAGCAAACCACGCGGTGGTAAGATGGGGACATCCATTCGTGCTAGTGTTTCAGGAGAAGCTGTCGCTAATGCTGAGAAAGAGCTAGCTGAGCTGGTTGACCAGTTAACCTCTCTACGCCGAAGGATTGCTGATGCTGTGAGGTGTTATCAGTCCTCTGAAAAGGCTGTGGCCCATTTAGAAATGGAATTAGCGAAAAGTCAAACTGAGGTAGCTATTTGAGCATGCATCCTATCATCCCATGAATTGTTCAAAGCCTCAAACTGATATTTTATTGACTTTTTCTTGATTATGCTGTTTGCGGCATGTGTAATTATTCTTGATGGCGTCTTTTTTTCATTTCTTGACAGATTGAGAGTTTAAATGCACAATATGGTTATATAGAAAAACAACTTGAGTCTCTTAAAGCTGCTTCACAACCGAGCAGAGATGAGTTAGATAGACTAGAGGAGCTTGACAATGGAGTATCTTTAGAGGAAAAGGAGCTAGAGAAGCTTGCTAGAGGCTCTAAAAAACTTAAGGAGAAGGTAGGTGGCTGCTGCTGATTTAGTTTCTAGAGGCCTTTTGGATTTTGATTATTTGAAACTTAACTCTGGAATCTACATAATGCGTCCTTACTTCAATGGCTTGTTGTCCTACAGTCCATTATTGATATTCTACTTTCTGAAAATGTAATTGGACAAATAACATCCTTATAACAGACACTTATCTTTATGCTTTTTGTTGATTCTTATTAGTTGCTATCTGATGGGTTGGTTCATTGGACCTGCCATATTTTGTGTTTTTCAGGCATCAGAGCTACAAATTAAAATTGAAAATGCAGGTGGTGAGATACTGAAAAACCAGAAATTAAAAGTGGATAAGATCCAGTCTGTAAGTATAAGTTGCATTTATTTCCAGATGTACTTAAACTTTTTAAAATTTGAATAGCATTCCTGGTTGCTCTTGTAAAGTTTCTATATGCATGCATGAGAGCTGTTGCAAACAAACCCAGTTTCGATACAAAAAGTGCACCCCAATTCGTAGGTTTCACCTGGATGCATGCTGGTCATGGGATATCAGGGCAGTCAGGTCTTGGTGTCATGGTGTGGAGTGTGGATTAGCGGTGCGCCAAAATATCCTTATATGATTCCAATAACCATAGTTTTACCGGGTTGAAACTAGAACATTTTTAGGAGTGCAAGTTTTTGTTTCCGCTTCTCCTTCACTTTCTTTTAGGGATTGATCCAGATGTGTAACAGATCGGTGTCAATTCCTGCATAAGTTATTAAGAGGGGTGAGTAGGGGGTGGTTGGGGTTGTTATTGGTCATGGATGGGTTTTATCGTTCACATTTTGAAATGGGTTCAAATCTATTCTTTCTTTTCAGTTTTGGCACAAACACACTTTCATGATCCAGCAAGCCCCTGCAGCACCTAAAATCTAAGGCTCACTTGTGATCAATGAAGTCTCCAATCTTGGGCAACCTATGATCAAATCAATCCCCTCACATTCACTGTTACTGTGCATTGGTCTTCTCAAATTGATAGGAGTATAGCTAATATCCATGTTGATATAATTAATTTTTGTACACATCATTTTTATTCTGTAATATGGGGCCCTCTATTTAAGCACACGCATCTTCCTTGCTTGGAGTAGACTGGTTTTACATCCGTATATCTTTCTTTGTTGTCAGGATATTGATAAAAACAGCACAGATATTAACCGTCATAAAGTTCAAGTAGTGACAGGACAGGAAACGGTGAAAAAGTTGACTAAGGCAATTGATGAGTCAAGAAAAGAGCAAGAAAGAATTGTTGCTGAGAAAGAGAAGATGGTAGCTGCTTTTAAAGAAATAGAGCAGAAAGCCTTTATAGTCCAAGAAAATTACAAAAGAACACAGGAGGTTTTTATATTGTCATCATACTAAACTGTAAATTGTTAAGAGTTTGTTTCCGTCAGTTACACTCTCGGATAAGCTTCCTCAAGTGTTATTTTTCTCTGCTTTGTATTGCATTTTACAGCTCATTGATAAACATAGAGATGTCCTGAATGAAGCCAAGGAAGAATATAACAAGCTAAAGAAGACAATAGATGAGTCACGAACTGCTGAGGTTCTGTTCACATGAAGACACACCATTTGATTTTTGAACTTCATTACCTTGTAATTGGTCAGTGATAAAAAAGAACTTCCTGTTAATCTACAGGTTGATACAGAATATAAGTTACAAGATTTAAAAAAGCTCTCTAAGGAATGGGAGGTGAAGGGAAAGGGATACAGGAAAAGGCTTGATGACTTAAAAGTTGATCTCATGAAACAAATTGAGCAGTAAGATTCCTTCTAATGCTAATCAATTCCATCAAATCTAGCCATTGGATTATGATTTTCTAAATTGGGCTTTGACCTTGTGTGCACAGAATGCAGAAAGATGGGATAGATCTTGAAAAGCTTCAAGCAACCTTGAATAGTGATACATTAAATGAGATATGTGATTTAAAACAAGCACTGGAAATGGTGGCATTACTCGAAGCACAATTGAAGGACATGAATCCAAATCTCGATTCTATATCCGAGTATGTGTTCTTATTCACCTGTTACTTTGATGGTGTCTTTTTATGCAATTCTTTTTTATGTACTTTAGGCAAACCATTTTGTTGTTGCAGATATAGAAAAAAGGCTTCCTTATACAATCAGCGTGTGGAGGACTTGACCATGGTGACTGAAGAGCGAGACGAACTAAAAAAGCTGTATGATGAATTGAGAAAAAAAAGGCAAGCACATCATCTAACACATCCATCCATAATATTTGTCAAGTGCAACCTCATTTTAGGAAAACTGTTTTTCAGTTTGATGGTTGCTCCGTATGTAGATTTTTTTTTCTCATACCAAAAATTGGATGTGGTAAGTGCAGTTTGGCTGGACTCATGATTTCATCCAAGGATAAGAAAAGCGGTTGCAGAGGGCTTATTTATTGCCCTTAAAAATTATACATAAGGGGTGATATGTATCAGTTGTGGCGATATGGATTGGCATAAATCTGAATTTTATTTGTAAAAAAAAATGAACAAATAAATCCAAAGTAGTAGAATGTTAGATTTTAATGCTTATTTTCATTAGTGACCAAACTCGTATGTTTCAGTCAATGTCATATAGAAAAAAAAAAAAAACACATGCTCTGAAAGAACTATTCCAATATCTTTTTTCACTTGTATTCATGCTACTTGGAACTATTGAAGTTAAAACCGACTAAATTCTTAATGGATAATTTTCTCAAACAAAATTGTATCAGTGATTAGCATTTACTAAATTCCAATATCTTTTTTTGACTTTACACCAACCATCAAAACGCATTCTAAGTAACTTATCGACCCATATATTTTAACCTACTCTTTAACTTTATCCTGATGTGACATCTCACTCCTCTTCTACTCCTCATGCAAACAAAGAGGGCCCCAGAGGTATTCTTCTTGACAGGGAACTTCTTGAAATTTAAAAGAGGTCACTCACTTATCATGTCACTTGGAGACCGATTTGAAGGATGGATTGGCTGATACGCCCAGTTATGCTGAATAGCCAAAAAATAGGAAATATTTGTTCGGTTTTGGCCAATCTGATTGGAATATTTCCCAATACAATGTGTACGGGCTCTTTTTTTTTTTTTTCACCTTTTTATTCTTGATTTCAGCTGTTTAAGTCTCTTAGCCTTTAGTGGTATTGATTCATGTTAGTAATACTTTTGCAATCCACTTGTACATGTTTTCAGGTTAGATGAGTTTATGGCTGGGTTCAACACAATATCTTTGAAGCTGAAGGAAATGTATCAGGTGAGGTAGAAAAGATGCTCAAATCCTCTGATCAGAACCTTTGAAGTTTGAAATTCATAGATGCTTTTGTCTTGTATCATGTTATACATGTAGCCACTTCGTGCTTTTCAGTAACTAAAATAGTGCAATATTAAATTTCTAGTCATTTTACGGAATGATTGTTCAGGCAGGTCACTTGTTGACTTTCTAATCTCAAGGTGAAACTTTGCTAAATATAAAAGCTATTTTGAACCGGGTTTTTTTTTCTGCTTTGTAGATGATCACACTTGGAGGCGATGCTGAATTGGAGCTAGTTGACTCTCTAGATCCTTTCTCTGAGGGTGTGGTTTTCAGTGTTAGGCCTCCAAAAAAGAGCTGGAAAAACATTGCTAACTTATCTGGTGGTGAGAAGGTAGTATTCCACTATCCTGTCCTGGAACATGAATTTCTATGTAACTCAATTGTGTCAAGGTTGGAGTTTTTGTTTATAAGATTATTGGGAAGCTTGATATAAAGACTCATCCAGACTTATCCATCATCATGGAACAGTGTCTCAGAATTGATGTTGTAGATATGACAAAAGTTTTACACGGGCTGTTAACCTGATGCAAGCCCTCCTTTATGTGGGTTTGGGATTGGCGGTAAACTGGCAGAGTTATCCGCGGACACATTTATTTATTTATTTATTTTTAAAAATTACATAATCAATTTCTATAAGTGTTGTTATCTTGGAGACAATCTCTTAATGTTCACACTCGATACTCAATTTCTTATCTCAACAATATTAACGAACTTGCTTAACAATCCAGATTGTTAGATTAGTGAGTCACCCCTTGGATTTGTGATAGAACTGAATTTGAGTTGTTCTAATGATCTTGAACTTCTATAGAATTGCCTAAATTCTATGAATAGATGGCTGAATTATGCTTTAGAGAACTAATAACATTCCATACTTATTGTATGGTAATAGGCTATAGAGTTTGAGCAAATCTTATTAGATTTATTGTGAAAGACAATTTTTTTTTTTTTTTTTATGTTGCTGTTTACATGATGAACCTTAATGCGCCTTGTTTATTTGAATAAATAATATGATTATCTGCAGTCATTGCAAAATGGTACTTTAGTTGAAACTTGCTTTCTTTTAAAGATATGAGGCAAATTATGAGATTTTAACCATGCTTGATCCTTGGTCCTTGATCCTTTCAGACTTTAAGTTCGTTAGCACTGGTTTTTGCTCTCCATCATTACAAGCCCACACCACTCTATGTAATGGACGAGATTGATGCTGCTTTGGGTACTTCCATTCCGCTTAATAACATTTATGTTCGTTTCATGAAGAACCATGTCAGACTTCCACGTAGGTTTCCTGGAATAACTCTTGGTTTTCACCATAGACTGAAAATTGATCATCTTCCTGGGAAATCAATGTGGCTGTCTGGCAGCCATCATACAGTCCACCCCGCGCGCGCGCACACACACACCCCCCTCTCTCTCTCTCTCTCTCTCTCTCTCTCATGCGAGATCTGCTTCTGTATGTGCGTTGTAGATTTTAAGAATGTTTCAATTGTGGGCCATTATGTGAAGGATCGCACCAAAGACGCACAATTCATAATCATAAGGTATGTACTATTTATATGTAATGTAAATTTTAGGAGAAATTTTCTTTCTGTTACCAGTATTGACATTATCTAATTTTTTTCACCAACTTATTCCTTGACAGCTTGAGAAATAATATGTTTGAGTTAGCAGACTGTCTGGTCGGGATTTACAAAACTGATAACTGCACCAAGAGCATTACCATCAACCCTGGGAGCTTTTCCGTATGTGAGAAAGCTAGTAGTGCTGCTGTTTAAATGGATCGGCACGTATTGTGCTCTTCTAGTATTGTCTCACTACTATTTGGGCTGAGTCAAGCTCCTAAAACTAAGGAGGGAGCTTTGCATGAATTGTCAATGTAAATTATTTTTACTTTTTTACTTTTTATTTTTTACCGGGGAGAATTATGGGGTTTGTTTTGTGGACTTTGGGTCTTGAGTCCTGCACTAGTATTTTCTGTAAAAGTCCGATGAAGATATTGCTACAAAGATCTATTGATTTGATCTGAACGGTTATTTTTATTTCCCCCTCACTTCCTCTCGTTTTTTTCCTTTTTCTTTTTGTAATCCTGTTAAATAGCCTTATCCTTTTACGGGTGCAACTTGGGTCAGTCCAGCCCAAAAGCAGGTCATGCATTGAACGAACCTACTAGGGTAAATCAGGACACTCATAGGTGAAAGGAGCGAAGTGGAATAAAAAGTGCAGGACATTACGTGGGGGTAAAAAGGTTTGAAACAAGATCGCAAGCCAAACAGTGGGATTGCACATGCATTGAGCCTAGGGATGGCAATGGGTCGGGTATGAGCAGGGACCCGGGATGGGTCTGGTAGTGTACTGGTGGGGTTCAGCTTGGGTCGAGTATTGTTTTCCATACGCTAAATTGAGTTGGGGTTCAGGTGGTTTTATGTTTTGGGCGTGTCGAGCCCACCGCGCCCCCATGTGTCTTGACTTTATATATATTACTAAGTATGGTTTTGTGTAAGTCATAGTAAGGAGTGGCATTTTCCTAGATGCCATGGGTCAAGTCTTCTGCATTTCACTTTTCATAGATTTAGAAAAATATCAAATCAATCACTAACAAACCTGCTGATCCGACCTGTGGCTGTTATGTGGCGGGTGGGGTTGCAAATGGAATGGTTCTGGGTTGGAATCATACTGGATCTTAATTCAAATTCTATTTCTAAATAACGGTTTTAGTTCCGGGCCTGCCTGAAACTTGAAACTAATTTTATTGGTTCTAGATCCAGTTTCGATTGAAGGATACATATCTGGTTTTGAAATTGTTTCCAACTAGAGCACTGGAATCTAACGTACCTTGGGGTGTAATGGTTTGGTTAACCGTTTGTTTTAGGAAAATTGTTAATCGAATCGTATTTTACGGTTTTTACTTTTTAAAATCTGTAACTGTAATTGTATCCTAAAAAATCGTTGAAAACTGAATCGTGGTTAACCGTATTTGACGGTTCAATTACGATTAATTATTACTTTAAAAAACTCTATCTTTGCCTTTTGACTTTGCATGCAGAATAACACTATTATTTTTCACATACCAAATAAAACAATACTATTATTTTTCACGAAAATAAATACAACTAAATGTCTAAAATGATATTTCAAAACATCTCACATGCAGTATAATTCTAGAAAACATGAGACGAGTATAATCCAACTCAAAAAAATATTTGTATTTTCAGAGGAGAGAATGGGAAAGGGAGCTTGACTTAAGTTATTTAGTTTTTTCTTATTGTAATGGTTCGGTTTACCATTTGTTTTGGGATAATGGTTAAATGGTAAACCGAACCGTATTTTACGGTTCAATTCGGTGAATAACCGTGAGTCGAGACTGAAAACCATAGCAGAACTGTGAAGCACTGTTTTTTTTATTTTAATAACCGTAATTAAGTCGTAAAACATGGTTATTAATCGTCGGTTCGGTCCAGTTCGGTTGGTTAGCCGGTTTTCCGATTGTTTTTTTATATCCCTAGGACGTTCTATTGGCACACCTAATGCTGTTTAGTTGACTATCAACATAAACATAAACTATATTTCATGTTAATCACTCCAGCGAAAGTGATATCCATTGTGCTATACATGAGTTAATCGGTTATCATGCCTGTAATAGTTATCGTCTGATCTGCATCTTTACCTTCACTAGAGGAGCATGGACGCATTATTGGGCAGTGGTAGAAAACAGGACTGAAAGTTATAATTGTGGTGTTGATGGTGAAGAGGTTGGGTTGGCACAACAGCTTGGTTGGGGCTATTGTTGCAAGTAAGGGCCGAGAATTTCCATCATGTTTTTTCTACTGCTACATTGGGAATTCAAATTCAAACACTCTACTTAGAAATGCTTCAGACGTGGTGATGATGATGATGATAACATTTGCTTCTAGGTTAAGATCCAGTCCTGATGCTTCTCTTGGGCCCAAATTTGGGTATGAGCTTTTAATTTGATTTTAGGATGCCTATGACTTCCAACTGGGTCTATAATCAACCCGGGTTTGAGACTAGGTACATTGGAGACCGAACCCTGGTTATATCAATGTTCATCCCTACGATGCACTGAGATGATGAGAAAGAAAAAGTCTAAAATAAATCGATAATGATTGGTGATGTGATTAGGGGATTTTAATTGGAGATTTTGTCAGTTTGTATGTATGATTTGTTCCCCTTCATTGATAAATATTATAATAACAAGAAAACAGAAGGACAGGTGATTTCCATTCCTATTTTATTACAACACCATCTTGATCATGCCATACGTAAAAGCAGCACCCGGGTAAAGGAGTGATTCTAAATGCACCCACATGTATTGCTGTACACACCCATTTTTCCTTGTGTGAACAGTAAAAAATCACTGTTCACACAAAGGAAAGTGGGTGTATACAGCAATTTCAGGTGCATATAGAATTTTCCGGGACAAAGATAAAGACTAGAGATAGAGAGAGAGAGAGTAGTAGGTAATCGGTAGGTGCAAGAGATGCTATATTCTTATACACATCTCCTGCACATGCTTAAGTTGATTATATCATAACAATGACTGCAGCAGCGACCACTTTTTCAGTGTCGGTCAGGCCTTTTGGTTGGGAATTACAGTCCTCATCATTCGAAAATAGGTTACTGTTTGTGACGAAAATGCTTTTAGGCAGCAGTGTAGTAGTCTGTCTATCTATCTGGATACATGGATTTCTTGGAAGCTTACCACCAAAGAAAATGTAAATAAAAATAAAAAGTAAATCTACTTTCACATTGAGATAGTATTACCATGACTATACAACATTATGGAAACCACCAAAAATGCAGGAATGAAAAGATAAATACAAATCATTGTTTATGGTGATCACTTTGTTATATTATTCCAATACGACCATGACATAATCGATACTTGGGACAATGCTGGCTGGCCTCAAAGGGTGAGTACAGGTCAATGCCAGCTTTTGTAACTCTGTTTTCTCATACTGTGATTGGAGGATCCTCTTATGCTCCTATGGTTTTGTCGTATGTATGAAAATGGCCAGATGCCTGACATTCCATCTGGAATGAGGGCGGCTAACAATTTGATTTATCATTCCTTCTTGTCTATTCAAATCTTTTATATCATATAGATGTGGTGCCACAAGGAAATAGCCGAAACTCCTCATTGATCAATCCAAAAAGTGCATGTCACTTTTTAGAGAGAGTTGAAATAAAACGAAGGCTTGCAAATGATACACAGATTGTTAGGTTAGCTACTTGCTTCACCACAATCATTCCAAATGAAGGATAGATCCAAATCCATAACTGCATCTACCATCTACTTCATTGGTCCGACTTCATTTTAAAACATCAAGTGTGTATATATATATATATATATATATATATATATATATATATATATATGTAGAGGCACGAAACTTCACGAATCCGGAGGTGGAGATCTCGAGACCCACTAGAAGAGAAGATGTGATGCCTTGAATAGAACCTGAAAGGGGGAAGACGAAAAGAGCAGTCAAAGACCCTGGCTGTGGGCAGCGCAAGGCTCTCCGATGTGTAAGTCAGTGTAATAACATAACAGTAGGGTAGAGATTTTAGAGAGAGTAATAACTCTGTCAGTAAGGAGTTGTATGTATGTGTACCTTTCAAGGAGACTAATTCCTCCATTTTATATAGTCACAAGGATCCAATATCGTGGATAAGTATTCCCAGAGCGATTGATGCGATTCCCTCAATCGGGGCAACCGTTTCAGTCGATCCCGCTCTTTTAATTTGGGTAACCGCTTAGTCAATGCCTATCCCTCAATTACAGTCGTAACGTTGCCCATTCCCCTTAACGTTCGCTGCCTCATAAACCATTCTGCCACGTCTCTCGGTCGTTACGCCACGTAACTATCGGTGATGATGGGGGATGCCCTTTGCCCGAGATAGGTGACCGAGACCGAGGTGGTACGTCCGATGTTAGATACATCCGAAGTGAGGTAGGACCAAGCTGAGGGAGGTGCGTGAGCAATGCAAGCAAACCCACTGAGCTGCGCGGCAAGGACAAGCTTTCGCCGAACTGTGAAGGACCTTATGGTGCTATAGCCGAGACCGAGAATATTAAGTTCGGTTCCGAAGTGTCACATGTCTCCTTCATTACTGGCGAAGTGGGCCCAATCTTGGTGTTCGAGGAATGCCCCCACACAATTTACATTGTAAAAAGTTATAGCCTTCTTATATTTGGTAGGTAAGAATGATCCACAAGCTATGCAACGCGTGTTTCCTTACATGCATCCAATTAAAATCCATTTAGAAATACACTAAAAATAACATTGTGCCCAATTTCACTTGATTCAAAGTAAGGTAATCAAGATTGATTGTTTTTGCAAGAATCAAAAAACTAGAACACTTGACTGATCTTCCTTGTGTCTCTATGATTGCATGATTAGGAGCGTATAAAAGAGGTCATGGGTTCAAGAATTGGTATGCCCTCTTGAACTAGACTTATCTCCATCGTCAGATTGATTGCATCTAGTTAAAATTATACAATTAAAATAAAGATAAAAAAGAAAATCAAACAATGCATTCTGAATAGGGTCAATTTGACATTCGACATAATTTAATTGGAGTAAAAAATTTCCCCGCAATGAAGAAGGTGAACAATAACATTGGGTGGCAATGGCAGAACTAATTAACAATAGGTGACAGTGCTGTGTAGGAAACTTGCATTGGGAGGGTGGCTATGTAAAATTGTAAAATATTTTGGGCGGAACAATGTAAAAGAAAAATAAAATTTCCTATAATGTAAAGGGCCGTGCTCTGTACTTTATTATATAAACTCTCTCTCTCTCTCTCGTTCTGATGGTATAAAAGTCAATGATATCTGAAATTCTCTCTCGTTCTGATGGTATAAAAGTCAATGATATCTGAAATTCTGAATCTCTAGTATGGGCAGAAAAGAAAGCGGGAAAGAAACAATTAAAGGGTTCAAATTTTACTTTCTTTTGCTCTTGGTACCGATGTATCGCTCTGATCTGTTCAGAGATGGGTGGTTCCAACTTTCTATTTTACTTCAAGCGAAACCATGACAATTAAGTCGGCACATGTTTTTTTTTTTTTTTTTTTTTTTTTTTGATTTTTACCTTTCAAGAGGAAGAAGAAGAAGGAAGAGGAGGAGGAAAAGATGATGTGGAAAGTTGGCATCTATATAGATGGGCGTGGATTGTTTAATACCATGCCGACCAAACTAAATTACACCATTCATTTAGTTAGAGAGTATAGTAGGAGGAGAGCAGTTGTCAGGAGACTCGTCCGCTCTCTGCTTTAATAAAATCAATGCCGAGGTTTTGGTGATAAGTTTTGTGCTATCGGTAGTTTGGGTGTCTCTTTCTCCAACTGAGATGTAAGTGAGAAAATGGGAGAGAAGAAATTCAGTAACATACGTATCGTTCCGCTAAAATGAATGCTGACCCTGACTCTTTTGGCTCTCGGTTGTTGATTCTAGCAACTTTTGGTAAACTGACCCCCTTGCACTTTGAACCAGTAAAAGTTCAGTTTAATTGAAAATCGCCATCTATAGATGGCGGTGATGGTGCCTAGATTAATCACACAAACAGCACACCTTAATTACAGGGAAAACTTCTCCTGTATTCTGTTTATTTGCGGTCCGGTTCTTGGGGGACCACTCAGATGCGTTCCTATCATTGGGATATGGATTAGATTCAGAAAAAAAAATAAAAAAATCAGCGTCATCAGATTATCCCAGCCTTCGGTTTAACCGCCGTTAAAAATTTAATGACATTTTAACCATTGATTGTTTTGAGATTCAATCCAATGGTCAAAGTTGGATTTGCCCTAATCGTAACGTTCCTCACTTCATCTTAGTTTAAGTAAGTCTTTTAAACGTTCTTAACCTAGTTCTCTAACTAGGCTCTGATACCATACAATAAGTATGTCACGACCCGGGCCCGAGATCGGACTAATCGAGGCCTAACCCGGATCGCGATGTCATCATACTTACTCCCGTAAATCTCGAATTAACCGAAGTTAAGACGAAGACTCACAAGGGATCTAACATACATACCTGTCAAATGTACATTTTTGCGGAAATATATATATACATTGACAATAATTGACTTTACATTACAAGTAAAGTTCACATATACAAAAATATAATCCAATGAAGTCCACCACTGCATATTCACAATACAATGCAGGGGACATCTAATTACATTTCAAAATGATATACAAAAGTATCTATCAATGAATTCCCAAAATAATCTCAAAACATTAAAAATCAACGCCCTCCGAACTATGCCCATTCGGCTAAACCTCCTGGAGGTATCGGATGGGCCTCCTCCGCACGCGGCGCGGCCTCTGCAAGACCGGGAAGGGCAACTGGGCCTGTAATGCCATCAATAACACTATGAACACGATGGTTCAACAATATATAAACACATTTATGATAACACATGCTAAACTTGTCCATTATCAATATAACAACTTTAGACAATTACATCTAGGTTAATGCAATATCCTGTACAGTGTAGCCCATTGATACTCAATGGCTAAATTTACAATTACAATAGTGTTACTATCATTCAGTTCAATGTCTTCCCAAAGGAAGCATTATTCAATTCATTTCATGTCATTTCGTTTCATTTTGTGTCTCCCAACGGAAGAAACTTAAGCACAAGGCGGAAGGGCAAACCGTTCATGGCCTGGCTTTATTTCACTTTCGTTTAAGCAATTTAATTAAGCACAAGGCGGAAGGGCGAACCATTCATGGCCGAGGCTTCAATATTGTTTCAGTTTTCCTTACATGGCTTATCAATTCATTGACCTTTCAGTCTATATGTGGGATCTACCAGTGTCTTGATCAGAGATCACTGGCATTACCACGGAGCTCCGGAACACCCCAATCATCTGCTGCAGCAGGATTATTCATTATTCATTGCATTTATTCATTGTTCAGTGGTTCATTGTATGCAGTCATTATAGACTCAAGGGGATTAGATGAATCATTAATTATTCACGGTCCTACTTGTCTCTATCCCAAATTTAGACAATTTCTAGGGTAATTATTAGTTATTAAATGCACGTGTTATTTTCGATGGACATCACATTTACATTTAATATGTGCATTTAGTCCCCAAAAATTTTCCACCCACAATATCAAAATCCACTTTTTGCTTACAATTTCGTGTTTTGGCCAGTATCAGGTTCGCTCGGGCGGATCCAAGTTCGCTCGAGCGGACCCAAACAGAACCTTCATCGCACGAGCGCACATAATGTTCGCTCGTGCGGACACTTTTCGCATCAGAAAGTAACTGGTTCGCTCGAGCGAACTGTCCGGAACTCCATTTCTGGAACTCTGAACATTCACTCCTTCATTCATTCATTTCAACCACCATTTGCAAACACATTTAAGGATCTCCTATCCTCTCCTCATTCATCATTTAATACACAAATAACACTTCTATTCCACCATTAATAGATCATAAAATCCATAGAGCTCAACAAATCCATAAAATCTCCATTTCTAACAATAGGGTTTGAGAACCCCTCTTTATAACTCAAAGAAACTTATAGATTAGCATTGAATCATAAATGAACATTTATACTTGCCTTTAAAGCCTATTAGCAAGAAACCCCTTTGATAGCTTGACTTTAAGATGAGAAATCCCCAAATCCAAACCTTATTTCCATAAAAACACAAGAAACAATCCTATGAGCTAATTGGCTAGAAACCATATCTAACCACTCATTATAACTTGGAAACTCACTAAAATGATCATCTACTTACTTGTAGTTTTAAGGAAAGGAATCCTTGAGCTTTTCTCTCAAGCTCCAAACACTCCAATGGAAGAAATAAGGTGAGGAAGATGATGAAGAAGATGAAGCTCCTTCAAAACTTGCTTGAGACACTCCAATCTCTCTTGATGAAGAAGAATGGGAGAAGGGAAGGGAAAATGGTGCCTAGGGTTCCCTTGCAATGGATTTGAGATGAATGAACCCAAGGGTTTCATTTCAATGCCTTATAAGGGTTATTTTGCAACTAGACCCTCTCTTTCTTTCCTATTCTCCATTTAAGTCAAATGAAAGCTCACTTGAGTCAATACTCGTCGGATGACTTCGAGCCTATTATGAAAGTTAACGTACTCGTCGAGATACACATGTTGGTATCAAGAGTTTCCGTATTCGACAAAATACGTATAAATCCGTATTTACGGAAAAGGCCTTGTTCTCTTAGTTTGAGTCTAAAATCTCATTCAATCCCCTTCATTATCATTTTATTAAGCTTAATTCAATCATTTGAGACTAATCTCATCGAGCTTAGTCATTAGCCATCATTAGCCTCATTAAACGTGAATAATTAGCATTAACTTCAATTAATTAGAGTTAATCTTGATTAACTCGGGGTGGGGTCTTACACAATGCCCGGTGTTCTAGATGCATGCCAGACTGACTGCTCAGCTGGGTTTAGTTGGAACTACCAATCTTTCCATTTCAATTAAATTAACTACTATTCTGGAATAATATCAGTTCTTAGTGAGTTTAGATATTGAAGAGAAATTTTTTTTTGGAGAGAGAGAGAGAGAGAGAGTGAGTGAATGTAGATAAGCGCAGTTAAAGCACTCTCGGTGCTCATGAGACAGGAGCAAATGATATTCACTTTCTAATTTGAGGGGTTTTGACTAATGGAATTGATTTAATAATGACAATAAAATATAGGAAAAAGAAAAAACTAATTTATAGAAAAAAAGGAAATTGATGATATATCATAACCTTAAAAATAGGAAAAAGTCTTTTATAGTGTTTTTTTGTTTTAGTTATGAGTGTCGACTGATTTTGGGGGTAATCGGTAAAGACATAAAATAAAAATAAAAAAACAAAATACATTAGAAAATAAAAAATGTATTTATTCATAGTTTTATAAACATGCTTGAGCTAAGTGCCACTTGAATAAAAGGAGAATCAAATGACAACGAAATATTTTATTTTGTTAATTTAGAAATTTCCATACCCTTCGATTGAAAGGTGCAGGGGCCACATTTTCTTGTTCCAAGCAATTCAAATTACATATTCTACCCCTATTAATTAACATTGGCCAAGGTTTACTTAACTAATGTGATTGACAATGTAATATTGATTATGTGTTGACGATATTGTCAATCTACAATTCATTTTTTTCTATTCCTAATACTCTTTTTTTTAGCTTCTAAATCAATTTTATGGACCCATCTCCATCATCACTTTCAAATAAATAATACCCATTAGGGGGTGTAACGGTTCGATTAACTGTATATTTTGGAAAAACTATTAACTGAACTGTATTTTATGATTTTCAGTTTTTAAAATCCGTAACCGTAATCATATCCTAAAAAAATTATTAAAAAATTGAACCGCGGTTAATCATATTAGATGGTTCGGTTACAATTAATTGTCACTTAAAATATATATAATTTTCTTCAGAATGCAAAATACATGTTCAAAAATCAAAACCAAATATATTAGATAACAAATTACATAATTCCAAAATACTAAAATAGAATTAAAATATTTATATAGGCAAATGAAATAATAAAGTGTTGGGGTATTACGGTTCGATTAACCGTGTGTTTTGGAAAAACGGTTAACCCAATCGTATTTTACGGTTCGTTTCGGTTAATAACCATGAATCAAGATTGAAAACTGAAACCGAACCGTTAAGAGCGGTTTTTTTATTTTAATAACTGTAATTGAAATGGTCAAGCACGGTTATTAATCGTCGGTTTGGTACGGTCAATTAGATGATTTTTCAATTTTTTTTAGACCCCTCATACCCATGCATTTAATCCCCATGCATTTTAGTGGAAACAAAAGGTCGTTTGATTATTTGTAGAGGAGTTGTTTTTGTTCTTTAACCACATGATCAAGCCATCTTTGACGACATCATTTTATTTGTTTTGGATTTGAGCCATTAATACATTTATTATTATTAGTTTCCACTAGCCAATGTTCTATTATTACTTTCACTTCTTGTTGCTCTGGTCCACATCCATTTTTAAAGATGACCACTACAAATGGAGCCTGGATTTCTTTGAAAATGCGCTATAATTAGTATTTTCTTCGTGCTGACTGCAGTGTCATACTATCGCCGCACATTCATCTTGGCTGATGATGAGAGAACAAATTCAGCAGTCAGTCTCTTAGTCTCTCCAAAGCAACCAAACCATTTCCCACAATAGATAAACACAAAATCACTGAACCAAATGCATGCAATTCAATCCTATTGAGTGTTATTGATGGTGGGCCATCGCACTTTTAAGTCTTTTAACTCTAAAAAAAGACAACATATCATAACCTGGATAGGGTCAATTTGCCTGCTTTGTAATGAATTTATGAGCAATCATGGTGAAGGTGGTTTTATTGAAAGAGCAGGAAAGAAATTTGTTTCTTTAAAAAGCGATCACAATTTAATATGGTACTTTTTAAAATGCAAAAAACGTAAGGGAGGAAATGTTGTAGGTGAAAACTCAGGTGCGTCTTCAACTTTGATCAGATCACTTTAAAATACCTCTAATCCATGTGAATGTATCGATTTACGAATCCTAGCAATTTAAAATACGAGCATGAATTGATTCTTATCATGAACTAAAAAGACACAGAGATATCACAAATTCTTTTTTTCTTTTAATTTTCTTGAAAGTTAAAAAGACCCACAATATGCTGACTCCGTCGTTATGCGATGGAAATTGACTTATAATAATCTAAATTGAGAGGATGATGATGTGGTGTCTCGGCTCCTATCAAGGAGTAACTCAATAAGAGGGTAGGATAAATCTATCTATAAGACAAGCTACTGCTGCTGTCGGTTAGAAAAAGGGAACTAGCAACTAAGCAAGAGAGATCGATAAAGAGATGCCTGAATCCTCTACAATTAGAAAAGGCAAGTCAAAAGAAGAGAGAGAGAGAGAGAGAGAGAGAGGTGGGGGGCAACAGCTGTGGTGGGTGTCTCCGGCCCACGCGATGGGACCGCTGATGCCCGCATGTGCAGAGAGCTGTTTCTTTGCCTTTAATACTTTTATTGCCAACTTTGATTTTTTTTTAAATGTTTTTCCGATGCTTCCAACTTTTATTCTTCATTTTTTTTTCAGCCTTCTTTTAACCCATCCCCCTCTCTTTTCCATCGTTCGTTTTCCTCTGTTTTTTTTATTTTTGGTCTTTAATTTCATGTACTAGTACTAGTTTGATGCGTGCAAGAAAATAAAAAAATCCACATCTTCTTGAATTTTTAAAATTTTTATTAACCGTTACCATCGTTTTATTGTGGGTTTGTGCATTCTGGATTCTGACACTTAAACCACCACCAATTAAAAAAAAAAAAAAGCTAACTACCACTACTACAATTACTGTTCATCTAATAGAGGGGGAAGAGAGAGAGGTAGAGGTAGCGGGGCGGGGCGGGGCCTCTTGACGCGTAATGTGTCGGCGGAGATATTGATAAAGATAGAAAACGAGTGGCAGATGAAGCGAGGGATAGGAGTTGGCGGGTGTTGTACTACTCGTACCAGTTAAGGGCATTTATGTGTGTTTGTTTGTTTGTCTTTGTTTTTTTTTTTTTTTTTTTTTGGCATTTCTTTCTGCCCTTTTCATCTTTTTCCCTATTCTTGACTGGGCCTTGGTTTCTTATACACTGCACCGACGATGCAAGCTAGACAATTTTACTGAGAGGAAACAAGTTTATATATTTATTTCTTGTTGTTTCGCCTGTGGTAAGAAGCAAAGAATAATAAGAGGCGAAGATAGGGGGCCGGGGAGTGTCGGTGGTGTTGTTTTTGCCCCAGAGCTTCCTCCATCGCCTCATAAAGCTTGTTCCCCTCCCCTCCCCTACTCTCTCTCTCTCTCTCGATAGGCAGGCAGGCAGGCAGATGTGGGAGCTCCTCTCAGTTCCCTACGTACAGAAGACTGACTGACTGAGTTCCCCTTTTAAGATCGCAACGCCATTTGGGTGGGGGTGACGTGACCAGATCTGGCTGAGGAGGAACCGTGTTTTTTCTTTCTTTATTCTTCTCAAACGAGCGTCTTGTTCTAAAAGATAAAAATGGAGGCGAGTGCTGGTTTAGTTGCAGGCTCTCACAACAGGAACGAGCTCGTTGTCATCCGTCGGGAAGGAGAATCTGGTGTAAGTAATTCCATTTCTGCATTGCTGCTGCTTCTTCTTTTTCTTTTTCTTTTTTTCTTTTTTTTTTTTTTTTAATTTTGGGAGGGAGGGAGGGATCTTTCTGTGCTCTGCTGTTGAGAGAATTCATGGAGATTGGATTTATGATTTATTTATTATCATCCCTTTTTTGGTTGCTGTGGTTGTTATGGTTGTTATGGTTATGGTTGCAGCCGAAGCCATTGCAACAGCTGAGTGGCCAAATCTGCCAGATTTGTGGGGATGATGTCGGGCTAACCGTGGATGGAGAGCTGTTCGTTGCCTGTAATGAGTGTGCATTCCCAGTTTGCAGGACTTGCTATGAGTACGAGCGTAGAGAAGGAAACCAGGTCTGCCCTCAGTGCAAGACCAGGTTCAAACGCCTCAAGGGTAAAGTAATTTATTAATTGTTTTCTCTTTCTCTGTTACTGCTTGCCAGATCTCCAAAAAAAAAAAAAAAAAAATCCTTGTCCTGTTTCTTCAAATCCAAATTTATGTGCTTCCCCCTTCCCTTCTTTTTCTCATAGTTTTGGGTTCTTTCTTTTTGGCAACGTGTTCTGATGAATCGCTTTGAATTTCTCTACCTGGCATTTGTTATAATAAGGGTAGAAGAAGAAGAAGAAGAAGAAGATTTTTTTTTTTTAAATTTCCGTTGTATTTCTTTCTCGTGTAGTTACTGAGAATTGTTGTTGTCGGCAAAGGATTTTCTATCCCCACCCCAACCAACATTTGCTTGCTGCTCTGCTCTGCTCTTTTTCTTTCCTGTCTGTGTCTGTGACTGAAAATGAATGAAATGCTGTTTCCTCCTCCTCTTCTTCTCCAGGGTGTGCCAGAGTTGCAGGCGATGAAGAAGAAGATGGCATCGATGATCTCGAGAATGAATTTAATTTCGTGGGGAGGGACAAGCAGGATATGCAGTTTCTCACTGAGGCTATGCTTCAGGGCCACATGAGCTATGGACGAGGCGGTGGTGATGCCTCCGACGTGCCTCAAGTCTTCCACACAATACCTCAAGTTCCTTTGCTCACCAACGGCCAGATGGTACTTTTTTGATGCCTCAGACTGTTCTGTTGGAAAATAAACAAAAACAAAAAAAAAAAAAAAAACCTGGCTGCTCTTCTTGCTTACATCTGTTTCTGTTTCTCATCGATGTAGTAGTTGTTGATGATGATGATGATGATCTTCTTGATGGCAGGTGGATGACATCCCTCCTGAACAGCATGCTTTGGTACCTTCTTTCATGGGTGGTGGTGGAGGAAAAAGAATTCATCCACTTCCTTTTGCAGATCCGAGTCTTCCAGGTTTTTACACATCTCCCTCAAACCATTAATCTCTTTAGTTTCTTCTGTAGTTACTTATTATAAAGGAATTTACCATTGAGTTTCCCTTTTTTCTTTGAGAGGTCCAGTGATTCGCTCCCAATGTTGATTCTTTCCCATTCTCGTGCAGTGCAACCCAGATCCATGGACCCTTCCAAAGACTTGGCTGCATATGGTTATGGAAGCATTGCTTGGAAGGAGAGGATGGAGAGCTGGAAGCAAAAGCAAGAAAAGTTGCAGGTGATGAGAAGTGAAAATGGTGGCAAGGATTGGGATAATGATGGCGATGGACCAGATCTACCCCTGTAAGCTGTTGAAACCTCTTTAAATTCTAGTTCATGGATGATGTGATGGTATTTGTCCCAACAATGATTTTATGTTGTCCAAGTTGACAACTCACTTGTGCAGTTCTTGATATTTGGGTGGATTGTTTATGTTAATCGCCTTCCATAGCTCAAGCCATCTGCTCTTTTGACGGTTTAATCATTTTAACTGACACACACTCTCTCTCTTCTGAGCCCTTACAAAATGGGGACAACTCTGGAGTGCAATACCTTGATAGATAAAAGTTGAAACAAAGAGGAAACTTGTGGTGACTGAATTTTGTAAGCAAGAGTTGATGGTGGGCCATCTTTGCTAACGATATTTCATTTTATAAATAGTTCCTAATTCTAGTGCATTTTGATAGTATAGTCGTTTTAATTGTCACTTGGTCTCCCCAAGCTCTTGAAATCTTCTTTCAGAATCTAGAATAGTTGATGTGTTCATGACAGTGATAATGGAAATGATGCTTTCCGATATGGTAGTGAATTACTCAACTGATTGGGATGTTCTGATGGATTAGCCATACGAGCTTACATTTTTAGTTGAAAGCATTCTTCAACTAGGATGATGCTCATGGAGTTACTATTTTTGGTATTACTGCTTACAATTGCCTTCAAGTATTCCGATAATTTAATTAATTTAACTGCCTATTGTATCTCTACTTAGTTGCTAGTCATGGGATTCTTATATCAGTCCCTTTTCTTTATCAGAATGGATGAGGCTAGACAGCCCTTATCAAGAAAGACGCCTATTCCATCCAGCCAAATCAACCCATACAGAATGATTATTATAATTCGGCTTGTAGTCCTTGGGTTCTTCTTTCATTATCGAGTAATGCATCCCGTGAATGATGCCTATGCGCTGTGGCTCGTATCTGTCATCTGCGAAATCTGGTTTGCCATTTCATGGATTCTTGATCAGTTCCCAAAGTGGTTACCAATTGACAGGGAGACTTATCTTGATAGGCTGTCCTTAAGGTTTGTTTTTTCCCCGACTTTACTGAAGCTTTTTTGCTTGTTTGTCCAGTTCAATTGAGGAGCCTTCCTAAATCCTAACTATTTGTCCATACAGGTATGAGAAGGAAGGCCAGCCATCTCAACTGTCTCCAGTTGATATATTTGTGAGTACAGTAGATCCTCTAAAGGAGCCACCTCTGGTCACTGCCAACACAGTTCTTTCAATTCTTGCTGTGGACTACCCCGTCGACAAAGTTTCCTGTTATGTTTCTGATGATGGTGCTGCAATGCTGACATTTGAAGCATTATCAGAAACTTCAGAGTTTGCAAGGAAATGGGTCCCTTTCAGTAAGAAGTTCAATATTGAGCCGCGAGCGCCAGAGTGGTATTTTGCTCAAAAGATAGATTATCTAAAGGATAAGGTCTTGCCTTCATTCGTTAAGGAACGTAGGGCAATGAAGGTATTGTAATTGCAGACATTCTTCTGTCCATGACAACTTAATTTACTGTGTTTGTTCTGTGATCTGAAGTGATATTGGTGCAGAGAGAGTATGAGGAATTTAAGGTTCGGATCAATGCTCTGGTTGCGAAGGCTCAGAAGGTTCCAGAAGAAGGATGGACCATGCAAGATGGCACTCTGTGGCCTGGGAATAATGTCCGAGATCATCCTGGGATGATTCAGGTAATAATTTCAAGTCAACCCCGTTTAACTATTAATACTTTATTTTTCTTCCAGCATTTTTTTTATGGCTAATTTTCTGCTACCCTTGGAATTCAGGTCTTTTTAGGCCAAAGTGGTGGGCATGATACAGAAGGCAATGAACTGCCACGCTTGGTATACATCTCTAGGGAGAAGAGACCTGGGTTCAACCACCACAAAAAGGCTGGTGCTATGAATGCTCTGGTAAATGGCCATTTTAATTTTTTTCTGGTCGCAGTAATTTTTTATTATCCAACAAAATAGAAATGCCTTCAAAAGAGATACTGTTGCGATGGTTGGCATGTGTCAGGACATATTTTGGATATGGGTCAGAATAAGTTCAGGTCATTGACTCTAGTGGCAAAATATTGGGCAAAGTATTAAAGATAACTTATGTATTCATTGCTGGCAGTACTTCGATGCATTCCCTATTCATGAGGATAAATTTTTTGTCAATATTTTATCCACATGCCAAAATATGACATTTTACCAGCTTCCTATGAATAAGGACTTGCCATGTGGATATTTTGACATGTTATTTTATTAAAACGGTTTTGGCATATCGCATTTTTTGACACCAATGCCCTACAAAACTACGAGCCTACTGATGTCTAATGTGGGTGCGTGACTTCTCTGTCTTTTTTTTTTAAATTTTTTTCTTTTCTTTTCTTATTTTTTTAATTCCCAACAGGTTAGAGTCTCTGCAGTTCTCACAAATGCACCTTATTTGTTGAACTTGGATTGTGACCACTACATCAACAACAGTAAGGCTCTAAGAGAGTCAATGTGCTTTATGATGGACCCATTGATTGGAAAGAAAGTGTGCTATGTTCAGTTTCCGCAGAGGTTTGATGGGATTGACCGACATGATCGTTATGCCAATCGGAACACTGTGTTCTTTGATGTAAGCATGGATTTTCAAGCTTTTAAGCCAGTTCCCCCCTCTGTTTTTTTCGCTGTTGGTTTCTCTTTTAGAGTATTTACGAGTGACTAACAATAAATCTTCTGCCTGGCACAGATTAATATGAAAGGCTTGGATGGGATCCAAGGACCAATTTATGTTGGTACTGGATGTGTGTTCAGGAGACAGGCACTTTATGGATTTGATGCTCCAAAAACAAAGAAGCCACCAACAAGGACCTGCAACTGCTGGCCAAAGTGGTGCTGCTTTGGGTGCTGTTGTTCTGGGAGGAAGAAGAAGAAGACTGCCAAAACTAAGCAAGAAAAGAAAAAGAAAAGTTCTAGGAGAGGTGAGGCAGGAGCACCTCTTTTTGCTTTGGAGGGTATTGAAGAAGGAATTGAAGGTAACTGGTTTTTCCCCTGGAGTGTTAGAACTGAAATTTTAGATTATCTTTAAAATTTGGAGTTTCATTATATTTTTATGATATATTAGACTCTGAGTTTATGAAAATCCATGACCGTTGTAGTTGTATGTTTACTATTGTGTTCACGTTGTTCACCATTGTATATATGGTTTTACTAGTTTCATAAAACTCTGGGCAATTGTTGTCAATAAAGATGATGCGGTTGGTTCCATTTCTTTTCCTATCTATTCACTTTATATCTTATCTTGAAAACCCCATCTGTGGGTTGTTGTTTGTTTGCTATTCAACCTGCTAACTGGTGATGCACTGTCTGCAGGGATTGATAGTGAGAAATGTGTTCTGATGTCTGAGCAAAAGTTGGAAAAGAAATTTGGGCAGTCTCCTGTGTTTGTTGCATCTACTTTGCTTGAGGATGGTGGTGCACTGAAAAGTGCTAGCCCTGCTTCGTTGCTTAAAGAAGCAATCCATGTCATCAGCTGTGGCTATGAAGATAAGACAGACTGGGGAAAGGAGGTAATTTTACTGGCTGTGTCCCCTTCTCATAAAATGAATGCCCTCACATTCTGTGGGTGTCCTTGACCATGCTTTCCCTTTCTTCTAGGTTGGGTGGATCTATGGCTCCGTTACAGAAGATATTTTGACAGGTTTTAAGATGCATTGCCATGGTTGGCGTTCAATATATTGCATTCCATCAAGGCCAGCATTCAAAGGTTCTGCCCCTATCAATCTTTCGGATCGTCTGCACCAGGTCCTTCGGTGGGCTCTTGGGTCGGTGGAAATTTTCTTGAGCAGGCATTGCCCCCTCTGGTATGGTTATGGTGGTGGTTTGAAATGGTTGGAGCGTCTATCTTACATAAATGCTACAGTATATCCTTGGACATCAATTCCTTTGCTTGCTTACTGTACATTACCGGCTGTTTGCCTGCTCACTGGAAAATTTATCACTCCAGAGGTAATGAAGATTGAAAAATAATTTTAAAATTGAAAACCTAACTGCTTGATATTCATTGATCTCGGAGCTTTGCTGATTCATCTGTTTCTGTTTGTCTGCAGCTTAGCAATGTTGCTAGTTTATGGTTTCTGTCACTTTTTATCTGTATTTTTGCCACTAGTATTTTGGAAATGAGGTGGAGCGGTGTTGGCATTGATGATTGGTGGAGAAATGAGCAATTTTGGGTCATCGGAGGTGTTTCTGCACATCTATTTGCAGTCTTTCAGGGCCTCTTGAAGGTTCTTGCTGGTGTTGATACCGATTTCACAGTGACATCAAAAGCTGGTGATGATGAAGAATTTTCAGAGCTGTATGCATTTAAGTGGACCACGTTACTTATCCCTCCGACAACCCTGTTGGTAATAAATCTAATTGGTGTAGTGGCCGGTATTTCAAATGCGATCAATAATGGTTATGAATCCTGGGGACCTTTGTTTGGTAAGCTCTTCTTTGCCTTTTGGGTGATTGTCCATCTCTATCCCTTCCTCAAAGGTATGCTGGGCCGGCAAAACAGGACTCCAACAATCATTATAGTGTGGTCTATTCTCCTTGCTTCGATTTTCTCCCTTTTGTGGGTTCGCATCGATCCTTTCTTGGCCAAATCAGATGGACCATTGCTGGAGGAATGTGGGTTAGACTGTAATTAAAGTATTTAGAGGCACCGATGGGGCTACATTCAGATGTATTCCGTGGAGTTCATTCTGACATTTCTGTCTGGACAGAGGACAAAATCACCGGTGGGTTCTACGTTGCTGTGCTGGGGTCTTGTAATTTGTAGATAAAATACACAGGTTGTGTTGCATTTTTGTTGATGGGTGAGTCCACCTCACTGCTTCAGGTGATGGAATAGGGAGGTTGAACTCTCCATTGTAGTCCATTTGTGGGAGGCAGTGGCAGCAGTGCTAAATTCTTTATTAGTTTTCGTGAAATTGGAGAGAGTCAGCAATATTTTCATGTATCATTCATCTCTTCATTGATTTCTTTACAAATAAGGCAGGATATGCCTGCTGCTTCAGAATACAAGTAAAATTAAGAAACTGTTGGATGAGTTGGGGTGTCCACCGTCATTTCAGAAGGTGTGTTTGTTCCTGCAATACGGGGTGATGTTTCGACCGGTGGCAGGTAAGAAGACGAGGTGTTTTATTGGATAGAGAGAGGAGGGGTATCTTTTGGAGCTGGGTGATTGGATTCTGAGCAAAACGTTAAGTGTGTGCTCGAACTTTAGAATGTGCCTGTAATAAGATGGTTAATCTCTTATTACTATCATAATATTTTTCTATAAAAAACTGTATGCATATATGTATTGAGTGGTATCTTTTGCATATTTTTTTTTTTAATCATTTGAGGTTCCAGGTCAGACTCATCATAAGTGAATTCAATAAGGATATTTTCATTCTTTTGTGTTGCATCTGTAACTCTGTGCTCTCAATAGTAAATCCTTTTTCTATTCGGTGGTGGTAGTAAATTTAATAATAAATAGCAGCAGTAGGCTTTTCTAGGGATGATTAGGTTCACGGGTCTCTCTCACCCACGCATGCACACCCAACGCCATCTGCTTGTTCTTCACTTTCACATATTGTCCTCAACAAATGAACTAGTGATTAGATAGATACTCAATGACTGAATAACGTGATGCAAGGTGGAAAGCATTTTAATTTTTTGGTTCTGCTTCTTATTATGGTAGGTGGGGTTCTCCATTCCCCATTGTTTCATGTGAAGTTGCACGTATTGGTACTGCGTCAGTATTAAGAGCAATACAAAGAGTAGAGTGCCAGTGGGGTGCTCTACGTGGAATAACCGTCGACGCCCTACGGCCCCTACCTGTTATTTTGTTAAAGGGAGAGGGTTTGTTTCTGGAACTGAGTTGAGTAAAAACTAGTCTCTTCTCGTTGCGCCTGTCACAGTGCTCTGTAGAACATTTGTGTGGAGAGAAATTATAAAATCATTGGTTTTAGATCTTACACCAACCGACACTTTTTTTTGGCCATGTCAGCCTCCTTTTGTTCTAATTGGCATATGAGAAACTCCAACAGTTATTTCATATCTTATATGGATTTGAAGTATGAGTTGGCATACCATTAAGTGAGCTGTCTTTTCTTTCTTTTTAAATAAAATAATGGTAATGGTAAGTGAATGTTGGTACATATATAATAAAGCAAATAAGGGTTAAATAAAATAATAATAATTTGATGTCTCTTTTGGAGTTGTCAAGTGAGATGCCAAATTTACATATCTTTATTTATTTATTTATTTATTTTTGCCACATAAGCCTTTATTTTGTAAAAGGTATATCTAAATTTGAACTGGCTCTTGGAGAATGCTCTTAGACGTTATTATTATGCTGAGGTCAATATATATATATATATTTTTTTTGTGTGTGTGACAATGGCATTAATGGATTGGGTGGGTTGATTGTTATTGGTGTGATGAAAGTTTAGTGGTATTTGTATTTGTATGGTGCGCACAGATGCTGCAGAATCATCGTGGAAGGCAAGAGAACACATGATATGAGATGATATGATATGATATGCTATGCTATTGATGATTATATTGTGGTGCTTATTACTATTTTAAGTAGTAAGGGTTGCCAGCTGGCCAGCCTTTCTGTCTGGCTTTTGGTTGCCGTCTCTCTCGGACAACTGTCACCGAGTTGAGTTGGTGGACAGCCTGGCACCCACCCATGTGGATGTGGTGCGTGCGACACATGTGACATGCCTGCTTGCTTCCACAAAAGCCTGAGCTTCAAGTCGACCTCTCCGCCCAAGTTGGAACTGAACCATTCGCGTGCAAGTGAATCCCTACCGACCATTTCTGAGTAGAGTCTTCATATCTTTTAAATACCCTTTTCGACTGATGCATAAACGTTGCATCTAAGTGTGTCGCCAATCCAGTCTGTTGATGTGGTGGACTGGATGGTGAATAAGGCTATAGACTAAAAAGTTAAAAAAAAAAAAAAAAAAATTCTTGATGGTCCAGATGGTCTGCTTTCAGATATATGACTGGCTGGCCAAAATTACTGGAGTGGAATGACCCCAACCCCCCTTTTGCCCCCACTAGTTCCTTCCACCCCTGCCCTCACAAAAGTGTACATGCCCTTTCCGTCCTGCCTCACAGGAGCATCTCCCTAATTATCTATTTGAGCCTTTTCTAGTTGGGGGCTACCTTTGATCATCCAATTTGTTCGTAAGGCCAGGCTCCTTTGATCATTCAATTTCAAAATATTCTAGATGTGAAAAATCGAGATTTGAATATTTCAAGAAGGCATATAAAAGGTTTTTTTAGCCATTCAGAATTGATGATCATAACCATTTAATGACTAATTTTTTATAGTCATTTGGAATCTCCTCTTTCTTTTAACAATCCATCCATAAAGGTAGTTGAAGTGGGCCCCACTATTGTCATTTGGATTGGACTTAATTATTTTTCTTAAATAATTTCTTAAAGAAAATTCTTGAAAAATGATATAAGAAGATGGAGGAGAGGGAGGTGGGCTGCCAAGCAAGGACAAGGAGAGGGAGAGGGAAGAAAGGGAGGGGTGTTTTCGTCTTCTTTCAGAGGTGTCCATGAAGGATCCCATGGACGGTTGTGCAAGGAGCCAACTCCAAATGTGCATACAGCAGCTCGCAAGTTTTCTCCTCACCTATTCCTAAATCTTTTCATTGCCATATCTCCATGCCTATTGTTGTGCATCTAAGTGGGCCTCATTTAAAACACGTCAATACGTGCCAACCCAGCAAAGTTGAAACACGTCAAGTGGTTTTCAAACGTTATTTGCGTGGAGCCCGCCCCAGACATTTTGGCTTCCCCGCTCTCACAGTCAAATCCCGCCATCGAAAAGAGCCCTGGAGGCTGGAACCCTCTCTGAAAATCGCCCACTTCGCTGGCTCCTCTGTCTCTCTCTCTCCATTTTGCCCAGCCTGAAACCCATTTTCCATCCCAACCCCCTCTCTCCATCCCTTCCATCCAAAGTGCTCTCTCCGCCATCACCGGAACTCCGTGCGTGGCCAGAAACCGACCCGACCCCAGGCTCTCTCCCGCGATCTCCCGCGACCGCCGATCGTCCCACAGGTTTCGTCTCTCTTCCGCGACTGCGACCGTCGATCGTCCTCAGGCTTCGTCTCTCTCCCTCGACCCTCCCGCACCGCTCTCTCTCTCCCGCGACCGCCGCTTTTCATTTTTTTTTCGTTAAAGGCACTGCAACTAGTAGAAATGGAATGTGAGTTTTTTTTTTTTTTTTTTTTTTTTAATTTCTTATATGTGCAAGGTCTGGGTTTTGTTAGATTTGACAGATTCAGTTTGAGATTTTATGGCTTGTGGTAGGGATTTGAGGGTTGGGGGTAGGGATTTTAAGGTTTTGGGTTTTTTTACCCTTGAATCCCTATCAAGATGGAAATGAAACGGTTGTTTTGGTTTGGAAAGAGAGAATGCCTCTCCTCCCATCTCTTGTTCTCTCCCCCTCCCTCCCTCTGCATTTTTTTTTTCTCAGTAATGCACTGTCTCTGCTTCTAGCCATTCAATGTAAGTCCATGCAATGGACATGGAAGGTCCAGATAGAAGCCCGCACTGCACCTCTGCACAATCTTTCCATCTGAGCTTAGACGATACTTGCCCATCTGCACAATCTTTCCATCTGCATTTTTACAACTTGCCCATCTGAGCTTAGACGACACTCTGCACAATCTTTCCATCAGCTTTTTTTGTTTTTTGCTCTGTTTTCTTTCTCTGTCCGCTTTCTTTCCGGAGTCTGAGTTTGAGATGGGGTTCTAGGATGGATTGTGTTTACAGAAATATGTGGGTTCCAGCAGGTTTAGGAGGGTGCAGGAAGGAGAAAAAAAAAATGCATTGAGGTGATTGAAGTTCTTTTAATTAATACTAGTTTTCCCTGACATGTTGAAAGTAAGCTTTGGTCATTGCCCAACCTTAGATTTCATGCCTACTTAAATCTCTGTTTTCCCTTCACTTGTTGGTGGGCAATTTTAATATTGTTTCGTGATTTATATGCGTTGAAGAACCTATATCCAAGCTGCCTGTGGATGTGTGTAGGAGCTTCAACATAGGGTATTGATCCATACTCGTTACATTCCTCAATCTTGTACATTTTGCATTATGGAACAGAGTTTTAATGACGCCTTTGAGTGATTGAGTCAGTTGCCTGATCTGACTTATGTTTGTATTTGTATTTGGGAGAGAATTCTATTTGTGGATGCTTTACCGTCAGAATTTACAGATGAACTAATTATCTAGTTGTGCAGTGGGTTAGATCCATTCTATTGTTGTCTTCTCATGATTTGATGTCGTTTGTGGTTGCTGATGTTAAAACCTTTCACACCCTTGTGGCTTACATGTTGATGCTCATCCAAGGGTCTGACGTTTGTATGCGTGGGGGCTGTTGTTTGTTGAGATTTATATCAGTGCCCGTGCCCTTGGGGCTTTTGGTAGTGCCAGCACAGGCTTATATTATATGTTTCACCTTCACAACTCCAATGTGAATTCAGGTTGAATTGTAAGTCGGGATCGATGTGAGTTTGATCGATTTGAGATATTTTAAAATGTCATATGAACATGGGGGTAACATGAGCCAATTGGCTTAAATTGGTCCTGGGTCATGGTTACTAGAATTCAGATACTTGGCCATGATGGGTTGAAGTCAGGTTTGGTAAAAGTTCAGGTTGGCCCTTCTGGATCTGGGTAGGGTTGCAAAACCCATCTTGATCCACTTGAGGTGTACCTATACTATGGTCTTATTTTATGTGGGGAATATAGTAGTGGCCGCTCTTACTTTGTCAAAATTTGTCATTTGAATCCCCTAAATTCTCTCTCTCTCTTCCCTTTGAGATTTCAAGAATGACCGGAAGTAAAGTGGCTAGTAAGTGAAATAAGGAATGTTAGGTGCAGAAAACCACAACCTAGATCTACATTTGTTAAAACTGAAACTTAAAACACAAACTGAGACTTGACTTCTCATTTTCCTTGGCAGTGCTAGTAAGTGATGGATCCCCCTCCCGATGAGCCGTTTCTCCCAAAGAAGCTCCTCCCCCTAATGGAGGACCCAACAATTGCCTCATGTCATGGTGAGAATTCTCTTATTTTACTTTTCTGCTTTTGCAGAAATATGATGCCCATACTTGACACTGTATGTGGGGGATGTGTATGTGTCATACATGTGAATCTGACATAATTTGTGCTCTTTTCTTATTTTTTAATCTTGACAGTTTATGGTTCCTCTGCTGCTGTGGTCTATTTACAAGATGCTGCCCACCTCTATTTGAGCCGGGACCTCCACCACCATGACTAATCTAGCACTTATTTTCTTCCTCTCCTTTTCAGTTTTTTGGGAGGAAATTTACTTGAGTGCTTATATGTGTTCTTTGGGTTCATAATGTGGAGAGGGATGCTGTTAAGAAAAGATTTTTTTTTGATACATTATGTCAAACTTTTGGATCATAATTGCCAGTTTTTTTTCTCCAAATTAACTATGCAATTGAATTGATTCATTGCTTTGGTTTGTGTTGGAATTGAGTGAATTGAGTTGAAAAACTCCCTTCTTATATTTTCCAAAGTTTACATGTTGCTTCTGGGATTTGATCCTTGACTTTGCTTGCTTGTTTGGAGCATGCATGACTTGAGTTGGCAACATGGTCATTGATGAGGTTTGAGTACATGACATAGAATAATGGATTAAAGATTTGAGGCGTCTCTGTGAGCTAAGGGCATCCACTTTCTTTCTGTTGATTTTGAAGCATCCACTTTCTTTCTGTTGATTTTGAACCGCATTGGTATTTTGATCTTGACAATAGGTTAGGGTTGAAGCATCATCTTGGCCATCCAATGTGCTAAAATCTCCAAACACATTTAGGAGGAGTGATTTTTGAATTGAAGGAGTTGAGTTGTGAATTTAGTGAATCCTTGGTATGGATTGAGTTGTGAACTTAGTTTAACGGCTAGAATATTCTATTCACAAAATTGTGCTTGTGTTGTTAATGGGCCATTGTTTATGCAGGGTGCATTCAGAGATAGCAGAACTTCATATAAGGATATTGAGGAATTGATAGGTTTGGCTGTGCTATGGTGAGGTTAAAATTGCCTTGCATTCCTGATGATGTGTTCGGATTCAAGAAATGTGTTCGGGTTCTGCTAGGGCCAAACAGTGGCTTCTGGATGCTGGGGCAAAACCCATCATTGTCAGGTTTCTGGCCGAGTTTATATCAGCTACCCGTTGATAGTAATACAGTTTTTATCGAATGGGTTTTTGAAGGTGCAGAGTTTCTGTTATTTGAATGTTGGATTAAATGGTACATAACACAGGCTACATCTCCAAACTTGTTCATGGTGATTTTTAACATTTACCAAACCATTCAAAACGTCACCAACTGTGGAATGTTTGCCATTTTCCAATCAGCGAAGAATTTCCAAAAGAAAGAAACACATTAAATGAGAAAAAAAAAAAAAAAAAAAAAAAAAAGAACTAGCTCATTCAAACATCAACAAAATTGAATAGATCTGTAGCATTCAACTTTTAAGCAAATTCAGTGACTGTACATATAATTTAGGCAGGAATTATACAATGTTGCCCTGTTTATATGTAATCAATCTCCTTTTACCTGTAAGATGGCAGATCTTTACACTGGGAAAGTTGGACCTGGAAAGTTATTCCAACTTTATCAAAGTTCATATGTTCTGCTATTCATTATGAATTAAACGTCCAAATGGGCTAGCTAGCCCATCAACTCTTCTCAATGTTCCTGAATACCATGTTTGATCAATAAGTTAAGAACACGCTAGCGAGACAACCCAATGGCATGGGCTACTTATCTCACACAGCTGCCCAGGATGTAGGTTGCCTCACAGACTCTGTACCACTCACCCATCTAGCAGAGAGAGTGAGAGGAGATTTTCCTAATGAAACACCTAGAAGCATCCAATTTGGGATATAAAAAAAAGGACATAGCATATCAGGCCAACATTTGATTTTTTTTTCATTAAAACTGCACTAGAACTTCTTAAGTACAAACAAGCTAAGTACAAATGACAAAATCAAACTGATCAGTCATATTCCAAATGATCCAAACCATATAATTTTGTTCTTTCTCATATAAAGCATCCCTGCCCAACAAGCAAAATAAAACAAAATGCTCTTATGCCTCCCACAAGAGAACAATGCCTACATCAACTCAAAGAAATAGGCACGCCCATTTTGTCCACACCACATGTACGCTGCAAAGAGGAGGAGAATCGCAATAAAATATGCACGGCCATTTTTGCATCTACTTCCCTTATTGTGAGTCTCTATGCTTTCACTCAGACGTCTTACTCTTGGGCGCAGCTCTTCAATATGGGTCTTTCATTTCTTCCATTCTCACTGCAATTTGAACTAACTGTTTGTCTCTGGTATGCCTTTGTTATTAACAGAAGCTGGAAACACTTCAAGTTGAGGACCAAGTTGAAAAGCCTTTTCAACGGAAACAAAAAAAAATTGTTGGGTCATGGAGTAAAAAATTGGCCACCCTCTTCATCATCATCAAACTAAAAAGAGGATTATATATTTCCCTCCACAAACACAAAAAAAAAAAAAAAAAAAAGTAAAAAGAAGAGAAAGAAAAAGTGACCAACTCAATCCTTGCAAGAAAGAACCAGATTCTAAATTCAATGGAGGGACAAGAGTAGAAAGAAATGGAGGGTTGAGGAATTAACTCATCCCGCCTTCCTCTCCATTTACAAGAAATAGCTTGTGAGAGTGTTGGAAGCTTGGAGATTGGCTAAAGTACTGATTCTCCCTACAAATTTCAACTGCTTTGCAGTTTTATTATCTCATCTTTTTAAAGTAGGTACAGTTAGTATCTTTGATTCATGGAGAAATTTCAGCCGTGGAATATTTCCTTTACCAAAACAAGAAACTGTGGAATAGTTTCTATCACAAAACAGAGGACTCCCCACTTGGTTTTTTTTTTTATCACAAATCACCCAAGAAGCAGCATCGTCATCATTAACATATACATCTCCAGAAAAAATCCTCAAAACCCATTTCCAAAGACCAACAGAACGATCTCTCAGTACAATTTTGACAAAACCCAGAACCCAAAATCAACAGAAGAATATGAAATCTGAAAAAAAAAAAAAAGTATCATAAAGACGGCCAATCTGAAAAGGGCAAAAAAAATTCTGAAAAAGGAGAAACAACCCAGATGTTTTCATGAGCATAACAAGCATCGTCATCATCAACATATACCATCTCCAGAAAAAATCCTCAAAACCCATTTCCAAAGATCAAAAGAACGATCTCTCAGTACAATTTTAACAAAACCGAAAACCCAAAAAAGCCCTAGCCGGACTGTAACATAGAAAATGGGTTTGGATGGGGGCCTGTTGGAAATCAAAAGCCATCCAAACCCTCCCTTTAACCCATCTCCAACTCAAACTTCAGATCAATCACTTAAAATAGATTAAAAACCAAAAAACCCAAAATACCATTTCTATTGGTTGCAAAGGGCAAAAACTGAAAAGCAGAGAGAGGGCCTTGGCGGGAGAGAGACGAGGATGATTGAATTTTGCAATCGCAGGATAGAGACGACGATTGGGATCGATCGTCTTTGGTCGCGGGAGAGAAGGTGCCAGTCGAAGGATGAAGACAGCTTCGTCGCCCAAGTCGATCGCAAGATGCAGAGAGGAGGAGAGTTAGGGCTAAAGCTGTAATTGGAGAGAGCCAGTGATGGGGGAAGGGCAAAGTCGCCTGAGGAGAGGAGCGTCTCTCTCGAGAAGATCGATCGCGCGAGAATGACGATCGTGCCTGCAGAATGGAGAGAGAGAGAGAGAGAGGAGAGAGCACCAGCGATGGAAATGGAGAGAGAGAGCCAGGGCCAGATCGTTCTTGAATTTTTATTTTGGCCACAGACGGAGAGCGGGAAATGAAAAGCCTTTGGGCGGGCTCCACGCATGAGGCACTTGAAGCACTTAACATCAGTGCATCCAGCGGTGGCCTTGGCACGTGGTGAGCGGACGCTCTCCTCAGCGTTAGCTGAGGAGAGGAGCTCCCATATATATATATATATATATGGAAAATGCTCCTATGAGAGACATTCTCACCAACTTTATGAGAGATGGGTGGGGGCCCTTACTTCCATATCCACTCTCACCAACTTAAATGCAAGGACCCCCAACTTAAATATGAGGGCCCCCACCTATCTCTCATAAAATTAGTGAGAGTGTCTCTCATAGGAGCACTTCCCTATATATATATATATATATATATATATATATATATATATAGATATAGACACACACACACATCCAACCTTCTATCTACCATTGGATTAAAATCTTAAAAAGTAAAGTTCTATAAACCTATTAGACTTGAGGGCGAGTAGATCAAGGGTTAGATGATGGAACTCCCTGCGTCTCATTGAGATCCATCTCCCACCTGTTCTACTATTGTTATTTCACACCTTTTATATGAACAGAAGGGAGTGTGGGAAGGAACACCACGGAATTCAGTGCACACCATCATTGGCAGAAACCAATTGATTCACATGACCTGCTCTGCATCTTCTTGACAACTAATGATCCTCAGTAAACGGGATTTGCTTGCAGGCTTCCAAGACCAACTCCCACCAGGCCAGAATAAAAGGTTTGTATGGGTAAAGTTGTCAAACCCGATTTGAATGTATCATGGACAATATCCCCCAAGATCTGACACAAATGTTGCTCATACAATTTTTCTTTAACAGCACAAATAATTTTACATAAAACAATGGACAGAGTGAGGGAGGGAGAGTAGGACCAGCTTTAACTGCAACTTCTACAGTTGTTCTTCCGCGAGTATCAGCCACATGACTGATGAACAGTGGACAGCAATCCTCGATCAGAAAGCATCCCAAGTCTCTACAAAAAAGTAGAAGGAAACAGGAAGCATTTCTTTCACTAATGATCTTCACTTTGAAGCGCATAAGTCCCACTTACTTTTGATGAGTAGACTAGATTTGCATCCGGCAGCTATTAAGATGCTTGATTTGCTAAAGAGGCAGAACTACTTTTGTCATTCCCCATCTGTCGAGCAACAAGCATGATTGTAACCCTCAACAACAGCCTTTTTTTTTTTTTTTGAAACAAGGACATAGTTGATTCTCTAGACATTTGTTGTATATAAAAGAAAAACATTAAGATCATACTTGCACTGCTGTATTTTGCTTTTGCCTTGTGAAATTTAAGGGTGAAACACTTGTCATGTTAGTCAACTCATGGATTCATAATTGCCAATCATACTCTGCTCCCCAGCAACTGGTTTCTCAGGATTCTCACAATTTCTTCTGTAATTTCATTATTTTGTGCTAGATAATGTTGGGCTTCCACCTTATCTTTGAAAACCTGCCCATCTATGAGGTAACCATTTCCTTTCTTCAAGATAACTCCATGATTAGAAGCAATCTCCAAAACCTCAGCTTCACGGCAAATGCCCTTCCCAAATCCTATCTCTAGTTCGGCCTTCTTCATTGCAGTTGCAGGTGCCAGTTTGTTTTTCATAACTTGCACTGAGACACTGAGACCTGTAACCTGGAAAAACTATGTCAAAAGAGTAGGGCTTTCATTTTGACGACCCAATAGACAACTGCCAAGTTATGGCTACACATGCAAGGTGCCATGTATGCAAAATGTAGGCCGAGTATCACGACCACACATGTAAGGAAAAGGGATGTAAGTCCACCTTCAATATACACGTGCAGATCATCAGATGTGTGATCCTCCTGAATTTTAGGTGACTTACACTCGGTTTAACATGGTCCTAGCCTCCTAGGGATGGCAACCGGTTGGGTTAAACGGATACTACGGGCACGTTTGATAGTGGTTTTGTTGAGTTTGGGATAGGGATGGTTTTAAAGATTTTGAACCATGATAGGTTCAAGCCTTAATGCCTCCACCCACCACACCACGTTTATAACTATTTTATATATTTCTTATTAGGTTATGATATACAAATCCTGTGTAGCACAATTATTAGTGGACATTTCGAAGTGGGAGACTTGTGAGGTTGCAGGTTTGAGTCCTCTTATGTGCAAGAATATATTTAGTGATAACCTTAGTCAAACCCGACTTGATCTGTACCCATCACAGGGAGAGTTTGGCATCACAAACCATAAAGTCATCATGGGTAGGGAGTAGTAGGTGTGTGAGTAGGTTTGGGTTCAGCCCGACCCATACCAATCTCAACCCATTGCCATGCCCAAAATGTTGCAAAGCTTGGATGTGGCACAGATGTTTGATATACATCTGGTTACATCTAGTAAGAACTTCAAGAATATATAAAATAATCACAATCCAATTACACGCTCCAACACTATAAAAATGAAAGCAACACGAAGCAAGATGGGTTGGGCCAATTTTGTAGTTTGAGTTCATCAACTTCGATGAATAAATTTGATTTTCCAGTTCAATAAAGTTTGATTTAGTTCTAAAAAGTTTACAGGTCCCATTCAACAAAGCTATAGGTACATCATCATTGTATTCTACTAATACGTGCCAAATCCTACATGACCTTGTTTTATATATAATATTGAAGTAATGATCTAAAAAATTACTCATAGAATTGGTAATAACTTTAATAAAAAATCCCTCCTAGAGAAAGGAAATTTAGAATAGGGTACATGGGAAAGAATAATGTACACACTAAGGACCCATTTGTTTGCAGTGAACTGAATACATAGGAATTCACAAAAGGATTACTAAAGAGGCGAGGGTTGAAAAATATAACATAGAAATTTAGATGAGACCTTAAAGTTTCCTAGGATTTGAATTACTAGGGTGATGGCTGGGTAATTAATTTCCCACCTCCCCTTCATTCATTTTCCATTTAAGGGGGGATTGTTTGATGGTCATTTTTTAATATTCACCTTTGTTTCTTCATTTTTAACTACTTTTAGAAACATAAGTACTAGAATCCTAGGAATTCAATTACATGAAAAACAAATGGCCCAAAAAGCATTTAGATACGAATAAAGAAGAATTATAGGAGTTCCAAGCGAAATCAAACTAGTTTAACAATCCGCAAACAAGGCCTAATTGATATTGAATTACAGAGAAAAATCAAATTGTGAAATATTTCAAAGAACTATCTTGCAGCGAACCTGGTTACTGTGAATTAGGTAAAACTTATGGTCTACTATAGTGGCTTAACTATTGAAGCCTTAGTACATCATGGTCCTAAATGGCAACAGAGCCAACAGGAGGCACATCATCCGCCCATTAGGCCAAACCCATAGTGGGCCAGCACACTAGGCCAAGCCCGATCGAATGTTCCATGGGGCCAAAGCCCATCACCAACTGGCCCATTGAACCAAGCCCATAACTAGTCAGCACACTAGGCCAAGCCCGATCGACTGTTACATTGGGCCGAAGGCCAATGCCATAGCTGTTCAGCACATTGGGCACAACTACAGTAACCTTCTTAGCTTAGCAACTTTTCAAGCAGATTCTACATACTCATTTTGAAAACTCCAAGAAGATTTCCTAGATTTACGTACTCGGAAACTCCAAGAAGATTTCCTATATCTAGCAAGAAATTTGATGGGCATGCAAACTTTAAGAGAGGAAACAAGATCCTGCTAGGGAAAAAGGGACTGGCATGTAGACATGTAATGGAAAGGAAAAGAAATCCTATCTAGGATCACTAGTGGGCAGGATTGTCATCCCAAACCTTTAGAGCATGTTTGGCAACAAGTGAGGAATCCACAGATGTGAGGATTCCTTACTACCCTTGGAACAACGATTCCCTGCTCAGGATTTGTATAACTGAAGATTTCACATCAATATTGGTGCATATCGATGCATATATCTGAGAAAAAATGATTTAAGCGCAAATCCACAAAAGTGAGGATTTCCAAATCCTACAGGGGGAGGTCAGATTTGAAAATCCACTCAAATGGGGATTTCCATAGGTCCAAGTTTTCGGGGATTTACAACTGCCAAATGTGAATTTTCATGACTTTGTGGAAAGCAGAAATCTTTTCCTAGAGGATTTGGTTGCCAAACGTGACCTTTATAATTTCCATTGGAATCTCTCTTTTATACTTTCCATGAAAAATCGCTCTTTGCTTCTCACTCATTCGACGAAATTGAGCGAGTGTTTTCCCTTGTTTGAAGACCCTTTCAGTTCCCAATGGTAATGAGTAATGACTCCAAAGGTTAGACATCTATAATAAATGTGGGAAGATGATGCAAGATGGGATAGAAGTGCTCAAGGATGAGATTAAGTGCTCAAGGATGAAGTTAGGACTTCAAAAGACTCATAAAGGAAGAATTCAACCCACAAAGGGAAAATCTTATTAATCTTCAACTCTCCCGCCAATGTTGAAAACGAACCCTAGAATTCAAGACTCTTACCATAACTAGGGAACTAATCAAAGACTGCTTAAATTAGAAAGCAAGTCCTAATTACAACTCAATAGGGAAATAACATAAGAAAAAGATCATAGAATTTGGGCCCCACATGTGGCCCAAGGGTCAGACTGCAACGGCTCATAGGCTTTGCATCATTCCCCCTGGATTGCAAAAAAGCTTGAGTTCAAACTCAAGTTCTATTAGCATCGACCTTGTAGACATGGTGTACTTAAAGTGATTCTTTTGTAGCACTGCCCTCGAACCTTTCTTTGGTGGGTCTAAAGCATAACTTCTAGAGGAGACAGTTATAAACTTTTTTCTTAGTTGCACTCTTACTTTGATGAACTGCAATTCTCATTAAAATTTTGATAAATAAAAATATATGAATAGATGAAAATAGAATTAATACAAACATTTATTGATGTTAATCAATAGTTTCCCTGTTTTTTCAATTCATTTCTACAGTCCAACAAGATATGCGAAATACATTCATACAGTCCAGTCCAACAAGATATGCGAAATACATTCATACTGCCAATATATTGCACGACGCATGCACTTTGTGTGTGCGTGAGCACCTGGTTGTGGGGCCCCACCAGGGGCTGTGACTAGGGGATCTCAAGATCTAGGTGGGACTTATCTACCTACCTGTCAGGTTTGGGCCCCATTCGATCATTTTCATCCAGGCCGCCCAAGTTTAATGGTGTACAGTCCATTTGCATGGGTGCAAAAGTAGGGGGACGTGTGTACTATATGATACAGTGGACCTCGGGCCACGTCTAGGACCCAAGTAGATTTAGGATTTTTAAATTATCTAATTATAGTTACTAGTTTCTAATTTTATTTAAAGAATTGTAATTAGATTTAGGTTTCCAATTTCATTAGGATTATTTTTTTTATTCCCTAAATTAGGTTATTAGGTTTTCTTAGCCACCAAGTTTTATTTTCTTATTTCTATGCTTTGTAAGAGATTAAATTCTCAGAGTTGATTAATTGAATTTGGGTTTTCCCATTGAGGTGTGTCCTTGTTATCATCTTTGCGGAGACTTTTGAAGTGCCTTCGGACACGCACTTTGGCATTTCCATGCAAGCCCTAACCCTAGGGCCTACATCAGTTGGTATCAGGGCCGAACGATCCCTCAATCGTGGGCATGATTACCCATTATCGAAATCCATAGCAGCCCCACTGTTCCGAACCTTTTCTAAAATCCCCCTCACGCGCCCGCCCCCCCCCCCCCCCCCCGCAATCCAACCCAATCCAAAAAAAAATTTTGTCAGCCCCTCACCCCATCCAAAACCCCAAAAAAATCACCGTCGCCGAACCCTCCCCACCGGATCCCCAACATCCAAATCTCCACCCACCCACTAGAAAACCCCAACACCCAAATCTCCACCCACCAAATCCCGAACCCAGAGGAGAAGAAAAACCGAGAAAGAGAGAAGGGAGATCGAGAGGAGACTGAGCTCGAAAAATACCTAGCACTTGCACCATCGTCGCGCCACCACGGGTCTCCATAGCTCTCCTACCGCCATCATCAACATCATCGCCAATCACCAACGTCATCATCTATCACACCATTGCAACCGTTGCTAAACCGCTGTCGCATGCCACCACGTCCACGTCTCCATAACTCTCCTACCGCCATCAACATCATCGCCGATCACCATTGTCATCATCTATCACACCATTGCAGCCGTTGCTAAACCATCGCCGCAAGTCGTCGCATGCCAACGCCGCCATCGTCGTAGTCGCACGTTGCTCCCCCACTATTTGGCAAGCAGGCACAAACAAAGGGAAAGCAACCAAGGGCCTGCTTTCTCCTCTTCATTGAGAACAAGAACGGAAAAGGGGTTTAACCCTTTCTTCTCTTTCAGCACGAAAACCAAGGCTGGAACGAAAGTGCCTTACACATGCTCTCCTCAGTTGTGAAGTGTTGGACCTGGTTAGTGAACATACGTTTGGGTTGATTTCAGGTCTAGTTCTGATTCAAGTAAGCTATGTAATATCCTAGGCCCGACTGGGACCCTAGGATATTGGTAGTATTAGCATGGCCCAAGTGGGACCCTTGGATGTTGTTTAATTAAGGATATAATTAGTGGAAGAGTCAAACGTGAGTTAGTGTTGGGATAAGAAAAGGAAGTGTAAATCAATTCCAATTGGAAGTCTTGCGTGCATCTTGGGTAATTAGGACTATATGTCCAGTTTGAATGGGATTCAAAGAGCATTTTGGGGTGAATTATGACTCTGAGTATATAAATAAACTGGAGACCCTTATGTTTAAGTATTCAATTATCTTCTCATTCTTCCTCTTGAGAGTAAACCTGGGAGAGAGAGAGAGAGAGCTTTGTGGCTGGAAATTCAGAGACGGAGTTGCGATCTTGCGTGGAAGAAGAAGACACTTCGCGAAGGAGCAAATAGCGGATGTCCGACCGCGGTCTCGCATAGGCAATGCAACGATTGTTATTGGAGGTGAGTAGTCTTCCTAGATGCTTTTAAACGATGATTCTAATTAAGACTTAAGATTGGGAATCCTCATTAATGAAGGATTGTAGAGGGGCTGGTTGTATGCCGTGTTCATGTGAAGGTGCTATCATTGTTTACATGACGACCAGTTCTGTGGAGGAATTGGTCTAGAAAGTATTGTTAGCAAATTGTGTTCCATTGTGACTAGAATTTGTACTTGATATGTGATGTATTCACTTTATGAAGTTGGGTGCTACAGTGCCAGACGAACTAGAATGTGGTGTTTAGGGTTTTAAACCTTTTGGTAATGGCATAATGTCTTACTAATCTGTATCATATCCATAATGGAATACTGTATAAGCCTCTCCCATGTAGATTGACTTGGCAGAATGCAGAAATCAGAACAGAACCCAGATTTATGGGTTTTCTGGCCATCTGGGACTAGTATTGTTGGGCGGGGTAGTGGGGCCAGGTGGGCCACAGGATGGAGGATCAGCACCATGGATCTGAAAGATGATCCATGGACGACCTTAGTGGTGAGGGGCCCATGAGGAGTGGACCCCATCTGCTCCACCATCCATCATCCTTGAAATTTCAGGCGTGAGACCCTTTGTAGGAGTCGACTGAGGCTGTTTTGGCACTGTGGATTCCAGGGACTCATCAGATGATGAATCAGATCCCATATTATTGCGAACACACCTCAAACACACCTCTGGGCGACCTTAGGGACCAGATTTGATCTTGTATTAGGCCAGTGGGGCCCACTGTTTTGGTGTACCCCAAATCTGGATGATTGATACTCTTCTTTAGAGTTCTATGTAAGGAAGGGTCTGATTTCTGAGATTAATTACACTAAGACCCTGCCGATTTAAGGATCATGTCAGAACCTTTAATTAACTATGTAATTATTCTGAATTTGTTTATGACCCTACTGTTTTATATAAAATATTATGGAATCCTGAATGCCTAATTTATTAGTAGTTTTGGATTCTTTTGGAGAGGGTTAATGATGAACAGGGTGGGGCCGTCTCTACAGCATTAACTACCAATTATGATTAGATGTGGGGCAATGACAACCTGGATGGTGTTTGGGGCTGGGCCCACACTACTATATAATGTGTGCTAATTATATTATCTTCCGTTCATGTTTTTTGTTGTATGATATTAATAGAATGCTTAATGGGATTGGATTTGATAAGAAAAATAATACACTCTGAACTACTAGCACGCGTGTGATGGTGGCCTTGTATACAGGGTCCTTTGTGGTTATGGAAATTCTGGACCTTTGGGTTTAGGTTGTATTATGGATGAGGGCCATAGAGGCCGTTGTGTTGGTTGTATTATGGATGAGGGCCATGGAGGTCTTTGTGTTGTTTGGTCCTCCATGGACGTTGTGTTGATAGGTCCTTGGTGGACGCAGATAATGAGATAATGCCAGAGGGGCATGTGGATATGTGTGTATAGCCTTGGAGGCATGGTAATGTGGATAGAGTGCGAGGATGTAGTTCATGAGTTGCATTGTGGGGGCGGTGACTAGATTAACTTGAATTGCCCTTTATATGTTATTCTAGTCTTGTGTATCTTATTTGATATTATGTTTTGTGTTATGTTGGTAGATAGGAAAATTCATTCACCAGTATTACTAATGTTGGATTGCCCCTTCTGGTAATCCTATCGCGGGAGGGCCAGAGAAGAACGATGTTCACCCTGTAGATTTTGACATGCGGGGCTGAAGAGAGGACGGAAAATAATAAAATAGCTGACAGTGGAATTAGCTCTTTTAGTGGATTTTATTTATTTATTTAGAGACAATTGATGTTTTATTGACTTTCATAAATCCTATTTGGAATATTAGATTGATTTAAATACCTAATTCCTTAAGGGAATTATTTGATTTATGCTCAGTGAATATTGCTAAAGAATCGCGATCTGGAATCAAACAGGGCCCCGGAATTCGGGTCGTGACAAGTAAGCTAGACCCATCTAAAAAGAAAAATAAGAGTGCAACCACCAGAAACAAAAGCAACTGAGCCTAATATCAGCACTGACGCCATCACAGAATTTAATCAGGTCAAAGCCAGATTTGACCACAGTCAAGGGCCAGATTTCCTCCTGCGATTGCGAAGCCTTGTGAAATTAGATTTGAGATCCATTTTCACCAGCATATTCGTGGCGAGCAGTCTACCTATCAGGTTGGTTAAAATTTTAATTTGCATAAGGAAAAAAATGCCTCCTAAGAAGCAGGTAGAAGTGGAATCTTCATCTTCATCCATGGTGAATTTTACTGGAGCTGTTGCTTAATTTATCCACATCTATCACAGCTGTCAATCACATCAAAATTGCAGTCAATCAAATCCAAGCAACTATTGCAAGGATGGAAATTAGACTTAACAATTTAGAAAATGATTGTCGTGCTGGACAAGAGATTGAAAAAGGTTCTTACTTGCTAAAATCTCAAATCCAAGAAAATTTGGCTTAAGATGATCTCAATGAAAGGCTCTTGTGTCCTCTCAAAGGGTGTCAAACGATAAAATCTAACATCAAGGCAGATGTATCGAAATTTCAAGTTAAGTTTGAACTACATTCCAACGTTGATCAAATTGCACATGAAGATATAAAAAAAGATCAATCAGCTGAAAACTTGACTACAAATCTCAATTTGGAAGAAAAGTCAAATGGAAGTCTAACCATTAAGTTGGAGAACAAATCACTTGTTCCGGTGCTTTCCCAATTATATCTATCCATGAAACTCTCTCTTATTGACTTCATAGCTGGAGATGAATGGCGGATAGTCAGAGATTGTGATCTGATGGTGCAAATTCCACACATGATGTATCCAGCGGCTCGATCGCACATCCAGACACAATTTGGCTCTCAAATCAAAACATGTCTCATGCTCAAAGCTTTCAAGATGAGTGTACAAGCTGAAGCTCAGCCATCGGATCAAAAGTTCATTCAATTGATCTTCGACCCAGGAGGACACGTATCGAACTCGAGGTCAAGATCTTTCCATGTCGGTGAGAATGATGAAGATGGACCTCAGGCCACATGTGTAGGGCCCAAGTAGATTTAGGGTTTTCTAATTCTCTAATTATAGTTATTAGTTTCTAATTTTATTTAAAGAATTGTAATTAGATTTTAGGTTTCCAGTTGAATTTGGGTTTTCCCACTGAGGCGCATCCTCATTATCGTCTTTGTGAAGACTTTTGAAGTGTGCTTCGATACTTCCATGCAAGCCTTAACCCTAGGGCATGCATCACTATAGGGTTTTTTCTTTTTTTTTTTTTTGGAGGTGGGGGGTTTGGTCCACTCGTAAAAACCCCTAGGTGGGCCCCACTGCCAGTGCACAACATGTGTGTGTGTGTGCAAGTGTGTAGAATTGTCTATTAACTATTAAGTGTCTACTTATCAACTCAGAGGGAAAGAATGATTTTAACCTATGATGGCCAAATACGTAAATGGATACGGACACAAGGGGATTAATGATACGACTCCTCACTTTCGAAAATCTAGGACACAGATACAGATAAGGTCACTTTCGAGTCAATGAAATTATCATTGTTTTCGTCCCTTTCTAGCATTTTGTTATGGTGAGAAGTAAAAATATTAAAAGAATTATAGGATATGTTGGGCTTGTTTAAGTATCCGGGTATCAAAGGATACAATACTTGTATTCGTACCAGATACTGCATCAATACTTCTAGTAAACAAGTTTAACATATCCTACTAATAAAGTACATTATTTCATAAAGTTCTATTAATATTTTTTACTTCTCACCATAAAAAATGATAGAAACAGACGAAAACAATGATAATTTCATTAATTCAAAAGTGATCTAAATAAGAAATTAGGAAACCCATATTCGTATCCGTGTCCTAGATTTTTAAAAGCAAGTATTTGTATCCCTGACCCTCATATCAATATCCGTATCTAGGCATCATCGGTTGTATCAGTTCGATATTGATACATTGGGCTTGTACAAGTATCCGGGTATCATAGATTTCAACTGACACTATTGGACCATCAACTGCTAAAATGCTTATTATAACTAATAGATGGTTGAACTAGGCATAAAAACAAATGGTTGTAGATGTTATACAAGCTTCTCCACTTCCAATAGTTATAGAGGCCTTACCTCGTCTTCACTCTTAAGCAGGCCTGTTCTCATAATTCTCATGCGTATTGCTGCATAGAACTTCAAGGCATTTCCACCACAAGTTACCTCATTTACATTACCAAGACTTTGAAATGTTCTCAAATTTGATCGGACCTGAACATAAGAATTTGAAACAGTTATGAAAACCATGGGTGTAATAAGCCAACTCAAAGTCAAATGGAGCCTGGTCTGTTTACCATGCAAACTAAAAATGAGGGGAAGGGTAGGGGCAGGGGAGTGGTGGGGGCATTCTAGAAAGTGTGATTAGCGGTAAAAACTAGGTGTTGGAAGATTTTTTTTTTTAAATAGGTTACACATACTTCGTGTAATTGTGTTAGAAAAAGATTTTTTTTAATAGTAGGTGACAGGTCTAGAGAAGGTAAGAGAGCATGGTTTCAAATGATCTGTCGCCAGTTGAGGACTCCAGAAGCTTTCTAATTTTTTTAGGGAGATTGCTACAACTGGGACAAATAATTAAGCACTCAAGAGGAAAGGATTGAAAGGGGCCATGGTGACCAATTTACTTGGGATTGGAGGTGGCCATGGTAAGTGGAAAAAGAATGGACAGAGTATATTCAAGAAAGGATCAAACTGCATCCTAGTTTTGGACATTGAAGAAGTATTGAACATAGTGGCGCTTTATAAGGGTCCTCCCAAGATAGATGATTGATTCTCTCTGAAACCCCATTTACAACCAAATAATAGGTTTATGAATTTCAAAATCCAATTACTCAAGCAACTTTAATATAAGAGAATGGAAAAGCATTTTTTTTTCTTTGCCGAAGAGAATCTCTTCAAAATAGTTAACTGCCACAGATGAGACTTGAGTTGAGGTTCAATAAACTAATTGTAAAACCTATGCCTACAACTCATTGGTGTCAGGCCTAAATAAACTAGGTTCTGACCATAAGATGAAAATGAAATTCTTAAGCATTGACCACCAATGGTGAACAATGACTTGGAGGCTGTAACCCCACAAACCAACACCACCATGCATCAGTCTTATTATATTTATTGATATCATCATCAGGAAAAATGAAGAAGCCAACCCATCCAATGTCAACCTTAACCCATACCTTCCTCATGCAAAAATTTGAAAGAAGCACATATAATAATAACCAAGAGAGTTATAAAAGAGCCAAGTAATTTACCTGATTAATAAAAATCAAAAGTGTTTCGGACCGGCATAATGACATGTGAATTTTACGCAATGCATGGGTCATCAGCCGTGATTGTTGTTCAAGGTTGGTAAAACCTATTTCACCATCAAGTTCATGTTGGGGTAGAAGGGCCGCCACCTGTAAGGACATGGAGAAATATATATGAATGAAAGACCGATAATCATCAACAAATATTTTGTCATTCTAGTCACATTTTACAGGTCTTAATAATGAACTACATTTTCTTTTTCCTTATTTTTTTTTCTAAAATGAAATGGGAATACCATGAACTATAATTACGTACTAATCTAGAGCCTATAATTCTTTTAAGCAACATATAATCTGCAATAGCTTGTTCTTAGCAGAATTAAGATGGGCAAATACAGGACCAGCATTCACTTTCTCAAAGTCAAAACAAGTAAGACAAAAAGGTAAGCTTGATAAACGCAAGTTAGATAATATCATTATAACTTGAATTACAGTGTTGCATGAAAACAAATTTATGTTTGAATCGAGCTAATTACATAGGCAAGCAATTTCCAATTAAGAGAGCCTTGACACAAATTCTACAGATACTGGACAGATGATTCCTTTTCCTCAAGACTTGCTTTAGTTCTATGGAATAATGCAATCAACGACCACAAGGAAAAAAAAAAAAAAACCCTAGTTATGCAACATTTAGATAGATTATTTACAAACACTCGAGGATGTTGCTAGACAAAAGATTTGACACAAGTATGGCTATACATTGTGATAAAGACTCAAGAGGCTTGTAGCCATCATATTAGTAAAACTCAGTCTCTAAGAGAGTCCAACAACAACAACAACAACAACAGTCCCTAAATCCTTTTAATGGAACAGTAATAAAACTTGTGGGAATGACAACTAAAATCTGCAATGTGGTTCATGATTCATCTCATGTCATGGTAGATTGTTGCACCAAAATCATTTTAATCATTTGATTACATTAACCATCGTTGTTAATTATTCTAACATTTTAACATTGGGCAGCAAAGGTCAGCTTACTTCCCATGGTGAATATTAATCAGTGCTATTTATGAACAGAAGGCAATACACACCAAGAATCCAGATACTTCAGCATGCAGTAAAAATGTCTCTCCCTAAAGTCGTACCAATGTAACAGATGATGCAAAATTGGTATGTAATTTACTCAACTTTGCATAGGTCAAATTTAAAACTCTAATCAGGATTTTCTTTTTGACATTCGAAACTTAAATTTCTACTCTAACTAGCTCAGAGGCTTAAATTTATTTATGCATGTATATATACAAGTTTATACACGATCCACAAGTTTCTACCCCCCAACCACCACCACACACACACAAAAACACAAACAACCAACCAACAAAAAGAGAGGAGGATGGGGGTGGAGTGGGTGGTGGGTTCAACACCAAAAAAGAAAAAAAAAATCTTACCTATTGTCGGATTGAAACTAACGAGAAATATAAAAAGATGCCTTCTAAAACCATTAAACTCAAGGGTAAATCAAAGGCTTCGGAGGATCTGATGAGGTTGATATTTAGTACACCCAAAGTCTCATTGACCCTTCCCATCCCCACACCCTTGGGATTGGCATGGCCACTGGTGGGCCCCGGCAGACAAATTGAACCATCTTATATGTGAAAAAAAAACTCTTACCTAAATAAACCTCTAAGTGAATATAAATATATAATAAAATACGAATATATAATAGAAATATATGAAAGGTAACATTCGAGAAAAATAAAGAAAAAGAAAAAAAAAAAAAAAGGAAATAAGAGGAAGGGGAATCTTTTCATTCCTAATATCATTAGTTCTTATTGCTGTGTTTGAATCTAGGTACTATAAGACACTAGATTTTTTTGTGGATCCCTGACTAGAAAACCAAGAATCCCGAATATGCCTTGTCCAATCCCTTTGCAATGGCAAAACTAGAACTAGAAAGTGGAGCTCCTAGTTCTTCTTGATTTTCGAGGTCTTCAAGTCTCCTGAATGCTTTTGAAATCTCTAAGGATGCTCGGAGGTGCCCTACTCCCTGCTATTTATAGGGTTTGGGATGAGTCTGGGCACAAGAAGTCAGATTGGTAAGGTTTCTGCAACCGGATTAGTCCCTTCACTTAAACTCGTTTGCACTGTCTCCCTGCATTCCTTATGCTAGTTGGGGCCCAACTCTGTCACGTGGAGATTTAAAGGGACGTTCTTGTAAGACTCTGTGAGAGTCTGTGATGAGAGGAGATGAAGAAGAAGACAGCAATATGGGAGAAAACTCAATGATCAATTGATCATCGACTGTTCCATTATATAATCAAAAGTTACCTTAATCAAGGCACTAATTATGTTAAGATACAATCTTAGAATAAATCAAGGAATGAAAGAATCTCCTAATCTATATAAGGAAATAGTACATGGAAATAGCAACAGGGAAATTAGCAACTAAATCTAATCTCTTAAACAATGATCCCACACGTGGGATTTTATGTACAGTGGGCTGGGCCTAAGTGGGCCAAAGACCAAACCCATACTATCTTCTACAGTTCTCTCATTCTCTCTTCTTTCTTCTCTATTCTTATCTCCTAATCTCTTCTTTCTTCACATCTAACCACTCAACACTAATAGGGTTGATTTTTCAGAAATTCAATTTACTATATAGGACAAGACAATTATATTCAAAATGGAGCTCCACCTAAGTAGTCCATGAACCAATAGTCCTCAGCCTCAATGGTTCAGCAAATAGGGATCCACGAAATTCACAGGGAGGTCCCATCAATCCACCATTTCAGGTACAGTTTCATCACTTTTAGACAATGTTAGTCCAAGGATCATTAGTCCGTCAAGGTGTCAAGTGTCAACTACCATTTTTACTTCGAAGTATTTTGATTTGAAAAAACAAATGAAAAAAACTAACCACTAATCCAACAGACCAAATTATACACAATTATATAAAGAATAACCTGGAAACAATTCACTTGAATACCCTAGATAGCTCTCAATGTTCACACTTACACTATCAACCACGATAACATCTACTGATCCACTTTTGACCAGAGTATCTATTGCACTAAGGGAATTTTCAGCACAATTTGGACGGGCAAGAAGAAGATCTTCTGTGTTTACACCAATGGCTTCTGCAAGAGATGGATCCATAGCATTTTCTAAATCAAAATATGCACAATAACCTGAAAAATAAAAAATGGCAGTCAATCACGAGAAAGTGGTAATGCACTAACGAGTAACAAGAGGAGATATCACAACTAATCAATTGTTGAAAATTAGAACATGAGAAAATGGTGATGCATTAACAAGAGGAGATGTTGCAATAAAATTCAAGTACAAAAGAAGAACATGATCTGATAAAATATGGACCAAAATATTCATTACCGTCTATTCTCCAGATTCCATTTTACTCTCCAAGTTAAAGACTATATGCAGATGTTTATCGCCATTTTCCACTTCAAAATTCGAGAGAAATCAAAACAAAAAAAGGACCATAAAAATATTGCATTAATGATGATTTCTACGAGCTTCAAAGCAAGACAGACAAGGGGAATAATTAGAGGTCAACAGCTGTGAGAGCTTCATATTCTCTACAGTCAAGGTCTTCTTTGGACTTTGATAGTCTGTAGTAGGGTTTGAGAGGGAACCATTTTTCCTCTTTTACCACCGAATTCATGTTCAATAATCTATAGTTATCTTACAACCTCTCTTTTAGTCTCTTTTTTTTTTTTTTTTACTTTTCTTAAAAGCAAAATTCTATATTGCACTCTACCAGATTATAAACTCCACCAATTGTTACTGTCGGTTGTAAGCGCGGGTAAAGGAGGGTTGCGTGAGGTAGGTTGACAGCCATTGTAAAAAATTTTCAGAACCCAAACATGAATTCTGAGATGAGAACACTTTGAGATTATGCTAGGGCCATTCCCTGCTTTAAGTGACACACCACGACGCCACCCGATTGCAGTGTAAAGTAAGCAAGGGCTACCGCACCATTCTAAATAAATGCGGCTAAAGAAGTTAGTCTAAAAGAAGAGGAAGATTCAACTTTCTACTTGGAATATAGGAACCTTCGCAAGAGCATAAAGTTGGTCGAGGTAATGAAAAGAACAAAAGTTAGTGTAGCCTGTCTACAGGAGACAAATTGGAAAGGGGATAAAGCTAAGGAGCTCATTGATGGTTATAAATTTTGTTATGCAAGAAAGAACAATACAAAAAATAAAGCAAATATAGTTGTAGATAAGGATTTGAAAGAGAAAATTATGAGAATAAAGAGGTTAGGTGATAGAATTATAACAATTAAACTAGTGTCAAAGAAAGACATAAGATGAAGGTGTCAAGAGACAATTTTGAGAGAAAATGGATGCTTTACTACGAGAAATCCCAACTAGTGAAAAGATTTTCCTGGGAGGGGACTTAAATGGGCATGTAGGAAAGGATAATGGAGAGTAGGAGTGCATAGGGAACAGGATTTGGAGAAAAGAATGATTTAGTAGTCACTATTTTGGATTTTTCATTAGCATTTGATCATGTAATAAAAAACACTTGTATTAAAGAGCGAGGAACATTTAATTACCTATAAAAGTGGAACTAGCAGGAGCTAGATAGATTTTTTTTCTAGTTGGAAAACATGACCGATTGGCTTATAAAGATTGTTAGGTTATTCTATGACAGAGTTTGACCACACAGCTTAGGCTGGTAGTTTTACATATTTACATTACAAGTATAAAGAGAGGTGTAGTAAATAAAATGTGCCCTTAAATAAGGTGGAGGGATTTGAAAGGCGAGAGAGCAACAATATTTAAGGATAAAGTTATTAAGGAGGGAGAATGAAATTGTGAAGCAAAAACTACAGCGATATGGAATCAACTGGCTAACTGTATTAGGAAGGTTGCTAAAGAGGTGCTTGGAGAGTCAAAAAGGAAAAGACACTATAATAAAGAAACCTGGTGATGGAGTGTAGACGTTTAGGAAGTTGTTCGAGAGAAAAGACGTTGCAAGGTTTGACAGGGGACTAGGAATACGGAAAACTATGAGACGTATTAGAAGGCAAAGAAAGAAGCTAGGAAATTTGTGATGCAAAGTTCAAAGCATATGATGATCTATATAATAAGTTGGGAACAAGAGAAAGAGTGAAGGATATTTTTAACTTGCAAAAATAGGGGAAAGGAAAAATAGAGACTTTGACCGTGTCAAATGAATTAAAAGCAATGACCAAAAGGTTCTAGTGAAGGACAACGGTATCAAAGAAATGTTGAGGGAATATTTTAGCAAACTTTTAAATGAAGACTATGTAGGAGACATAAGAACAAGAGATGATACTTTGTTAGCAGAGAATACTTTCTTTCTATAGAATTAGTGTGGTGGAAGTGATGAAAGCGTTGAAACAAATGAAGGCAAGAACAGTTACAAGTCCAGATGACATTCCGATAGACGCTTGGAAATGCTTAGGAGAAGTTGGGGGATTTGGTTAACTAGGCTCTTCAATAAGATATTAATGACAAAGAAGATGCTGGATGAATGGAGAAGAAGTGTTGTAGAACTAATCCACTTTCTCATAAATTAACTAAATCCAAGCTAATTTCTGTCTAAGTCCCCACATTTCAAGAGCCTAGTCAAAACTTATGGTCCTGTGACTGCCCTCTATGATGTGAAAATCCATGCTTATTCACTATAGCACTCCTCTGCCATTTTTTCAATTTGCATATGGGGATCGTCCTAGCCAACCCTTACTCACATGACACCACAATTGAGTTCTCTTGCAAACACCACGCAAAACAACCAAAAGCCCCGAATCAGCATTGACCCAAATAAAATTTGACACTTAAAAGTTGTGCAGACCTTCAATTTATCATGCAAATTTGGTCCAATTAAAAGTTGTGCAGACCTTTCAATTTATCATGCAAATTTGGTCCAAAATCCAACTTTAGCTAATGGCCGGGATTTGGAAAGCTTTGAGGCCCTCAAACAACACCTCCCGAGACTCAACAATTCTACTTTTTTTTGTGCACAAGTAGGTAGTAGGGAGAGACCTTTAAAACCCTGATAACCATAGTTGTCAAGTTTGGTTCGGTTTGGACGAATTGTCCGATATATCTCGTTTCGTAGCAAAAACAAACCGAACATCTCGTTTGAAGATGTTCGGTTCAAAATTCGTTTTAATTTGCCCGAATAATAGGGTTTCGTTTGGAAACCCCTAATTTCGGGCAAACACAATTCGAAAATGTTGATTCGGACGAATCCGAGGTAACTATTTGACATACCTCTTTTTTATCAGGCATCGAGGAGATATAGCCAAGACAACCGACGCCTCGTTTCATCTTCTTCAATGGCATGCAAGTTCAAAACTCCCAATCGATCTATAAATTGGACTCTAATATGAAGATACCAACTACGAGATCCTCCATTGCCCTATTTTTACCTTGCAATTTCTTAAGATTGTCCCTCTTTTAGAGACTGTTGGATGCTTTCTCCATCGCCGCTGCCGTCAACAAATATTTTTGCTAAAAAGTCGCCGGATAACCAGGTTTGTCCGATCTCTCCCTCTTTCCATTTCTTCTTCATTTTATAAAGGGTGGGGTATTGTGAGGAAGGTTTTATAAAGGTGCTGAGATGCCACCCTTTTAAGCGAGGGTTGTGATGATGCCAGAATGTGAGGCCCACTTTCTTGATTTTGTTTTTACTTTTTGGCTAAGAGAACATGAGGCCTCATTCAAGCCTAAATTGGACGATGTTAATCTTTATGCTAGGGGTGTGCTGACATGCTAACAGTTCGACCCTTGACCCACTTAGATGTCATTGTTCAACCCTTGGCACACTTTTCTATTTAGTCTCAATTGACTGTTGATATTGAATGTGGTGCTTCTCTCTGATTTTTTTTTTTAATTTTTTTTGCAATAAACATTGAGTCTCAATTGACTATTAATTTGTGAAATACCTGGTGGTTGGTGCAACTCCTCTCACTGAATTTTTTTTACACTTTATTTGATGTTATTAAATATTCTATTAAACAATTGGTCTTGATGAGTTACAGAACTTGAGGCCCACTTATATTCCATTGTTCAAATGTCTATATTTCTTTAACCTGATGATGTGGCTCAATTTATTGCAATAAACATTGAAATATCACAATTGACTACTAATAATGCATCTGAGGCCCAGTTGTTGCCACTTTGTGAAATACTTGGTGCATCTCCTCTCTTTGAATTTTTTTTACTTTAATATATATATATATATATATATATATATTCCCAAAATGAATTTCCGAATTAGAAAGCAAAATGTCCAAATTGACCGAAATGTTTCATTTTGGAGGCAAGCCAAAACGGTGTCCGAAATGAACATGACAACTATGCCGAAACGTCATCTCCATGATTGTCACGTTTTCAAGTTCGCCCCACATGCTAGATCATTCCTACACACAAGGAACAACCAAATGTAACATGAACAAGTGCACCACACACCGTTCCCACACACCAAAAGAAAAAGGAAAAAGGAAAAAAAAAATAAAAAAGATAAGAAATTATGAATTAGCACTCTCCCAAATTTGACACTCATTCTAGTTTTGCTTGGGGTCTTGGACAGATCATGCAAAGAACACACACAATGTTCAAACGGCTAGTAGCTGACCCCAACATGGTTGGGGCAAGGCTTTGATGATGATGATGATGCTCTTGCATCTAGCAACTTGTACTATTTAATAGCACTAAATTTATGAAAATTGATCTCCTGCACACGATCCGTATGGAAACTGTGCGTCAATAGCATCAAAATAGATGGGGCCTGGCCGTAACGGCTCCTATAAACGGTAGGAGAATATTTTCCCTAAATGTATTGTTGATCTCATATTTACCTATGAGGAAGACTAAGAGATGTAGATCAAAGAGATTTCTTGATGGGTATACCAAAGTCCTTGTGGTTTGATTTCTTGAGTGAAGAGGCCTTTATGGGGGGAGACTTGCTCCACATCACTAGGAAATGACATCCATAATTTCTAAAGGATAATGAAATCCTAATTTCAATAAGTTACAAGAATATGATCCAAGTGCATGTCAATGGAAAATCAAAAGTATGAAATGCAACAATGGTCTACATGAGGTTCCTCTCCTACTTTCCTAGCATTTGAACTTTGATCTAGGAATCATTACTTCTTTGCACCCACAATCAAATCCTCACTTTCTCTTGCTTCCACTTCGTCTAACTAGGACCAACCATCAATGCACAAAAATATTCCATGATCCATTCAAGATCTATGCTTACATGCTAGGGTTTCAAGGCCCCACCAACAAGAAATTTGTTTTTGATTGGTAAAATGACTCAAGCCCCCAAACTAGTTGTTGCAACATTGTGCACCTTCCAATTGAGCTATGCGCTCCTTTCATCACCACCTACAACAATCTTCAGAGACTCAACATGGAAGCCATTACATGCTCTACATTTAGAGGCCCAAACCAATAGTGTTCAAGGTCATTATTGAATACGAATATTTTTATGGATCTCAAAAACACCTTTCATATGCATAAAGTACAAAAGAAAATTCCATTAATTTATGATCAGAGCTTTGCATGACATCACTTAGATTAAAAATAAAGTAGGAAAGGATATATAAACATAATATATCATTCTCATCAGTTACCTAACCCTGCTTCCACATGCAAGTATGTCATTGAGATCAAACCTCAAGGGCATAGTTGCTGGAAACAAGATAAAAGGTGATATGAAGTGTTCTCAAAATATTAAATCAACAATTTTCAATAATAACGAACCTCCAAGCTTTTGAGCTTCCTTGACAATCTGAAGGCCAAGTGTTGTTTTCCCTGAAGCCTCTCTCCCATAAATTTCAACAACTCGTCCCTAAAATACAAATTATGCCCCACAAGTTATCCATCTATTCTAGTACTGCCATCGTCATACATATGCATGTATGTGACCAACAAAAAAAAATGCATGCATTCCCATTTGTTATGTACATCCATAGATAGAAATGAGTCGTGCTCTAAAGATGGTATGAAGGTGCAATTAAAAACTTAGGGGCTCAACAAGCCTAGTTCCACACAAAGATAGGTGGGCTATGTAGGCGACCGGTGTAGGGTAGGCCCATGGCCAAGCCCATCGATCCAGTGGGGCTCACGCCTAACAAGTAAAGAACAAAGTTAACAGTAGGAAGTCCACCCAAACACACACAAAAGAAATGGAAAAGAAAGAACCTTCCTTACTCATGATTCTTTGGGCACGAGCATGAACTGAGGCCAATGGTTTTAGTGATCATCTTAAGCGCATGTCTATTATGACATGTGGGACCCACCCAGTAGCAATTCTTGTATTCTTAAGTTCTTAATGAGAACTCTATGAGAACCTATTTAGAGTCAAGAATCTTAATTAGAGTCAAATATAAAAAGTTCAAACACTAGGATGAGTTGCAACTATTCCCCACTAAGAGACTAGAATCTGAAGAGGGTTGAATAGAGATGGCCGGTCGGAAACACACTTTCTTCTGTACATATGATTCTGAATGCATTTTTTTTTTTTTTTTGAAATGGTGAAATTTAAATGCAATCTTCTTCTCTTTTCTGTTTGACATTATTAATAAAATCCAGATTTTCATCTCCTGTGGACATGTTCTGTTTGTTATTTGACCTATGATATCAAATCCATATCCTCCAACTTCGTATCAGGGCAAAAATCTGACTTGAAATTCAAGTAAATCAGGTTTTTTTTTTAAATCCATACAATTGCTGTCAATTGCTCTCGTTCACTTTCTTTTGAAGTACCTGCAAATCTGCACCTTACACCCACTGATCCTCGTCCCTCTGCTTTCCTTTTAATTTCCTCCAAGCATCAGCTGATTGGATCCTTATTGGCCCAATCAGAACCCATACCTCTTCCCCATTCATTATATACCCAGGACCCACCAACAATCCTTGGCTGGATCCACACATTATCAATTTCTAAGAATTACATTAACTGCAATACCGCAGTTCCTCTATATCAACAGAAACCAGCCCCTTTTCACCATCTTTCAACCCCCTAAATCCTACTCAGTTCACCATTAAACTTGCCCTAAACCACATCTGATTCCTGTCCTAGATCCTCTCTCAAAACCTTTGGATCAAACTCACCTTCCCCAAATTCTGCAGATTCTGTATGACAGCTCCTAAGACAGCCCAGCCCCCATTTTGTCCCTTTTAAACTCCCAACCCTATCCAAAACACCCCTTTTTTATAACAGTAAGATTTTATTTCAACAAAAAGAAAAAAAACAGGAAATAAAACGACTAAAGCCAGCTAAAAGAAAGTCATCAACTTACAGAAAGACTAAACATCAAAAGAAATTAAAGGGTAAAAACTCCTTCCCTAGCAAAAGACTGTCCACCAAAGCATTAGCGTCTCTTAAAATGCGATGAAAAGAAACATCCAGCTGCCTAGAAATATCTTGCATTTCCTCCACCCAATCCGCTATCCGCCAAGGCTGAAAGCACTCCTTGAACTCCACTAGATAGAAGAAAAAGAATCGCCTTCAAGAATGGGATATAAGCATCCCAACCTAACCAATTCACGACATCCAATTGGAGAAGCAAACACTTTAGCTTCATTGGCATCCAATGAATCCACTAGCCCTGCATAATTCCTGATGACATTACCATTTCAATCCCTAATAACACCGCTAATACCTCCTTTCTAAACACTTTGTAAGAAACTACCATCAAAATTCAACTTATAGATACCATAAGGGGGACAAATCCACATTTTTGGAACACTATCCAAAACTTGGACTGTATAGGAGTGTTTTTGGTTTTTTTTTTTTTTTTTTTTTTGAAAAAAGGTAAATTCATAAAAGGAAGCAAGCAGTAAAAGACAAATATACTGACAAGCTAACAGCCAGCATCTGATACCGAAACAACTAAGACCAACAGAATGACCACGATAACAAACAAAACCAAAGGGGAAAGAACTAACAAGACTCAGCAACCTACTTCCAATTTAGCATAACTTGGTCTAGTGAAAACCCATGAAAAAGAAAATTTGTAGACACCCAAAAGGCAATGGACAGCTTTATCTTATCAGACACTAAATTCACACTTGATACAATCCCTTCAAAGCACCGGGCATTCCTCTCCTTCCAAAAAATCCACAGGACAGCAAGGAAAGACAGTTTCCACATTTCTCTTCCTCTAGGCGCCATAGAAGGATTGCTCCACGCTTCAAAAAGTACCGGAAGAGAATTTGGGATAACCCAGCTGCACCCAAACCAATTGAACACCGCATTCCAAATCTTATGGGTGAAGCTCCACTTAAGCTGAAGATGCTCCATGGACTCCTCATCCTCTAAACACAGCGCATGCATTCACCACTTCCACACCTTTTCTTCTTAAGTTATCCATTGTTAGAATTCTCTTTTTGAGGGCCAGCCACCCAAACACCAAGATTCTTGGAGGAGCCATTAACTTCCAGATCCTTCCCAGGGCGCATCTTGGATTAGTCCTTGTCAATGGCTTAAGAATGTAGAGACTGAGAATGTGTTGTCTTTAGAAAGAGTCCAAATTCTCTCGTCTTGCCCCCCTCGGACAGAAACTGAAGATTGAAGATCGAGGAGGGAGATAACTTGATTTCCTTCATTCTCCTTTAGATTTCTTCTAAAAATAGGACTGTAGATTAAGTGGCCTCCTGACCCATGCCTCTCTAGGTAGCTACTAACAGTTGCTTTCTTGTTTATTGCACAGGTCACCAATTCCAGAAATATCTAGCCAAAACAAAACCTTCTCCCCTGACCCTACCCGATACTTTATATACCTTTTAAACTCTTCCTCTACTAATGTAATCCCTTTCCAGAAGGCCGAGCTTTTGTAGGAGATGGACTTGATATCCTATCTGTTCCTAGAGCCACCATATTTAGCTAACAGCAAGTGTCTCCACAAACCTTCAGACACATTCCCAATCCTCCAAAGCCACTTGCCTAGCAAAGCTCGATTCATCTCCTTTAGGGGTCTAATACCCAAACCACCTTCTAACTTTGGTTTACAGATTGAAGTCCAATCCACCAAGTGAAGTTTTTAACACTATTTCTCCCATGCCAAAGAAAATCTTTTTGAAGTTTTTTCTATGCGCTTGAAAACTGACGCCAGCCATTTAAAAGCATACAGATGCTCCAAATTCTCCTCTACTCTTTATCCCAATCAGCTCACTCTTGCTAAAGTTAATACTTAAGCCCGACACCGCTTCAAAGCATAAAATGGTAGCTTTCACATTCTTAATTTGATCTTCAGTAGCTTCGCAAAAGATTAATGTATCATCAGCAAACCGTAAAATAGAAATAGGAGCACTTTCACACAACTTGAAGCCTCTTATCCGGTCTGCAGAAGCCACTGCCTTCACCGTCTTGCTCAAAGCTGTTAAACAGGCCCAAGGCCCAAGGCCCATGGAAGATTTTGTTATATCTCACGTGGAGAGATTGTTGACACAGTTGTACATGACATGTTATTTTTATTAGTAGCTTTCCTATCTCTAGATGGATTGTGGTTTTCTTAGAACTAGAATAACTATTGATGTAATACCTATATATAGTTGTGACTTCTCTCAAATAAACACACGACAATACATTCTAAGTATTGTTTTCAACAACCATGGCTCTCAAGGTTCTGTGTTCATGAAATTGTCATGGTATCAGAGCATGGTTCAAGGAAATTTGTTCTTCTATCTTACAAAGCATTAAGATCATAGTCGAATACATCTCACGTGCAAGGAAAACAGATCAAGGATCTGTCTCAGCCCCTAATACAACCTGCGGCAACCTCATCTTCAAAGTGGCCCACCCCGGATCATCACAACTTTTCCAGAAATCCATACAGCTTTGGTCGCCTGTTTTTTTTAAGCCTCTTGGTGATTTTTCCAGTATTTTTTGACACCTCCAGGTTGGTGTTTCTCTCATTCTCAAAGTTTTCAAGGAACTTCATATTGTTTTCATCAAGACCGTCCAGAATCTTGGATACTCAGTAGAATCAGTTCAAATTTGGTTCAGCAGAAGCCAGAATAGAGGGATATCACAGATTTGTTGTCTGATCTAGGGCTTGATCCTTAAGTGGGGCCCACGTAGTGAAAAAACAGTCCCTGTCCAGTTCGTCTGGGCTGTTTTTGTGACCAATTTGTTGCTGATTTTGGTTTCTGTCTCCCTGCTTGGTTGGATTGTGGTTCCTACACACAGGGAAGACATCTTACATACTTTCTCTTGTCTGTGGCTAGTTCTTTCTCTGTTCAAATTGATTTGTTTCCAGTTTGGTTGCAATGGAGAAATCTGAGGTCACGTTGATTAAATTTACGGGAAATAATTACCCTACCTGGTCTTTCCAATTTCAAATATACCTAGAAGCGAAGGAATTGTGGGGATTTGTTTCTGGCACGGACCATAAACCCACTGAGAATGAGAAGAAGATCTCCTCTTGGCATACTAAAGATGCCAAAATCAAATCCTGGATTCTGGGATCCGTTGAGCCTCATCTGATATTGAATCTCAAGCCTTACCCCACTTCTAAAGCCATGTGGGGGTATTTGAAGAAAGTATACCATCAAGATAATTATGCGCGATAATTCCATCTTGAATGTGCAATTGCTGAATACACACAAGGGACCTTGTCTGTACAAGACTACTATTCAGGTTTCCGTACACTGTGGTCGGAATACGATAGTATTAAGTATGCGGATGTGGCTGACAACGTGTTGACAGTAATCCAAGACCTTTAGGCCTCTAGTTAGCGAGATCAATTTTTGATGAAACTGCGGAATGAATATGAAAGTGTCCGATCTGCCCTGATGAATCGGACGTCCTTACCTTCATTGGATGTCTGCTTGAATGAACTCTTACGCGAGGAACAACGCCTTCTGACCTCGGCTCATATTGCTCAACAAAAGACTGAAACCTATTCAGTCGCGTTCTCGGCAAATAAAACTTCCCAGCCTCCGCCTCGAGACTTGAGCAAAACTCAATGCTACAGTTGTCAGAAATTTTGGCATCTTGCATCTCAATGTAAACAGAAAGTCTGCAGTTACTGTAAAAAGTCGGGACATATCATCTCTGAATGTCGCCGCCGTCCACCATGTCCGTCGACGCAGTATCAGACTCCACAGTATCCGGCTCCGCAGTATCAGAATCGACAGTCTCAGACTCCGCATGCGTATGTGGCTTCCTCGGTTATGCCTGTTCCTACATCTGCACCCCCACAGCCTGGGGCGCTCATCATCTCTCACTCCCGAATTGGTTCAACAAATGATTATCAATGCCCTCTCTGCCTTTGGTCTCTCAGGTAAGTCACCTTCATCTTCTACTTGGTTCCTTGATTCCGGGGCGTCTAATCATATGACGTATACCTACACCCCTCTCTCCAATATGACAAGTTACAATGGTCATCTTCAAATACAAATCGCTGACGGCGGACATGGTCCCATTACTGCTATCGGAGATATCCCTGGTCCCATCCCATTGAGAAATGTTTATCTATGTCCTACTTTAACTTCCAACCTATTGTCAGTCGGGCAACTTATTGAAAATAATTGTAACATCTCCTTTTCTTCTTCTGGTTGTGTTGTGCAAGACCAGATGTCCGGGAAGGAGATCGCGAGGGGGCCTAAGTGTGGACGCTTGTTTCCGCTGGATTTTTCTAAAATTTCTAGGAATCAATTTGACAATGATGTGTTTTGTTTTTTTCTTAAAGATAATTGCCGGTTGTGGCATAATAGACTCAGACACCCTAATTCCAAGGCTTTGTCCCTTATGTTAAATTCTGGTTTATTAAATAAATCTCTTGGTTTATCTTCTTGTGTGCCTTTTGATTGTGCTACTTGTAAAATGGGAAAGAGCAAAACTCTTCCGTTTCCTCATTCCACTTCACACACCTCTCAGTGTTTTGATTTAGTTCACAGTGATGTATGGGGAATTGCTCCAGCTCTTTCCCACGCTCACTATAAATATTTTGTGACTTTTATTGATAATTTCAGTCGGTTCACATGGGTCTACTTCCTGCATTCAAAATCTGATGTTTTTAATGTTTTTAAAATCTTTTTAGCTTATGTTGAGAATCAATTTTCCACCTGCATTAAAATCTTGCAATCTGATTCTGGTGGGGAATATGTGTCCTCCGATTTTCAACGGTTTTTGCAAAACAAAGGCATTATCTCTCAAAGAACTTGTCCTTATACTCCCCAACAGAATGGAATCGCTAAACGGAAAAATAGACATCTCCTTGATGTCACTCATTCCCTTCTTCTGGAATCATCGGTTCCTACTCGGTTTTGGGTTAAGGCACTGGCTACGGCAGCTCATCTTATCAATCGTCTGCCCTCAACCTCCATTGAGAATCAAAGCCCATATTACCGATCGTACAAGACCTCTCCATCCTATGATGATCTGCATGTTTTTTGCTCTGTTTGTTTTATGCACTTGCCTCCCTCTAAGAGGACAAAACTAACGGCACAATCAGCTCAGTGTGTGTTTTTAGGTTATGCACCCTTCTAGAAAGGGTTCCTTTGTTATGATCCTCACATTCGTCGTGTACGTACCTCTAGGAATATCGTTTTCTTTGAACATCAGTATTTTTTTCAAAAACGCATTGATCCTCCTAACGACTCCTCTTTTGTGTCATTACCTGGTTTTTTTGACAACCCGTCAATTGTTCGATTTAACCCTAAATTTGTTTATCACAGACGGAACAGCGCAGCGCCTACCAGGGATCCCCCTCCTGATCTTCCTCCGGCACCCGGTCCACAACCAGCACCTGATCCCTCTGGACATCCTTCACTGCATCGCTCCACTCGCATTTCGGTCCCACCAGCCCGTTATGGGTTCTCACATACTTCCTTAATGGCCACGTTGTCTTCCTCTTCTATTTCCCAATCCTATTCTCAGGCTGTGCAGAACCCATGTTGGAACAAGGCTATGCAAGATGAATTGGATGCTTTAGCGCAAAATCATACATGGGATATTGTCCCATCTCATGTGGGTGTCAAACCTATTGGCTGTAAGTGGGTTTTTTCTCTCAAGTTAAACTTTGATGGCACGTTAGATCGATATAAGGTGCGTCTTGTCGCTCTTGGAAATCGGCAGGAATACGGCATTGATTATGATGAAACTTTTGCTCCGGTTGCCAAGATAACCATTGTCCGCACTATTCTTGTTGTTCCTGCCTCTCAGTCTTGGCCTCTCTATCAAATGGATGTCAAAAATAAGTTTCTCCATGGTGATCTCAAAGAAGATGTTTATATGCGTCTGCCTCAGGGCTGCTCATCCAGGAACGGTATGGTTGCCAAACTTCGTCGCTCCCTCTATGATCTGAAACAAGCTCCTCGTGCCTGGTTTGAGAAATTTCAAGCTGCTCTTCTCCACTTGGATTTTCATCCAAGCCCCTATGCTCCTTCTATGTTTTTACATCATGCTCCATCCGGGATCACTGTACTCCTTGTCTATGTTGATGACATTGTCATTACTGGTCCTAATGCCAATATGATTCAGAAGCTACAAGCGTCTCTTCGGGAGACATTTCACATGAAGGATCTCGGCCTCCTACACTATTTCCTCGGTCTTGAAGTTCATCAATCACCTCAAGGTATCGTTCTCAATCAGCACAAATACAGTGTTGATCTCATTGCCTTTGCTGGTCTTACTGCTTCCGCTCCAGTAGATACATCAGTCAAACTGAATGTCAAACTCAGTAAAGAGGAGGGTGACCTTCTTCCAAATCCTGCCACATATCGCCAGTTAGTTGGTAGCTTGATCTACCTCACGATCACTCGCCCGGATATTTCCTATGTGGTCAACCTCATGAGTCAGTTCATGACTACTCCTCGTCATCTTCATATGGCTGCTGTTCGCCGCATCATTCGGTACCTTATTCGGACACCAACTCGCGGGCTGTTTTTTCCATTAAACAATCATCTATCTCTCAGAGCTTATTCCGATGCTGATTGGGCTGGGTGTCCGGATACTCGCAGATCGACAACAGGATGGTGCATGTTTTTGGGTGATAGTCTGATTTCTTGAAAATGCAAAAAACATGAAAAAGTTTCCAAATCTTCTACCGAGGCTGAGTACCGAGCCATGTCTGCAGCGTGTTCCGAAATTCTTTGGCTACGCGGACTCCTTTCCGACATTGGTTTTCCAGCGGAAGGTGCTACCCCAGTCTATGCGGATAATACAAGTGCTATTCGGATTATTGAAAATCCGGTTTTTCATGAACGCACTAAGCACATCGAGGTTGATTGTCACTTCATCCGTGACGAACTTAAGCGCAGTGTCATTAGTCTTCCGCATGTCTCCACCGAGCTTCAACTTGCTGATATTCTTACTAAAGGCCTTCCACGACCACGTCATCAGTTCTTGGTTAGCAAATTAATGCTTGTTGATTCTCCCGCATCAATTTGAGGGGGGGTGTTACACAGGCCCAAGGCCCATGGAAGATTTTGTTATATCTCACGTGGAGAGATTGTTGACACAGTTGTACATAACATGTTATTTTTATTAGTAGCTTTCCTATCTCTAGATGGATTGTGGTTTTCTTAGAACTAGAATAACTATTGATGTAATACCTATATATAGTTGTGATTTCTCTCAAATAAACACACGACAATACATTCTAAGTATTGTTTTCAACAACCATGGCTCTCAAGGTTCTGTGTTCATGAAATTTTCAAAAGCCTCGGCCACAATAACAAAGAGAAGGGGAAAGAGGATCCCCTTTGAGCTGAAAAGAACCCTTTAGGCGACCCATTAATTAAAATAGAGAAGCAAGCTTCTTCTTTTTTTTTTTTCAACGGTAAATTTCATTAAGAAAAAGCAGACAGTACAAGAGAAATATACAATAGAGAAGCAAGCTGACGAAGCACATTCCTTAATCCATGCCCTCCATTTTGTTCCAAACCCCATTCTATGCAAAAGATAGTCCAAAAAATCCCAATCCACTCTATCATATGCCTTTTCTAAATCCAACATTCATATCAACCCTGGAAGCCTCTCTCTATTTCCATAATGCAAACATTCATTGGCTATGACCACGCCATCCAAGATCTGCCTCCCCTTCACAAAAGCTCCTTGTCATGGGATATGATACCGGAAGCACCCTCTGCATTCTTCTTGCCAAAACCTTTGCCAAGATTTTATAAATGCTCCCAATGAGACTTATAGGTCTGTAGTCTTTGATGCCAATTTCTCCCATTCTTTTGGGAATGAGAGAGATGAATGACGCCCCTAAACTTTTAAAAAGCTTCTCTCTAGAGTGAAATTCTTCCATAAAATCCATAACATCCTCCTTCACTTCCGCCCAAAAGCGCTGAAAGAGTATTTTTTTCTTAATCCAAAACACCCCATTTGACTCCCTAAACTGGTATTAACTCAATTTAATCCAAGAAATCATTCGAAAATGTACTGTTATAGACAGATTGTTGTCCAACATAGAGACAACAAACTGTCATCCCGAAAAGCCATTAAACCTATGATACCCGAGTACTTGTACAAGCCTAACGTATCCATATTAGACCAACACGACACTTATATTGGTACCTGATACTACACCGATACTTCTAAGGAACAAGTTTAAAATATCCTACTTATAAAGTCCTTAAAAATGCTAGAAATGGACGAAAACAATGATAATTTCATCGATTCAAAAGTAATCTGAAGAAAAAATTATGACACCAGTATCCGTATCCGTATCCATATCCGTATCCGTATCCGTGTCCTAGATTTTCAAAAGTGAGGAGTCCTATCCCCAATCCTCATATCAGTGTCCGTATCCATATCCGTATATGGGCATCATAGCATTAAACATCCTCTAAATAAACCCCAAATTACCCATAACTTTATCCTAATCCCAGGGCCATTGAAATCTTAAAATTCCCAACCCCAATCAGCTAACCCTGGCTCCACAAATTACACAAATTTTAGCTTCAGTCCTGAGCCAGACAATACTTTCTTCGAATTCACACACAAATCAGAGAACATGTTCTCATGCTCAAATGAAGAGTAATGCAGTAGACAATAATAATTTATGCAGACAAAATTAGGGACAAATCAAGAGATCTGACTCTGGTTACAATGGGTTGTGCTGTTTAGTTGTAGTTACCTTTGGTAATCCTCCAATCCCAAGAGACAGATCAAGCTTCAAAGAACCTGTGGAGATAACTGGTGCATATCGTGAACCATAAAATCGTTGCAGCGATAGCATAGATTCTTTACCGAAATCGCCAGCAAGACGAGAGAGAGCAAGGTGAAGTGCAGCATCTTTCTCCATCACTTTGTCATCCTCATAATAGGGCTGATCCCTTTCGTATTCCAATGCAGTTTCAACTGTAAAAGAGGAAACATTCACAATAACAAGGATTAAACTTAGTTGATTGTGGTCAGAAAAAATAGTGACTTCCATCAAAAGGACAGAGAAGGGACTGTGCTGGTCTGTCGGACAGGGTTGAACCAGGCTGCTAGGCCTCTAGGTCCAGCATTCATGCAACGTCAGAATCTTGGAGAGCACAAAATCAGTTATATACATATGTATAAATGCATACTTGAACAGCCCATGGATTGGCCGATGACCTGGTCCAAACCCATTTGACGTCCTGGCCCACATGGTTCCCTAAGTATCCACAAACTGCTTACACATCCTAAAGCAAATGCCAAGTGAACTTGAATTTTTAAGAAAGTAAAGCCTAATTACCATGGAACTTGTGGATAGCTGAGTGGTATTTTTAGTATTATAGGTGCTTTTGGTTACAATGGCCAGAGTCAAACACCTATGGGAAATAAGTGGCTTGGGTCAAATAGCATTTAATTTAGTTGTTTTTTCAATGGTGATTGTTGTTAGTTCCTTTGTTTGTATAAGGTTGTAAAATCTTAGCCAAATTCAGATCGGAAGACTCCCTTTTTTTTTTTTTCTTTTGTTTTTTTCTCTTTTGAATTTCTCAGAAAACCCAAGAAGGTTTCATTCCAAACTTATTCTGGTGAGAGGTTCGAAAATTAGGCACTCAATTTATACACCACTGAACCTGATAATCTGATTTGCACCTAAGTGCATATCCGTTTGACAATTCTGGTGCTTGAAGCTGTGTGAAGACTTTAAGATATGTCTTTTTTTAACCCATATTATAGGTTGTTTGGGTCATATTGGTTGCAAAAAAATTTATTAACTATACTGAAGATTTTTTCGGAGAGCATAGAATTCTGAGTTGGAGAATTATGGCCAAGACCAGCTTGGGTCAGAAAGGTCAGAGCTGCTCAGGGCTAATATGGGTTTGACTGGACGAACCATAGCTTGCATCAGTATGTTAATTGAAAGATTATAGTCACACGCACATATCTCAACTAGAGGTCAAGATAATAAATAAAAACAACTGATTATTTTGAACGTGATACCTGATGCCTAAAATTCAGTCAAGTTCAGAGATCAAAGCTTATCAGTATCCCACCTTTCCACGCACTTCCATCACACCACCGTTTGTAAATCACCTGGCCCAATAAATCAGACTATTCCATTAATGAGGAATGCCTGGCATGTTCACTGAGTGAGGACTGTTGATAAATTCTTCTATATGATGCATCGCTTTCATTCATCTGGGACTCCGCCGGTGTACAGCTTAAATGTTGCAGATACGCACCAGATGCGTGATGGCTTTGTGGGAATGTGGGTGGAAAGGGTTGCTTAGTGACAGAGCAAACTTCTAGAAAGATCACACACTTGTTATGAATCTGTCCTGAGAGAACAAAACCTATTCCTCAGATGTCAACAATTGTGAACAATATGTCATGTTACTTGGTTCAGGGCCAATTGCAGCAGATCCAAACTGTGCGCAGATTTATTTAGCATCTTCAACAAAATCAACTATCATGCCACATCAGAGGAACCTAAAACCGGATAAGGCATCCAACACACAATCGACTGTAGTGTCACACTCAATAACTCACTACTGAATGTGAATTTAGGGATTCCACTTTCAACAGAGTTCTACATAGTTCCTTGTACGAGAATTAGTTGATTGAATGAAAATAAGGTGTAGGAAGTTTTGTCAGACCTCACATATCTGCACAGGGGCTCAAATAAAGAGAGACGTAAAAGTAAAAACTTGTAACCGATCAAGACAGCCTAAACTGTAGGAACCATGATAAAATTACAGGAAACCATCCAAAGTGGCTAGTAGTAAGAACCAAAAGGATAGAATAAAAAGCAGGACAAACAAAGCATCAATTGATAAAGGATGTTGTGTTAATACCTTCAGAAGAAAAAAGACGACGGTGTGCACGCACACCAAAACCAATTCCATCAGCATTCATAGCAATATCAAAAGAAATGGCTCCAGCATCTTCATTCTATAAGAAGAAAGACAACAAAAGGAAGGGAGGGAAAAAAAAAAAAAAAAAAAAGACAAAGCCAAATAAAACTTCAACTTCAGAAAGGAAAAAAAAATAGGAGTTTTCAACAGGTCCAAAAGAAAACAAGAAGAAGAAATGAGATGAGATGTTCTCACAGGTGGCGGCGGCGGCGGCAGCGGTCTCAAAGGTTTCGGAAGAAACGATCTCCTGAGGACTACTTGTTGGCGCAGGCATCCACAAGACGCTCCCATCATTACTTTGTTTTGCTTTACTTTACTCTCTCTCTCTCTCTCTCTCTCTCTATTTCTGAGAGAGAAGGCTTTAAAGATGAATGAGAGAGAACGCGCGCTCTAGGACTCTGTGGATGAAGTCAATCGAGTGGGGGGAAGGACGAAGAATGCAAAGGTGAAGGAGTGAAAGAAAATACGAGAGAGCTCAGCAGCCGGAAAGACAAAAGCTTGGAAATGGGACCGGGGGTTATGCTTTAGGTTAAAATTACTTTCTTAAAAACTGATATTTAAAATTATATTAGAAAAAAAAAAAAAAAAAACCCTTGCCTCTGTACTCCTGAACGGATAACTTTCGTGCATTTACGACAAACTTGCTACAATGGGACCCACCCAAATGATCAATCTAAAATAACCCATATGACAAAATTTAGCAATCATCCAATTTTGATAATTGTAAAATCATCATCTACGGGTGGATAAAGTCAAAATAAGAATGCACCTACAATCCAAAATTATTAAACTGCACTAAATGAACTCATTCATTTGTCTTTGCCCAACTTCTAATTAACACCAGCATCACAAATCTCATTCTTTGGAAGATATTAGGACATTTTTATAATTTGGATTTTCTCCTTAAGCACTGAGAAAATGTCAATGAAATATATGCTATTTTAAAAGGAAAACTTTCAAATAAGATTTTAAGTTTTTACTTTATTTTAAAAAATGACATGAGTTTCAAAACATTTCATATTAAAGCCTATTTTCAATTAAGGACAACTGGCAAATAAAGTTATTTTCCTGCGACCTTTCTTTCAATATTTTAAAAATACTCAAATTAATTACCCTTCATTAAAATAAAACTCACTTTCACTACTTTCTTCATTGTTTACAACGATCGACGGCATATACTTGTATGCCAAAAGCATGCCATGGCTTTAAATAAGGGTAGTTTAGGTATTTTAACAAAAGAGGGAAAAAGTCGTCCAAAACTTTAGAGAGCTGCTAAAGCCACATACCAAACTTCTCTCGGCACATCCCTTCTCTCTACACACCCCAAGTCAAAAAATTGCCAAAATTTCTCTACACACCCTTATTTTTCCCAAAATACCCTATCATCTCACCATCACCTTCTCTCTACACTCCCGTTCTTCTACCCTCACTCTCATCATCCCTATCCCCCTCACTCCCTTGGCCCACCACCCGGTCTCCCTCTCCCTCTTTCTCCCTCCCTCCGCCACCCTCTCTTTGTAGCTCTCCATATCCCTCCCTCTCTCCCTCTCCCCGCCCATCGCTTGCCACTCTCCTTCTTTGTCTGTCCCACCCTCCCTGTCTCTCTCATTGTCCCACCCTCTCTCTGTCCGCCCTCTCTCCCTCCGACAGTGCTACCGGAGGGACGGTGGCGGTTGGGGTTGGATTGGGGTGGGGTAGGTGAGTGTCGAGAGAAATTGGAAGAGGTAGGAAATTATAAATTATGTCTTGTTGGTAGTTTCACACGTGTATATTGATCTTAAAATAAAGAAATGTGCTGAGAGAAGTTTGAGAAACTGATGCCCTTATTTGAAGATTTTTGAAACTTGTATCTTTTTTTAAAATAAGATAAAAATTTTAAGTCCTTATTTGACAATCTCTCTATTTTAAAAGAGCCACTTTATAACAGGCTCAAGTTTTCCCACTTTTCAAATCATAATGAAAAAATTAAATAAATAATTTTCATGAAACCACTTGAGCCAAAACCCTCTTTGATTCGGTCTTCTCTCCCAGTCATCACACCACTTCTCAACCTTCGGCAACCATTGGCTACCTCACCGTGACTCAGGGTAAATCCAGGTAAGCTTCCTCCCTTCCTCTTTCTTCTTCCGTCTTCCTCTTTTCCTTTTTTTCTTCTTGTGTTGCAAGTGGGGCTGGTGGCAACCAAGGCATGTATGTTGTCAGCACTCAGCAGCTACCTCCTGCCGCGTTTTGAAATTATTAAAAAAAAAAAAAAAAAAAGGAAAGAAGAATAGGCAATACTGCAAAGCTATTCACTACCCTTATTAGGGATGAACTCCCGTGCAGCGATACTCTTATAAGAATATGCCACATAGCTCTTTCACTCTTTGAAATTCAGTGTCTTAAAGGCTTCATCAAGAAAGAATGTTGTCAAGATTGGCGGTCCATGAGGGTGCCCTTGTCAAGATTGTCTTAAAGGCGGTCCATGAGGGTGCCCTTGTCAAGATTGGCTTTTGATATTGATGAATATGGTGTCGATCGGCGTCCATCCGACGATATATAGTCAAAAGTAAGAAGTTAATAAAGCAGGCCAAGCAGGCAAAAACCAAGGAGTAGGAAGCTCATATATTCAAGTGGAAACAGAAGGAGCCGTAAAAGAGCTAACCCAGGTAACGTACGTAAGCTTGCGAAGAATATAGATGTGCTGCTGTTTTGATGGAAAGCAGGCAGCCTATTGCTGGCCGGCAGACCCGGACTCTTAACATGCCACCTCACTCAGTTTGGCCAAGTCGTCAGCCTACAAAAGAGGAGCGAGAGAGAGAAGAGCACCTCCCTCCCTCCACAACCCCATTTGCTTGCACCTGCAAGACGACTGACTGATTGCTCTTCACTTCATTGATGATGAGAAGAATGGAGGACGCCTCCAACACTGCAACACCGGACTACATTCTTCACAGATTGGACATGCTCGATACCAGGGTGGGTGGGTTGGATTTCTCTTTCCTCTTCTTTTTTTTATTTTTCAACCCGACCAAAGTACCAAACTAAAGTAACTTTCTCACCATTTTCATCATCATTAACTCATATATTTGTGTATTATTATCACAAATCACACCAAACATGCAAAGTTTATAACCTTCCAATCCTCTACTTATATCTGTATTGTAATCAATTATTATTATTATTATTATTATTATTATTTTAGTAACTGGCAAGAGTGGGGGTATAAGAGTGCAGCTGAAGCAGCTGGAGGAAAAACAGAGACTCCAGTTGGTCCCGGAAAGCTATTTTTCCAGAGACTTGCATCACCCAGAAACCAGTCACCAATGCAGGCCATTGTCATCAGCCCTTCAAGAAGTTCATTTCAAGGGCACCCTCATGGACCGCCTGCGTCTGCTCGAGACTCGGATCTTACAGGTAAGCTCAACATCCAATCCAACAGTGTTGTTCCTTCTTGAGAATATATATGAAATGAGCCTGAAGGCCAGACTTGAGGTGCTGTAACAGGAGGGATCTGGGTCCCGACAACACTGTATTATCATCCTTCTGAATGGAAGCCAGGCTTTCAGCAGAAATGAAATCAAAATGATAAAATATATATACACTATAGACACAATGGCGGATCTAGAATTTTCGTTTGAGGAGTGTGGACCTTCATACCAAATCGAGAATTTTCATGTGGATTTTGGTGGTGGACCCATAATTTTTATTGGATTTTTTGAAGCGCATCACAGTTTAACGGGTGCGACAGCACCCACGTGCTTGTGCCTGGGTCCGCCTCTAGCCAGACTGACACTTGTAATTCATTCTTCATGGGTCTGTCTTTGTTCTTGTATATCACACAGATAAGCTATGAATTGGATAAGGGCAATGCAGAAAGCTCCTCAATCAAAGCACCAGATGAGATCGGCCTGCTTCAACATGCACATGATAGGAAGCGCCATATGTTTTCTTCCTGTGGGTTCAACAGAAGACCTGACAGCTCGAGTGACAAGGTCCACAAAAGCTTTCTTCCACTCCAAGGCCAGAGTCCCAGTTTAAAGGTGAAGATGCCACCAACCGGATGAAGTTTCAGATGATACATCATCTTCTGGATTTCCTCACGTCCCTTTTCTCTCTCTCTTTTCTTTTTTATATTCTTCTTCTTCAGGCTAAGGAATTAAAAGAAAGTTCTTCTGTTGCACAACAAAACAAGTGCAGAAATGAAAAGCGGACTGATAACAACAGAGCATGCCGGAGGTGGTTTGCAATTGGGTGCTGATAATCCTGCCATGAGTCACTTCTTTGGATTCCTCATTGTTTGGCTAATCACAGAAGCATTGTATCAACTCGTATGTTGAATGTTTCACTTCCATTTAACAGCAGTTTTTGGGCAAGAAATGAGATCTGAAATACATCATAGCAATGCCCCTCCAATTGCCAACAAAGTTCCAAATTCAGTTTAACAAGGAGAGATTATATCAGCAATTCAAACCAAATGACCTGAAAGATGCATGAACTGGTAAATTAATTTTTAAAAAAACAGTTTAAAGTGTGGTCGGACAGTAATGCATTACCTGGACCAAAAGGGGCAATCAATGCATAAATCCAAATGAGATGCACCAACTGAACTGAACTTTATTGTGTTAGTCCATAAGCAAAGTACATTAACATAAATCCAAGCAAGGAACAAGATAAAACTTTGGACTTGTACAGTATTATCCATGACAAACAAACACCATTTTATTACCAATTTCTGGATTTTGTAGGCAACATTAATTAACTTTTAGAACCAGATAACAAAGTATATAACTAATTACCATCCAAAAGAAGAAATAAATAACTCAACTGTGGGTGGAAGAATATCCACAGGCCACAGAACTCAACAAAACCAAAAAAGGCCTGTGCACAAAAAAAATTTTGTGCATAAAATTTCCTGCTATAAAATGCCATGCTGCTTCACACTGTTCACCAATAGAAGGGGAAAAGAGAGAGTGATGTTCAAGGGTTGAAACTTGTAAGAATGGAAAAATTACTACACTAGTTTGACATTTCTATTCATGGCTGCATATATCTTAATAAGAGTTGATGACCTTTGCAAAAAACTTGCAGTATTCAAACCAAGAAGCAGCTCACCAATTCAAAATCTCATGATCCCTAGGAGCTTTAAATCATGATACAGCTTTACTTCAATAATCTGGCTGTCCCCACTCCCTCCTCCTTCCCGACCACATATTGCATCCTAGAACAGCTCCAGGTGCTCTGGCTAATCGTGGAAGGCACTTGGGCATCACTATTCTGTTTGTCACTCCCACTTCTATATCAGAAACAGTCAGTGCCCCTTATACTGCATTTGCCCCTATGGAAGCAGCCATTTCAGCCAACTCTTTCCCTGCAAGATTAGCTATGAGTGCCATCGAAATAAAGTTATTAGCTTTCCTTCCTATCTCTTCCATTTCAAATTCAAAGGCCTGTTGAAGCTTTGTTGCTTCTAAGTTGGCAGCTTCAGCCTCGGCAAGTAAGATGTCAGCTTCTTCAAGATCACCCATTTCAAGAGCTGCTGTTCTCTCAGCCATGGCAGCAGTAGCAACTAATTGCAGCCTCTCACAACCTGTAATTGCAGCCTCCCTTTCCTTGGATGAAATCAGCCTCTCGCTTTCCTGCAATTTGTTGACAGTATCTTTGATCTCTGTCTCTACCTTATCCAACTCAAAAATGGCCACCTCCATTTTATCCTGCAACTCTTCCTTTTCTGTGCCAAGTGCCTTTGCCTCAGCCGCTATTCTCCCTGCTTCCTTGAAATTCCGAGCAGCTGCAGCAACTTTCTTTTCGGCCTCTAGCTCTGGACCTCTTTTGTCTATGAAACCTATCCTCTGCTTAAAAGAAGCAACTTCTTGCTGGATTCTTGCCCTGGTTGAAGATAGTTCCTTTCATGAAACAAAAGAAAATATCAGGAAACTACACCTTGGACTGACATGACAAAAGATGGAGCATCAAGCCAAGTAGAGATCGTTAACTTGGGGGTAACTTATGTTTGGAAGTGCAATCATGACCATGATGCACTAAATGCAACCATGAAGAAAATTTCATCAGTGCTGATGCTAAAAATGATGGGAACTAATGAGTAAGTTCTTAGTAAATATAAAATACCACATTCCCAGATTCATCATTGATTTGAATCTAATAATGTAGAAAATAAGATCAAATTTGGGCTTTCTTTACATTAACCAAACAAGGTTAGCGTTTCTTTGAATATGCGAGATTTCTCAAAATTTGAAAAAACTTGGATCTAAATATATGAGAATCTAAATCCATGTAAAAAAAAAAATTGTATGGGTTAGAAGAATAAAGAAATGTATTCCCAGTTAAGGGCCTTGTTTTAGAATGATCTAAAGGTTGTAAAATTATTCTCAAACTAATGTCCTTTTGTGGGTGGGAGGGTGGGCAGGCGGGCATGGGGGCTGTAGAAAATTCCTTTCCAGTTTGCAGTTTCTTGCCTTAGGGAATTTTTTTAGTACAGGTAACAAAAGGATATACTTTTGTTTTACCTTTTCAAGTATAACAGAGAGTAGATACTTATGGAAATTATTTTATCACCTATATGCTGGCATTTAATGAGGTTTAATTCTTAGATGGGAAAAAGTTACTTGCTTTCCACAAATTTCATTCTAGAATAAGGTTAGGGCGTCTTGTACAGTTAGTTTAGAAGAAAAATCAGCTGAAACCTTCTCATGCGCTAGTTTTCTATGATGGCATCCTTCTAATTTTTTAGGATAACAGTACTAGGACCGCAAGTTTAATTACAAGAAGCCAAGTTGCTGCGAATCATGCCTGTTCTTTTACTATAATTCAAAGAATTCGTGTTTGGAGAATTTGTAATTCTTCAAAAGCTGTCCCTGGGGTGGAATTCCTGAATCCTCCTCTTGGCGGAAGCATCCAAAAATGCTCAAGGGGATTAGAATTTGGGAATTCCAAAGGATAAAGTGATTTTTTTCAGGAGGTTGGAATAAAGAATTCTAGCAAAGAAACATGGAATTTGGAAATGCCAACGGAACAGCCATCACACCATTGTCCAGAAATCCCCAGCATCACAAATTCTTGTCAGGAAGTATGCTAAAGAAACAGGGCCTTAGGGTCCTTTCCAAATTACCAGCGCATCCAACCCTTACAGCTGTTTTTCCAGGCCACAGCCATCAGTCATTCAGATCCAGATTCCAGAATCAAAACTATGACAAAGAGTCCTAAATGAAACAAACCTGCAGAGAAGCTCTTGAAGCAGAAACGAGTTGTCTAAGCATTTTAACATCCTCCAAAATTCTCTCTTCAGTCTTGGCGAGATTCGCCTTGTCCTGCATAGATTTCAAAACAGAAGAAGCCAAATACTTTCTTAAGCTGGCGAGTTCCTGGCATGCTTTTGCTTCATTTTCACACACACTGGCAAGTTCCCTGAGTTTTGATCTCTTCCTTTCCATCTCTGATGTAAAGTCATCCACTTCCTTCTTTTTCAGGGATAAAGCTTCGCTCTCAAATTCTATCTGGGAACAGACTCTCTGCAAGCCATCATACTTCAAATCAATACTTGACTGAGCAGTTTGAAACTCAGACATGACATTTGCAATCTTCTTCTCAACTTCTTCAATCTTGTAGTTGTTCTCAGCAATCTCTGCTTCCTTCAATCTCACTAAAACAAGAAGCTTATCCAATTCATCGGTCAATGCATCCCGTTTTTCAATCAAAAGTTCTTTTTCTTTCCGATCATCCTCAATCAATATCTCAATGGAATCTTTCAATCCTGAACGTGCTTCATTTATTAAATGTGATTCAATATCTAATTCCATCTTTTTAATCTCTAGGGCTTCGGTTGATGACAACCATTCTTCCATCCCTTTAGAAGAAAATTCTTCTGCATTCCTCAAAATCAAATCAGCACCATCAGCAGCATCCTGAAAAAAAAAAAAAGGAACAAAATTTAGTCAAAGGTAAGAGCAATGACTAAGAGAAGATAAGTGCACGTGTGTCTAAATGGAAGCACACATGAAAATGACTACAGAAGAGACATTGTTCATAGAAACTAACTGAGCTGGCTTGAAACCCAAACCAAACAGAACCAGATCAGATAATCATAATCATTAATTTTTCAGAGCCTCAAAAAACAACATCTTTAACCCTTCATTAAGTATGTGTGTGTGTGTATATTTTAATATTTCAATACGTATAGCTTTTCTGTATCTATTTCTGATCCAATCCAAAAGTGAATAACATTTGGCAGGCATCAGTTTGAGATGAGTGCAATTCAGTGGGGGTAGCTTCTGCGGGGGAGCAGGATTCATCATACCCATGTGGCCTTTTGAGACAGATGCTGAATTGCAATTTGTGACCGAGTACTAGTTGAGAATTAGTGGGGACCAGGGTCAAATTTTTCTAGATAGAACCGCTGAAAAACTTAGAAGTAAGAAACTCCTGTCTGGTGCCACCTTTGATCAAGCCAAATCCTTCATCCTAACCTATAACCCCTATGAATTGGTAGACATCCCAAACTGACACACCTAATGACCTACTGTGAACAGAAGTCGGTCAGTAGGGGTTTTACTTGACGATGGTTGCTTCTAAACTCATTGGAAGCCCAGTCTTCTCTTCCGTTGAACCATGGATGTGTCATTCACATTCCATCAAATTGGAAGGATTTAGCATCCTGACTCTTCAGTTGCCCACATTTTATAAACAAAGGGTGGAGGTCTGAGGAGATTCTAGGTGGAATCTTCATGGATGCGTTAGGGGAAGAAAAGAGTAAGTTGCTGCTAATAAGCATTCTATATACTTTTTTTTTTCTCTTCTCTGTTACATTCTCACACAACCCAAGTCCCTATCCAACATATCCACGGGTTGATCCCAAGTTGGAAGAAGCCCTAATGTGCAGAATCTACCTTAGCTATAATTTCACCTCCCCTTTTCTGAAAATTTTCATAGTTCTAGATTCCTTTGTTAATCTCCGTGAAAACACAGCCACTACGCATTGTCCAGAATTCCAAGGATGGGACTCAAGGGTATCTCAGGCCAAGCAATTTCTCTGCATTGGTCCTAACTACTATAATCACCAGAGACTATCCATGGTTCCTTAAAATTGGATATCTTCTCAATTCCCTCCAAAGTCGCCTTCTTTTCCTTGCTTGTTTCTTCCAATGATGTATTAGGTGTGTGTGATCTCATTTCTCATCGATTGCATTCTTCATTTATGCCTTCATCAAATTAAACCAAAAGTAAAGTCGTTTTATGAGGGGCTTATCAAGACATTATTAAGGAAGAGATAAGAAGAAAATCTACTAACCATATAAAGGTGGTGGTGGTGGGGGGTGGTGTGTTTATCAAGACATTGTTATGGAAAGATATAAGAAGAAAATTTAATAACTGTAAGGTAAATTTGGTTCCCTTCTCTCACCCTAGCGAAGGCCTCAAGCATGGAAGCGCCTTCCTCCTCAGTGGTGATCTGCAACTCAAGAACCTCCCGCATCTTTGACTCCACGGAAGTGCACTCTGCTTCGGCCTCTCTCAGCGCTCTGATGAATGCTTCCTTGTCCTTGTCAGCAGCAGCTAGGTTCTCGCTCAACCTCTCGGCCCTCTCAAAGTCTTCAGCCTCACACGCTTCCTCGAGCTCCTTCTCCAGATCCTTGTAGCTGAGGGATGCTGAATTGACATCCTCCGATGCTTTCCTTCTCCTCCTCACAGATTCCTTCCTAGCAGTGGAAAGAGAGGATGCTGTTTGACGGATCCTCTCCAGCTTTAGGGAGATGTGTCTTCTCACTGTATCCAGTTTCTCCTCGATCGAGCAGGAGCGGTCTTCTTCTTCTTGAGAAGGCTTGATCTGAAGGTCTATGTCCGTTGCAGTGTCGCTATCCAAGGGGATTTTTTTACGAAGAGGATCCGTACTTGTACTTGTGTCTCCTTGAGCGGTGGATTTGTTCTCCGAGGGAATTCCAATATCAGGCGAAGAAGAAGAAACAGGAATTGAAGGAGGAGATTCGTGAGGGGCATACAAATTGGGAATTTGATTGGAAATTGAATCGGAGAGGGATGGTGTAGTAGTAGATGCATGGATCTTAATAGCAGCAGCATCCCCGCCGTCGCAGTCGTCGTTGTCCATGTTGTTGTTGGAGGGGGATGGAGGATGTGGTGATTTGGTGGCTGGGGACTCTGGAGTATCTCGTGCGTATCCGATCCGAAAGCCACCCCTCCTTTTCTTCCTAGAAGAATAGGAAGACGAGCTAGTAGCAGTATAAAACGACGTGGTGGTGGTGGTGGTGGGCCTGTGAGGGGTCGTTGTATTCTTCTTCGGAACGGGAAGGGGATGGTTGTTATGATCGGGCGGGTCTGAAGAGAGCGCTTGGGCGAGTGTGAGATCGGAGAACAGGTTCTCATCTAGGGGTTCTGATTGCTGTTGTTGCCGTTGTTGTTGCTGCTGTGAATCGGCTGAAAGATGAGGAGGAGCAATAGATCCGTCTTCGTCGTCGTCGTCGTCGTCGTTTTCTCCTCCTCCTCTTTCTCTTTCTTCTTCCTCTGCTGCAACTGCTACTGACGTGGTGGCGGTGGTGTGGTCATGGGAGTTAAAAGGGTCAATAAGGACCATGCCCTCGAAAAGAGAACCGAAATCCTCTTCGCCCTCTTTTTCCCTCCAAGACGCCATGGCGATGCCTTTCGGATGGGAATGGGATCCTTGCTTGCAATCTCTCTCTTCCTTCCTCACGCGACGACAACTGCAACAATGAAAGAGATCAAAGAGAGAGAGAGAGAGAGAGTTTTAGACAGATTAGAGTTTAGAAGTAAATCACCTTCAAAGTGTGATCTTTGATTCAGCCCAAGATTCTCTCCACCTCGCTGGAATCGAATTGAAAAGAAAAAATAACAATTTTCCAGATTGTCTGCTAGTACGGTCCTGTCAATCAGACCAGGGATGTCAAATGGGCCGGCCCGGCCCGGCCCGGCACACTCCGGCCCGCCGGTCAACAGCCCGTGGCCCGGCCCGGCCCGCACATGGGCCGGGCCGGGCCTAGGTGGCTGGGCACGCTGGCCCGTTCGGCCCGGGCCCGCCAAGCCCGCCAGGAACGTGGGCTGGGGTTGCAGCCCGCTAGGCCCGCCCAACTACCCTAAGCCCATTTTTTGAAAAAAAAAAGTCCTTTTTACCCCCCCCCCCCCAACAGCTATAAAACGGTCATATAAGGGGTATTTTGTGTCATTTTTCATTTTACAAAGTCTATAAATACACTAACCCTCCCATTCTCATTCCTCACCAATTTACACAACTCTCTCATTTTCTTTATACATTCTCTAGCTCTCTCTCAAAGCATTCAACTCTTTCACTCTCTCTAAGAAGTTTTTGGAAGGCCAAAGATCAAGTCATCAAGAGACAAGATTAAAGGGGCCTTCAAAGATTTAGAGGTATTTATATTATTTAAATTTGAGATTCCATATATATAAGTTTATATTATATTGTATTAACTCTCATTTTCTCCCCTTTCTTATATTAATTATCACAAAAGAAGGCTATTAGAGCCTATTACTGTTATTACTTATAAATTTTATATTTTGAAATATGGCTGGAAGATTTCCGACAGAATCATCTTCAGTTAATTTAGGGGAAGAAGAAAATTTTATTAAATTACAAGATGAAGTAGGTGATTTACCACCCTCCTTTCCTCAGAGTTCCCGTAAACCAACCAAGAGGAATAGAACTTCACCAGTTTGGGTGGCATTTACAAGGTTTGAGGTTGTTGAAAATGGAAAAACAGTTGAAAAGGCAAAATGCAAATTTTGTAGTAAGATTTATGGTGCCCATTCAAAAATGGGTACCAGCCATTTGGCAAGGCATATGCGTCTATTATGTCCAGGCATTAAAAAGGCAACGGATGCAGGGACAGGAAGGCCTGGATCACAGACCCAAATTTCTAGTATTGGTGGTGCTAGCAGTAGTAGCAGTTTGGGTCTTTTTTCTTTTAATGCACAAAGTTGTAGACAAAATCTTGTTAAAATGATTGTGTTATCCAAATTACCATTTTGTTTTGTTGAAAATGAGTTTTTTGAAGAATGGGTCCAGAAATACTGTCAACCACAATTTCACAGTATTTCAAGAAATACAGCCAGAAATGATGCTATTAGACTCTGGCAGGAAGAGAAAACAAATATAAAAAATTACCTTACAAAAATTCCTGGTAGAATAGCCCTAACCACAGACATGTGGACATCTAAAGGGGGTGACAGTTATCTTTGTCTTCCTGCACATAATATAGATTCAAAATGGATTATTAATAAACGTATAATTAGTTTTAGCAGTCTTGAATGGCCACACAATGGCACTAGAATAAGTACATTTATTTTAGAAAAACTAGATGAATATAATATTAAAGAAAAAGTTTTATCTATAACGTTAAATAATGCCAGTAATAATACAGTGGCTATTGAATTAATGAGAATGCAGATGCCACTTGCAACTCTGATAGATAGCTCTATCTTTCAAAATAGATGTGTATGTCACATCTTAAATCTCATTGCAAAGGTCGGTTTAAAGCATATTGTAAGTTACACAGATGCTATTAAAGACATTGTTAGATTTATTTTTACCTCCGCACAGAAAAGACAATTGTATGCTGGAATATGTGCGAGGCAAGGCGTATCAGCTATTAAATTGCCTAAGGAGGTAGAACATAGATGGAATTCTATGTATGATTTGTTAAACAAGGCACTTGATCGGAGAACTGTTTTGAATGAATTTTGTGCTTTTCATGCGCAACATTTGATGATTAGTGATGACCATTGGGAGTTATGTGCCCAAATAAGAGATTTATTAGAAGCTTTTTATACTTCAACATTATTTTTTTCTAGGATATATTATCCCACATCTAATGAAGCTTTAATGAAGCTTTTTAAAATTACTTTACAATTCAGTAGATTTAGAGATCATTTTTTACTGAGTAGCACTATTAAAAACATGGAAATTTTTTTTAATAAATATTGGAAAGAGGCTCCAATGACATTTTCTTTAGCTGCCGTATTTGATCCTAGGTTAAAATTAAGTGGTGTACAGTTTTTTTATTGATGGAATAAATAAAAACATGAATTATATAGATTTAAATGTTTTTTCAAATATTATGGCAAATTTACAAGCACTTTTTCAATTTTATTGTGAGCAAATGGGTACAACTGGGCTTAGTATAGGCCATTCAGAAGTCCAGCAAACAGGTGTTGGTGAGTGGGATGTGTGGTATTATTTCCTGTCTACGGGCATGACATCCAGCTCAAGCTCAAGTAACACTATGACGGAGTTATCATCGTATCTTGACATCGGTGTAATACGGGTGCAAGATGCATCTAGTTTTGACCTTTTAGCTTGGTGGAAGCAACAAGAAAGCATTTATCCCGTGTTGGCCGCCATGGCTCGTGATCTATTGACTATTCCAATGTCTTCTGTAGCATCAGAACAGGCTTTTAGTGCAGGTGGACGTGTGGTGGACGACAAAAGAACCAATCTTACTAAAGAAATGGTGGAATGTTGTGTTTGCCTACGGGACTGGTATTTGGCATCAATGGAAAATTATGATCCAGCAGAATACATTAGTGGACTACACATCTGATTTTTTACTTGTTCCTTCATTGTAATTTTTAAATTTATAAGTTTTTCATTCTTTTTTATTTTTATTTTCTAAAAAGTTTGTAAGGTTTTGCAGGTAATCCTATTTAGAAACCTTCAAGAAGTTAAGATCCAAATGGTTCTCTCTTCTCAGTGGAGTAGGTCGAGTTTGACCGAACCACTTAAATATCTTTGTCATTCTCCGTGATTGTGTGATGTTAAAATTTTTTACTTATTTGATAATTCATTAGCCACTGTAAAGAAAATCCATTAATTTTTAACTGTTTCATTATTAAAAATACAGTGGCTATAATGCCAGTTAAAATCCAAATGGTTCTCTCTTACACTAACTGTGTCTTTAACTCTTTCTATATGAACTCAATTTCTATGTATTATATACGAACAAACATAAAGGATGGTAATTATAAACAAATAGTTCCACTAATGATTTTTATTTTTATTTTTTGTTACAATCACTGATGAATTTATAGTGTTGAGCTCATAAAATCATTTTGAAGCCTTATTGTAGAGCATCACTAAGTATTAAAAATCTATAGTTAAATAATTTCAATCACCCGAATTTTTTTAGTGAACTATGTTTGATTGTTCACAACAAATGGAAAAACAAAGTTTTAGTAATAAAAAAGTTTACTTTTACTTTATCAGAACCTAAACATTTTACTTTCTAAAAGACAAATAAAGTAATTACACAACCATTTGCCAACTTTTCACTTCACTTCTTGAAAGACATGTTAGTTTTTGCTTTATTCTTTTTTTTTTAATACTGAAACAAAAGAAAAAAAGTGCAGGCCAGGGCACGGCCCGGCCCGCTCCAGCCCGTTTGACATCTCTAAATTAGACCCTAATCCGAAAACCCCACAAAACGAGGGTCTTTTTGGCCTTTTTCCTTCTTTTTTTTTTCTTTTAGTTTTTACATCCGCAGGCTTCTAAATACACAATCATTTTATTTTTTTTACATGCAGAAATTTTTTAAAACATTTTTTATTACATTCATTCCCCTATATGAAATTACCAAAAAGGACGATCACCTATTACACCTAAACCTCTAATTTCTCTTTGCAGACTGTCCCATTTCACTTTCATCATGCCATTCTCATTATTTCGTTTCTCCCATTCCACTATCTCATTCATCCCTTTACTCTCATTCCCTTCTTCCTTCAATCTCATTCTTCCCTTCACATCACCATCTCTCCATTTATCACATTCTACTCTCCCTTTATATCCCACCATTGTCAAACATATTACTACTTGGTAAAACCTCACTCACAATATCATTTTTTTGTCAAATGGATGAGCAAACTAATAAGCAAAATGTAGTTTCCGAACATAACATCAATGAGAAGCTGAGTTGTTGTGTTGTTTATTTTGATTCTTGCCATTTCTCAAAGCTTGTAAAGCCTTTTTTAAAATCTGTTGCCGCGAAACGTTTGGACTTTCAGCGCAGAACAAACTACTAATGTTCAGCCTCTTATAATTGAACATATCAATTTTGTTTAGACAAATCTGCCTGAACAAAAAGTTTATGTTCAGCCAAAGCCTCTTATAGCTAAACAGATCAATTTTGTTCAGCCGTATTTGGTTGAACAAAAAGTTTATGTTTAGCTGTATAGGGTTAAACATATCGATTCTTTTCTCTCATTTTCCTTTATTTTGTAATCAACAACAAGTTTGCTGTGGGTTTTATTGTGGTCATCATATCATAGTCTATGATGACCCTATCTATGATGAAGTTCAAATACACATTCAGAGATGAACAACAAACGGAGAAAATGTAGCAAATATTACTTAATTGAAAGGGAGCAAGAGAGAATGGTAGTGATAGATGGATGGATGGCTGGAAAAATAGAGAGAGGAGAAGGAGACGAAGATGATGATAATTTTGGGTACACCCACCATATAACAGATAGAGAGGAATAAGAAGAAAAGGAGGAGGAGGGTTTTCACTAATTGGAAGGAAAGCTCCAAATGATGGTGGTAAGTTGTGTAGAGAGAAAGGGGATAGGGCTATTTTAAGTATGTTTTGAGTGTGTGAAAAGCAAAACCAGAATTTTAAATTTTTTATGCTGAGTGTAGATAGAATTTGTGTGTAAACGGCTAAAATCATTATGTATTTAAAAGCCCTTTTTAGTTTTTCTACCCTAGCCAAGGTACATGGGATCTAAGAGAAAGCCCGCATACACAAAGAAAAGCAGCTCACTCAAGTGACCCGTTCCCTTTTTTCTTAGGGAAATTTTCAAATAAGGCCCTAAGTTATGGGCTTATTTCAAAAAAGGACAGCAAAATTGTGATCTTTCAAAATAGGGTCTAAGGTTTCCACAAAAGTTTCAGAGGACAATCGGTGAAAACAACCTCTATCCGGTGATTTTTTTCTCAAATTTTAAAAAAGAGAAAAATGCCCATATGGCCTTTAAAACAAAAGAAAGATCGATTCATCTCCCTTTTCCCTCTTTCCTTCTTCCATCGGTTTCTACCCCACTTTCATTCGCGAGCATCGAAGCACCAGCGACCACCCGCACACCAGCGACCACCAACAGCCACTTTGAGGATTCTTCCATCTTTCTTTCCCTTCCTCTTTCATCATCTCCTCTCCCTCTTTCTTCTTCTTCACTCTCCCCACTTTCTCTGCACATTTTAGCCATCAATAGGCATCAGTGGACATCGATGACGAATACGGGATGCCGCTGGCAGTGTGCTCTCCCTCCCTCTCCATGTCTCTCTCTCTCAATACAATCAGTATTTTTTTTTTTTTTGACATCACTATGATGTGGGTTGGATTTAGGGAGACAGCTAATGACCAAAAAATCATAGTTGCCACAGTTTGCTTAAATGAAATCATGATTCTTCCATTTGCAATCATTTTTAATTTTGTTTGGTGTAAGATGCCCAACCAGATTAGATGTAAGTTTTGATTGGATCTATATTTCCAATGTTTCCAATACATTACCGAAATCTATGGTGGACAAAGACGCCCAAGTCCCAACCAACTTACATGTAAGTTTTGATTCCATCAGGATTCAAGAGATACAAAGGAAAGAATGAATGGGGACCCAAATTATAGATGCACATGACTATTAAAATTGTGGTTTTAAAACTCTGACATGATGATACAGATTTTTCATGTATGTGTCTGAAACTTAAAATGCATCCTCACTGTTTTGGGTTGACAGTCGTCAAAAGTAAAGAAAAACGTCAGCATTTTACTATAAATGAAGTTGCATAATGAACAAAATTAAGGATATTCTGCCCACTCCTATATATTTGAGTCACATATTGTGTGGATTGTTTCCACCGAAACCGATGTTATCCCGGCCTCGGCAATGGTACCAATCAGAAAAGGCCTTAACCCCCACCTTTCTGGCACAGCAGCATCTCAGCCGTTGTTAAGGTGGGACTGGTCCCGGTAGAAGTACCGACCACATCCTTCCGAGCTCAGCCTCGCGCTGGCATCCTTGTCCGATCTCAGGCATAACTGATCTCGGTGCCTTCTCCAGTTCGGCCCCTCGGCCGAGGTGAACACTGGGCGTCCAGTTCCCATTATGAGATGGGACGGGTGCTTTATAGGGAGTCCCTGTCAAGTAGGGTGGCCACCGGCCATTGATAAGGGCTCGTTCCTAACAACAGATCACATCCACATTTATGTGAGGGATTTGATGGGAGATCTGATGGGACAAGTATCCTCACCTACCCCCACTAAGGATCCCAGGTGTGGACTGATGGGACAAGTATCCTCAACTACCTCCACTATGGAATCTTCTACTCTCCTCTATATATGCCTGCATGAAGAGCCATGAACAGGTACATGCAATATACAGCCTGCACTGTTATTCTGCTAACACCTTCTTCTCCACTTCACCCTAGTTCAGTGACTGCACTAACTCAGGCGTCGGAGTGCCTTTGGCTGACAGCAGTCTCGGGCCCTGACCGTTCTTTCTTCCCTTTTTTCAGGATTCAGGCCGTCGGTGACTTCTCCGATCAGCTGAACAGGATTTTCCTAATCCCCTTCATCACCTAAACTAAGTCCGTAATAATTTAGGCACGCACAATTGGCGCCGTCTGTGGGGAACGATCTGAAAATTCCATATTTTCATCCTAACAACCATGCCTCCTAAGGCTAAGAAGGGAAAGAGCGTCGCTGGACCGACCAGGTCCAAGCAGCCAGAGACATTCTTGCCTCTCATGCCGCCTCCACTGGTGACGAACCAGGCAGGGGCATTAGTAACAAGCCAAGAAAGAGAGGCCAGGCAAACTCCACCCAACCCTCAGTCGAGAAGAGCGGGTGGAGAACCCGGTATTCGAAGTGTAGGATCACCCGTCACAGTGACACACTCATCGTCAAGAGATGCAGCGGCGTCTCCTCGGCACAGTCCTGTAACAGAATGGGCCCGGCCAACGACCTCTCAGGCAGAGCGCCCACGTTTGGAGGTTGTTTTCACCGAGCCACCTCGTAAGGACTTTCCCCCTCAGGAACAGTCCCAACGAGGTAGGGCTCCTGTGCGCCCTCATCCTCATCGGTCTCAAAACGAGGACCACATGGAAGAGGACCACGTCCACCTCGGTGATGAGGGTGACGACGACATGGCCCTAGAGGAAGATGTTGAGGCCCAAGCTGAAGCAATCAAGACTCAGAACCTCGTCATTGAAGAACAGAAGGAGTAGATCCACCAGCTTCAACGACAGCTTGAGGCAAAGGACGGAACCCTGCCCGAAGCCTCTCACACGCCTCCTCCACGGCAGCAAGCTCGCCAAGGTCCTGGGGGTCATCCAGACCTAAGGCATCAACTAAACGAAAGGCGTGCCCGAGCTCGGGAAGAGGGCTCCAGTAACACCCACGCCAGCACCGACCAGCAGCGGCGCCAGAGACAAAGGTGGGAGCCCGGGGCCAACACAGACATGGCTGCCTATATTGATCAACAAATTAAGCTGGCCGTACAACAGAACCTGGTGCACGTCGGCCTCGCTCGAGGTCGGTTGGCTACCAGGCATAGTGACATCCACGGCACCTCTCCATTTACTCGGGAAATCAGAGATCATCCTCTCCCTAATAAATTCAACGTCCCGCGCTTCAATCTCTATGACGGGACGTCAGACCCCGAAGCTCATTTCCGACACTTCACCCAGAAAATGTCGGTATTCAGCGGCGACGGCAACCTCGATTGCAAGGTTTTCTCCTCCAGCTTGGGTGACCTCCCGCTTCGGTGGTTCTGTGCACTCTCCGAGGGATCGATTTCGAGCTGGCGACAGCTCCGAAACTCCTTCGTCGAGAAGTTTCAAGCACACCGGGTCATCCCGAAGACTGACGCCGACCTAATCTCCATCAAGATGAGGCCGACCGAGAATATCACTCGATTCGCCAAAAGGTTCTGGACCATCTACAGTGTAATCGAAAATTCCAACGACGAGGTAGCCGTCACGGCCTTCCAACAAGCTTTGCTACCAGGCAATGAGCTTCGGAAGAAATTGGTGCGTCACCCCGCGGTTTCAGTAAAGGCACTCATGGCCCGGGTGAACCAGTACGTTGAGCAAGAAGAAGATGAGGTCCGGGCTCAGGAGAGCCATAACCTTTGGCCCCCGCTCCCAGAGGGCCAACCTTCTGAAGGCCGACCTTCAAGGAGGGAAAAGAGGCTTGCTAAGAGGGAGGCGGACCGAAATAGAGAACCATCCAGCTCGGCAGCGCGTTCTGTTCCCACCTCGGGAGGCAGCGCAAAGCCGAAGCCAAGTGGCTCCCCTCACAAAGCCGTCAACACCATCTTCAAGGAGCCCATTTACAAACTCCTCGGCAAAATCCAAGCTCAGCCCTTCTTCAAATGGCCCCATCCTATGAAAAGTGACGCTGCCTCACGAGATCAGAGCAAGTTCTGTGCCTATCACAAAGATAGAGGACATAGAACCGAGGATTGCCATGCCTTCAAGGCGCACCTTAAAAGGCTCGTGAAAGATGGGCACCTCAGAGATCATATCAAAGAGGAGGGTAGAGTAAACCAAGCCCAGCAGCACCACCCCGACGACAGGGATAGCGATGGGCCTATAGGGACCATCGATGTCATTCACCTGGCCCCCGCTCCCAGAGGCAGTGATCAAGCGCGTGCCGAGGCCAGGAGGGCCCAGCATGGCAAACATGTGATGGCGGCCGAGCTCGGTCCCTCCGCAAAGAAGGCGCGTGTAGAGAGACCAAAGATTTGGTTCTCTGACAAAGACTTGGCCGGGGTTCAACTACCCCACAATGATCCTCTTCTTCTGACTATGAGGTTACAGAATTTCAACGTCAAAAGGATCCTACTGGACCCCGGGAGCTCCTCAGAAATCCTCTATTTCGACTGCTTCAAAAGAATGGGTCTGAAAGAGGAGGATCTGCTGGAAGCTCGCACCCCTTTGGTGGGATTCATCTCCAAGACAGTATATCCCAAAGGGAAGATCTCCCTCAAGGTCGAGGTAGGAGGGGCCCCCATGACAGCAGACTTCCTGGTGGTAGATGCTCAATCTCCTTACAATGCCATCATGGGAAGAACCTGACTTCATAACATGGAGGTTGTCCCCTCCACCCATCACCAAAAGCTCAAGTTCCCGTTACAGAACACGGACGGGGGCTTCGAAGTTGTCATAGTCCGCGGTGACCAGCAAATGGCCAAAGAATGTCTTATGGCCGTTGTCCCCGGAGGAGCAAAACCACAGCGAGTCCATGTGACCGAGCTCGAAGCAGAGCTCGATGAAGTTGGCCGAACTCCCGAGCAGAAGAGCGTTGAAGAGCTTACCGAAGTCAGGATCGACCCTAACGATCCGGAAAGGTTCTTCGTGCTCGGTAGCCGGCTTGCTGATGAAGAAATGACCGAGATGCTTGACTTTCTGTTACAGAACAGGGAGGTCTTCGCTTGAACCCCATATGAAATGCCCGGCATTGACCCCGAGGTCGTAAGCCACAAGCTGAATGTGAGCCCCAAGCACAAGCTTGTAGTCCAAAAGACTCGCAGGATGGGCATCCAGCAAGCAGAAGCTGTGACCGAAGAGGTCAAAAAACTGTTGGAAGCAAAGGCTATCAGAGAAGTCCACTACCCCGAGTGGTTAGCAAACACAGTGGTGGTAAAAAAAAAGAACGAAAGCTGGAGGGTCTGCGTAGACTTCACCGACCTCAACAAAGCCTGTCCCAAAGACAGCTTTCCCCTTCCCAAGATAGACCAGCTGATTGATGCCACCGCCGGGCATGATAGAATGAGTTTCCTCGATGCCTACCGAGGTTACCATCAGATCCCGATGAACGGGCATGATCAAGAGAAAACCGCGTTCATAACACCCAGAGGCATTTACTGCTACAAAGTGATGCCCTTCGGGTTAAAAAACGCTGGTGCCACTTACCAAAGGCTGGTAACCAAAATGTTTCAGGCCCAGCTCGGGAAAACGGTCGAGGTCTACATTGATGACATGGTCGTTAAGTCTAAGCGGTCGCAGGACCACTTGACTGACTTACATCAGACCTTCGCCGTCCTCAAACAATACAAGCTCAAACTGAACACCTCCAAATGTGCATTTGGCGTCGGCTCGGGCAAATTCCTGGGCAGCTTGGTCACCAGACGAGGAATCGAGGCCAATCCCGACCAAATCTCGGCGATAAGGCCCCTACAAAGTCCAACCTCGACAAAGCAAGTCCAGAGACTTACGAGAATGGCAGCAGCGCTGAACCGCTTCGTTAGCTGAGCTTCAGACAAATGCCGTCCCTTCTTCCAACTCCTAAGAAAGAGCTCAGGGTTCCAATGGACGCCTGAGTGTGAAAAAGCCCTCCAAGAGCTCAAAAGATACCTCTCTTCGCCTCCCCTGCTTTCCACTCCGGCACAGGGTGAGGTCCTTTACTTATATCTAGCGGTTTCGGACCATGCAGTAAGCTCGGTACTCATAAGAGAAGATGACGGGCAGCAAAAGCCCATTTATTACACAAGCAAAATTCTGCTGGATGCCGAGACAAGATATCTGCCATTGGAGAAGCTCGCATTTGCACTCATCAGTGCCTCCCGCAAGCTCTCCCACTACTTCCAGACGTATTCCATAGTGGTTGTGACAGAACACCCACTCAAGTCTCTCTTCAGAAAAGCAGACTTCTCTGGGAGAGTGTCCAAATGGGCTATTGAACTAGGACAATATGATTTCCAATATCAACCTAGAATAGCTATTAAAGCCCAGGTACTGGCAGACTTTATTGTGGAATTCATTTCTCCTAGTTCGGCACCGAGTCTCCTCGAAACCGAACTGGGGGGCAATGAGGTGGAGACGACCACCGAGACCAAAACAGAGCAGGAGCTGGACAAAATTCCTCGACTCATCTTGGAAGGTCTTCGTCGATGGGTCCTCAACCTCCAGAAGGGCTGGCGTTGGCATCGTCCTCCAGTCTCCAGAGGGCCTCGTCACTGAACAAGCCTTGACCCTTGACTTCAAAGCATCTAACAACGAGGCTGAATATGAAGCACTAATAGCAGGGCTGAGCAGTGCAAAAATTCTGGGGGCACGACAACTGGTGGTCTTCAGCGATTCACAGCTGGTGACGAACCAACTAAATGGAGACTACCAGGCCCGTGACGACAGGATGGCAGCCTACTTAGCCCACACCAAGCAACTTCTATCTCAGTTCCAAAGGGCTGAAATCAGGCAGGTCGGTAGAGATTCCAATTCTCACGCCGATGCACTTGCAAACCTGGCCTCTGCTGTCGAGGCGGGAAGAAAAAGGACTGTCGAAGTAGAAGCACTAGACAGACCGAGTATAGAGCTACACCCACCTCAGCAGCAGCAAATCATGTGTACCAACCTCGGTCCTAGCTGGATGGACGAGTTGATTTCCTACCTCAAAGACGACCAGCTTCCCGAAGACAAGAACCAGGCCCATAAGACCAGGTTGAAAGCAGCTCGGTTCTGGCTCTCTCCAGATGGCAAGCTTTACAAAAAGTCCTACAATGGCCCTTACCTCTAATGTGTTCACCCAAGCAAAGTCAACGATTTCCTTTATGAAATCCATGAAGGAATCTGCGGCAACCACATCGGAGGTCGGTCATTAGCTTACCGAGCTATCAGCCAAGGTTACTGGTGGCCGTACATGCAGAAGGACGCCCAGATCTATGCAAGGAAATGTGAGAAGTGTCAGAAATTCTCTCACTCTCTCCATCAGCCAGCTCATGACCTAAGTCCTCTTTCCAGTCCCTGGCCTTTCGCCCAATGGGGACTGGACCTAGTGGGACCTCTCCACCGAGCTCCAGGAAATAAGAGATGGTTGATCGTAGCAACTGACTACTTCACCAAGTGGATAGAAGCTGAAGCGCTTTCCTCCATCACCGAGAAGGACACCAAAAACTTCGTATGGAGGAACATCGTGACAAGATTTGGAGTGCCTCGAGCCTTGGTCTCGGACAACGGGACTCATTCGACTCCAACTCCTTCAAGAGCTTCTGTCAAGATCTTGGGATCAGGAACTACTATTCCACTCCAGCTTACCCCCAGAGCAATGGACAGGCTGAAATCTCTAATAAGGTGGTGCTCGATGGACTCAAGAAGAGACTAGACCGAGCCAAAGGGAGATGGGTAGGAGAGCTTCCGAGTGTCCTTTGGGCATACAGGACTACCCCGAGGCGCTCGACCTCGGCTACTCCCTTCTCCCTAGCCTATGGGATGGAAGCTGTAATTCCACTTGAGGTCGATCTCCCTACCCTCAGGTCGGAACTGTTCGACCAAGGCCAAAATGATGTGAACCTCGCCACAGAGCTCGACTTAGCTAAGGAACGAAGGGATGCCGCAGCCATCCGCCTCGCTTCCTACCAGCGACAATTGGCTAGAGGGCACAATCAAAGGGTCAAAGAGCGGAAGTTCTCCCCTGGAGAATTGGTCTTGAAAAAGACTCTTCCAGTAGACAGAAGTCCTAGCGAAGGAAAGTTTGCACCGAACTGGCACGGGCCATTCAAGGTAACTTCGATTGCTGGGCAGTCCGCATATAGACTTGAGGACATGGAGGGTAGAGAGCTACCACGCCCGTGGAATGCCACCCACCTCAAGAAATTCTATTTTTGAGATGTAATCCGATTTCGGAAGTTAATAAACTAGTTCTTTTTATAGAATACGTTTTTACTTTCCAAATTATCTCCTATTCTTAAGGAAGATGGCCGAGTTATGGAACTCAGCATATACATACAGCTCGGTCACAGAATCAGTTTGTATTCTTTGTTCGGTTACCAGGACCAGCTACTTCGGCCCGGCCAATGGACCAGTCGAGTTCCGATTATAAAGCCGGACTCAGCTTTGGTCATAGGACCGAGCGCCTTTAGTGTTACCGAGATCAATGCTTGTTATGGTTGCAGGATCAATGCGGCACCTCGGGTTACAATAAATACATTAAGCACGGCTGCGGGCCGATCTCATTTACTTTGTTTTATTTCCTGTTATTTATTCTGGTTGTCAAGCCAAACACATAAAGAGAGGAAGAAAAAGAAAAGAAACATTCACCACAGATGTTCAAAATTGGAAACAAAGCCAATTTCATTTAAAACTGAAGAATGATTACAATCTCTTCCAAAAACAAAGATATAAACCTTCCCCCCCAGTGCAGAAAATCAAAAAGGAAAATACATCATATCTTTTTCAAGCCACGGCCCCCTCGGTGCCACCAACAGCAGCGTCCTCCACGACTTCGGCAATCACTTCTTGTCCGGCGTCGACGTTAATTCCAGGGGCAGTGTCTTCGCCTTCCCCGACAGGGACCTCAGGAGCTTGGCTCGGTGTGGGCCGAGGAGGAGGAAACTGGGGGATCTCTGTATACACAGGGCTGTCCTCGGGGACCCCTGCTGCTCTCAACGAGCTCGTCCACCCCAGCCTCCAGGCTCTCAGGATGACCTTCCGGACTTCGGCGATATAATGTTCGGTGGCTTCTGCCACCCCTTCATCGAAAGCCTTCTCGACTTCAGTCCGCAGTTTTTCAGCATCGGCGCTGAGTTCAGCCTCTACCTCCTCCCACTTCTTTTCAAGCTCGGCCGTTGTCTTGGCTTGGTTTTCCAATTCTGCTCTGGCCTTATCAAGCTCGTTTTTAAGGCCCGTGGCGTACGTTTCCTGCTCGGCCGCCTTCTTTTTTATTTCCCCGAGCTCCGCCTCAAGTCCCATTTCCCTCTTCTCCGCCCTCTCTGCCCGAGCAGCGCTCTGGTGGGCTTTCTCCGCCAACACCAGACCCCTTTGCAGGATCTGTGAAAACAAGTGTTACAAGGGGGTTAATATTGGAAGTACAGAAGTCAAAGGAGAAACGCAAGCTCAGAAGAAGGAATTACCCTGAGGGCGTCGCCCATCTGGGCCACATCCAGCTCCACCTCGTTTAGCTTCCAGTGTTCTGCCATGTCTCCAGGCAGAGCGCAGGCGTGCGCAAGGGCACTGACAACAGAAGTGCCGTCAGTCAACCGGGCGTCCGACGACAATGACTGGCCATCCTCCAGCAGAAAACTAGGGTTCCAGAGCGGAGGGCCGAGCAGCGGCGAATGCCGAGGGACGGGGTTGGGCTCATCCTCGACTGGATCTACAATCCTAGGCCTTTTTCCCAACCAAACCGAGTCCCGATGGGATTTGGTGGGACGCTCAGTCGCTGTGGAAGGCTGAAGAGGAGACTGAGTCGGGGGAGAGACGACTGTGTCTTCCAAGTTCGGAGGGAGAGCGGTTCCCGAGGGGGTGGGCGAGTCTCCGAAGATGACATCCTCGAGGCTTACAATTGCCGCACGGCGTCGCCCCATCTCGACCTCTTCGTCTGATCCGGAAGACTGGAGGTTCACAAGCTCCTCTCGCCGAGCCTCCTCGGATTCGCCCTCTGACTGGCGCTCCTCTTCGGATTCGGTCTCTGTAGCGGCCTCAGCTTGTGAAGGCCCGTCTTCGGCAGAAGCTCGAGAGGGTATGATCTCGGGGGGCACTTGTGCAGACCCTTCAGCTAGGGTTGTTTGCTCTTCGGCTTCGGCAAGAGTTAGAACCTGCGGCCCCCTAAGGTTCTCGTGCCATCTTCTTATAAAGGATCGGTACACGGGCTCATACCCAAGAAGGGCTGAGGCTGATCGGGTCCGGTGACCCTTGTAAATATAGATTCTTTTTAGCCAGGCGACGTTTCGCCGCCACCTGGAGTTCTTCTTCTGCTGTTTTCTCTCCTTATGACCCGCACGCCAAGCAATTGAGCATCAGTTCGGCAGAACAGAAGTACATCAAAAGACTAGAAATTAAGATATTTACTCGGTGGCACTCCGAGACGACGGGGTATGTGATCCACCCTGGGCTCTCTGGGGGCATACTCCCAGCTCCCTGTGACGTAAAGGCAGTCATCCCCGGCGTATTTCGTGTTGTCCTCGAGCTCGTTGATTATGGGATTCCCCTTCGACCGAACTCGGAGGTAGTATGCGTCGTCCTTTGGAGATCGACAGAGATCGTAGACATCCTCAATATCCTCGACGCCAAGGTCGGTTCCCAATATCCTATTGAGTTCGGCTATACCCATGATTATCTTGTAACCATTGGGCATTAGTTGGCAGGGGGTAAGGTTCCACCTCCTGAGACAGGCCCTCAGGAGGGGATGGACTGGGAATCTCACCCCGCCTTCGATTATGGCCACTAGTGGGAAGGGCATCCACCCCTCTACAAGAACCCGAGGTCGGATTCGGTCACCAGGCTCATCCGCCCTAATCTGGACATTCTCTGGTATCTGATATTTTCTCCTAAGCTCTGCTAGGGCAAGCTCTGTGTCTATCCAGTGTCTATATACCCCCATCTTCCCCAACATAAATCGGAATATAGGTGACGGCGACGGAGAAGAAGGACAGAGAGCACAAACCCCCAAAAGAAAAAGACCCTAGAGAAGGAAAAATGGCAGAAGGGCAGAGAGGAACTCACTAGGACACAAGGCCGGAAGGAATGTAGGGACAATGAAAACTCGAGCTTCAAAAAGCAACGAATGGACTTCTCGGACGACGAGGCTTCAGGCAGATCTCAGGTAGAAGCTCCAAACGCAGTGACAGCAAAAGTGGTCCTCCTTCGAGGACGAGAGCTTTTATACAGAGATGAAAAATCTGTTCGTATCCCAAAAGGCGCGCGCGCAGACACTGCCTCGAGCACGCCACCCGTCTCCTCGATAAGACGTCACGACCATCAGGGACGTAACACGTGGCAGCACCGCTTCGCCTTCATGATGATATGGGTGGGCTATTAAACCGCCTCCAGACAGCCAGGCGCTATTAAATGCGCATCGGAAAGCAAAACGACACCCCACGCTTTTTTATAAGCTACGGGATCGGTTTCGGGAAATACCCGTCCTATCACTCCTAACCCCGTGGTGTTGTCCAGGCCCCCGAGGTCAGGAGCAGGGGGCAGTTGTGTGGACTGTTTCCACCGAAACCGATGTTATCCCGGCCTCGGCAATGGTACCAATCAGAAAAGGCCTTAACCCCCACCTTTCTAGCACAGCAGCATCTCAGCCGTTGTCAAGGTGGGACTGGTCCCTGTAGAAGTACCGACCACATCCTTCCGAGCTTAGCCTCGCGCTAGCATCCTTGTTCGATCTCAGGCATAACTGACCTCGATGCCTTCTCCAGTTCGGCCCCTCGGCCGAGGTGAACACTGGGAGTCCAGTTCCCATTATGAGATGAGACGGGTGCTTTATAGGGAGTCCCTGTCAAGTAGGGTGGCCACCGGCCATTGATAAGGGCTCGTTCTTATCAACAGATCACATCCACATTTATGTGAGGTATTTGAGGGGAGATCTGATGGGACAAATATCCTCACCTACCCCCACTAAGGATCCCAGGTGTGGACTGATGGGACAAGTATCCTCACCTACCTCCACTATGGAATCTTCTATTCTCCTTTATATATGCCTGCATGAAGAGCCATGAACAGGTACATGCAATATACAGCCTGCACTGTTATTCTGCTAACACCTTCTTCTCCACTTCACCCTAGTTCAGTGACTGCACTAACTCAGGCGTCGGAGTGCCTTTGGCTGACAGCAGCCTCGGGCCCTGACCGTTCTTTCTTCCCTTTTTTCAGGATTCAGGCCGTCGGTGACTTCTCCGATCAGCTGAACATGATTTTCCTAATCCCCTTCATCACCTAAACTAAGTCCGTAATAATTTAGGCACGCACACATATCATGGAAATTATCATCCTATGCTGCTGTCATAGTATAACTTGTAAGAGGGTCTGAACAAGTGTTACAACCACCTCCCTTAATGTATCCATGGTGTGTCCACGGCCTTATACATCCTTCACTACGCATCAGTTCTTATAGTTTATCCAAGAATAAGTTTCAAGGTGCTATTCAAAGGCGTGCATGAAAAAAGCATCTTAACACAATGGTTATGAACAACCTTTGTTTTTTTTAAGATCTACTATGAAGGCCCTATGGTCGCCGGTGCGCCAATGGTTGTCGGTGTACGGGTGGTCACCGGTGCTCCGATGCTTGCTGGTGTAAGTGGGGTAGAAACCAATGGAAGAAGGAAAAAGGGAAATGGGAGATGAATCGATGAGATGAATCAATCTTTTTTTTTTTTTTTTTTTTTGTTTTAAAGGCCCTATGGGCATTTTTGTCTTTTTTTTTTTAAGTTTGGAAAAAATCACCGGCGGGATGCTATTTTCACCGGTTGTCCTTATTTGAAACTTTTGTGGAAACCTTAGACCCTATTTTGAAAGATTTCAATATTGCTGTCCTTTTTTTAAATAAGCCCAAAACTTAGGGCCTTATTTGAAATTCTCCTTTTTTCTTATAATGCCGGAAGGTGGATGAAATTCTATAGGCTCATCAATTTGAGGGGCAAACTTGTACTATGCTAGGCTCAGCCCAACCCGTTGCCTTTATTTTTCTTATATTATGTATATGAATTTATTTGAGAATATATTTGTGTTTATTTATGCTTGATTCTCATGCTAGTTCTTATGTGTTGAAGTTCTAATCGAAACTATAAGTATAATATATGGGATGGCTCGTACATGGATGTCTCACTCAAATCTTCGTGTGGACAACCTAACCCCTTGATCCATGACCCTCGAGTATAACCATTTTAAAAGCAACATTTGTTTTTATTTTGATTTAATGGCGAGTCTCATTTAGATGTTAAAAACATGAGGCTTATGACACTCAAGGGGTGGTAATGGGGCTCTCCTGCTCAAACTTAGGATAAGGTAAGCTCAAGTATGTGGTGCGGCCCACCTAGGGACCCACATAGGGATGGGGGATTCAAGGACTTCCTAGAACCATCTTCTCTCCAAAAAATCAGCCACAACCGTGATTTCTATCATCTCTATCCAGGCTCTAAAAGTTTAATGGTCAATAATTCATTCGGATCGGTACATAATCGATCCAACAGTCCAATAAATTCAAATCTGACCAAACATTGGTGGACATGTTGTGAGAACTTGGTCCGGGCGGCACCCTTAACCACGGGGCGGAGCGTGTCAACCACGGGCTTCAAACGGTGAGTCTCCGTTAGCCCGCATCAGAAATATCCAAGTCCTGACCCTGGGCTTATAAGTCAAACCCCGTATTAACTTAGCATGAGGCCTTTTAAAACCGTGCGGCCCTGGAAACCGTAAGAACTCCGTAGTTAAGCGTGCTCGGGCGGGAGCAGTATTAGGATGGGTGACCTCCTGGGAAGTCCCCGCGCGTGCACGTGGGCCAAAGCGGACAATTTCATGCTGAGTTGGGCGGGGCTGTGACAATTGGTATCAGAGCCGAGGACGGCTCTATTTCCGGTGGGGGAGAATGTGAGAACTTGGTCCGGGCGGCACCCTTAACCACGGGGCGGAGCGTGTCAACCACGGGCTTCAAACGGTGAGTCTCCGTTAGCCCGCATCAGAAATATCCAAGTCCTGACCCTGGGCTTATAAGTCAAACCCCGTATTAACTTAGCATGAGGCCTTTTAAAACCGTGCGGCCCTGGAAACCGTAAGAACTCCGTAGTTAAGCGTGCTCGGGCGGGAGCAGTACTAGGATGGGTGACCTCCTGGGAAGTCCCCGCGCGTGCACGTGGGCCAAAGCGGACAATTTCATGCTGAGTTGGGCGGGGCTGTGACACATGTGCAATTTAGGGGTGTCATGTGTGTGACATCCTAATTTTTAATTAGGTTTATTAGTGCTAATTATTATGTTTAGCCTAATTAACCTTGATTATTAGTTCAATTAGAAAATTTTAATCACAGGGATCCATTTGTAAATTTTGTTTTCAAAGAGGACTTGTAAGTATTCTGGATAAATTATGGGGGCTATTTGTAAAAAGTGAATGAGTTTATCTTTTAAAAGCTCCAACTCCTCCTTTCTTTCCTCTCATCTCTATCTACTAGGTTCTCTTTTCTCTCGTTTCTCTCCGGCAACTCCACCCCTCTCTCCCCTTTTTCTTTCTCTCTTCTTCCTCAACTCAATCTTCACCATCATCTTCTTCCTTGTTCTTCTTTTTGTTTCTTCTTGGTTCAAGTTTTGAGAGAAAGCTCTGCCAAGTGGGTTTTGTGTGGATTCTCAAGAGAATCAGTTAGGATTAGTTTAGTTCAGTCCGGAGGCAAGTTTATGATATGCTAAACATGTTCTTACAGTTTGATTTCAAGAAATTTAGTGATTTTCCATTAATTTCCAAGTTTTAGCTCAAATGTTGATTTAGATGTTTAGATTGGAAATTATGTGTTTTAAATGTGTCAAATTATGTTTTAGAACATGTTTTTAATGTTATAACATGTTTCTTAAGGATTGGAAGAAAATAGGAAAGAAACAAACTCAAAACTAGAAATCCCAAAACTGGGATTCTCACCTGGTCAACCGGCCAAGGGTACCCGGTCGACCGGCCACACAGCAATTCCCTGACAGTTGCATTTCTGCAATTGAAACCTAAGAGACTTGTTCCTTTGTACCAGGTCGACCGGCCCAACTGTATTTTACAGAAAATTGAATTTCTTCATAGTAACTCTCAAGTCTGGTTTTCCTTTAGACCAGGTCGATCTGAGGGGGACCAGGTTGACCTGCCACATGGGAAATTCAGCCAATGATATTTTTCTGTAACCATAAACCTTTTCTATAGATTTTCCTTCACAGGATGTTGACTAGATGTTGACATCATACATAGGATGTTGACTAGGTTATTGACCATGATGTTGACCTGATACATTGTGGGTGGACCATGATGTAGACTTGATATACTAGGGGTGGACAATAATGTCGACATGCCACACTTAATTCTATGTCAGTTACATTGTTTGTAACTGTGACGCTTTTGTATCAAAGTTCCTTTGTACCATTTTGACCGAATAAGAAGGATGTTGACTGGATACACTGCGGGTTGACTATGATGTGGACCAAACATTATACTATTGACTGGACATTAATTAGGTAAATATAGTGTCCAAACTTAGATTCTATAGTATGGAAATGAACCCTATGATAGTTCAATGACCTTGAAATTTTAGAAGAGCATTATAGGTGACGTCTATGATTGACATTGACCTATAATTCTGTTAGAATGTCATTTATTTGGAAATACAATGATTAAACATCAATGTGATACCAAAAGAGGTTTTGTTTACTAAATTAACCTCCGAATGCCAAGTTATGGTATACATTAATGTCTAATGATGATACCCTATATTTTTAGATTGATTGATGAACTTTTTCGATAATTATTAAATGCATTCAATCTCATATATTCAGGACTACTGATCAGGAATCTTAAGCGTGGGTACCAACTGGGGATATAGATTGATGTTATAATTATTAGATTATAAGTATGTTTTCTCGTATTTCGTAAGTATATGGTCTCGTTTTGCAAGACAAGTCTGTACTTTGTTAGACAAGGCCATATGTACATGAGTACACATTGATTGACATCACTTAGTCTGGTCCTTATGAACTAGACGTGGTAAAGTTGGACTGTACGTGTTTCGATATTAGTTGCAGTTTAGTCATGATCTCTGTGGAGTAACTTTACTCCAGGTACCTTCGTGATAAGTTTTCATAAGCCAGTGGCCGCTCCCTAACATCCATGGTACCCACTGTTTGGATATTATATTCAATTTATTGGTTAAGATGCTATTGTCCTCCTATTTCAAATTAGAATTTATCAGTATCAATATCAGAATTAGTTTTAATGTTTGATCAGTATTTGACTTTGTTCAGTATTTTGTTTATATCGATATTAATGACTTGATCAGTATTTAGTTGTTAAATCAGTATTATGTTTTACTCAGTATTTGGTATTTTGATATTTCAATCTCAGACACATGTTTATCAGAGATTTATTCTGTTTATCAATATTCCAATATTTTGTTTATTATCAAGTTCTGATTTCTATATTATCAGTTTCATGTTATTTTATTAGTATCAGTTATTATTTCATATTTAATCTGTTTTACTCAAATTTTAAGATTAATTCACCTTTGTTTGGTATACCAGCTTCTTGCCAGGTTTATCTTATCCAATCCTTTGGCGTTTCAGTTGTTTGACTGGAAACCATAGTATTTTTGTTCTGATCTAAAGATGTCATATAGACATCGGGTTCCGTGAGCTACATAATCACATGGGATCGTTTTATTTCTATTTTATGTACTAACCTTTATCGGTTTTTATGTCTGGGTTGTATATTAAAATACATTTGTTTCCTGTTACAAACTTTAATATTGTAAATAATAGTTCTGTTTATGCTTTGTTTCTGCTCTTTATCTGGAAATTTTATTCCTGTGGGAATGTCACACCTCTAATTTTGGATTAAAAAGGCTTAATATGAAATTCGGGGCGTGACAGTGTGTTTGGTCCATTTGGATGGACCAAGGAGAGCCTAAGCTAAAGCTTTATATATATATATATAAAATAAGGTAAAGCTTAGGATAAAATTTCATAAACTTACGCTTGTGGGGCCCACCCTTGGTCCATCCAAATAAACCAAACATACGACCCCCTAAATTGCACATATCCACTAACTTCTGGTTAGATTCAAATTTATTGGACCGTTTGATCAACTATGCAACAATCTGAATGGACTATTGACTGTTAAACTTTTGGGGGCCAAATGGAGATGATAGAAATCATTGTTGGGGTTGTTTTTTGGCAGAGAGGAGGGTCCTAGGAAGTCCTTGAAATCCCCCCATCCCCATTCCCATGTGGGCCCCACCACACACTTGAGCTTACCCCAGCTTAAGCTACGACTTATACTATCCTCAGCTGAAACTGTCTGCAAAATCTTCTTCATCGTAAAAAACTAGATTTTCCAGTTCCATCATGCCAAAAACAGAGATAAATCCAATCAATTATCACTGTTTTTTGGCATGATGAAATTGGAAAATCTAGTTTTGATTGGATTTATCTTGATTTTAGAGATGATGATTTGAGGCAGTTTACGATGAAGATGATTTTACAGACGGTTTCAGCTTTGGATAACATAAACTGCAACTTAGGAGAGCTTCCCTTTATATATATACGGAAATATTCAGGTGAGAACTATGGACTGAACCGTTGGATTGAGGGTTGAATCTTTTTTTTTTTTTAATATGAAGCCATTAAACTTGTGGGCAATGAATGAATGGGTTAGGGACATGGGGTTGGGGTAAACTTGATTCTTGGAGTGGTCTCACATAGATCTTTCCATCTCCCATGTTCCCATCCCCAAATGGGACCCACATTTGGGCCCCATTGAAAGTTCTCATATAGTCCTCACCTGAATAAAGCCCGAGCATTTTTTAGGAGAAAACACCTCTCCTAGTTGGGCCCACTAGGATGCATGATGATGATGGAAGTCTATTGGATGGAAAGATCCATATGAGGTCTACCTATATGTAAAATCTCGAGTACATAAAATCATCCTAACCTTTTGATCCATGGCCCTAAGATTTAATGGTTTAGAGGCATCATTTTATCATGATATCAATCCAACAATGAGAAAAAGTTTGATGAGTCTCAAACTTGGACTTGTGATTATTCATGGGGGGTGGTGTATGTGAAAATATTAGATTGACTCAACATGGGCCCCATGACCAAAAATAGGAAAATATTCACTATGGTGAGGGACAACATAGTGAGGCTGACTTTATGATGCCTCCGAACCATCTACATACATAGGACCTCGTTAAGCACACTAGAACCATCTCACCTATCCAAATTGATTGAACCATTGGATCGAATGTCAAATTTTTTTCTTTAATATAAAGTCGTTAAATGTGTGGGTCACGGATGAAGGGTTTATAAGCATGGGATTAATCTCAAACTTGATATATGGGTCCATCCAAGATGTCTCTTTCCATCACCCCCAAGTTCCATTATCAGTAGGGCTCTACATGGGCCCTATTAAGTTTGTCCATCACCAAATAGTGAGAGAATGATGCACATGAATACATGGAAATACTCCTATAACAGTAACTCTCACATTACTTTAAGAGGAGGGGGGACCCATTGGATCCATATCCAATACCAAGAGCCTAAATGCAATGATAGTACCCTAAGCTTCCTGCGGTTAATTCCATGCAAAGAACGCAACACACACATATGTATTTGTATGTATACATATATGTATATACATTTACATATACATATACATATATAAGCCCCCCTAAGGATAGGGGTGTCCGCTCAATGGCCTAAGGTCCATCTAGGGACCCACATGGGAATGGGGATGGGGGGATCTAAAGGACATACATGGGCCCTCCTCTCTATGAGAAATCAGCCCTATTCCTAATTTCTATCATCTCCATCTAGGCCACAAAATTTTAGTGGTGTACAGTTAATTTGGATGGGTGTCACTCTATCCAACGGCCTAGTTTAATTGGATGGGGCCAAATTTTGGACGACACAAGCAACTCAAGTGAGCCCTCTGTGCGGTCCATTTGGATGGACCAAACAGAGGGCCCCACCCTAGGCAAGGATGTGTGATATCACTCCAAGTATTAAATTTGACTCCAAACCCATGCCCCTAACCCCTTCATCGCTAGCCCACAAGTTTAATGGCTTCATATTAAAAAAAATATTCAACCTTCGATCCAACGATTCAATCCATTCGGATGTGTGCCACTCCTTCAGAATAGTAACTACTAAGGGGTTCCCTATTGGTTGCTATGTTTGAATGGGTTGCTAGTTGGACCCTGCAAAAAAGTTCTCATATAATATGTGAGAATTTGTTCTCACTTGAATATTTCCATATACATATACATATATATACATATACATATGGAGATGCTCTCACCTTACAATGAAAGATAAGGTGAGAGCCCTCACATCTATATCCAATGCCAACAACTTAAATGTGAGGGTCCCCAGTCTATCTCTCATATAAGGTGAGAGATATCTCTCATATACTTATATATATGAGATATTCACCCTTTGCTAAGCTGGAGAAGTAAAATGAATAGTAGAGAGCATTGAGAATCCTATCCAATGTCAACAGAACCCAACAGAATGATCTTACATCCCCACATAAAACAATTCCCTGCACAAAAAGAATTTTCAGTAAACCGAAAAAAAAAAAAAAAAAACACAACCAAACTCCCTCCTCCCACCACATTCATGAATGGACCAAGCCAATTTTAATAGAAAATACACTCGCCTTGGTCCCCAGGAATGCCTATGTTTTAGCTTGGCCAAGCTCAACATCCCTGGCAGAGGCATCTTCCACCCCTTCCTTCAACAGCCTGATATCCTCTTCTGTCAGGCTCTCCTTCACAATGGGAATCTTGGCATTGGGCTGCTTCTCAGCCTCCACTGCCCAACTGTATATTAACATGCCGAGGACTGCAATAACCATCCCAAGTATATTTTTCAGTGTTAGTTCTGAATCAAAAAGCAGCCAGCCCAATGTGAGCACACAGACTGTTTTCATGTGGCCCAAAACCTGGAATGAAACTGCAGAGAACCGTCCAATGCAAAGGTACTGGCTCACGTTGCAGAAGACGGCTAGAGCGCATGAGAGGAGTATGAAGACCTGCAGCATTTGGAAGCCTCAAGTACAAGAAAGAAATTAAAAGAAAGGACAGGACGCCCAAAAAGTTGCAAGGTGAAAGAGGGACTCACAAATGCACCAGAAGACCACTTGTAGTTTGCTATGAATTGACCATTAAGGTAGTAATCAATGAATGGACCAACCATAAAAAGAGAAAGGGCCTGTATGGGTGCTGTCTTGCTCAGCAACTCGAAAGAGCTGATAGAATACTTCTTCTGCAATGAGCCAATTGACTGAACATGGAGAGGACACCAAATCAGAAATTGGAAAACATGAACATAGTTTAAAATAACATGGGAATTAAGCAGCAAAAATCTCATATAGAATACATGCTACTGTGGTGCGATGCAAGGCTCCATGTAAGTCCATGCATTAGTGCCCAAGTAAATATTACAAGGGCGCCAACACTAAACACCATGGCGCTTGGCCAATAAACAAACAAGATTCAATTCCTTCCAAGTCTTCAGTGCTTTTGAACAATTAGTCGAGTAATTAATTAGGTATCAGTTAAAGAAGAGACAATAATTTGCATAAATGATATTATACTCCATAATTTTACACAGCTCGCGTAACCCAATTTTTTTGGATTTTCATTATACATAAGTTCAATTAATTCAATCTTCCTTTATTTATACATTATTATTGGTTGGGCAATAAGCAATTCAGTACCTTAGAAGAATTAACTCCTTGTCTCAGTCCACAGATTTAGAAGATTGTCATAACTTTTTTTTTTAAGTTCAATTAAGAAACATAACATGTGATCAATATGTGGCCCACAATATATAGATATGTTGGGTTCGGTCAATAACAGGAGATGATTGTTTTGATCCTCGGGAATATAATGATGCAAAGAGAAGTTGGTGAGTCTGCTGTCTTGTTGACCACCCTTTCATTTAATCATTTGATTGTTTTCATGAGGGATTGCTTCCACTGGATTATGGAGCCTAATAATTATCAACAATTTTTAGACTGTTGATCACAACAACCCTTTAACATACACTGGGGCCGCAGGGGATTTACCCGACTTCCCCTGGGCCCATAGGTATTATTCTGGCCCAATGGGCTCGGACACCCTCCGTTATCCAAAAAAAAAAATCCCTTTAACATAAATTGTAAAACTCAAATCCAACAGAACAAGCAAGGGCTAGTATAAATATAAAGGCTGATCCACTGTTAGTAGTTAGTACAATCATCTGAGATTTTCTTTGTGTAACTCTACGATATTAGACAGAAAAAGTTAAGATCAGACTTACCTCATATCCATATTTCAAGTTTGGGCCTCAAATTTCAAAGGAATTGTACCCACACTGCATTACTGTTTTCTTCTCCAAATGAGTGCAATTCTTGTCCTAGAACATCTCCAGTTGATTAGCCAATCCAGGATATAAACCAGATGTGGCACCCCTATGAAATTCAGGATTGTCAACTTTGGTTCTTGTTAAGAGTGGTTTTTCTCTGCATACATTAGGAGCATCTCTTGTTATGGATCTCCTTCTTTTACCCTTTTCTTATACCTTCACTTATTGAGGGTATTTTTGTAATCTTGAACTTGTATATTAATAAGGATGCTCCTCACCAAAGGAGAGAAGATTTTGTTGCTCCTATTCATGTGAATATGCGCATGGTATCCAAGCAAACAGCCTAGGATTTGAAGGGAAAAACTAATCTTACCCCTCATCCATCTTCTTTCATATGAACACCTTCCTCTCCATTTTAAATAAGGGTTCGTTTGTTTGCACTCATTTATATAAGTAAATGATTCATAGGCTTTATGGGTATACATCACTCATGTTAGTTAGCACTCATTTACGCATGTGATGAGTAAATTAGGTGTGAAAATGGTGTGTAAATAAGGCCATTTTAACACCTAAATAGGTGTGAAATTATCTCACATGTCCCATGAGCAAAAAGGCTCCAATATATTCTTCACATGATGATTACAATGATTTATGCAATTGATCATGGGATCGAATCCCATCAACCACTTTTTTTTTAATTACTGTGAACCCTATGTTTGCAATTCAATTATTCAAACCGTTCAATTTTTTATTTGACTAATAAAACACTAGACCTTTAATTTTATTATCTTATGTCTTCATAAATTTTGAGTAATTTGTGAAAAAACATCCCAAACATCCCAGCCTATAAATCTAATTTTCTACAATTTTTTTGTGACTCCAATTCATGATTTGAACCATTCAATATTCTCATATTAATGGTAAACATCAAGATGTCTAGTTTCATATCTTAAATCTTCATGGATTTTGAGAAATTTGTGAAATAGTAAAAGAAAAATAAATAAATAAATCCAAAGATGTCAATAACCATTGGATGTACTCATTTAATCACGTGAAAATGGTGATTTTGCCAAACACGGTAATGTGTTTCACATATGTAACATTTGCATGTGTAGCGTTTGCATATATAACATTTGCATGTATAACTTTTTTACATATGCGTAAAAGGCAAACAACCCCAAAGTTTTTCACTACAAGTGGATCGAGTGGAGCTCAGATATATTGTACAGTGGTAGAATTAAGCTAATGACAGTGAATAAATCAATCCTTGTTAAGGGACAACGATCTTAAGGGTCTGTGGATAAAAATGTGGATAGGGGATGATAGCACTGGCATTGAGAGTCTGAAGCATATATGGGCAAAGTCTTTGACATTGAGGACCTAGGTCCTAAAGTATTTTCTTGGCAACAATGTCTCTAGGTCGAATCTTCACATCTCAAAGTACACTCTTGACTGTTACATTGTATAGAGAAATTACGGGCTAAGACCAATCGATGCACCTTTCAAAGTCAACCACAAACATTGCTTGACTAATGGTGATCCTCTCAAAGATCAAACGATGTATCAGGAAATAGAAGGTAATCTCATTTACCTCATAGTTACACAGCCAGAAGTTTCATGTTCTTGGTGTAGTCAACCAATATACGTGTTATGCTCCTTCGACTGCAAATTTCCTTATAGTGCCCATCTTGAAGTTGCATGTTAAATTTCTCATTATATCATCTTGTATGTCTCACATGGACATCTTGATTTGAGGGCTACCGTAATCCTAACAGGGCATGGTGCCTATATAATAGGCATTTTATATCTGGACATGGACATTTGTAAGAAATTTGGTTGCTTGCTAAAACGAAAAAAAAAACTAGTGCTTCTCATTCAAATATTGAAGCTGACTGCAAACGAGCTGCTGTTGCTGAAGCAACATATGAAGGAATTGGGTTTTCATGTGACTATATTATTCTTTTTTCAAATGCAATGTGATAACCAAGCTGCCAACATTTATAAGACTACTGAAATTAAGGGTTGCCAAAAAACAAAGAAAACTATATTAGTAAAGCCAACTTGGATCCTGCAGCAGCTTGAATGCAAATTTGGGAGCCAAAGAAGAAGAGAAAGGGATTATGATCTTGCCTAAGTCGCGCACACAAAAAAAAAAAGGGGGCTATGGTGTGGCCAATGGTCCATATATCAAAATTTGGAACAAATGAGACCATGGATCCATCACAACCCATGGTGCGGCCAACTGTGGTCAGGCAACCTATTTACAGGTGATCAAGCCAATATACTGCTAGATTGGGGCTGCATGGATGGAAGGTCAATAAGTCAAGGGCCATAGTGCAACAGAAAAAATTATGAGAAAGTTCATTTAGTGTTTTTTATGTACTTGATGAAAGATTTGCATCGTTTTTGGGCTGTCTTCTCTCTCTCTCTCTTGTGTGTGTGTGTGTGTGTGTGTGTGTGAGAGAGAGAGAGAGATATGCAAGTACTGGTATGTACCCAGTTAACTTTTGGATATCCTGTAATTCTAATTAGCCATTAGAGAGTTAATGCCTTCGATGATGCAATTTGGCCCCCTTTTACATTTTCTCTCTTTTCACAGAGGGCACAGTTCACCTGTTTGGATGTTGTCTCGATTTGGAAATTTCAGAAGCTTCTAAGGAAGTCAAAAAAATAAATGGCATACACTCCATCATTCGTCTCACAGTGAGCAAAAGGGCAGAGCTAATCTGCAACTACAAAAAAGCCAGGGATCTTCCTTAAGGCATTAAGCCATACATATGACAACATTGGGACAGAAACCCTGGTGACCATGTTATCATAAAGAGTTTTAACACCTTAAGGCAACGATTCAATTTTCAATTGCTTTTCAAAAGGTTCCATACATGATGGATAGTTGCCATTTCCATCTCAGCAGGTTTTTCATATTTTTTAATGGAGCAATTCCGTGTTTCTTTATGAATCGAAGCATCAGAATATGGTATTTTTACCAATAGAAAAGGGATTAAAGAAAAAAAGATGACCCTCTTTCATTAAAAGAGCGTTTGACATGGTTTTCACTTTCCAGTTGAATGAGAGGGCTTATGCATGCCTTGAAAAAACCTCTGGCCTAAAATCCCCTTGAGTTGATTGTCCACATGCCCAAAAGTCTCCAAGTTACCTTCAAGTTCAAACTTTCCAATGCATGGGACGACCAAGCTCCAAAATCAAATTTTCTTCTTTAGTTAATATAAAATAAGGGATCATAGTTATCATGGAGCTTCTAAATAGCTTATTTCCGGTCTTTTTGGTTTCTTTTAGTTGTGATGGCCAAGTCTGAAACATCCAAAGGTCATGCAAGGTGATGATTTTTTGTTTAGGTTTAACAGAAGTCGAAAGCTTTTATTTTGCTTCTCTTATATGTGAAAATAAGTTCATGAGTTTGTTGTTTCTATCTTTTTAATTTTTTTACAATGGTAAGTTCCATTTTACTAAAAAATTTACAAGGAAATTTCCAGACTATGAAAGACACTATATGAAGCTGTCAAAATAATCCAAGCTCACGCTTACCTTTCCATCTTTAACCTTAAATTTGCCCTCTGATTTTTCTTCTCTGGATCCGTTTCCACAAAACCCCCTATAAATCATCATCGTTTTGGCCAAAGGATACCCCAACTACTTTTCCTACCATTAACATATACTCTTGCATCCTTGAATCCTGAGAACAATTTTGAATTAATAGCACTTCTTCACTGGCCTGAGTGAAATTATTCTCATCATTCCACCTTAAATATATGTATATATATAGGTATGTGTGTTTATATATATATCCTCATAATTGACCTGATCAGCCCACAAGACATTCTTCCCTATAGTCTAAATCAACATTCCTTCAAACAATATACTAAATCATACTTCATACTTGCATAGTAATTTCTTTATTGTTGAACGATGCCCCAAAATATCAGAAATCTCCAAGATTTTTTTCTTGACCCATGAACCATCACCTGCCCGCTATCTTATATAACCATATTAATGACATCAAAATGACCATCCCCTCCATTTTATGCTCGATTGAGGAATCCAAATCAATTAATATTATTTACAACTTCTACCAAAGCTAAGTCCTTGGGACATGATTTTCCATTTTGATAAGCGAGGCCACAGTATTTGCATCTTGGAGTTTGGTAGTCTCTTTACTTGTAAATCCATCTTTATAAGAATTGTTCGTACAAAATTCCATAAATCCATTAAAAAGTCAGACTCAGAAGTCCAAGCAGGCCTATTTCTGACCAACTCCACACAATTTTAAGTAGCTCTACCCTCTTCTGTGAAATGGAATAGAGTTTGATGATATGAAGTAAAAAAGATTCCCAAAGCCAACATGAGGAACGATGTCACTTCCTACCAACCACCAAGAATCTTGACTCCTCTTTTCATATTTTCCCCGACCTAATTACTTTGTTATCAAACTTCCAGTTACTGTTCCAAACGTAGAGAGCCCAACATAATAATTACTAAACCTAGGACAAGGGGATCCGCTGAAGATGAGAGATCTCTAAACGCAAGCCACCATCTTAAAGCCCTTCATAACAATAAGACAATTTCATTTTTGGATGCGTTAGCTCAGTCTGTCTAACACAATAAAATACAAGAATTGGAGAAGAGGACTCAACCAAAAGCATCTTGCGATTTTAAAAACGGAAATGGGACCAACAACTTTAGAAGAGTCCTTATTATAGATCTAAGATAAAGTAACAACCTTGTGCCTTGCACCAGCTCAAGCACATGCGTTTGAATTATTATAACAACCACGAATACAAAGATGAGTGGCACCTAAGGTAAATATCATCTCGACTCAAGCAAATTATTAGAAAGATTTAACTCGTTCAAGGCACATAAACAAAAATTGAAATGAGTGAGTATGTGAGAAGAATCTGGTGCATGGACACAGGTACATGAGTGTGTGTATATGAGAAGAATGAGATGTGCATGGACAGGCACATATACCATTCCATAATAATCATGGAAGATGGCTGAAGAGAAAAATGTGGGACAATAAGCAGAAACATAGTCAAAGATGTCACCGGTACTAAAATGCATCGAGTGTAAGAGCTTCAGCAGAGATCAAAGATATTATTTGGAAGAAAATATCTACAAAAATAAGAAGGTCAATTTCCACTATATACTCACAATTTGTTGCAACGATGTAGATAAGACTGCAATGCAGGCACAAATAAAACCCTTCACATTCACTTTTACATCCGTCACTGTACAGACACCCACTCCGACAACAACTACAGCCACAGCCATCTTCACTTCTCTTGAGTAATGCTTGGCATGTAGTATCCATTCCATGACACAGACAACTGGAATCATGCTCAGCTTGGAAATCTACATCACAACTGCAGCAATAACTACCAGATACAAACAGAAAAAATGCACATCAAAGAGAGGCTGAAGTTTGTCCAATGATCCAAACCTGATAAAACCCAACAGAGTTTAACATAAGACTAAAGTTCATCCCAGTGATAGACATATTGGCAACAATTGAGAACCAAAGTAGCTCCCATAAAGGAACATGCTTTGATGCAGAATAACCAGCGGCATTCGAGACAAAACCAACTAGTGCAGTCACCCCAAAGTGGAATCCGGTTAAAGTTGTGGCTGAGAAAACATAAAGCAAGATCAATTTTTTTTAAAAAGAAAGAAAGAACAAATAATATGCAACAAAGGATTTAGTAAAATAGTGTAAAAGGAAAGATGGAGAAGCAGAATTCATGTAGCTGACCCAAACATAGTTGGAACAAGGCTTCAATGATGATGGTTAAGGGAAAAATGACAACCACAAAGCATTAAAAAAAATAGAAGATACTAAGATTAGTTCTCAATCTAGTGGTCACAGGTTTGCCACAGGTTACCCATAAAATAGTAATAGTAGTAGTAGTAATAATAATAATAGACATTTTGAGAATTTTGTTTTAGTTGGTGCAAATCAGGGAAAAACATTGGCAAACTGTAAAGCTGATCTGGAACAGATTCCCTGGCTGGGAAATTATCCTCCGAGTGTGGCCACTGGGGAACAAGCAAAAGGAGTGGGAGAAAAAAAACCAACAACAACAGTACAGAAGGCTCTTGTTTTCCCATATATATTCAAAACAGCAAAAGCATGTCATCCTTTCGAAAGAAAAGAAGGACAAAAAAAAAAAAAGGGGGGGGGCGGGGGGGGGGGGGGGGGGGGGAAGAAGAAAATCTTGTAAGCCAGATTTGATTTGCACATTGATTGCAGTTGCCGAACAAAGTAAAAGGCAGCAAAACAATACTCACAAAAGCCTCATTCACAAGCACAATACTGGTAAAACATGTGGAATAGGAAAACTCGTATTTATACGAGGGAGTTGCAACAAAGGAAAGAAAAGAAAAGAAAAGTGGATGATGGTGTGACTGCGAGGGACTTGGGTGAGTGGTTGCGTGAGTACTTTACCTTACCTACAGATTAAAAAAAAAAAAAAGAAAAGAAAGAGGTGCAATAAAAAATAAATAAATAAATAAAGATCCGTTTCAATTCATATAAAAAAAAATAAAGGTCACAAAACTGCAAAATTAACTAAAATTCACACCCCAAACATGTGCAGAAGGGAGGGGACTAAACATCATGCTGTTTATCCAGAAAGGGCATTAGAGAAACGAAACCAATAGCAGGATTGCAAATGATGATTGGATTGTGGGCCAGGCCAGCCAGATAACGAAAAAAGTGAAGAATGCATTTAAACGATACCGTGAAGGAGAATTTGCAGGTATAAAAGGCTCAAAACTACCAAAGTAAGCTGATCCGTGAGGATGAGATTTGGAGGCAGAAACCAGTTTTGATGCTGAACCAGGGGACATGATGCTCATGCGGACATCAGACAAGGGAGATCTGCATCTCAAAACTCAAGAGCAGCAGCATGGAGAGAACATCAAGTCCGGCGATGGAGATTAAATCCGCATGATAAGCCAGAAATATATTGGAAGGATCAAATTGACATAGATTGATGATAGAAAACAATAACAGCGACAACAGCAGCAATAAAAAAATAGTGAAAAGGTGATGAAAGAAAGAAAAATCATAAAACCACGAATCGGTGAAGATGCACCACACAGAGATTGAAATCAATCAATCCAAAAACAGGTCACTCCCCCAATGTAATGTAATGTAATGTAATTTTTGTAAGTGGAGTCTATCCAGGATCCCACGGAGGTTTCTCTCCCCCGTCCCCCGCGATGACGTGACGAGATCCATGGCCCTAAATGCGAAACCCGCAGGATGCGGATGAATGAAACATTCATGGATTTTTTTCTTTCAATCGCAGAAACAGAGAGAGAGAGAGAAATAGATGTCAGATCTGACTGAATGCTGTTGGAGCTCTGGACTGAGGGATGAGTATCAAAAGTAGGAAAGAGAATGCCATCTCCTAACACTGACCGAAGCAGAAAGCGTAGCCGTTGGGCGACATTAGCTGTTTATTGGCCATGATTATGCCGACGGAGCTCGTCACGTTCATGGCCCACGCTCCTACGTCTGACACAGAAGATGATTTCTTCTCCTCCTCCATCTTCTTACAGAAACCACAAGGGATCGAGAGAGAAAGAGAGTGGCCAGATAACTGAGTAAAAAGGCAATCGCCGTTAACTTTGCCCCTCTTTTTTCTTTCTTTCTATTTTTCAGTTTCTAACAGATACAGGGCTGGGGCTGGGGCTCATGCATTTCTTCCTTGCTGCGCACCGCATGCCTTTTTTGTTCCTTCACATGGATGGATCCCTCTGAGCAGAGAGAGGGAAAAGAAATCCTTCCTCTCTAAATGCAAAGGGCGCCCTGTCCCTCTCCCGCTCTCCCTCTCTCAGTTGCCTGAGTCTGAGTGAGGTGGTTTCTTCTTCCAAATTGCTTTTTATTTTCTCCTTCCTTCTTTCTTTCTTCTCCACCCTTTTTTCTTTTTTCTTTTTTTTTTTTTTAAAGTCTCTGCGCTATTCCGTGTTTAACAGACTAATCCATGCTCGCAGCCAATGAATGAATGAGCACGGGAAACTAATTACAAGCTTGGTCTCTTAATAAAAAGATCCCTCCCTAATTTTCTTTTTCTATTTCCTTTTCCTTCCCACCTTTTCTCCTGCGCTGCAAAATTTTATTTACCCAAATATTTACGACGGCCGGATGTAACACATGAACAATTTGTCTCCCCCAAGCCCATGTCCCATGCGCCTGCCAATGTGATTCTCTCCCCCATCGAAACCAAAACTTCTATTTAGGCACCCTCGATTTCATCTCATCATACATGCTAACAGCTACCTTTGTTTATCCAAATCATCTAAATCGTGCAACATATACATCCCCGCCACCCTTGATGAATGGTCCCCCAACCAACCGATTGTGGATTGGGTCGGCTTTATTGATGATGATGCCAACAAGCTAATCCATCAATGTCCAAGATAATAACACATGTATTTTGCCTTTTCTAGGTAACTCAGCTAGGTGGCCCATAACCATTACATTTCACGATAACATGACAGGTTTTGCTTTGCTCCGCTTTGGATGGATGGATGGATGGAGAAATTGCAAGCTGCATTCATTCCCCAACTCTTCATGCTAAATGCTATATATGTGGTACTAGCCTGCTACTGCCTATATGTTTCTTTTCTATTTTCTTTGAAACAGCAGCGGCAGCCAGAATTCTCCTCCATTGGCGTAAGCCATAGTCAGGCTGATAATATTTTCTATTTATTAATTTATTATTAAGCTTTTGAAATTATTTTTTTATATCCTTTTTAATAATGTCCAAAAAAATTCATCAACAATTTTTAAGACATATTTCACCCAAAATCTTTTGAAGGCAGTTAAAATATGAAAATAACAAGGTTTACTGTAATGAATAAAAATTGCTCAAAATAATCATTTTCTCCTTATTTTAATGGAGGAAATTGCATCTCATTCTAATTTAAGTACGGCCCGCGATAGATTGATCACATGTAGATTAATTAATCTATTATTAATTAATGAAAATTCATTGATTGGTTGTATCTAATCGTTTGATGGACCACTACTGAAGGAGTCTAGATCCTTTAAATCGAAATTTCATCATATAGCTCATCCATTGAATATCCAAACCACTCAAATAAAGTCCCTTTTTCCCGGCATGTTTCGTTCCGGGCGAGGAATCCATATATCTTATGTTCCTCGCTGCCCTTCAGCAAGAATTATTCATTGATGATTTGTATAGCCAGAGAAATCACATTGATAACCGTGTGTATGGGTTCGACATGCAAATCAAATAACGTTTATCCAAACTGTCCAAATCCCGCATCCAATATAAATGAAATCCACACGTCTGATTATGTCAGCTTGATGATGATGCCAACAAGCTAATGCATCAATGTCCTTGTAACTAAACTAGCTAGGTGGCCGATTACTTTTCATGGGGACATGACAAGTTTTGCTACACTTATGGGTGGAGAAAATTGGAAGCTCCATTCCAACTCTTCAGGCTAAACGCTACGTCTACTGTATCTATGTTTCTTTTACATTTTCTCCGAAAAAACAGCAGAGTAGGGACTTTACTGCAAGGGCACAAGCGATCTTCAGACTAATATACTTTATATTTATTAATTTACTATTAATCATTTGAAACTAGTCTCTTTGGTGTTTTTTTTAATAATATCTATATTAAAAAAAAACTTAAATATGAAATTACATTAGCATTTTTGCCCTTCGATCAATCAAACTCCCTTGTTGACCATCGAACAGTCAAATCATCACTGTATAAATCTGCTCACGACGAGTCTCTGGGCACAAGGGGATTCTCGATGAGACTTCAAATGATCAAGTTATCACAAAAACAAGTTTCCACTGTCGATCACAAAAAAAAAAAAAAAAAAAAACCTTTGGTTGTACTGCTGATGTTATTGTGCTAATGTCATCCCTACACTGCAGGGCTAGGCTTTTAGCATCTGAGTCGGGTCAACTCGACCTGTATCCAGGGTTTTTACCAAAAGTATCATCAAATATCCCTATTCCTCCAAAAACATCTTATAAAACATACTTTGATTTTTTTTCTTAACAAAATTGCCTTTCCAACCCCGTTATTGCGACATCAAGACTTCGTTTGGCATATTAAAGTATTTTGAAGCTAATTCAACTCCTTTTCAGCGATATCGAGACTTTATTTGGTAAGGCATATTGAAGTTTTTAGAAACTAGTTCAACCATTTTTGTGACATCAAGACTTGATTTAGCGCATTACAATATTTATAGACTAGTTTTTTCTTTTATTTCAATTCTCGAACTCCATAGTTGGCTTTTCCCTTTTCTCATTAGCCATTAAATCTCTCGATCTTCAAATTACAAACTTCTGAATAGCAGATCCAAAGGCTCATGAAAAAATAAAAAAGATCAACTAGTGAGTTCGATAATAATAAAAAAAAAAAAAAAAACCTAACGTAGTGGGTTGCAACTTAGGAGAGATGCCCCACTTATATATATAATGTGGAGAAACAATTTCATATAACCAACCCCAAGTCCCCAACGTAGTATGCACAGAGCTTTAATGATGATGATAATGAAATATATATATTTTTTAACCACATTATTAATTAGTTGCTCAATCTCACCGTGAGTTCTTTTTAATTAGTATGTTGGAAGGGCTATCTATTATAGGGGTTTTGACATATTGGCTCACCTCAGATTTTGTTTTTCCAATTTCATGACTCAAACTTACATAATGTCACCATAGTCATTTGATTATGGTCTACATTATTTTTTAAACTTTTTTTCACTATATCCCATGATATCATGGAATTTATGAATTTCTGTACCATACATTTTTTTGCAACTGGTGAACAGATTTTTTTTTTTTTTTTTTGTAAAATACAAAATATGACAGGTTGTGAAAAGTAAATACATATTTGATCACAACTTCTTAGGTTTTATCATTTGAAAAAAAAATTTATTTAAGATGCTACATAAAAGCCATAATATTATAGGATCTGAAGAAAAAAGTAAATAAATAAATAAACCAAGTTGGGTCATGAAATTGGAACATCGCATGTGAAATTGGAACATCTCAAGGACTAAATCAAAACCCCGTTATTTATTCTTCTTATGCTCTCTCCTCTCACGTCAAAACCCCGTCAGTTATTCTTCTTACTCTCTCTCCTCTCATTTTAGGGGACGAGACTAGGCCTGTCAATGGGACAGGCCGAGCCTGGACTTGGGTTGTCCAATCTCGTATCGAAAATAGGACGGGCCTGCCAGGTGTTGCCCAATCTCAACCCTAAAATGAACGGGCCTACATCTAATCATGTCCCATACGGGCCCGGGCTGGGACAGGGTCGGGCCTAGACTTGGGTTGTCCAATCCCGTCCCGAAAATAGGACGGGCCTGCCAGGTGTTACCCAATCTCGGCCTTAAAATGAACGGGCCTACATCTAATCCCCTCCCATACAGGCCCGCGTTGGGACAGGGTCAGGCCTGGGATTCACTCGATCTTGGAGATAAGCAAAACATTCTCTAATTATTCATACTGTCACTAGACACCCCGGTGTGAATCGGACTTTAAACCCTCCTCCTTTTTCCGGGCTTGGGACCGACAATGCAATGCAATGCAACAAGCAATATGGCAGAGTTAATTTTTTTTTTGCTAATGACAGTAGAAAATCAATAGAACTGAATGAGTATCCTATAGGCTATATGGGTCAAGTAAAGTAGGAACGATTAAAACATTTTTTTTTTCGGTTAAAAGTAGAAAATAAAAAAATCAATAGAAATGAATGAAAATGAGTATCCTATATGAATAAAGTTAAAGTAATGTAGGATCGGTTAAAAACTTCTTTTTTTTAAAGTAGAAAATAAAAAAATTAATAAAATGAATGAGAATGAGTATCCTACATGGGTCAAGTAATATAAGAAAGAAATCAACAGAAATTATTTTTCTTTTAATATATCTAAAACATCAGTTAGTGCATTCCCATCATTGTCTAAATCACCATCAGTAATATATATAATTATTGTTAAAGGACTTTGCAGTGGGCCAGGCCGGGACTGAACGGGTTGGGTTGTTTCTGCTCAGTCCCAGTCCCATTTTGACCGGGCTTTAAAATGTATTGTCTAAACCTAACCCATTGAGCTCAATTTTCTTTTAAAAACCCTGTAATTTCGGACTCAGACCGGACCGGACCGGACTTTTTACCCGTTTCATCCCGTCACATTCGCTGGCGCAGTCGAGACCCAAGCATTTTTGGTTTCCGTAAAAGGGGCAGGGACGGAGGGGAGTGCGTTTTCGAGCAGGTGAGTCCTACCGTGTCCGGCGTAACGTAAGCAAGGAAAGTCAGAAATATATCATCAGTATTAAAAGGTCAAATGAGGGGAGCTGAGATGTATGGAGTGGGTAGTATACGTGGCGTAAAGAGAATGGTGAAGTTGAGAAAGGCCAAAGTAGTGCGAAGGCGCACGGAAGAAGGGAAATGAATCAATGCACATGGAACGCGATCCTTGACTGAGTGAGTACGGTCGCCGCTATATATATATATACTTTTTTTTTCTTTTTTTGTATGTTGTAGTTTTCGATTTGGGGCACAGGCAGATGGAGAATGGACGGATGGATCATAGATGGCTTGCGTTCTCATCTTCTTTAGCCATGGTTGAGTTCGGTTGACCACACCAGCAGCCTTGGTTGGTTAGTTTTGGAAGAGCACTTTTATACTAGCAAGATTATTTTTTGCCAGTAAATACACTCGAAGAACGAGATAGTGGAAGAAGAAGGAAGAAAAAAGGGGAAGTCAGGTAGGTGTTTGGGGGAGAGAGGAGACCACTTCTCCAAACGTACGAACATAGGAGGGAGAGGGAGAGGTTATAGAAGAAAAAAAAAGAAGATACGATCCTATTTTCCTCTTTGTTCGTTCATCTGTGCGATCCAAAAAGGACCCCTGATCTTCTAGGGTTTGGGTTTTTTTTTTTTTTTTTTTCTGGAAACGCGATTGATTGATTGACAGATGGGGTCGATGAGTGAGAGCATCTCAGTCTCAGTCTCAAACCCTCTGGGATTGGGATTGGGATTGGGGAGGGATGGTTCCGCTGTTGTTGTTGTTGGAGGTCCCAATTCTTCTTCTTCTTCTCCTTCTCCTTCAAAAAGGGGCTTTACAGGTAGTAATAATAATGATTGTGATGATCATCGGTGGCCCCCTGGGTTCCGGTTCCATCCTACGGACGAGGAGCTCGTGCTCTACTATCTCAAGAGGAAAATCCGTCGGGGCAGATTCAAGCTTAACATGATCGGAGAAGTTGATGTCTACAAGTGCGACCCCTGGGAATTGCCTGGTATGGATGTGTATCAGTATCTACTCTCTCTTGTGTTGTAATGTCTTCCTCGCATGATTGTATTATTTGACAGGGACAAGGCAACGCAATGGATTTTTCTTTCCTTTCCCTTTTCGATTCAGAAGAAGATTATGTGCATGTGTCAACCACAACTTCGTTTCGATCCCAGGAATGGATTCCATGCTGATATATTCATAAAATGAACCGGATTGCTTTTCTTTCTTTCTTTTTTTTTTTTTTTTTTTTACTTGCGATTTTTGGATTGACAGGTCTATTGGACCTTCTGTGATTTTGTTCTCTCTCTGTTTTTTTTTTTCTTCTTCTTATTATCTCCGTGGGTAATGGTAATACCTTTATTTATTTCTTTTTTTATTATGATTCTGCGTTTTAATTGTCTGAATTTAGAAAACCCTATTTGTGAAACAGCAACTCTTGCAATTAAGCTTGCCAGTATATTTCTTATTCCCTTTTTGGGACAATTGTAGCTTTTATTAGCAGCCTAGTCTCTCTTCTCTCTATAAACCATCACCTTGGATTTCACATCACCCATTTCTGATTTGGATTACAATTCCTGTTGGTTAGAAAAGTCACTATTGCAGACCGGCGACAAACAATGGTACTTCTTCAGCCCCAGAGACCGCAAGTATCCCAATGGGGTGAGATCAAATCGAGGAACAAAATGTGGTTACTGGAAGACTACAGGAAAGGACCGGAATATATCACGGAATGCTCGAACAGTGGGCTTGAAAAAGACCCTTGTCTTCTACAGGGGTCGTGCTCCCAAGGGAGAACGCACTGACTGGGTGATGCATGAGTATACCATTGCCAAAGAGGAGCTACACAACTGCCACACTGTTCAGGTTTGTAGACTAGGCCGCAAAATTTATCTTCTTGCTTCTTTCAAGCTTAATCCGTTGGTTTCTCATTTCCACTACTCTTGTCTGCATGCAGGATTCATATGCACTTTACAAAATTTATCAGAAGAGTGGGCCCGGTCCTAAAAATGGCGAACAGTATGGTGCGCCATTTCGTGAAGAAGAATGGCTTGACGATGATCCATTTCATGATAGATTGGGCAACCCAACTAGTGCAGATAATCTGTTTCCTCTTCCAGAAGTTACTGATGGGTTTTCTCCAGGCTTATCACTCCATGATGTTCCTCTTCCAGAAGTTACTGATGGGTTTTCTCCAGGCTTATCACTCCATGATGTTCCTCTTCCAGAAGTTACTGATGGGTTTTCTCCAGGCTTATCACTCCGCGATGTGGAAGAGGTATGGGCGATAATGGCTGATGACTCTCAAGTAAACCAACAGCGTGACAACAGTTTGTCTTACGCATCTGAGGTAGATCACTCAATTGTCCACTCCTTTGTATTCAATTTTTTGAAACTTTAGAGTACATAGAGAAAAGTTCAGTGTGACCTCAAGTATGACTTTTTTTTGGCCCGCTCACTTCCTAGCTAGTTGGATGATAATAGTGGATCCTAGCTATGTCTTATGGATTCTATTAAAAGAATAGCATACCTTTGTCAGACGCAGCTTGAAGGCAACAAATTGTCGGATTTTTCTCTTACCGAGTTGAACACTGTTTTCTAGCTAATAAGAGTACTACTACATGTTCTCTTCTTTTGATATCTAACTATGTCTTTGAAGGGAAATATTCATGTGCATCTATCCCTCACCATAATATAGTGAGAGACAACATAGTGGGGTCGACTTTATGATACATCCGAACCATCTACATACATGAGACCTCCTTAAGTACACTAGATCCATCAAGTTTTCACCTTTTCAAATGGATTGGACCATTGGATCGAAGGTCAAATTTTTTTCTTTAATATAAAGTCATTAAATTTGTGGGCCACGGATGAAGGGGTTAGAAGCATGAGATTGATCTCAAACTTGATATATGATCTCATCTAATATCAATCTTTCCATCCCCAAGTTCTCTAGGTGAGCCCCATGAAGTTCGTAGGCAAGATGCACATGAATATCCCGTCTTTGAAATATTTATCACTTAATTATTTTAAGTAAGTTTTACACATTCTTCTTTTACTGGTGCTATTTCTGCACATTATTATTTTTTTTTAAATGGAAATTTATTTAAGCTCATTTGAAAAAGTGTGCCAAGCCTACAATCCTATCTTTCGTATTTGTTGAATTAGCTCGTGCTTGTATCAGTAACACATGCGACTTAGGACCCTAGAGATAAGGCCTTTCTTTTGAACCAGAATAGTGTCATCCACCATAACTAGAAGGTAACTTGGAGCGTAGAAGAATGTGACTCATGCGGATGGCTGACTCCTTTTCAATGGGAAAAGAAAAGCTAAACCAACCTAGCTGGTATGTCCATCTGTGTGTTCTTGTCCGCCTGCAAAAAGGAGATGGCATCTCAATCTCAGTTTTTGTTCTATTGAACCTGCCAATATGTTTTAATTTGAAGCCAAGGCTTCAGCTATTGTTCGTGTCATGTTTTAGGGATGAGATGATGTAAAAGTAGAAATATATCTATATTCCACGAACTAATAAATCTCAAAGAGGATACATATGGCAGTATTCAGCTGTAACTGTAAAATACTAAGATGTTCGTCATTAATCTACTGGTTTGAGTTCCCATATAAATGTTATGGTATAGGGCTTCAATGATGATATTTGCACTAGTACCAATGGAAAATTGCACTATAGAACATTGGTTTTTAAAAGGTGTGAAGGCATAGAGATTGCTAGGAGTAGGAGAGGGAGAGGGAGACCCAAGAGAAGTTGGAAAGAAACTATTAAACATGACCTTGCCTGCATGGATCTAACGGAGGACATGGCCCTAAACAGATTTGATTGGCGTCGTCAAATCCATATAGCCGACCCCACCTAGTGGGAAAATGCTTGGTTTGGTTTGGTTAGAACATTGGTTTTTAAAATTGTCCTTCTTCACCTCCCTGTAGGCTGATGGTAAAGAAGGCATGCAAAGTTCTGTGGTGGGGTCACTGCTCGGGGAACCCATTTCTGCCGGAACGAGTGAAATTTGGCAACCACATGAGTGGGTTTATCAACAAACCAGCTTTCAGATTGCACAGCCAGAGGGCTCTCTTTTGCAACCTCCTGAAGTGTCAGAGGTGACATCATCTCCCCACCAGCTTGAGGAACAACCCCACACAGCTGAAGGGGATTTCATGGAATTGAGCGATCTCATGGATCCAGAGCTAGTTTTTTCGAGTTTGGGGAGTGGGAGTATCAGTATGAGTAATCCCTTTCTCGACCAGGATGGATCAGTCGACTTTGATTTTTACTTTGATGCCCCCATGCATCTACCTGAAGAGATTGTTCCTCCAGAGGGGACTGCGTTGCAGCCGTATCTTGATAGTTTTAGTGGTAATGTAGCTGGCCAGTTAGATTACCATCTACCTGCTTCTTTTGATGATGATGAAAATCACTGCCTTGCAGCAAGTGTTGCCAGTCAGCTCTGGACACATGAACATAAATACGGTGTCTTCTCACCCGCAGAATCTAGCCAGGTTGTCTTGGTACCGTCAGCATCAGGTGCATAAATCAGATTCTCTTTCAATACTCTTACACACAACTAGCCCAATTTGGCATTTTCTCATCTATTTTTCCTGCTGAATTGCACAGGAGTCGTGCAAGATAGTAGTAATTCGGTGAATATCAATGAACACACGCGAAATCAAGGAAGCTACACGGGGGATCCACCGGTGCCTTGGTTCACTTCAGCTATTAACTCCTTGTTGGAATCAGTGCCGACTAATCCAGCATCAGCCTCAGAGAATGCCTTGATTAGTCGGGCTTTCCAAAGGATGTCTAGTTTTGGTGCGGTACGCATCGGGACTAGAGAGGCAGGTGTTGCTGCCGACACGACAAGGAGAGAGGGTAGAAATGGCAGTTTCCTTTTCCTTTCATTTTTGGGGGCCCTGTGGGCTATCCTATGGGTGTTGATGATTGGAACCATGGTGAAAGTTTTCAAGGCGATCGTTGGCAGGTTTGTGGCCTCATAGGTCCGTAAAGCGCCAATGTATATCTATATCTATATATCTATGTGTCTATATGTATATGTGCTTGGCCATGCCAATCCGTAGTGAAGAGCTGGAACTTGCTTGGATTTAAACTTCACATTGAGATCAAAGGAGCTGCCACCATATCTGGGTCTGGGTTGCAAATATCTGGTCCTTTGGCTTGGGCATGTCGACCTTTATTCCAAAGGGAAAGGGAAACAAAACAAAAGTACTACTACTCTTTCAAGTTGCTTAGGATCAATGTCTTCATCCGTCTTTAATCAAAAACTGGAAAATCTGGAATAACTGGAGTTGGCTTTCAACATTTTATTTCCCTTTCTTTTTTATATTTATATTTATCCTTCAACTGTCTGTAAATCTTATTTTGATTGGTTGTACTTGTTGGAGATCGATTGTTCTCTCATGTTGTTGGCATTTTCTAGTTGCGGGGAGTTGAGTCGCGAGTTCTTTTCATGGGCAACTCTATCTTCTTGTATGCGTACAAAAGTATGCGCTACTCTATTTCAAAATTTAATGTGTGAATGATAATGTGTTGGAACAATCCCAGATCAAACTGCAGCGGCCTTCCATTATTGTGAAACTGGAGTCAGTCAGTCCATGGCATGGACTTGCTTTGCAATCAGGAGTGACAAAGGTCTTTGCTTCCCCTCGGAGGACGAACATTGGCCGATAAGCTGATACACTTATGTGTGTAGATTATGTTTTAAACTAGTAGATAATATGGTTAAGGGTTTAGAAATATATTATTTCCAAACATCACCTAGACAGTTGTCATATAATAATAATGGTAGATTTGCTATACATCACGAATGCTTGCACCTTGTAGGATCATTTGATCGAACCTGTACTGTAGGCACCCCTGATACATGTGCTGACTGATCCAGCACCCAGTCTGGGTCACAAGAAGTGGCAGGCATGTATGGATATACGGCATTATTTGGCGTCACATGGGAGATCTATCCGTCATATTAACGACTATTATTGATCTCACTCGTTACACGGCCAATGAGTTAAAGCCACACTTTCATAGATGAATCTAATATTCTAATTTACACTAAGAAGGAAAAAAAAAAAAAGGAACAAGATTATTAGAATGGACAATTACCATTAGAAAAAAGCTTCAAATATCCAAAAATCTCCAAAAGGAGTCTTATTAGAAGGCGAAAAACTCCCAAAGTGGACCTCGTAAGATCTTTTTCTTTTCTTTCTCTCTTTGTACTTGAGTGTGCATGCACAAGTTGTGCATTTCGACAAAGCGCAGCTCGTACATGCATGCACACGAGTTGTATGAAGACCATTTTAGAGGTTTCTTGCTTTGTTACTCTATTGGGGATTTTTGGATATTTGAGGGCTCTTTTTTTTTTTTGGCAGTTGTCCCTCATTGGAATTTAGAACACACGCCAATACATGCTTCATATGATACATGCAACCAATACAATGAATGCAATGTAACCAACGAGTGGTAGCTCAGCCTACGTAAGTAACGGAATCTTAAATACGTAGATCTCGCATAATTGATCCCTTGTCTCAATTAAACATAGAAAGTAACACATTTTCTCCGTAGGGAGGGTTTTTTTGCAAAAATAGCCCTCGCTAATTTCCAAAAATGGTTCTTATGCCTTCATTAGAGAAAAAAAAAAGTTTTCTTATTAACTCTTTAAAATATGAAATGTCAATCTTTTTAGGGAACATCAGAATTATCTACACTCCAACTGGTTGACAACCATAACTAATTTAATTACCCGGACGCTGCCAAGTGAAGTTGAAAAACGATTCATGCTCCTACCGAGTGTGTAATAAATATTGTTCGTGACCTGCCCATCATCTTTTACCTGCCCTATCATCTTCTTCATGAATTCAAATTTCATTCCAGAAAACTTCAACCCAACCTAATATCAGTGGATGCCACAGATTAGTTCATCAAATTAACCATCTCAGCTGGGCCCATTTCTTTGAATAGTTAATCATTGTATTCCATAATATCTTCATTGTCATCATCATCCTCATCATTCCATAATATCTTTTATCATATCAATATATCTCGTGCATTTTAATGCGTCTTACTCGAGATAAGTCGACGCAAAGAAAACCTGCCTGCCTAATGGACACTTCAAAATCTGTAAAATGCACCTCTCATCTACATCAATATAAATAAAATTCAATACAATTATTTTAACAAGGAGAGACAAATGACACAAGCACAACCTTCTGGATGAGTGCATCTGAGAATTGAAGCAGCACCTATGATCCCACATGGGGAACCGTTCCATAGACCAGCAAAGCATGTTGGAAATATCCATTACTTTTACTACTACTATATTACTACAGCTCTCTTCTTCATGTCATGTCTACTATCATATGCACCTCAACTCCCACGGTATTCATCATCATACAACACCACTGAGTAAGGACAACAAAAAGTATCTCAACCCCACCCACGCAACACACACTTTTAATATACACATCATCAAATGGGAATGCATACAACACTGCATAACTGGGGTCACATCATCAAATTCCCGCTGCCATCCCCCGTCCCTTATTTCATTTTGTTGATGGAGATGGCTGCTGCCGGGCTCCAGGCGGCGCAGTCGGCATTGGGAAGTTACAATTATATTCAGCGCCCGTAAACAGAGGAGCTTCCACATATGGGCTCTGGAATGCCTACAAAAGGCCAACAGGTTTGTTTCAGCAGCTAAAATAATAATACTTTGTTACAAGACAGTTTCTTCTAAAAGCTTGTAGAGAAAGGCTTACAAGACGACTGCCATTATGTCATAAAGACAACCTTCTACCTAGGGCTATCAAAGGGCCGAGCCTAGGGTTGTCCTAGCCATACCTACCCTTAATATATGCAAGCCCGGGCCTGAGCGGGCCAAAGCCCTTGCAACACGCACTATCTGGGCCTTTACCCTACCCTCGAGGGTTAGGGCCGGGCCAGGCCAGGGCTCAGGGCCTTAAAACAAGAAAACATTTCTTTTTCCTTTTTTTTACATTGTCACGAAGAATTTGAGTGTTGATCGAGCGTTTATTTGTCTAACCTCAATTGCAAAGGAACCATTAAGAAAACATCAGGAGAAATATAAGTCAGCTAAAAAAACTTGCTTTTATCGGATAAATTCATACATGTTTTGGTGACTTAGGTTCTAGACATATAATTTTATTTATTTTGTCAAAGAATGAAAATAGTGAAAGAGTGATCTATTTCACACCTTTCATATGATTTTTTTTTTATTTTTTATCTTTGAGAGTTTTAAACCATTTACACTCACATATCTTTTATCAATTGGCATTATTTTTAATTAAACACTAATTTGACCATTACGCATTATTAGATTTCAGCCATAAAAATAAATGCACTTAAAAAATACTATTAGTTTAGACTTTTAAAATTTTAGAGCTATAATTTTTTAAATTAAAAGGATATTTGGATCACCCCATATCCTTAAAGTTCCACATACATTCAAACTACCTCTATGAATTGGTTGACTTCCCAAGCAAATGTATAGAGAAGAAAGTGTATCATTATTAATAGGAAGGAATAACACCCCCTTTTGCACTAACAAGGATTTATAAAAATAAAAATAATATAAAAGGCCCAAATAAGAAATAATAAAAAGAAAGGAATTAGAAGCAACCGTGCAACACTTATTGATTATATATTAAGTACAATACATAACTTAAATAATTAAATATGGGAAGTGCTCCTATGAGAGATACTCTCACCAACTTTATGAGATGGGTGGGGGCCCTCACTTTCATATCCACTCTCACCAACTTAAATACAAGGACCCCCAACTTAAATGTTTTTCATAGGAGCACTTCCCATTAAATATAGATGAAATGAACCAAGATGTATGGATTTTTAGGACATTTTGTAATCGGTAGGTGGGTATGAAATTGTCTTCATATCCCTCTATTACTGTTAAGTGACTATGATAAGGGCATTTTAGTGTCTCTCTCTCTCTCTCTCTCTATATATATATATATATATATATATACATATACATATATATATATATAGGAAGATACTCCTATGAGAGCATCTCTCACCTTACTATGAGAGATAAGGTGGGGGCCCTTACATCCATATTCAATGCTAACAACTTGAATGTAAGGCCCCCCGCCAAATCTCTCATATAAGGTGAGAGATATCTCTCATAGGAGCATCTTCCATATATATATATATGGGAGGTGCTCTTCTGAGATATACTCTCACCTTACTATGAGAGAGAAGGTGGGGGCCCTCACATCCATATCCAATGTCAACAACTTAAATGTGAGGGCTTCCACCTTTATCTCTCATAGTAAGGTGAGAGTCTCTCACAAGAGCACCTCCCTATATATATATATATATATATATATATGAGAGTGTCTCTCACAAGAGCACCTCCATATATATATATGTGTGTGTGTATGTGTGCACGCGCCGCGCAAGGCTCTCCCGGGCTCAAGCTTAGGATAGGGTAAGCTCAAGTATTTGTTGGGGCCTACCTGGAGACCGACATGGGGATGGGGATGTGAGGGATTTTAAGGACTCCTTGGGATCCTCCTCTTTGCAAAAAATCAGCCCCAGCCGTGATTTATATAATCTCCATTTGGGCCCCAAAATTTTAAGTCAAAAGTCCATTCGGATTGGTACACAGTCGGTCCAATAAATTCAGATCTAACTGAAAGTTGGTGGACATGTGCACTTCAGGGGGCCCCACAAGCATAAGCTTACGAAATTTTCTCCTAAGCTTGAGCTTAGGCAAGCCTTGCCATATATATATATATATATATATATATATATATATATATATATATATATATATATATATGTTCCTGTACAAGCTTCTCTTACGGTCTTACGGTACAAGCCACCCTATTGGGCCACCTACTGGTCCATCCAAGTGGACCATTTAAAACCACCCCTCCTCTTTACACGGGTCCCACCGGATCTTGATAGATCCAATTGGAGTGAACCGTTGGATGGAGGGTCAATTTTATAGAAATCCGTTAAACTTGTGGACCACGGATGACTGGGTTAGAGGTATTAGATTGACTTCAAATTTGATATCTACATTGGCCCCACTTGGATCTTTTGATCCCCCCTTGTTCCATGATTTTTGGGGTCTTTAGTGGGCCCCATGAGGTGGCTTGTACCGAAGACCGTAAGGGAAGCTCGTGTGTGTGTGTGTGTGTATATATGGGAGGTGCTCCGGTGAGAGTATCTCTCACCTTACTATGAGAGATATGTGTGTGGGCCCTCACATTTAAATTGTTAGCATTGGATATGGATGTGAGGGCCCCACCTTATCTCTCATGGTAAGGTGAGTATTTCTCACAAGAGCACCTCCATATATATATGTAGGACGGCCAGGGCCGGGGCGGGCTACACCTGTCCAAGCCCGGCCCTCAAACCTCAAGGCCCGCAAAAAATTGTCCAAAACTCAACTCAGTGCTTCAGTGCACTAGACTGAAAAATCAGCTAAGCTTTTACCAAGGGGCTCTGTACCAATTGAAATATATGGGTTCTCCCTTGTCCAGTCTAACCTAAAAGGTAGAAACAAAAGAAGTGTTTCAGTTGAGCAAATTTTTAACATTTTTCCTAGCATCCAGGTTGAAACACTTTGAACAAAGCCCAGTCTGGTTTTTTGAGCATTTACTAGATGGCATTTTAGGGCTTGTGTTGTGCTTTAGTGTTCTATACATGCATGTGCACAGAGCCGCACAGAGTCTTTTACTTGTTTTTAATCTCCAGTTAAAATTTTTTTTTTGGGTCATATATACGTGTCCTTGTAATGTTAGCATGGGACTCTTTTAAGCCAAACTTCAAATTAATGGGACAAGGCTTTGTTGTTAATGATAACGTAATAAAGATCAAAATGCCCAAATGATTTTAGATGGGAACTAGTCAACGCAGCAATTTTTGTTAAGAAGTCGCAGAGTCGATGGGCATGTCCATGAGAATGTACCTGACGGTTAATAAGAGGAGTTTTACAAGATGTCTCCTCAGATGGTGGAGATTTCAGAGATGCCTCGGGAGAACTACCATCTTTGCTTTGATCGTTTCCATTTAACTTATGGACTACACCATTGAATGAAGCTTCACTTTCACTTCCATTAGTAGACTTGGTTCTCTGTATTGGTTGTGCAGACATATGCCCTCTCAAAAACATAAGCCACAAAATGCAAACAAAGATATAGATGATATGCAAAGAAAACAGATATGAAAACAATACCTCGGTAGATGACAAGAAAAGGAAATGGATACAAAAAACAACACCTGAAATATTTTTCCTAGAGTTTTCAGACCCTTTGCACGGGCACGGAGCTCCTCTTTCTTGATTGTATTGTCTTGAAGCACCTGGATTCACGAATGCATTGTCATGGTTATGGGTTGCATAAGACACTAGCTAAATATTGAAAGCAACATAAATAGTAAGCAACCAAGAAAACAGACCATCTGACACACTCGGGACAGAGTGGCTTCAATATCAGCAACATTGAGCTTCCAGAGGGAATCAATCATCAATTTCTTGTGTGATTGCATGTATTCTTCAAGCTCTTCCTCAGTATAATTTCCCTCTGCACTGAGTTGTCGTTTCATGTCCTCTTGTAGCTGGATCAGAGCAATTGCACCTGCAACAGCAACAACATGCACCTAGATCACACTTGGAGAGCCCACGTATTACCTGTCAATTTGTAGCCAGTGCAATTCTCAAGAATTCTCAGGATCATCTCGTCCAGCGAGAGACATCATACCATGAAGCATGCACACACATGCACCCAAGCAGACCAACACATCCACACCCCACACCCCATGCAAACACGCACAAATGCAAGAACAGCAGCAAATACATGCAAGGACAAACAATAAAAACATGAACATGACATTAGGAAGACTGAGGGGTTCTTTGGATTCTCACAACTCTAAGGGAAGAGGGGGAGAGAGGAGTAGGAAAAGGGTGACTTTACCTTCTTAAAGCTTCATTTTGTGGGGAAAAGAAAACACTGGTGTTGATTCAACAAGATTGAACGTGTTACATGAGCTTTGCCTTAAGCAACCTTCACAAAGATCTGCGTGTATAGGAATGTGTTTTGAGTTTTTCTCCTCGAGATTAGTTAGAATGAAAAGATTTGACAACTTAAAACCAAACCTAGGTAGATTTAGTAATTGTTTTAGATTTTTTCTAAAAAAGAATCACGTATTGAACCCTAATTCATAATTTTTTATTTAAAAAAGGCCTAAAATACTTGCATGCAATGGGTTAGAGTGACTTAGATTTGGCTCTAGGTTGTTACTTCGCCCTATACTAAGTGATTTTGAAGCAAGATATTTTAATATTTTGCATTTCTTCTCGAGAAATGTCGACTTTTTTTAAAATCTTCTGTTTTTCCTCCTCAAGCATAAAGTGATTACGCATTTTAACTTATCAAGTACATGCTTTCTTTTTTAATGATTAATTGGTTATTGGTTAAATATTTATTTTTTCCTTGCATATTATATGGTCTTTATATTAATATATCCCCACAACTTTTAGCAAATATTTCACCCTATCATTAAATTTGTTAAACAAAACATTTCTAACAAACGATACTTTTCTTTTTGGGGGGTAAGTATGATACAAGATGTTAACAACTTTGGTTGACAGATATATCGCTTTATAATGTTTTCTACTCTAACTCTAGCATTTTTCAATATTATGGATTTTTTAATATATTTTTTTATTTTTTAGGGGAAAAATAAAATTCACTCCGCAATGGGCCCTAAAAGCCGTGAACCACGACGTATTGGTTTCTAGGGTAGACTGTGATGTCAACCACGGGTCCACAACCACCACTTTGAACCATGGTAAGAATACTCCATTTTTTCATGCAACTTGCTAATGTTGCCGATTTATTCCATCAAAATGTGCGAATGATTGATGCAGTGTGGTCCAAGAAGAAAAGGGCCCACCACCAAGGAACCCTACAATGATTTGCTTTCTTTAAATAGTTTAGTAATTTGATGTTATCTCTTATTTGACTTAATCAGAGAGATTTTAGTGATTTGATTTACTTGAAGAGATTTTAGAGAGTGATTTTAGGAAGTACTGATAATGGTAGTTTCTTTGTTTAGACCATTCCTCTATTATAAATAGAGAGGGATGCTTGATTGTAAGGCATGCTATATTCTTAATAAAGTTCAGAATTGTAAGTGATAATGGTAGTTTCTTTGTTTAGACCATTCTTCTATTATAAATAGAGAAGGATGCTTCATTGTAAGGCATGCTATATTCTTAATAAAGTTCGGAATTATTCTTGTGAGTTTCCCTTTGGGTATTTTCCCCAAGTGATCTTAGGGTTTGAGTCGGAAAACTCGATCTCACCGTCGGAGGTGTAGATTTACATCGTCGGGTCCGGGCTGCGCCATCAGTTGGTATCAGAGCTGAAGCGATCGTTTGAAAGACAACATTCTTTCCCGGATTTTATCCCACCATCATCATCATCCATTCATTCCGTCTCAACCAAATCTATCACCAACGTCCACAGGACACCTCCATTACAACTCATCCAACCCACTGATCCAAATTTCGTGTCTTCATCCAAAACCTCACCAACCAATTCCGAAGCCATAATTCCCATTTACTAAGCCCAATCAAACACAACCACATTCCCTCATTCCCACCACAGAACAAGCACCACCAGCATCCACATCCCAAAATCCCCACACCCTCTTCCCTCTCGCAGCACCCGACCCAACACCTTCATCAAACCCAAAATCTGCCACCCAGAACCAAAAAAAAAGAAGAAAAGACAGGAAGTAGAAGAAGAGAACAGACAGCAGGAAAAATACATATATATATATACACACACACACACACACACCAGAAGAAAGAAGATCTGGATGGCAGCCAACACCTTCGATCATCTTCTATCTGTCGGAAATTCTTAAGCCCAGAGAAAAAGAGAGGGGAGGACAGGAAAAGAAAGAAAGGGAAAGCAGCAGGAGACTTGAGTCCCTGGAGGACAGCAACCAGCAGCCATCGTCCGCAAAGCGCCCCACCTCCTTCATCGCAGCTTCACCAGAAATCAGCACCCACACCTCCATCATCACAGCCCTTCCAGAAATCGCCAGAGAGAGAGAGAGTACTCTCGTTTTCCTCTTCATAACAGAAAGGGGCTTTCCAATTCAGAATTTTTTTGTTCTATCTTGTGCACAGAACCCAAGTGAAACCAAGGGATTTCTCCCACGTGCCTTCTCCAAACAGCACCTTCTGGGCCTAAGTTTGGGTCCAACCTGAGCCCAAACCCAAACTTGCAAAAACAGTGTAAAAAAAAAAAGAAGAGAGGATCACTTTATTTGGCTAATCCAGATAGCCTGGTTAGACCTAGCCCAAGTTCGGTGCCAAAAAAGAAAAAAAAAGAAGATCAATTTTGATATCCATGCATCTGAGTTGTCACGAGAAATTTTGCACACTCAAATGAAACTCAACATATTTTCTATCAACTTAGATATGGTGCTTGGTATTTTGAGAACGAGTTCTACTTTAAGCGATTTCTTACTTTGAAGCAAGAAGGCCTGATGCTTGATGAATATACCCGTCAATTTTGGGAGTTGCAAGACATATGCAAACTGGAGGAAGGTAAGACACATGATTTAACGCGTTATGTCCAAGGCTTGAGACCAGACATCGTGGAAAATATGAATTATTGCAACACCAGTCAAGAGGAAGACTTAGAAGCCCTCCATGTTAAGTGTATGCTTAGACGGTCTCGCATGCAACAATGTCGACCAAGAGCTCGTATTGTGGAGAGACTTTTTGCAAGAGAAGATAATCCCACTCTTGTCATTTGTCGCCTCCTCAATACCAATAAGGAAGAGGAAAAAGAATGGAAATATGCTAAGAAATTTCACACACGGGTGATAGTCGTTGACAAGGCTGTTAATGAGGTTATGACAATGGTAGTACGATTAATTTTATCGCACAAGAGGTCATCGACAAGCTTAATTTACCAATTGAGAAGCATCCTAAACCCTACCAAGTCACATGTTCTACCGGTCATGTCATTCCCGTGACTCACAAATGTTTGGTATCTTTCAAGCTTGGTGGCCATGAAGATAAGATTTGGTTGTGATGTGATCTATATGAATACTGCTCATATCCTTTTTGGACGTCCATTGGTTTTTGATCGGAATGTGCATCATGATAAAGAGGCAAACACATATACCCATTCAGAAATGGACGATGGAGTACACTCATTCAAATGACTTCAACATTTCTATCATCGTCTGCACCTCCAACAGAAGTGCCACAAAAGGAGCAAAAAGTTGAAAGAGTAGCCATGATTGCACCAAAAGAGCTGACTTCGAACATCAAAGATGACATTGAAGAGCAAGTTCATGGCAACGAAGATTTCTTGGGTACAACAATATTGATGCCAATCAAGAGCTGCAAAAGGGAGCAAGAACATGGACTAGCATACATTGAGGACTCTGACCAGGTTAGCAAGAATATTGAACATCCAATTGATCTAATTGTCATGCCACTTCCAGAAAATCCAATTGAGTCACAGGAAATCAAATCAATTATTTCAAAGGTTTCCCAAGAAGATCAAGTTGTTGAAGTCCCTCACATTGACTTCATCTTCAGGGATCAACAATGGAAGCTTGAAGATTGCACTCATATATGGCAGATTTTACAGTTGCAGTCTCTCATAGAAAAAGCGCACGTTCGCACTAAATGCAGACAACAGAAGAAGCAATGCTCCAATCTACTTTTAGATGGCTGAACACATTCTATCAAACTCCCAAGCCATGCCATGCAGATCAAAAGAAAAGGCAGACATTTGTGCGTTTGATTTTATGCCCTGGTGGACATTTTTTGAACTTGAGGCTAGATTCTCTCCCGTGCTTTCAAGCTGTCAACTCGCCAGAGTTGAGTTTTTCTAAGCGGGGGAGAGGTGGTGCAGTGTGGTCCAAGAAGAAGAGGGCACATCCACCAAGGAGCCCTACAATGATTTGCTTTCTTTAAATAGTTTAGTAATTTAAGTAATTTGATATTATCTCCGATTTGACTTAATCAGAGAGATTTTAGTGATTTGATTTACTTAGAGATTTTAGAGAGTGATTTTAGGAAGTACTGATAATGGTAGTTTCTTTATTTAGACCATTCCTCTATTATAAATAGAGAGGGATGCTTGATTGTAAGGCATGCTATATTATTAATAAAGTTCAGAATTATTCTTGTAAGTTTCCCTTTGGGTATTTTCCCCTAAGTGATCTTAGAGTTTGAGTCTTAAGACTTGATCTCACCGTCGGAGGCATAGATCTACATTGATCGGGTCCAGGCTGCGCCGTCAATGATTAATGGTACTCCCAAAGGCTTTTTTCAGATGATCTTAAGGTGATCTCCTTTCCCCTATTATTTTTAATAGTGGCTAAAGCTTTCAGTAAAATGCTTGATAAAGCAAAGTGCCAAAATCAAATTACAGAATTTTGGATACAACAATTTTCTGTGATGCTGAAAAGCTGCAAGTGGAGAATGTGAAAATGATCCCTGGTTCGGATTGTAATTGTATCTCAAAATTAAGTTTTAAAAAGGTGAGATTCTAGGAATGCTGCTGCCTGGTGGATCATCATCATGTGGAATAATTCATGCCAATGTTTTGATATCATGTAGGGAAGTGCCCTTTTATTTATCTTGGCATTCCCCTTTACGAGTAAATCTGCTCATGCTCTTAGAAATCTGATGAACATGAGAAATATACTGACAAGCTGACACCAAAGGGACATACAGGAAAACAAGAATACAAGATAGCCACCACAAGAAGAAAATAGTATAAAGACAAACTTTACAACTTCATAGTTAGCCCCGCAGCTTCTTTCTAATTAAACATGATCTGCTCAATCGTAAGATCTTGGAATTTGGGATTGATCGATACCTAGCTCGCAATATATAGTTTAACCCTGTCACACAAGAACTCACAGCTCTTCTCCACCCCTTCAAAGCACCTAGGATTCATTCTCTTCCAAAGAGTCCAAATAACTGCAAGGAAGGCTACATTCCACATCTCCTTACCTTTGCGGTGACTAATAGGGGACTTCCAAGACGTAAAGTGATCGTGGATAGACCTGGGAAACACCCAGTCACAAGAAAACCACGCAAGGACAGAATTCCAAACCATTTTAGCAACCTTGCAGTTCAAAGTAAGGTGATCTACCGTCTCTTCGTCCTCCAAGCACATGGGGCCATGCATTCACCAAGATCTTCCCCCTTCGTCTTAGCTTATCCATGGTTAGAATTTTCTTTTGAATGGCTAACCACCCAAAAATGACAACTCTAGGCGTGGCCTTTAATTTCCTCATTCTCCTTCAGATTCCTCCTAAAGGTCGGTCCCCAAATTACCTGTGTTCCTAGACCTTGGCCCCCAAAGTAATTTTGAATTTTCACCCCCTTATCCAAGGCACATTGAAACAAATCTGGATACCTATTCGCTTAGGGCGTGTTTGGATATGTGGTGAAGTGAGGTGAGGTGAGGTAAAGCCTCCATTATCCACACAAGAAAAGACAATGGGTCATATCAAAAGTACACAATTTCAAAATTCCCTCCATCTTTTTCAAAAAAAGTCAAAAAAACATCATCATTTCTCCACTAAAAGACAAAAAAGCTCCACTTTTCTATACAAAAAGTCAAAAAGATTTCATACCAAACAACTAAAAACAAAACACCATCATAACACCTTATATTTTATTCTCTCTTGATTTGATGCTTCACCTCACCATACTTCAATTCACCATACATCCAAACAGGCCCTTAGGGCTAGTTTGACATTTTACTAGCATAGTAAAAGTCACGTAAAGCCTCCATTTTTCAGACAAGATGTCACATCAAAATTACTTTAATTTAAAACTCCCCATCTTTTTCAAAAAAAGTCAAAAAGCAACAACCTTTATCCACTAAAATACAAAAAAACTCCACTTTCCCATACAAAAAGTCAGAAAGATTCCATAACAAACTACTAAAAGCAAAATACCATCATAACCCACTTATATTTTATTCTTTCTTCAAAATCAACTTTACTTCACTTGACTCTATTAGTCGAGTTGCCAAACTGGCCCTAATGAAGTGTTCCCCTCCCAAACATCAACCCAGAATTGAATCTTCTCTCCCGAGCCTACTCGGTACATGTACTCCGTGAAACTCGCGTTGGTAGATGTAATCCCCTTCCAAATAGCCGATGCTTTATAATTCCTTTCTTTAATCTCACAGCCCTATCTTTATTCTACCATATTTTGCCTGTACCAATTGCCTCCATAGACCTTCTATCTCATTCCCTAATCGCCATAGCCATTTACCCAACAAAGCTTGTATCAACGTTGCTGGCCGACCTAATCCACCTTCAAGTTTAGATTTGCAGACCGATTTCCAATCCACCAGATGGAACTTATTTTCCATACTTCTACCATTCCAAAGGAAATCTCGCCGCAATTTTCTATTCAGTTGGCCACTGAAATTGGACATTTGAACGTGGACATATAGTAAATTGGAAGGCCATACAGTACTGACTTTATGAGAGTTATCTGTCCTCCGATCGATTAGTAACTGGCTTTCCAAGCTGTCAGCCTCTAATCTATTTTCTCTACCACCGGGCTCAACAGGGATTCATCAGTCGTCCGCAGACATAAAGGAAGACCTAGGTAGGAAATTGGGAGGGATCCCACTCTACACCCCAAAATTTCGGCAAACTGACCCATCTTCTGGTCCACCACCATTAAACCGATCAATTCACTTTTGAAGAAGTTGATTTTAAGGCCCGATACAGCTTCGAAGCATATCAATATTGCCTTGACATTTTTTACCTGAACTTCATTGGCTCCACAAAAAATCAACGTGTCGTCCGCAAATTGAAGATGAGAGACGGGATTTACATCTCTTATCACTTCAAAGCCTCTTATTAAGCCGGCACTTTCTGCCCCTATCTTGAAGTATTGGATGGGGGATTTATATGTCTGCTTGCATGGAAAAGTGGATGTTTATCATTAAAAGGAAGGATTACTTCAATTTAAACTGCCCTGGCAATTGGCAAGCTAACCGATTTACTATATCATTTTAGATGTCCGGAGAGAATGAAAAAAGGATAGATAGAAAAGATCCAAGAGAATGTCTTTGGAATGATATGCATCAAATAGCCAAGTTTCTTTATAAGATTTTAAGTCTGTGCTTAATTTTTCCCCCTGGATCCAATCAAAGGCAGGAATGAGGCCTACTATATGCATTGAAATCCTTGTGAATCCCTATTCCCTTCTGTTGCTTGCTGTCTTGATGGTGTGTTGCTAGTGGATGTGTTCTTAATCCTTAGGCAAGACTATAGATATCTAAATCTGTGTCTCTCCAATCAGGTGAGTTATTCCTAAGACGCCCAGATACGGCAGGGACATGCCATGAACATGGCAGGGACACGGATTTTACACACAAAAAGTTATTGGATATGATACGACAGTTACGTTGCACATTTTGAAGTAATTGTGCATCATAGGTTATATCTACTTGATGGTCTTGGAACCTTTTTTATTCTCAAAACTTTTCTTTTCTTTTTCGTGGATAGGTAACGTTATATTTTGATTCAAATTCATATATGCGCATATAGTTAATAGTTGACTCAGGAAGAATCTATATAGTTGTTCCTGGGTTGAATTCAGTTATACTACTTTAGTATTTTCTTGCAAGTGCTTTTTAGGGTTGGTTTAAAATAAATTTGGCGTGGCTTGAGGGTTTATATCGCATCAAAATAGGGGCAGACATGCAATGGAAAGCAAGTCGAGTGCTGAATTTGTGATAAGGATGGAGCTGGTATGGCAGTGACGTAGAGATCAAGTCTGTATGTCTTATCCAAAATTTCAGCCATCATAAAGTATGCATGGGGCACAAAGGCTTGTGTTCAAAAGGCAAGGAATATCCCCATGACTCATGAATGTGGTTGACTCGCATGTATTATATATATATATATATATATTACATTTTTTTAACTAACATGTTAAAACATAAATCACCCAACTAGATACATTGACTCAACCAAGATAAATTTTGGGTTCACCAGGTTTAGTTCAAGTTTCAAGTTTTTCAACCTTGCCACCTGTAGCGTTCCCTCAACATGAGTCCTGAGAATCTAAACATATCCCTAGTTGGTTTACCTGTCGCAGCTGTTACTTGAGATTTGATAAAGTGGCCTTTGTTTCTGAACCATTCAGCAATGAAGGGCACTCCCAAGTATATTGCTTTCTTTCCAAGCTCCTTTGCAGCCTGTCTTGCATATATGTAGCCTATAGTATTCAACATGTCAACTCCATATGCTGTTGAAAATGCAACAAAGGATAAATTAGGTTGGAATTTTAGAAAGCCAAAAAGGGAAAAAATTAAATGCTGCACTACCATCATCATAATCATCATAAAGAACTTCATAGAGCAAATAGAAAGCTTCCAATCATGAAAAAAGCCCACTGTATGGAAGAGAAAAACATGCACTTGTGGCTATCTGCAAAGGGCTATTTAAACACCCCAGCACTTAAACCAACAGGACGGTAGGCTGATACAACATACTACTACCAGATCAAATGATGCATTAGGTAGAGTGATTAGGAATACGATATTCTTGTGTGTGACAGCTCCCCTTTTCAATTTTGGGATGTCGGATAGTTGGATGACTCTACTTCGGCCCAAAGACCCCATGCATTTTTCCATTGCTTCGACAGTTACTAAGGATTATGTTCAAATCTCAGACGGTGCATTTATATGGTCCAGGATTTCATTGTTCACCACATCATGATGAGATTGAGATGGTTATGAAATCCTAGCTATGACGAGAGACAGATACTAGCTATGCTCCAGATAGTTCAACTGAGGGGAAGATCTTAGGATTTGAAAGCTTACTAAATCCAATGAGTTCTTTGTGAAAACATTTTATGAAAAGCTCGTCAAGTTGATCTATAAAAGTTCTTTGTGAAAACATTTTATGAAAACAATTAGAGTATCCCTAAGTTGTTTTTAATTTCGTTGATCTATAAAAGCCCTCCAAAGGTTTTTGTTTTTTTCTGAACTAAGATGTTGGGTAAAATCGCGACAATCGAGTCAGGACACTTCTAATTGTATGACCCCGATCCTAATTACAATGTTTAAATGCTAATTAAGTATGATTAGTGTTAACTAAGTAGGTTATAGTGTGGGTTTAACTATCGAGTCGGTTTGATCGCATTTAGGCTGAGTTTCGACTTAGAAAGGGTAGTTTGGTCACTTCGGCAATTGTCAAGGGTATTTTGGGTATTTCAAAAAATTACCATTCTTGGTTAAGTGGATAGCCCAAATTATTTCAAGAAACCTTTGTGTTCAATTCATAGCGATTTGATGTCCGAAAACCCTTCATTTCATATTTTCTCCCTTAAAGAGGGACATAGTCGTCATTTCGGCAAAAGTCGAGCTTTCGCTCGAAGGCTAGAAAAATTGTCATTTCGACTTCATTGGGTAGATATTACTATTTTGAGGAACTTTCATTAAGACTCGATATCTATTTGAGGCCCGAAAGACCTTCGTTCAAGCCATTTGCTCCCCTCATAAAAAACAGTGTATTTGGAGCACTTAACAGGTGAGGGTCATTCTCAAATTTTAGTATGTTGTGTGCGATAATTCAGCTATAGATCACTAATTTCGATACCCGATTCCAACTCCTCCAATTTTGATTTCTGGAAGTTTGATGTAGGATTGTGTTTTTAGTGCTTAGGCTGATCCCCATGGCTTTCAGTCAGTTCAGAACTTGTATGGAAGCTTGGGAGGCCCAAGGCAAGTAATTAATTTAAATTTCATAGCTAGTATGGAGGGATTTTTGATAATTCCCATTTTTACTCTTATGTTTTGCTTAGAAAACCATGTTACAAGCTCATGCTTATCTAGTTGTTTTTGTTAGCAATTCAATGACAAGTTACAGGCTTAATTTGATGTTAAATGGACCCCCAATATTGTGCCAAAAAGTCCTCAAAAGATAGCTTAAAGGTGGGAAAAAACAACCTGAAACAGTCCCTGTCCGACTGTGTATTAGTCCTGATAGGACATTGGTCTGTTAGGGCCAATGTCCAACCAGCACTATGGTCGGACATTGCCCTGACAGGCCAAAGTCCAACCAGCCTGGGCTGCAATGTCCAATCAGACACTACAGGCCCCTTTTTAGCCCGGTTCGTTCCACTGTTTTCTCCCATATTTCTAAGATTCATGCCAACACATTTTGGGCCATTGTTTGCCCACTCTAATTGACCAAGTAGAGGACCATAAGCCACGGTTATTTGGGCTAAAACCTTGAACCTTAGGACCTAGAATTGGACTTGTAACCCGGCTTCACTTTAGACATGTTTGAGCTAACATTCACCTCCCGGGTTGTTCGGAGACATATACGGTGCAACATTAAGTCATGAGTGTAATAAACTTATGATTTTTGAATGTCTAATACCATTGGAGCACCAAGGGACATGTCATCCCCAACATTTCGAACCTAGGGGTTATATAGTGGCAAATAGTGTTGTCCAAGCATGTTCATGGCAACCTATGACTTAGGATGGTAAGTTGTAATGGTTCTTTGAATTCTTAGACAGTCTGAAACAAGTTTTATACCATTACTTGTCGGTTCGCGTGCATGGTGCATGCATGCAAGCCATATGTATCTAGTTATTGTGATCCGCTTAACCCTATAACATATGAGTCATGCCTTAGGATGCTGCGAGCCTTCGATGCCCGTACCTTCCTTCAGATGACAGGATCCATGGTTGTGGTCTAGTTACTTGGCAAGCATGGCCTTGATGCCCACTACCTTATGAGGGGCCCGGATCCGACTTAATCTTTTCACCCATTTCGGGACCAACCCTGCTGTACCGAAATGCTACCCCAAATCGGGTTATACTTCAGTGTAAAGAAGTTAGTGTTTTAAACTAAGTCCAATATATTATATCTATTTTGCTTTATCCGCTTTGATCATTTTAGCAATGTTAGAACATAGTTATCCGTTTCTGTCTTTCATAAGCTTTTGCCTTTGTCGGTTTGCCTAAGTCAGTCAATTTTGAGACTTTTGGAGGCCTGCCATTTTGGAAGTTTGTTTGAAGAATTTATTTGGCAGTTGGCCAATCCCTTTTTGTATGACCATGTTGTCCTAGTAATCCAAGTCGGCACCACTCAGCTTCAATCCCTCAAGGCTAGGCCAAGTTGAGTGTGGATTTAGTTATAACTCATTGCACTGTAGTATTTTGTTTTTTATCCCAAAGCTTACCTCGGTACTATGTACCCTTCTGTAATTCTGCTCCCTGACACAGCCACGTTGGAGTCACCGTGAAGCCGGGGGAATTTAGCGACGCAGTTTGCCATTTTGCCAATCTGATATTTTGCTTAGAAGTATTTTGTACAGTTTTTGTCGTAGATGATTTTTTACAATTTCCGCGAACCATGCTTAATCATGCTTGGTTCAGTCTTACTTGCTTTCCTTTGATCTACTGCCATTGTACTTTATTTTGAAGCAACATCATGATGCTATTTACATTGATCAATTGCCTAGTCTATTCGTAGTCTAGTACTAGGCTTGGTGCTGTAGGTGACGACCCCAATCCCTTTAAGCCAGAAATGGTCCAAGAGGAATCATAGGGCTACAGCCCACAGGCTACTTAGAGTAGAGCGCAAACAATGTTGAATGAGGCATCGGGATGGCGCTGGAGAGAATGTCACATATGTTTTGGGCTTTTACAGTTTTACCACTCCTTTTGGATAGTTTCTATCTTTTGTACTTTTTTTTTAATTTTTTATTGAGGCCTTTGTTTTTGTATGGCCTTTGGGTTGTAATTAATACCTTTGTAAATGCTTAACTTTAATGGAAATGTTTAACTTGGAAATGTTGTGCTTTACTCTGATATTTGTCTCAATTTATTTATGTATATGTCTGTTATTAGTTTACACAAGCTTCCGCTATCAGTTGTACCAGTTCCTCGGAACCTAACAGAATCTCACATCGCAGAATCTTGTGGGAAACACAAGGCTACAGGGAAATTTTAACTGTTCACAGTTTTCACCAGCCATCACGTGCCCCGAGACACAAATTATTATGGTATTTACAGTAATTCGTTTTGGGGGTGACAAGTGGTTAATTGTTTATAATCTAAGCTCTAACATTTGATTCATCTTGTGCTAGTATAGTTATTTTATTTGATTTTACATAGGTTTTGTTAATTTTTATGCTAAGGTCAAAAGGAGCAAAAAGAGAGTCATTAAAGAAGACATGATGGGCGTGAATCCCAAAGAAGGACTATGGTGGGTCCCATCCAAGCTATTTCAGATTTCAAGATTAATTTCTAATTCTTTGGGAACTTACAATTCAAAGAAGAAAAGCAAAAGAAAGAAAGAAGAAAAAGGAAGAAATCCAATCTAGGGTTACACGCCCAAGAGGGGTCCACATCTATTGCAAATAGAAGAATTTCAGAAATTAGAAGTCCTATTCAAGTTGAAGTGGAGCCCAAGATTGGAGAAAAACAAGGAGAAAAAGAAGGAAAGTTTGGAGTAAGTCTTGTTCAAGTCAAGATAGAAGTCCTAAAAGAGGGGTCCCACACTCATGTTTCACGCACCATATAGGGCCTACTTTTATGTCAAAAGTTCAGATTTAATTCATTGCAATTAATCTCAGATTTGTGGGTCCATGTGAATAAGTTTCTAGAAGATACAAGTGGGACCAGATTTAGAAAGCTTGCTAATCAAGAAAAGAAGGCTCCTAATTCAATCTAATTAGGAAACAGAATTTTAGAGAAAGTTGGAGACCTATTTCTACAAGGGAACTAACTACTAAGAGGGCTGTTTTCAAGACTTATAAATAGCATGCAAGGGAAGGACGTGAACAGTAATTCCAGAACCATTCATTCCATAATTCCAGCCCTAATTCCAGCACATAAAGCAGCCATTATCCATCCATTACAGCAGCCACGTCCAGAATAATTCCAGCCACCATAACAGCATCCTATCATCACAAAAATCAGCCATCTTCATCCCATAAACCCTAACTGCCGTATAGCCATCCTTGGAGCCATCTTTGGAGCATTTTGGAGAGCTTTTGGAGGAGGAATAAAAGGGAAAAGCTGCTGGCCATCCACTGCATCTTCATCATCTTCTAGTTTTCTTCTTATGACTCTACTTTCTAGTTTATTTTTCATTAAAAACATGAGAAGCTAAACTTTTTAGGGCTAGGGTGTAAGTGAAACCCTAGCCTAGTTCTATGTAGTCTCTTTTGGCGACTTTTAATTCAGATTTCAGTTTTGTTGGTTGAGATTCTAAACCATGTTATTAATTGATGAGTTGTGTATATGCCATGACAACCATGTGATGTTCAATTAATCTTAAGAGTAGCTAACTTAATTTTGATTGATCTTGATATTATGCATCTAGGGTTTAGAACCATGAATAATCTAAGTATATGCCATGCTTAGACTCATGCATTTATCTTTCTCATTATTTTATGCATTATGTTTGCTTTAACTAGGACGTATGCCATGCTTAGTTTTTGCATCATGATGAACAATTCATGTAGTATGCCACTCATGAATTAGGTTTAGGGGAATAATAATTTAGACGCATATGCCATGGTCTAGGTTGATAGATGTCACTAATAAAATCTGATTTTTGATTAAAAGATAATAAGGGACATACATAGGATTGGTTAGGGGAGTAGATGAAACCCTAGTTCATTTATTATTACTGTTTTTCAATTCTCATACTAGTTTTGTGTTTTAAGTTACTTTCCAATTATCTTTTGATAGTTTAATTTATTATTTTTAATAGTTTAATTCAGTTTTTTCATCATTCAATTATTCCATTTAATATTTTGATTTTTAGTTAATTTTGACATTGTTTTATCACAAGTCTTCGTGGGATCGACCTTGTACTTACAATTCACTACACTACATAGTGATCTTGTGCGCTTGCGAGTTTTAAATTGTGTGCATATTAAGTAGCTTATTTCTAGGTTGCTTGGTGCATACCAGGGGGCGTGACAATAATATATGTTATTGAAATAGAAAGTTCTAAATAGTTAGGGGCGTATTATCTATCTACAAGATGCAGAGTCTGTTTCCTAGAACAGTTTGGAGCTATTATTTCAACTATTTGGGGATCATGGTTCATGCCTGATACGGTGCTCCTTGTTTTTCTTTTTCTTTTTTTCTATCTCTAGTAAATAATCACAAATTCCCACACACGCTAACCAAGTCACCAAGAAACAGACCTACAACCAAGGATTGATCCCTAGTTGTTTTTGTTGAAGGGAGATGCCTCACCACTGAGCTACCAATGGATTGGCAACGGCAATGATACGTGATCCCTGTTTGTTTCATGGTTTATGCCTGATATGTTGATCCTCTTTCAGCAATGGTAGTGTGGCTATTTTGCTTAGTGTCAATTGATGTTTTGGAAATGAACATTGGTAGTTTCTCTATGGTCTATCCGGTTAGAGCATAATTGGACATTTCACAAGCTGAGCATCATCAGTAGATATTCCTCGGTGAGTGCTACCTTAGGTTATATCATTGGTGTTGTATCATACAGAGAGTGCAGATTTTTCCATTTCTGATTTTAGCGTGGATTTGTGGACTCTGGTATGATGGCGCTAAGAAGCCATTTGTGCAGGAGCCCATTTCTGCGGAAGCAGACGGAGACAAGGCGTTGGATTTTCTGGCGCCTTCCCACTCACGTTTGGGTGTAGCGATCATTTCAGTTGGAAATCCACCATTTTAGCCTGAAAATCAGCATTAGAGGGGATCTGGGAATCCAACCTATCCAGGTCGGATTTACGGTACCTCGGGAAAGGAATTGCACCATTTCCTCTTCCGCGGCTATTAAACACATCCTAAACTTTTCTGAATGTTGCATTTATTAATAAGTTGAATAAGCTTATGTACGTTAGCTTCAATTAATGAAATATACCATTACCTTTTCAAATTATTAAAAAAAAAAAAACTTGAAACTGTATCAAGAATGTACTGGGATTTCCATTGAAATAACAATAATAAGTGACAGTCAGCTGATTTTATTAGCTGAAGTTATTGAACATTGAGTGAGCCAAATACAACATGGATAATTGTGCATCTTCAGTTAATGGCAAACACAGTAACATATATAAGATGATTGGAATATAACCTGCATTAGAAAGTCTCGATACTTCTGCTTCAGCATGACTGATGAATCCTTCTTTGTTTCCCTGAACATACTGGTTGAGTAGATCTTTTAATATACTAGCCAATTTCTCTTCTCGTTCCTTTTGAACAACCTGTAAAAAAAAATAAGCAATACTTCAATGCACTTCACAATTGGGTCAAAATTGCTTAGTGTGCCCCAAAACCCTGAACAAGGGACTGACAATTGATTCCAAATTTAGCATAACAGCATGACTTAATCATCCAAATACACGATTATAAACAACCGAACCCAGCCCCCGCCCCCCCCCCCCAAAAAAAAAAAAAGGGAAAGAAAAGAAATGGAAAAATTAACAAAAAATCCCGTAAGATTGTTTTCACGCATGAAACAAAGCATTTAAAGAAGCCTAATGGCGTAGTCTTCCTCAAGCTAATCTCCGCCATTTATTAAGAGTTCTTATTAAAGAATAGGCATCACCTTCATCGAAGACATGTCCCACCTATATAATGTCAGCTTAGTGAGTTCCTTGCACTCTACAAATTACTGCTTCATTTCAAATCTTCCTCAAACTAATCTTCCCCATTGATTTGAGATAATCATCATGGCCACTAGCAGTTCACTAATAGTTCACACATGGATAAGAGGAATAGTAATCGCCATCATCTAAGCCATATCCTGCTTATACAATTTTGACTTTGTGAGTTCTGTGTCATGCAACAATCTAACATGACATGACATTGCTTTGCTCCATATCTTTGTGAGTTCTGTGTCATTCCCCTTCTCCTAATTACCTTCGCATGGCACTTCAATTTACTATGCAATATAACATGTCACTTTCACCTTGTTCATTCTATCATATATATATTTTTTATAACGGTAAATTTTATTAAAAAAAGAAAGCTAAAACAAAGGGAAGAACAACGAACAGGACTAAACAAAAACACAAACAAATAACTTAACATCAAAAGAAATGTGTAGCCGAAAAACTCCTTCCCTTGCAAGACCATCTGCCAAGACATTAGCTTCACAAGGATTTGGGAAATATGATGAAAAGAAGCTCCTAGCTGAGATGAAATATCTTGCACTCCTCCACCAAATATGCCAAAGTCCACGGATGAGAAGACTTCCCAGAACCCCAGTGAATCATAGAGAAAGAATATCCTTCAATGATTGCATGAAAACCTCCCAACTGAAGTAGTTCACAGCAACCCACCAATAAAGCATACATTTCAGCTCGCAAAGTTTTTGACAAATTTTCCAAAGAAGTCACGAATAACACCCCCAATTCCACCCATCTGAATATGCGGAAAACAACTGCCATCAAAATTTAGCTTAATAAAACCATTCAAAGGAGGTTCCCACAAAAGTTTTTGTCTGAGAATAGAACGCCTTCCACCTTGAAAATGAGCTGGCCAAAAGAGCTTCTAAGGAGACTCCAAAAAATTCGGCCTTCCTAGTCACCCATTCCGAAATTACCCAAACAACGGACCGAACAATCTCCTCAGAAGGTTTGCATTTATTTTGAAAAACTCTATTATTTCTCCCAATCCATAACTTCCATAGACCAGCATATAAGGATAACCGCCACAAAAATGCGCCCACGAATAGATTTACCCCTAAAAATCCACTGCCCAAAAAACTCCTTAATAGAACAAGGCATAACCCAACACATATCGAACATTCTAAGGATAGACGCCCACACTGTAAGTGCATAGTTGCAATGGACCAAAAGGTGAGTTGCCGTTTCCTCATCTTGTAAACAAAATGGACAACCATTAATAACAATAAAAAAATTTCCTTCTCAATTGATCCATAGTAAGAATTTTATGTAAGCGTGCTACCCAACAGAACACCAAGATTCTTAGAGGAACAAAAGGGTTCCAAAACCTCTTCCAACCTACCATCCGATCACCCACACCAAGCAAAACATTATAAAAGACTTAACTGAAAAATGCCCTTTAGCATCTGGCTTCCAAGTTCTAACATCCCTTGGCCCTCCAAAGAGATAAATCTTATTAAGCAAAGAGAGTAGTCTAACATACTCTATCACCACATGGTCATGCAAATTACGACGAAAGTGAAAACTCCAAATTGTAGATCCACCCGCAAAAAGACAATTATCAGCAACAAAGGCCTGAGGGTTCCTATCCAAAAGGAAGAGAGTAGGAAATTGACACTTCAGGTTAGCATTAACACACAATTCATCATGCCAAAACTTGATACTTTTCCCGTCATGAAGCCTATACCTAATCCACTGATTGAACTCGGTCTTGACGGAAAGAATTGACTTCCATAACCCCGATGACTTATAACTATGATCTGGAATGAACCATCCATCCCTTCCCGCCTTATACTTATCAATAAGGATTTGTCTCCATCATAGATGAAAATAGCGGCCGCTACGCTTATAGCGGCCGTGGCGGCCTGCTAAATTGAAAAAAGCGGTCTTCTGACCGCGACGTGAATGTAGCGGCCGTTACGGGGCCGCTACGGGGTGAGAAAAATTCCTACTTTCCAATTTTTTTTAAAATGTATAATAAGACTTATTTCTTTTCTTCTTCTCTCCAAATAACATTTCTACACAACTCTTTTACCCTTTATGTTTAAAAGAACACCAAAAAGCACATGATCTCGCCGAATTGTAGTCGATACAAAGAGTTCTTCTCAATGATTCTTCTCTAAGTACATCCTATTAGACACCCCCTTTGGTAGATGCATTTTTTTCTCTAGGTACTCTTAAGTCTTGACTTTATGACATAATTTTTTCTTTTATAAGCCTTTCATTAGTTTCTAAATTAGCATAACTAAGTAACATGAACACATATAAAAAAAATGATCATTACTATTATTTTCTATTTATACAGCGATACAGGACCTCATATAGTGAGGGGACCGCTACGCCCCCTTACCTTAGTTACTTTTGCAAAAAAAATACATTTTCTCTCATTTTCCAATATTTTAGATTTTCTAGAATTTTTTCATATTTTTTTGACGATTTTTTCAAATCGCACCGCTACGTAACGCCCGCTACGTAGCGTTTTGGCAGAAGGCCGCTACGCCCGCCGCTACAGCTATTTTCATCCTTGGTCTCCATAACCCTTGAGTCGAGTTACCCCCCTCCACAACCATTTTCCAAGCAATGCTTTGTTCATATTTTCAATAGAACGGATGCCCAAACCTCCTTGAGCAATAGGTTTGCAAATAATATCCCATCTAACCAAATGATATTTCCTCCTCTCAACAGTATCATTCCAAAGTCACTCACGTTGAATCTTCTCTAATCTTCGCATGACACCTTTTGGAAATCTGAAGCAAGACAAAAAAATATATAGGGATGCTTGAAAGAACTGATTTAAGAAGAGTTAGACGACCACCCAAAGATAGATACTTACACTTCCACAAACAAAGTCTTTTATCCAATCTCTCCACCACTGGATCCCATAAGCTTTTCTTCGGAAGCCCCAAGCACAAAGGTAAGCCCAAATGTTTGGAAGGAAACCTACCAGCTTTACAGCCAAAAGTATTTGCCAAGAAATTAACATGACTGTCCTCTAGATGTATGCCAATCAATTCACATTTCCCATAGTTGATCTTAAGACCTGATAACATCTCAAACCACCGCAGAATAAGCTTCAAACGCTCCACCTTTTCCAAAGAAGCATCACAAAAAATGATTTGTATCATCCGCGAATTGTAAGTGGGTTACCTCATAATCAACATTTTCAATAGAAAAACCAGAGATCAACCTAGCTTGATTTGCACAATTTATTAATGCATTGAGAACTTTTGCAACAATAACAAAAAGCATAGGAGAGAGAGGATCGCCTTGGCGCAATCCTCTAGAACTATTGAAAAAACCTTTGGTTGAAGCATTCACTAAAATAGAAAATTGGGCAAAGGAAACACAACTATGAATCCATCCATGCCATTTAAGACCAAACCCCATACGAGCCAACATATATTGCAAAAAACCCCAATCCACCATATCATAGGCCTTCTCAAAATCCAATTTAAAAACCAAACCTGAACGATGCTGCTTGTACCTTGAATCTATACACTCATGGGCTATAAGCACGTATCTAAAATCTGTCGACCATCAACAAACGCCCCTTGGATGTATGAAATGATCTCTAGTAAAACTCTTCTTAAACGATTGGCCAAAATCTTATAGACTCCCAACCAAACTAATAGGTCTGAAGTTCTTCAACAAAATAGCACCTTTTTTCTCAGGAATCAAAGATATAAACGAAGCACCCAACTCCTTAGAGATGACTCCATTCTCATGAAATTCATCAAAGAAAATTCGGAACTCATCTTCTAGGAGAGTCCCGAATGCGATGGGAAATCCATCTGGACCCGGGGCGCGATCCCCTCCAAGACTAAATACAGCCGCCTTTATCTCATCTTTAGAAAAAGAAGTTTCCAAAGAGGAAACACTAATAGAAGATAAACACTTGAAAACAATTCCATCTAACCTTGGCCTCAACCTCTTACTGTCAGTATAGAGATGCTTAAAAAACTGAACAATCTCCTTCTCTATATCATTTCTAGAATCCCAGACTCTACCTCTAGAAACAATAGATATAATCTGATTCACCAGCTGATAAGCATTAGCAATGGCATGGAAGAAGCCAGTGTTACGATCTCCTTCTTTCAACCATTTATTTCTAGAGCACTGCATCCATTTAATTTCTTCTTGGATAGTCAATCTGCTAAATTCCTCTTGAAGCATCGATCTATAATCCTTATCCACCTCGGTTACAAGCCCAGCTTCTACTTTCATGTCAATAGATTGAATCTCATCAAGCAAATGATTTTTCTCATTTTGAATATTACCAAAAACTTCCTTGCGCCAACATTTCAATTTTTGCTTGAAAAATTTTAGCTGCTGAGCTAACTGAAAACCCATCCCTCCCCCAACTTTCTTTTCAACCCAGCATTCATTAACACACTTAGAAAAATCCTTCTCAAGGGGGGCCCCAATCTTCCAAATCTCTTTCAAGAAGAAGAGGACAATGATCTGCCGGCTTATCCAACACTCTCTGAACACAATCAGGGAATAAATCCAACCAACTTGTAGAAACTTGAAGCGATCCGGACGACTCATCACTGGACCTTCTTGATAGTTACTCCAAGTGAAATCTGCTCCTCCCAAAGGCAAATTAACAAGATCATGTTGCCAAATCTAATCAGAAAAATCCCTCATAGTTGTACTCTTTACACAACCACCCATTTTCTCGGGAGGAGATCTATTAACGTTGAAATCTCCCCCCAGCACCCAAGGTCTATTCCACTTCAAAGCCACCTGACTTAATTCCAACCAAAAAGAAGCCCTATCACTAGCATTGTTAGGACCATAAACTGAAGTAGCCACCCATTTCACATTACTTTAACACCTTTGAACAACACTGATATAGGAAAACACCCCTCAAACTCATCCAACTTCTGCCACAAAGAAGAGTTCCAAAATAATAAAATTCCTCCATTCCTCCAGTTGTACCAATCAAAGGACTCAGCACAAACAAACCATCAAGCCAAGGACAAATCGATCTAAAAACTTGAGCATCAATAAATTCCATTTTAGTCTCTTGAATAAAAAACACTCTCATTTAACTGATTGGAAAACCCCTTTCATAATGGCTCTCTTCTTAACAAAATGCAAGCCACGAATATTCCAAGAGACCAGCTTCATATACCAACCAACTGCACACCCATTTTCCCATCACCACCCTAACGATCATAGTTTATAGAGGTAGCTGATTTCTCCAACTCCCTTTGAGTCTTTGTTTTTTTCCTACTCTCAAAAATCTCTGTGTTGACAACTCCCCTTCTCCAAGTAAGCATCTCCCGGATAAACCTCCTCAATTCCCCTAACTTGCCCTCCATAGAAATCCCCAAGATCTAAGCAATCTCAATCATTTTACCTTCAATAATTCTATCTGCTTCATGTTCTTCAGGAAGGAGACCGACACAATCAGTAGGTTGAGCTAAAATCTCAACAGCATTATCTAACATCACCAAAGCCTTAGCCTGGTCCTCAGGTTCAGCACACATCTGGTCATCTTCAACACAGAGAGCATATTCATTTGATGATAATTCTCCCCATCTGCCAACATATTTGATGCTAGAATCCAAAAGAAGGGGATTAGCGTTATCGCCCAACATCTCCTCTCCATTTAACAAGAGGGTCTGTATCGGCAGGTATTTCTTCTTCGCAAACACTATCACCAGACTTCTCCTTCCCATGATCAGAATTACTAAGAATCACAACATTAGTAATTTGGGCCTTACCAGAAAGCCCTCTACGTCTCTAATTCAAAAGGCCCACTGGAGGCTGTGGTCATTCTCGGCAAACTGAAGTTTGCCTAGGGACAGAAAGGTCATTTCGTAGCTTCCTGAAAATATCTTTAAGTATTGAACGGCTTTGCGAGATTTCTTTCCTCCGAGGAGTTCGTCGAAACAGAATGGAGTCTTGAAATGCAGCCAAGCCCTGATTTGCAGCCAAAGATTGCGAGATTCCCTGCCTAACGTTGCCAAGCCTTGCCAAAATCTGCATCTCCAGCTCCTTTCCTTTAGGCAATTCCCCATTGCCGTTTCAATCTATGGCCCATTTCCCTTTATCAGTCACGTAATGGAAGGAGTCGTGAAATTTTGAGTCCCAAATCCCCTGAAATCCTGCTGTAATCAACTGACGAGAAATTCGCCCTCGCTACATCGGAGCTCCAGTGACAGTTTTCCGGCGAACCAGTCTTCTCCGGCCTTCTCTGAAACTTTTCCGCACTGATGGGAGATGAAAAAATGGACCCCTTCAACATCCATCGCAAGAGTTGCTGGCAAAGGTGGTTATCAAAAGAAAAAAAAAAAAAAAAGAGTTGCCGGCAAAGGCAACTGACGATCCCTCAAGATAAGGAGCCTAACCTGATCAACTCTCTGTTTTCTATTAACTTCTTCATCTGTTTCTAACACCACACCCAGACAATCTCCCAACCGATGGAATACGATGGCATCCCAAGCATGCAAAGGAATACCCAAATGAGGTTCCCCTTCTAAGTTTTGTGTACTTACAACACTTCAATTCTTCGTATAGGGAGGACTTTTTTTTTTGGTCTTCAATTTACGTGCCCTAACCATTTTATATGAGTTCCTGAATTTTTCTCTTTACTAGATCCACTCATAGATTTCCTCTTGTCTACTCTTTCCTAATTCTATCCTTTACCATTACTCTATATATTTATCATAGCATACACATCTAGGCCACACATAATTTATCTGTCATTTTTTTTGGTAAAATAATTTATCTGTCTTTCGTGACAACATTCAACTTCATATGATGCTGCAGGTCTAACTACAATTCTATAAAAACTCCTCTACAAGAAGCAACACTTGGACGAGCACACAACACCAAACTTCACTTTCCCTGATCCACACTTATCTTGATTCTAAAATTCTCCTTAACAATTTAACACAAAATTTAAGATGTATTAGGATTTGGCCAAACCATCCTCCCAACTTTTAAAGTTGTTATACTTCCAGTATATAGTTCCAAAGAAACTTTTTTCACTGTTACGGTGCAAAAATTTATGATACTGCTTTCTCCAAAAATTTAGGATTTTGGCCACAAACGAGAGTCTATTTCCAGAATAGGGGGGGTTGGGAGGGAATGCATACTTGTTGCTGCAATCAGCTGCCATCCATCCGCTGCCACTACTGTTGTCGTCCTCCTCCTCCTCCCTTGCTGGAAAGCCAAAAAGGGTCTTGCCTCTGTCTCTTGAATAATCTCAGAAAAGAGAAAGGAGAAATGTCCTTTATAAGAGCATTTTCCCTTTCCCAATTTGCCCTTTTTTGTTATTTCAAAAATGCCCTTTGCCTTTTGGGTTGCCTCTCTCTTTTTCTTTTTTCTTCACAAAAACCCCTTCGTATATTTATATATAATACGAAAATCCCAAAAAGTTAAATATATTTCCATAAAAGCCCCCTTGTTAAATTTACATATAATGCAAAATAATTTTTTTTATTGTGGATCCATAATGAGCCCACCTATTAAAAATCTAACCTGTATAAAATAAATGTCATGCTAATTAATGTGCACAACCCAAATTTAACTTTAATAAGAATTTTCAAAATGTATCTTAAGTCCCGTACCCATATGCGTGTCCTGACTTTTTGAAGCTAGCATGTCGAACCCCCATTCCCCGTGTCCATGCCTGTACCCATGTCTGTATTTGGGCATCATAGACTTTTGAGCACCATATCACCTGCAAATACTCACCGACTAGTTCTCCTTGGATTGAAAGTATTAGCTTCTAATCTGGAGTCAAGGTTCCAGCTATTTGATTTAATTTTGAGTTACTTTTACCTCTACAGTTTCTGTGAATTTCTGTGTATTTGGGTTTAAGAATCATATGACAGTCCTATTTCAAATCAAGACTGCGCCAAATTTATATAGGAAGCAATGAACATCAATATAATGTAGAAACAAACTCCAATTTTTTGAGCAATTCAATACATCGTCATCACTTGCAAAAAAAAAAAAAAAATGTAGAAACAAACAACTACGATTTTTTTTTTTTTTTTGATGAAACGATAATAGTCCAGTCAAGAATTTTCGACGAAAAGATTAAGTACTCCAGTCAATAATCATGGAAGTGCTGGATGCATGGGAAAAGATGAACAACATGACAAGCCGCTCATAAAGTCCATGGCAATCTTAAACATTGTCTTCAAGTCCTGTTGATAGAACATTTTGGTTCCCTCGAGGGAAAAAACTACAAAGAAGCATTAATGAATATTAGACAGTATGTTAATAGGTGGAAACAATTCAAGTGCAGAATGCCTTTCAAATGGATGCCTCTAAGCAAAGATTGTACAAGTAGTGCATATGAGACATCATATCATACCCTCATTTTCTCCTGCACTTTTTTGGCATCAAAATGCTCCCCTTCTGCGAAGATGTCAAGAGAGGCCATAGAGGCCATTGCAAGCTGGCCTATATATTCCTCAAAAAGTTCACTCCCAAAAAGCATTGCGAAGATTGCCGCAGGATCAATAATTGCCTCACTGTTTCAAAGGTAAGTGTCATGCAAAGGTCAGTCTGCTTTTTTTGATTAAATAATGTGACAAGACCCGCAATATTGTGGTTGAAACAATGACCACCTTCCAACTGTCCTGGGGGCTCTTGTCACTAAGTTCAGACTGCTTTATAATTATATCTTTACAGTTTCAATTAAAAGATTAACTTTTTAGGGAAAATTCTTTGTTCCTCAAATCTTCATATAACAAAATTTTGTTACTCTTAAAACAATTTTAGTTTATCATCGATATAGTTAGAGAGAAAACTTGCGTTGAGATGCCAGATTTTCCATAAGCATCATAAGCCTGTCGCTGTGTAGGATCACTCAATACTTGGTAAGCCTCCCCCAACACCTGATATCAGAAATACAAATATGTATTTAACACTGATATAATGACCAAATATTATGGCATGCTCCAAGAAATCAGATGAAATATCAAGAATAAGGACATTAAAGAAAGGTATGATACATATAGAAGGGAAACAAAACACAACTCTGCAGCATAAGCACCATAACAGAGTTCCACGCTGTATTACAGATTCCGTTTTGCTTCTATGGCAATAAGTGGCTCAATTTCAACCGTATTGCTTAGTTATCCTTTTTTTCCCCAAAGGAAGTTTATCACAGATTCATATAACTTGTAAATTAGTTACCCACAAATGAAACTGATACACAAGATCTATAAATTCAGACATTACGTGTCCTTTATTTTGTAAGTGTCAACACACCTTCACATAGTATCTAACAATAGAGAAGCATATTAACTTAAGAATCTTTAAGGCCAAACATCAGACTTGGTTTCTGAAAATAAAATAAAATAAAATAAAAAAATCAACAACATTGCAGAGCCACAAGATTGTCATGAAAAATAACGCATCTCAAAAAATAAATGGAAACTTCACCCCAAATAAATTAGCATAAGTACTTCAACGACATTATTTTCAAAAACTGTTGTTATGAGTAAAGTATATATGTTTAATACTATAACATGACATAGTTCTAAAATGTTAAAAAAATGATGAGAACATCAGATCATCTCATTAGAAAATATACCAAAGAAGAAAGAAACAGGCTCCCAAGGCCCGACTACCCTTCTTTGTAGTCGGATGGCATTTATATAGGTCCAGTTCGAGGATTTGGGAGAGATCCATCGTTGGATCAGCAATTTGGTGGAGATCCACTGTCGGATAATTATTTTAGAGAAGATCCACCGTTGGTTCATCAATTTTTAGGAGATCCACCAGTTCATTTCTGGGGAGATTCACCATTGGATCATCATTTTGTGGGTGATCCACCGTTGGATCAGCATTTCAGAGGAGATCCACCATTGGATCAACATATCAGAGGGGATTTACCATTGGTTTGCACTCTCACCATGGATCAGCGGTCAGATCACATCAAGTAACATCCCTATTAATTAGTTTAAGGCCCCACCCTGGGAAGATACATATGGGCTGCTATTAGGAGTTTGTGACCCATTAGACCCAATTATATGGGATGCCCACCTTTAGGATATTTTTATTTAATGATTTGGTCTTATTTGTAATTAGAGAGTTTTATTTAAGTGTTTGATGATCTTAACTGTAGATTGCCATATTAGTGGCTAAGATTAGATGTTGGGTTATTTTTTTCTCTATATATAGCATTGCAAAGCCTTTGGTTTCTTTTAGACCTAATGAATAAACAAGCTTTGTTTTGAGAAATGTCCTGCGAATGGATCTGGTGTGAAGCTACTCTTGGTGCAAATCCAAGGTAATTTTCTTGTTCTCTTGCTCTTTGTGATTTACTATTATTTTTCTTTTCTTCTCCAGTCCACTACCCACAATACCCCAAACCATAATCAAACCCTACCATCCTCTCAAATCCCCAAACCCCAATTGCCATACCACCACAACGCATCAACCCAAAGTCAACACTTCCAAAACCCAATATACCAGAGCCGAACATTATTTCTCCGTATCCCACATGTCACACCACTTCAAAACCCATCTTACATCTGCCGAACTCAAGCTGCCCAAGAACCTAACATCCGGACTCCACTAATACCAAAACCCATTCCCATCTAACAACAGAATCTTCCTTTCCATCCATACCACCTGTCACCCATTCCAACCCATCTCATAAACCAGTACACCAGTCAACTCCTCCACGTGAGATATCCCATGGTTGACATCACCATATACCATTCCAAGTTCCAACACTAGTCAGATTCCATATTAAAGCACTGTTGAGGCATTTACATGCTGCCCACAGCTATTTATAGATTTGCAAACATGGCTCTAGCCAGGTAACACCATATTAATTACGCTGCAACCTTATTCCTTGTGGCCGGCCCATTTTGAACATAGCCACTTCTTGAAATCCTTGCGAGGAAGTTCAAGAACAATCTGATTGAATAAAAGGTGATCCCTAGGCTAGCGGAGATTGAGCATTGCATTGGAAACCTCAATCAAAATTAAGAAGGGGACTTGCATGTAGGATTGTGAACAGGCTTGCAATTGTTGCATAACTGAAAACTTGGGATTCAATATAATTTATGCTGAATTTAATGCTATATTATATTATGAATTTCTGAATATTAATTTGTTGTTTGATCTCAGACCCTCATCTTAGGCCAGTGTTCATGGCCCGGCATCAAGAAAAGGTTCTTGAATCACTCTTTTTTAGTTTAATTGCGATCCACGAACTGAATTGTTCACTTGTTTTTAGGATGCATCTTTTGATGACTTCCAGTGGGTTCAATGGCGCTTCTCCTTCCAAAAGCATTGCTTCCAGCGTGAGAGAATGACCACCCTTGGATTTAATCAAACGGTTGACGGTCTGTCAGTTTCGTTTCAGCCACTTTCATTGGCCAAGTTTTTAAAGCAAGTTCTTAATATAATACATGTGTGGATCATTTGCACATAAATCATTTCCATCCAAAGAAAATTACCACAAGTTCTAATAAAATAAAAAAATAACCAACCACAAATAGTGACAAATTCCACTTACATTTTAGAAAACAATGACCAATATGAGAGTTCTGAAACCTATATAACATCTTCTTGTTAATAATAGGATTGCATGACCAGGTAAACTCATATATCTACATTCTCTTCAAGAAGATCGTTAAGTGTTGAAAACCAGAAAAGAGTTGTTACATACAAAATTAACGTCACGAACCCGAGCATAATCCTCATAGCATAATACCAAAAGCATACTTGAAGCAAAATACTCAGAACCTCAAAATTTTCTGATTTGTAACCCATAAAACCTAAAAAAAATTATTTGTGACTGATAGCCCCAAAATCCTTAGAAACGAAAAAAGAGGAAAAAAAAAAAACCAAATGAGTTGTAACATACTAGGTATCTAATAGTCACTGAAAAATAATAGTGCTTACCTCCTGCCTAAACTGATTGCCTCTAAAATAAGTTAAGCAAACTCAAAATCTACATTACTATATCCTGTCAGCTGAGATAATAATCAAGTTTCACAAGGAAAATATATCTATAATTTGATAGGTATGGATGACATTCAAGCTCCTAGCCTGAAAATTATGAAATGCAGGTCACTACCAAGTCAAGGGGTCAAGTTCAATAGAAATGATGCTACTCAACCGCAAGGCCATGAGATTTGAGTAGAACCACCTCAACTGATGAAAAGGGTTCATAAAGGATCCAACATCCAAAAATATTTATGTAGCTAAAAGATGCACTTACATCATTCATTATCAAAGTCTTATCCATCCATCTAAGGTTGGCTAAAAAGGTCCTACCTTAAAACTCCGAGATTAAAGAAGAAGAAGAAATGAATGGTCCCCATTGGTCGACCAACCAATGGGCCCAACCTATCCATCTCGACCTATCATCTTGGGCCCGGCCCACATATTCTATCATATTTGGAGTTTTTATTTATGTTTTAAGTTGTTTTTATATTAGATGTTTTAATCCTAACCATCAATGTGTTTGGATGGTCCAGATTAGCTCTAGGGTCATGTTTTCTCCTATTTAAATGATGTAAAGCCTCCTTGGCTATTCAATTGAAGATTATGATGAATGAGAATTTTCAAAGTGATTTTGGGTTTCCCGAGTTCTCTTTTTCCTCGCCTGTGAGGAGGAAGTTTGGCACAAGGCCAATATATTTTCAGGGTGTCCTTGACCTACCCCTCCATATTTCGTCCCCATCCTACCCGTTCCACATCACCATCCACCATCCGCATCAAGAAACCCACCTATAAACTGCTAACAAGAATGCCAAGGTTTCTCTCTCACACATATGCATGTTTGTCTATCTAATTTATGATACATGATATAGATTGTTACTCTACAAGCTAAGGAGACACCTCATCTTCAATGCTGCAGAACCCAACTCAAATGGAAATGAAGGTTTTTTCCCCTTATCAAGTTTCCATGTTTTTTTTTGAAAAACGAGTTCCATTCATGTTTGATTTTAATAAATAAACAGATTGATGGCCCACCAAGGAGAAATGGTAGGCCGAAGAGGACATGGATGGAAGTAAGGATATATCGGAAGACATGCAACCTATCTGAGGATTTGGCCTAAGATAGATTGGAATGGAGAAATAGAAACAGACCCAACATAGTTAGGACAAGACTTTGATGATGATGATAATGATGATGATGAGGATGCCAAAAATAGAAGGTTAAGTAGTGGATGCTTATGATGATATCACTCATTGAAAACTTACTTGGAAATTTTGTGCTGCCAGAGGATCATTTGGATTCTTATCAGGATGGACCTGCCTTGCCTACAGAAAACGAAGGAAAGCAATGATAAGATGCCTAAAATCGATAATTAGTAAAATCTCTATTTTAAATTGGTTGAATTTTACAAATTGGTTTGTAAATTCTTCAAAGAACTCCAAAAGAATGTCACAACTTAGTTACTAATTTACAATTTGACATGTTATAACAACCACTGCAACACCTAATTCAATTTCAATTTCAAGGCACTGTCTGAAATAACAAAGATAGAGAGTATGGCTTTAAATTTTCAGCAGCCAAGTATGCTTCACAGTATACTTAGCAGGGGAAGTGATTCTTCAGCGAAAATGAAGACAAAACTCCAACAGTAGTGCACCAATCCTGCAGTATCATCTAACTTTTGATGACACGAAGTTCAAGATCAATTACCTTTGGGAACATAGGGAAGACCTAGTGGTAAAGGCTCCCACTCCCATTCCACCCACCAGGGATCGATCCATGGTGGGTGGCTTTACTCTTCTCCCACTTGGCCACTGAGCCAAGTAAGCAAAAAAAAGAAGATCAATTACCTTTTAAAACCAAAGGTTTGAGAAAGAGAAAATAAAAGAAAAGCTCAAAAAAAAAAAAAAAAGGGGAACTCCAAAAACCCTATAGCTCAAGGCCTGTCATAAGAATGAACATGAAAGGGCCATTTCTTCCCAATTACAATTGGTCGACCAAGTCATACAGCTTTTCTAAAGAAAATACTACTAGAGACACTAAAGACTCGCAACTAGGCCGATTCACTAGAAGCTAGATCCCTCTTTATAGCGCTGATGGTAAGAGACTCGGGTTAAGTTGTTATGAGAGAGAGAGAGAGAGAGAGACTCGGGTTAAGGTGTATTTACTGGAGCAAAAAAAAAAAAAAGGATTCATAACTAGGACCCTAACGCCTAAATGCTATTAGAAAAATTGTGCCACATAAAGCTGTTAGAACAACTGACAAATAGTACTCTTCCCGAAGCTCAACAATCAGATCTATTTGATGCCATGGACTCCTAACTCATGGGAATAATTTGCTGAATGGGCGCTTATTGATAGAACTTTGGCTAACTTGACAGGAATAAACTACGAATGTAACTTGCACTAGTGATAAATCCAAGTTCTCGTCTGCACAGAGTGGGTGCCACGTGTCGACGTGAGCCCTCTCTGGGTTCATCTAAGCCCACGAATGCATCAATACTTAACAAAACAGCCAGCACCAAGTGAGCTATAAACCAATCCAGATTCTCAGATGAATCATCCAGGAACTCCATGTTAGTTCCATGAAGTGGCCGGTAAAATCTCGCTCCCCTGTGAGATTTGAGGAGCACAGTTATGACGCAAAAAAATATCAAAATCAGGGTTATGTGTTATGTGTCGGACCTGGTAGGAAGAGCACGTCCCAAAGTCCAAGGGTAGCCAGAATCAAGAGTTGAAAAGATAAATTTCATAAGTGCAACTGAACTGAATCTGATGCTCTTTGCAGCAACATAAAAATTAATATGGAAACCATTGCAAGCAAACGAAGACACGTGTGCAAATAAAACATTAATCAAATCAAGCAGCTCATCCTGCAAATTTGAAGCAGGTTCGTCATAGTCGAAGCCTTATCGGACACATGTATGGTCTGGGTATTTTGCAGCATTTTAAATAGTGGAAGAAAAACAGCTCAGGTGCGATTGCATGCACCGGAGGGCAAAAAAGTCAAAATATATCAACCTCTGGGTGCTCTGGCCAAGCATCGCTGCTTCAACAATCAGAACTACCACCACTAAACTAAGCAAAGACGTTATTCTAGATGGGGCCAATGTAAGTATGTAACCAATCCAAACGCCCTCACAAAGTCAACACCCCTCTCGATCTCGATCTACAGAGACTTTAAGAATCCAAATTCCAAGCGCTTTGCATGAATCGATAATTAATAAACCAGGGATTTTAACCCGAGCCTGGAGAGAGAGAGAGAGAGAGAGGGGAAAAACGCAAATAAAAAGAGTTAGAAATCTGCTTTCTGCTGCAGAAACCCTAGAACTTTACACCCGTCGGAATTAAGGGGCACGGAACCGCGTGACGTTAGAAAGAGGAGAGGAAAGAGAATGAGCAGGTGATGGACGAATCCATCCCTCCTAAATTTGTGATTGGCAAACTCGATCATTTCTGATCGGATTTTCGCGCAGAACTTAGTGATCAGAAGCTGTACCAGCTCCATTTTTCATCTTACGAAGAAGAAAAATTCCACACTCACCTTGATGTAGTAGGCTTTCTTGATCTCGGCCTCTGTAGCCGTGGGGCTGATTCCCAACACGTCGTAGTATTCCGTTTCTTTTACCATGGCCCCTTTTTTTTTTCTTTTCTTACGGGACCAGTCAGTTCGGAAGAGAAGAGAGGAGAGGAGAGGATAAGAGAATCAGAAGACAAGCAGTAGACCGCTACAACAGACAGACAGAGATGGTCGTCGTCGTTGATGGGGGCGGTGATGGAGCGACGATCAAAAGAAGAGGGCGGGTCAAGCCGGAGGAAAGGGAAAAAAGTTCTTTTCCTGCTGCCGCTTAAGATTTGTACGCGCTTCTCGGGGCCCATCTTATTCATACGCGCACCGGCGTATACCATAAATATTAAAGGGTTAATAGCACTATACCTACCTGTATTTTGGTATTTTTGCAGAGCACACCCTGTACTTTGGTATTTTAGACTAAACCTACCTGTAGTTTTAGTTGACTTGCAAATACAAACGGCCGTGACGGAATATAGGAAATGACGAATTTACCCTTCCATATATAAGGTCTCTATCGTATGTTTTGTTCATTTTCCCATTTTCATTTTGTTGTTAGGGTTTACTTGTCTGGCGATTTTGGGCGATTTTGGGCGATTACATCATTCCCTCTCCATTTGATCATCCCCTCTTCATTTTGGGCGATTTTCATCTCCACCTCCTGCAACCCATCTCCCTCAGCCCATCATCTCACCACTTCTCCACCACATCCTGCGCATAAAGATCACCGTTCATCCCCGGATGCATACATCACCGCCTTCCATCTCTTCAGGACGCCTCGCCCTGCGCAGGTACACACCTTCATCCCCTGCACACTGTTCGCATCACCTCCGCCCCCTGCACTCCGCCTGCACACACGCACTGCCGCTGCACCCTTCTTTCTTTCTTTCTTTATCCCTTTCCTCTCTTCCTTCTCGTTCTTTTTCTTTTTCTATCCTCAGCCTGTGTAGGCCGGTGATCGAGGCCAGAAAACCCCCGGAGAGCGGTTTTCGCTGAGGAAGAGGGATTTGAGGTTAATGAGACCGGAGAGATTGGGGATCGCGCCGGAGATTGAGTTGCCTTTGAAGCTCAACACGCGGAGCTGATCGAGCTTGTTTAAGCTCTGTTCTTCCAAGCTTCCGTTCAAGCTCAAGTACTCGAGAACAATCTTCGTAACTCTTCCTCTCACGCATTCCTTGACTCCGATCCAATTGCAGGCATCCGATCCTCGCCATGGAAGGATGTTGGAAAGATCGATGGTTGATTTTACTTGGAGGAGAGCTTCTGCATCGCTCGATTTCGCACAAGGAATGAGAAGCAAGAGAAATAACAAAGAGAAGAAGAAAGAGTACCTTGAATAGACGGATTCCATCGAGAAAGCGAGAGAAAGTGTTAAAAAAATGGAAAGCTTTAAAAATGTGATGCTTTTCTCCACTCTTTTTCTTCTAAAATGATGAGGATTTGATTTCTATAAACAGCAAATCTTCAAATGCACGCAGGGACAAAGATGAGACTCTTTGATAGGGACAGAGATGAGACTCGACCACAGAACCCACAATTGACATGCATAGCTCCAACTCCCACCATCCTCACTCCAAAAGGCAGCAGGAAAGTCTCCAAAAATCACAGATTTCTCCTTCTCGACCGCGACTGAGATTGAGATATGAGAAACCTACGAAGACAATCTGGAAAAAATGATGGGTTCTAGAGGAAATCGAAGATTAACGGTTAGATAGGAAGATTGATGGAGAGAGGGAGGGAGAAAGAGGGGTGTTTGTTCTTCTTTGCATGCAATTGGGAAAAGGGGAAGTGGGGGTTTTGTTTGGTTGATTGATCGATTCATCATCCCTCACCAGACACTTTTCTGCGGTCCAAATCTCTCATCTCTACAATGCTATTGCTACGTACCCATCCTCGGCTCATCAGAAAGAGGCCATTTCGACTCTGGAAGATCACTTCCTCTTCGATTTCTTTCTTCTCTTCCTCTCCCCACTTCTCCTCCCCTGCATCTCCTTCCTTTCTTTATTCTCTCCTTTCCCCTCCCTTTTTCTTCTTTCTTTTTCCCCCTCTTCTCTTCTTCCTCCCAACCGCTGCGCTCCCACTGCGCAGTCCTTCTTCTTTTCTTCTCTCCTTCTTACTCTTCCCTTGCCACAGACCTTGTACACTTTCCAACCCCTTAATCTTTTTACATGTTTGGCTTCTTATGGTTGTATCTTTGTCACAGTTTGATATGCTAATACTCGATGATGGAGCTCTGGCAAAAGTGGAGAAGACTCAAATACTAGTCTAATGTACTGATCAAAAGTTTGAACTGATCAAAGCCATCTGGGTCAACATCTCAACGCCTAGCCATCAGAGCTTTCAAAGGTATGATCTCATACCCTTAATAATGTATTTTGGGATGATCCTAGTTTCATAGCTCTACGTGCATGTATTTTGTTCGAGGGTTTGTCCGACGTGCATGATTAATATGAAGTGTGAATTATAAAAGTGATCTTTCTTTGTCTCATATGGTGAATGGGGATGACTTTTTGTAATGTTCAGAAGGCTTGGAAAGTGTAGGACCTTGATGTTTGTACCCATTATTGTTGCTGTTTGAATTTTTGGATTTTGGTGGAATAGAAACCCCACCTGTCTGGAGCTTTTGTTTGTTGTTGATGTTTGGATTTAGGTGGAATAGAAACCCCACCTGTCTGGAGCTTTTGTTTATTGCTGATGTTTGGATGTTGGTGGAATTGAAACCCCTTTTGGATGTTGGTGGAATTGAAACCCCACATGTCTGCTACGTTTGTAAGTTATCCGCGGTGGCCCTCACACATGGAGGGGACCACAGTCACACCTGGAGGGGACCGCACTGCCACTTTTGTTTATTGTTTATGTTTCTACCCATCACCATCAGATACAATGCTGGCCCAATGACCTAACAGTATTTTACTTAACCATCACACACAATGTTTCGGCTATTTGCATGGCTTGATATATTATTTTTTGATGTAAGGATAGGAAAAATTATGTCCAGTTGGTTTTGTCACACATGGTTTTTTCTTTGTTATCCTACATGCAGATGTTTGATGAAGTTACAATTCATTTCCACCATGGTGGTTATTTTACAGACCCACCAAATAGTATATATATTGGTGGTGTGGTGCATGAACTCAGGGAGTTTGATCTGGATAAAGCATCATTTTTTGAGTTCAGGGATTATGTGATAGAATTAGGGTATCCAGGGAACAGTTCAATGTATTTTAAGATGCCGGGATTGGATTTTGATGGTGGTCTGAGGCGGATTGAATCAGACAGGGATGTAAATGTTCTATTAGAACATTATAAAGACAGTAAGGTGTTGACTATCTATGTTGAGAGGGGACATGAACCTTTGATGGTAGTGTCACCTAAAGGGAAGATCTTGAAGCAAAGTATTCACATCAGAGGTCCCTTGAAGCAGTTACCTGCAGCAGAAATAACATCAGTTAGTAGGAAATTTCAGTGTGAGGAGGACTATGCTGCTGATGTTGAAGATGAAATTTCTACTGATGAAGAGGGTGATGATGACCAAAATCAGACACATAGTCATCATGATGACCAAAATCAAACACATGGTCATCATGAAACTTCTGGTGATGTGGGCAGTGATGATCAAAACAAGCATGATCAGTTGGATGATGACAGTGAGGTTGAAAGTGAAGAGAATCTATTAGATCCTGATGAGCCTCCGGAATTACATGAGGATGTTGAGAAGCCTGAAGATGAGAATATCTTCAGAGGATATAAGGAGGGTGTGGAAGAAGTGCAGAAAGGAAAACAACATGTACCAGTTGATGAGAATTGGGTTACAGATGATGAGGATGGGAATGATCTTCACTCTTTGTGCAGCTCATCTGATGAGAACAACAGGTCTAAATGGCCTGAGTTTAATGAGCTGACTGATATGGAGAATCCTCAATTGAAGTTGGGTATGATATTTTCAAGTCCACAAGTTTTCAGACTTGCACTTGTTGAATGGACTGTGAGACAGGGATATGATATTAAATATTTAAAGAATGAGAACAAGAGGATCACGGCTGTTTGTAAATTTGATTGTGGATTCAGGATTCATGCATCACCCATGCAGGGTGAGAAGACATTTCAAATCAAAACATTCAAGCCCAAACATGCATGTGGTATGAGGTTTGAGAACCACTTGGTAACTTCCAGCTATATAGCTGCTAAATACCAGCAGAGGATGAGTGACAATCCCAAATGGTCAATTCCTGCAATGCAAAAAGAGCTGAGAAGAGAACTGAAGGTGGATTTGTCGAAAGATAAGTTGTATAGAGCCAAAAGGAAGGCAGCAGATAACATATCTGGAGATATTAGAATTCAATACACTAGATTGAGGGACTATTGTGTCACTGTACAGAAGTACAATCCTAACACAAAAATATTTGTGGTGACACAAAGACCTCACATGGATAGCATTCCAAATTTCCAGAGATTGTATGTCTGTTATGAGGCACAAAAGGTAGGGTTCATGAATGGATGTAGACCCATTATTGGTCTGGATGGATGCTTCCTCAAAGGTAGTTATGGTGGACAAGTGTTGGCTGAAGTGGGTAGGGATGGAAATGAAAATATGTTCCCAATTGCAATGGCTGTGGTGGAGGCTGAAAATTTGGATTCATGGACTTGGTTCTTGAAATCATTAATTGATGATATTGGAGATGGAGGTGACATGGGCTGGATTTTTTTGTCAGATAGACAGAAAGGGCTTGATGCAGCATTTGAGATCGTAGTTCCTACTTCTGAAATTAGACACTGCCTGAGACATATGTATGATAACTTCAAAAAACTCTTTAGAGGCAAATTATTGAAAGATGCTATGTGGGCTGCAGCATCATGTGGATCACCCAGAGAATTTGATAGTCATATGCAAAGGGTGAAGGATTTGGACCAGGCTGCATATAATTGGCTAATAGCTGCTAATCCAAACAGATGGGCCAGATCTCATTTTTCTACAAAGGCAAAATGTGATGCATTAACAAACAACCTTTGTGAATCTTTCAACAGTTACATACTTGAAGCTAGGGAGAAACCAATAGTTGGTTTGCTTGAATGCATCAGGAGGAAACTTATGACAAGATTTCAAGTGAAGCTGAAAGGAATGACCAAGTACAATGGCACAGTCTGTCCCGCTATATTGGAGAAGTTGGAAAAAAACAAAAATGACAGCAAACATTGTTTTCCTAACTGGTCAGGCGGAGGTGAGTTTGAGGTGGATTGTTTTACCAAAACTTTTGTTGTTAACATTGAGAGTAGAACATGTTTATGTAGAATGTGGGATCTGACTGGTATACCTTGTAAGCATGCCATAGCATGTATATACATGAATCATGAAAAGCCTGAAGATTATATTCATGAATGCTATAGCAAAGAGAAGTACTTGAAGGCATATAGTAGTATGATACACGCAGTACCAGGCATGAATGATTGGGTACAAAGTGGAATGGAACCAGTTGCTCCTCCATTGTATAGAAGACCTGCAGGTAGGCCAAAGAAGTTAAGGAGGAGGGAAGCAGATGAGTTGCCTAGTTCCAGTAGAGTTTCCAGAAAGAACAGAACAATGACTTGTGCTAGGTGCTTGAAAACAGGCCACAATACCAGATCTTGCAAGGGACCAGTGCATCCAAATTCAAGACTGTTTCATTCTGCATCACAACCCATGACACCTTCCCAGGCAGCATCACAGCCACCACAGCCAATGCAAGCATCACAGCCCATGCCACCTTCTCACCCCATGGCAGCACACAAGGTACAGTGTTTTCTCCCATGTTTTATACTTTTAACTAGATTATATTCATTTACTCACTAAGACATTGAATTTTTTGATTGATCAGGGGAGAGTCAGACAAACTTCTTCTCAGCCGTTGCCAGCTTCACAGCCACTGTCATCAACAAGTAATACCAGTGGTAGAGGAGGGTTACAAGCAATGAGGTCTACATCGACACCCAGAGGTAGAGGGAGGACTGGAGCAGGAAAAGGCAGCTCAAAAACTATTTGATGTTATCTTGATTCACTATTTTTAAAACTTTTGTCTTGATGAAGTTGTAAATAAGATGATGGAGCAGCATAGATGACTGTTTGGGTGATGATGGTGTTTTAAGAAAACTTGGACTAGTTTGTTTTTTACTGTTTTAAATGTCTGTTTATGTTGATAATGATTGTTTGGAACAACATAGATGAGCCTTTTTTATTGGTTGGATTGACTGTTAAGTTGATGATGACTGTTTAGAGCAGCATAAATGACCCATTTTTTATTGTTTGCATTGACCTTTTAAAGTTGGAGATGTTAAAGGGTCTTGGGTGGTCACAGAGTGACATTTTAGAGACTTTGAGGAGAATGCCAATAACATCAGGTAACCTTCTTCATTGGCTTTGGATCTAATAACATTTATTGATATTCAGATCTAAAATAGCTGTCAAACAATGTAGCTTTGGACATACTTAAAAATGTCAATTTGTTGGGTATTTGTTGGGTTGAGTTCAAAATTGAAGACAAAAGAACTGAAAAAAAAAATTAGGGAAACACTGACAATATTTTTTTTCATTAAAATATTCGAACTGATACATATGATCATGGTCTTTCCAACCCATCTACAGGGATGGAAGCCATAAGTAAGTAGCACATGAAGAAAAAAAACACAATTCCAGCCCAAGTCCATATCAACAGACGTAGGTAACATTTTTTCCTTCCACAAGCTGTCTTCAGTTCCTTCTCCAAGACATCAATCTTATCCAATAGTTGCTGTACTTGATCAATTTCTTCATCAACCCATTCAAAAAACTCACATGCTGGCTGGATCTGAAAAAAATTGAAAAAAAAAAATTAATAGTTGCAAACCCAGACCATACATCAAGAAGAACAATCAGATGGTTGAAAGCATAACCCCATATAGTGCACAGCCAAGAAACCTCCTCCCCATGTTCCGCTGTGTTCGGGAAGTTCTAAGAGCAGCCCTATGCCCGCAGTAACAGTATCGAATTTCAGCATCACGTTGAGAGCTTTGGCCACGAGAACGATGGGTACATGAGTTCTGGGAGTTTTGAGAGGAAGCCATTTGATATGGCTGGGAAAGGAATGTTTGTACCCTGCTCTTATGCTTTCCATGTTTTATAGCCTTGTTCAGGGGCAAATATGTCTTTTTGGAAATCCAATTTGGCGCCAGTATTCACCAGAGGCGTTTTATACGGCCTACACCGTTACTACTAACAGTTTCTTTTCATTTTGCAAGTCAACTAAAACTACAGGTAGGTTTAGTCCGAAATACCAAAGTATAGGGGGTACTCTGCAAAACGGCCAAAGTCCAGGTAGGTATAGTGCTTTTTTCCCAATATTAAATACCCCCTGTCAGAGTCAGAGTACGTGGTAATTGGTGCTCCTCGTCTCATCTAATGGTCATGATCGTTTGGCAACCCCCCGAATAATTAATACTAAGCACAATCATCCGTGCTAAATATGGGTATGTCCATACATTAAAAAAATAAATAATTAATGATCATTGAAAATATTTAAATTTTCCATCTTGCTTTGATTTAGGAAATGGACAATTTGAGAAAAGAGAGAAAGTAACTGCAAACGGGTTAGGAATAAAAAAAAATGAATTAATTAAAGTCGGTCCTCCCTTCATCAATGGTCAAAAGAAAACATCATACCTTAAAAGAATGATTAACTTTAGCCATTTATTATATGCAAATCCACATTGTGCGGGGTATTTCTGTGATCCTGAAATTACTCCCAGTTCGGTAAGAGTACCAACTGGGCTTGCTTTGGGCCCGGCATTGCTTAGTTCGGCAACAGCGCCAGCTGGCATTGGATCCGAGTCCACCTCGGTAGCAGTACCGAGCCCATTCCCTTGAATTCGGCATCTCGCATCTCGGCAGTAGTATCCGAGCTTGCGCCCACGACTTCGGTTACTTCTCTAGTTCGGCTTTGTTAACCGAAGTGAACACTGAACGTCGTATCCTATTATGTGACGGGACAGCTACGTTGCAGAACATACTGGCATATAAGGTGGCCGCCGAATACTAATAAGGGGTCGTCCCTATCAGACGATCACGTCTGCATTTATGTGTGAGATTGAGGAAATATCCGATGGGACAGTACTCTCACCTACCCCCACTGAGGATCCTAGGTATGGGCTGATGGGACAAGCTCCCTCACCTACCTCCACTCAAAAAATCTTTACACTCCTCTACATATACCTGCATGGTAAGTCCATAACAAGTACGCATACATGCACTGTGCAAGAGATTACTTCACTTTCTGAATCCTCTTCTTCCTCACTTCACCCTAGTTTAGTGACCGCACTAACTCAGGCGTCGAAGTGCCTTCGACTAACAGCAGCCCGGGGCTCTGATCTATGTTTCTTCTCCCTTTCAGGTTTCAGGCAACCAGTGACGTTCTCAACCAGCTAAACAACATTATCACAACTCCCATTACCATCTAAACCAAGTCCGTTATTTTTAGCATGGCCGGCTTTACCATAAGGCCAACAAAGCCTTTGTTTTAGGCCCCAAAAAAATAAGGCCCAAAAGAAGGCCCCATAATAGCAGTTGATATCTTTTGAAATTTCAAAAAAAACAAACTTGCCAATTGCCGTCCCTTTTTTTTCTCCCAAAAATATAAGGCCCCATAATAACTCTCTCTTAAGAAGATGCGACCAAGATTTTCATGAGGCCTTAAAGTGTCATTTATGGCCCATTATATTTACAAATCTGCTCCTTATTTTTCTATTGCTAGGAGTTCAATTAATTTTAGCACACCATTATATATCTAGGAGTATCAAACCTCAACCCTACATTCAGCTATGAACTTGCTTCATAAGCCTTTCTCATTATTTTTGTATATCATATTTCAATAGGGGCCCATTCAGATTTGATCAATGATGTGATTGTAATATACCCATAGTTTGGGATTTCAACCCTAATAATAGATCTTAGAATTTAAGATAAACAATGGGCTCCCGCCGGAATTTATTCACTTGCCCACAGTGCATATGAACATCGTGCATTTGGAACATCCAATATGTGGGGCACACCTCTGAAGTCCATCTTGGATGGTCCTGACTCATGGCGTATATGCGCACCATACGCAGGTGAAAATGCTTCGAGCCCCACCAGTGGCAGACTCAAGATTTTTGTTTGCAGGGGAGGTGGAGCCAAATAGGTAGTTGTATTTTGTGACCTAAGATACCCATGTGAGTTTTGGGGATGGGCCCAAAGTTTTCTTGTGGGTTTTGGAGGTGGAGTTAAGATAGGTTAGCAAAACCTAAATATAAACACTTAATTAGTAATTTCGCATCACAAAAAAAGCAAGAAAAATAAATTTTAAGTAAAATATTTATAATAATATTAAAACATAGAAAAGACCTCATTTAGGATGGTCGCTTTAGGCCTCAAATTATCTCGAGCCAACCCTGATTTTTAGGCACTTACACACATTATACACAAAAGTAATTTTTTAGAAAGAAAAAAAATACCATGACGGCAGTTACTGATTCAAAAATGTGAGAGCAAGAGTAGAAAATGATTAGGAGATGTAGTGCAAAATGGAGTATGAGAATAAACATAAATGTATATAAGGTAGAAAGGGAGGTCAAGGAAAACAGAAAAAGTAGAAAGTGGTTTTAAGTTGTTGCATAAGTGAATAGTTACCATTAGAAGTAGGTAGAGAATGTGCAATGTTCGTTGAGATAACTAACAAGTCAAATTGACAACCATCCAATCAAAATAGAATCCAAAACCCATGGCTTTAGTATAGTATAATGCTTGGGCTCAATCCGAACGCGACCAGTTTATTAATGAATTTGCAAGGGCATGTTTGGATGGGTGGTAATTTGAATTTGTATACTTTTGATATGATCCTGGTCTTTTATTGTCTGGATAAGGGAGGCTTTACCTCGCTTCAATTCGATTCACAGCTCAAGTCAAAAGTATGCAAATTCAAGGGGGGTAAAGCCTCAATTATCCCGACAATAAAGACCAAGGATCATGTCAAACGTATACAAATTCAATTCACCACTTACCCAAACACGCATTCACCACTTATCCAAACACGCATGTCAGCTAAAGTTTGTAACTACCTCACGACTCACGAGTCTTATTAAAAATTTGTAAACTGAAAACCTGAAACTACCTCACGACTCACGAGTCTAATTAAAAAATGATAAACTGAAAACCTGCAGGAAGGCAGATTGGATTTGTGGGTTATAGGTGTAGTTTGTCAAGTAAGATTAGATCGGGTTTGAACCAAGTTGACATATATAATAATGACAAACCAAGTTGACAGATCTAATAATGACAGACTCCGCCTATATCCATATCTAGACACATTTATTAACCAGGTCGTCCAAAGTGGCCACCCAAATCCAAACTTATTTTTCAAAAAGAAAATAGGAATTCTTTCAAAAGGACATAAAATTTCTAGCTCATTTTCAAAAAAATGTATATGAAGATTTAAATGTTTAAACAAAAGTATAAACTTTTTTTGCAATTCTTTCGATAAAGTCTTTCCCATTAAAGAATTTATGAGAAATGACAAGAATACACCACATTTGTAATCAAGATCAAGAATTGCCACCACATTTGATGACATGATCCAGATCTAGACCATTAACTTTGATGGCCCCCCTTTTGGAATAGGTGAGAGCCAATCATTTAGACATCCATAATTTAGCAATGGGATTAGTCTCTCCTAGGCGGTAGATAATGGAACTTCAACCTACTTCAAGTAAGGTGCGATGAAAACTTAGGAAACACAAGAGATTAGATGAGTCCGGATCCCCTATTTGCACAAACATGGAGATACCGTTTCACCCAATTCACATTTACCAACAGTGTAAAATATCTTCCTTTTCTTGAGAGGCCTAGCATAAGATTTTACACAGTGGCGAATGCGGATTAAATAAAACACAATCTCCCTATTTATATGAAACGGGGGATCCAGACTAGAAATTAGATAAAAAAAAAGTCTAAGGCTTGGGTTACTGAGAGAGAGGCGAGACACGGGGTACTTGTGACCAGTGAGCTGGACTCCTTTTATTTTTCATCATTGATTCTCTGCCTATATCTCTCTTTTTTTTTTCTCTCATATATTATTATTATTATATATTTTTTTAAAGAAACCGAGGGCAATAAAAGTGCTCATGAAGGCTTTGCCGACGTGTCTAGTTAAGCAGGTTAATCTTAAGTTGACCCCATTTGGTCAGGAAAGCCTGTCCTAATGCCTTGTATATAGGGGCATGGCCCACTCATGGCTGGGCCCATGAAAATTATACGGGTCGTGCCGTGCCTTGCCCTCCTTTGGGGGTCAGCCTAGCATAGCCTGTTGGCGATCCATGGCTCCCCCTTTCCTTATTTATTTATTTATTTATTGTTAAGCTGGACTTGGACGGACACGAGCTTGGACTAATTTTATTAAAATAAATAAATAAAGAGAGATGAATAAGTAGAATAACATTAACGATATTTTGAAAAAATACATCATATAGATTATATTTCATTGAAGCTTAAGTTACAAAAGTTCAAAAAAATTACAAGTTTGAACTTGGATTAACATATAATGAGATTCAAACCTTATGATAAATGAAAAAAAAAAAAGTTACTACTTTAAAAACCCATGATACATTCTAAAAAATAGATTCTATTTTAAAATCAGTTTGTAGGGCATGGGCGGGCCGTACCTGGGCCGTGCCGCCTACGAGGGACTGCCTTCCGTGCCGAGCCCATGCTGGGCTTGGGCCGCCCACCTAGATTTACATATCTACTCATGTATCTTGTAAGTTTGGATTTGGTGGGTAATAAAAACTAAAAGAGGGGTCCGTTTTCGAGGTTGGGGTCACTCAAATGTTCCCATACCATAATTTTGGAGTAGGAAATTTCTCGGAGGATCCAAAATAATATCCACATCGACAATGATGATGATAGAAGTGGGATCCGTCAGTGGACAGCTTAACTTTATCCATGAACATCTTTCTCTTTTTTTTTTTTGCTAAGAGGGCTGGACTAATCCCTCCGGATCCAGAAAGAAGCCAGGTAAAACTCATGTGGCCCTCAACTGGTAGCACTAGTAGTCTTAACATTTAGTTCCTAAAGAGGTGGGAATTGAGAATCGATACCAGAACCCCTAACTTTGAAAGAAATAAGAACCATGGTTTGGAACACTCAGCCAACCCCTTGAAATTGAATCTCTCTTCTCATCTCATACAAATCTCTCTCAGAAGGGGCCACGCCCAAGGGCCTCACAAAAAACTTTCGCGAGTCATGCCGACGACTCCTTCCCTCGACATGGGTCCTGGGATAATCTCTCAGAAGGGGCCATGCCCAAGGGCCTCACAAAAAACTTTCGCGAGTCATGCCGACGACTCCTTCCCTCGACATGGGTCCTGGGATAATGGATCAAGAGTTAAGACACACACAGGTAAGAAGGAAAACCATTTATTCAAGTTTTCCCTTTTTTCATATTTTGGCCTTTATTATTATCATACCCCTTTTATAAAAGAGGCTAAAGTGACATGTTTTTTCACTACACCCACTTATGTAATGGGGTCCACTAAGATGCAAGGACAAGATGACATCATCCTTTATCTTTTGTCTCCTCATCCTTATCTCTTTATATCTTCTTCTCTTCTTCCTTATCCTCATGTATATGATATGCTAACAAGAAGAAGGAAACTTTGGCATGCTTGTTTCACTGCACCCATTTTGTTTGGTCTGGATTTCAAGTCTTGCAGGTCATAATCCTCTCTAAATATTTTTGTTTCCCTTTTGGTGTTGTTTTTCATTGTGCTAGCTACAGTGAAATAAAATTGAGGTGATAAAACGTATGAATAGTAGAAGATTAGGAAGCCTCAAGGATGAAAAAAATCATACCCCTTTTATAAAAGTTATATACATAAAATGGGTTCTCTACCGCTCCACCCACCTTAGGGAAAATGAAAACATGCATAGTAGCTGATCCTCAAGGATGAAAAAAAATATATACATAAAATGGGTTCTCTACCTCTTCACCCACCTTAGGGAAAATGAAAACAGAGGAGGGCCTTTGTTTGAACGAGACTCTTTTATAAAGGGGGTATGAAACCCCAAATCGCCCCCTACATCAGCTCTCTCACTTTCCCTGTTGGTCGGACAGGTCGAAATCTCGTCCTATTCTCTGAATCTCTCTCTTTTGCTTGCGCTAACTCCATTCGCAGACGAAAAACAGAGCTCCCAAAGCCATGGACGACCATCTCTGTTTTCAGCATGCTTTATTCTTGTAGAGCTCGCCAATCAAGAATGAGGTAGAAAAAGTCTCTAGGTCCGGCCACCCTGAGATCTTCGCCTCGAGTTCCAGCCACACTGTTGAATCACCTAGAAGCCATGGTTCCATTCATGTATTTGACGAAAATCCCAAATGCCTGAAGAGCAGAGCCATTGTTGCTCTTATATCATTTTATAAAAGGGGTATCAAATCATATCATCATATCCCTTTTTCCCTTTTATTATTATAAAATTAAATTAAAATAAAACTATTAAATTAAAAGAGATATAAAAGAGACTAAATTGACATGTTTTTTCACTACACCCACCTTTGTAATGGGGTCCACTAAGATGCAAGACAAGATGACATCATTCTTATCTTTTGTCTCCTCATCCTTATCTCCTTATAGCTTTTTCTCTTCTTTCTTATCCTCATGTATGAAAAAAGTTATTAATTTATTTAGATATATACTTATTTATATAGGTGTACCTTTTATTGATGATTGAATCCAGTCTTTGATTCCATATATTAGTTTAACCATGCACTTTATGCATGATCAATTAATCAGTTTTACTCTCTCATTGAGTTTTTATGGGTCTACTAAGCAAATAATTTGATGTTATTGCATAGGTTGCAAAAGACCCAACTGGGAAAGAGATCAATCCTCTTGAGCAGCACATAAAGAACGTTCTTACCCTGACAACTCCCTTAGATACTTGTGAAACAAATATCAAATAGCAATTGATCTTTAGCTTTGCAGAAAGCTCCACAAATTTTCTGAATCTGTGTTTTATTGTTTCTGGATTGGGTTTTGTTAGATTTGTTCACTTATTTGAGGAGAACTAACCATGAGCTTAGGTGGGTGACAAAAAAATTCTCTGTAAAACCATTGAACTTTGAGATTAGGTACTTAAATTTATTTGATAAAACCAATATTAGGTCCATTATTAATTCAAATATATAATTTTTTATGATTTATATATGTTAAACTGATTTTTTTTAAATTATCATCTGTTTCATCAACTGATGTCATGTTTTTAATTACCATCCTGCGAATTTTCAGATTGAGTACGTGTTTGGAAGAAGCCACTGTTTATCATATCCCTACAGCACTTTTTCTTGTGAAGAAACTCATTGCAGGTAGGCCATTTTCAGAATTATTTGGGATAATAAGAATTTTGAACTCCAAGTTGAAATAATATGACCTTGGCTATATTATATATTTTTCTTATTTCATGGTAGTATTATGCTTTGCCTATGTGGATGTACCGGATTACCAGATATTCAAGAAATTTAATATTATCACGACGTGTTTTATAGAATATCATTTTTGAAGAAAAATTTATGCCATTATTTATTGCGTATCAAGGAATCTGAAGTTTGATGTTGGATTGGGTGTTGCATTACTTTTTGCTATACAAATGTTAATTTGAGATGTTAGAATGACATAGAAAATGAACCTGTTCTTGGTTTAGAAAGACGGTGAAAAGGAATAGTCTACACCTTGTTAGAAAATGTAAAACTGCACAATTTTATTATTATTGATCTTTCCCCCCTTTTTCCTCAGATGTAAAATATGCGCAAAAAGAGAGATAGAAGAGAATATTTCAAAAAATATTATAAAAATCTGAGCGATGACAAGAAGGCAGAACTACAGAAAAAAGAGAGAGAGGCATACAAAAGAAAAAAAGTGAGAATGGCACTTGATTCACAATTCTCTTCATCAAGGAACTCTATTTCTAAACCAGGTATAGTAATAACAAAAAATATATATATAAATTTTGGTAGAGGCTCTCCTCAATTACAGTTGAGGAGAGCCTCAACTGGACAGGAGTGGGTCGCTCATGTGGGCTTAAAACAAAGGCATCGGTCTTCCGCCAAAAAATTCATCTCCCCCTTTCAGACCCCAAACACTCATCTTCCCTCTCTCCCAATCGCTCCTCTTCTACTGGAATGAGAGGAATGAGAGAAGCAAAGCACAAATCAGGATGGGCAATCAGTTTTTCATCTCCATCTTTCATTTCCCCCTTTCATCTTTGGAAGACCCAAGAGAGTTTTTCTAATCTCTCCCTCTGTTGTCGAGCGCTCTGTCTACTGTTCTCTTCTCCCTCTCTGGATTAGAGCTCTCTCGCTACTGCTCTCCCTCTTGCATCGTCTCTCCCGCTGCATCGCTACCTCACGACATCTCTGCGCTACAATCTTCGGCCGGATCCGGAAAAGGGGTTTTCTTTGGCAAAAAGGGAACTGTGATGGAAGGGAGCCCGCCCATTTTTCGGTTGTGAAGGACTCCATTACATTCCATTCATTTCTACTTTGTTTTAGTAAGAAAGAAAGTGAGAGAGATGGAAGGGGTTTTTGTGAAGAGAGAAGGAAATGGAGGAAGGCGTGGCGGTGGAGCGATAGAGGGTGAGGATCCCAAGTCCATTAAGAGGAGGAGAAGAGAGCCTTCTATGGTAGTAGTTGGTAATAAGGATGATAAAAGAGAAGTGCAAGACCCATCCTCTACCACAACCAGTAATGCTACTGCTCCTGTTAAGAGAAGCTCTAGATTTTGTGGTTTGACATAAAAAATCACCATGGAAGTTGGAATGACTCTACCAAAGGATGCTGAATACTATTGAATGATGCTATGTTATTGGATGTTGTTGAACTTTGTTACACGGTGACGTTCTAAATGTTGCAGAATATACATGATTGCTGAAGTCTTGGAAATTGAATCTTGGATATTAGTTGTTGTAAATCTTATATTTTCATGTCATTTGTAAGAATCTATGGAAATTGAGTGTTTGATGTATTTGAGTGTTATGTTTTGATGTTAGATGTTTAGATGAAATTTGTGGAAATTTCATTTTAGATGTTCAGATTTTGTTTGTGTTAATTTCAATTCAAGTGTTCAGTTTTTGTATGCAAGTTGCTTTTTTGCAAGTAGATGTTTCACTTGGACTTTGCACCAGTTATGTTTAATAGGTATGGGATTGGGTTGTGTTTTTGCAGGTTGCCTTCTGTAGTGGGATTGGGTTGTGTTTAATAGGTATGGGGGAATGGGATTGACATGCTTGTGAGGATGGGTGAGTTTTGGGTTTTGTTGAATGGATTTGAAATGTGTGGATTTGGCTCTGTTTGAGGGATTAATAAGAAATGTATCCATTCACACCATCCATCTAAAGTGTAGTTTTTTCAGCTTTTGTTGAGCCTCAATAATCAGATGATTTCTGTAAATTTTTTTATGTGAATTTTTTTCTGTGCAATGCTAACTTACAGGGGCTTTCTGTGAATTTTTTTTCCATCTGATTCATGTTTACAACTAGGAGGAGAAAGAATTTAGAATTTTTTTTACCCATGTTTGATGAATGGCTTAGAGGAAAGAGGAGAAAGAATTTGGAACTGATATTGATGCTTGGGTGTTTGTGCTTTTCATTGAAATGTGAGAAGGGGCGATGGAATTGTTGACAGTAGATCAATTTTACTTTTGTTGTTGAATCTGGAAGAAACCTTATTATCTTGGCTGGGTTTGTTCTTCTGGGATACCTTGAGATTGACTAGAATTGGGTTCTAAATTCTAATTGGTGTTATTGATAATTTAATGAAAAATAGCAGATTTTAAGTTCATAGTGTGGACTTCGAAAGCCCCAAATTTCAGAAAAAAAAAAACCCTCAGGAAGTGGGCTAAAAACAGTCCTAAATAGGGGTACTCAGCAAGATTTGTGCAAATTTTCTTCACCGGCTTGAAAATGTGTGCGAGTTGAAAACATCGCAAACGTGACTGTAATTTAATGAAAAATAGCAGATTTTAAGTTCATAGTGTGGACTTCGAAAGTCCCAGATTTCAGGAAAAAAAACCCTTGGGAAGTGGGCTAAAAAGCGTCCTAAACAGGGGTACTCAGCAAGGTTTTTGCAGATTTTCTTCACCGGGTTGAAAATGTGCCCAAGTTGAAAACATCGCAAATGTGATTGTAATTTAATGAAAAATAGCAAATTTTAAGTTTATAGTGTGGACTTTGAAAGCCCCAAATTTCAGGAAAAAAAACCCTCGGGAAGTGGGCTAAAAAGTGTCCTAAACAGGGGTACTCAACAAGGTTTGTTCAGATTTTCTTCACCGGGTTGAAAAAGTGCCCGAGTTGAAAACATCGCAAACGTGATTGTAATTTAATGAAAAATAGCAGATTTTAAGTTCATAGTGTGGACTTCGAAAGACCCAAATTTCAGGAAAAAAAACCCTCGGGAAGTGGGCTAAAAAGCGTCCTAAACAGGGGTACTCAGCATGGTTTGTGCAGATTTTCTTCACCGGGTTGAAAATGTGCGCGAGTTGAAAACATCGCAAACGTGATTATAATTTAATGAAAAATAGCAGATTTTAAGTTCATAGTGTGGACTTCAAAAGCGCAAAATTTCAGGAAAAAAACCCTCGGGAAGTGGGCTAAAAAGTGTCCTAAACAGGGGTACTCAGCAAGGTTTGTGCAGATTTTCTTCACCGGGTTGAAAAAGTGCCAGAGTTGAAAACATCGCAAACGTGATTGTAATTTAATGAAAAATAGCAGATTTTAAGTTCATAGTGTGGACTTCGAAAGACCAAAATTTCAGAAAAAAACCCTCGGGAAGTGGGCTAAAAAGTGTCCTAAACAGGGGTACTCAGCAAGGTTTGTGCAGATTTTCTTCACCGGGTTGAAAAAGTGCCCGAGTTGAAAACATCGCAAACGTGATTGTAATTTAATGAAAAATAGCAGATTTTAAGTTCATAGTGTGGACTTCGAAAGACCTAAATTTCAGGAAAAAAACCCTAGGGAAGTGGGCTAAAAAGCGTCCTAAACAAAGGTACTCAGCAAGGTTTGTGCAGATTTTCTTCACCGGGTTGAAAAAGTGCCCGAGTTGAAAACATCGCAAACGTGATTGTAATTTAATGAAAAATAGCAGATTTTAAGTTCATAGTGTGGACTTCGAAAGACCCAAATTTCAGGAAAAAAACCCTAGGGAAGTGGGCTAAAAAGCGTCCTAAACAAAGGTACTCAGCAAGGTTTGTGCAGATTTTCTTCACCGGGTTGAAAATGTGTGCGAGTTGAAAACATCGCAAACGTGATTGTAATTTAATGAAAAATAGTAGATTTTAAGTTCATAGTGTGGACTTCGAAAGCCCCAAATTTCAGGAAAAAAAACCCTCGGGAAGTGGGCTAAAAAGTGTCCTAAACAGGGGTACTCAGCAAGGTTTGTGCAGATTTTCTTCACCGAGTTGAAAAAGTGCCCGAGTTGAAAACATCATAAACGTGATTGTAATTTAATGAAAAATTGTAGATTTTAAGTTCATAGTGTGGACCTCGAAAGCCCCAAATTTCAGGAAAAAAACCCCTCAGGAAGTGGGCTAAAAAGTGTCCTAAACAGGGGTACTTAGCAAGTTTTGTGCAGATTTTCTTAACCTTGAAACCTTGCCGACTTTCGTGCTATCATTTGAATGTGGGTTGACGTTAAGATCTATCATCTTAATCTCATATTTTGTGATGTGGTTTTCATGTAATTAGAATAGATTTTTTTTTCTGATTGTTTGTGTTGGTTTTTCTTTTCTCTATGTTTTTCCTTTTTCTATGTTATATATGCACGAAAGGTAATTATATGTGTTGTTCTTCCTTTTCTCTTAACAGAAGAAAACCATTGTCACAAAATTCACAAAATATTCCAAATGCAAAATCTCAACAAATACAAACTCTCATCATTTCAAAACATCTCCATTCACATTTAAATCAGAATTTATTTCATCACTAAAATTACTTTACCATGAAATCCATTACATCATTAGGATGATTACATTTATTTGAACATTACATCATCTGAAATAAGAAGGGCAATAAGAAGTGTTCCAAATGCCCGGACTGTATTCCATCACCACAAATTCAACCCCATCACACCACATTCCATTGAAACAGATTTAATCCATTCTCCACGCAATCACATTCATACTCTATTTTACACAATCTCATTACAAAAAATCCCACACATCCACCAAGTAGTCTGAATCATCAGATAAAAAACACTGAAAATATCTCTTTCAAGTCCAATACATGATATCCTCGCCTCCCCACTACCCCCTGTCATTAACAACCATGTCATCTCCATGTCCATGGCAAGAAATTTGATCCTGCGAGTTAATAACGCAAAAATAGATGCCAAAAGTAAGTCAAAAACATAAAATAATATGATGTACAAAGGAAATTGAACAAACACCATTCTTTTCTCAGAAAAAAAGGGATAAACACATAAAAAGAGCTACGATAGAAGAAAAGACGGTTATTATTTTTTCAATTGTGAAAGTATTAATTTCAGTGCTGTGAAAAAAATTAGGCTGGGAGAAAGGGTGACATTAACATTTAGAAAAAGTGAGTATTTGCTGCCTTTGTTTGCCTGATAATTGGAATTTAAGATTATGGTGTGTCATTTCTCTCACAGACTCTCAAACCAGACAATCCATTTATCAAGGAGTGCATCCTTTTACGACAATAGATGTATCCATCACTGATTTTACACATAATAGTTTAGCGAATAATATAATAGTTTCTGATAGTCTAACTCTCTCCTCTCTATTGATGGTGATTGGAGAGGGAAAGGGAATGGACATTTGAATTCATTGTGTATATACTTTGGGAAGGAATGATTGTTACCTTGCAACTCCACAGTATTTGGATACGCCTCTAGCGAAACCACTGCTTTTCCTGTGTACACAGATAGCCTATTAGTCTCACACACATGAAGAAGAGAGTACAATTAGAAGCATCGGCCTAAAAAAATTCAAGTTTTTTATAGTATTGAAATCATGCAATCATACTTTCTTAAAGATCCTAGATACTCTTCTTTAGTCACAGTCTGTATTATTTGGATTTCTTTCTCATAATCAGATAACTACAAATTCAATGACAATCAATCACATGTTAGCTCTAGGCCAACCCAAAAAAAAAAAAAGGATTGGAGAATTGATATGGGGTAATCAGTTCCAAAAAGTTTCAGGTGTAACTAAACTTAGAACTGCTACCAATCAACATGTTTCTAACAATTTCTTACACCTGGCTTTTGTGTGAACTGTTCACACATTGCCTTATCAGATTACATAATAAGATGTAAATTTTCAAAAAAAATAAATAAAGAGTATGTCTGTACAGGGAAATTTGTGAATGTGGTCGGCCCCCAGTACTTAAGTGCTGCCAAATCATAAGCTCTTGCTGCTGATTCTTCCTCATCATATGCTCCTGATTATGAGAAACAATACAAATGGTCTTCCCATCAGTTGAGACCCAATAGTCTTTTCTAATCATTTAAAAAAAGGATTAAGTAAAAAATGAAACCCACACCTAGATAAACTGTAGATTCCAACCATCATGTCCAAACACCACCCAGGAAGAGGAGAAAAGAAATCATCAGTTTTTTTTTTTCCAAATACACAAAAGAAATGTAAACCATGACTATTAAAAAAATTCTGGTTTATATTATTTTATACCTTGTTTCCCCTTCTCCTTCTGTGTCACATTCCATGACCCCTTATCCCAACAAGTGTGCTTCATAACGGCCTGTGCATTTTTATGAAAACCAATGAATGTTAGATACTGGACAATGGCGAAACAGATATAAAATACATGAGTAAGATGCATATGATAAGATTGATATCTGTATATAAGTATTGAGCAAGGATCAAATGAATGTAGCCTAAATGGTTGGGCATGTACAAAGGCCAGAAACATCCCTTAATGAAAAATCAAAGTGAACGAAAGAACAGGGGAAACCAATAAATGGATATTAAAGCCTACTACAATTTGAAAACTGTCCCCATATAGATGGAGTAAGTCTTTCATACTGATGATTATGATGAATGAATTTGAAGTGGCATGTTTAGTGATAGAGAGACAGACCATCCTTAGATGGGATACGACTTTGATGATGATGATGACGATGATACCAATTTGATCTCATCAAGTCAATGATCCCCTGCAATGCAAACTGTATGGTACTGAATTACTGTGTGATCACTCATGTGGGAGTCTTCCTAGGATGCAAACTTCATAGTTGATTAGTAGGAATCTTTAGGCCCATCCTAGATTAAAGGGATGAGGCCAATTTGATGATCACGACCGCACTAATAATGGGGATGATGATGATTATCTGGATGCATGCAAGCCAAAGATAGGAAGGGGGTTCCCCTAAAGTTATCTTGATTCAGATTCTGGATAGCCATGGATTTCATATGGTGATACTGGATGGCATAAAGGAATACAGAGATTAACTAAAACAATTTTAAGATCTTATTGTCAAGGACAAACATCTCTTAATCCTTCCCAAATATCATCACTAGAAGATCTCCTTCAAAAAGAAAGCCAAGGTACTGATGATACGTTACTTATTTAAATTATATTGCTAATATTGAACATATTATAATAATTTTTTTTTAACATTTTCCAGTGAACAAAAAGAAAGTTAACAAAAGAAAGGATGTATCTTGTCGCAAGTATTATTGCTACAAATTACAAATACGAGAAAATTGTCCTTCACTACTGCTGCAGTCAGGTCGTTTGTTACAACAATATGTTGTTGACATGTACATCAAGCTAGAGAGCTCTCGGTTGGACTACCTTTGTTACCGACAAGATGAAATACGAGCTGATTTATATCAAGGGCTTGTTGATAGTATTACAGTTGGAGAAACTCATGGTTCCAAAGTTGGACACAGAATTATCTTACCAGCATCATATATAGGTGGTCCAAGAGATATGAGACGACGTTATATAGATGCAATGGCATTGGTTGAACGTTTTGGAAAGCCTGAGATATTTTTAATAATGACATGTAATCCTTCTTGGTTTGAAATTAAGAACGAACTTGAATCATTTGAAGAAGCGCAAGGCCTGATTTGATTGCACGAGTATTTAGAGCAAAATTGGAAGAGCTAAAAGATGATTTGTTAAAAAAGAAAATATTTGGACCAATTGTTGCTTATGTGTATGTTATTGAATTTCAAAAGAGAGGACTTCCACATGCTCATTTCTTACTTATCTTGAAGACAGGCTATAAAATTGTTGTGCCAGAATCATTTGACAGATTTGTTTGTGCAGAACTACCTGACAAAGCTAAAAATTCACATTTGTATGCAGCAGTTGTGAAACACATGATGCATGGACCATGTGGAGATTTAAATCCAAAAAATATTTGCATGAGAAAAAATGGTTATTGCAAAAATCATTATCCTAAAGATTTTTCTTGTTCAATAACTCAAGCAAAGAATTCCTATCCAATATATAGACGACGCAATACCAATGAACAAGCCAAAGTACGGGGTGCATATTTAGACAATCGATGGGTCATACCGTACAATCCTTACTTACTTGCAAAGTTTGATTGTCACATGAATGTAGAAATTTGCTCTACAATTAAAGCAGTCAAATATTTGTACAAGTATATCTATAAGAGTCATGACCGTGTTGCATTTCATATCACTGGTGATGAAAATAGTTCTAATGTTGATGAAATACTGCAATTTCAAACAGCAAGATGGATTTCACCTCCAGAAGCCACATGGCGAATCTATAAGTTCTCATTGAATGAAATTCATCCACCTGTCAAAGCCTTGCAGTTGCATTTAGAAGATAAACAAGTTATATCATTCAAGAAACAAGATAATCTTCTTCATGTGATTTCCAATGATCGTGCATCTAGGACAATGTTGACTCAATTTTTCAAAATGAATAGAGTTAACATGGAAGCACGAAAATGGCTTTATAAAGAATTCCCTGAACATTTTGTATGGCACGATGACCAAAGATACTGGAGTGAGAGGAAAAAAGATTGTGCAATTGGAAGAATCATCACGGCAAATCCAATTGAAGGTGAAAGATATTATCTGCGACTATTGTTGAATCATGTTAGAGCACCTGTGTCATTTCAAGATTTGAAATTCTTTAACGGAATTCAAGCATCATCATTTTATGAAGCTGCACTATTACAAGGCTTGTTGGAATCAGATAATAGTTTTGAAGAATGCTTAAAAGAAGCATCGCAATATCAAATGCCACAAACTTTGCGTCGATTGTTTGCTACAATTTTGGTGTACTGTAATCCAAGCAATCCTAAAATGCTGTGGGAGAAATTTGAAGACGCTACGTGCGAAGATTATCAGTTCCCTGAGTTTTCATCAAACATAAGGCGGGCGAAAGTACTGGCAAATATAAACTCTGGTTTACAGTCAATTGGAAAAAGCATTATGGACTATGCTTTTACTAATGCAGATATTGAAATTGATGAGCAAATATCGCACTCAAAGGAAATTGAAGAAGAACTGAGTGTTTCAGTGTCTGAACATGATTTACTTGCAGTACATACATTGAATGAAAAACAGAAACATGCATACAATATTATATTGCAAAGAGTTTTAAATCAGAGTCCCGGAGCTTTCTTCATTGATGGTCCTGGTGGTACTGGAAAAACATACTTGTATCTTGCCCTGTTAGCCACATTGAGATCAAAAGGCCTTATTGCTCTTGCAACTGCAACTTCTGGAGTCGCTGCATCAATATTACCAGGTGATAGAATAGCACACTCCCGTTTCAAAATACCACTTAACATTGAAGAGATAAAGAGTTGCCATATAACCAAATAAGGAAGTGTTGCTCACTTAATTCAAATGGCTAGACTCATTATATGGGATGAGGCATCAATGGCAAAGAAAGAAGCAATTGAAGCATTCTATCAAATGTTGCAAGATGTAACGGATTCACAGTTGCCGTTCGGAGGAAAAGTAGTTGTATTTGGAGGAGATTTTCGCCAAGTCCTTCCTGTTGTCCCAAGAACAAAAAGACATGAAGCAATCAAAGCAAGTCTGGTTACATCAAAATTGTGGCCCACATTACAGAAAATCAAACTAATAAAAAATATGAGGGCAAAATTTGACCCATCATTTAGTAAATTCCTATTACGGGTTGGAAATGGGATAGAAAATTCCATAAACAATGACAAAATAAAAATCCCAAATGGCATGGTCATTCCTTACAAAGATCACATAACATCAAGAGCTGATTTGATAGAGGCTACATTTCCAGAGCTAGAAAAAAATGCCAGCAATTTAGATTTTATAACAAATTGTGCGATACTAACTCCAAAAAATGATTTTGTTGATGAAATCAATGATTTGCTTATAAACCATTTTCCTGGTTCTCCTGTCAAGTATTATAGCTTTGATTCGGCAACAGATGATATAGAGCAGCTTCCGCAAGAAGAGTTCTTAAACAGCCTAACACCAAGTGGACTTCCTCCTCATGAATTAATATTAAAGATCAATTGTCCAATAATGTTGCTGCGAAACATAGATCCACCATCAAGATTATGCAATGGGACAAGATTAGTCTGTCGAACATTTACAAAAAATCTAATTGATGCAGAAATAATTGTTGGTCACTATCGAGGAAAACGAGTTTTTATACCAAGAATTCCACTTCAACCAGCTGAAAACGACAGATATCCATTCATGTTTAAAAGAAAACAATTTCCAATTCGTCTAAGCTTTGGCTTTGTCATGACTGTCAACAAAGCACAAGGACAAACATTAGAACATGTTGGTATATATCTTCCACAGCCTGTTTTTTCATATGGCCAACTGTATGTTGCCCTATCCAGAGCGAAAACAACCTCTACTGTAAAAGTTCTCATTAAACCAGGCATAGATGAAACATCGGAAGATACGTATACATCAAATGTTGTATACCAAGAAATATTGACACTTGCCAATTCTGTTAAGCAGCTATTATTGTTATAGGTAATTTGAATACCAATTTTTCATATATTTTATTTGCTGCTGTATATATATCTACTATTTTCAAACATACACAATTATAATTTTTATTTACAGCTCTAATTAATAAATGCTTCATTGTTCTTTCCACGGGTCAAGCAAAATGCCTAAAGATTGTAAAAAAATCAAAGATATAACAGAGCGCACATCAAATTGGACAGCGAAAATAATAGTGAATGAGAAAAGCATTCCTCATCAATCAAGGGCTGGCAACAAAGCATATCAAAACTTAGTATTTAGCGACTCTGAGGTAAATAAACAACTATATATGCCCTCTTTTGAATTTAGTTTTTTTTTAATGATATTTGAAAATTATTTGTTTATAGGTTTACTTGTTTTTTCAGTTTGGATTCATTAAACTCTACAATATATTAGGTTACATAATTCTTTTAGTATGAGAGAATAGTGGTCATAAATAAGTAGCTACTCATCCAAGCTGTGGCCCATAATTAAGCATTCTAGATTCACTACATTTTTTTTATTTGGATTGGTCAATCGAAACTGAGAGTGAGTCAATGGAGCTTAAAATTCTATTTTGTTTGGATTCTCTACACCTCCATGGGGTCCGCCTAAGATGCATGTTTGCCTTGTCATCCTTGCAAAATAAATACGTGGGCCTCACTTAAAGATGCATGTTTCCTTGACATGCTTGAGAAAAAAAAAAGGCTTCATATCTCCTCTCTTTGCATCTCTCTGCTTTGAGGTTAGATTGAATCAAGTATTCATCTCTCCATGGCAACTACAGACTTTTTTTTTTCCTCTCTTCTAAAGAGGATGAATACCATCTCTTTAGATTTTCTCCAAGTCACCCCAACATGTAACACAATTTTCCCTTTCTTCTCACATCTGCAAAGTGCTTCCATCTTTTCTTTTAAATTTTTTGTAATCTATGATGGAATCTGTAGTGTGGGTTTTTTTTCCTTTTTAATTTTTTTCCTACATGCTATGAGAAAGAATTTTTTTTTCTTTCTAATCGAATCATGTTATAATACTAACATCATCTGATATTTCCTGGTTTCTCTTCCTATCTCTCTTCATTGATGTAGTTTGTTTATTTTTTTAATTGACTTTAATTTCTTTCAAATATTTTCCTTTTCCAATCTTTTGCTTTATAAAATTATCAGCAAAGAAAACTCCAAGGCCACTATTTTTTTTTTTCAATTGGTGAATGGAAACTGAAACTTTTTCTTATTTGAGTAAGTGAATGGAGATTGAAATTCTCTTTTATTCAGATTGGTGATTGGATACATTCACAGAACATACTATGATCTTTCTATAATAAAGTAACTGAAGCTACCAGAGCAACTTTAATTTCTTCGAAAGTTTTTCCTTTTCTATCTTTTTGCTTTATAAAATTATCAGCAAAGAAAACTCCAAGCTCACCATATATGTAATATTCATCTCCCGTGGATTAATTTACCAAAAGTAAGATAAAAGACAAGATGATTTCTATATAAATTAGATAAAATAAAGTACTCCTATGAAAAATATATATTTAAATCCAATGAAAACAAAATATTTACCCCATGACCAGAAAATTCACTACTTTCATTTTTCATCATCATTTCTTTATTTATCATGATTTTGGTTTAGTTTAATGTATGTAGGGAACTAGGGTCCGACCCACTATATTTGACAGCGATATTGATTTACTTGAAAACATGTTAACTGTTTGAATATTATTTGTTTATACATTTACTTGTTTTTTCAGTTTGGATTCATTAAACTCTACAATATATTATTAGGTTACGTAATTCTTTTAGTATGAGAGAGTAGTGGTCATAAATAAATAGCTACTCATCCAAGGTGTGGCCCATAATTTAGACATTCTAGATTGACTACAATTTTTTTTATTTGGATTGGTCAATCAAAACTGAAACTTTTTCTCCTTTAAGTAAGTGAATGGAGCTTAAAATTCTATTTTGTTTGGATTCTCTACACCTCCATGGGGTCTGCCTAAGATGTATGTTTGCCTTGTTAAACTTGCAAAATATATACGTGGGCCTCACTTAAAGATACATGTTGCCTTGTCATGCTTGAGAAAAAAAAAGCCTTCATATCTCCTCTCTTTGCATCTCTCTCATTTGAGGTTAGATTCAATGCCTCTCTTCTCTCAATTCTTCATCTCTCCATGGCAACTACAGAGGTTTTTTTTTCCTCTCTTCTAAAGAGGACGAATACCATCTCTTTCGATTTTCTCCAAGTCACCTCAACATGTAACACAATTTTCCCTTTCTTTTCACATCTGCAAAGTGCTTCCATCTTTTCTTTTTAATTTTTTGTAATCTATGATGGAATTTGTAGTGTGGGGTTTTTTCCCTTTTTAATTTTTTTTCCTACGTCCTGTGAGAAAGAAAATGTTTTTTTTTTCTTTCTAATAGAATCATGTTATAATACCAACATTATCTAATATTTCCTGCTTTCTCTTCCTGTCTCTCTCTTCATTGATGGAGTTTGTTTATTTTTTTAATTGACTTTAATTTCTTCCAAATATTTTCCTTTTCCAACCTTTTGCTTTATAAAATTATCAGCAAAGAAACTCCAACGCCACTATTTTTTTTTTTTCAATTGGTGAATGGAAATTGAAACTTTTTCTTATTTGAGTAAGTGAATGGAGATTGAAATTCTCTTTTATTTGGATTGGTGATTGGATACATTCACAGAACATACTATGATCTTTTTGTAATAAAGTAAGTGAAGCTACCAGAGCAACTTTAGTTTCTTCCAAATTTTTTCCTTTTCCATCTTTTTGCTTTATAAAATTATCAACAAAGAAAACTCCAAGCTCACCAGATATGTAATATTCATCTCCCATGGATTAATTTAACAAAAGTAAGATAAAAGACAACATGATTTCTAAATAAATTAGATAAAATGTAATCCTATGAAAAATATATATTTAAATCCAATGAAAACTAGATATTTACCCCACAATCAGAAAATTCACTACTTTCATTTTTCATCATCATTTGTTTATTTATCATGATTTTGGTTTATTTAAATGTATGCATGGAACTAGGGTCAGAGCCACTATATTTGATAGCGATATTGATTTACTTGAAAACACGTTAACTGTATTGAAAAGCTACTATGTGTCAAATATCTCTGTCCGTCCAAGCAACCCAAGATACAAATTTGAAAATACAAAATATCAGTGGTTCATAAATAGTCACTCTACCATTGAAGAAGTCACGAAAGAAGATGAAGATATCATTACCAACATTTACAATTTTACTCCACTATCTGATATTCACAAGCATGATTCAGAGGCAGAAATAGGTAAAAAAAATTATAGTACAATAATATTTATGAACTATCATCATCCATGAAATGTAAATGAACATGCATCATTTTTATTCATTACAATACTATTTTTCAGACATAATTACAGTAGTTCTTGATATACTACCCCCAAAGAAAGTCAAATCAGAAACCTTGCCACTTCAACAAATAGTTCTAGCAGACTCAGAGTATGTCATCTGCTTTTTTAATCATTTAAATCATCTACCTTCTTAATAACTTTCTCTATTATCAATTACCATATACTGCCACTAATACCTTCTTTTTTATAACATTTAGTTTCACAACAATCAATTTGTCTATGTGGAACAACTTTATGGCAAAGAAGATTGACACTCTATCAACAACGCTGGATACAATGCCAATCATTCTTGTCACACGTACAAAGATCTCATATTATAATGGTATAAAAATAGTAAATCTATTTACTATAGCTATGAGAAATGAATACATTAACATGGTTCTTTTCTTTTTTTTTTTCTCAGGTATAGTCAGTCTAACTACAAGACATTCATCAACACTAATCATCAACCCTGACATACCAATTGCCACCACATTACACACTTGGTAATTACAAATCATTTTCAGACCACTTTTTCCTCTTTAATGAAACTACATAAAAATATTCTAATAACATAAATTATTAATATCATAAATTATTTCTTGCTAGGTGTTTAAACCATGAGGCTAAGCTTATTGAATTACGAAAAAATATGTCTCAAGCAAGCATTCCAACTGCATCCGCAACAACAACTACAAGCATAGAAGACATTCTGAACTCAAAAACATTGGTGTTAGAGTGTTTATTTTGTTGCAATTTGATAGGATGCATTCATCTTCATAAGCTTGTCCTCTCATTCATTCATGTTCTCCTTTCTAGGATCATCATGCTTATTTCTCTTTCATGGTTTTTGTTTTTACAAAGTTGCATGGTTTTTCAAATTATTCTTAAAGTCTTCAAAGCTTTCAGTTCAGTCATGGTATACTTCTTTTCAAAAGCTTTGAATTTGTTATTATTTCTGTGTGTTTTCCCTATTGGTCACCTGTCGGTCTGGTGTCGGCCAACCGACAAAGTGAGCCGAGGTCAACCGATGGATCTGTAGGTCCGAATTCCAGAGAGCTACAAATTTCAGATTTTCTCTGTCGATCCCTTCGTCGGTTCATGTCGGTCAACCGAAAGTTTATAAAAATCCAGACCGAGAGCTTGTCGGTTCAAATTCCAGAGGGCTTCATTTTGTACATTTTTGTGCTGTCAGTTAAGGTGTCGGTCAGCCATCGGTTAACCGAATATGTTCGGTCAACCGACCATACTTTATGGTCAGAAAAATTTTGAAAATATGACCGTTGGCAAAAGACCGTTGGGGTTGTCGGTTAACCGACCCCTGTTTGTCGGCTAACCGACACCTAGCCGTTAGAACAACTTTTTCTATAAAAAGTGGTTTTCTCTTTTGGAAAAGTTGCTGAACTTTGAGGGATTTTCAAGGGCAAGGAAGAGCAACTTTTCAAGCACCTTTGTGAAGGGATTATGAAGCCATCTCATTAGATTCAACCTTTGATCTTCAAAATGGGTGTGCTTCTCTTCTCTTTAAATTTCAAAAACATGCTCATTTCTTAAACCTTTATGTTTTTATTTAAGGCATGATCATATAGTTGCTTGTATCCTTGTGTAGTTGATTTTCATAACATGTTTCATCTTTTAAAGTCTATTTGATTTATGAGATCAACTTATGTTTTGTTTTCACATGAATTTTTCAAAACCTAGTTTTCAAAATCAACTTGTTTATCTTGTGATTACATCCTTCAAAATACAAGTTGGATCTTTATGAAATCCATGTGTAAATCATTCTACTTTTTGTCTCACATATGATTAACATCTTTGAATCATCTTGAATTTCCTTTTCTAAAAAGAGTTTGAATGTTTTTCTAGAACTTGCATCTACTACACTCTTTGTCATTCATTTGCATGCATCTAGAAGTTTCGTTTTTCATTTTCATATCAGCCTATTTAGAGGCAAATCCTAGTGCTTGATTAGTTCTCTTATCCATGCATGTTAAGGCATATTTCATAAGAGAAAAATCTAAGTTGTAAAGGTTAGTGCTTAGCCTTGAAAAGCATTTGTTGTAGTTGTAAAGGTTTTTGCTTAGCCTTGAAAAGCATAGTGATGTATGTGTAAGGTTTGAGGTGATCCTAAACCTTAAATTGATTAGTGAAAATCCGGTAGGGTTAGCGGGAGTGGATGTAGGCAATTTGGCCGAACCATTATAATTGATTGTGCAATAGTGGTTGATCTTTTACTTTTATTTCATGAATGCTATACTTATGCTTAAGTTGTCATTGATTAGAAAATGTGGTTATATGAATGCTTATGATAGAATTTCTAGGAGTTCCCTCTCTTTATCAAAGCATAACGTATTTAAAAGTGAAAGAAATTTAAAAGTTGTATAAGCTCTTAGGAGTAATCATATTCACCCCCCCCCCCCCCCCCCCCCCTCTAGGATTCAATCTTTGACTTTCAATTGGTATTAGAGTGAGGTTGCTCTTGATTAGGTCTTACCACCTAGAGTTAGAATCCTAGTGAGTGCTTTTATTTTGCTGCCACCATGCAATCTCATTTGGGAGAGGGAAATGCCACAAATAGACCACCCTTGTTTAATGGAACACACTATCGGTATTGGAAAATTCGAATGCAAGTGTTCTTAGAATCCCAAAGTCTAGATGTTTGGAACATTATTGAAGAAGGCTACCATCTTCCCATTACCACAGAAAAGGATTCTGAAGGAAATGATATTTCCATAAAACTCAAACCTAAGAGTACTTGGATTCAAGGGGAAAAGGATAGAACCAACTTGAATGCTAAAGCAAAAAACTCTCTATATTGTGCGTTGTCTCAAGAAGAATTTAATAGAGTAGTAAATTGCAATACTGCTAAAGAAGTTTGGGATACTCTAGAGACCACTCATGAAGGAACGGATCAAGTTAAGATAGCTAAAATTCAAATGTTGACCTCTAAATTAGAAGACATTAAAATGCTTGAGGAAGAAACACTTGAAGAGTTCTACACAAAATTAATGGAACTTTTCAACTCTCTCAGAGGTCTAGGAGAAGTCATGGATGAAGCTAAAACTGTTAGAAAGATTTTGAGATCTCTTCCTAAAAGATTCAAACCAAAAATTGTGGCCATAACTGAGAGTAAAGATGTTGACAAAATTAAAATTGAAGAACTAAGAGGAAATCTACTCACTTATGAATTAGATTTTGAAGTGCAAGACAAAAAGAAAGGAGTAGCCTTCTCATATCAATTTAAGGAAAATAAAAGTGAATGTGATAGTGATGAGGACAATGCTCTGTTTGTTAAAAAATTTAAGAAATTCTTTAGAACAAACAAAAACATTAGAAATTCTGATGAAAGCAAGTCTCCTAAATTTCAAAGAAGCCCCAAGAGATCATTTGTTAAAAAGGATGTGCAATGTTACAATTGCAAATGATTTGGACATATTGCACAAAATTACTCCACTCCTAAAGATTTTGAAAGAGGAGACAAGAAAGGAAAGAAAGCCTTAAATATAACTTGGGATGATGAAGATGAATCCCAAGATGATGAAGATGAAAATTCCCCTAATTGGCTTCTCATGACATATATTGAAGAAATTAATGAGCATAATTCATCAATAGAGGATCTATTAGGGCAAGAAGAAACCAAAAATGAAAATGAAGATAATGAATTATAACAAGCTTATGATGAACTCTATGAAAATTGGGAGATTGTGATTAAGAAAAACAAATCACTAAAAGAAGTATCTAAAACGCTTGTCAATGAATTAAGCATCTTGAATGATGATTTGAAATTAAGAATTGTTGAGAAAGAGAGCATAGAACAAAAATTCACCACTCTAAATGAAGATCTAAAGCTTGCTCAAAACAAAATTCATAATTTACAATCCAAGTTAGAATCTAGTCAACTTGAAATCAACTCTCTACAATCAAAACTTAACAAAGGAAAATTCATTGTTGATAAATTCACCTTGGGAAGTGATAAAGCTTATCAAATGTTGGGCATGCATAAAATCTATGGTGATAAGAGTGGACTTGGGTTTGTAAGTTCCTTGAATAACACAAAGAATAACTTTCAAAACTTCACCATAAATCTACACAAACCCTTAGTTGAAAAAAACTCTCTCTAGATGGATTTGCCACTTTTGCAATCGTAGTGGACATTTAGTTCCTAATTGTCCCTACAAGATTAGGTTATCACTCAAAAATCCCTCTAGGATCTCATTCAAATTTGTCCCCAAGACCATTACTTCTAAACCCTTGTTAGCTAGTTGGGTTGTTGAAGAAACTAACTTTAAGAATCTTATAGTTCAAACTGCCTTGAAAGCTAAGGAAACCCCACTTGGTTCTTAGATAGTGGGTGCTCAAAACATATGACCGGAGACCGATCTAAGTTCAGCTCCATAGTGGAATATGATGGTGGAAATGTTTCTTTTGGAGATAATAGCAAAGCTCAAATCATTGGCAAAGGAAGTGTGAAGGGAGATCAAATACCAACACTAAATGATGTATTCCTAGTGGAAGGATTAAAACACAATCTTCTTAGCATAAGCCAATTGTGTGACAAGGGAAACAAGGTAGTCTTTGACAGTCTTTCATGCAAAGTGGTAAATGACAAAACCAACCAAGTCATTCTTACTGGATCAAGGACAAAAGGAAACATTTATATTATTAAAGAATGTGATGACAATGAATCGAGGTGCTTGATAACCAAAGATCAAGAAAATTATTTATGGCATCAAAGGATGGGTCTCATAAATTTCAAGTTGATGAAAATGTTGTCGAAAAATGAGATTGTGAAAGGAATACCCAAGTTAAATGATGAAAGATCAGAAATATGCAAAACTTGTCAATTGGGTAAACAAATCAAGAAAAATTTCAAAGGTTTAAAGGATATATCGTCTTCTCGTCCTCTTGAACTAATCCACATGGACTTGATTGGACCTGCACCTGTGCAGAGTATTGGAGGAAAGAAATTCACATTGGTTATGGTAGACGATTATTCTCGTTTTGGATGGGTTGCATTTCTTCATGCAAAATTTGATGCTGTAGACAATATTATAAGGATTTGCAACAAGATTCAAATTGAAAAGGATTGTAAAATTCAGAAAACTAGAAGTAATCATGGAGGAGAGTTTGAAAATGAAAAATTCATAAATTTTTGTGAGAATCATGGAATCAATCATCAATTTTCAGCTCCTAAGACTCCTCAACAAAATGGAGTGGCAGAAAGGAGAAATAGAGTGATTCAAGAAATGGCAAGGACCATGTTAAATGAAAAGAATCTTCCTCGAAATCTATGGGCTGAAGCTGTTAATACTGCTTGCTATCTTATAAACAGAGTTTATCTCTCCAAGAATACCAATAAAACCCCCTATGAACTTTACTTTGAAAGGAAACCTAGTTTGGGGTATTTGAAAGTGTTTGGAAGCAAATGCTATATTCTAAGAGATAGGGAGCAGCTGGAGAAATTTGAGCCTAAATCCGATGAAGGAATTTTCTTAAGATATTCTGAAAGAAGCAAAGCATATAGAGTATTCAATCATAGAACCATGACTATTATGGAATCAGCTCATGTGGTTATTGATGATATGAATCAAGTTGGAAGAACTCTACAAGAAGATGATGAAGTCGAGATTGAGTGTGAACAAACATCTCCTACAGATAAAAGTGATATCATTCCATCCAAAGCAATTGTACCAGTCAAACTAATGAAAGATCATACTTTGGATGATATCATTGGAAATATCAGCAGTGGGGTTATGACCCGGAAACAAGTACAAAATCTTTGTGCTCATTATTCCTTTGTTTCTCAAATTGAGCCCAAAATTTTTTTCTGAGGCTGAATCTAAATCAGAATGGATGGAAGCAATGCAAGAAAAATTAAATCAATTCAAGAAAAATGATGTTTGGGATCTTGTACCCTTACCTGCAGAGAAAAAACCCATAGGCACTAAGTGGATTTACAAGAATAAATCAGATGAGTCTGGAAATGTTGTGAAAAACAAAGCGAGACTTGTAGCTAAAGGATATGCTCAAATAGAAGGTATTGATTTTGAAGAAACCTTTGCTCCTGTAGCCAGACTGGAATCTATAAGAATCTTATTGAGCTATGCTAGTAGCATGAAAATCAAATTGCTCTAAATGGATGTCAAGAGTGCCTTCTTGAATGGAGAGATTGAGGAAGACGTATATTTTACTCAACCAGAAAGTTTTGAAGATCCTCACCATCCTGAATATGTTTATAAGCTCAAGAAAGCTCTTTATGGATTAAAACAAGCCCCTAGGGCTTGGTATAAGAAGCTTACAAATCATCTGATTGAAAATGAATTTGACTGTGGGAAGGTTGATAAGACACTGTTTATCAAGAAAATTGATCAAGATATTCTTGTTGCTCAAATCTATGTTGATGACATTGTTTTTGGATCCAAATCAGAGAAGCTTGCACAAGGATTTTCAGAGTTAATGAGTTCCACTTTTGAGATGAGCCTGGTCGGTCCCCTTCAATTCTTCCTTGGCCTTCAGGTTAATCAAACTGAGAAAGGGATTTTTCTTAGCCAGTCCAAATTTGCCTTAGACATCATTAAGAAAATTGGCCTAGAAAACTCTAAACCTAATGGCAATCCCATGGGATCCACTTCAAAACTTTCCAGTGATCCAAATGGCATTAAAGTGGACCAAAAACTTTACCGTAGTATGATAGGAAGTCTTCTCTACCTCACAGCTAGTAGACCGGATCTCTCCTTTAGTGTTGGGATTTGTGCTAGATATCAATCAGATCCTCGAGAGTCCCATCTCAAAGCAGTTAAACGTATTATCAAATATGTCAATGGTACATCTCATTATGGTATCTGGTATCCTTGTGACTCAACTTTACATTTACTTGGATACAGTGATGCTGATTGGGCCGGATCAATCGATGATAGGAAAAGCACCAGTGGATGTTGTTACTTCATAGGTAGTTGCTTAGTAGCTTGGTATAGCAAAAAGCAAAATTCTATATCCCTCTCCACTGTAGAAGCCGAATACATTGCTGCAGGGAGCTGTTGTGCTCAATTGTTGTGGATGAAACAAACCTTATTGGATTATAATGTTCCACAACAATGTATGCCTATCAAGTGTGATAACTCTAGTGCAATCAGCATTTCTAAAAATCCTGTTCAGCACTCTCGCACTAAACACATTGACATTCGCTATCACTTTTTACGTGATCATGCTGATCAAGGATCTATTAAGTTACTATTTGTTCCAACAGATTCACAGTTGGCTGACCTATTTACAAAGCCCCTAGGAAATGAAAGGTTCATCAAATTGAGACATCAATTGGGCATTGGCCCTTGCCTTGAATTTTAAACCTCTTGTTGACACATCACCTGTTATTTCATTTCATTTTTATCTTATAATCAGGTGCTACTAACAAGGTTATGTGCTTTTCTTGTGGTTGGGCAGGCTCCTTTGCAATTAGATGTCAAAGGGGGAGAGAGTGTCTCAAAGTCAAATCAAGTGGTCTCCAATTGAGGGGGAGAAGATTCAAGGTCTATCAAGTTGAGGGGGAGAAATTCTGTCATATAGCTGCTCCTACAAGGAAAATCCAAAGCTCCTGAATATCCAAATGCTCCCAAGCATCCAAAGCTCCTTAATATCCAAAGAAGTTAGTTTTCAAGTTTCAAGGATATTAAGAGAGAGAGTTCAAGCTTCTAGAGTTGCCATCAAATTGCAAAGGGGGAGATTGTTAGAGTGTTTATTTTGTTGCAATTTGATAGGATGCATTCATCTTCATAAGCTTATCCTCTCATTCATTCATGTTCTCCTTTCTAGGATCATCATGCTTATTTCTCTTTCATGGTTTTTGTTTTTACAAAGTTGCATGGTTTTTCAAATTATTCTTAAAGTCTTCAAAGCTTTCAGTTCGGTCCTGGTATACTTCTTTTTAAAAGCTTTGAATTTGTTATTATTTCTGTGTGTTTTCCCTATTGGTCACCTGTCGGTCTGGTGTCGGCCAACCGACAAAGTGAGCCGAGGTAAATAGATGGATCTGTCGGTCCGAATTCCAAAGAGCTACAAATTTCAGATTTTCTCTGTCGGTCCCTTCGTCGGTTCATGTCGGTCAACCGAAAGTTTATAAAAATCCAGACCGAGAGCTTGTCGGTTCAAATTCCAGAGGGCTTCATTTTGTACATTATTGTGCTGTCGGTTAAGGTGTCGGTCAGCCATCGGTTAACCGAATATGTTCGGTCAACCGACCATACTTTATGGTCAGAAAAAATTTGAAAATATGACCGTTGGCAAAAGACCGTTGGGGTTGTCGGTTAACCGACCCCTGTTTGTCGGCTAACCGACACCTAGCCGTTAGAACAACTTTTTCTATAAAAAGTGGTTTTCTCTTTTGGAAAAGTTGCTGAACTTTGGGGGATTTTCAAGGGCAAGGAAGAGCAACTTTTCAAGCACCTTTGTGAAGGGATTATGAAGCCATCTCATTAGATATAACCTTTGATCTTCAAAATGGGTGTGCTTCTCTTCTCTTTAAATTTCAAAAACATGCTCATTTCTTAAACCTTTGTGTTTTTATTTAAGGCATGATCATATAGTTGCTTGTATCCTTGTGTAGTTGATTTTCATAACATGTTTCATCTTTTAAAGTCTATTTGATTTATGAGATCAACTTATGTTTTGTTTTCACATGAATTTTTCAAAACCTAGTTTTCAAAATCAACTTGTTTATCTTGTGATTACATCCTTCAAAATACAAGTTGGATCTTTATGAAATCCATGTGTAAATCATTCTACTTTTTGTCTCACATATGATTAACATCTTTGAATCATCTTGAATTTCCTTTTCTAAAAAGAGTTTGAATGTTTTTCTAGAACTTGCATCTACTACACTCTTTGTCATTCATTTGCATGCATCTAGAAGTTTCGTTTTTCATTTTCATATCAGCCTATTTAGAGGCAAATCCTAGTGCTTGATTAGTTCTCTTATCCATGCATGTTAAGGCATATTTCATAAGAGAAAAATCTAAGTTGTAAAGGTTAGTGCTTAGCCTTGAAAAGCATTTGTTGTAGTTGTAAAGGTTTTTGCTTAGCCTTGAAAAGCATAGTGATGTATGTGTAAGGTTTGAGGTGATCCTAAACCTTAAATTGATTAGTGAAAATCCGGTAGGGTTACCGGGAGTGGATGTAGGCAATTTGGCCGAACCACTATAATTGATTGTGCAATGGTGGTTGATCTTTTACTTTTATTTCATGAATGCTATACTTATTCTTAAGCTGTCATTGATTAGAGAATGTGGTTATATAAATGCTTAGGATAGAATTTCTAGGAGTTCCCTGTCTTCATCAAAGCATAACGTATTTAAAAGTGAAAGAAATTTAAAAGTTGTATAAGCTCTTAGGAGTAATCCTATTCACCTCCCCCTCTAGGATTCGATCTTGGACTTTCAATTGGTACTTGAATCAATCAACTTCATTTCTTTTCAAATCAACATCATTTTCTCATTTCAACCATTGCCTAAGAACGCAAAGTCTTTCTTTCCTTCATAATGTTATACATCACATAAGAGCATCAATTTCAGTGGATAATCTGCAACAAAAGTTATGGTACATGGGTTGTAGTGGATGCAAGAAGAAAACAACAGAGAAATATAACTGTCAAATCTCTTGTTCATGTACCTACAAAGAAACCACAGCACAACCATGGTAAGACAATTTATATATATATATATATATATGTATAGATATGTAAATACTAATTAACTGATTCTTGAATTCCAGGTTTAGAGTTGTTGCAAATATTTATGATTCCACAAGAACAATTTCAGCAACATTATTTGGAAATGAAATCAAAAGACTTTCTTCATGCACGACAGTTCAAATGATGCACTTTTCAGAGCAAGTATGCTTCTATCAAATTCACCTCATTACCAATACTTACATATCTAATTCCTATAAAATATTGAACTTATCATTTTATTTTAATGTAGGGACAAATCAGTGAAATCAAAGACATTATCGACAAATTCAATCGACAAGAATACATATTTCAGCTGAAAGCCTATCAATACGGCTCAGAAGTAAACTTCACTATTGTATCAATTGATGACATTCCTAATGAAAGCCAAGCATAGACAATGTGTTAGAAAAAAAAAACTTTGTAAATATTAATTGTAAATATTAACGTCTACTATCAGTCACACTTCAACTGTGTATCAAAATCATATAAGGCTGATAGTTCCTTTCTTTTGTCTTACTTGAAGCATACAACTATATCCACCTTTTTTTTTATGAATGTTTTTGAAAAAGATGCTATCTATAGAGTTTTGTTTTTCTCTTATTATTAGTCTTTTATTTCTACTTCTCTATCTTGCACATTGGCACACACTTTTCTGTGCTAATAATGAATTATGACCTTCTGCATTCTTTTAAATCACATAATTCTTACTATATATGCAAATTGAACTTCAGTCCATCATGAATCAAATTTTTATTGATCATAAACCATCATAAATTCTTTTGGAGCGGCATGAAAACTATAAATTACGTCATGTCTTCTCTGAAAAACACAAAAAAAATAGAGCTCATGCAGTTCCTTATTCATCTGTCACAACCCCAAGCTGAGTGCTTCTTCTATCTTCTACCCGCGAGACACCATCATCCATCAACTACATGGATTGGAGTTTTCTACAATGATTTTCTATAGATGAGCCTCCACTCTCTATTCAGTTGGTGAGTTTTTCATACTTTAATTTATCTGTACCCAAAATTTCAAATTCATAAATTTGGATGAGTATTAAGTCGTAACAAAACACCAATTACACAGTAATTCATGTTTTTATATGCATGTAAAACATATCCTTAACTAATCCAACTAAGACTCTATTTGCAATGCAGCTACTTACAAAGCACTTCAGACTTTCTTTGAGTGAAGTGGGAAGGCAAAAGATGGTTATTGCTAAAAAGCATGCAGCAACAATAACCACCACTCTAAACGCTCTAAATGCACATCTTTTCTCTAGATATGTGTTCATGGGAACGAAAATTAATCAGCTTAATTTCTCATTCCTTTTTCTGTCAATTGAGGTGTTTATGGGTGAAGCTTCTTTGAAACCATTTGGCAAACTTCTAACATTGTTGATAAGCTAATTTTCACATCAATATAGTGGCAATAATTAATCTTTTATTTGGTCTTCTAATGACATTATTTTATGTCAATTTATGATATGTTGCTCAATATGATTTAAGAATAACGAACTATAGGTAGATCTTCAATAAAACAATTAATTCCTATGAATTCTAAGAAATTTCATATTTGTTGTCATAGTGCTCAACAAATTATTGCAATATGCTAATTTGTCTTTCCTTTTGCATTTAGGTGTAGCATTGAAAATTACGTTCTTCTAATTGTTATTTGGTGTGCCTTTTAAATGATATGCTAAGTAATAAAGGAATGCGACCAATGCATTATAACAATGAAGAAAGCCGAGAATGCTATCTTTACCATCCCCCTTGAACTGGCTTGTGGAGAGTCAGCATCTCCACCAACCATTCCACCCAATGCAATTGCAAAGGGAAAGAAATGGGACAATCCCAAGGACCTTAGTGAAGTTCTTAGTATACAATTTTGCAGCACTAATTTGATAACTTTGCAAGTTGGAAAATATGATCTACTAAATTGTAATGTGTTTTTCAATCTCTTTTCACTATAGTGAAATATGAAACTTGGCTGGAAGATGGAACCGTGATCTCCAAATCTTATGGGTTGGACAATTCCAAGTACCCTTACTGCAAGTGTGGTATGGGATAAATTATTGTTGAATGTCTTTCATAAATAATGTTTGTAGTTAATCTTGTCAAATGGGAGATTAGTAGTAAGTTGAATTCATTCTGGGTGCAGAATTTTCTTGATCTGGCAGGAAGTGAGCGTGCGTCTCAGACATTATCAGCAGGGGCAAGATTGAAAGAAGGTTGTCATATAAATCGCAGTTTGCTCACCCTAGGAATTGTTATTCGCAAGTTAAGGTTGTGAAGCTTTTCCTTTCTTTCTCATATCTACTACTCAGCTTTTAGGTAGTGTATTAGAAAATAGTTTTATTGTTAATCCAGTAGGTTGTCATATAAAATGTTTATCATGATTTATTGCACTACATATTACAATGTAATGAAGAGTCAGATTGCCTATCTAATCTGCCTAAAAATTAAGAGACCAGACTATGTAGAACTTTAGAGATATGTATGAAGCTTAATGTGTTTCTTTTATCAGGCACCTCTTTTTGGTATTTTGTTGTCTTTGCCTTCTCTTTTTCCTTTTATGAGAATCTAATTGTTTGTTGAAAGGTAATAACTAGAATGCCTTTCTACTCTACCTTGAAATTTATTTTTATTATTTATACTGATGCAGCAAGGGAAGAAATGGGCACGTCCCATATAGAGGTTCAAAGCTAACACGGATACTGCAATCATCTTTAGGCGGCAATGCAAAAACAGCCATCATTTGTACGATGAGCCCTGCTCAAAGCCTATTGAGCAGTCAAGAAAGACCTTATCATTTGCAACTTGTGCCAAGGAAGTGGCTACAAGTGCAAAGGTGAATGTAGTCATGTCAGATAAGGCATTAGTGAAGCAATTGCAAAGAGAATTAGGTAGACTAGAGAGTGAATTGAGAGGTCTGAGACCAACTTCAGTCACATCACGTTCTGAGGAGCTATTGAAGGAGAAAGATGTTCAGATTCAAATGGTCAGTCATATTACCTCCTACATACTTGGTTGTTACTAAAAATGCAAAGAAAGTATCTTTGGACATCTGCTTTTGGCATGCCATATAAACTTACATACCCTAATAAGTGTATGACATAGCACATCCCGCAATTTTTTTTAATCACTTCTACATTTTCTCTTTCAGTGGTTTGTCTGCGAGGATATCATTCTAAATCCCAAACCTCCACCCAAGTGCTTTTGCTATTGTGCATTGGAATTTGTGCAGCCAATACCAGATGTACATGCATATTTGCCTTTAAATTGAATGCATTCAGTCTAGGACTGTAGATTGCATGGACTTTGTACGACGAAATAGTAGGGGTGCTCATGGCCCAGGCAATCCAGAGCACGACCTTGTTGACAGAAAAAAAGTCAATATGTCTCCTTAACATCAAGAAGCCTCCTGAAGCTGCATCCTGCTAAAAATAGGTAAGGCTACTTCAAGCATCAGATTTTGTCAGAATCAGACAGAAACTGAAAGATCCTTCAAGACAAGCTAAAAGAGGGGTACACCTGAGGTTTTGGGTCATTCCGACATCGTTTGGCCCAACTTCACCGCTCAGACAGCTAAACAGGCGCTCCCGGCGGCAACATCATCCAAGACACCAAAACTTTGATCAAAGCCTACGGATGACTCCAGAATGTCTCCAAAGGGCTCCATGCCAAATTTTAAGTCAAACCGATAACGTTTGACCCTCCATCAATGCTCTAGCAGCAAAATCAAGCCTCCCGGTGGCGGTAACCACCGAAGCCATCACTCATCAAACAAAATACATGAGTGGCTTCAACATGCTTCCAAAAGGCTGCACGTCAAATTTCAGGACATTCCGACAACGTTTGACCAGGTTTAGATGCTCCAAGAGAAAATCAAGCCTACCGGCGGCGGAGCAACCCGGGACCATGACATCCAAAACGGAGCCCATGGAACGTCTCAAAATGACTCCAATAGGCTCCCCGTCAAATTTCAGGTCAATCGGACATCGTTTGACCACATATCAAAGTTCGGCATTTTTCCCGCAGCAAAATCAAGTGAAGCATCGATGGGACCCCAAATGGCTTCAAAACTCAAATAAAAGCCAATGGTTGGTCCTATCCACTGATCAAGAAGCTTCACCTCAATTTTCAGGTCATTCCGACATCGTTTGACCTAGTTTCGATGCTTGACGGAAAATCGGCTACAAAGTCTTCGACTTTCCCGAAAAATAGGAAACTTTGTGCTCTGATTTCGCGAGGGTTCTCGTCAAGATTTCTCCAAGAAAATCAAGTCAATAATTGAGGAAAAATGTCAAGAAAAATACAGAAGAAAAAAGGAACGAAAAAGACGAAAAAACGGCCGAAAACGACGCTCGGCGACCAAATGGGCCGAAGCCCTATGGTCGCCGGCAACCCTGGAAATCCGGTTCGCCGGATTTTGCGCCAAATCGTCCGTTTTCCGATTCTTTTCGCGTTTCGGGTGTTCTGGCCTCTGTGATTTTCTGAAAATCCAATGTTTGGTGCTTCAAAACCACTGATCTTCGTCGACATCTCGGATCCGCCGTCAAAAGCATGAAATCATCACCGATCGCCTCAAGATCGCCAACCGGCTGACCAAGAAAGTGCACTTTCTGTCCGACCGATCGTGAAATCGACAAGACAGATGTCACCGGCCCACCAACGTCAATCAATGTCTGAAATTGCATCGCAATCCGACATCAAATAATGTGTGGATCCACCCGTGATGATCGCAAGAAGAATCTCAAAAGGCGCAGCACGGCCCGCGACTCTTCACATGCCTTGGCAACCATTTAATGTCGTTAATTGACCCATTAAAGCAGTCATTAACTCATTATTTTGGACGGCCCAATCAGAACCAAACATTTGGGAGTTACAAATCCAAGCAATCATGGCATTAAACCCATGAAACTCCCATCATTATGAAGCATAAAGGTGATTAAATGCCCACTACCTTCATCGGCCAATCACAAGCCTTGAAAAAGGAGTTACAAAATCAACTTGTAACTCCTCATCAATTCTTTCATCATGGCCATCAATGCCAATAAACACCTCATGGCTACCAAAAGCCTATAAAAGGAGGTCCATTCCAAGAAGAAAGCATGATGAAAATAGATCCCAAGTGCAAGCTCTGAAAATTCAGAAAATCCAAGAGAGAGACGAAGTCCTGCTACTTTGCTCCCAGAAGCACCACAAGGTGATCAACGTCCCTTGGGGGGCCACCCCCCCAAGGTCACCTCCTTCTCTAATATGGCCTAAACGCGGCTTTTCAGCCCGTTTACTTGGTTTTTCATTGGATATAGGACCTCTTCTTGGTCCTTGTCCTTTAAAAAACCGAGGTTAGGAGCCAAGCCAAAGAATCAAAGCATCACATGTTCTCATTTGAAGGACAATGGCGAAGCCCATACATGACTTGCGACCGTCGATCTCAACGTGTCCCCACAATCTCCTGAGAAGTTAGATCCCTTTTCTTCCTTTGCTATTGTAGTTTGTATTTCTTAAAGAGACAAAAAGAAATCACAATTCTTGTCTTTCATATTTGATGAGTTTTGTAAAATCGCCTTTCACGGCAAACAAACAAAAACGCCTCTTACGGCATTCTAAAAACTTGTCTCTTTTCTTAATATTTATGCAATTTGAAAAGTTAGAAAAAAGGATTGATTTCCTTTCCACTTGTGAAGGTGAATCTCCGGATTATCACTATTCCAAATTCCAAGTAGAAAGTAAATCTGGCATACCCATACAAAAATGTTGATGCCCGAGATCTTCCCTCCTCCGCCGAGACCCAGGTCAGCCCCCGGGGTGCGGAGGGAGAGGACGGAAGATTCCCCTTTTTTGTGGTCCATCAGACCTGAACCAAGCCTACATTGATTAACTGGGCACAACTTCTCAATCAATTGTTTATAAATTTACTTATGTAAGAGTGGCCTTCCAATTAGGATTCTTTTTTCTTGCTCTATTAAAGGCTATGAAAACGATGAAGAAGCGGGAGAAGCTGCTGATGACTGTCAAACCTCAATGTAAGTGCATCCTTAGCATCTTTATTTTCTTTGGATGCCAATTACCATCATTACAATACTTTATATAAGAATATTCATCTTTTAACAATACTGGTATGTTACTTGTTCAAATGCATTTGGAGCTTCTAATTTTGACTTTTACTCTGCACTGAATGACATATTTCACATCTTCATGAAAGTATCTAAATGTCTTCTATAAATCTAGCTCCCACAATAGTAGGTTTGATGAGAGTGAATTTGAATTTACAGAATGCATGGTTCTACAAACCTATAATACACAAGTGATTCCTGATATTGATAGAAAGGGAATATGAAAAGGCACATTTTTTTAACCATTAACAAAAGTATCCACATTTTTTGTTTCCATATGATTTGTAGAGTAAGAAAGGGAGGAAGAAGACTACATAGGAAAATGAAATTGACAATTTAAGATGCCTTAACATCTCACCTCAAACTTCTCCTCCTAAAACTGCTACATTGCCACCGCCTATAGATTGTACTATATAGATTTAAGTTGTTTATTTTATTTGTTGCATTTCTTTTATACCAACAATATTATTTTATATTTGATCATTATCTTAATGGCTTTTGTTCTGTATTCAAGTATATGATGGTAAACAGACACTTCAGCAAGGGAAAACAGTTAAAGCTTAATTCATTAAGCTTCATGCAGCTAATGACTTGTTCCTCTGTTTTGCTGATTACTGGATTTTGAAATTCTTTTTGTCATTTCATATTTAATATGTATTCATTACTCAACTAAACATAGATGTGAGCTGATTGTCATATGACCGTCACCATCAGTGCTAACCATCATACCATCTACATTTTATCAATATCGTGTCTAGAGAAATTGGTAGATATTTGCACCTCCTTTATCATTAGTTTAATGTTTCAGCCCAGCACAACATGCAGCCCAATTACTAGTTGATCTAAGAGCTTTAATAACTCAACAACTCAACCAACCGGCAATTCCTCATAAGCATAACAAAATTAGCACTACCCAAGATTAAATGCAAATTCCATCATCACCGTGATAAGGAAGAAAATTAACCATTTGGCTCCAATTGACAATTTTCATTTCTAAGTTGCACTATCTCAACAAGTACTATCACGTAGATCTGACTTTTATGTTTGTTAAAATGTAAATTTTCCTAATGTTTGCTGTTGTTGTTAATGCACATAATCCTATTTAAGTGTAGGTGCTACTTTAAATGCGGCTAAGTCGAATAAGGGATCGCAAAGTGGTTATCTTTGGACTTAGGAAAGTAGGTAAGTGGAATATATCTTTTCTTACTACCCTTTGTTATAACTTGCAAGCCTTGCTTCAATTAAGTGATAATATGAGTAGTAATAGTACTTTTGAAATCACCAAAATTTCTTGTGTTGTATCAATGAATCATCACGGAAGTAACACTCTAAACATTTTAGTTTATGCCTTTATCACTTCATTTTTAACTATTAATCATGCGTTTCAATGCAAACAAATAGGTCCTAGATGAAATATTGTCAGATTTTTAGAATCACCCAACTTCCAACCTTAAAAGCCAACAATGATCCCATAACCCCATCTGTCTCCCTTTGCATGTGATCAAAACCAAATACAACCTATTGCAGGTGGTTTTTCAACACCACGTACAATGCTCTTCACATATTTATTGCACGTGCCTTGCACGTGCAGGGCCTTACTAAGTATGCATAACGTCAACCAACGCTGGGAAAGGAGAATTTGGGTTGACCTCTGGGAGAGACTTTACCGTGCGCCATTCGCCCAGAAGAAACGGTGGGGTTAAAAGTCGTCTTCTTATCTTCTCAACAAAGGAAAGGAAACAATACCTCCTCACTTTGACCAACCGGCGTTCGTTCCTATAGTCGTTGAGATGGTTGCGACACAACACTAGCAGTGGCCTGCTGCTAGTGGGGGTGGCCCGTGGGGTGTTTGATTTGAAGAAGCGAAAGCATGTCGAAGTCGAACGCCTTGGTGAATGGATTAGCTGGCGCTGGTGGTGGCATCGTCGCTCAGATTATCACCTATCCCTTGCAAACGGTATTTTTCCTCCAATCTCAGCTCATCCGCCCCTGCGTCTATTTTAATTAACTTAAAACTTCCCCCTCTCTCTCGCAAAACAAAACAAAACACAAACCCTCCCTCTTTGTTTTGGTTGGTCGGTTCAGGTGAATACTCGACAACAAACCGAGCGCATTGCAAAGAAGAGTGCGGTCATTTCAGATGCTTCAGTCCCGTCTTCCGCAGGCGGAACTTTCATGCAACTCCTTCAGGTCGCACCACTACTCACTTCATCCCCTTCTGTTCCGAGACTACACAATTCTCTCTCTCATTCTCATCCCCTCTAATTATATTTTCTGTTTCTTTTTTTTTTTTTTTTAATTTTTTATAGCTTATTTACAAATTAGAACTTTTGCCTTAAAAAAAAAAAGCTAAGCCTTTTTTTTTTTTAAGTTTTTTTTTTGGCAAGATTTACCAGTGTATTAAAAATTACCTCATAAAATTCTCAAAATGGCACAGATCTACTACATTGTAATAAAAAAAAAAAAAAAGTGGGCCTCAATTGCCTCGTGAAATAAGAGCCTTCTTATTTATTTATTCTTTTTTTTTTTTTTATAATCTTACCTAGCAGACTAATTGCGAATTAGAATTAAAAAATTGGAGTTTTCATTTTAAACCTCAATCTAATTAGCTCTTATTAATTAGACGAGTTTCCAAATAGCCCCAATTTGGGGGCGTTTTGTCACTATAAAATAAGCTCTTCTTTTGTGATTTAGAGCTTATTTACATATTAGAGCATTTGGTAAAACTCTAATTGTATTTTCTAATTTTAGAGCTTACTTACAAAGTACAGATTTTGCCTTTCTAATTTTAGATCTTACTTACAAAGTAGAGCTTCTACCTCTGAAAAAACAAGCTGAGCTGCTAAGGAGGGCTGCCTTTTTTTAAGAGCTGTTTTAGCTGAGGTGCATGGAGGTGCACAAACAATGCAAAATTTACAACTGTTTTGAATGAAAATAGCGTAAATGGTGGAGACTACATTGTAATTTATAAAAGGTGGGCCCCAATTACCTCATGAATTTTTTTTTTTCTTCAAATTCTACCAAACACACTAATTATAAATTTGAACTTAATTTAGAGCTCTTATTCTAGACCTTAATCTAAACTCTTCACCGTGGTTCCAATCATCCTTCTTGGGTTTGTATAGTGGTTTGTAAACATGGTTCTATACAAACCTGGTTTCAAGGCGATTTTGTAATTGTCTTGGGTACAAAACTCTTGTACTTGTCTTGTATTGTATGAATCTCTTTCTTCTTAATTAAAGTTTTTGTTAGTGATCTCAAAAAAATAAATAACTCCCAGTCCAAATGAGCTTCATATAAAATTTGGTTCAACAGTTCCCCTCTAAACCTTTGAAAACACTCAGGAACCAGATTAAAATTAGCGAGTGGTTTTAGAAGAATCCTACCAAAACTTCAATGGAAAGACAACCGCAGCTTACATCTTTGGTGTTTCTGCTTTACTTTGGGTCAATTCTTGAGTCAGCTAGAGTCTCAAGTTTTTTAAGGTTTCTTGTGATGAGGAAGGGAATTAACATACATTCTTGATCATCATCTTATCTTCTTCTTCTCATCTTCCAGGTTATAAGAAGCGATGGTTGGGGAGGTTTGTATAGTGGTTTGAAGCCTTCTTTGCTGGGAACTGCTGCATCTCAGGTTACTTCTTTGTCAACACAAAATGACATTTTTAATGAGATAACAGTGGTATTACGAACATCTGGTATCCAGTTGGTTTAGTTAGAGCCTCAATAAGCTTGATAGAAATACCACAATTTCCTAAATTTTCAGCAAACATGTAACCTCTATAAGAATGCTTAACACTAATAGAAAATACTGCTAAAGTACATCAGAATTCTGTAAGATATCATCCGTTTTGTGTCAGTTTTACTATTCTATTTGTTTCTCGTGTGTTTTTCTTTCTTTCCTCTTTTTTTTTTCTTATCATATTACGATCTTTTTTTTTTTTCCTTTTCATATGCACAATCCTTGCTATTAATATATACAGAAAACTATCAGGTGTTAATGGGGCCTTCTCTCACCTTAATCCACACCTACACATCAGCGAATCCCATTATCTATTCTACTGGAGCATCCAACTTGTCTTTTTCTCTAAGAAGCCAATCAGACCCCACCTTACTGTTAACCACTTAGCACAATGCCACTCCTTAAAAGACTCTACAGTTCATTCGAGCTACAGGCAGATCCATTTTTTCTGGAACAGTCAGGTGGGCCTTTTTGTTTTTTCAGTCAGTATGAAAATATTGTAAAATTTTTCGCATACGATCTCTTTAAAATATTATGAAGTTCTAAATAGATTTCCCAAATATTTTTAATTGGTTGATTTTATCTGAAATCTTGAAATTTTCCTAATTTCAGGCAAAAGTTGTATTAATAAACTTACCAAAACTTCTTCCCAACTATACTTTGAGAAACACCCAAAAGTAAAATTTTATCACCCAAGAAAAATCGCTATTTTATAGATATCATGATGGGGCAGTCTACACTAGATATTGTAATAAACAGCATACCAACCCGAAAGCGTAAGTTGATAGGTGGAAGGCCCATACAGGTATATTAAGACATGTCGAGCCTATTACTTAGGCGATGTGGGACTTCCCAATAGATATGATATATTCATCTGATGGACATATATTGGATGGGTTTTGAACTTGCAATAGAGATCTCTCTGTTAATAACCAGAAACACAAAAAGCTTGAGCTGTTAGTGAACAACATAACAATTTATATCAACACTCTCCCGCAAGATAATATAACATTCGAGTATTACCTTAGAAATGGATTGTGAAGTGATGATTCAATCCAAAGCACTGAATGGATCATGGATGTCTTGACATGTATTTCATCTCCCAAAGCACTAGAAACAACAAACTAGAATACATTTGAGAGAGAGGGAGAGAGAGAGGACTAGAAGGATAACCAAGCAAACTCATAAGCAACCATGATACCCGGATACTTGTACAAGCCCAACGTATCCGTATTGTACCGATACAACACTTGTGTTGGTACCTGACAGTGCATCGATATTTCTAGGGACCAGGTTTAATATATCCTACTTATAAAGTCCTTTATTTCATATAGTCTTTTTAATGTTTTTAATTCTCACCATAAAAAAAATGCTAGAAAGGGACGAAAGCAATGATAATTTTATTTATTAAAAAGTGATCTAAAGAAAAAATTAGGACACTCGTATCCGTATCCATGTCCTAGATTTTCAAAAGTGAGGAGTCATATCCCCAATCCCCGTATCAGTGTCCATATCCATATCCGTATCTGAGCATCATAGATAAGCAAAATAGCTACTCCTAGTGTTGATTTCTACAACCAGCTCTCAAATCTATACGGGTTTACTAGTCCTAATCTAATAACAAGCAATCATTAAAGTCGAAAATCTCAAGAATAGAAATAGTCAACCAACTCTATTATGTTGCATTTATAGTTCTCATAACAAAGAGACACCTTAAACCGAGAGAGTACCAATTTAACAAGAAATAGATCTCAGGGACTTGCGTGTAATTTGGGAAAATTGCATTAGTTTTTTGTAATTATGAAAAGTTCAATAAACTATATATGTGTGTGTGTATATATTTGTGGTCGCCGAACCCTTGGCACCACAGTATACAACTCATTATTTCCGATTCCTTCCCTTCTCTAATTTTTCCTTCCTTTTCATCATAGGGGTTTTCATTAGGTAGGTTACCAGCAATTAATCTCTCTAACTCTAAATATGATAGTAGCAATTGGATTAAAACTGGATATTTAAATCCTTACCATTCTTAACTCAATTTAAGGGGAAAAGACTAAAATAGCCCTATTTAGTATTTACGTGACTTATGGCAATTTGTATGTATGGGACATCCGAGCCATGTGCGATCCCAAAGTGGGAAATGGTCCTAGATGTCCAATACTCCTATGTATGAAGTTTCCTTAGCTAACCATTCCTACCAAAACCTCGAGGCGTTAGTAGAGGCAACATAAATACTTTTCAATACTTTCCTTTGGGTGGAACCCGGTCGGTGCGCATTTCACCAAACACATTTTTTCTAGCTTCGAGATGTTCCTCATGGGATTCGAACTTGCAAGTGGTTGTCCTCGAGGTTTTGGTAGGAATGGTTAGCTAAGGAAACTTAATACTAAGGAGTAAGGACCCATGTGGACAACGGGCTTTTTTGGTGTTCAAAGTATAATCCTCCTTGCTAGTAGCTGATGTAACCCTTTTAGTCCTTAATGTAAGGAACCATATACCAACCCAAAAGCTTAAGCTAATAGGTGGAAGGCCCATACAAGCATATCAAGACATGTCAAGCCTATTACTTAGGCGATGTGGGATGTGGGACTTCCCAACACTCCCCCTCACGTGCAAGCCCAACAGATTTCATGGATGGGCCTGTCACGTGGGCTACACAAGAATAACGGGATCGGAACCTGTTTTGATGCCATGTAAGGAACCATATACCAACCCAAAAGCTTAAGCTAATAGGTGGAAGGCCCATACAAGTATATTAAGACATGTCAAGCCTATTAGTTAGGCGATGTGGGATGTGGGACGTCCCAACACTTAATCCTTATTTGGCCTCTCCAATTGATCCATATGCTCATTGGAAATTGCTAAGACTATGTTAGTCCTATCCATACTGTCTCTGACAAGATGAACTGTGAAAAGATTGATCCCACTTGTTTGGCAATCATTAGCTAATGCAGGATATATTGGCTGTGCATTTATAAAACTTGACTAAATTAGGCTTCTCGGTCCTCAAATACATAGCATTTTGTTAAGAAAATGAAAGTGCATGAAACTCATTTTAACAATGAGCAATTAATATTTAATTTTCAATTTGCAGGGCATTTATTACTATTTCTATCAGGTATTCAAAAACAAGGCAGAGGCTATTGCAGTTAGCCGCAAGAAGAGAGGTCGTGGTGATGGAACTGTTGGCATGTTTTCTTGGCTTGTCGTGGCAGCTATTGCTGGGTGAGTATATATATAATAATACCAAAACTAGAGAAAGTTGCACTTTTCGATTTGAGGTTGCTTAAAATGGTCACGAGTTTATTTTTCTTTTTTAATGCCCTGAATTTCAACTTTGTTGGCCACATAAGAATTGAATTTTTTTCGCAAGGCAATAAAATTAAATTCAGGGAGGACCATAAAAATCTATTACTATACTAGGAGATAAGCGATTCTAAATTAACAAATTGATCTAAAATGAATTTCGTTAGTTTGTTGTGATTAAGTAGATATGCTGTGGCTTAATAGAAAGAAACTTTAAAATTTAACTGTATCTTACTTAGAACAATCTTAATATGCGCAGGTCCTTCAATGTATTACTGACAATTCCAATATGGGTTCTGGTGACACGTATGCAGGTTTGTTAAGTATGAAATATATATGATATTTAATCGTAGAATTGAATAATTCCTTTTTTAATGCCTTCATTTAAGTATTTCATTTTTTTACCATTAATGAGGTAAATCGTGTTACTTGGAAAATTATACAGCAAAAGTGGTACAGAAAGTATCAGCACAAAAGCACTATTTTTTTTTTTTTTTTGAAAGCTAAACAAAATCACTATATCGACTCACACAACATGAACAAATAACCGTCTGAATCAGATCATTAGAACCCAGATACACAAATATTACCATTTCCTTGTTTAACCAAAGAATCAGTAACCTTGTTCGCTGCTCTAACCATATGCAGAAACTCCACCTCTTTTGTTTAACCAAAGAATCAGTAACCTCTTTTGCATTCACACACAAACGCACACTCTTTGGGTTGGATTGCTGCTTTGTAATCATGGGTGCCTTATATCAGTTCCATTATGATATATTTTCAGTAATCTTTTCCTCTCAGTCATATATTTCGAATTCATCGCTAGATGTTTTCCCTTTCTTTCTAGACGCATACACAAGCGGAGAAGAAGATTATGGAGGCAAAGAGGGATGCAATACTAAGGGAAGCTAATGAAAGTGGTTTAAGGGATCTCTCACCTTTCCAAGACAAGTTGGCAGAACTCAATTCAACAAAAGCCCACCCATATGGGACATTACATGCGGTTGGTGCTGTTTATTATTGCCTTCAGTGTGGTACATATTAATTTTTCTGTATGTGCATTTGTGTGCGCCTGTGTGCTCTGGTTATTTGGGAGTGTGCTGGTTTGCATGTTCTGAGTCACTTTCTTTCTAATGCGATCTTTTGTAATTCCGAATCATATATTTTGACAGACACTTAAATGCATTTTAACCATTTAGGTTTTTCAGTTTTTATGCTTGGGAATACTCCTAATAATATTTTTTAATGGAACATTTTTCTTAAATCAAATGGCTATGATCAGTTATTGTGTGTACTATACATGAATTTTCACTTAGTGTTGATTTCCTTTTACTTCTCCCTTGTTGTTGCTTTTTTGCTAATTCTACTGTTGAAACTCCAGCCATGGGAATCTTCCCAATTGTAATTAAAATTTCAAATTTATGGGATATTTAAGTCACACATGGTTTGACTTTTTAAGCATGTTTTAGTTGGAATGAGACCTCTTTCATGATTAGGTAACAAATTTTAGGTAGTCAGTTTGTGTAAGGCTGGTCTCCCTTACAACTAAGTTTCCAATATCAAAATTAATCAATTCTAGTTAAGCTAAAATTCTTTGATATGATCGATCTAAAAGTGAAAATTGTGAATTTTTTCACGAATTCCATGTTTCTTTGAGAACAGTTGTGGAATGCTACTTGTTTTTTATATGAAAAAAATCCAACAAGTGTTTTTTTTCCTCCCTTTTTGGGAGTTTAAGGCTGTTGCTCTGTCCTGCAGTCCTCTGATAAGTCATAACATTAGCAAAAATACAATTTTAGTTGATTTTGCATAGAGAAAACAAGACAAGACATGATTGTCTTTTCTTTTCTTTCTTTTTATTTATTTTTTTGGCTTGGTGATGGTAAATTTCATTAAAACAAAACAGAAATCATACAACAATGGATACGGCGCCAAAGGTACAACACCATCGAGGGTATAAGCATTATACCCTAAGCCCAACAATTACACAAAATAGAAGGAACAAAAGGAACAACCTTATCCACCCCATGTTTAGCTAGGGCCATCTGCAAAACTATTGGCGGAAAAAATCTCATGACAAAAATCCATGTTAAGACGACATGAGTCACCCATGAAATCGCATTAGCTGAATCACTTTCAAGTTTCAATCATCAATCATCAATCTTTTGTGAAAGAGATCAGCCTCTAAGATGGCCAAAACCTTTACTTCATTGGAATCTCTTACTCCCACCTGCTTGGGAAACATAATCAAGATTTCCCCCTCTTCATTGCAAAGCACCCCTCCAATTCCTGCAGGATCTGGTTATCCTCTTGTTGCATCTTGATTTGCAAATGTCTAGTCATCCTCGAAATGATTATTTGTCTTTCCATTTGTATACTCTAACCTTCCTTTTACTAGCACGATAGGTTTGAGTCAATAAGAAATTTAGGGCAACTTAAGTAAATTGGTCCTATCAAATTTACTATAGTTATTCGGAGGGGCTGCTTCTCTTATTGATTGCTGGAAATCTATGGAAATCTATGACCTTGCCTACATGGATCTAACGGAGGACATGGCCCTAAACAGACTTGATTGGCGTCGTCAAATCCATATAGCCGACCCCACCTAGTGGGAAAAGGCTTGGTTTGGTTTGGTTTGGTTAAGTAAATTGGTCCTATCAAATTTACTATAGTTATTCGGAGGGGCTGCTTCTCTTGTTGATTGCTGGAAATCTATGGGTCCTTTTGTGGAAGGGAGATCTAATTTGTGCATACCCTATCAATAGTCTCATGACTTGACAAGAGTCCGTGGCACAGTGTAAGGTATTCACTATTGCAACCTTGAGGTTGTGAATTTGAGTCATATTACCAATCGAAGAGAAAAAAAGTCTCGATGTAGCAGAGATTAGAATGTTGAGGTGGATGTGTGGTAGGAATTGTTAAAGTTTGTGGGTCCATCGGGCCAAAGGCCCACTTGTAAACTAAAGCCCATTTCCTTTAGTCAAATTCTAACAGATTCTGTATGCTATTTTAGGATAGGGCTGACTGTCATATGCCTAATTTGTCGCCCCCCAAATCAAGGATGTACAGCATAATATATAGAGATCAATTGATCCTAGGAAGATCATCACATTCCATTCAACTTGTCTGCATCTTTGCATTCTTTGACATGGTATCAGAGCCAGGTCAAGAGACACAAGTTGCAAATCATATTCTGGTTGAAGACGTCTTTCATCAATCAAGAGTTCCAAGTCATCTTTCTCTCATGAAGTAGTCCTTGCCAAGATTTTTTCATCACAGATCCATCAGAACAGCTTTTGATCTGTGCCTGATCAAGTGTGGCCCACCGCCGATCAACCTTGATTCCACCAGCGACTCCATGTTTTGGATCGACAGGATTTGAAGAAGTTTTTGATCAATTTTTGAGATTTTTCTATCATCATTTGAGGTTGGTTATATCTCCTTTTCTGTCTGACGTATTTGGATATTTTTGTTTAAATTGTTTTCATCAAGACCGTCCAGATTTGTGGATCTGTATCCGATTTATTTCAAATTTGGACTGCTGGAAATATCTTGGAGCCTCTCCAATTTGAACTACTCTGATCTGTGATTGAACCAATCACTGGGGCCTACAAACAGATCTCGTCCGGAAAGTTTAGGTCGTCTGGGGTATTTTTTTGAATAGTTGTGTTCTGTTTTGCACTACGTGCACTGTTTTGCTTTTGAAGCTCTTTTCTGCATACTTTCGCTCATCTGGAACTACCATTGACTTTATCAGTACCTTTACATCTTGATAAGAGGTTTTGTTCTCTGGATTCTGGTTGATTTCTGAGTGAAATTTTCTCATTGTTTGATAAATTGATGCAAATGGACAAGTCTGATATCAATTTGATCCGGTTTAATGGTAAAAATTATCCATGTTGGGCCTTCCAATTTGAACTTGACCTTGAAGGTAAAGAATTATGGGGCCATATATCCGGTGCTAATCCAAAACCAACTGAAAACGAAAAGAAAATTGTGTCTTGGAACACAAAAGATGCAAATATCAAAACCTGGATTCTTGGGTCCATGGAGCCCCAATTTTTCATGAATTTAAAACCATATAAAACTGCCAAAGATATGTGGGAATATCTGAAAAGGGTGTATCACCAGGGGAATTCAGCAAGACAGTATCAGTTGGAATATGAAATTGCAAATTATATGCAAGGAACTTCATCCATTCAAGAATATTATTCTGGTTTCCAGAATTTATGGACAGAGTTAGATGAAATCAAATATGCCAATATCTCTGCACAAGCACTTCCCAACTTACAAAAACTACTAGAGACTACTCATCGGGATCAATTTCTCATGAAATTAAGGCCTCAGTATGAGACAGTGAGATCTAGTCTCATGAGTAGGGTACCTTCCCCATCCCTAGATGAATGCCTCAATGAATTACTGTGAGAAGAACAAAGGCAACTGACTCAAACTAATATACTTCAACAACCAAATCGTGGTACTATCGAAGTTGCCTACGGAATACCCACTCAGTCACAAGCATCAACCACTCCAGTGATTGTTGTTTATGCTACTAAGGGAAAGCAACCAATCAGAGACATTAACAACGTCCAATGCTTCAAGTGTCAAAACTTCGGCCATTATACAAATCAATGCAAGCATAAAATCTGCAGTTACTGCAAAGCAACAGGACATCTAATCAATGAATGCCGCAAACGTCCTCAGAATAGAAATCCAAAGGTTTACCAGGCAATCACTGCTCCCTCTGGCAATATAGATTCTTCTTCCATATCCTCTCCCGCTATCGCTTCTGCTGCTCTAGTCACCCCTGAAATGATCCAACAAATGATCCTTCAAGCATTTTCCACCCTTGGTATATCTGGTAAAAAATACTACTCTTCTCAATGGTATTTTGATTCCGGTGCTTCCAATCATATGACATCTTCATCCAAAAACTTCTCCAAACTTAAACCCTATGATGGAAACATTCAAGTTCATGCAGCTAATGGTACAACAATATCCATTACATCTGTTGGTGATATTTCTCATTCTTTACCATTACATGATGTTTTTTGTTCACCAAGTCTTTCTACCAATTTGATATCTGTAGGCCAATTGGTTGATGGCAACTTCAATATATCTTTTTCTTCCTCTGGTTGTGTGGTGCAGGATTAGGAGACGGGGAAGGTGATAGCGAAGGGGCCTAAATGTGGGCGATTGTTTCCTCTTCACATTTCAACACCGAGTCCAGATATGTCTTTGTTTGCTTCCACAATTGCCTCTAAGAATAATGTGCAATTATGGCACAATAGATTAGGACATCCCAATTCCAAAGTACTGTTGTCTTTATTAAATTCTGGTCACATTAATAAAGTGAAGTTTTTAGCATCAGATGTTGCTCTTGATTGCACTGTTTGTAAGCTTGGTAAAAGTAAAATCTTGCCATTTCCATTACATGTTTCCTTTGCTACCAAATGCTTTGACTTAATACATAGTGATGTTTGGGGTGTTGCACCAATTATCTCTTATTCTCAGTATAAGTATTTTGTGACTTTCATTGATGATTATAGTCGCTTTACATGGGTTTATTTCCTACATGCAAAAGCTGAAGTCTTTGATGTTTTTAAAAGATTCTTGAATTATGTTCAAAATCAATTTTCAACATGTATTAAGACTTTCCGTGCAGACTCGGGAGGGGAATATGTGTCTGAAAAATTTCAAACTTTTTTAGAAGAAAAAGGGATCATCTCCCAACGGACATGTCCCTACACCCCCAACAAAATGGAATTGCAGAACGGAAAAATCGTCATCTTTTGGATATGGTCAGATGTTTGCTATTGGAATCCTCAGTTCCACCTAGATTTTGGCCAGAAGCATTAACCACTGCAACTCATATCATCAATCGTCTTCCTTCTCCAAAACTACAAAATACATCTCCGTATTTTCGTCTTTTCCAAAATGAACCACAATACACACATTTGCATACTTTTGGTCGTGTTTGCTTTGTTCATCTTCCAACACATGAATGTTCAAAAATATCTGTACAATCTGCAAAGTGTGTCTTTCTTGGTTATGCTTCTCAGCAAAAAGGTTTTGTTTGTTATGATCCCAAGGTAAAACGTATTCGGATTTCTAGGAATGTCGTGTTCTTTGAACACATGTATTTTTTTCATTCCGTTCCTGAATCCCTTTCAGACCTAACATTTTCTAAAGTCCCATCCTTTGATGATGAATGTCTTCCTACACCCATGAGATTTAATCCAGACAAGGTGTATGCTCGTCGACGAGGAACAAATGCCACAAATTTGCCTCTTTTGCCAGAAAAAGCCCCAGATGTTGCTCCAGCGCCTGATCCACCTCAGTCTATCCTTCACCGATCTTCTCGTATCACTCGACCTCCCGATAGATATGGTTTTTCCCATTCTTCATATTTGACTACTTTATCCTCTGTTTCAATTCGTAATTCTTACTCACAAGCAGCAAAGCAGGAATGTTGGCGACAAGCTATGGAAGAAGAACTCAATGCCTTACAACAGAATCATACATGGGATGTTGTTCCATGTCCATCTTCTGTTAAGCCAATTGGAAGTAAATGGGTATTCTCTATCAAATTAAAAGGCTGATGGTTCTTTGGATAGATATAAGGCAAGATTTGTGGCCCTTGGCAACAGATAGGAATATGGAATTGACTACGAGGAAACATTTGTGCCTGTAACAAAGATGACTTCAGTTCGTACCATTCTTGCAATAGCTGGATCGCAATCCTAGCCCCTGTTCCAGTTTGATGTCAAAAACGCGTTTCTTCATGGAGATCTAAAAGAAGAAGTTTATATGCGTCTGCCTCCCGGTTTTCCAATATCATCAGACGGACAAGTTGCTCGTTTACAACGTTCTCTTTATGGACTCAAACAAGCACCACAAGCATGGTTTGACAAATTTAAAGATGCATTACTCAAGCTGAAATTTCAACAGAGTCCATATGATCCATCTTTGTTCCTTCATCAACAATCATCAGGAATAACCATTCTTCTGATTTATGTCGATGATATCATAATCACAGGGACAGATACAGTTATGATTAAAGATCTCCAAACTTCTCTTCATCAATCTTTTCAAATGAAGGAGCTGGGGCCTTTGACATATTTTTTGTGATTGGAGGTTCAACACTCTGCAAAAGGGTTGATTCTACATCAACATAAATATACTATGGATTTAATTGAATCGGCTGGCCTATCAAAATCCACACCTGTGGATACTCCTCTTGAAGTAAATCTTAAGCTCCATGGTGAAAGTGGTGACCCCCTTCCTGATCCTACATACTACCATCAGCTTGTCGGTAGTCTCATATACCTGACTAATACCAGGCTTGACATCAATTATGTAGTAAACTTGATGATGAGTCAATATATGACCAAGCCCCATAATCTCCACTTAGCAGTAGTTCGACGAATCATCCGTTATCTTATTGGCACTCCTCACAGAGGATTATTCTTTCCTGTTGGCTCTGCAATGACATTGACTGCCTATTTTGATGCGGATTGGACAGGTTGCCCTGACACACGTTGTTCCACAATAGGTTGGTGCATGTATCTAGGGGACGCTCTTATTTCCTGGAAAGTAAAAAAGCAAGACAAAGTTTCCAGATCATCAACTGAGGCCGAATACCGAGCCATGTCCGAAGCCTGCTCAGAAATTCTATGGCTTCGTGGCCTTTTCATAGAACTTGGCTTCACACAAAGGTGACCCACACCTCTGCATGCGGATAACACCAGCGCTATTCGGATCACTGAAAATCCTGTATTCCATGAACGAACGAAACACATCGAGGTTGCTTGTCACTTTATCAGATCTCTCTTCCATTCATCTCCTCAGGCCTCCAAATTGCTGATATTTTTACCAAAGCTCTTCCACGTCCACGCCATTAGTTCTTGACAGACAAATTGATGCTTGTGGACTCACCGACATCAATTTGAGGGGGGGTGTTAAAGTTTATGGGTCCATCGGGCCAAAGGCCTACTTGTAAACTAAAGCCCATTTCCTTTAGTCAAATTCTAACAGATTCTGTATGTTATTTTAGGATAGGGCTGACTGTAATATGCCTAATTTGTAGCCCAAATCCAGGATGTACAGCATAATATATAGAGATCAATCGATCCTGGGAAGATCATCCCATTCCATTCAACTTGTCTGCATCTTTGCGTTCTTTGATAGGAATGATAAAATAAGAAATGAGCGCTTTCTAGAGCATTTAGGGTAGCATCCATAGTGGATAAAATTAGAGAAACTTTATATGAGATGGTTTGGGCATGTCTAATGCAGGCCGGCAACGGCGCCAGTAAGGAAAAGTTTGGCTATGCGAGTTGATGGCCCATCGAGGGGATGGGGAAGGCTAAAGAGAATGTGTCACATCCTTAAATTGGTAAAAATAGAAAACAAGAAAAACTGAAAGAGGAGGTGACAGAGATTGGTGTGAAATTGCTGGCAATATGAAATTGCTTTCCTGGAATGTTTGTGGCATGAATTCATCCGTGAAGAGAACTGTGATGAAAGGAGTGTTTCATTCTTTTAAAGGAGAACGTTTGTTTATTCAGGAGACAAAAATGGAGAATGTAGATTCGCAGATTATCCAATCGATTTGTTCTTGGGCTTCTTGTGATTATTCAGTTTGTCCCTCGGTAGGTGCTTTGGGGGGAATTCTATTATTTTGGAATGATGCTGTGTGGCATAAATTGTATGAGTTTGTGGGGAGATTCTCTATCTCTGTTTTGTTATGTGATGTGAGAAGTAATGTAGAATGGGTAGCTTCTTCCATTTATGGGCCTACTGTTGCTAGTGATAGGGAGGACTTCTGGCTAGAGCTCTCTGTGGTTGCTGGTAGGTGGAATCGTCCATGGGTGTTGGGTGGTGATTTCAATGTAATTAGATTTCCAAATGAGAAGAGGAGGTTGTGTCATTGGTCCTTCAATGCAGACTTTTAATGATTGGATTTGACAACATGACCTTGTTGATTTGCCGATGAGGAGCATATTATACGTGGTCAAACAATCAAGAGGATCCGGTGATGTGTAGGTTGGATCGATTATTAGTTTCTCCGACTTGGCTGGATTTGTTTCTAGATTGTATTTAGAAAGCTTTGCCTCGACCAATTTCTGATCATTGTCTGGTATTGATTGAAACAGGATTGGAAGACTGGGGCCCGCCGCCTTTCCATTTTGAAATTATGTGGCTTCTGGAGAAGGGATTCACAAATTCTGTTAAAGAATGGTGGGCTGAAAAACCAAGTCGAGGTTGGATGGGTTTTCAATTCGCTCAAAATTTGAAATTCCTTAAAAAAAGGTGATAGAGTGGAAAAAAGAGAATGTTGGAACGTTCACGGAGAAAAAAAACCAGTTGCTTGCTGCTATCTAGGGATTTGATGAGAAGGAAGAGCTTGGAAGTCTAAATGCGGAAGACAAGGAATATCGAACTTAAATGGAAGCAATGTTCTCGAAACAAATGGCTAAAAGCAGGTGATCGTAATACAAAATATTTTCATGCTATAGCTAGTGCTCGCCGACGTGTGAATTGGATAACTGCTATTGAGGCTAGAGGTATTGTGTGGAACAAAAGAGAAGATATTGAGAAGGAGATTGTTCACTATTTTCAGCATTTGTACAAAGGGGAGAAAAGATTTAGGCCTACTATGAATGGGATTACTTTTAAGAAGCTTTCTTTGTCTCAAGCCTCAAGTTTAGAAGAGAGGTTTTCTAAGGAGGAGATAAGAATTGCAGTTTTTGGTCTTGCTGGTGATCGAGCCCCAGGTCCTGATGGTTATCCCAAAATCTTTTTTCAACATTTCTGGGATTTATTAGAAGATGATTTGGTGGTTTTCTTCAATGAATTTCGTGCTAATGGTGTTATTACAAGGGAAACTCCGCCTATGTTGGGGTATCCTTGACATAGCCGGTCCCAAGCCCGGACAAAGTAAGAATAGCACCGATTGAAGATAAAATGAGAGAAAATCGACTAAGATGGTTCGGCCATGTTAGAAGGTGTCCAACGGAGGCACCTGTTAAAAGGTGTGAAAGCATGGAGATTGCCAGGAGTAGGAGAGTGAGAGGGAGACCCAAGAGAAGTTGGAAAGAAACTATTAAACATGACCTTGCCTACATGGATCTAACGGAGGACATGGCCCCAAACAGATTTGATTGGCATCGTCAAATCCATATAGCCAACCCCACCTAGTGGGAAAAGGCTTGGCTTGGTTTGGTTTGGTTTGGTGTTATTACAAGGGAGTTGGGAGCTTCTTTTATTGCATTGATCCCTAAAAAGCATGGTGCAATCTCTATTAAAGATTTTCGGCCCATAAGTTTGATTGGGAGTCTTTATAAGATTTTAGCTAAGGTGTTAGCTAATCGAATGAGCAAAGTTCTTTCATACATCATCTCTGATATTCAAGGTACTTTTGTAGATGGATGTCAAATTTTGGATAGTGTGCTGGTAGCTCATGAAAGTTTAGATTCAAGAAATCGGAAGAAACGCCCTGGATTAGTATGTAGGCTGGATTTTGAAAAGGCCTATGACATGGTGGATTGGGGTTTTCTTCAATATATGATGAGTAGATTGGGGTTTGGGCAAAAATGGTGCCAGTGGATAAACTGTTGTGTTTCTTCAGCTCACTTATCTGTTTTAGTGAATGGGTCTCCGAAAGGTTACTTTAAGAGCTCAAGAGGAATTCGGCAAGGAGATCCTTTATCTCCGTTGCTCTTTGTCATTGTGGCTGAAGCTTTGCATGCCTTGCTGAAGAGAGCCAATCAATTGAGATTAATTAAGGGCTTCCGTTATGATAATACTGCTATTGAGGTAACTCATTTACAGTTCGCAGATGATACTGTCATTTTTTGTGATGCTGACTTGGTGCAGGTGGACAATTTGATACTTATTTTGAATTGGTTTGAGTTTCTCTCGGGCTTAAAGATAAATTGTGATAAGTGTGAGCTGGTGCGTATTCATCTAGAGCATCATTTGCTTGTATCTTTGGCTACGAAGTTTGGTTGTAAAATTGTGATGCTTCCAACTAAATATTTGGGGTTGTCTCTATGTTTGGGTTTGCCTAAAAAATCTTTATGGGATCCGGTAGTGGAACGGATTGAAATTAGATTGAACTCTTGGGAGAGTAGATACTTATCTTTGGGAGGACATCTTACTCTTATTAAATCTGTGCTGTCAAGTCTCCCCATCTATTTTTTGTCATGTTTCAGGTGTCCTAAAAGTGTGGTCCGAAAGATTGAGAAACCACGAGATTTTCTTTGGAATGATTTTGTGGAGCATAAAAAAAACCATTTAGTGAAGTGGGACCTTGTTTGTCAACATATTGCTAATGGTGGTTTGGGAATTTGTTCCATTGATAAGGTTAATAAGGCTTTATTGGGGAAGTGGCTGTGGAGGGTGGAAAATGTTTATGGCAGTGTATTTTAATCCACAAATACAAACTAGAAAGGGATGGCTAGTTTGTACCAGGAAGAGATTATATAGCTTCAGTTATTTGGAGGTCGATTCTTTCCGTGAAGGGTGTTTTTGATCAATGGGTTAGGTACAAAGCTCATGATGGGCAGCGTATCAAATTCTGGCATGACGAATGGTGTGGACATCAAGTTTTGAGTCAGCAATTTCCTAACTTCTATCTCTTGGACAGGTGTCCACGTGCTTTTATAGCCGATCAATTTGAATTTAGGCGTGGTTTTGTTGTTTGGAATCTTTGTTTAAGAAGGAATTTGACGGATATCAAAACGACAGATCTTTGTAGTATGTTTGGATTGTTGGACAAGGTATATTTGTCTTTGGGCAGGCCTGATGTCAGAATATGGAAACCTGATGTTAAGGGAAAGCTCTCAGTTAAATCTCTTTTTAATGTCCTGATTGATGATTCTAGTGTTTCATATGGTTGGCGTCATTTTTGGGGTCGTTACATTCTGCCTAGAGTTTTGGTGTTCTGTTGGTTGGCTAGGTGAGGAAGTGTTTTGATGATAGACAATTCAAGGCGGCGAAATCACTTCATTGTTAATGGCTGTCCTATGTGCTTAAGGGATGAGGAAATGGTTAATCATTTACTTGTTCATTGTAATTTTGCTTATAATGTTTGGGTGGCTTTTTTTGCTAGGTTTGATTTGCAGTGGGTTATGCTTTGGTCTGTTGCAGAATTGTTCCAACAATGGTTATTTTGTTGCCATTTTGCTCATGGAAGGATCTTATGGAAGTTTATGTTGTATACGGCTTGTTGGAAGATATGGTTAGAGAGCAATAACAGAATCTTCAACAATAAGGTTCAGCCGGTGGAGGAGATTGTGTTGATATTATGATCAAAACAGTTTCGGAATGGGCTACAAAGCGGATAGAGTTTGATGGAATTATATTCGATGAACTTACTAGGTCTTGGGCGGTTGTCCTAGATGGGGGAGGGAGGGCTACATCAGCTCGCCAAAGTTTTTGGATGCCCCCTCCTCATGGCATTCTTAAGCTTGATTTTGATGGTAGCTATCAACAGTCTCTTAGAAAGGGTGGTATAGGTGGTGTTATAAGGGATTCTTTTGGTAATGTTGTTCGAAGGTTTTGTGGGCCAATGGATGCTTCCGACGCAAATGATGCTAAAATGTATGCTTTATTGATTGGCCGTCGAGAATTACTTCAGTTGGGTGGTCTTGCGGCAATCATTGAAGGAGATTCTTTCTCAACGATTCAGTGGGGTCAAGGAAGACTTCATATCCTTGGAGATTGGCATATTGGGTAGAGGAGGTGCAGGATATTTCTTCTCAGCTCGAAGTTTCTTTTCACCATATTTTCCGAGAGGCTAATGAAATGGCTGATGGTCTTGCTAAGGAAGGAGTGTTTCTTGATTCTATTTCTTTTGATTTCTAATGTTTGATTTTTTTGTTTTTGGTGTTGGTTGTTTGTTTTTTAGCTGGTCTGGGCTTTTTCAGTCCATCTCTTTTTCTGAGCAATAAAATTTATTGTTATAAAAAAAAATAGAAAGTATTTGTTGTCTTCAAGCCTATGTGCCTTTCACTCGTTCTCTAGTTATGCACTCATCTAATTAGCACAATAATTGAGGAGCTCCTAGTCTTTTATGCCCATTGAAATAGGCACAATTATGGACCAAGTTTGGCTGGCCAGCATGCTTGGGCCTTCTGGTGCATGTCTTGGGTGCAAGTGTGGCTGAAGTGCCTGTCGACCCTGGTAGGCTGGCCTCATGGACCTTGGGCCCATTAGGTTGGGTTAGCCTGGATCATAGGACCTCAATAAGCTTCAAAACTTATTTTTTTGTTACGAACTCCTTTGATATCATTTGATGCACTGTCTCGCGGTAAATCTCCAAGTAGCCACATTTGGAGCTCAAGCAAGCAAAGAGGTCTAGGCAGTAGATATTCAGGCGAAGAATTGTTTCTGTTGCTTTAATCCTCAACACTAACGTAACTGGATGACACCACTACTTGTAAATAGGAACAATTTGTATAGACCCTATTTAACTAGAAATTAATGGTGAAATTAAACTGCATTTTTAGTGCAATCCAACCCTTTAAAAATATTTTTTTAATCCTTCTTAAAAAAACAGGGTACATACTTTCAAAATGTTAAGAGCAACTCCCATATGCAATGGCCAAGGTCCATGGGTCCATCAAATCGTGCTGATTCATGGGATGATATTGATAGGATATTGACACACTTGTATTTAGCTGATTCATATGATTTGTATTAATCTGTAATTGCCCAATTAAGGGAGTACTTTCTGTAAATAGCCACTCCCAACATTATAATGAAAGGGACCAGTCCAAAGGATGGACCAAGTTTTTCTATTGACGAGGTTTTTCTGGCAATTCTCAAATTGATACAAAATGCTTCAAAAAATTCTGCGAAAGTCACCACAACTCTTTTAAAATCACTATCTATTGACCACCGTAAGATTTGACCTGTTTTGGAGGTTCTATCTGTACAATTCTAACATCAACAATGGGTCTCACAGAAAAAGTCGTTCTTAGGATCCAAAAAATGCTCTTACGCCAAGTTGATTGCGGGTTAGTCTTGGTAGTTGGTATTCTTGATTGTCAAAAAAGAGGAAAGAAAAGAGAAAGAAGAGAAGTAAACAGGGGGGAAAGTCGTCTATTGGGCCTCTGTCTGGGTGACTGACACATTTATTAGTAGATCATCATGATCATCACCAAAGCCTTGTTTGGCACAGGAGCGGATGGTACAGATTTAGTGGATCACAAACATGACTTGGATGGTCGAGACGGGCTTAAAATGGATCTTAAGTTGAAAGATAAAGGTGTTAAATTTGATGGGGATTCAAATCAACCCCTCAGTGGTCCCATTTGGCCATCGAATCAGGCCCATTAGTCCAAGGCGGCAAGGACAATCAACTTTTGGAAGTTCTGATCCTTTCTTGACTTATTTACTTCTTTATTTAAGTTGCAATGGATCTTATCCTTTAAGAGGTTGAATTAAGTTGAAAATCTTTTTCTTTAGGAGGTTGTTAGGCATAAGGATGAGAATTGAGATATTTACTTCCTAGAAATAGCAAGTGCAGCACCAACCCCTAGAAATTCGAAAATTCCATGTCATGCACAGGACTTGTGTTTAGAGATCTCTTTCTTATTGCCTTTTGGTTAGAAGTTCTTCAATGGCTGATATGTTATTTTTTACTTTTTAAGTTATTAAGTGAAGCGTTTAGATGTTTTTTAGGGTTTTAAGGACTTCTGAGCACTATTTAATAATTGTAAAGGGACGTCTAGCCCCTAGTCGTGTTTGTGATGTTTCTCTTCAATAGATTTGCTTTGTATGCAATTTTCTATCCTTTCTCCTTGGTTTGAGTTATCTCCCAATGGATTGAAGAGGATGGTTGATTTTGCAATCAAGGTAAGCGAAATCTACTATTTATCCTTGATTACATTTGATTGACTGTTTGATTGATGATTGGTGCTTGTCAGGTTCATCTTAATTTTTCTTTGATTGTGTCATCGTCCTAAACTGTGTTGGGGTCAGCTACATGAACTTTGTTTTTCTGGCTTTCTCAAAATTCATGTTGGAATTGCGACAAAAGGTTTACACCTTAAAATACTAATGACAAAAGTTGTGACACATTCATTAGCTATGAAACATTAAATTATGTGAATCCTTAAATCTTATAATATTTTAATTGTAGCCCATCTATGTATGAGAATCAGTAAAAAAATACCAGTCATTTTAATGCTTTTGGTATGTATTCATGTAGCCTCAAATTGAAATAAAGACTGATTAAAAGCTCCTTGATATGCTGATGAAAAAGGTCCTTGATGCAATAAAATCCATTGCTATATATTTTTTTTTCTTGGTTTATGTGTTTTCACTTCATTTTTGTTATGCCACAAAGTCGACAATTATTTTCACTGATTTGTTTATTTTCTGCAAATACAATTTCATTTTTATATTTCATTACAGGCGCAAGAGGTTTATTGTGAAGCAGGCATACGAGGATTTTGGAAGGGCATTATCCCAACTCTTATCATGGCCAGTGTCTTTGTCTACCATTAAGTTTAAATTTATGCCTCTGTATCTGTTGATTTTTTGAAGAATACTGCATAAACAGGTATGCAATCCATCAATCCAGTTCATGATTTATGAAAGCTCATTAAAGTATCTAAGGGCAAAGCGGACTGCGAACAAGAGTGGCTTTAAAAATGTGACTGCTTTGGAGGTACAGGTTTCTTTTAATAAAGGAACTGCATGATTTTTTAAGCCTATTTAAATGATGATGTGCTTGTGCTTGTTTCTTTATCTGTACCTTTACCATGACTTTACCCTTGCAATTTAGTCTATCACTTAAGAGTGCTCTGTATGTAGAATAAAGGTATTTTAATTGATGAAATAATTTTTCTTCTTTTGTGAAGATTTTTTTACTAGGAGCTCTGGCAAAACTCGGAGCAACAGTCTCGACATACCCATTGCTTGTTGTTAAGGTGAGAAGGTTTTCAACTTCGCCTTTTTAGTTGATGATGATGAAGTGTTTATGCATATATCATGCACGAATGTATGTGTATAGTAGATATTGCCATGGTTTGGAGTATCATAACAAAGGTTATATTAAATTTCTTTAGGTTATATGAGGAACTTGGGTAATTCTTTGATCTTGCTGTGTCATTAGGGATATAGAGTGAATGTGGGATTTCTTGGATGTGATATTTGTACTTGTAGAGAGAGTTGGGGTGATATTTGTAATTACTATAGGTAGTAAGTTAGATGGAATTCATGAAATTTTTTATTTTGCCAAAAGCATTAAAAATCACAAGAAAGCAAAAATTGAAAGAATGAGAAAATAAGATAAAGGAGAATATTAATTTCTTTAATCTTGGTATAAGCTTTTGGTGAACAACAAAGAGAAGATCAAAGGTCCCTCATTCCCAATCCCTCTTTATGGCACAAACAAGAACTTGAAGATTTTAGGGAACTTGAAGGTCTTCTTGAACGCCTTCTAGAAAGTCTTCAGATCTCTAGAATTCTCTAGCATATTCGTAATTACTATTACTAGTGAGGGGTTGCTGGTTGTAGTTCTTAAAAAAAGCTTGAGAGACTCACATAGCGATTTTTAGGGATCGTCTACAATATTCATGGTTAACCCTTTCTCTCTCCCATTGTTTCTCTTTCCTCTTTCTTTCTTTGTCTTCTTCAACCCACCTCTCTCTTTTTAATCTCTCTCATAAGCATCTTCTCCTCTGTTCTGTGTTTGTTGCCGAAAGGACGCTCTAGCACAGGTGGTTGTGTAGAAAGAAGGTATTGATTTGAGATTGTAGAATTGATCGGAACTATAATCAAGAAATATTAAACTCCTGTGTTAGACTGAATGTGTAGGTAAGCTTGCATATTCCGAAAAGGTTGGAATAGAGTGCTGCAGTTATTTAGAAGCAGATAGGGATGCTTTGTCATTGTTGATACAGGAGCAATAACTTGCTCAGTGATCCTTGTATTGCCATCCATGAATGTGCATGCATTGTCCATCATTTCAACAAGGTATCATGGTCACTGGGCCAGGACTTACTTAAAAGTATTAGGCATCTAATGGAATTGCATCATGCCAAAAATTCTAGTTAAAGCATTCCTAATGGAAAAGAAAACTACACGTCACTGTGTGACTTCTAAATATTAATTCTTTGCCCCTTTTGAACCCAACCACTCTTCCTTGGTTCCTCCACCCATCCAATATCTAATCCCAGCTTATTGAACCATCTCCTTGGACACCACATTTTCTCAACTTCCAATTGTTGAATATAGTATTGGCTTATCACACCCTTTCTCATATCGTGGCTTGCACAACTTTCTTTCTAACAAGCTACAAGTGTGGAAGCTGCTATTCATGCTCCATGCCATCATCATCTTCTTCTTCTATAAGTATTACTATCATCACCACCACCACCACCACCACCACCATTATTGCTTGTTTCTTCACTAGCTACAGCTGTAGTTGATGCTATTCCATACTCTATTACTATTACTATTATTTATCACCACCACCACCATCATATTTGTTATTATTCTTCACAGGCAACAGCTGCAGAAGATGCTAGTTCACGCTCCAATTCTTATTATTATTTAGTTTTTTTTTATTATCATAAAATTAGAATTATTGTGCTCTAGCTCTTTCCATGGAATCACTAGAGGCTTGCAGGATTCCTTTTGTTAAGGGTATAAGTGATGGCATTTATTTTTGCCTCTTCAGTGACAATGTGATTCTAGGATCTAATATCTAGTGAAATATTTGCTATATGAAATTTTGTATCTCAACCTTTTTGGATTCTTCTTTAGACTCATTCCATTGAGCCATTGTTTCAATGATTCATATCTGAATAATCTCAATGCAGTCAAGGCTTCAGGCAAAGCAAGAGATTGGAAAGAACAATGCATTGAGATACACAGGTATGGTTTTATAGTTAGGGTTACGCATCTTATAGCCTTCCTTTTTTAGCCAGATCATTGTCATTATTGTTACTACTATATGGGGATTGTTCTGTTATTGTGTTAGATCACTTCCATCACTATTTTTGGCGTCATTAAACTGTCCTAGTGTCCTTTTATGCAGTGTCATCATCAAACTGTCCTTTTCTCTGTCAAGTTATGGAAACTTTATTCAATGAACACAATTGGGAACCATAATCAAGTCAATATGGAGCCTAGTTGATCATCTAATGGACTTTATAAAAGCTCAATGGTAATTTGATTTGTTGTGTTCTGGGATTTTTTATTTTATTTTTTGTTGTTGAAAGCTCCAGGTTATATTGTAACAGGCACTAACCACATAGCGATACGCAACTTTGAACTAGGAAAATGAGAACGGTCAGCTTATTAAGAAAATGATGAACATCCAACCCTTGGGTATAGTGGACTTAAGTTTAGGCGCTTCTCAGCGTGTGAAATGACATATCCCTTCTGCAATCTGCAAGGTGTAGTGTGTGTTTGCAAAGTGCAACACAAGTTGAAGACGCAAATGAGTTTCCTAAGGGCACTTCATGCCAGAATAATGGACGAACCGAAGAAGACGAGGAAATGGAAGAATTTTGGTGAAATTTGGGTGTCTCCCAATAAGAGAGGCTATCCCTTTATATACCCATCATCTGAATCATTTACAATCATGTGTACCTATTACATCATTATAATATTCCTTTGATTAGGGTGATTCAATCCTAATTGATGCGATTGATTCTAATTGATCCTATTGGAATTATGATAGAATACAATGTAAAAGTGATATTAGAGTATCAATTGAAGGAAGAAAGATATTATAAATTGCCGTGAAGGTTTGCCATCGCTTCAGAATTGACCATATATTTATATCCAAACAGTTTCCAATTAATGGCTGTAATCGAGGATTACTTATCAATTACAATTAATCACTGAACTCAAGTATCTAGTTATAGCTTTACAAAATCTCCTAAAATAGTAATTGTCCAAAACTTCTAAGGCCCACGTGGAGAGATATGTACATGTGAATTGGGCTAAGTTGGGCCAATGGGCCTGGATCAAGTGGACTTGATAGATGGGCCACTTCCACACTCCCCTCAAATTGATGCGGGTTCTGACAAAGCATTAAATTGGTAGTAAGAAAATCACGTTGAGGTTGTGGCGCAACTTACGTAAAGAGATTGGCCAGCTAGTTTTGTGAGGATACACGGGGTAAATGTATTACTTTGAAGAGGACTTGCAGACGAATAAAATGTTAGTTGACTTCAACGTGCTTGGTTCATTCATGGAAGGCAGGATTGGTGGCCATCTGTATTGCATTGGTATTGTCACATTGAGTGCAGTGGGCCCTAGGATAATAACACCAAGTTCACAAAGAACAAAGATCTGTACCCAGCTCCTGCAGAAGATATTAAGACCCTTTTCTGCTTTTTACATTTTTAAGAAATGAGTGATGTGCCAAGAAACATATACCATTCGGTCGTGGATCTTCTTTTATTCGGCCAACCAGTTCCAATCAACATCATCACAACCTTGGAGATGTAAAGAGGAAGTAGATGAGTAAAAGAGCCCATGATTGAGAGTACCATGAATTTAATAGAGAATCAGGAGTACAACAGTGAGATGGGGTTTGTGAGGGTCATTCTAAGATATAGAAAACTGAACATAATGAGAGACAGATGCTGAATGTCGTGCTTTTTGAGGGTCGACTAGGTCTCCTTTATATAGGGGTTGAATGCCCTAATTACAGTATCTAATCATGCCTTATTAAGGCAATACAGTCTTAGATCCTAAATTGTAGCTAACAAATAAGGTATGCACATGTTTGCTTGACTAATGGTAAAATACAATGAATGAGCCTAAATGGTCCTGCGAGTTTGGGCCTGGATTGACACCCCCCTTCAAATTGATGCTGGAGAGTCATAAAACAACAATTTGGAGACAAGAAATTGATGTCGAGGCCGAGGAAGACCCTTCGTAAAGATATCTGCAAACTGAAACACGGTAGGGACATGAGGAAGACTAATGATATCACACTCATATTCGTCTCGAATAAAGTGGCAATCAACTTCGATATGTTTGATGCGTTCATGGAAGATAGGGATTTCAGTAATTCTGATAGCCCCAGTATTATATGCATGCAATGAAGTAGGAGAGGTTTGTGCGAACTCGAGTTCCAAAAGAAGTCTCCATAGCCATAAGATTTCAGAACAGGCAGAAGACATTGCCCTATATTTAGCCTCCGTGGAAGATCTGGAAACATGTTCTTGTTTCTTGCATTTCTAATAAATGAGAGAATTTCCAAGGTACATGTACCAACCAGTAGTAGAACGACGTGTATCTTGACAGCCCGCTCAGTTAGCATTCGCATAAGCGGTCAGATGAAGAGGATTATCGTTTGGATAATATAAACCACGAGTGACAGTTCCCAACAGATAGCGGATAATGCGCTTTACAACGGTCAAATGAAGGTGTTGAGGAAATGTCACTTACAAAATTGACAGCATAGGATATGTCAGGTCTAGTGATGGTGAGATAGACAAGACTTCTCACCAAGCGCCGGTAGGTATGAGGATCATGAAGAAGATCGCCATCATCTTTACTCAAGTTGAGATTGACCTGTACAGGCGTATCAACGAGCGAAGAATCATAGAGATCAGCCAATTTGATAAGATCTTATGTGTATTTGTGTCGATTAACAAACAGGCCTTTGGGAGATTGATGCACCTCTAAACCCAAAAAATAATGCAATGGGCCCAAATCCTTCATATGGAAAGAATCCCTAAAAGATTTGATCATACCATCATCAGTTCCAGTAATAATAATATTGTCAATATACATGAGAAGAACAATAACGCCAGTAGATGTGTGGCATAGAAAGAGAGATGGATCATAAGGGCTCTGAGTAAAGCCACTCTCGCATAAGCGACCCCTGAAAATTTCGAACCATACCCGAGGAGCTTGCTTTAGACTATAAAGCGATTTGCGCAGGTGACAGACAGACCTCTTAGATGGAGAGGGGACCGCCTTGTGGTATCAGCATATAGACTTCTTTTTGCAGATTTCTATGGAGAAATGTATTTTTGACATCCATTTGGTATAATAGCAAGATTTATGCTGTGTTTGGGAAGGGAGGAGGGGAGGGAAAATTTGAGGGGGAAGGAAAATGAAGGTTCCCTCCTCTTGTTTGGGAAGTGAAAAAGTAAGGGAAGGAAAGGGAAAACGTATAATTTTGTTTGTTTGTGAGGTAGGAAAAAAAAGACCATTTTACCCTTACCCCTCTTTCTCCCTCACTTTCCCCCCATTTGGACATTCAAGGGCAATATTGTAATTTCCTCCCCTTTCCCCTCTTTCTCCCACTTTCCCCCCATTTTGGGGGGAAAATTTTTGTCACTAAAAGACAAAAAATTTCCCCCCCTTCCCCCTTCCCCCATTTTCCTCCCCCCCTTGCCAAACACACTCCCTTCTTTCCTTCCCCCCACTTTCCCCTCCTTTTTTTCCTTCCCCCCCTTTTCCTGCCTTCCCAAACAGGCTGTTAGAGCTAGCAAAGGCGAGAAGTAATCGAATATATGTCATTTTTGCCACAGGTGCAAACGTCTCCTTACAGTCAATGCCATACTCCCGCCCATTTCCGAGTGCCACAAGTCTAGCTTTGTGTCTATCCAAGGAGCCATCGGATTTAAGTTTGATCGAGTAGATCCATTTGCAACCAATGGGTTTAACTGATGTAGGACACTCTACAATATCCCAGGTTTGATTCTGATTCAATGCATCTAATTCCTCCTTCATGGCCTGGTTCCAACAATCTTGTTGTACAGCTTGCAAATAAGAACTTGGGATAGAGACATAACATGGGGTTGTCATCAAAGAAGTATGGGTAAATCCATACTGCTCAGGCGGTCTAGCAGTTTTGGAGGAGCGATGCAAGGCATGAGTGGGCGTGGAACCATTTGCGGGTCAAGGATCAAGAGGACGGTCATTTGCAATGGTAGGTTTTTCCCGTCGGTGATAAACAAAATCAGGATTAAACCTAGTAAGAGTTGTTTGATCTGAAAAATCAAGTAAGAGAGATGGGGAAGATGGATGAGGACAGTCCATGTGAGTTTGGAAAAAATACTAATTTTCAAAGAAAATAACATTGCGAGAAACCCTGATGTGACGACCAATGGAATCATAACAAACAAAACTTTTTGATTAGTGGCGTAACAAAAAAAAAAACACACTTGCGAGATTGCGCTGTTAACTTCGTTCGTTCTGTGAGAGGTAGATGAACGAAGCAAACACAACCAAAGGTATATAGGTGATCAAACACACGACCACATAATTTAAAATGCGGCGTGAAATGAGCAATGGTAGGTGATGGAAGACGGTTTATGAGATAGACTGCAGTGGTGAGAGCTTCAGTCAAAAACGAGGGGGAACTAATGATTCCATCAGAAGTGTTCTAGTTACATCAAGGAGATGTTTGTTTTTCCATTTCACGACTCCATTTTGTTGTGGAGTATACGGACAAGTACGTTGAGAAATGATTCCTTTAGTTTTTAGAAAAGATTGAAAATCATCGGAAATATAAAACCCCCCCACTCGAATATGAGCGCAAAGTTTTAATGCATTTGGAAAATTGGGTTTCAACATAACTAACAAAAAATTTAAATGCATGAAGAACATTAGACTTCGAATGCAATAAATAACTCCAAGCAAATCTGCTGTAGTCATCAATGAATGTTACAAAGTACTTGAAATGACCATGGGAAAGGTTTGAAGCAATGCCCGAAACATCACTGTGAATTAAGTCAAAACATTCGGTGCTCTGTGTTATGGAGTGAGGAGAAGGTAAAATTTTACTTTTTCCTAATTTACAAGCATTACATTCAAAAGAAGCAGAATCAATAGTTTATTTAATAATCCATTTTTAAATAAAGTAGACACCGTAGAGGCATTCGGGAAACTCAAACTGGTTAACAAGCTGGAGTGTTGGACTGCATGTGATATACCAGGACGTGTCATGGTGAGATGTAAGATCTCCCATTTCTTCCAAGTACAAACTTTTCGGTGTTGTATTCCATCTAGAAGTCTATTGGTGTTGACATCAGAAAGACGAAGATAAAGAGGATTCTTATAGAGTCAGTGAGACGGAATCCACTAAGGAAGAGAAATATAAAACTCAAAGAATGTAACATTTGTTGAGACATAGTCTTTTGGCTATGGGACAGAAGCATATGTATAATCTTTTATTGTTTTAAGTACCTTAGAAAAAACAATCTTCATAGATTGAGGTCTAAGACATCTAGAAACTTTGGGAGTAATAGGAAACAAGGGAACATTTGGGTTTTAACAAATTAAATGGGCTTGCCATCAGTGGTGGAGCCAAGATTTTCTCCTTGTGGGGTGGGGGGCAGGGGCAAGGAGGATTGCCAATAATTTTAGTGGGCCCACTTGAAAAATCTAAACCATTCAAAAGACGGGTCCTGTGTTGTATCTTTATAAGATTTCACTAAGATGGTCTGTAGTGAGAATGATACCTTTTAGATCAACTTAGATTAATATTTGAGTGAATTTTTTTCATTGAAAAGGGAGAACTTCTCTTGCAGCCACTAATGATTTTAAGGCCCATCAATCATATCTACAAGGTAGAAAGAGTGAAAGAAAAAAGGGAGAAACAAAGAATCAATAAGAGTTTAATGACAATGGACCCACTTATAAAAATCTAATCATTGTAAAAATTGCCTCCTAATGTTATGTATGATTCTCGTCGAATTTCACAAAAACAGCCCACCTTCAGATTGGTAACTTTTTTTAAGCTGGCCCTACTAAAAAGCTTCACAAAATATCCATGTATGGAAACCCAGAGGATTCGAGTTCTAGACTTGTGATGAGGGAAGATAAATAAAAAAAAAAAGAAAGGAAAAGGAAGGCAGAATTGTTGGGATGTGGGATGCTGGCTTTGCTCATGCACTAACAGGAATGGTGAGGCAAAGTTTATTTCGAAGGAAATGGGATCTGAAATGAGTGTTCCTTCTATCTTTTGAAAGAAAGTAAAAGACAATAATGTCCTTATTGTTTTCTGAAATTTTCCTCTTGAAGAGCAAAGCAAAAGACTATAATGCCCTTATTACTTTCTAAAAGTCACTTTTTTATAAGAGCACTGAAAATTGAGGGGCAAAAGGACATGAGACAACAAATGCCCATACCAATTCCTAACTTCACTCTTAATCAAACAATAGAAACAGGGATCTTGTTGATCAGATATGCAACAATAAGAATTGACTCATCCCATTAAATTTTAAGCACCTTCATTCCTATCATGATGAAATGAGAAACCTTTAGAAGATGGTGATTTCCTTTCACTCTGTTACTCCTGCAAGAAGTTTTGAGATTTTATACCTTATTCAGTAATGTAATTTTGAAGACCTCGATATAGATATGCTTGTGCATTGTTAGAGGGGCATCAAACTGGGTTGTACCTTTTTATGGAACATTTTGATAGTTGGGTTAACCTCATCTCTGTTCTTCATAGAATATAGCAAATATAATATATATGGCCAATCTCCTGTGAGGATGTCTCTCATGAGAGACCCCCCCAACCCCCCACCACACCCCCACCCCTCCTCTTAAAAAAGGGGATATGCATAATGTCTCTCGTGAGAGCATCCTACCCCTCCATGAATTGGCACAAGCTCACAATTTGACACTCAGCCTTCTATTACTCATCACTGGATTAAAATAAACCCTTCAAAAACCATTAAACTTGAGGGCCGTGGACACCTTGTCTTTAGGGAGGGAGGGAGCTACATGTTCATGGACTCCTTTGTCTTTAGGGAGGGAGGGAGATACATGGTCATAGAAGTTGACAACCACTTACTCTAAAAGCTTAAGTAAGTTGATAGAGAACGGTGTAACTATGTATAACAACCACTTACTCTAAAAGCTTAAGTAAGTTGATAGAGAACGGTGAAACTATGTATATCACAATTCACAATACCCCCAACCCCCTCCCCACCTGTGCACGTTCACATACACAAGCTTAAGACCCCCTAGAAAGTATATTCACTGTGGGAGAATATAGGGGCTCCGTAGGAGAATACAAGGCACAACAGCTCCGTGGATTCAAGCACTTGACCTCTCGCTCTGATACCATGTTGACAACTAGTTACTCGGCGTAACAATGTATATCACAATTCATAACGATAGACACCTTGTCTGTGGGAGTTCTTTTGGTATTTTTTGTGTGCTTTTCAAGGAGATCTGAATGGAGCGCTTCCATATCTCATGAAAAATCTGAAGAAAATAGTTGTGATATTTATCAAAATTCTGATGTTATCTACTAAGATCCAAATCTTTCTGAACCTTTGGTGGGCCATGTGTTATTAGTCGTACTCTCAAGTCTGAGAGATCTGCATGGTCATAGACAAACCTTGTCTTTAAGGAGAGGGAGGGAGGGAGCTACATGTTCAGTTCTTTTGGTATTTTTTGGGTGTTTTTCAGGGAAGATCTGAATGGAGCACTTCCAGATCTCAAGAAAAATGAAAGAAAATAGTGCTTATATTTATTAAAATCCTGATGTTATCTACTAAGATTTAATCATTGTCTCTGCCTCGCAAAGTTTAGTAGGGTTTTTAATAGTGCCCATCCTTTCTCATCATTTGTAATAGTGGCTGCAATTATATAAACTGACATGTTCTTGTCATGCAAAGTTATTATTGATGGCTTAGCGGTACAGGTACTTTAGATGCGATAATTAAGATGATCCGTTATGAGGGGTTGCCTGGTTTTTACAAAGGGATGAGCACAAAGATAGTACAAAGCGTTTTCGCTGCCTCTGTTCTTTTCATGATAAAGGAGGAGCTGGTTAAGGCATTTACCATGCTGGCTGTTGAGAGCAGGAAAGTTCTATTAAATAAAGTTGAATGATATCTTGGGCAGAGATGATGAATGCAAACTTAGATTTCTGGTCTTTCTCGCCGATATGTAATCTTTAATGTGAAACATGAGCGACAAGACAACACATCTTGCCCGAATATGTGCAGGACTTTTGGTGTCAACTTTAGAATGCATAATTGAGAAATAGTTCCTACATCTTTCTATCATGGCTGATATTGGTTTGTTATCTTTTATTCATTTGTCTGCTGTGGAGAGTGAACGGCAAAGCTTAAACCTCCTTAGACGTTTGACCTTCATCACTAGAAGTAGCAATAGGCTATATAATAAGCAGTATGTCATTTTTTAATCCATAGTTTTTGAAGATAACTAGAAGCTCGATTTGAACTTCTGTGAAAGCCTAGCTAGAGTTGGGCCTCGTGGTCTGTTTCCTAGTGGCTAGTGGGCTTCTGGTAAATACCAATACCCACCAAAAAAAAAAAAAGAAAAAAGAAAAAAGACTGACGTTATGCCAGAAGCCACCCGCAGGGCCAGCTTAATGTGGGCCAGGATTCAGTTTGGGCTGGTCTGCTTCATGAGTAGCAAATAGGGAGTTCACCTACAAGCGGACTGCATCATGTGGTCCAGCTCGTGGGACCCGCTTGGATGCATTTCTATCCTTTGGGGTTAGGATAGATGGAAAGGTCTCTTTATGGATGCATGTTATGCCAAAAATCAGCTCCATTAGGCCTTGATTTAATAGCCTTAAAGATTAATGCTCTTTTAACCATAAATTTTTCTTGAGATTCAATCTGATGGTGAGTGAAGGCTCAATGAGCAAGGGACCAGATCATGAGAGGATAAGAGTGTGAAAGGAGCTGCATTGATAAAAGATGGCCTGAAGTGGGCTGGCCCCACAGTGAGTAACACCCTAGGCAACCATCTGGATATAGCTCCATTCTATTTCGTGCTTGGTTGTCAGGATTTAGGACCATCATTGTCAATGGCATGATTAGCATCAATCTTATCCCACAAGTCTGGAATGAGCACTGAGTTTTGAAAAGAGCTCGTAATGGAGACTATGGAGTACAAAAACTTTTTACAGCTGCCCATGTAATTCTTTACTGAAAAGACAAGGAAACAGTGATTCCACACAATACTCATTGGCTATGACGAGTCTGGTACCCTTTTTCGTATTAGAAATTGGGAGATATTATTTCACCCAATTCAAATTCGCCAACTATATAAAATCACTTAACAACTAATGCACTCTCTTAATTGCTTCTTTAGAACGAAAAAAAATCAAAGAAGAGATTTTACATAGTTGACAAATTTGGCTTGGGTGAGAACCAGTATCTCACTGTTTCTTCGAAACATGGGATCAGACTCAATTACGACATAGACTACTCATTTAATAACCCCAACAGTTATTACTTATTTTACATTTTATTGGGAAGAAATTTTTTAAAACGTCAAGTCCCTCTTTAAGCCGTTGGCAAAACACAATCAGCTCCTTGGTTTATTTAGTATCAGTTTTACTAGCAAAATGCCCCCGTGCTTAGGACGGGCATTAAAAGTCATGCAGAGAATAACATTTGATTTTATGACATAAATAAAAATTTTAATTTTAATTTCATATATTTATATTTTATAAAATCCAAAATAGAAGTGTTAATTTCTCATACAAATTTATAGGTTTCTTAAAAGTTACACAATTAAAAATTAAAATAATTAATAAATATAGAAATTTAAAATCTTTAGTAGAAACATGAATTATAAAATATTGAGAGGGGTGAAATTATAAGAAATTTAAAAATATGAGATTTTCTAATTAGAGACAGGTTTGGTAGTAAGTTGGTTGCCTTACGTCAACCAAGAGAAAATAATATATCTATTTGCATTATCACATATAGGTGCTGTGAATAATTATCTATATCGGAAATTGAAATTAAGATTCATAAAAGAAAACTAAGATAAAAAAAAAGGAGTAAAAAATATGCAAATACCTTAGTTTCTTGTAGAGAAGAGAAGACCCAATGAAACTTGCGGCCATTCACACGGAGAAAAGAAAAAATATGCCACATAGAAAAGAGGCTCGTCGTGAGAAGACTCTGTATGGAGAAAGTTACAACTCATTTTCCCAATTACTCATTTCAGTTGCAGAAAAAAGGGCTCTATATATGCCAATTTCAGTTACAAATCTCCATAACAATTTTAAGTGTTAATAATAGGCTCAGGTAACAATTTTAAGTGTTAATAATAGGCTCAGGTGAAAATTAAAAGGAATTTAATGAGGCATTAAAGAGGGTCAAATTGGTATCAAAATGGTCAAAAATAAAATTGAAATGAAGCGGCTGATTTCTCAATTGGAATCAGTTCGTTCATTTCATTATATATATAATTGCTGACTCAACTTTGAACCAAGCGAAAACAAGTGGGCCGATGTCATGCACTTTTAATGCGACTTAATCGCCCTAAACCCTATTGGGAACCCCTCCTGTTACCTGGATTACCAGGATTTAATCCATGGGTCCTTTCACTACTCGTACCCGCCTTGAATGTGGGAGTCTTCTCTCCCAGGCCCCAGCATGTCGCTTGTGCGAGGGATGAGTCCTCCTTGCTGGAGTGAGAAAAAAAGACCGAGTTCAATCTGACTTGGCCAAGACATATTGGAGGAGGCTGCCTTTTAAAGGTCCTAAACCCACATGTTCTTATCAAATTATCATGTGGTGATACTTTAATGTTGATGATACTGGAACATATTCCGACACCTGGCCACGATGAAACAGCTCAGACCGCTTGAACCGTCTTATTCTGTAAAAAATGACCGACGGTTTTTCTCATAAACTTCCAGCATATCAAGCGCATGATATTCTAATTACAAACATACATAGAAGCATGTCATAGAATGATAATATTAACGTCTAAAACCTGCCACAAATGTTAGACGTTAAGTGGTCAACCTGGACACATGTCCTATGATGATGGACCCCACATGATTCAACGGGTCTCTCATTAGCTTTCTAATAAATCTGGCTTGGTTTTCTTGTTTCACAAATTAAAGGAGATTAAGCCATATTTGATTTTTTTTCTTATGATCAAGAGAGAAATCTGTCACATCCCGGTTCCGAATCACCCTGGCCTAGGGTAACCCCGAGGTGTGTCATACGTACTCCCGCGTGCTGTACCTGTTTCGAACCAAGTTCAACACACAAAAGAGAGAAATCCAACTGACCATAAACGTGAGTCAGAACTCACTAAACACATCAAAAGCAATTAAACATAGCGGAAGTTGTATTTCATTTGTGTGGGGTATCAAATTCCCATTCAGTCTATATAATAATTCAAGTTTCAATATAAAAGAATTCTTCAATTATTTACATTGTTTTACAAAAGAGGGTAAATTAAAGAACCCTATACATCAATACCAAAAATATAAACAAAAGAATTTCTATCACCTAAGTGTGGCCCACACAAAAAGGGGCTAGCCACACAACAGAAGAGTTTCCCAAAAGATGATTTCGCTCTCCTAAGATGACAAGGTCACTTGGCCTCAGGTGCGGGCCACTCTTCTAACCCTGAAGGTACCTCTTGGGTAACCTTCGCTCTCTCCTCGGCCTCTGTAAAATCGGAAGTTGCACTTGTGACTGTGACACCAATAGTAGTATCATTAATACGACGATTAAGCAAGCATATGCAAAATAAGGAAATACATAATGTTTCAATTGAATTTAAGACGGGTAAATTAACAGAGATTAATAACAAATACCAACTAGGCAAATTGTGCTTAGATGTATAACTTATGCACGATGGATCAAGTTAAATGAAAACACACAACTTGGCTACTACCTCAAGCTCATCCTCTCAAAAGAGAGCAAATCTAGTTGGGATGTCACCAGCGGCCCAGCCAAAGGTTAGCTGGCTACCCGGGTCTGGAGTTCCGGAGCTCTATATGACTTACTGCAGTAGTCTCAATTTCATAACCGAGTGTAACCCGGTCGGGTATCACTGGGTCGAAGTTAAGTAGTGCCGACTCGATAGAATCAAATAATACTCGGAATAAAAGTGGAATTGAGTAAGCTCATATTCATTTAGTCATAATCAATTGAATGATAATCACATATTTTCAATTTCTTACTCAATTCTCATCTCTAACAAGTATCAATTCGGATGTACCCAAACGAAATTACAATTCGAACATAAAAGATTAAACATCAAGGATTACTAAGAGTATTATCAAACTATTGAATAGACTTTGAGGTCCGGGAGGAATTCATACACCAATATGAAATGCAATTAATTAGATATTGAGATATTTTTGTTTTATTATTCAACTCTAGATTTTTTTTTATATTTTTAGTCCTCTACCGTCCATTTCAAAATAAGTTGGAGGAATCAACGAATTACTACTTGGTTTGGTGTCACTAGCTACAAGAAATATGTTGAATTTCCCAACAAATTTTCATGGTATAGTTTTAGACTAAGGAATATCCATCGGCCCAATTTATAGGATTAAAGTTCCCATTCTAAGGTCATAAGATCTCAAAATCCCCCAATTTCCTACGGAAGTAAGGGTGCACACCATGATCCACTAAACGAGGGATTAAGGATGGTTAGAAGACACTAGGAGTGTCAATACTCTTGTTATTGGGCCCAAAAAGCCCGAACAAAATGGGTCAGGTCCGCTTGAGCGGGCCCATGTCCGCTTGAGCGGAGGTTTCCAGGGAGGGTGCGCTGGCGAGCTCGAGCGCCCAGTCCAGGATCCCATTTCGGGATTCCTGCTGGTATTCTCCTTTCCATGTTTTCTCTTCATTTCTTCTAGGCTTAACCTTGCAATAATGAGCCTCCTTGCTCCCCATAGTCACATACACAATACTTCCATTCATTCCAAAACAACCCACATGAGCAAATCCACATTCATTTCTGAACTCAAGAAACCAAAATCATAGAAAGAGGATCTTATTTGAATCAAAAGGATATAACAAAATGTAAACTCCAAATGATACTTATACTTGCCTTAATAAGAGTTCTCCAAGGTTTTCTCACAATGTAGCTCAAAGGAACTCAAAATCCCCAATTTATCAAACCCTAATATCAAAGCAACATGGAGAAAACACATGATCATGTATGAATGGGTGTTTAAGAGTCCTTTGACTCTTATGCACATCCTATAGCCATAAAAGAGGGTGTCTTGGTTCTTACCTTAACTAGGAATTTGAAGTTGAGAAGGGTGGAAGGTGATGGAGGGGGTTATCCTTATCTACAAGAGAAGAAAGATTGAAGATGAGGATGAGGATGAAGGCTCCTTAGCTCTTAAGCACATGCACTCTCTAAGTGGTTAAGGGAGAAGAGAATTTGCAGAGAGGTAGAGGATGAAAAGAAAGAAGAGAAAAGGGTTGGGTTATACATTATATAGGATAGGAATTTGCAGGAAAGTCTATTCCATGAACTTATTTCCAATTCGAGTCAAATGAGGGTCCATTTGTACAACGGTTGGTCAAATGAAGAAATGCCTAGTATGAAAATCGATGTACTCGTCAAAATACACGCGATGATGCCAAAATGACGAGCAAATGATGAAAAATGCGAAAATCAATATTTACGAAAAAGCCCTTGACTCAATTCAATTGAGTCAACTCCCTTATAGCTCGCCTATACAAGGTATAAAACTCATCTAACTCAGTCTATAGAGACTAACAGACGCTACTTACCATAACTTAATAGTTAAACACAATTAATTAGTACTAATCAGAGTTAAGTTGGGTCGGGGTGTAACAAAATCCCTGAGTTTTTTTTAGAAAAGGTTGTTTCCTGTCCTCTCTCTCTTACACGGAGATTGAGGAAGCCCCGTTTGATCAAGGTTGTTGATCACAAGGCGGCACAGACTAAATCTTAGATCCAGTTTGTCAAACTTCGAGATCATGCACAGAATACACTTACTAATATTTGGTTTGCTATTCCATTACAACAAGTTCATGTGATTGTCGAGCAAGTCCCCTATCAAATTACATAAGGTAGCTGCAAACAAGAAAAAATATAATTTCCTCATGATGGCTCACTTCCGTACGAGTGGAGGTCACGTATTGACATGTTTCAATGATTCAAACCTGTTGTGGTTTGAGATGCTCCAAACCATGAGATCAAAATGTCACAACGATCGTTTTTCTTTGGCCCCCTTGTGCTACACCAATCATCGTTCAATAGGGATAGGCATAGAATCCTCAATTCTCTCAACTACGAGCTGGGGATGGAAGACAAATCAGCCAGAACTGGGAAGATCTGCAAAAGTAGAAGGAAGCATCTAGACTTGCATGCTTTTTAAATTTTCTCTGAATAAACAAATAATAACAATAGCACAATGCCATTAATTTTGAACTTCAATAGCAATAGTGAGACACCTGACTAAACAAGTAACTCCATTAAACAAGATGTGACTCATAGAAGAGTGGCAAGAGGAGTCTCAGCTCACATAGCTGCCCAGGGATCAGTCCCCGTGGGCATGTAAGTTAGTTCACCTCTCTGTCCCACCGATCCAATTTAATATAATAAAAGGGTCACAAGATAAAATGCCAATCTCCATGGAGTCCATCCCTTCCCTCCTGCCCACTCATTCGCATTATTAGAATCCCCCTCTATCATCATGTGCTCCGAGACCATTCTTGACAACTTATTCAAAACCTCCCACACTACCAATTTCTCCATCTTGTTAGATTCTTCCACACCCAGTGGGCCAAGGGGGCACAAAATATTCCAATCATGATTTCATAAGATGCCTTCAACGCATGCTGGTCCTGGTTTTCCTCAGGTCAGGCCATCAACGTTGATTTCATATGTATTGACAACAACGATGACTACAACAACAAAAACACCAGTATGGCCAACAGGCACAATTGTTACACCTCGAACCCTTTTTAATCTTGTTTTACCTAATTAATATAATTTATATAAATTAATTGTGTTTAGATACTAATTAAGCTACTTTAGTGTAAATCAGTTTTGTCTTAGCATTTTAGTTAGACCTTGGGTCTTGGGGTAGGTAGATTGACCAAAGAAAGCTCTTTAGATAGAGCCGGGGACTTTTTTGTAAATTCAGATTTTTTTCATTTTGCATTGTATGCACATCATCTTGACATCAACACGTGTATCTCGTCGCACATGTCATTTTTCATCTTGAACACTCTCTCATTAGACCTCAAATCTAACTATTAGGCTTCCATTTGACTTAAAATGAGAATACATAGAAGTAGTGGGCTTTCTTATAAAGGTAGGAGAACTTCACTTAAAACAAAACCCACTTCTCCTTCATCCATACGGTTACAGCAAGCTTCAAGCCTCAAGAGACAGAGTGTTTTTCTTCTTCTCACCTTCCTCTTTTCTTGAATTTCTGTAAATGAAAGCTTGCATGGGAGTGTAAACATTGGATTGTGCTTCCCCTTCATCCTCTCTACTCACCAATCTAACTTTCTTGACAAGAGCTTCTTCCTACAACCTTTCTTTTACTTCCAAAGTCCAAGAATCCTTCTGCATCACATGCATGCATTTTAATAGTTCTTTTGGTACTATCTTCTTAATAGGGTTGTACATTTTGGGGGTTTTTCCCTTGTTTTGGCTCAAGAGGGAGATTAGTGTGAGAAAGTTTGGTAAAGACAAGTATAAGCAATGTTCTCAATGCATGTGGTTTTTTATTGATTCTTGATTTGAATTTCAGTATACAAATAAGTATTAGCCTCTTGTTTTTAATGGTAATGGAATTGGATTCGAGTTACTTACTTTTGTTCCTTAAATGTTTAATTAGAATGCAATTATATGGATGCATGTTGTGAGGATTGCAACAAATAATCTCTTTTGATCAGGCCTATGAAAAAGAGGAGTGTTGGAAAGAGTTTAGAAGAGAGAGAGTTTCGTATTAAAGTTGACTGAATGGTGACCAAAAAACCTAGATTAGTAAAGAAATAGGTTTAGAGAGACCTTGTAGGGTTTACCCTTTTTTGGTTCCTTTCAATTATATTGACCATTGAAAAACCTATTAATGTGTGAAAACCTTCTTGTTTAGTTCGTTATTTCACTCTACCATGATTATTAAATTATAGCAATTCAATGTATAATTAATATACAATGTGACACCAATTAGTGAATAATGATACATTGATTCCTATAATTTTTGTAATGACCTGGATAGTAGTGAAAGACGGATATTAGAATAGTTGGCTAGTAACGATTCTTGATTCCTAAACCTTAAAGCATAAACATCTTGTTTTATATTTCACGCCTTTATACACTTATCTAGTGTTCATATACATAGACTGTATTTCATTTCCCACTCTTAATCTATTTGTCATTCTATTGTTATTAGTATTGCTATGTTAAGAAACTTGAGTAGAATTGTGAATGAACACGAACGAATTGAATTGTATCGTAGCTAAAGACTAGTGTGGTCTACTCAAGTTCAGTTTGTTTCTTGATTTGAATGAGTCGGTACTACATAGCTTCGACCGGACGATACCCGACGGGGTTGACTCTTGGTTTAGTTTGTTTACGTCACTGCAGTAGACAACCTTGAGCACCGAAACTCCAGAACCCAGGTTGCCAGTTGAACCTTTGGCTGGGTCACTGGTGACATCCCAAAATGTGTGCCCTCTTTGAGGAGATTTAGCTAATGTGGTTACCAACTGAGGTGTACAAGTTTTCAAGCATTATTGATTCTTTAAGCATGATTTAACTTTGAATGCACAACTGCTTAGTTTTACTTTATATGACCTCTTTTAACCTTTCGTCATAAATTTTGAAATTGATACAGCATGTGTAAATGGATTATTGCTTATACTCAGCTGAATCATCGTATTCATGAATTATTCTTTGGTGTTACAAAGGCAGGTCCCAATCCCGGTCCTGAAGAGACCGAGGAGGAACAGGAGGAGGCCGTTGAGGTACCTCCAGGCTTAGAAGAGTGGACGGCTGAGGGAGCTGTCTAGCTCTTGTCTTCGGAGAGTGTCATATCCCCTCTTGTTGATAGTATACTTTTGTTTAAGTGAACCTAGTCAATATGATACTTGAACTAGATAATATTTTTGGTATTGATGTATATAAATACTTTTGTATTATTGAGGTGGAGTATGTTTTAAATCTCTACTTCTTACTAGTAAATGAAATCATCTTTTGTTTAAATGAATTTGAATGTTTGGACAACCCATGATACGATACCTTTAAATGTCTTGAATTAATGCTTCCGCTGATAAATGTATAAAGACAAGTGTCTGTGAGCAAGTCTCAGAAGTGGAAATTGTGATTTTCTCCTTTGTGACTCGCACTTGACCCGAAACAGGTGTGATGGGCACGGGAGTACACGTGTCACACCTCGAGATTTACTTTTGGCCGGGTGAATTCGAGACCGGGGTGTGACAACAATCCAATTGAAAAAGAAGGGCTGGCGTAACACCAGTAAACTACAATTAGTTATGACCTCTCTGTTACATTGACCAAGACCCTTAGTTGAGTTAGACCCTCTTACCTTCTCCTTGTACAGAAGAGTAATCTCTCCGAGGTCTCCATTTCAGTAGACCCAGTAAAGAACTGTTCATCGTCTCCACCAATTTTTCAACCTTTACCTTCATTTTCTGAAGTAAATGTGTCAGTATTACAATGAATTAGAAATGGTTACATGTAAAGAACTGTGTGATGGTTTCTTACCATATTTTTTTGGTCCCGGCAAATTGTATCCGTGCAACTCCAGGAGCGATTCAGCACTCTAGAGAGAGAGAGAGAGAGAGAGAGAGAGAGAGAGTTTTAGTCAGTTCCTGTACTTGAAGCAGGAGGCCACTCCAAATAGATGGGATAAGACTTTAATGATGGCAAATTGACTTAGGACTTACATGCCTGGTTCACCACGGTGATGACATCCAGTTGCCAATGAGAGAACACTGCAGAGCTTCTCTGGGTTTCGTATCGTCCCCTGTTTTCCATCTGTATGGACATTTTCAAACAACAAGTCTTGGCTGTAGGGCTCCACACTCGCGTCAGCCTGCTGAATTGATGACAGAGATTGCCACCTGTGTCTAAGTTGTGTAGAACTAATATTGCAGGTCTTATGATGGGGCATCTTCATTATGGATGCCTTTCCTTGAACTATTGATTCATCACCTCTACTTCCTTGTGTCAAAATACCTGAGAAGGTTGGGGTCTGGTACCTCTGGGCCATGTTCACTTCATGTCCTTGGAACATCTGTGTGCTGTCTAGATGTCTTATTTGACTTAAATTATGCTCTAATTTGGAGGCAAATGTCTGGCCTGCTCTCTGTTTCAGAACAATTTCGGCAGCACCAAGGTTGTGCGGTTGCTTGAATAATGGAAGAAACGGTGCTGTCCGCTGTCCAGATGAACTTGGGTCTGCAACCTCATTTTTAGGAACAGTCACCCTCTCCATCTCTTCCAGTTCTATTGGTTGGAGACTTATATTAACAGCAACAGGGCAGCTAAAAGCTTCTGACAAAGCTTTGGAGATGGCTTCTTCAGACATTTCAAGTGCTAGTTTATCTTCTCGGCACTTAAATAATATATGCACTATTGCATTCGCTGTTGGAATGACATCCACATATTGAGAGTGAGCACTTCTCATGGAAATGAATTTAAACTGTTTGCAATGCTTTAAAATTTTGACTGGACGTCAAGTCAATGGAGGCTAAGGTTCAGTCAAATCAAGTTCAACCGTGGTTTATTCCAGTCTAACCGTGACATCAGAAAGACATCATAACTATATAACAAAAAAAGTTGTTCTGGAAAGGGATAAATAAATTATAATAAGAAGGAGGAAACTAATAACCCAGTTGATTTCAGCAAAAAAAAAAAAAAAAAAAACCACAGTTGATGTTAAAACTTTATATTTACTTTCATTTTTTTTTTAAATTTTTTACTGATTGGCTGGTTCTTAAAAAACTAACTGGTTTTAATGGCTTGGACGGTTCAACCACATGAGTTCACCCACATCAAAAGGATAAGCAGTTTTGGCTACACCGACCTCCAACATCTAGAAATTCTAGTTCAACTGGGTCAGACTAGCGGCCAGTCCATTGGGTTTTAAAACATTGATGCTTTGTAGCTAGGATTTAAAAGGACATATTATGACTGTATATGGTTAAAGAGTTTCGTGTAATACAGGCAGGGAAAAGTGCATTACCTCTAGAGACAGTCAGAGAGACCAGCTTTCCTTGCTGCAGCAGAAATTCCTTCAAATAGGGACTATGAATCCTTCCTAGTATGTTCTGCCATACTTCATCCATATCACTTACCAGTGCCCACTTGGGCTTCTCAATCATTTTAGCTGTGCAGTTGTCTGCACTATCAGTTCTTCCCGCAGTTGTGTCCGCCTCATTTCCAGCGCTGATGCTAGGTAGGTCTTGGAGTCCATTCATTAAATGATGGGTCGTGGTTCGGCTATGATGAACAAGGTCGCATTGTTCCTTCAGGATTACATCAGTTGAATTTCTACCGTTGCTTATGTCTATGTTTCCATCTGCTAGTACAAATGAATATGTTATACAATACTTGGCTTTCTCATAACATGTTGAATGTTTACCTTGCTAAACACTTTGATATACAATAATATACATTGTTACGTCGTTCTCTAACAGCTTAAGCTTTTTAAAGTAAGTGGTTGTCAACACACTTTGGCCCCAAAAAGAATACCTGCAGATATAATGTCTTTAGGCAGGACAATATTAGTTGATATGATGTTGGAGACACTGTCAGATGCAAATTCTAGTAATGCAGCAACAACCCTTGTAGCATGGTCTCTTGAAGACTGCAGTTGCTTCTCTGTTTCAATTAGTATCTTCAGGGCATGGCATAGCCTTCGAGATCTGACTGCAACAAAATTTGCCCATAGAGTGAGAAGAAAGCCTTTCTGAGAAAGCATTCTGTGATAAAATCATCCAAAGCAACAGTGATAGTAAAAAAATACATGATGTGTCCCAGTGAGAGGTTCCCCAATTAACACAAGGATAGCCACTATTGTGGGTCTCGGGAATGCACAGTAATATCAAAATTGTAGGTGAGAGTGTCGAGGCACACGACATAACCAGAACATGCAATTGACGTGTTCTAGAGCAGAGAACCAGCAACAACGGTAGTTGGGATACAGTTCATATTCAACAGGTTCAAGTGCAAGGCACTGCCAACAATCAAGCTAAATTGAGGGGGGGGGGGGGGGGGCTGCATTTATGTCATTAAGGCATTAATGCAATCCATAAAAGCATATGGAAAAGAATTATTCTACAAGAGGGACTCTACATAAGTATTAAGCAAATTTCCACTATACAGTCAAAACTCACAATCGAAATGGAATAGAAAAACACACAAGGTTCGCTATCACCTTAAAGAACTACATCCAAACATCATCAATGTTTTCCACCCTTTGACACATCCAAGTGGATCGACTTAAATGGCCATGAAGCACTCAGGCTTCTGAAATGGTTGGCCTTGGCCTCTGATATTTCAAAGTCCATTCACCTTTTACTGGTGAACACCTTCATGTCTATGCTTCTATAAAGCTCATTTCTCTTTAGGCAATATGCTAATGCAACACCGACATTAAATTCTTTGTCGTCATGCTTAATACATGGAACCCATGTCACCGCAGCACTACTAAATCAGGGTATCACAGCCACATCATCCACATGTAACACATTTTTTTTTTTTTTTGGAGTCACTGGCATAACCACCACCCGGCTGCCTCAGTAGTTTCTCAATTTTCAAAACAGAATGGTCTCTAGTTATAGATGAGCATACAGAATTTGATTGTCTGACCATTAGAATAACAGTCGGTGACACTTTCGCATCACCACTGCATCACAGCCATGGTATTCGCAATATGGTTCCACTTGTAGCAGTTTCCATGGTCATTTACATAGATGAAAGTAGGTAGAATTTATGCATTCTCATGGATGCATCCTGAAATTGATTTTCTAAGGAGTGATGTAACAGAAATGATAATTGCTGTAACAGATATGGTATATACATATGGAGAGAGAGAGAGAGAGAGAGAGAGAGAGAGAGAGAGAGAGAGGTGTGTATTCATGCAACATTGTTGTAAGAGTAGTTACTGAGTAGTGATTTACTTCTTCTTGATGGTCCCTTCTTTTTATCTTTGCACAAGGGCACGGATGCGCCTGAGAGGATCTCGGTGATGAGGGCTGCCAGTTGAGACATGAGGGCTTGCGGTTGGACTCCCAGTGCGATGAGCTTCCTCGCCCGTCTCGCTGTTGTAATTGTATCTGAGGACATAGCCGCATCTAGTAAGCTGAGGAGCTTGGAGCGCGGCACCAGGCCTACCTGTCAGAAGAAGAGGAGGAGGAGGAGGAGGAGGAGAAGAAGGGAGGATAAATGAGTCAATGTTTTAATAAGCATATTTAAAACATAAAAGGCTGCCCCTCCCTGTATGTCAGTACAGTAGTAGTGGTGGACCAGAAGAGACCGGCCGGCCAGAGATAGAGACATTTATTTATTTATAGATGATCATATAAGAGCCAAGTTACCCACAAGCTGTTGAACAAGGGAAGAGGTGATTATTGACCCTAAGAGGGACATTTGTTCCAGTATGTTCTCAGCTTCTCTCATGGAGCCGTCCGCCTTGGCCGCTATCAGGCCGAGTGCGTTGCTGTCGATTCTGATGCCCTCTGCCGCCGCGATTCGTGCAAGCTTGAGGATGACGTCGGTGTCCTTGAGCTTGGGGAAGCTAAATTTCTGGCATCTGGACGATACAGCCGTAGGCACCGCCCCTCCCGAGGAGCCCATGCCCTCGTTGCTGCTGGTGAGCATGACGAGGACGACTGAACCGTCGTGGTGGCAGTAGTCAACGATGCTCTGCAGTTGGTCCCATGCGAGGCATCCCTCTTCCTCCACTATGACGAAGACCTTCTTGACTTTATAAGTCCGAGCCAAGGCTGTGCTCTGGAGGAGGAGGGTCTTGATCCTCTCGACACCGCCCTGTCCCCCTCCTCCTCTGCTTCCAGGAGAGCAGAAGAGGTCGTTGATGTAGATGCTTGTCGAGCAACCTCTGCAGCTCCAACAGGGCCAAGCAGAGGCGGAGGCGGCGGCAGATGCAGAAGATTCGCAATTTGAGGCCATGGCGAAGATGGTTGCGGTGGATGTCTTTCCAGTTCCGCTGGGCCCGTGGAAGAGGTAAAGAGGCGCGACCATGTCATTGTGGATGGCACTGGAGAGAGCCTTTACATTGATTTTGTGGCCGATGATATCCTCAAAAGTCTTGGGCCGATACTTGTTGCTGAGGCTGAGGTTTCTGCTTCTGCTTCTGATGCGGCAGGTGGAAATGGAATTGGTGGAATTGAAGCAGGGATGGGTTGCTGTCCTCACGGGATCCACTCGCTCTTCTTCTTCCTCCTCCGACGAAGAAGATGATGCGTGTTCCTCCTCTTCTTCTTCTTGAGTGGAGGATTCCTCTTCCCAGACTCGTGTGAATTCACAAGCGGCCACTCTTGCATCATCGGTGGATCTCCTCTGTGCGGTGGAGGAGCCTTGATTTTGACATTTATCAATACGTCTCCTACGGTTGCCGTTGTGGTCTTGCTTGGTACTGAGAGATGCAAAGCCTGCTGTTGAGGAGGAGTGGTGGGATAATGATCGATGGCAGATGGGGATTCTGCTTGTTGGCAGATCGTGCTGAACATTGGCTAAACCTCCTTGAATTGAGCTGCTGCAAGAACATTTCCTCCTACGTCTGCCACTCCTCTTCTTTTTCTCCGGGCTCATGCGCATTTTGTTTCTCCTCTGCTGCTGCTGAGGTGCTGGCTCTGCATCGATCTCTGTGCCTGATTCGAATTCGACGGTCTCGCTGGTCATCGTAGCCTTCGTCTATACTGCACTGGACTCATTTGAATTTATATATATGAGAGAGAAATAGAGATCGTCTCTGTTTTATATTTTTATAGGATTGGCCTGCCGTCCCGGCCAAAGAAGAAAAAAAAAAAAGACGTCACATTTTCACTCCCAACCTTGCTGCTCTTTCATTTAACTATACATTACGTGCAGTCCCTCCAAATGATAAAGGCCAAAAGAAGACGCATTCAGGAGGTTCTATATCCATTTGAAATGATAAATGATTTGGAACGCGATGGAGTTTAATAATAATGAAGGCGCGACGGACGAGATCACTCGGGGTTTTATTGGTTTGCGAGTCCACGTGGCCCCTTTCACGGTGTGCAGGTGAGTGTAGATTCTGCTTGTTTGTAGGGAATTTTTTGGAGGCTTAACTTAAAATAAAAAAAAAAAGGGTTTTGGAGGCTTGTGCTGGCGAATCTCCTCCCTGTAAAAAGGTCCGGATCCACTCATATGAGGCCGGATTTTTCAATGGAGCCCACCCATTAAATCCAATTCACGGCCTCCAGTTTTACTCGCATTCAATTAAAAACTCAATTAATACAATCTTATGCATATTAATTAACTTTTTTTTTTTTATCACGGCCTCCTCAATATGGTGAATTTTTAGCAGAAATTTAACTAAAGGGACATGACCTAAAAATCTAACCTGTAGTTACTTTACCACTTATATATTTCTTGCTCACTTAACTTTACTTTATATTAAGAGATAAAAATCTATCTTTACTTTATCAATAAAATATTTCACATTTATCACATTATTATATGTTTTTATTGATTTGATATTTACTTTTTCTTATATGAAAAATTATTATTTTTTACCGTTCTAAATTTCTCTCTTTAGATCTCCATTTCGTTTTTGATATGATTTCCTTAATTCAAAGCCTGAGGGGATCCTAACTCCACTCACAAGTGCAATTGATTGGACAACCAATCAAGTGAAACAATAGCTCCTTTGAACGAGGGTCGGCATTAATGGGCTCATAGGTTTTAAGGCTAAGATGAGTCGCTCATCTGTCAAAAATAACAAAAATGATAAGAATCAGATCTGTGTGGAGTGGTTGTGTAAAACCGAGGTGATCTTCGATCTTGACACTGAAATACCGATTAGGGGTTACACCGACCTCAATTAACCCAGTTCGGCAAACGTGCCAACTGGCACCGTGTTGGAGTTGAACTCGGTATGTGTACCGGCCTCGTTCAATCTGGGCTCTGCCTCGAGCGCCTCGGTACTAGTACCCGACCTCAAGCAGCCCTGATCTCGGTAATATCCATCCCGATCCACTTGACCGAGATGGGCATTGTCAAGAGTCCCCCTAACAGAGGGTGGCCGCCGAATACTGATAAGGGACCTTCCCTATCACGTCCACATTTATGTGAGGGATTTGAGGAGACGTCTGATGGGACAAGTATCCTCACCTACTAAGGATCCTAGGAGTGGGCTGATGGGACAAGTATCCCCACCTACCTCCACTATAGAACCTTCTACTCTCTCCTACATATACCTACATGGTAATCCCATAACAGGTACGAAATACACAGCATACATTCTGTTTATTTTGATCACATCTTCTTCCTCACTTCACCCTAGTTCAGTGACTGCACTAACTCAGGCGTCGGAGTGCCTTTGGCTGACAGCAGCCTCGGGCCCTGAGCTCTGTTTTCTCTTCCTTTCAGGCTTCGGATCATCGGAGACGTTCCGGCTCAGCTAAACAGCTTCTCCGTACGGAGGGAGTCGGCAGCCATTCGCCTTGCCTCTTATCAGCAACAGTTGGCCAGGGGTTACAATCTAAAGGTCAAAGAAAGAAAGTTCTCCCCTGGAAAACTGGTCTTAAAGAAGACACTTCTAGCAGACAAAAATCCCAGAGAAGGAAAACTTGCACCGAACTGGCATGGGCCATTCAAAGTGACTTCGGTAGCTGGGCAGTTTGCATACAGACTTGACGACATGGAGGGTAGAGAGCTGCCACGTCCATGGAATGCTACGCACCTCAAAAAATTCTATTTTTGAGATGTAATCAGGTTTCAGAAGTCAATAAACTGATTCTTTTTATAGAATATGTTTTTACTTTCTAAACTATCTCCTACTCTCGAATATGGCCAAGTTATGGAACTCGGCACTTGCTCATAGCTCGGTCACTTTATCAGCTTGCATTTTTTGTTCGGGCACCAAGGTCAGCTACTTCGGCTCGGTCAATATGCCAGTCAAGTTCTGATTACAAAGCCGAACTCCGCTTTGGTGGTAGGACCAAGCATCTTTAGGTTTACCAAGATCAGTGCTTGTTACAATTACAGTCCAGACGGCACCTCGGGTTACAAACTTAATACGTTAAGTCCGGCTGGAGGGCCGAGCTCATTTACTTGTCTTACTTTTTCTTATTTCCTGTTATTTATTTTGGTTGCGAAGCCAAGCACATAAAAAGAGCAGGGAAAGTGGAAAGGGAAGGACATTCACCACACTGTATAAAGATTGGAGCAAAATAGGAGTTCCATCCATTCAAAATCATGTAGAAAGAAAGTTTCATTCTCACCATCTAAAAAGAATTACATACATCTCCCCAAGGGCACAGGAAAAGAAGAGAGAAAAAGATCATGGCAACTGATCTATGTTAATGATAGACACATCTTCAACTTCACCATCACCAGTCGGAGCAGGAGGGGCCTCCGTGACATCGGGCCCGAGATCGGCAGTGGTGGTCTCGACAGCTGGAACTTGGAGAGTCTCCGAGACCTGTGGCTCGTCAGCTGGATGGTCAGGAGGAGCCTCGGAGAATGAAGGGACTGACAATTCGGGCTCGGCACGAGGAGCTTGGGCAGGTCTTGACGGATGGGGTGATCCTCGGGGACCCCCATTTCTTTCCGCACCGCCAGACATCCCATTTCAAAAATCTGCTCTCCCAGCGGAACGAGTTGTTCTTCATAATTCTTGGTCGCCTGTGCCACCTCCTTCTGGAAGGAGGCTTCGATCTCTGCTTGCTGGGAAGCCTCGAGCTCAGCCCTCAGTTTGGCTGAGGCTTCCTGCTCGGCTTTCACCAAAGCTTCGATCTCGGCTTTTTCCTTCCTCAGGGCCTCCATCTCGGTCTCCACCTCTTTGGCCCTCTTCTCCATCATGTACGCCTCAGCCTGGAGCCCATAGTTCTCGGCGCTTTTCTTGGTGATCTCCTCCATGGCAGCCTCGTTTTCTGTGTTCAGCTTGGCGTATTCTTCCTGAGACCTCCTCAGCTCCTCCGAACTCCCTTCCAGAGCTGCTGCGAGCTTCTGTTTATCAGCCTGCAGGGATTGGATCGCAGCACGGCTCTGGCGGGATTTTTCCAATGCCACTACAGATCTCTGCACGACCTGGATAGCAGAAACAAAGGTTAGCATCACACAGCGCGTCTGCAAAATTATATAAACTAAGTATTGCTCACCAGTAGGGCCGATGAAAGGTTGGCTTGATGAAGTGCGCCCTCCTCCATTCTCCTGAACCGGTCGACATCTGCCGGGAGCGCACATGCCTCAGCCAGCACGGCCGCCACTGCCGGGCAACCTTGTAAACGGTGTCCCGAGGTCAGCGGCATCCCTGACCCCAGAAGGAAAGATGGCCTCCACGGTTCCACCACGGGGGCACAAGGCACCAAGGGCTGGACAGGGTCCTGACGAGATGAGCCCTGTCACGTCCCCCGAACCCGATTAAGAATAAACCGGATCCGGAGAGTGAATTTTAGGACTAATTAAAATTTTTGTCCTTTGGGCCCACGGATCGTAAGTCCGCTGTGAGGATATTACATTTCAAACCTCATATAAGTCTAGGCATATGGAATATCAGTCAATGAATAATACTTCTCATTAAATTAAAAGTTGCAAGAAAGAATAATTAAAAACTATTAAAGGAGTTAAAGTAATTTATTACATTGGCCAATCCCAATAAACAAGGCCAATAAAATTAAATCAAGTCAATGAAAGAAAAGGTCCAACGAGAGAAAATAAATAAATGAATATATCTAATGAGTCCATGTGAATCTCTCTCGTGCCGGGAGTGATGACGCTACTCTACGTCATCGGCACGCCACTCGCGTTCCTCCTCGACTGGTTGGAGATCCTCTTGGATCTCCTCACCGGCTTGCTCCTCATAGTAGTAGTAACCACCTGAGGTGTCTGCACACCAAGGAATAGAGTCAACGACATGTTGAGCAATAGATAAGCATAGCATAATAAACATGACATGCATCAAATATAGAGTAATGACAAGTACACATCATATGAACACGAGGAAAGCGAGTCTAGGCATAAAGCAAGAATAATGATCGATAGAAATCATAATAGGAATCCTAACAACCATCTAACAATAACCACTATCATGCAATGCAAAACAAGAACAAGAGGGAGACTCCGAGGATGTCCAATGCCACCTCCCGGGGTACCAGTAACAATCCCAATCTGGACTACTGATACCAAAGTCCGGCTCCAGTAGGATCCCAGCTCCCGGTCCTGGGAATAGCAGCACGGTCCGATGCCCGCTCCCAGCTATTCAACGCCATGGACGCCGTCCAAAGCCGACTGCCCATCCCGACAACCGAGTAACCGGTTCGTCAATAAACCCCAAACTGCAGATGGCCATGATATGCAAACAATAATAAAGTGGTTTTGACACAAGGACAAACAAGACAAGCAAGTCTGGCTAGTTCAATGTGCCAGACACGATCATAGGGATTATCTCATTCAAAACAATACCATACAAGCAAACCACGTAATAATCCCTTTCATTGCTAGCCAGTCATGTTCATCAATACAAGACGAGGTTCCTACGATACATTCTAAGTCAGGTCCAAGCCTAAATTCTATAAGAATTTATGTTTCATAATTAGTTAAGTGTTTTATGCCAAAAGAGTATACAAGGAATAATATCAACGGATAGAATTCACAAGTCAAGGGGGAATTACAATCCAACCTAGGCAAGTGGTGTCATCCTTGTATTCCACATGTTCTAGCGGAGTACGTGTGGAAATGGATCAATGATGCTTCTAGGGAAATCCCTTGGTGTACAATCATGTTAAACATCTAATGAAACAATTTCATACGCATTCGGTTAATTCATGTGCAATACACGAATACCTAGACAACCTATCGAAACACACCAAGCCACGTGCTACGATTTTAACCCCATTAATGGTCAAATGAGTGTGGGTGCATGGTTTCCAACATCTAAGGCCCAAACCTAAGTTATTAGTCTCATTTACAATAAAACATAAGCTGAAGCAATAATTTAAACATTTACATCACTTCCCGACCTCCGATCGTGATGAAACTAGAACCATTAGATTCTACATCTCGAGATCTTTCCAACGGTATATTATATGTATAATTCCAACGGTCGGATTAAAAGTTATACATTTCCGAAGTTCGCCTGTGCTGTCAAAAAAAGGCAGTCCGATCGATCGGACAAAAGCTCCGATCGATCGGTCTAAAATCAGCCACAGTTAAGTAACAGTGCCGATCGATCGGACTACAGGTCCGATCGATCGGAACTGCAACCTGAACCCCGAAAATGGCCGAAAACTGGTTTTTCTGGCCCTTTTTCCTCCGGCCAATCCATGGCTAACCTGCATAAAATGAGCCACCTGCTCTCTCCACAATCCAATCCATCCACATTCCATTCCACTCCATTAATTGAATCAAATAACTACCATTTCCAATTTACATTTAATCAACCTAAACCAATAATTAACAATAATAATCCCTAAATCATAACAGGCTTGGAATTAAGGAATTCTAACAAGGAATCATAGCCAATCAAATAGAAACAAACATACATGCTTAAAAATACAATGCAAATCTACTTGCCTCAACCAAGAAGATGATAGAATTTGGGCAAAACTCGAGGAGAAGCCTTTCTACCCCAAAATCCACGATCTAACCCGATAAAACGAAATCTAGGAAGCCAAGAAGAAGATAGGAAGAAAAAGAATTAAGATCAAACCTAAATTTAACCAAAGAGAATACGAATGAAAAGATGAAAGTATGAGAATACTTACCAAACTGATACCGGAAGCAAGAGGAGATCGAGAGAATGAGAACTAGCGGATCGGATCTTCGAGTTGATCTCTCTAGGCTAGAGATCTGGCTTGAGAAAGGAAGAAGAAGAAGAATGGGGCTGCAGTTTCTTTCGTTCAATTGCAGAGAATAATGAGAGAGATTAGGTTAAGAAGAAGATAGGGAGGAAAAGACCAAAGTTGCCCTTTAAGTGGGTCCGGTGAAAGAATGGACCACTTGAAGGGTTTCCGGTTGTCGGATCACAATGAGTCAAGAGACAAAAATGATCAGCGCGACGAAACCTTTCCAACGAACCCATAAATCACGGCGTTTGGAATATTTCGGAAAAACACACAATTTTCCCTAATTAGCAAACTACCCCCCTGCTATCAACAAACGAACTCGGAATCGCACGAAACTTCTCAGATACTATTCTAATGCTAAAAGAAACTCGCTCATGCTCTAAACCCACTTAAATATCTAAAATACAATTAATTATAATAATAGCTAAATAAATGGGTCAATGGGCCTACTATTGGGCCCAACCGACCCAGTAAGGTCGCAGACCTTACAACTCTTACATCTAAAAAGAACATTTGGTCCCCCAAATGCCTAAACATACCTCATCAGGAAAAAGATAAGGGTACGTCCTCTGAATCTGCTCTTTCAGTTCCCACGTAGCTTCTTCCGGACTGTGGTTTTCCCATTGTACCTTGACCCATTGGATTGTCTTGGTACGCAACACTACCTCCTTAGTGTCGATGATCTGTGCCGGACGCTCCACATAGGTTGCATCTGCCTGTAACTGAAGTGGCTCATGCTGCAACACGTGAGTGGGATCTGGAATATACTTCCGAAGCATCGAAACATGGAAAACGTCGTGCACACCGGCTAACTCTGGCGGTAGCACCAAACGATATGCCACGTCTCCAATCCTACTCTTGATCTCAAACGGTCCCACAAACCTCTTGGCAAGCTTCCCTTTCTGACCGAATCGAACAACACCTCTCATCGGAGACACTTTCAGGAATACCATATCCCCAACTTGGAATTCCAAAGGTCTCCGTCTCTTATCTGCATAGCTCTTCTGACGATCCCGTGATTCCTTCATTCTCATCTGAACAATCCGAACTTTCTCACTAGAATCAGCAATCTCTGAGGGGCCATGAAAACTCCGAACTCCTACTTCCTCCCAACATGCCGGAGTTCTGCATCTTCGTCCATACAATGCCTCAAATGGTGCCATACCAATACTTGAATGATAACTGTTATTGTAGGCAAACTCACACAGAGGCAAACTCTCATCCCAACTCTCCTTAAAATCCAAAACACACGCTCTGAGAAGATCTTCCAAAGTTTGAATAGTACGCTCTGACTGTCCATCTGTCTGAGGGTGGTAAGCTGTACTGAATTTCAACTGAGTACCCATAGATGACTGAAAAGTAGACCAAAACCGAGAGACAAACTTAGGGTCTCGATCGGATACTATGGACTTAGGCACTCCATGTAGCTTGACTATATTGTCCCTATACAACACAGTCATCTTGTTCATAAACTGACCAGTCTTGAATGGCAGAAAATGTGCTGATTTAGTCAATCTATCCACAATCACCCAAATAGCATCATTGCCCTTCCTGGTATTTGGCAATCCCGATACAAAATCCATAGTGATATGCTCCCATTTCCACTTTGGAATCTCCAACGGGTGAAGTAAACCAGGAGGCTTCTTGTGTTCTGCCTTAATCTGCTGACAAGTCATACACTTAGCGACAAATTCTGCAATCTCTTTCTTCATTTTCACCCACCAATAGTGATTCTTCAAATTCTGATACATTTTGGTGCTCCCCGGGTGAATAGAATATCTGGTGTGGTGTGCATCTGTCATCAACTCTGACTTGATGTCTTGAACATCGGGCACACACAACCTATCCTTACAGTACAAAATTCCTTCAATCAATCTGAACTCTGAATGGTTCTCAATGTGGTCAATAATTCTCTGCAACCCAGGATCATCCTTCTGAGCTTCCTTGATCCTGTTAACAATCTCTGGCTCCCAAACTCCCAAAGTAGCAACTAGGACTTTCTCATTAACAGGCCAGACTTCGACATCCATGTCTCTGAACTGCTCCATCCATCTCCATTCAGGCATTATACATCCACTGAATGCTGCCTTCCTACTAAGAGCATCTGCTACAACATTCACCTTCCCAGGATGGTACTTGATCGTCCGCTGTCTGTTATTTAAATCACCCTGTGTAAATAGGTATTGCAGGCTCTTATGATCTGTATGCACCTCAAACTTCTCACCGTACAAATAATGCCTCCACAACTTCAATGCAAACACCACTGCTGCTAACTCCAAGTCATGTGTGGCATACTTCTTCTCGTGATCCTTCAATTGTTTCGATCCATAGGCTATCACCTTGTCATTCTGCATGAGAACACAACCCAAACCAATCCCTGAAGCATCTGTGTAAACCACAAATCCTCCACTTCCTGAGGGTAAAGCAAGTATGGGTGCTGTAGTCAACCGAGTCTTTAACTCTTGGAAACTCTTCTCGCATTCTTCTATCCATACAAATGGAACGTCCTTTCTCGTCAATTTAGTGAGTGGAGATGCTATGGTAGAAAACCCTTTCACAAACCTCCTGTAGTAACCTGCAAGTCCGAGAAAACTGCGAACCTCCGCTACATTCCGCGGGCTACTCCAATTCACAACTGCTGCAATCTTCTTAGGATCCACTGTCAGTCCCTCCTTAGAGATAATGTGGCCTAAAAATGCCACTTGCTCCAACCAAAACTCACATTTGCTCAACTTAGCATACAGTTGGTTATCCCTCAAAAGCTGCAAAGATGTCCTCAACTGATGCTCATGCTCCTCCTTAGTCTTTGAATACACCAACACATCATCTATGAAGACAACCACAAACTGATCTAGGAAAGGGGCAAACACCTTATTCATCAATGCCATAAAAACTGCTGGGGCGTTCGTCAACCCGAAAGGCATCACAAGAAACTCAAAATGGCCATATCTCGTCCGGAATGCAGTCTTAGAAACATCCTCCTTCCTGACTCGCAACTGATGATAACCGGAACGCAGATCTATCTTCGAAAAGAATTGAGCTCCCTGTAACTGATCGAATAGCTCATCGATCCTCGGTAATGGGTACTTGTTCTTAACAGTCACTTGATTCAACTGTCTATAATCTATACACATTCTCATTGTCCCGTCCTTCTTCTTCACAAATATCACCGGAGCTCCCCATGGTGAAACGCTGGGTCTAATGAAACCTTTATCCAACAGATCTCCAATCTGAGTCTTCAACTCATTCAATTCTGCTGGTGCCATCCTATACGGGGCCTTCGAGATAGGTGCTGTACCTGGTTGCAATTCTATCGTGAAATCCAACTCACGAACAGGTGGCAAACCGGGGATCTCCTCCGGAAATAAATCCGGGAATTCTCGCACCACAGGAATCTCATCAACAGTCTTGGACTCTTTGTCTTCCATGATAAATGCAATAAAGCCTTCGCAACCGCTCCTCATCAACTGTTCTGCCTTTAATGCAGAAATTAACCGAGTGGAGATGGGCTTCTCTGCGCCAACGAACTCAACACTACGGTCCTCACTCTGCAACTTCACGGTCTTGTTAAAACAATCTAACACCGCTCGGTTCGCTGCTAACCAATTCATACCAAGTATCACATCAAACTCCGACATTGGTAAGATGATCAAACTGGCGGTCAGCTGAACTTCTCCAATCTGAACACTACAACTAGGGTAGATGACATTACAAGAAACTGTCCTACCTACCGGGGTGGCTACTATCAAATCATAGGGTAGTATCTCCTTATCCTCCCCCAAATGAAGTGCAAAAGCTGGTGCAACAAACGAGTGTGTGGATCCAGGATCAAATAGAACTTTAGCATCAAATCCACAAACTAAAAGTGTACCTTCAATGACATTCCCTGCAGCCTCTGCTTCTTCATGCGTCAAAGCATAAGCTCTCCCTGCCTGCTGGGGACGCTGCTGATGATATTGCTGCTGGGGTGGTCTCTGACCACGTCCCTGGAATCTGGGTGCCGGGGGTCTCTGCTGATATCGCTGCTGAGGTACCGGAGGGCGCTGATGTGGTGGCTGAGGTGGTCGGACAATCACCTGTTGCTGCTGCTGCTGCTGAGGCCTAGCCTGTGCAGGAGGCATCTGTCTCAATGGCTGCGCAGGATATGGTGGCCTGAGCGCCGGAGCCTTGATTGTGGGTGGTGCCACTCCTGTCTTTCCTGGGCAACTGCGAACCTTATGCCCTGGGTCTCCACAATGATAACATGCCCCTGACTGTCTCCTGCAATCACGGCCATAATGATTTCCTCCACAATGAATGCAAGTGACTCGCTGTGACTGCTGTCGGGGTGCAGGCTCAAACCGTAGCCTCTTGGGTGCTGGCTGCTGATAGTACTGGGACGATGAACCTTGTGACTTGGGCTGAGGGATCAATGCCAAGATCCTCTGCTGCTCCAACATAATCACATCCTTCAAGGACTCCTCTGCCCAGTACGCTTCCTTGACCACATCATCATAGTTGGTCAACCTGCTGCGCTGAACTTGCATCTTGATGTCTGCCCGCAGTCCCTTGATGAACCTCCGGACTCTCTCTGACTCTGGTTGAATCAGGCTTTCAGCAAATCTTGACAGATGGGTGAAGGCAATCTCATAATCCTGTACTGGTAAGTCACCCTGCACCAGTCTCTCAAATTCTTCCATCTTCTGATCCCTGTAATGCTCTGGGATGAATTTCTTCTGGAACTGCTCAGTGAAAGTCTTCCAGGCTACACCTTCCTCAATCGTCTCATACGGGTGCTTGACGGTCTTCCACCATCTCTCTGCTACCCCACGAAACATGTGGGCTGCAAGCTGCACCTGCTGGATGTCCGTGCACTTGAACACCTCATAGATCTTTTCTATTTGAACAACCCACTCATCTGCAACAGCAGGATCCTCAATGCCATGGAACTCGGGTGGGAATCTCTTCCTAAACTTCTCAACCAGTTCATTCAAGTCATATTCTCTGGTCTGTGGCTGGCCCACCTTCTGCACTACCTCAAGCATCTGAGCTTGGAACACCACCTGGTCCTCATTCTGCTTATGGCTTTGCTCAGCCATATCCTTCTGGGACTGGATGAAGGCTGCCATGAACTGATGAAATTGATTATCTGGGCCATTCTGAGAGGAACTACCCTCTGGTGGTGGCACACTACTTGATCGAGTGGATCTACCAGCCATAATCCTGTGAAACATTCAAAGTAAATTCCAATATGCCCCAAGCTAACATCACAATGCTAGAAATAAAACTAAAAGATCAACTTACTGACTAACGGAATCCTCACACGCGTCCTATGGTTTCTAAAAATTTTACCCCGAAGAAACCATCCACTGCTCAGATACCATTCTATCACGTCCCCCGAACCCGATTAAGAATAAACCGGATCCGGAGAGTGAATTTTAGGACTAATTAAAATTTTTGTCCTTTGGGCCCACGGATCGTAAGTCCGCTGTGAGGATATTACATTTCAAACCTCATATAAGTCTAGGCATATGGAATATCAGTCAATGAATAATACTTCTCATTAAATTAAAAGTTGCAAGAAAGAATAATTAAAAACTATTAAAGGAGTTAAAGTAATTTATTACATTGGCCAATCCCAATAAACAAGGCCAATAAAATTAAATCAAGTCAATGAAAGAAAAGGTCCAACGAGAGAAAATAAATAAATGAATATATCTAATGAGTCCATGTGAATCTCTCTCGTGCCGGGAGTGATGACGCTACTCTACGTCATCGGCACGCCACTCGCGTTCCTCCTCGACTGGTTGGAGATCCTCTTGGATCTCCTCACCGGCTTGCTCCTCATAGTAGTAGTAACCACCTGAGGTGTCTGCACACCAAGGAATAGAGTCAACGACATGTTGAGCAATAGATAAGCATAGCATAATAAACATGACATGCATCAAATATAGAGTAATGACAAGTACACATCATATGAACACGAGGAAAGCGAGTCTAGGCATAAAGCAAGAATAATGATCGATAGAAATCATAATAGGAATCCTAACAACCATCTAACAATAACCACTATCATGCAATGCAAAACAAGAACAAGAGGGAGACTCCGAGGATGTCCAATGCCACCTCCCGGGGTACCAGTAACAATCCCAATCTGGACTACTGATACCAAAGTCCGGCTCCAGTAGGATCCCAGCTCCCGGTCCTGGGAATAGCAGCACGGTCCGATGCCCGCTCCCAGCTATTCAACGCCATGGACGCCGTCCAAAGCCGACTGCCCATCCCGACAACCGAGTAACCGGTTCGTCAATAAACCCCAAACTGCAGATGGCCATGATATGCAAACAATAATAAAGTGGTTTTGACACAAGGACAAACAAGACAAGCAAGTCTGGCTAGTTCAATGTGCCAGACACGATCATAGGGATTATCTCATTCAAAACAATACCATACAAGCAAACCACGTAATAATCCCTTTCATTGCTAGCCAGTCATGTTCATCAATACAAGACGAGGTTCCTACGATACATTCTAAGTCAGGTCCAAGCCTAAATTCTATAAGAATTTATGTTTCATAATTAGTTAAGTGTTTTATGCCAAAAGAGTATACAAGGAATAATATCAACGGATAGAATTCACAAGTCAAGGGGGAATTACAATCCAACCTAGGCAAGTGGTGTCATCCTTGTATTCCACATGTTCTAGCGGAGTACGTGTGGAAATGGATCAATGATGCTTCTAGGGAAATCCCTTGGTGTACAATCATGTTAAACATCTAATGAAACAATTTCATACGCATTCGGTTAATTCATGTGCAATACACGAATACCTAGACAACCTATCGAAACACACCAAGCCACGTGCTACGATTTTAACCCCATTAATGGTCAAATGAGTGTGGGTGCATGGTTTCCAACATCTAAGGCCCAAACCTAAGTTATTAGTCTCATTTACAATAAAACATAAGCTGAAGCAATAATTTGAACATTTACATCACTTCCCGACCTCCGATCGTGATGAAACTAGAACATTGGATTCTACATCTCGAGAGCTTTCCAACGGTATATTATATGTATAATTCCAACGGTCGAATTAAAAGTTATGCATTTCCGAAGTTCGCCTGTGCTGTCAAAAAAAGGCAGTCCGATCGATCGGACAAAAGCTCCGATCGATCGGTCTGAAATCAGCCACAGTTAAGTAACAGTGCCGATCGATCGGACTGCAGGTCCGATCGATCGGAACTGCAACCTGAACCCCGAAAATGGCCGAAAACTGGTTTTTCTGGCCCTTTTTCCTCCGGCCAATCCATGGCTAACCTGCATAAAATGAGCCACCTGCTCTCTCCACAATCCAATCCATCCACATTCCATTCCACTCCATTAATTGAATCAAATAACTACCATTTCCAATTTACATTTAATCAACCTAAACCAATAATTAACAATAATAATCCCTAAATCATAACAGGCTTGGAATTAAGGAATTCTAACAAGGAATCATAGCCAATCAAATAGAAACAAACATACATGCTTAAAAATACAATGCAAATCTACTTGCCTCAACCAAGAAGATGATAGAATTTGGGCAAAACTCGAGGAGAAGCCTTTCTACCCCAAAATCCACGATCTAACCCGATAAAACGAAATCTAGGAAGCCAAGAAGAAGATAGGAAGAAAAAGAATTAAGATCAAACCTAAATTTAACCAAAGAGAATACGAATGAAAAGATGAAAGTATGAGAATGCTTACCAAACTGATACCGGAAGCAAGAGGAGATCGAGAGAATGAGAACTAGCGGATCGGATCTTCGAGTTGATCTCTCTAGGCTAGAGATCTGGCTTGAGAAAGGAAGAAGAAGAAGAATGGGGCTGCAGTTTCTTTCGTTCAATTGCAGAGAATAATGAGAGAGATTAGGTTAAGAAGAAGATAGGGAGGAAAGACCAAAGTTGCCCTTTAAGTGGGTCCGGTGAAAGAATGGACCACTTGAAGGGTTTCCGGTTGTCGGATCACGATGAGTCAAGAGACAAAAATGATCAGCGCGACGAAACCTTTCCAACGAACCCATAAATCACGGCGTTTGGAATATTTCGGAAAAACACACAATTTTCCCTAATTAGCAAACTACCCCCCTGCTATCAACAAACGAACTCGGAATCGCACGAAACTTCGCAGATACTATTCTAATGCTAAAAGAAACTCGCTCATGCTCTAAACCCACTTAAATATCTAAAATACAATTAATTATAATAATAGTTAAATAAATGGGTCAATGGGCCTACTATTGGGCCCAACCGACCCAGTAAGGTCGCAGACCTTACAAGCCCTCTTCACTGGGCATCACCGGCACCCTCTCTTACCTTTATCGGCGGACCAGAGGCTGCTCCTCCTCCCGTGGTTCCTCCTCCACCTCCTGTCACTGCCGCGACTCCCTCCTCTCCTCCGCCGGATTTGACCGAGAAGCCCTCTCCTTCCGGGGTCTGGCCTGGCGTGGCTCTTCGGCCCTCGCCTTCTTCGTCTGCCTCTCCTCCCTCACCACGGTGGGGTCATCTCGGAAGGACTCGGATGGGAGAGCCTTATGGGCATCCCTAGAGGAGGAACCAGCAGACCTCGAGGACGAAGAGGCCCGCTTGCCCAGGAGCTTCTCCCGGAGGTTGGTGGTAGGAAAATCGGCGACCCCCCTCCATTTCGGGGCCGGGCTGGTGCTCCTCGGTCTCTTCGTCTGGATCAGTAAGGGGTGAGATCGGCCGCTCCTGCCCAACCGCCTCTGGCGCGTGGCTAGGCCCCACCTCAATGTTCTCGACCCCTTGCCTTTTGTTGTAATGTTTGTACCTCGGCAGGTACCCTATGAGACACCAGGCAGATCTGCCTTTGTGCCCCTGGTAACGTTGGACTTTGTCAAACCAACCTCCGTTCTTCTTCCAGCCGTCACGAATGGCCGCCTGTCTCCTCTCACTAAGACCTGCACAAACAGATCAACGTACGTTAGTTCGGCAGATAGATAAAGATGAAAAGTCAAGCTATTTGAGCTTGGTGTTTTACTTGGGAGGCGCCCAAAGTGACGAGGTACCCGGTACCTCCTTTCTGCCTCGGTTTCTTCCGCACCGAACTCCCAGTTGCCTGTAACGAATAACCTGTCGCTCCCGGCGTGGCGCATTGAGTCCTCCAGGGCAGTAACGAAGGAGACCGTCTTCGGTTTACTCCGGAGGTAATAACAGTCGTCGATCTCCCCGGTAGACTTGCAAATGTCATACGCTTCCTCGATGTCATGGACACCGAGGTGGATACCTAAAAGCCTATTCAACGCCACTGTCCCCATTATGATTTTATAGCTGTTCGGCATTAATTGACAGGGGGCAAGGTGCCACGTCGCCAGACATCCCCTGAGTATTGGGTGGACGGGGAACCTTACTCCCCCTTCGATTACCGAGACCAATGGGAAGGGCATCGCCCCGTCTCGGTAGACGTAACCATCCCACAGGTCCTTCGGATCGTCCAGCTTGATCCGGACGTCATCCATGATGCTGTAGGTTTCCCTAAACCTAAATATGGCCTCGGGGGTATCGGCTAGACAGCGGTAAACCCCCTTTCCCATGTTTTGAGGACTGAAAGGTGGGTGACGAAAGAAAAACCCTAACTGAATGAAGAAACTGGAAAAGAGGTGCTAAAAGGGAAAGAAAAGGGGAGAAGAAGACTTACAGGAAGCAAGAAGCAGAAGGAAAGAAAGGTAGGGAAGATACAGAGATGGTCTGAAAATCGCACGAGCAGAGTCTCCCCCAGAATCAGAATACCAAATTAGATGAAGGAAGAGGAGGAATGCTGCTTTTATAAAGCAGCAGGACGACTTCTCGAAAACTAAAGGCATGCCCTCATCACACCGCCTCAAAAGGCACGCACGTCGCTTCGAGATACCGTACTGCGAGCCAGATGACGCCACGTGTCAAGAGCATTGTGGTTTTCGCAGTAAACGCCGTCAGAGTAATTAATTATCTCGGGCAGGCGCAACGATTTTGGCGCTTCCTGGCAGACAGGCTGGCGACGGATTGATAGAACTCTTAAATGAAGTCATGATGAGGCCGCGACACCTGCGGCCGATTACAAAAGACAGTGTGCGAGCTCGGTACTCATATGAGCTTCCACGTTTCTAGCTCCCGACCTCAATCCAGCCCCGAGAGTCCGATGAGGTCAACAGCTAGGGGGCAATTGTGTGGAGTGGTTGTGTAAAACCGAGGTGATCTTCGACCTTGACACTGAAATACCGATTAGGGGTTCCACCGACCTCAATTAACCCAATTCGGCAAACGTGCCAACTGGCACCGAGTTGGAGTTGAACTCGGTAAGTGTATGGCCTTGTTCAATCTGGGCTCTGCCTCGAGCGTCTCGGTACCAGTACCCGACCTCAAGCAGCCCTGATCTCGGTGATATCCATCCCGGTCCACTTGACCGAGATGGGCATTGTCCGTCTAAATCTCCATTATGAGATGGGACGGCTACATTGCAGAGTCCCCCTGACAGAGGGTGGCCGCCGAATACTGATAAGGGACCTTCCCTATCACGTCCACATTTATGTGAGGGATTTGAGGAGACGTCTGATGGGACAAGTATCCTCACCGACTAAGGATCCTAGGAGTGGGCTGATGGGACAAGTATCCCCACCTACTTCCACTATGAAACCTTCTACTCTCTCCTACATATATCTGCATGGTAATCCCATAACAGGTACGAAATACACAGCATACATTCTGTTTATTTTGCTCACATCTTCTTCCTCACTTCACCCTAGTTTAGTGACTGCACTAACTCAGGCGTCGGAGTGCCTTTGGCTGACAGCAGCCTCGGGCCCTGACCTCTGTTTTCTCTTCCTTTCAGGCTTCGGATCATTGGAGACGTTCCGGCTCAGCTAAACAGCTTCTCCGTAAACCCTCATCATCATCTATACCAAGTCCGTAATTTTTAGGCATGCACAAGATCATTACATGCTTTTATCTTTTGAGGCTGAGATTAGTTGCTCATCTGTAAAAAATGACAAAAATTATAAGAATCAGATCATTGCATGCAGGACAAAAGCATCCCCAAGCACCTGAAGAAGTCTAGTACTACTTGAAACTGATTTTTCTAACTATCATTTTTTGAATGTTCCTTTGTTCTATTGTTTAGATTGAATGAAAGAAAAAAAAATGAAAAAAATGAAAAGGCTCCTAGTTATTTCTTGAGTCTGATTTGAGATTAGTTAGCTAGTATGATACGGTAAATATTGTGTGCGTACTTGCAAAAGCGTGAGACCTGCGATTAAATAATCATGCTACACAAGAAAGAGATGAAAATTTGATGTGGTTCAACATTGCGCCTATGTTCACGGCAAAAGAGTAATAACTCACATCTTACCTCTCTTCAAAGTTTAGAGTTTCAGATTATATTATATATATAATTTCCACTTTCTTAGCCTTTAAGAAAATCCCGATACATTGACCAAAACACCCCTCACCCGGTCCCTAATCAATCAAATAGACCACTCCGATAAACCTGAAATACAAGACATAAACCTAACAATCTCCACATTGGCATCAATTCTGTTAAACTTGAGTCTCCATGAAACTTAACCCGTGATGTCTTTTTATATCTTGCTAACATACTCTTTAGCACTTTGATACGTTAAACCAATATCTTTGGTTTTTCAGCAAAGTTTCTTCTCTCATCAAAATTCTCCACCTCAAAATTGACGTTCCATTGACGACGTAATGAGTGTTTCCGAATCACTCACTTTATAGCTGTCAATCTGTCCAAACCTCTGCACCATATTATAGATCTCATCAACACGAGCACACTGGACAAGACGGATCGAAAATTCAACTCCACATGGTATCGAATCGTAAAAATAATATTTTGCACTTCGATCCATCAAGCTTCCTTGTTGACCGTTAAACTGCCAATCTCCTTTTTCAATTGTGTAGATATGCACGCAGCAAGTCTGTAGGCACATATGGATCTCAAATCAAACACCGGATGGTTAAGATATCACGAAAAGGTCAGTAAAAAATCTATAAAAAAAGACTATAGAATATATAATCAAATGGTATTTTTCATGTACTACCGCCATTATTCATGACTAATGGTAGTAGTACGAAAAAGAATCCAATCAAATATACAATAGTTATCAATATCGTTTCGGACACCATTTTGCTCTAGCCTACAAAATGAAAAGTTTTGGCCGATTTGGAATTTCGACGAAACTTTTTGAAATTACATTTTGGAAAAAATATAAAAAAGTAATAAATATAGATTTAATCCATTTTAGTAAATGATCGGACCCCAAGTGTAGGGTGCAATTATAGTAATAATCTGGTGAGTCCAGGTCGATCCACATGGAGCAATGCCTTTTGATAGTCTTTCCAACTTTGACCTATCATAAATAAATACTGAATCTGGCCTAAATGGAAACTAATTAAATTACATCAACCTTGCAAAAAAATTAAAAACACTAATTTAAATGAAGAAACCTAATCTAGATAATACTAATTAAACTAAAACCTGCAAAAAAATACACAAATCAAACAACCAATTTAATATTAAATAAATCAAAACAAAATTTCCTAAATTAAATCCTAATTACCAAAATCACTTTTTATGAAAATATGAATGATCTATAATGCCCTAAATGCTAACAATGCAATTTTATGCGAGTTTCTAAAAAATCTGATGCATGCTGTAAAAAATTCTAAGTATGGAAACTCTTGCATAGGTCCAATTTCACTGGACTATATGATAGGCCTAAGATGATATTAACCTAAATCTAATGGCTGGAATCAAAACTGTGATGATGCATGAACAAAACGAAAAAAGAAGAATGAAAAAAGGACTTAAAACGAAAAAGTTATGGTCATCTAAAGATGCCTACTTGAACCAGTTATGCTGCTGAAATTGAACGCAAGCTTTCCAACTACCCTCTTTTGATCCTCTGGTTGACACGGTTCCCGAGGTTATTTTTTGCTGAAATTCTGGGGTTTCAAAGTCCTATTACCATACTTTAAATCTGCTATTTTTCAGACCAAAAGATTCACGTTTAACTGGTTTTTAAATCACGCACTTTTGCAACTCAGTTGGGTCAGTTCTGCTGAAACTGTGCAAAATTTTTCACTGTTCTCATACCAGGTCCGAATTTAGTCTTTCTAATCAGTTAATAATCTTATGATTTCAGCAACAAAAACTTGTTCTAATGCAATTTCTAAATATGATATATGCATAAAGACACTTTCCAACTATATATTATGCAAGTAACAAAAGTAGAAAGTTTCTACTAAACATAGTAAGATGCAAGTTGGGTTTTTTAATCTAAAACTTGTAACTAAAAAAAAAATAGAATATTAATTTAAAATAAAAATAAAAGAGGTGGAAAAATAAAAAGTAGAAAAGATGTACCTAAGATCTAGAAACTAGACAATTCTACAAGTATTGAAAATGCGATTATATGCAATCCTCTCTTCTCAGAGTAGGAAAAAAAATAATGCAAGATGTCACTTGTTGTCTCTCGACTTTTGATCCTTTTTATTTTATTTTCAAACCCTAGATCTTATCATGTGAAATATTGTCTCCAATCAAAACACATAAAAGAACTAGAATGAGAAAATAAAACACACTTACATAGAGAATACGCAGCATCAATCCAAGTAGTGTCTTTATTCCTTGATCTTGAAGTACATAAAATTAAGATTCTTCTCTCTTCATCATTCTCTCAACATGATCTCTCAATCTATGTCTAAAGAATTAGAAGGGAGAAGAGGAAGAAAGGGATTAGAGAGAAAGGGTGGATGGGAGTGGAAAGAGAGAGAAAACCTCCAAGATTTCTCACCTACAATGCATTGCACCTCCATCCCTTTGTTGGCTTCCTTTTTATAATTTTTTTAATATTCCTTGTTTGGTAAGACTCTTCTTCCATCTTGGCTTGAACTCCAAGCAATCCTTCTCTTGAAAACTTTTCTTGATAATGATAAAGTCTTGTGGTCCCATTCTTTCCATCTTTGGACTCCTTAAAAGGTCTTTAAGATTGCACATGAGAAAGATTCCAAAAAATCAGATTTTGTGGTTTTTCTTGTGCAACCCATATGTGGGACGTCCAACACATCTTGGATTTATCTACTTGTTTCTTGATTTACTTTCCATCTTTGGTTGGATTCCTTCTTAGATTAGATTTCTTCTTTTGCAAGTTTGACTCTTTTAAGCTTCTTTAAATCTTCTTTCCTTTCTTGAACAAATCTCTTTCTTCATCATGTGGGCCCATAAAATATGAATTCTCATGCTAACAAGGTGGGGCTCCTCCTACTCAATTGCTTTTCAATGCGGGTCCCATTTCGTGTTTTCTCCTACAAATAGAAAGAGGCAATTTTAACATTAATTATATGTAAGAAAATAATTATGAACCATTTATGGGACCCTACATGCCTAGTGATGCACCAAAATGACAAACTTTTCAAAAATAGCAAGATATGCATTGATGAAACCAAAAGCCTAATTTTGGGGTGATAAATGAGATGAGAAAAACTTAATTTCACAAAAATTGTGCAATTCAATGAATTTTGACCATATTTCCAAAGATATCCCTAAACGCATGTAATCATGAAATTAAGTGCAAATCTATGCAATTAAGCCTAATTAGGTCTACAAATGCTCATGAAATGATGACATAATAACCTAATTTTGTGGACTTATTAGTAAATTTTTTGGAATTACATTTTGGAAAAATATAAGAAATACAAAGTATATATGTGAAAAAAAGTAAAAAAATTAATTATGTAAAATACCATTTCGGCCGAATATAGGCTGAAATCTTGAATTTCGGCCGAAATTAACTGAAATTCAAATCGAAAAGTTTTGACTGAAATTTTGTTTTAGCCACTTAACCTAAACGAATTTTTTTGGCCATTTCGGCCGAAATGGTACGAAATTAATAACTATGAAATATAAGGTACTAAAGGTGCAATTCCTTTGGTGGTGCCATGGAAAGTCCTTTCTAGAATGAAATTGGTAAAAGATATGAAGATCTCATGCCCATTAGAATAGGAAAATGAGTAGTGAAGGGGGAGTAAAGTAAGCCATGATGTGAACTTTTTGACTTGCTCTTGTTCGGTGATGTGACATTTTCCCCTAGTTTTTGGAAGCAAATGGAAAGATGTGTGCAATGCTCCAACTCGTAGCTTACAACTCAAGCAAGTTAGGGATGGAAACGAGTATCTAATTCTTCGATTATCTGGAGGTTTTGATCCGCAAATTACTGGGGTTGGAACTTGTTTTAGATTCCAAATCATAAATGTGTTTGGGTTCGAAATCCAATTTAGGTTCCGATTGATAAACATGTTCAGTTCTGAGTACATACAGGTCTCTACCCATGGACCTATGATCCAACATACGAGTCTTTAATGTTGCGAATTGTAGCTTAAAATTAACTTTTATTGGACACTTTTATGTTTAATCCTAGAGGTAGTGGACTTGATGCGCTATTACAGGTTTAATGGCATCCTTATTTTAATTAAAAAAAATAAGAAAAATAAAAAGAAGTTAGAATTGATTTTGGAATTAGATTTTAGTTCTCTAGTTAGACTCGGTTCTAGCACCAAATTTGGGTCCTCCTATTGGAACTAGGTCTGAAGCTAACGAATCAAGTTTTGAGTTAGGACCGGATATGGAATTGGAACTAGTATTTATAAACGGGCGGGTTCAAGCCGGTTCTAGCCTTGTTTCCACCCAGAACTGTCCCATTTGCAATCCTAATGCAAATATATACGTCCGCTGCAACCATTAATATTCTAAATCTCCTCATCATTGTACTCTTATCATAATTAGTTAAACACATTAGTTATCCATACTTAAATTGCAAGTGCCTGACACACCAATTGAGAACTTTGATATAATTTTTGCTTTTCTTTTGTCGTGTTCTGTACTATTTACAATTATTTTAACCAACTTTTTAGAAAAATATATACGTGTGTATGAGTTTTGCAACCTTCTTTGTGAGAAGAGCTCCATTCATGTCTTTTTTTCGCGCTTACAAATCCTAAAAGACTCCGTATGAGTTAAAACAACCCTAAACCATGTTTGACAAATCTTGGAACCCACCATCAAACACCAAATGACAATAATCAGTTTTTGTGGCTGACCTAAGATTGATAGTGTGTGGGGGTATTCTCCAAGGCGACCGACCTCAGGTCCCGGCCTCGGCCAAAGCATGAATACCGACCTCAGCCCTCGGCCAGGCGCTCCATTTCGGTAACATGCCCCTTGGCTTCGGCCTCGGTACAAGCATGAGACCAGGAGTTCAGCCTCGGCCATGCTCCATCTCGGTCTCGGTCAGACTGCTGATCGGGATGACCATGGACAGCTGTCATGCCACGGCAACAGGATAAGGGCACCGCCCAAAATCCCTGACACAGCTGCACCGCCCATCCATCAGGGTATGGCCCGATGGGACAGAGTGAGCTACGATGGGACAGCCTCTCAAGTGCTTACCCCAAAGTCCACTCTCCTTCTCTATAAATACAGCCTTCAACAGGTAACATGGGGGGCGATCCACATGCTGCTGGTACGCCGTCTCCTCCCACACTTCATCTCCTACCTCTGTTTAGTCCTGCACTTGCAACTAACAAAGGCATCGGAGAGCCCTGCGCTGCCCAAGCCAGGGTCCTCTGACCTTCTCCTTTTTCCCCTTTCAGGCTGGAGGCAGCGGTTTTCCATCACAACCAAGGAGCAGCAATCTCCATCTTCTCTAAAGTGAGACGCAAAATAACCCCCCCGGGTCTGTGATTTTTTGTGCACTTACAGATAGGGTAAGGAATAATGTTACATTGGGATGATCAATGCTCAATATTTTCTCCTCACGCAAGCAAGTCCTTGTGGAAAATTAATCTGGGGCATTTTTTTGTTGACGATATCAATACTATTAGTGGGACTCCCTGCCCGACAAAGACTCGAAGAACTATCTAATGAGTAACTTTTAAGATGAATAGTCTTGACATCGTGATTTGTAATTTATTTGGTCCCGAAATGTGCATGAAAAAACCTCACTATTTAACATGATATCCGAGCCTTAATTTCTCTCGCTACGAAGTAAAGCCTCCATTTTTCTAGACAAGAAAAGACAAAGGGTAATATTAAAAGTATACAAATTTAAAATTTCCTTATTTTTTTTAATAAAAAGTAAAAAAGCAACATCCATTCTCCACTAAATGACAAAAAACTTCTACTTTTTACATAAAAAATAAAAAAAGATTCCCTATTAAACAACTAAAAATAAAAAACTATTATAACCACTTATATTTTATTTTTCTTAATTTGATGCTTCACCTCACTTTACTTCAATTCACCGTGCATCCAAACACGAGAGCAGTTAGGGAGTTAAATGTATTAAAAGTAGATTGAAGTGGAGACTACCTACCTTTTTTTATTTTTAATTTATTTAAAATGTACTAGAAGTAGATTGAAGTAGAGATTGCCTACTTTTTTTTTTTTTTTATTGTAATAAATTTTCAACATACAATTACGTCTGTGGCCTTCCATTGACACACCAAAAGAATCAGTTTTTACATTTCAAGCAGCCCACCTAAATCCACAAAATGAAAATGCAATAGAAAATGTGTAATGGTTGGGAGAGAGAAAGGGTTTATTTATGCGTAGATATGTAGCAAAGCTTATGGCACGTTTGGTAAACAGAGGGAAATCCTTAGTTTAGAGGATTCCCTCCATCTCCAAGAATAAAGATATCCTCATGTAGGATTTGTAAGGAGAGTTCTAGGTTTGACATCGAAAGAAGATTCCCACCATTAGTAGCACGTTTGGCAAACAGAGGGAAATCCTTAGTTTAGAGGATTCCCTCCATCTCCAAGAATAAAGATATCCTCATGTAGGATTTGTAAGGAGAGTTCCAGGTTTGGCATTGAAAGAGGATTCCCACCATTAGTAGCACGTTTGATAAACAGAGGGAAATCCTTAGTTTAGAGGATTCCCCCCATATCCAAGAATAAAGATATCCTCATGTAGGGTTTGTGAGGAGAGTTTTAGGGTTGGCGTTGAAAGAGGATTCTCACCATTAGTAGAATATATAATCCAATAATTGTAAGTTTTTTGGAAATAACTCAAGATCCATGAAGAATCATGACCTCAACTTTTTAGACAAAGTCATTTTTGGCCATCTAGAATATTTGAACGGTTCGGATCGTGCGAAAGCCCCCCCCCCCCCCCCCCCCAAAAATACACAATTAATATTTTAGAATTTGGACTTTTTGCAAATATCTCGATATCTAGACATGATCAACGGTTGAAATTTGATCACCTAGTCGTTTTTGACCTTCCAGAGATGTCTCACGGTTTAGATCATGATTATGGGCCCCATAGGAACTAAGAAATTGAAAAAAATACACTGCTTTTCATCATGTTTTTCGCATTGTGTGAAATCAACGGTCAATAGTTTTGGCTAATTTCTTATTATCCATGATGAATCAGGTTGTCAAATTTGGACCCATAGCCGTTTTAAGCATTCTGAGGAGATTGGACGGTTTGGATTTCACAAATGGACCCCACATAATTCCAGAAATCGCTAACTAATGTTCTGGACTTTTTTCGTAAATATCTCAAAATCTATGAGAAATCAACTGTTGATATTTGATCAAGTAGCCATGTTTGGCCATGTTAAGAGGATGATCGGTTTGGATTGTGATTTTATGGCCCACATAAATGAGAAAATCGAAAAAACCGATCTGCCTACAATTCATGCACGAGTTACTGTAGCTCCACGTTTTTGTCATTTTATGGATTCTGTGAGTCCGATGGGCAGTGGTAACCATGATATAGTGGAAAGAGGTCCTTTTTCCTTCATCTAAGGGTGTATACGGATCGGATTGGTGTAGATTGGGTCAAATCCGTTACCTACGGATTGACGGATTTGGAATCCGTCACCAATCCGTGGCTGTTAAAATCCAATCCGATCCGATCCGTGAAGGACCGGATCAGATTGGATTAATCCGTTCAATCAAATGTTAAAAGAAAAATATCAAATATGTTGTGAAAAAATTACATTTTGACCCCTTAATTTTTTTTTTCTTATTTTAGATTTATACATCTTAATTTATATTTAGACCCTTAATATATATTTTTTAAATTTAATGTCAACGGATCGGATCGGATTGAATTCACGGATTGAGGGTGAGATCCGCCACCGATCCGTTGCTAACGGATTACAAAATTTTCAATCCGTCACCAATCCGTTTACCTTCGGATTGGATAAAAGTCCGTGAATCGGATCAGATTGAATTGGATTTACGGATCGACGGATTTTTGTGCCCGGCTACCTCAGCCATTTAGAAGTGGACGTAGGTCATACTGATCGAACCAGTATAATTTGTGTCTCTCTCTCTTCTTTAATCACAGCATTAATTACCAATCACTTGACAGGTGGTGTGCAAAATCAATGTGCATTATCAGTATTTACGGATCGACGGATTTTTGTACACCCCTACCTTCATCAACGGAGTAGCCATACGCGGTTTTTCCACGAAATGACAAAAAAGCATTGAGGAAATCCATGGAAAAGACTTTGACCAAATGTGCCTTAAAAGATTTCAAGTGGCTACAAAGAAAAGGTGAAGGAAAGAGTCTGATCGTATGCAGGCTTTCATTGACAAAGTGCTTTAGTGCTGCTATACAGTTGAAAATGAAAACTCCATTTGCAGACGTGGGATGAGTAAAGATGAAAACTTAAATTGTTCAAAATAAATATATTTTTTTTTCTAGTATTGTTCTTACCAAATACGTTACGGATAGCAGTAAGTCCCCTGTTAGATGTGGGCAATACAACCGCACAAGGGTCCAGGGGCATAAAATACATTTACCCAAAAAACAAAAAGGCATAAAATTTAACAAAAAATTGAAGGGAAGGGCGTTTATTGGGCCCCCGACTGTGAGAGGGAAGCGGAGAGAGAGAGGCCGTGGAGTGAACGTTTTGACCACTGAAAAATGAGGAAAAAAAAAAGAATGAAAGAAGAAAATTATAGAGACCATCGACATCGAGCCCAGCCAGAGCCTACCTACGTGTGCCTGCCTCGCCCTCTTCCTTTTTTGAGGTTTGTGAAACCAAACGGGCAAAAAATCAAAGAAGCAGATGCAATTTCCCCTTTCCTCCTACTCTTAATAATAATAATAGTAATAATAGGGGTTTTTTTTTTTTTTTCTTGTGGGCGCGAGCAGCAGAAACCCCACCCCCCCAATACAATACAGGCGGCCATGGCTGTTCCCGTTTCCCTCTCGTCATCCGCCACCATGTCTTGGCCTTCTTCTGCTGCTCCTCCTCCTCCTTGCTGTTGTTCCTGCGTTCGCGCCATGTCGGTGATGACGATGAGCAGTAGCAGCAGGACGAGGAGGAGAAGGAGGAGGACGCCTCCTCCTCCTCTACGGGCGGCTTTAGTCGCTGAGGCTGCTGGGGCAGCGGAGCAAGGAAGAAGAGGAGGAGGAGGAGACTACGATGCATATGCCATACAGCTCTTTCAACACTCCTCAAGGGATCGTGCTAATGACATGCAAGCAGAGGCCAGGGCCATGGCCCGTGCTGCTAATGCTTCCGTATATAGTCCCCAGTTCCTCTCAATCAAATACGGCTCTCGTCCCATCAAGGTAGGTGGTGGTATTCTTATCGGCTTGTTACATCTTCTCTATTTATCTATCTATCTATCTATTTATTTCATGTAAATTGGATACAAATTCCTTGGGACCGGATTTCTGTAAGCAGTTAAAAACGAAGAAAGAAAGAGAGAGAGAGGCGAATGTCCAAAATTGACCACCAAATAACCTCCCCTCTTATCGAAATTGAACCAAGAGAAGATGGAAAATGAATACAAATCATGGGAATGCCTAGGTCCCCTCTACATTCCTGCCTCATATCTTTCACCTCATGCCTCAACTCTTTAATAATCCTTTGGTTAAGCTCATTTTACCATGAATTCCTATGTATTCTATGCAACTGAAGATGCCCTTACGTGTGATATATCACCTGCATGCTACACAAACAGTGCAAATTTTTATTTCAATTGAACACAGTCCTTTTTGTTACACAATCAAGACAGATGTTGCTTAGTCATGCTCATGGTTGCTTGTTTGTTCGCTCAAGCGTGGTATGTTATTACTGTTTTTTTTTTTTTTTTTACCCCTTCATGTTAGGCATTAGGGAGGGCCCTGGAGATCCTGATTGCCCTGGGAACCTTTGCCTTCAAACTGCTGTTGGATGATAGGAGCGGCCAGCTCGATCAGAACAAACGAACCAGAGCCAAGGAGCTAAGGATAGAGTTCACGCGGCTGGGCCCCACTTTCGTCAAACTTGGACAGGGCTTATCCACCAGGCCTGATCTCTGCCCCCCTGAGTACCTTGAGGAGCTCTCCCAACTGCAGGTAACTTGCCTGCCTTCCTCTTGTTACGTTCCTCTTCCCCCTTACTTCCCGCTACCATCATATTTATCTGTGTGCCTTCGAAGAATGTTCTGAATGTATGCCATATTTCTTGCTTTTCTTGTTTACCTGAAGCATCTAGGCAGGAGGATGAATAAAGCAGAACTTGGGTTAAAATTCAACGCGAAACCCTCCTAAAATAAGCAATAATAGAGGTGATGCATTCAAAAACAATTCAAAGGCAACACAAAGGGATCTATTTCTGGAGAACAATCAAAATGAACTTGCACCATTGTGGCCATGCTGGTAACATGAAAGAGAGAGGAAAAAAAAAAAAAAAAAGAGAGGAAAAAACAAAATAATACTCTAGATTGAGTTCTCTCCCATTAGGAGAGAATAATGAAGATCATGGGCTCCACATATCAAGACTAGCATTTTTAGAAGTGATAGGGCTTACTTTGAGCTTGTCTCTGGGTGGGGCTTCCCAAAAATGTCCCACCTTATGCCCCGTGCTTTAAGTATCTCACCTTATGAGGTATATTTGTAGAGTACGCCCCCAGATGAATTTTATGATGAAGTATAGTCCATATGTGGGGAATATGTCCCATTGGCTACTATTATTTTCTGTTTTTACTAATATATTTCTAATGTAATTATTTATTTGTTAAAAGGCATGGTCATGAGGCTCACGCCCCATGCTTTGCTCAATCGGAACACCTTGCTTCACACCTCAATATTTCAAAAATTTAGTCAGGGTTAACTTGACTGCATGGTCATTTATGGGTCTCATATACACTGGGGCGTTTTGTAGTTGTTTGATTCTTGTTTTGGTTTTAGTTTTAGCAGGACTTGACAATTGAGTGTTGTCTTTAATTACTAGTGGGACTACTTTATCCAACATCTTATAAGGATTCCGTATTTTCAGTAGTACGTAAGTGACCTATTTGTGTTACAGCATTGAAACTTCCCTATATATATGGCATGGTTGGATATGAATACACACACATTATTTTTTCCCTTTCTCTCTATTCTTTAGTTCTTGTGAAGGTAACCCATTGGATTCCTATTTTTATGTGAAAACTTATTTCAAACCGTGTTTGTTGCAGTCGAACAATTACGCTGGGTATCTTGTTACAATTGTGTCAATTGTCATACAATTGCTTGAATTTACCGACTTCTACACTTGAGTTCCGATATGGGGTTTCCTTAACTGATAATGTTTTTTTCTCTTCTCTCTCTGAGTGGGTTGTCTGTTCTCCCATTTTTGTGGTTTTTTCTTTAATTTGGTTTGAATTAAGGTCCTGTAGAAACCCATTGTTATATAAACTAGAATCACCATCATAGAGTGCATGTGTAGTGGAGTGTAGGGTGGATGACTGGGTCAATTTGATGACCACTTAGAGCCACAGTGTCTCAAGTTTGAATACTTAAGGAGCATCTTCAGAATACACACACACACACACACACACACACACACACACGCACGCATTGGTTTGTGACTGGTAACATGACTTAACCTGCAACCTTGTGGTGCAATTATGAATGACTCCTAACTGTGCTCGGGCCCTTCTCAGCAACTATGTAACAAATGTTTATTTGAGTTTTTTAAATAGGATTAGTGCAAGGTGACAAGCCAGTAAAACTTCATGCGTTGATTTTTGCTTCTAATAAAGGGATAAATGGAAGGCAAACCGATTATACCTCCATAGTAATATGGAGCTTGATATTGGCAAGAAGGAAACGACATGAATATACACATGGCCAAGGTAGCGATGTAGGACGGTCAAGGTTCAATTCCACAGGAAGATTTTTTTGTTGGTATGGGTTTGTGTAAAATTAGGAATATGCGGTTCTGTAGTATTAGGAGCGAGTACATAAGAGGAAAATGTCAGGGAGCCTCCAACATGATAAGATAAAGTAATGACGTCTTAGATGGTTTGGGCATGTGCATAGAAGATAAGAAACCATGGAATGAAATTTCTATTGTTGCCAAGATGACTTGTCTAAATGATACAATGCTAGTACTTATCATGTTGGTATGACCCAACTATGTATTGGAATGAAATCTCTGATGAAAACACCATAGATCCAGTGATTTGGAAGGTGATGATAAAAAACAGTCCAAAAAACTGATCAAGCACAAGAATCAGGATATGGTCTTTCCTCCAATGATGGAAAAAATTCTGAAAAATCTCAAAAAATCTCCTGAGAGACGCGCAAACCTCCTTGCAGAGGAATCCCAACCAATGATGATCACCAGGTGAGCCCTGCAGTGATCACGTTCACACAACCGGTGACGTGCTGCTACACCTTGATAAAAATAGATCTTCCTTCCAAGATATATCAAAAAGACAAACAAAAGGCACCAGTGGAAGGCCGGAAAGGAATCTGGTGATTTTGGAGTTGCTAATTCAAAAGCGAGTCCCTTCAGTCACATACAACAACTCTCTCGAGCTGATGATCAAACCTTCACTATCTTTAAGCAAAAAACAGAGGTCTAGCTCTGATACCATATTATACATAACCCTTGTCACTCAATATTCAAACATATGCTCACAAGTTGAATATAATTGGGATGGAATTCAGTGCCTTTCGATGTGAGGGTTCATCGATCTTTACAAGATGCACTATGTTATTTAGTAACTTTGTGCATCAGAATTTCTAATTTTGCAGCAATTATATCCCTTTGATTGGGGTGAATAGATCCTAAGAGGTTATTGTATGCAGTGGCGGACCCATGATTTTCATTTCGGTGGGGCAGATGATGGTCAATTGAAAAAGTCAATCATACAACGGACTATCCAAGACTTTTATCTGAAGAAAACTGAAAAATAAGACATAATCCATTTTTTATTCAAAACCCAATAATTGAAATCAACCACAGAAAACTGAAAAAAAAGGAAAAATCACTTACATCAACCTGCACAAAGAAACCTTTGATCTAACTATACCATTAAAAAAAATTGATCTAACTATCATTTTTCATGTCTCTTGCTACATATTAGTATCATCTAAAAGGATTTATATGGGAATTCTATTCTATTTATCTGCTTAAACGATGGTGCATAGGAGTTTGGATCTAAATGAAATTTCTATTGATGAAAAAAAATTATACTGAAAACAAGTAGGAAGCCCACTTTTATTTTTTATTTTTTTGGTTTTGAAGTTACTTTACCAGAGAGCTACAGAGGGGAGGCATCACACCCTATCCAGTATAACAGGAATGAAAGAAAAACCAGTCAAGCACTGCCCTTTTCTAGATAAACATCCATCTGAGCAGAGCTTTTCTAGCCCACTAAACCATTAATTACGATGGAAGAGCATCAATTTCTCTAACATTTCATTAGACATCCAAACAACCAAATATAGCGCGCGCACACGCATATATTACCTACAAATCCTAAAATCATTCAAACCAAAATATAACCAAAGAACCCACATCAATTTCACTGGAGCAATAAAATCCAACAAAATCACCACAACAGACATTGGCTTTCTCCTTGTTCAACAATCAAACCCAATATCTATCTAACGGCTAAAACTCGAAAATTTTAATAGTGAAGAGAAAACCCATTCGAGAATCGCACATTAAAAAAAACATTTGATACAGAAAAGAAATAGAAGAAGCAAAGATACCAAAGGAAAGGTTAACTGAATACAAAATTCATGAACAACCCAGCAGGCATCAAAGAAAGACAAAGGTTAATCAAACACCCAAAAAAAAACAGAAAATAAGAAAAATAGGTAGAGGGGAACAGCCGAATAGAGATGGATAGATTAGAGAAGAGAATAGAAAGATAAGAGATTGAGAGAAGAGAGAGTAGATCAAGAGAGAAATAGTGAAGAATACTTGCTTTGCCGGAGAGGAAGGAGATCGGAATTCGAATCCAGAGGAGGGTAAAAGCATTTAGGGCGAGGGTTTTCTACGAGGGGAGAACTGGGATAGCCAAAGAGGAGTTAAGAGGCTTTTCAATTTTGAGGGTGGGTCATGATCAAATTTCAAAAGGGGCATGGGCCAGATGGGTATTTTTCAAATCTGACTGGGGCAGCTGCCCAACCATGCTAGTATGTGGGTCCACCCCTGATTGTATGATATGGTGCATATGTAGCGTATTGTACATCAGGAATCTTTCAATGTGGTGGTCCGCAATGCTATTCTAATTTCTAATAGTGCATGTCATATACATAACGGACAAAGGGCATATACACACATATATATATATTTATATAAATATATTATAATTACAAATAATAACGGACAAACGGCGGGGCTGGGTTGGGATGTGCCCTAATCCAGCCTTCAAGGTGGTGGGCTTTTCCAAATCGGTCCTACTATATGCTCAGGCTTTAGCACAAAAAAAGAGCCCCCTTTTTTGTGGGCTTTGGCAGGCCTTGTCAAAGGGTCAGATTGACCTGCATATGAAGGCTACAACGGGTTTCACAATGAAGCCAAAGGATGGTTGGTAGGTTGCGAGAGAGTGTATATAACACTAGTACTGTGTATCACTGCATCATGCTTGATTCATTCTCTGATTGATTTTTTAACCAGTATTTGCAGTAGGTTTACCTGCCATTTCAAAAAACATAAAAAAAAACCCAAGCAACAAATTCTTCTTCTTCTCTCTCTCTCTCTCTCTCTCTCTCTCTCTCTCAGTCGGCATTTGAAGTTGTTTCTGCTATATAGGAGCAAAATTGGATATAATACTTTTCATTGTTACTGAGAATCGCCATCTTGTTTTATAATTGAGCAGGATGCATTGCCAACATTTCCAGATGAAGAGGCATTTTCATGCATTGAGAGAGAATTGGGACTGCCAATTGATTCCATTTTCTCATCCATATCTCCATCCCCAATTGCGGCAGCCAGTTTGGGCCAAGTTTACAAGGCTCAATTAAAGTATTCTGGATGTGTTGTTGCTGTGAAGGTGCAAAGGCCTGGTATCGAAGAAGCTATAGGACTGGACTTCTATCTGGTACGGGGGCTAGGTTTTCTGATAAATAAATATGTTGACTTCATCACCAGTGATGTTGTTGCTCTAATTGACGAGTTTGCCCGAAGAGTGTACCAGGAGCTGAACTATGTCCAGGTACTCCTTAATTCTAATGCATGGAAATGCTATTTGTTAGTTTATCATCCTCCAATTTTGTTTAAATGAGAAAATTTCTTGTTACTAGTATGTGCATGTTATTCGTTTATGCAAAATTATCAAATGCAATGGTTTGTACTACAATAACCCACGTTGTGGCCCGCTGCCCACATAAATGCATGGTTCATCATCATCTTTGTCTCATACCATCTATTTGGGGTTGTCTTCCAGAGTCGTAATGTAAAACTATAGAAAATCTATGTCAAATAAATGCATTGCTGATAGTTTGATATAAGGGGCAATGCATGGATTGCATATGGCTCAAAATATCACCTTCATTTGATGATCAAGAGCATTTCATGGGCGTATCCAAGATAGATGGCTCGGACATTTTGGTTTGATGGTTACATTTTAGATGGTCTCGATTCAATGGTTGTGATCATTAAATCAAATTGAAATTTAGACCATAGGTAATCTTTCGAGTACCCTTTCTATCTGTCTACCTTGCGTGCAGGTTGCTAATGTGTGTACAGCAGTGTCAGTTGTACTGCACTACTACGATTTTAGTGGTTGGACTCGATCATTTTTTTGTTTAAATATGTGGTTATCTGGTTGCTGAATGCCTGAAGCTATGTTAACCAATCACTTCATATGTATTTATCTCATTGCTGACTGATTGACGCCATGTTGAGCAACCACTTCATCTTGTTCTCCAAGTTCTATATCTTAATGTTATTAAATAGTACTCTGCTTTAGGCTGGTCAGCCCAAGGTCTAGGCCCAGGCCTAATATTCCGATGGTTAAGTGGGCTGAGCCTGGATTTAACCCTTTTCATAAGTCTGACTGGATGCCCCAGTAAAGCGTGATTAACAGCTCAGAAGAAACCTAACAATTTGCTGGTGGGCTGGCCGTGGGCATTATTTTTAGCCTTGTGGGCTGGATGTGGACCTGAATATTGGGCCCGTGAAACAAACGGTCTGGACGTTGACAAGCTAAGGACAGCCCAGGATAATTCTGTTAAGTTTTGATTGGCACAGTTCTTTTTATGTAGGAGGGGAAGAATGCACGGAGATTTAAGAAGTTATATGCAGACAAGGAAGATGTCCTTGTTCCAGATATCTTTTGGGATTACACCAGTGCAAAAGTTCTTACAATGGACTGGGTAGATGGTGTCAAATTAAATGAGCAAGAAGCTATTGAGAGCCAAGGGTTGAAGCTCTTGGAGTTGGTGAATACAGGTATTCAGTGCAGCCTTAGGCAGCTGTTAGAGTATGGATATTTTCATGCAGACCCTCATCCTGGCAATCTTTTGGCAACACCAGAAGGAAAGCTTGCTTTTCTTGATTTTGGAATGATGAGTGAGACCCCAGAGGAAGCAAGATATGCTATTATAGGCCATGTTGTTCACATGGTAAATCGTGACTATGAAGCCATGGCCCGTGACTACTATGCCTTGGATTTCTTGTCCCCAGATACAGACGTATCTCCAATTGTGCCAGCACTCAAGAACTTTTTTGATGATGCCCTTAATTCTACTGTGAGCGAGCTCAATTTCAAAACGCTGGTGGATGGTTTGGGTGCTGTTTTATATCAGTATCCATTTACCGGTGAGTTTGCATTGCATGTTAATAATGACTTTAGGACCTTTTTAGTTTTCTCATGTGCTGCTTTTTTCCCATAGATTGTTTAACTAAATAGCTACTTCACAGATGTTTCCATATGAGGAACAATTTGAGCTGACTTGGCTCTCCAAATTCCTTTCAGTTCCTGCCTATTATGCATTGATATTGAGATCGCTCACTGTGCTGGAAGGTTTGGCTCTTTATGCTGATCCTAATTTTAAGGTACTGGCCGCTTCATATCCGTATTTTGCAAAAAGGCTTCTCACGGATCCAAATCCTTACCTCAGAGATGCACTAATTGAGTTACTTTTCAAGGATGGTAGATTCAGGTGAGTGCATGATTTGCTAATAGTTTTAACGATTTTGGTTTTGGTTTGAGTACCACTCAAAAATCTGTTTCCTTTGCTTGGTTACAAGCCTGCTGGGGTTGATTAGTTCTATCTGTTAAAACTCGCAAAAAAATTCTCTAAATTTATGTTCCCTTTGCTGCATGCAGGTGGAATAGACTTGAGAACTTGCTTGTTCAGGGGAGCAAGGATAGAGATTTCACAGCTAGAGAAGCTTTGCAACCTGTTCTAAAGCTACTAATGGGCCCTGATGGTGAAGAGCTACGTGCTTTAGTTGTTAAAGAGGCTATCCGAGTCACAGAAGCTATTGTAATGGGCACAACAATTGATACATATAATGCCATTCCTGTGTTTCTGAGGTCTCTATTTTTCAACAGCAATGCAACTGGACCTTTTGCAATTAGTGGGAGTGAACAAGATAGCATGTTGGAACTCAGAGATCGTGTGTACAGAGTATGGAGTCTTCTGAGATCTTCGGAGAATTTTGACCCAGCCCTTCTGCTGCCTATTTTACAAGTAAGAAGCTAGTTAGTATTTTTATACTGGGCAACACACTGTTTATAGGTTTAGGTAGTGGGGTAATTGAAAATTGATTCCTACATAATTTAAAGGTAACAATTGTGGATTAGCTGTGGCATTTATTTGTTGTACTGGTCATTTTAGAACTCCAGACTAGTTATTCCAATAAGATGCTGACCTGATGAGCATGGTCTGAGCAGGTCCTTCAAGAACCAGCAGCGCGCGACCTCAGTGGGCGTGTTGTTGGAGGGATTACTCAACGTCTTGCAGCACGCTTGCTGCAACAAGTTCTCCGTGCTCCACCTACGGTTCCTGCAACTCCATAGAAGCCGTAAACTAAGAGAGTATCAGTTCAAGAGTAAACATCTGTAAAATTTTTATGATATAATTAGCAACAGCTCTGGGTTGTTCGCTCTCCATTCTTCATTCATTCAGCCACTCAAAAAAAAAAAAAAAAAAAAAAATGGAGTCAATTCTTTGAAATGCCTGAAACTAATATCAATTCAGGCTGTTGCAACTTTTTTTGTGGTCCTCATTTCGTTTGAGGATTGAGAGCATTGAAGACTCAACATTTCATGAGAAACTGTTATAAGAATTCTAGGTACAGTAATGGAAAAATGACATGATGGATTGTGGGCTGGTAAAAGAATGGCCTCGGATGGTGAAGAAGTAGAATTCACAAAAAGCCACCTCAAAATAGATGTGTTAAGGCTTTGATGATGATAATTTTGTTCTATGCGATGAGGCTTGCCCATAACCCATAACCGTTCCAACACTTTCATGTACAGAATGCTGCTAAAATCTGATAATTGTCCCCACTTTTAACTGCTCATCCAACCCAAACCCTAAACCCTAAACCATTACACTTAGAGCCCTTTAAATCATAGGTTGGGATAATCTGTTGGTTTTCCGTTCAGTCCTATTCCATGATGAGTTATTTCTACGATTGTGTACTCTAATCTCGATACATGACGCCTTACCTAGGACTCAATCTAACCCAGGGAAGGAATAAATTTTTTTTTTTTTTAATGCTTGCTGGGTGTTTTTTCATTTTAGCTGAGATCTTCTAGCCTACGATTTTATTTCTTGCATGTATTTTGTATAAAAAATTAATCATTCCAAAGAAGTTATTTATACTTTTGGGCGTTTTATTATTTCAAGCTAGAGGTTTGCAGCATTCATATTCCATTTACAAGTTTATTATTAGTAGGAATCGTTTTAAGATTAAGAGATGTCTTGACTTGTTAGTTTTAAGACATGCAACAAGGGTCTTTGAATTTTTTTTACCAAAAAAAAAAAAAAAAACGAGGGTTTTTAATTTTTTAAAAAAATCTGCATTGGAGAAATTTTTTTTGGGTCATTCCTCTTGCCCACTTTCTGATTTAGAACACAGGCACTGCCACTCACACAGCCGTTTTCCAACCAGCTGAATTACACGTTTGGGAAAATTGGCATTTTGTTTATCTCATTGAATAGAATGAAAATATGATTGATTTGTAGAGCTTTTGGTTTGAATGTTGACTTAAGAAAAAGGAAAGAAGGTAAAAGCCAATTTTACTTGCTGCAGTCGTACGATTATTCCGAATGACATTTAAATCATTCTGTTTACCATCTGGAATTATATTGTTTCTTGGCCGTTCTAAACAATCATTTGAGTGGTTTTTTTTACCAAGAACATGGAGCGGGCTACTCATTCAAGGCCTCTTCCTATAAGCCCTAACCAAGAATGCATTCTCCTGCTTTGGGGATATTGGAAGGGGATACTCCTGGATGTCCATTTGAAGTAAGTCTGCTAAAAGAAGTCCATTTTGAAACTTATTAAACTCCCCAAAACTCAGGCCCTCCTTTTTGAGATTCTCCCTATTAATTTATTTTTTGAGTGGTTTAAAAATGTAAGTAAGCCCCTTGTTGATCCCCTCATAGCCATGGGGGATCCTGACGCGACACACATGTGAGTCCGCATCCTGTTGAGAGTCAAGGCTGCATGCATCCATGTAATGTATGTTTTATCTCGAAAGTGTCTGGCGCCCCTTGGCTGGTGCATTTCAGCCTCAAATGGGGCATCTCTTTTGGCTCCTCATATGACCAATGTAAAATAATCCAGAGATATATAAAGAGAGAGAGGACACCTACGAGACCATCTATTTCTTTATCCGTTCATTATCCATCGGAGTAGCAGGAGGAGGAAGAAGAGAAAATGGCGTCGGTATCTCTCCTGAAGTCGTCTCTTGTTGTTGACAAGTACGAGTGGGCTAAGTCTCAGCCCCACCGGCTCCCTCCTGCCACAGCATTCCGCTGCAACTCATTTGCTGACGAGTTCGTGAAGAACATGGTATCTCCACCCCCTCGCTTCTTTTATTCTCTTCCCTTGTCGTCTTTATTATTATTATTTAATCCAAAAGACATGACATTGAACTGTAGACTTGATTAGAATCTAGAGCTAGAGGAGATATCTATTTATTTTCTTTTCCTCATCAAAAGTAACTTCCAGTGAGAACTCTTAATATTCACGAATGAGAATCTAGCCCTAATGTAATATGTTGATTTTTTTTTATTATAAAAAGTAATTATAAAGATATCACTTTATTTTAAAATGGAGATCATTTGTTTCTCTTCTTATGGGAAAAAAAAGAGAGAGCAAAAGTCTGGGTTGAAGGAAAAATACAAGGGATCGGAGCTCAAGCACTCCATCGTCGTCTCTTCTTGACTTCTATGTGGCGGCGCATTACATACGAGAAGCAGGTTGCGAAGCTTTGCTCCTGTCAGGAGGACCCATTAAAGGTGGTTTAAAAAGAAGAACCCAACTCATTTCCAACGAACTCATCCTCACCAACCCTAGAGAGAAGAAAAAAAGAAAAAAGAAAACAAAAAAAAAAAAAAAAAGCAAAAGAAAAGAAAAAGATCACCGATACACACTGTAAATTAACTTGTGCCACACACAACATGAAGGAGCTTCTATGAAATGGGAGAAAAAAAAAAAAAATTCATTATCAGTTACCACTGTATCCTGAGGTACGTCTTAAGCAGAGTTAACTTTAGGGAGGTTGTAGAGAGAAATCTTCCTCCCTTTACCTGTACTCATGCATAACCCATTTGATCCTCTCCCATTTTAGCTCTCCCTTCATATGGGAACAAGAAGAAGATGTCAATATTGAAAATTGAAAGGCCCTTACAGAATACTGAGAGGATTTTAAGAGCAGACCTTAATTTTTCTTTTGCTATAGAAAGAATTAGCAAATTAAGGAAAATTACGGAAGACGTGCCTGTAGCTCACACTTATTCAGATCCGTTTCTCCCATTGCTCCTGCATCAAAGTTGCTGTTAACAACCTTATTTGAGAGGTAGTGAGTAATAACCTCTTCATCGGTCAGATGAAATCAAAATGGGTCAGAACTGGATCCATTCACATATCTTACAACATCTTATCCCAATTTGTAGCCTCTTGTTCCGAAAGCATGAAAATCGCCCCAAAATTTATATGGGCAGGGTAGAAAAAGAACCAGCGGTGGAGCCTGCTTTTCTGGAAACACACATGACTCTCTCCAAATGCGTATGGGTTCTGGAGAAGACTAAATTTCAAGGAGGCGACTATTAAGTAACCTCTAATTTCTCTATCCAACAGGAGGTGGGTAAAGTTAAAAGAGTCTGGTTTCTAGAAATAAAACAGAAAATTTTCTTTGAAGTAAAATTGGGTTGTAGCCCGTAAGCTTTTGTATGCAACATTCAACTGTAAAAGGCTCCCAAATTAGACTTTAATTTTCGTTATAAAGGAAACATGAAAATATCACATGATTAGATTGGTTTCCCAACATTTTGTGTTGTACTGACAACTTCGGGTGACCCATGGAATACCCAAAGGAGAATGGTAGTGGCCAGCATGAATGTTCAAGTTCAAGAGGCATGGATATTGTTGGAACTAAACACCAGAGATGAAAAGAAAGGGAGAACCAGAAAAGTCTCTATCCCTGAAAGAATGAATGTAGTTGTTAAGTAAAAATGTTCTGATGTTGAGAAGGCCACCGTATACTGTTTTTGGAAGGTACAGAGATGTGGCATGTAAAGAAACTGAACCACTGAGAAAGACACTATTGGGGAGAAAAAAAATCAGATCAGCTATATCTGGTGTGTTGTGTCCCTAAGAGATCATTGTGGGGCTCACTCTGCTCTTTCTAAACCCTTAAGATTAATTCCTCCAATCTAGAAATTCACAGATATCACTTTGATTCAGCATCTGATTGAAACAAGGAAGATTATTTTTAAATTACAGTTTTGGGTTACTGCATATGTAGTTATAGTAGATATGAAAGTAGGAAGTAGTTGTGTTTTAATTTAAAAAGTTAGGTTTATGTTTGAATTTGAGACATTAGAAGTAGTTAGTAGTTATTTTCTACAGTGAGTCGATAGCCACATTCATGTTAGGGTGTTGTATTTTTTTACAATCAAGTTGACGCATTTCCATTGAAACTTCATACCATCTTTATTTTTCTCATCTTCAATTTTTGGTATTCCTTCTCTATTTTGCATTTTTCTTGAAGATAAAAAAACTTTGTTCGAAAACTTCACTCTTACACCCAGAATAGCCCATTTCAGAGCCATGAATTAAGGGTCATATCATCTGTAGGTAAAATAAAGATAACATGAATTCAAGTTTGGACCGCATAACTGTCATCGGTGAAATTAGAAATTCTCTTGTTTCTTATGAATCTTTGCCTCAACAGTTGTCGGGGTGCTCCATTTAGTGGACGTGATGGATATGCGCTTTTCTCCTGTAAGAAAAGATCACAAAAGGCAGATGAGAAAAAAGGCCATTTGATTAGCCATGAGAATGATGAGACCCATAATGATACTTCTACCAACCATGGCAATGAAGGTGGAACATTTGGCGTTAGTCGAAAAGTTGTCAAGTGTTACCAATGTGGTAAACTTGGACATGCCTAAAAGAATTGTCTAAACTTAAAGGGTGACTACGTAGTTGGAAGGAAATATGAACTAAATAAGATGAACATTGGAGGAAGTGCTTTGTGGTGGAAATAAGCATGATGGGTGCTATAGTGTCAGTCAATGTGGAAGATGATTATTTAATTGACTCTAGTGGCGGATATCATATTACTGGAATAGCATTTTTCATGCTTTTGACACTATAGTGGCAACAACGCAATCATCATTGCGGATGAAAGTCTTTCTAAGGTGTAAAGCATTAATTGAAATTAATGCATAGTGATTTGGACCTTTTCCTACTCCATATTCGAGTTTGTGTTACTCGCTGGTAATTGTGGGTGATTTTACAAGATAAACATGGTCCTATTTTAAAGAAAAAGCAGATTCGCTTTCAAAATTTATTACCATTGAAAAATTTGTGTGGGTGCAGGTGTGGGGCCAGGGATTAGTCTTGCCAAAGGTGGGGATACCCTGAGATATCAAAAAAAAAAAAAAAAAAAAATATTACCATTGAAGGTGTACTTGGTTAGATCAGATGGTTGAAGACTCTGTTTATAGAGGAGACTTTAATTCAAATGAGTCTCTTCATTTCGTCATGAAAACGATATCAAGGGAGAGCTCACTTGTGCCTCTATACCAGACTAAAAATGGTGTGGTGGAAAGAAACATCTATCAAATGTCAGAGACTTGTAAGACGTGGTTACTTGCCATGTTCTTGTGCTGAATGAAATGACAACCAAACTAGAAGCAATGGCCAACCAAATAAAAAAGTGTTTTCGAACTATGACGTGTCATCTTACTATGGTAAATGCTGCTGCTATTTGGAGTGTTGGTGATAATACCCATGTTCATGTTCAGCTGGAAGGAGGTGATGGTGAACCCAATGCACTTGGAAGTGTCGAAGTGTTGGTGGACTCTTATTTGCAATCAGGGCAGAAAACTGAAAGGAGAGAATGATGTTTATGATGGACAACAGGGGCAGCAAGATGACAGCTATATTGCTAGAGGAGACTGTACGACCTCTTAATATGTCTGCAAAATGAATTGTCAAACCAGCGTGTTATGGGTATAGAAACTTGCTTAACACAATTTCATGTTTTCTTTGTCAGTTCAGCCAATGATGTTGAGCCATCTTCTTTTGGGAAAAGCAAAAGACCCCATGGAGTGGGTTCTGGCCATAAATGAGGAAATGAATGCTCGCATAAAATATGAAATATACGATCTTGTGCCTAGACCCGAGGACGTTAAACCAGTTAGATATAATGGGTCTACTGGACAAAATGAAGGTGGATGAAAGTATTGAAAAAACTTAAAGACACTTTAGAAAGTACCGTTTGAGCATATAAGAATGAAGTTGCGGGTTGCGGCTCATTTCCAGAAAATTACTTCTGAGTGGGGATGTCGAAACTAAAGAAATCTTTCGATTATTTTTAAGTTGTAGTTGGATTATTGCATGTAGAGTAGGAAGTTAGCGGTGTATTTGAATTTAGAAAGTTAAGTTCATGTTTGAATTTGAGAAATTACTAGCGATTATTTTTCATTTTCTACGATAACTGTATTCATCTGTAGTTAGTATGTTTGATTTTTTACAATCAAATTAATACATTTCCATTGAAACTCCAGACAGGCTTTATTCTGGTCTCTCTAATTTTGTGTCGTACTTCTAGGGCTGGTGTGAACTTAGGTTCCACTATTTGGTAAGCAAACTCTTTTGGTACTTGGAATTTACGTTCTTCATTGTTTCAAACCATCGGTGAATATCAATGTAATATTCAAGTGCATAATTATTAACGGGGATGGTTTGATCCAACAGTCCAGATCTATGATACCCGAATACTTGTACAAGCCCAATGTATTTGTATTAGACCGATACGACACTTGCATTGGTACCTGATACTACACCGATACTTCTAAGGAACAAGTTTAACATATCCTACTTTAAAGTCCTTTATTTCATACAGTTCTTTTAATAGTTTTCCTTCTCACCATAAACAATGATAGAAAGGGACGAAAACAATGATAATTTCATTGATTCAAAAGTGATCTAAAGAAAAAATTAGGACACCCGTATCTGTATCCATGTCCTAGATTTTCATAAGTGAGGAGTCGTATTCCCAATTTCCGTATTAGTGTCTGCAGCCTATCTGTATATGGGCATCATAGGTCTAGACCTTCTTGCAGCTGATTGGGTTCAACCCAGACTTGAACTCACGTAAGCATGAACTTGACTGAAATCTAAATATATATACACCATATGCCGACGTTCCGAACCAAACTAGTTTTGATCGCTAGTTGTATGAAACTTGTATGAACCGGAGTTGATACACAATTTTTTGATATCCACAAATAGAAGTTGAATATATTGGACATTGTTTTGAACGTGGTACAATCTCTTTTCATTCCACTCACTTGAAAGAAATGGTAGAGGCCATCAAGGTTTACGGTAATTTCACCATGTCCAAGCAAAATGTTTACAACTCTACTTTTAGAGATGAACCATTTCCAAAAACGGTCTCTCCCTCCCTCTCTCTCTCTCTCTCTCTCACCAATTTGGTGTGTCAATGTTTAGTTTGAAGGATGGAAAAAAACAAATGAGCAAATGTTCAATCTCTGGGTGGGATACTGGCTTGCTAGAGGTAGATGAATCCAATTTTACAAATTTGAATCATTTCACTCTATAATCCAATTTTATTAAATCAAATATCTTGAACAAGTGCATAGAGATGGGTTCCTTTCAAATTTCCATGTGTTAATCATATTGTACATGTTCAACGATCGTTAGGGATTGCAGGGTAGAGGTTATAGAAGCAAAAGAGATTCTTTATTGATTGCAAGGCAAAAGTTGATCATTCGAGTATCCACTAGTGAGAAAAAGGCAACCCGACGAGAGTCAATCATGTTAACCTTGATGGCATCCATGTCAACACTAGGATTGCAATTGGCAGCAACACCGCCGCTAGTGGCAGCGAAGGAGCTATGGGGGACCCGTTCGTTCATCAAGGAACGCTTCTTTCAAGAAGGGCTCACTCCGGAGGAGGCAGTGGCCCGGATCAAGCAAACGACCGAGGGCCTTCATGCAATGAGACCCATGTTGGAGACCATGTCATGGAGATATGTCATCTTCTACATCCGCCTCAAGTCTGCATACCTCTCCTCCGACTTGAACAATGCACTCCGCACTCTGCCTGAAAGTCCTCGTCGGACATCTTACGTCAAGACTGCCAATGAGTTGGTCGATAACATGGCTGAGGTATATATTTGCATGTGCACCTCTCTCTCAACGCTCCACCTTTTCTCCTTTCCGTTTCATTTGTTTTTCTTTGCTTCAAGTGCTTATTGGTCTTACTTCTTGATGACTCCTACCTCTTAGCCAGCTTCAATATCTCTCACTTCTATTTTACTTAATATCCATCAAACCTTTACAAGAAAATTGACACCCACCACCCAACCAAACACCTACATTGTTTAGTCAACTCAGCAACTAAGTAAATGCATAGAAGGGGTCATAGTACTTGCCTCATATTTCGGAGTAAATATTAGCCACTTCTAGAATGGGCTTTAATTGGCTATCAAGTCTGGTCGGACTTTTAATTAGCGGGCTATTCTAGGCCGAGTCCTGCCTCTGCTTTATAAATAGACGGGTAGGATGTGCTTGGGCCCTTTTTGATAGCCCACATGTTAGATGTAGTAGATGAGTCCAAATGGAATTTTGTTTTTCAGAAACCCATGTAAAGCTATGATGCCCAGATACGGCATGGATACGGCAATGACACACCATAGACACGGTAGGGACACGGATTTTACACATAAAAAGTGAAGTATCGGATACGATACGACACGATACGTTGCCCATTTTGAAGTATCCGCGCATCATAGATGTAAAGAGAGATCTATTCAAGTGAAGTGAGAAATTGATTATATTAAAGCTTCTTTTTTGGCAGTTGGATTACTACGTCCGTACACCAAAAGTATACGAGTCATATCTATACTATGAGCGGACACTCAAATCACTGGATGACTTGGTTGCTCTACTCGCCTAGTAGGAGGTGCTGGATTGCATTAGCCATCAAGTGGATATGTCGCGTGCCTTTTCACATGCAATGATCTTTATGTTTCCATGCCATGTACATGTAATCCTTCTCATTCCAATAAAAATTTGATTTTATGGGTGCAAGAACTGAATTTTATTTCCTTTTTTGAAACAAGTTCTATGTAATGTACCTATGTGGTCGTTAATTAAATGCTTAGCACTAGAAATTTCTAAAATATATGTAATGATGATCTAGAAAGAAGACAGAGTATTGAAGTGCTTGACACTATGGGGCTGATGATCTCCACAAAAAAAATAAGGATTTCTTTCTAACCGCCTTTGCTTGCAGTAACACTGTAGGGGCCCATCTTTTAAGGGTGTATATAAAGATATATTTCTAATACGTAATGGTTGGACTTTTCTTCGATTTTGCTATTAAAATTACTCTTTTAGTAATGTCATATAGTTGAGACTTGAGAGATCAGGGTGACTACTGTAGGTTCTGAGCTAGGCGTTGGGTGCTAGAGGCACTCCAACATCCGTGAGGGAGGCTAGCACTAATGCCTCCCCTGAACTCTCTTGGAGGTGGGGTGGCCTCATTTTGGGGTTTCTGGGATTCTCGCCTCTCCAACTAAATCTCTAGCTATCAACAAGCTTCAAGAAAGAAGTCTTGAAGAGCTCAAAAAATCTCAATAAAAAACCCTAGTAGAAGAACGCAAAGAAACTTGGAGATCAAAGTCAAGTTGAATACTCTTGGATTCTATTTTCTAGATCTTAGAAAAGTGGGAGTCAAGAGATGTTCCTTAGACTTCACTCTTTATTGAGATTGTTTCCTGCGTTGTGGCCTATGGACAAGGGTTTAATTCTCCATGCCGGTCTTCATATTGATCTGAAGCAGGATGAGTTGGTGCTGCTTGTCTGGTTTGTGCCACTCGTGCTAAACCAATATGGGCATACCGGTTTTAAAAGATCACACAAAAAGTTAAGAAATCAAGAAAAAATAATAAATAATAGGATAATGATAAACAAGTGAATTTAATACATAGTTGTATAATAACAGAGATATTTCATTATTCTTTGAAGCTAATGCTATGTTTTTTGATAAATGATCAAATTTTATTTCACCAAAAAAAAGACAAAAACAAGACAATGAAAACTCCAACGAATAAGAAAAAAAACACCTAAAAGAACTTATACATCAAAAGTAATAACAGTGTGAAAAACTCCTTCCTTGACAAGACCATCCGCCATTGAATTAGCCTCTCATAATATGCTGGGAAAAAAACACCCATATGAATTGAAATATCCTGCACCTCCTCCATCCAATCTGCTAGCCTCGAAGGATGAATAACCTTCCTAGAATCTCATTGCATAGAAGAAAAGGAATCACCTTAGAGGATAGGATTAAAACCTCCCATTCTACACAACTCATGAGACCCAATCAGAAGAGCCAACAATTCTGCTTCATTTGCATATGAAGAATCAACCGGCCCTGAAATCTTTTTAATAATGTTTCCATTCCAATCTCTGACGACACTAACGATACCTCCTTGTTGAACACTTTGAACAAAACTACCATCAAAGTTCAACTTAAAAATTCTTTGAATAGGATGGTTCCACACTAATCTTTGCACAATTCCAGGACACGAACGCTCTTTTAAAATACATGCCCAAGTCCTATTAAGATCTTCCAGGGAGATACCAACAAACTCCTTTTAATTACACACCCATTCCAATATAGTCCAAACAATGGACTCAACAATCTCCTCAACAGATTTCCTCTTGTTTCTATACACTCTATTGTTCCTCTCCAATCAAAGCTTCCAAACAGTAGCATAAAGAGCTAACTTCCACAAGATATTATCACGAGCAAACTTACTTTGCAAATGCCATTGCAGAAAAAGATCTTCCATAGTCCTAGGCATAACTCAACTCATATCAAAGAATTCTAACATAGCAACCCAAACTATATAAGCAAAATTATAATGATATAACAAATGTACTGTTTCCTCATCCTTTAAACACATAGGGTACCCATTTACTATAAAATGATTTCTTCTTCGCAACACTGTCAATAGCCATAATTTTATGCTGCCTCGCCACCCAACAAAAGACCAATACTCTTGGTGGAACAGAGGGATCCGAGAAAGATTTCCAATTTTCTTGTCTACTAGAACTGTTAGTCAAAACATTATAAAATGACTTATTGAAAACTGACTTTTTGCATCAGGTTTACAAAGCTTTTCATCAGCTCTGCCAATTGACAAATATACCTTGTCAAGAATGCTAAGTATACCAGCAAGGTCAAAACTTCTGTGTCGGTCACGTTCCTCCGATATGAAAACTCCCAAACTTCGTTTCCACCGGAACCACAGATTCTCAATAACAAATATAAGTTTGGGAACTAGTTATTCAACATAAACTGCCCACACTACTCATCATGCCAAGATCTAACACGATGACCATCATGAACCCCATAATGAAACCATGGATCAAAGTTCCCCTGAACAGAAATAACAGACTTCCATAATGTAGAAAACCTATAATCCTGGTTCAGAATACACCAACCACCATCACCCAACTTATATTTACACAATAAAAGCCGCCTCCAAAATCCCTGACCTGGCTCCCCCTTCCTCCATAACTACTTTCCCAACAAGGCTTTATTTACCTTTTTAATAGAGCGAATACTCAAGCCACCTTGAACTACAGGTTAACACACCTCCCATTGAACCAAATGATACTTCCTTTTTTCAACAGAGTCATTTCAAAGAAATCACGCTAAATTTTCTCAATCTGGCAAGTAGCTAATAAAAGGATCATTGAATACATACAAAGCAACTCAGTGAGGTAAGTAGAGTCAACTCAGTGACTTGGAGAGTCAACTTGGGCCGTTGAGTTATTTAATATTTTAACTTGGGTTCGGAGTCATCTTGGTTTTCAATGATACTGTTTCATCCTTACATTGGTTACAAGTTCGCATACTTTTTGTAAAGACTTATAGATCCTTTAATATAATTTATTATTACTGATAAAAAAAAGATAGATCAATACGTATCAACTTAAAGACAGCGACTCAACTTAGAATTGAAATGTTTAAACATGGTTGAGTCTTAAGTCTTAAGAAGCAACTAGCTAAAGGGAAATTCTATATGCACCCACCTATTTTGCTGAGCACACCCACATTCCTTCCTCAACAGTGATTTTTTTTTAAAGGTGGGTGTGCTCAGCAAAATAGGGGGTGCATATAGAATTTCCCCTAGCTAAATCATATGTGGACCATCAAACAGTCTTAACAGCCTTGATATTGGTCGTTTAAAGATTATATGTGCTCTACACATGCTCTAATTAGTCCCATTGTCAATTAAAATTTTGCCGAGCATATGTAATGGATTAGGGGAGCTGGTCATTGGTTCCAAAATTTCTTATTGTCCTAAAACATAGATGGTACTTCCTTCTGGTGAAACATATTTGGGAATAGAATTCATATTGTTTGAGTTATTAACTTCATTTATGAATAGAGACCTTAAGTTAGATATGGAAGAGTAATGACATCACAAAGAAAAAATAGAGAGAGAAGCTCAAAGAATTCTCATTTCATTAGGTGGATGGAAGAAAGTGTTTTTTTCAAGAAAACTCAATTGGAAGAGTTCATGGATCAATTAGTAGCGATGCAAGGAAGGAAAACGAAGAGGTGAAAAGTGCTGCTTATTGTTAGCCGGTGAAGGAGATTTCTCATCCTTTTATTTTGGGCAAAGGCCTTGCAATGGCTATAGCATGGTTGTCACATCCCTAGTGAATAGGTTAAAAACCATGGGGGCTCGAACAATGGGGAGTCCATTATTTTAGTATTTGTGCACTGCCGCCTTTTGTTTCATTGACTGAAAATATGGTACACATGACATTCATTTACTGCAATTTTATGCTTAGGGCCACTCAATGAAAAGAGATTAATGGATTGTTGATTTTACTTTGTCGATATCCACTTACAAAAATTCTCTCCAAACCCATTGGTGGGACTGTCCAAAGGATTTATCTTTAGCGTCCAGGTCGAGGCTTGGACTCACAACATCATGAGACTCCTTAGTGGAGCCAACTTGTGAAAAATCTAAATGGCTTAACCCCCATATTTATGGGCCTTCACACAACTCTACTACAGTGAATTTTGTGAAGGCTCATAAATATGTGGGGCATTTATTTTGAGTGGTTTTGACTTTTTATAATTCGGCCTTGCTAAGTACTCTCATGAATTTATCTATGTGCACGCACGTGCAATTTGGTATGTTGATCTTTTATTGTGGAAAACAAGGGGTTTGTCACTAGGAGAATAAGCTCTTGGTGGAACACTGGTAGGCTTTGGATAAACAAATCCTTTCATTTCATTGAAATGGGTACCATTTCACTCGATAATCTAATTTTATCAAATCAAATATTTTGTAGTAAAAGGAGATGAGTTCATTTCAAATTTAGTCGATGTGCTATCATATTATGCATTTTCAGCAACAATCTTTAGGAATTGCAGAATCGAAGCTATAGAAGCAAAAGAGGTTCTTTATTGAAGACCACTGCTCTTCCACACTGGCCTCTTCTGGCAGTTCTAGTTGAGCACGTTCAGGGTCAAAGAGATTTTATAACTGAAAAGACAGTTTGGCATCTCAATGACCAAACTATAAAGAACGTCTGTAAGTGTTCTACTTTTTTTTACCCCTTTAGTTTTCTGAGTTATTAATTTATGATAGATGGTATTGGGCAGGAATGAATTTATCATTGGATTGAAACTAAGAACTGCTATTGCAGATACCATGTATATCATGTTCACCTGTTGGGGATGCTGTTTTTTTGGATCCACCAAAGTAAGTCCTCGGGTCATCGGAAGCATGTCTTTATTCTTCATGAACTATTTTGCTCTTTGTTTCCTCTCTAGTACTAAAGATATCCATGGGATATAGGATCCATTCTACGATGGAGAACAGTATAGGAAAGATGGTGGAGATGGAACTGGAAATTGGGTTTACGAGAAGGTATGAGATTCCATCTCTCTCTCCTCATCCTTAAATAATGAAACATCCATCCACCCATTCATTCTACTGAAACTCTTTTTTTTTTTTTTTCATGGACTCCATTCATGTGGCTGGCTGGCCCCTGAAAATATTGAATAAACTCAACTGCGTACATCCATCATGATTACTTGGCTGGTGGCTTTGTATTTCGTGGAAGCAGCAAGAGGACATTGAAGAGAGAGCAAGGGCAGAGCTATGGCGAGAGGAGCTGATTGAGGAGATCGAACAGAAGGTTGGAGGGTTGCGGGAGTTGGAAGAGGCAGGATCAAAGAGAGACTAGTGGCATGCCTGTTTAATATGTGTCCCTCTGTTGTCAAGTTGGATTTGTATATATCTCCAATTTATTGTTGTTGTTGTTGTTTTTCTGTGACCTTTACCTAGGCCAAAAGTATTAAAAAGTTGGCAGGCGTGATTGGATCAGAGGTTGAACAGCTAGGTTGCACCCAATTAACCCGCATGTGTTAGATCCTGGCAAGCAAATATGTAGCCCACCATTTAGATTCATTGGTCCACCAGTCAGGGACCACTTTTATCTCGTCATCTTCTGCTTTTATTTTTTTTCCAAACAAAACGTATAGCAACATAAAACTGTATAGTTCTCTGCGGAGAAAAATATAAAAGCCATAGAGATGAATAGATTACTGGGGGCTCCATGATATCCAAGTTCTTCGCATTTACAAGAACCGGGTTCTTTTTATGGGGGTTTTGATCATCTTCTTGATCATAAGATAGCTCCTCACTAAATGAGGTGTCATGGGCGGCGATAAGCACCTTTGTTGCTCATCTGCACTTTCATTCACAAAGCCCACAAATAAAAAGTGTTAAAAGAGCTTTAGCAATATATATATATATATATATATATCCTTTTTTTGAAAAAAAGTTAAAAGAGACCCGTATCCAATCCCTGCACCCGTCACCCTTGACAGAAGTCGAGAGTAAATTTAGTCAACCTCCTCCACAGAGTAGTAACAAAAGAGGAGCTTCATGTCAAGGACTTAGGGCGTCTTTGCTTGGGCTCGTTAAAATTCAAACATGCTTTTTTTAAAAGTAGCTTCCAAAATTTACTTTTATAAAGCAAATTTTTTTTAATAGAGAATTTTGTTTGGTTAGTTAAATTTCATCCCTTAATTTTTAAAAGGAAAAGCATCCAAGATTGTTTGATTTAACATATTGGAAGCAACTTTTAACTTATGATAAACAAATAGTTCATAATAACCCAATGCATTCAAATCATCCTAGTGCGTTCAAATGAAACTACCCCAATGCATTCAAACAAAAAAAAAAAAAAAAACACACACACACCCAAGAAGACGACACCTTATAAACTCAAGTTCGAGCATAGCGCGAGAAATCCAATATATGGGTCTTGTTTAACAACTTAACATCACCGAAAATGGGGTAATTATCTCGGCACATATATTAGGCCACGTAGTTATATTTCAAATGCTTATGGGTTTATGAAATGAGGGGAAACTACGGGAAAAATCCCCATAGCACGCTTTAAGTAAGGAGAGGACTCGACAGGAGTTTTGAGACGGGAGGAGTCCTTTGGGTGGCTTTATGTATTTTTTTTTGTCGTTTAACAATATTGTCGATATTGACCATTATGCGTAAACCCTTTATACATCGGCCCATATCAACATTTCTTTGTAAGATGTTTTATATCAACTGCAATTTGAGCTTTGGCGATTTTCCTTCTCAGAGAACTATACAGTTTTATGTTGCTATACATTTAGGGTTTAGGGTTTCGGGTTTCGGGTTTGGGGTGTAGGGGTTTAGGGGTTTGGGGTTTGGGTCTAGGGTTTAGGGTTTTAGGGTTTAGGGTTTATGGTTTTAGGGGTTTAGGGTTTAGGGTTTAGCGGATCAACAGGGTTTAGGGTTTAGGGGTTTAGGGGTTAGGGTTTAGAGTTTAGGGTTTAGGGTATATGGGTTTTGGGGTTTGGGCTTAGGGTTAGGGCTTATGAATTAGGCTTAGGGTGTTTTAGGGTTTGGGGGTTTAGGGTTTAGGGTTATTAGGGTTTGGGGCTTGGGGTTTAGGGTTTTAGGGTTTAGGGTTTAGCGCAATAACGATCAAGGGTTTAGGTTTTAGGGTTTAGGGTTTAGGGTTTAGCTCATTGGGTTTAGGGTTTAGCGCATTGGGTTTAGGGTTTAGGTTTTAGGGTCTAGGGTTTAGAGTTTAGGGTTTAGGGTTTAGGGTTTAGGGTTTTAGGGTTTTAGGGTTTAGGTTTTAGGGTTTAGGGTTTAGGGTTTTAGGGTTTAGGGTTTAGGGTTTAGGATTTAGGGTTTAAGGGTTAAGGGTTTAGGGTTTAGGGTTTTAGGGTTGAGGGTTGAGGGTTTAGGATTTAGGGTTTAGGGTTTAGGGGTTTAGGGGTTTAGGGTTTTTGGGTTTAGGGTTTAGGGTTTAGGGTTTAGGGGTTAGGGGTTAGGGGTTTAGGGTTTAGGGTTAAGGGTTTAGGGTTTTGGGTTTTCGGGTTTAGGGTTTAGGGTTTAGGGTTTAGGGTTTAAATGCAGTCTAAGGGATTGAATCCTTTTGCATTCTGATCTGCCAGAATCCTTATTTGCAATCAAACTTGCTAAACTAGGTTCTTTTGTCTATAAGCTGGATAAGGTTGTTCTTATCCGGGATCTTATAGCTATCTGGGACGTGGTTGTTGTTTAAGGCTCTGTAGTCAATGACCATCCTAGCCTTTCCTCTTTTTTGCTCTGCATGTTTGTAAACAAAGAATGCAGGGCTCCCATGAGGGCTGTTTGAAGGCCTTATTAGCTTTTGCTTTTGATTTTCAAATTGGCTGTATGGATTTCTGATTTCAGAAGGTTCACCTCCATCATCACCGAGATATGCCATGTTAAACATAATCTCTTCGATAGATTGTTCAGAACATTCTGAGTTTGAGCTTGATAAAGAAAGGAAATATTCCTCTTCTTCATCAGTAGTAGTAGAGACAGCTGAGAGAACAGATTTTTCATCAATGTCTCAGATCTAACTCTAATCCAACAGGATTAATGGGTTTTTTAGCCATGTAAGTCTTACCTTCATAAGGATTTTTGTCCTTTTTACTTTGCTTACTAGGCTTAATGAAGATAGGGGCTTTGTAATTAACCATTTTGTGGTTATTGTGCCTATCTTCTGCTTCATCTCCATCAAAGCTTGATACATTGAGATGAATCTGCTGGGCTTCTATGTTTCTAGGAAAAGGTTTTCCTTGGATCATAGATTCAATTTCCTCAAAATTTTGGGCTACGCCAAAATCCATAGTATTTAACAATATGGGAGGAAGTTTAGAAGAAGCTGTTCTCCGTAGTTTGATTACGGGTTTAATGCTAGTTGGATTAGCAATAGAAAAGCTTTTTCTATCAAGATCATGAAGAGATAATTTAGATTTTCTAAAATCCTCTTCACTTTCTTATAAGAATAATCTTATCCAACTCATAGATAAACGAACCTGGTTCAGCAAATTCGATTGTAAATCTGGATTTTGGCAGATTCGTATGAATGAAGATTCTGTCCCTTGGACAGCATTCAATATACCTAGAGGCAAGTACGAATGGCTTGTTATGCCCTTCGGTCTTAGCATTGCTCCTCAAGTCTTCCAAAGAAGAATGGATGACATTTTCAGAGAACATCTTGACTATTGTATGGTCTACATTGATGATATACTTGTTGCTTCTCACAGTGAAGCAGAACATCTGAAACATGTTAAAAATGTTCTTGGAGAATTTAGTAAACACGGGATAATCATATCTGATACTAAATATGAGCTCTGTAAAACAGAGATTGACTTCTTAGGAGTCCATATTAAACAAGGAAATGTGACCTTACAAGATCACATAGTTAAGAAGATCATTGAATTTCCTGACATCATTACTACCAGGAAACAACTCCAGAGTTATTTAGGGATTCTTAACTGTGCCAATGACTTTATCAAAGATTTGGCTAAATATAGGGGAAGCCTGTCTTGTAAATTGAAGAAGACTGAGCAAACCAATCCTTTCACCTGGACACCCAGAGATAAAAAGATAATCTTAGAGGTTAGAGAAATAGTAAAAACTATTCCTCCTTTAGCTCTTCCAAGTACGGAAGATTTCTTCATCTTAAAAACAGATGCTTCTGAAAAACAATGGGGCGTAGTTTATATGACTACAAAACCCAATGATAAAGAAAGGAAAAGACATATCTGCTGTTATAAATCAGGAACTTTCACTCCTGCTCAAGTTAATTACCATGCCCATGAAAAGGAGCTTTTAGCAGTAATACTCGGGATAGAAAAATATATCCTATTTCTAAGACCCAAGAAATTTCTCATTGAAACAGATTCGAAATTTGTCCAGTTCTTCAAGCATGCCCAGCTAAAACATTTCAACCAAAGAAGGCTGATTAGTTAGCATCATTTCTTAAGTGAATTTGATTATGAAGTTAAGCATGTATCTGGAAAAAGCAATGAACTTGCTGATATTATTTCCAGAGAAAAAATATTTAGTAATCTTAACTTTCCATTTTGTTTTGTTATCCAGGAAATGGATAGAGGAAGAGGACGAGGGTCTAGAGGCAGAGGAAAGACCCCATACCAGGGTCACTTTGGCTATGAAGACTTCCAAAAATTTATGGAATATCAGAGGATTAGCCAACTGGCTATTAATGAACACTCCGATGGAGAATCTAGTGAAGGAGGAGGCATTGATCCCCCCTTAAAGGTTACCAAAATTGGTACCAATGAAGAAGAAACCTGGACACAGGTTATGAAGAAAAGGACCACTGTAATGGGACCAGAAAATCCTAGGAGAATAATTGAGCATATCAATCAAATATTGTATCCTCCTGGATATTGCAGAGAAGAATACTCCCCAAAAAATATTGTAGGCGGAGTATTTCTTAGAAATTGTCCATATCAGGAACAATTTCCTATAGGAATTATGAGAAAAGAGTTCATTAAACCAGAGCTCTTAATTGCAGACAGTATATGGCATACAAAAAATGAGAGCCATATAATTGAGTTCAAGCAAGCTATTTTAGCTGCTATTCGAGCAATGAGAGATCAACGGATCCTCATTTCAGAAAAAGAAAATACAGTTAGTCAATATGCTAAAGAATTGATTAACAATACAGGCATCATATCTTATTCCGAAGCTGCCGGAATAACTGAAGAATTTAAATACAGAAAATATAGGTTCACGGTATCACTTGCTGTACCAACTACCTTTGAACAAGATGATCCAGAAGTACGACAAACGTACATCGAAGCTACGACACTAATGACTCAAAGAACCAGTGTCGACATTAAGAATGGAATGGAGTTGATTTGTTCCCATATACAGCCCACATTATGGCTTACTGGAAATGCCATCTATGAAGTGCAGGAAGAGCAGAGGAAAACTCTCTTCAATACAGGATTCATTAGATATATTGATATCTTAGAAGAAAAAACCCTGGGCATTCTCCCTGCTGAAGCCGCAAAGGTACTTAAGAAGGTAGTAAAGGAATATCCTTATTCCTTGGAAACCCTGGTCCTAGCTCCAGGAAATTTTGTTTATCTGAAGGTCTACCCTCACATCCAAGACCTTTATTCAATTTGCTTTGAAAGCCTTAGAACAACTGATGTCTATAAAAGAATTGACATATTCAAACAAAGGGCTCTAAACATAGAAGCCATTTGTGTTCAGCTCAAGGATTTCGGAAGAGAATGGTACACCCTGTATTACTCCTCTTCTCTCCTCATACAGGCATTGGAAGTCATAGGTTCAGGAACAGTTGAGAAAACTAAGCCTGGACATGCTCCCCTACAGATAATATTGCCCTGTTCACTTGAAGAAGCTACTGCCCTTGGAATAACAAGTCCCAAGGCGGCCGACTTAGCAGAAGAAATTGCTCCTG